>CP125846.1:12594362-15094362 GCA_030408175.1 Trifolium repens
AGCCCTCATCCTAGAATCCACCAATAATGTTATCCAAAATATCTTGTAAGACAATGGATTATTATGTTTTTTATTCGTCGACAAAGAAGACTAAATAAGGTAAATAAAGCATTCATTGGAATGTGCTGTTTTTAGCATTTATTCTTCTTTGAGTAAAAAACCTTACTTATTATATATCTCCTTTTATAATTGTATTCTATATTAATAAAATTAAAATATATTCTATGTTTAATAAAAGTAAAATATATTTTATGTTTTATAAAATTATAAAATTTTGTTATTCATTTCATAATTATTTTTTCTGTAAATTTAAATTTTTTAAAATTATCCTATAAAAATTTTTAGTCTTTGTTAAGTTAATTTATATTGTTGAAAGATTTTTTTTGCAGATATATATATATATATATATATATATATATAGAACAATATATAAAGATCCTCTAAAAAATATTAATTTTTTTTTGTCAAGGATATAAATTTTTAAATGTTAAAATCTGAAGATAAAACTAATGAAAACTTAATCACAAAAACTAATTTTTTAGCTATTTTTTGTGTCGGAGAATTTTCTTTTCTTATGTTACCTAGTTTTCCTTTTCTATTTCTTGAGCTTGAATTCGACCGTAGTGATAGTGATACTTACATTTGAGTTCCTCTCTTACAGCCACATGATTTTATTTTATTTTTAATAAGTACGGCCACATGTTTTGTAAATAAATTTCGCTTTAATGTATTTTCTTTATTTGTATTTAGAATATTATTCTATGGATAGTATTTGCAAATTGCAATGGATAGAAGAAGGGATACATCAAACCAAATATGCACGTGACTAATTTTAGAAAAATAATATCTATTTAATTATTATTTTTACTATATTGGTACGAAGTATTTGTCGTCATTAGCAATGACTAAACTCCGTCGGGAATTTGTGTGGCAAACAAGGTGAATTATCCCCTCCAACCAAATTTTTTTCATACATATAAGCTAGAAATTAAATCTCTGACTACATATTTAAAGAGACTAAGACTCTTATCACTTAAATCAATTTATTGTTAAATATCTGTTTAATTTTTTATTGAACGGTTTCAAAAATGCATGAGGCTTATTGGCTCAATAAAGGGGTTAATGTTTTGAGTTGAATTTTTAATCAAATTAATAAAACTTTTGAATTGAATTCAAAATGAGTTGTGGAGTACTCTAGTATATTATTTTAATTGAAATATATATATACTAGGTTTTTGATTTTGACTATTATTTTAGGTGATAGCTAGTTTGTGTATGTAAAAAAAAACATAATAGAATTTTAGATTAAATTGTTACTTTTTTAATAAGAAAATAATATTATATTATTTAATACGAAAATAGTATATAATGAAAAAAATGTATTAAAAGTACACTTTACATACGGCTATTTAGGAAACATATACAAAGCCAAAGGTACACCAATAACAAAAACTAAACACTTATAACCTCTTAACATAAGAAAATATGAAACCTCTCAGAGAAGGAGATAAGGATCAACCACAAAGATGGAAAGATATAATGAGCCACCAACCAACTAGATCTCAGGAGACTCGGCTCCATACCCCACCAAACTCTATTAATTTCAATAAAAAATAGGTTGCAAAATCATAAAAGGAACAGGGTTGCCAAAATTTTACCTAAAAATAATTTTCAAAATAAAAGTTTCATTCTATCAATGATACATTTAGCAATCCCAAAAAAGTAAACATCATTTTGTGACTTTCATATAATCCATATAATAGTATGTGAAATTAACATCTACAATTTTTCATACTCAAACGATTCAATGATACTTGAATATAAATATTGGAATTCTATTAGAAAAATACTGCAAATAAATAAATATAACATTATTTAGAGACTGACAAACCAAACATACATTGTCTTTATTACTTTTTTAGTAGTACAACGTAGGACATGAACGACACCATAGCTCTCCATGGGACCATGACCGACCTGATTGTAATTAGTATCCTTTGGCTTTATTAAGCATGTAACTGACATGCTCAAGTCAAAAACATAATACACCACCTCATAGTACAATGAGTAGGGATGGAAAAAACCTACCCACAGATAACATATGTCACGGATACAGAGGGTGGTTTTATGGATATCAGCCGGATAAATTAAATGAATGATTTTTAAAATTTCAATTTTAAAATAAATAAGTCAAATATTTGAAATCGACTGCCTTCTAATTCCCGTATCTTGTGAAGATAGTTCACCGTGGTATTAGTCTATATTAGTTATTTCATTATTAGTTTCCAGCTGAACTATTGTGGACTATATAGATTAGTTTAGTCTATTCATTTCTTTTTTTTCTTATACTTTTTATTTATTTATTTTATTTACTCATTTCATATTTATTCATACCTTACTATTATTATTATTTTCATTTTTTCCATGTTATTTTTTTAGTTTTTTTTCACTCATTTGATTATTTTCATGCCACTTTGATATTTTTTTTGAGATATGTAATTATTTTTCTTTTACTTTTTTATTTTATTTACTCATTTCATTTATTCACACCTTACTATTATTATTATTTTCATTTTTTCCATGTTATTTTTTTAGTTTTTTTTCACTCATTTCATTATTTTCATGCCACTTTGATATTTCTTTTGAGATATGTAATTTTTTTTTAATTTCATGCCAATTTAATATTTTTCCCTATCTACATCAGTTCAAAGTCTGGTCTTTTTATTCTTTTCTTTCTTGAATATTATTGACATAATAATATTTGTTGTTTTATTTAACATTAAAAATCTAAAAATTATATTTAACGTTTTATTCTTTTATTTTTTTTTTGTCAAAATCTATTTATTATTTCTATATTACTACTTTTTTAATCATACTATCATTACAGTATTGTAGTAATTTGCAAGATGGGTGGCTAAGACTCCATGATCTTTTTTTCTTATAAAAGTATATACAAGCCTTTGGCCATTAGTAGGCTAAAATAAACTAGGATGTATCATACATGTTTTAAAAAAAAAAGTATTATACAAGCGCAAATTTAATAATACATATAATAGTTTATATTTTTTTTTTTATTATCATGATATTAGTATGAAATTTCCACTATTGTTAGTGATGATTAATCTTTGTTGAGAAATTTTTGGGGCACTATATTCTCCTCTCCCAATTCCGTACTAAAAAATTGAACTCTCAATCACATGTTTAAGGTATCACTTACCATTTGGACCAAACTTTTTTGTTGTCAAATAGCCATTTGCACCAATTTATTATCGGTCATATAGCATATGATTTATAATTTATTATTATAGTTAATGTTTTATTTTATAATATTGATATATTTATATATAAAATAATTTTTTATTAAAATATAAATAAAAAAAATAAAAAAATTGCATCCCTGATTTAGGGTCTAACTCCGCCATTATCTGCAAATTACATGAAGGCTGTGTTTGGTAATACAAATAAGCTAGCTTATAACTTGTTGTATTAGCTTGTTTCATAAAATTATAGGTGTTTGGTAAAAATCTTTTTTTACTAGCTTATAGTTTTTTTTCAGATGGTATTTTAAGTAGCGTTTGAGCTTATAGTTATATAACTTTTTACCTTTTATTCCAATTTTAACCTTATTATTTTTATTATTTTTCATTTATATAATAAAAATACTACCCACTTAAAAAAATAACTACCCACTCACAAAATACTTTAATATCATTTTATAATTACAAAAGCTAAATTTATCAAACACTTTAATTTCATTCTACTAGCTTTTCAGCTATCAACTAAAAACTAACTTTTCAGCTATCAACTAACTTATAGCTTAATTTTACCAAAGCCGAAATATCTTTACAATTTTTTTCAATTTATTTACAAAAAAATAAATAAATGAGAGAATAGATAAAAAAATAAAAAATATACTATCTTGTAAGATAACTTACTTGATAACTATTAAACAAATTATTGGATGAATCAACTCTCCATCCCAAATTTTCACTTTAAATTTATAGAATGCGAGCTACTATTTGACTAAAAAAAAGGAGTATTCCATTTTTCACTTATTTGTCCTCCTACTTCTTTCGTGGGAGTTTTCATTAAAGCAAATACATTATTAACCATTTAACCTATTAAGAAGAAATTATATTTTGACATAATTATACAATACACACATAAGAGAAAGAAACCAAATGAAAAATAAAAAAATAAAAGATGAAGAGAAAATATATTACGAAAGTACCCTTATGTATGTATTGTATAAGAAAAAATATGTCAAAATATCATTTCTTATTTTTCCCACTCGTTTTTTTTACCGGGGAATAAGTTTTAACCCCACCAATATTTTGCAATTATTATTATTTTTTCTCTCTTATTCATTTTTCCACGTGTATTCCTATATTAACAACACTTCACTCTCCACTTTCCACTCTCCACTTTCACTATTCATTTTCTTCTTCTTCTTCTTCTTCCAAATTCTTAGTTCTTCCCTTTTCTAACCAGAATATTTTTTGACGGAACCACCGTGCCGGAACTCTCCTTCCGCCGCCGTCTTTTTCTCCTTCTAAGGTCAGTTTCGTATTCCGTTACTTTATTTTGTTCAGTTCATTCTTTAAAACTAAAAATCACAAATTTTCGTTGAAAATCATAAACTTTATCCTTCTTTTAAATAAAAAAATATTTGATCTGCTTTTATTTCTGATTTTGGAACAGACAGAGTAAAAAATTGTGTAGTTTACTAAAAATGTCATTTTCTTTGTGTTAATCCTTTTCTCAGGGAAAATTTCCCGATAATCTAGAGTTCGGCGGTGATGTAAGTAAACTCTAATAAAAAATTGTTTTAGTTAGAAATTAAATTTAAATTCTCCCAAATGATTCGTCTTGCTAGAATCTTGTTAGGAACCAATCACTTGATTAAAATTTGCTGTAGCAGCAAAATGCAATTAATGGGTGTGTTATTGTTTTGATTTCTGATCACTCTCCCATGTTCTTGTTGCGAACTTTGTTTCTATTGATATATATTATAGATCAGATATATTAGTTATTCAATAAATTTTTTTTAAAAAAATTCTTATAATTAAAACGGTAAAGAGTACCAACTTTTGACCAAATCTCAACTTGAAATCAACTTAATGGCAATACACTTATTTCCATTTGACATTTCATATTATAATAGAAACTATAAGTGTATGTTTGGTTATGCGGTGACGAGAATTGATTTTGATAGAATTGATTCTGGCCAAAATTGATTTTAAGTTAAAGTGGTTTATGTTTGGATATATTTATGTAAAAGTGATGCGAACAAAAATTTTGAGTGTAAAAATCAATTTTAGAATCAGAAGTTACAATTTCTAACTTCAAGTAGAATCAATTCTGTAGGCAGAATCAATTCTATTTTTGAGAAACCAAATAAGTCAGAATCCATTATACACGTTCAGAATCAATTCTGGTTGCTCCAAAAGTGAAACCAAACATACACTAAAAATCATTGATAGGATCATCGGTTATGGATCATGTGTTATGGAAATGGAATAATGAAATCTTGTTAAAGTAAAGGGATAGTGAGGTGTCATATTGCAATATTAAAAAATGGATGAGATGCATTTTATATTTTATTATTAGTTACATTCACAGAAAAGCTACAAAAATATAATTTTTTCAACTTCCATTTATGTATATAATATATACAATATCAGTACTACTAATAAAAAATGGTCCATTAAAAACAATTTTCTATTTTACAATCCAAAAGTAAAAGTTAACTTTATATCAAAAAATCAATAAAAATAAACCAAACAAATAAAATACAATTGAAAAAACATATTAAAAAAAAGTAAAAAAAATCAAATTGAAAAACTCCATAGTGACACCTCAACATCTTGAAAATCTTCATTAATATGTTCATACCCATGCTCTAAGCTATGTGTAGGGGACATTAGTGCCATATTCCTCAAAGATTCTGGAATGTTCAACTCTTCCTCTTTTTCCTCTTCCAAACTAAACATAAGCTGCTCCTCCGTGGCGGCGGAAGCTTCGGCCGTGTCAATGTCGTTAGAGATTAAAATCTTGTCTGGTCTAAAAGCCTCAGCTGCTTCTGCAGCCGTCTTTTGTATATCTCTTGTCTCTGTAGTGGCAGGAATAGGAAGCCGCGTAGTCGAGTCTGCAAAGTTTAGACAAGCGTCGCGACCTCTCAATGCCAATGCCGCCACATCATGTGCTCTGGCTGCCATTTCGGCCGTTGGAAAAGTCCCTAGCCAAATTTTAGTCTTCTTGTTTGGCTCCCTCATTTCACATACCCATTTATCTAAGTTCCTTCTCCTGACACCTCTATAAACCGCGTGGCGAGTCTCCTTGAACTTCTTTCTTCCTGCACGCTTCTTCGGGGTAGTCGCAGCTAACCGCACCTCCTCGTTGGAAAACGACACCCCACGAGCGATTTCTAAATTCGGCATTGATATTGTGTGGGAAGAAGAGGAAGGTTCTGATGATATGGGATGTGAAGAGGAAGAAGAGCTGCTACTACTACTACTACCAGTGAACATATTTATTTGTTGGAGATTAGAGTTGAAAATGGTTTTGAGATCAAGAGAAGTAAGAATTGAAAATAGAGTTGGTGTTGAAAGATTGAAGAGTAAGGTATTGGTATATATATAGGGAATCATGGTTTGAAGAAATGTAACCGTGAGAGTATTTGTGAGTGTGTGTGTTTTGTGTGGTGAGTTGGATATTTAAGTAAGTATAATGAGATGAGACAACAGGTTTGCCTTGTTGGATATTTTAGTGGCTATATTTGGTAAAGAGAAAGGGAAAGTGATTAGGAAAGAGACAGGGAGAGAGAGAAAAGTGTGCTGATTTGTAGAGGGACACCACACCAGGCTCAAAAAGTGTAATCATGTTAACAAAATATCTTCTATGATACTATGCTTTTTTTTTTTTTCTTCCTATAAAGAGATTAAATAAGGTTTTTAAAGCAATCATAGGAATATGCTATTTTTAGCTCTTATTTTCTTTGAGTCAAAAAAAGCTCTTTACTCCTTTTATAGTATATTTTGTACTATATTAAAAAAGCAAATAGTGTATTTTTTTGTTTTGTTAAATTAATTAGTGGTCAGTAATTCATTCATTCATTGATGTTTTTTTCTTGGAAGATTAGAGGTAATATTATTATATTGAGGATAAATACATTGATCGCCGTATAGATGGTTAAAATTCAATGTAGATGCAATATTTTTTGTCGATTCGAAAAAGATAACGATGAGTGTTTGTTTCCGTAATAATTCTAGTAAGTTTACCGCTGGATTCATACACTGGTAGCAATTAGCGTTATCAACAGTGGTGAAGCATGAGCATTATTGTAAGCCATGAATAGCTAAGCATATAAGTTTTGAATGAGTCCAATTCGAAAGTGATTCTCAAGTATTGATTGACGCCATTCGTACAAAAGCGGAGAGACAATTCAGAGTTTTTTATTCAATTGTTCATGATATTATTCTTGTTATGTTATCATTTGCAAACTATCCCTTCATATATTGAACTTTTGATCATTAATGAAAGGTATTAAATTTGTTTGGTTAAAAATAATAATATTGTGCACATGTTTGAAATCTTAATATATTGAGGACTATAGTGATGCTACCTTCATTCCTAAATATGAAATTTATTTGAGAAAATCACAAAAACTAAGAAAGTTAACTGTGTTATTAAATTTTTTAATTATTGATATTATTTTTATGTTTTTATCCTTCAAGAAAGAGAATATGTTAATGTTTTTTTTTAAAAAAAATTTAGTTATTATAAATTGTAGAAAAAATACAATATAATTAGAGGTATGTTGGTAAAGAAATAATTAATGCTCATAAAAATTTGAAAATAAAAAAGATTTTTTTTCAAGAGTCTTTTACTTAAGAATAGTTGATTTGTAATTCATAATCCTTAGTGTAATTAAAGTTAGTTAGATGAGTTGATCAGAATAACTAACTTGTAGGATAGTTACTTGTTACATAAGATAACTAGTCTAGTTTTTGAGAGAAAGCAATATATAGTGACTTGTGATATAAATATCGGCATGTTATACTAGTTATAGACATTCATTCAAAAAAAATTCTCTCTTCTTAAATACTTTTATACTTTTTTGTAATTTATTAACCATTCAAAAAATATATTTTTCTAAGAGAAAAAATTGGAGAGATTCAAATCTGCGTTGGGTTTGATTTTCTATATATATTTTGCTGTTTAAAAAAAAATAAAACACTTTTCTCTCTTGTTTTTTCAAAGTTTGTGCCGGTGCATAGGCATAGGCGCATGATATGTGTACACCATTGATGTGAATCCAGGCAGTTGATAGGCGCGAATTTAAGAAGAGTGGTAGATAATTATTAATTGGTGTATTTTTAAATTATATTTAAAATTTAATTAATTTTAAAAAAGTATTTATTTATAATTAAATTAAAGCATGAAAAAATATAATATAGTAATATACCTCGTTGTGTTGACTCATTAGTTTTTCCTTTTCATTTAAGCTTGAATTCGCGTGTAGGGAAAGGGAAAGCGACGCTTGAATTATGTGTAAGGATATTTGTGTTCCTCACTCGTAGCCACATGTTTTTTTCCTAACCGGACAGCCACATGTTTTTAGAAATCAATTTCGTACTAATTTGTATTAAGAATATTATTATATTCTATGGACTTGGAGAGTATGTATGTGCAACTTGCAATGCATTCCTTATGCGATGGTTTTAAACAAAATATGTAAAATAATATTTTCCTAAAAATATTAATGTTTAGTGATAATTTTGTTTTTACTAAGGCAAAATAAAAATTATTGGATTTGTATATCACGTCTGTATGTGCCATGTTGAATTTCTATTTTTTTTTTTGACATAGCCATGTTGAATTTCTATTGTTATCAACTAGAGACTGACCTTCCCAAGTGCACATTAATTTTGGATAACTTTACAACGTGAGATAGCAACATTACTAGCACCATACCCCACCCAACGTTTTAAAAAACGGTCGCGTTTCTATTACGTAAAGATTTTCGCAATTTCGGTCGGTACAAGTGTTACGACACTAAATACAGTTATCGCGGTGTGAATTAATTACAATTTGTTCTTTAATATAAAAAATGGCGATAACGGTAACAGTATCGGCACCTGTCAAAACTATTTTGTCGCGTCTATTTTCACGATCGCGGTATTTAAAACCTTGACCCCACCTACTTATATCATTTGGTCATATTAAGCACGAAAATGTCATACTCAAGCAAAAAACATAATACACCCATACTATGATGATCATTGGTACCACAAATATGTTGCTATGTTAAATGTGAGTTAAATTATTCACTTTAAATAAAAAAGAAAATATTGAGCCATATATAAATGAAATTACTAATATATTAAAATTAAATTACTAATATATTTATCGATATTGGAGGTTACAGATACAAAAGATTATATTAATGGAGCAAACACATATACTATTTTGTTGGGGTTGATTGTCAATTTCACATTGTCCAATTTCTCAAGTAATGAAGTTAAAAATTAGCTATTGGGGAAGTTCTACATTTCTTAGTGTGATGAAGTAATGGGGAGATTAAAATTATATATTGGGCTTAGATTCTCTAGTTTTAGATGCACGAATCAGTAAAACTTTAAGCTTAGATCCAACTTAGTTTAAATATTTGCTTTATGAGAATGTGATTGTACTTTTGTACTGTGTTGATTGTGAGAAAAGTTTGTGTTATACAAATTTTCACATAGTAATAATTCTCATGTTGTTCACGTGTTATATTTCATGTTGTGATTGTGCTTATATTTCTTCTTTAACTCTGTTATTCCCTAAAAGTAGTAAGGTTTGTATAAAAATATAAAAGTGAAAAAATAATAAAATTATTATCACCAAATAAAAATTTGAAGTCCGAAAAACACTACATTTTATAATATCCAGAAATATTAATATAAAGGACCTCTATATTGTAATTTTGTCTTGATTAAAGTAGACAAGTATTAGTTTATATCATAAGATTAATGTAATATATCATAAATAAAAAATAAGTAGGAAAAATTACATATGTAGTTTTATTCAGTTTTGAAAAAGGAATTCAAAATCTTATCCAATTAGAACAATTTTTCGCAACAGGATATCCAAATATGTCAAATAATATTGGTTATGTGCGATTTTAATTTGAATTAGTTTAAATAAGAACATCATTAATCACAGTTATATATTATTGTACAATGATCAACAACCTTAATTTTCTTTACAAGTATTATTATGTACTTATATAAGTTTTTCCATGAAGAGAATAAAAATCATAGATTTGAAGCTTTAAATTCAAATCCAAAAATTGTTATAACAGGTAATGAAGAAAAAAAGTGTGTATAAAGATTTCCATATACAAAAATATGAAGAAAAAAAGTGTGTATAAAGATTTTCTTCATGTAAATTGTTATAATAGGTTATGAGCTTTTGTTAAACTATGATATGGGAGGTTCAATTCAAGTTAAAATGTGTTTGGGCCACACATCATGCCCAAATGTTTTCCCTAAAATTAATAACACGATTTTCCCTAAACCTAATAACACCCCCTCTCCCCCCCCCCCCCCTTATTAGTCCGACTATTCAAATCAAATGATCAAGCTTGACTTTTATAACACTTGAAGAATGTAAATGTATAAATTAAGATGAAGATCTCCAAATAAGAATAGTCACAAATCTCAAAGTCAAATCGATGAAGTATTAAAGGTATAATATCAATTCTATATATTATCAATCTTATTTGGATGTCCACAAAAGGATTAGTCTATATATTGTAAACTATTATTTATTATGTTCATTTTTTCTATCTCACACAGAGGTTGCACAAAAGAATATTCGAGATATATTGAATACATTAAACTTGACAAAGGAAAATGTAGCAAGCCACTTATGGTTATTCTTCAAAAGTTTACTTAATATATTTTATAATATATATTGCATAATGTTAATGTTACTGATTGGGCCTATGGCCCATTATCGTACTAAGGACTGGGTCACCTCAAGACTTAATGTTAGGCATACTATATAATGAAATATTCTCTTCTCCCCTCCCCCCGACTCTTTTTAACCCTCCAATATTCCGATTTTACCCCTGTACAAAAACTTCGGAACGTGTTTTCCGAAGTTTTTCTAGTTCAAATTCGTCGAAAAATTCGGAAAATACATTCCGAAGTTCATCTTCAAGGCAAAAAAAACTTCGGAAAACGTGTTTCGAAGTTTAAAACTAGGGGAAAAAAATGAAAATCCGGGGGGGGGGGGAAGAGTCATGCGGGGTGGGAAGAGAAAATGACATGCCCTAGAGACACAACAAAATAGGGCCTACAAACCCATAAGGTCCATTAGATAAAAGGTTAAACTAGCCAATAGAATGTTCTAGAGCGTATGAACCCTAATTCTCTTACTATAAAGTCTAACTCATTATTTTTAGATTCAGTATGCACTATTCTAACATATACCTCTCACTATCGGCGATTGACCAAATAGTCGCCTACCTCCGAGACCTTCGATCAACAGTTTTCCTTCAAAATCCCTCACTTTCACTTTTAAACATCGGTTTGAAGGTTCTACCGATGATCCTACATACCTCCACCGTCGATGGTCCTACCAACCATCGTTGTTAACCGACACCATTGCGATCATAGTTCAGGTAAGAATATTGGTGACTTCAGTTGGGACAACTTCTAGTTATCATTTTTCAGTGCACAATCACAATGGATCAAAGTAAATATCATAGATCTGGGTTTTGGTCCGGATACTCTTCAAGATCTAGTCAACTTCTTTGAATTAAGTCTCAAAATGAGGGAAAAAGTTGGATTTGTGAATCAAGCACAAACAAAGGCGTACAAGACGGATTTCTATCATCATCACCGTTGTCCTCCTTCAGGAGCGACATCTCATTGTGCTTTCATTTTAGCTGCGCCGCCCAAGAACCACCATGGCTTTTCATCACCGTCAGAAATTGCATCAGGTCCAAACCTCGCTCTATTACGCTTATTTAATATTACTTTAGAATATATATTAGAAAAATAAATAACGACAAGGTTTTCTAGAAAAGATACCAACAAGACTTTGGTCATCATGATATTGCATGAATTACCAACATTTTGGTTTTGTACAAGTAGGAACAAAATTTTACAATCAAAGCATAGCACCCCATTAATATAACTTATGATAGCATAACACCTATATTAAATATATTAAATTGGTTGATGTTATTCAATACCATAACAATAGCACTGTTATAGTCTATATGCTTGTATTTTGTTTGCTTGAATGTCTGCACACACAAGCTAAATACCATGAATCATATACAGTGTTGAGAGTCGAAAGTCAAAAAAATGACACAGTATGAGGATTGCAAATCCAATTTGGATCATGATCTTGACAAGTACTTTGTTACGCCTCATATATGACACAAAAATATTCTTCGATTTATATCTTTAATACTAAAATATTTTGATTAAGTTTTTCAAACCACTCATTTTGTCAAGCAAAAAATTTATTCAATGATGATGCTTTTATTAGCTAATGACCATATGGTGGAGGACAAAGATCAATTTGTTCTTCTTCAAGTTTCATATATAACAAGGTGTTTCATGTTTGGTGACATTAGTTACCAAAATCAAAGTTCATGTTAGAAATAATTCATTCAATTATATCAATGATAATGTAAAACAGTGGAACATGAGATCTTTGAGAAACTCTCGTATTCGGCCTCAGAACATTATTTTATTTTCAAATATGTTATGATGCAGAATGCTAGAGTTGCTCAAAGATCTCAAATTCCATGTCTTTACATTGTGATTGATATCATTGAATGAAAATTGTTAGTAATTGAACTTTGATTTTGGTTACTAGTGTCACCAAACGTCAAACACCTTGTTAAGAAATTTGAAGAAGCAATTGATCTTTCTCAATAAAAATATACTTCAATTATGAAATATTTAAATAAACAAGAGAGACATACCTTTGTATTGCCATTCCATGAGTATATTAGCAAGAAGTGTCAAATGCCACATATCATAGTCTACAACCAAAACATTGATATTAAATCTTTCACAATCTATTTTTCTTGTGATCCTTTTTTTTATTTATCTACTAAAGCATTTGGGAATACCATTCAAAGAAGAGAGTTGAAACATAAACTCTCAACTCACTTCATAGAGTGGTATTCTCGAGTGCTTTAGTAGATAAAAGAAATGATCATAAGAGAAAATGGATTGTGAAAGATCTAATTTCAATGTTTTGGTTGTAGACCATAATATGTGGCATTTGACACTTCTTGCTAATATACTCATGGCATGGTAATACAAAGGTATGTCTCTCTTGTTTTTTTTTTTTTTTTTAAAATATTTCATAATTGAAGTATTTTTTATTGAGAAATCATGGATTTTTCTTTCTTTTTACAAATGTATAAAATTTGGTTGAAATTCAAAAAAAAAAAAAAAATCCAAAAAATGTATATCCACGGAGCCAAGATTATTATAGTTTTTAAGCAAAATTTTACATGAGGATATGATGCTAAATATTTGTACAAACATTAATGTGTTAAAAAAGACATGAATTGGTGTTTGATCCTCTTATACGTGTTCATCAAACTCGATTCGCATCAATGTACATTCATATGTATTAGTCAATTGTCAATTGTCTATCTACAAAAAGAACTGATATGTAGCAAAATGTATGTTGTTTTGTTTCACTTTATTAAAGATTAAAATATAAACTGATTTTTTTGTAGAAAGATTATCCACATTGGAATTATCCGTCGCAGTTTGATCCTTTGTAGAAAAGGATGCCAACCCACGAGCATGCGCGGATCCGTTTGCCACAGACGGCGCCAATGTTCCGATCTGACCTCAAGTCAATATTTCCGAGAAATTGTCCGCTTTGGGGTTAACCCGTCACTGTTTTGTCCTTTGTAGAAAAAACACATCGGTGGTTTGAAAGATATGAGTATTGCATATAAACTATCCTTAGCCTCGATTATCAAGCAATGTGTGACTATTTTGGTGTATCCGGAACAAAATCTATGTTGGCTATCACACGGTGACCCATGATAATTTTACAAAAACTTCAATAGTGTGTCTTCTTTGATACAAGACTTGCATTCAAATTTGTATTCAAATTAGTGTACCCTGAGGCTCTCTTTGAATACATCTTGCACAAAAAATGTTCCTTATGTTTAATTGTTTTTACAATTTTCAACGAGCTTATTTCTTCTATCTGAATTTGAATTTCAGTTCAAACTGCCAAAGATGCTCATCAAGCTTTGGCCATACTTCGAGACTCTGAAAGCTCAATTGATGTCATTATTATATATCTTAGGAATGAATGTCTTTGATTTTCAAAAGTTTATTCAAGATCAATTTCAGATACCTATAATAAGTAAGTGACTTTCTTAGATATTAAATCTACCTTGTAATTCTTTCTTAGTTTCATTTTGAAATGTATAGGAATTTATTTTATGTTTAATATTCTCTGTATATTATATTATGCGCTCAATATATTTAAGGATTTAGGTTTCTTCAATTGATAGCTGCACTAAATAAAGTTCAAAGTTTTTTTGAATAAATTAAAATTCAAAGTTAATACCCTATCAATAAAAAATCAAACTATTTGTGTATAAGTCATAAGCTTTTCAAAGCTTATGAATATGCTACACACAACTATTTTCATAAGTATTTCTAAATGGTCTCACCAATATTTATGCCAGTAATTCCTAGAATAGCCAATCTTGGTTTACACATGTTTGATTCTCATTGGTGGGATATTATTCCTCCTAGCTTTTGTAATGAATTCACTAGGAATAGTTTTTTTTTTTTTTTAAAGTACTAGGAATAGATTTTGTTTTCTTTGGGAAAGATTTTGTTAATATTTGGATTGAAGTACTACTCTTTCTTCTTCACCTGGATTATCTGTTAGAGTTTTATAGGTAAGGTTTTTAATGAGACAATTTCTTTTGCACTTAGCTCTTACAATCTATCACAGCAAAAAAAAAAAAATTTCTAGTACATCCTTTTTTATAACAAAAAATAACTGATCTTTTACCACAATGGTTTATGATGATATCTCATCATGATTACAATTCAAGGATCTTTTCAAGATAAATTGATAAGTTTTAGTGAATAAAAGTGACTACAAGTGTTAGAAAAGGAAGGTTTTAAGAGATTACTTGACATACAAGCCAAGGTCAAAAAGGAGGGAAAAAGTCAAAAATGTGGTTTAAAAAAGAAGAGAAATTCGCGCAGGCTAGGATGGAGTCCGCGTGTGCTAAGTTGATGAACAAAAGAAGGCCAAACCATTCTGTCTACTTAGCGTGCGCGAAGGGCTAACTAGCGTGCGCGAAGTGTGTTAGCGTGCGCGAGAAGTGGCTGAAAAAAATGAAAAACATTTTGTCACTTTGGCGTGCGCGAGCAGAGCTTTAGCCTGCGCGAGATCTGCGCGGAACAGGGCTAAGGCTGCGCGAAGTATTTGTACTGGAAAAGAGAGCTTCGCGCACGCGAACTGGATCTAGCGCGAAGCTAAGTTGGCGCGAAAATCAGAAGTCTATAAAAGCCAAGCTGAAGCTCAGTGTCCAGGTTCGGAATTTTGAAGGAAGGATTAGAGAATTGAGTTATTTTCACCTCCAGACTGAAGTTCTTTGTAGAATTGGAAGAAAGAGATGAAGATGATGATTGATTGTGAAGAATTTAGCTTCAGCTCAATCATGACCATTGGCTAAACTCTTTGCAGATTGGATCTTGATGTAACCTTGAATTCTATATTATTGTAGTTAAACTTTCTCTTTGTTGAATTCAATTTGATTATGCAATCTCTTCAATTTTATGTTTATAGCTATGCTTACCTTGATCAAGTGAGGATTGATATGAGTGATTTGAATGTCTATGAGAGTAGTATTTAGATCATGGATCTAGGTTGAGAGAGTACATGTTTGTTCTTTAGAAATTTTGTATGAGCATGTATGAATTGTTGATTAATGCTTTAATCTCTCTAATAATGTTGAAATTAACTAAGAGATTAGGAAATTTATGTTAATTAGGGTGTGTTGTTTCAAAGAGATTTGAAGTAACAATTTATATTGATCTATCTTGCATAATGAATTGATTCATTGTTTTGAAGTTTAATTACCACATCATATGAATTCAAGGGAACATCGAGATTCAATCGCTTTTATAATTCATTTTTGAAAAGTTTCGTTGATAATTGAATCATAAATTTGATCTTTGAAAAATCCCCCAATTATGTTTTTGTTAGAAAATAGTAACATAGTTTTAATTGCTTTTAAATTCGGTTAAGACAATCCCTGTGGATCGATATTAATTGTACTACTTGCGGATAATCGTATACTTGCGAAATATTCCATCAGTTTACAGTAAAATAATAACGACAACAAAGTTAGCAAATCAAACAAACACATTTAATCAAGGCTCGTCGAAAATAATAAGCATAGATGCACCATATAAATTACATAGTTTGAAGAAACTGTTCTTTCTATTAATCATTCTCTTCATTCTGCATATGCATTTATTAAAAATATCACCTGGACTTGTATCTCAGTTGTACGAAATTACAATGCAAATGGAGTTTGTAAATTGCAGCCTAAAACACATGTCTAGATTAAATTCAAAACCATATCATAACTGGAACATAACATAAACAAACAAAAAAATTCATGTCTCACAAGTCATATTTTGTAAAACAAGTTGAATAGAAATTTTTCAACAAAATCTTTCACTACCTCTATCCCTAATTATAAGGCCAAATTAGAATATTTCTTGTCCCTAAATATAAGACCCTCTACAAATTCTAGATACATTTCTTACTTTTTCCAAATATATCTCTTATTAACAGGGTCTATTATTTATTTCTGGCTATAACAGTAACAGTCTAACTAACTGAATATTATCAGACTTACAAAATGATAACAGCGCTGATATTAACAGACTGTTGCTGCAATATGTCGAGACTAGAAAAAATAGAAGACAAATTAACCACCACTATTCTTTCAATAACAAATATGAACCGAAAAACATCTAACTTAAATAAAAACTAAATTGCAAGTGTATTCCATCTTCATTCTTATGCGTGACATTAAAAGGAAATAAACATATGGAGGTAGTCATGAAAATTCAAATAACTTAATTTGTAAATAGAAAGCATCTCACCTTGTTTTACTTATGATAGACCTCTAGCAATCATTTCACAATGAAGTTTCTCTGTTATATCTCGCCTTCTCCAAATAGAGCTTGAATATTCAATTACTCTTTTATCTGCATCTGGTTCGACAATAACGATATCCCCCAACATCCCCAAACTAGTATTTCATAAGTTACCACATCAGGAATGGAGCCATTGTTTTCCATTTTTGAAAGTAAGGACAATACTTCATCAAACAAGCCCTCTTTACAAAGGCCACTGATCATAACATTATACGTCAAGACGACAAGATATCTAGATGATAACCATTAAATAAAAGCATCTTGAAAACCTCGAGTGCGTTCTTGAGTCTTCTACATTTGCAAAACCCGTCAATTAGTACGGTGTATGTGTGCATATCTGGTTGAATACCCTGATCCTTAATTTTCGTAAACAATGCAATGCAATTGCCTTGTCAAGATGATGATTTTTCCACAAACTGTCTATTATGGAAATGATTGACCTCAATCGTGCATCTTAGCCAAAAGATCCCAAACGGCAATATAGTGAGTAAGCAATTGTTTAGCCCCTTAAATGTGCGAGACGTCACAATAGTCCGTAAATGTATCAAAAGTACATAAAAATACATAATGTGTTTTTCGCTAATCAACTTAGTCCTAACAATGTGTCTTCCATTAGTTCTATCCTCGAATGTATCTTCCGTTGTCAATTTGGTCCATAAAATTACTAACAAAAAACACACTTAGGGATGTTTATGTAATTTGATACATTTGACAGCACCTTTACACATTTAAGGATCAAAATTATTGTTTACTCAATTATAGCATATATGCATAATGCTTTACATTATAGTATGTATATACACATTCTATATGCATGAGTTCTACATCTTGTTTCCTATGTGAAGTGAAGGAAAATCAGCAAGGAAAAGAAGGCTCAAGGAAGGAGATAGACATCACAGAGTAGGGTTGGAGAGACAATAATAATCTTCACTAAAATTTAAAATGCACTATTGGTAATAAAATAGTATAGATAAAATAAACCTCTTAAAGAACAAGACAAAGAAACCTTTGTTCATTGTGTAAGTCTACAAATATGGTATACAGGTGTACCGTGTTTGAATCAAAACTTACTAAGTAAGGAGGTATGTTGGATCAACAAAGAAGTGCTTCCTTCACTGTATCAGCTGCTGCATCCGCTTTGCTCAAACACAACATAATGAGGTTTCACACAGCGTCTAGGGGCCTCTAAGCATCGCCACTATAGCAGCCTCTGTTAACTACAAAGTGGCCACATATGTCAGTATGACGTTTTCTAGATCATGGCAACATAATAAATAAATCATGAAACACAGACTAATAATCAATTGTATTAGGTAAAAAGTCCTGCCAAGAGTTGATTCAAAAACTCCTTAAATTCGTACATCAAATCAAATACTATGATGACATAAACCATAATTGTATATATCAGAGCTCACAACAATGCTAGAAGATGAAGTTTGAGCACACTATAAACTATTAAAAACTCAAACTAGAATAATAGAAAAGTTCTAAAGTATTGAAGTCAGAACAAGACAATAGAATTTCCATGTATTTAGCTCAGGAAATAAATTATTTAAAAACCATTGTAAAATAACATTACCATATATCTTAAAAATCATTTAGTTTGAGAAATGCATAGATTGGAATCTACTGAGCACAAATGTATAACAAATTATTTGCAATGCACAAAGGAGAAGACAACAAATTGCAACAATTCATTGAAATGTATGGTCATACGTCTTAATAAACCAGTTTCTATCATCTTTGGTCAATGTTCCTCTCAATTACAAACTCAAGTTTTGAAATGGGTTGAGTGTATGGTTTTCACAGTATACATTGGACAAACCATGAAAGTAAGGTTCCAATATTGTCGGAAATCACGAGCATAACAAAGACATACAGCACCTAGTGAACTTAGTTATCTTTCCGATGTTTCATTTGGTGCATTCAACAAATTTTCCCCGTGATGAACTATCTAGGTAAGTGAAGATCAAACTCGTCAGTTGTATGCATGTAATTGTTCCAGCATATTAAGATAAATATTATATTCAGAAGGACAAAGGAGAGGAAGTGAAACAAGCCATAAAGGCATTTTCTACGACAAATCATCATGTAGATCTAAAAGACATGAGACATTAAAACCTTTGAAACAGGAAAAATAGATGCTTCTAATCTAAGCTTATAATCTAAAAGAAGTAGGACATTAAAACCTTTGAAACAGGAAAAACAGAAACTTATTATCAATTACTTGATTTATGTCTTGCTACCCTTTTCAACCGGGAAAATGAAAAACTTGTGTATGCAAGCTTGCTCCGCCAGTTGGATTTTAAATGCATCTAATCCTAAAGTTGCAAGACCAAAAATAACTGAATACCTTGCAACTAGCTAAAGGTGCATCCTGCTAGACACAAAGCATTGTTTATAGGGTTTAATATTTGGACCTGATCCTCTGCAGCATTTGCAGAGATGTTGTAGATCCAACTGCGCTTCCTCGCACCTAGATCAACAGCTTTACCATAGCTGCTCAACAGTAGATGATTGAACAGTGAGGGTCTCCTTTATCTACAAATTGCTTCATGTTTGTCTGGTAGTGAGAGGATTGATCAGAGAGAAGAATCATAATAGAATTCTGTTATGGTGAGAGGATTGATCAAAGAGAATGTTCTCTACTGAAGGAACCATTTGGTAGCCTGGTAGTGATCCAATCAGATATTCTTTTCCTTTATGTTTACATTGTAGGGAACCATATTCTGCAATATAACAGTGTTACAACATCTTTCATTTCATCGTATAAATTGAACTCTAACAATGACAGTGAATGAAAAAAAAATCCTTGAAAAATATGTTGCAGATT
Organism: Trifolium repens; assembly: GCA_030408175.1. Classification (NCBI taxonomy): domain Eukaryota; kingdom Viridiplantae; phylum Streptophyta; class Magnoliopsida; order Fabales; family Fabaceae; genus Trifolium; species Trifolium repens. The sequence goes on from CP125846.1 coordinate 12,614,442, forward strand.
CACAGAAAATTGGGAAGAAAGATTAGATGGTCGATTACAAATTCAAAATAACAAAGCGTAACTTGAGAGCATCTCACCGAGTTTTACTCTTATAAAAGACCTCTAGAAATCATTTCATGAAGAAGTTTCACCGCCTTATCATTCTTGTTGTCTTCAGACAAAGCACGAATAAGAATTTCGTAAGTAACAGCATCAGGGGTGCAACCGTTTTCATCCATTGTTGACACTAAGGACAATGCTTCATCGAACAAGCCCTCTTTACAAAGCCCATTGATAATAACAGTATACATCTTCACATCAAAATGATAGCCTTTAATCAAAAGATCCTGATAAATCTCTTGTGCATCCTTAAGTCTTCCATTTTTGCATAGTCCATCAATAAGTATTGTGTATGTATACATATCTAGCTGAATTCTTTCGTCTTTGATCTTCCTCAATAATTCAATTGCCTTGTCAACCTGATGATTTTTGCACAAAGCATCCAATAAAGAACTGTACGTAATCACAGTAGCAGGTTTCCCTCTATCACGCATCTCATCAAGAAGATTCCAAGCATCAGAGATTCTTCCCGATTTGCAAAATCCATCAACAAGTGAATTGTACGTTACATAATTAGGAGACATGTTTTTTAAATGCATTTCTTTAAAAAGATCCGCAGCTTCATCCACCATTTTATTCTTGCATAATCCATTAATCATGACATTGTAGCTATGAACCTTAGGTTTCACCTCCCTTCGAGCAATAGTATTGAATACATATTTAGCCTTGTTCACTTCTTTAACCAAGAAATACCCATTTATTAAAGAAGTATACGTAGCAGCATCTGGTTTAAAACCTTGTTTTATCATAACGGCTAAGACATTTCTAGCCGTTTCGATCTCTCCTTCCTTACATAAACCATCAAACAATGCAGTAAAAGTACGGACATTCGGGCTAATATTTTTCAACAACATTTCATTTAACAAACCAACCGCTTCTTTCACTTGACCCACACTACAAAGACCATATATTAAAGTAGTATAAGTGACAACATCAGGAGAAATTTTCTCGACAATCATTTCATAATATAAATCAAAGGCATCCCTCACGAGTTTATCCTTGCAGAGACTATCAATGACTGTGTTGTACATTACCACGTTTGGTTTAATCATTATCTCACCAATCTTTCTAAGAATCCCTAGGGCAACTCTTGTTTCTCCGATTTTACATAACGCGTTGATCAAAATGGCATAACTAACTCGATTAAGATGAAACCCCTTTGCTATAACGTCGTCATGAAAATCCAATGCTTTCTTAATTTGACCACTAAGACACATGCCATTGATAAGTGTAGCCATTGTTACAGTATCAGGTTGATAACCTAATTTGATAAGTTTTCCCAATATAGAAAATGCGAAATTGAGTTGATGAAGTTGGCAGAAACAATTGATTAAAATGTTTAAAGTAACAATATTATGTTGAATTCGTTTCAGTTCCAATTTATGAGAGAGGGAAATAACAGTATGAAAATGATTGATTTTAACAAGAGAACCGAAAATCTTACCGAATTCAACAATGGATGGTGTAGGTTTTGCATATAGCATTCGATTGAATGAAGAAACAGCATTATCAAAAGCATCATCAACAACAATATTGTGATGATTGTGATTGTGAGAGTAAAACCGGCGACGATTGAAATTGTTAGGAATGCAAAGAGAGATAGTACCGACACCGTAACTTAAGACTGAAAATGACATTTTATCGGCGGCGGAAGGGTTGCAACGACGGCCGGGGTCGGAAAGGAATGACGGTCGGAGGCGGAGAGGTGAGGGATAGATAATTTATGGGTTGTGTTGTGTGTTTCTTCCTTTTTCTGTTTTTAATTTCTTTTTTTGTTGATAAAACTGTTTTATTACAAATTTTTAAATATTTAATTTAAATAAATTTTTATAATGAAAAATTTAATATTGAATAAAAGTCAATTGATCTATGCAAAGATACCAGTTTCAAAACTAATTAACTACTATATATATATATATATATAGAGGATATATCCTATGAGAATGATATATTTATATGAGAATGGTGAGAACATTTATTAACCATTTGATCAAAAATAAATGGTCTTGATTAAAAGTCCTATTTTACGTCTCTCCACACTCAATCTAGTGTGAACTGTTCATATTCTCTTCTCTAATCTACCATAACCTGTTGTGTCAAAAAAAAAAAAACTACCATAATATGCAAATCGAAAACTTTCTTTCACCAAATTAATATATTTTTTTGGTCATTTTGTATTGAATTGAAAAAGGAATGACTACCATCTCTATTGGAAACTCTGTTATATGATGAAAGCTGTTCATCTTCTCTAATCTCCCACCACCATTAAAATCTGTAAATTAATTGTCTTTGTATAAATCTTTCTACACATCTCAATGTAATAATAAAAATCTAAATGGGGATCGTGCATCCAACAATCCGTCCCGGGACACCGCCGTACAATTCCAAAAAGTATTTCAATCGGCAACAAACAAACGCCATCGGCAATCTGACGATGAAGGGCAAGTTGTAGAATAGGAGATTTATGAAGAGATGAAACCAAGAATACCAACAGTAGTTGTTTATGGTTATATCCATGGTGGTGTCCTTCATGGTTGGGAAGAGGCAACGAGAAAAAAGAAGAAGAAGAAGAGAAACACATTTTTCTGGAACAAGATGAAAAGGTTTAGGAGACATAATCAACTCCTTTTAACCACATAAAACACAACATGGCTATTCAACAACGGTGGGTGATTAGTGAATCCAAACAACACGACTATTCGGTATTCAAGACGGCGAGAGTGACGACAGAGCTTCGGTTCTTCCTCACTAAATTTTAGTTCATTTTTAATTTGGGTGATTAGTGACTTACAGTTCTCTAATTTTGGGTTTTGCTTAATTTAATTTAGCTTTGATGATTAGTGACAAAAGAATTGTTAATGGTGGGGCGAGAGAGAAAGGTGGAATGAATCAAAATATGGGTTTGGAGTTTTGGAGAAGATTAATTTGGGAATGGGTGATGGATAGAATAGGAGAGATACACAGTTGAACTTTTAATTTCAGCCCTCTATTTTCAATCTAATGGCATACAATCATTCTTACCATTCTCATATAAATATAGCATTCTCATGTGATATATCCTCTATATATATATATATATATATATATATATATATATATATATATATAAATTCTTAACTATTTAGCAATTCCAAACAAATTTTTATACTCAGATGCAGATTTCTTGACTCATGTTCCTCCTCCAAAAGTCGTATGTGATCTTCTAAAAAAAAATGCAATGAGAACATTTCTTCTCTGTGAATAGTCTTTTCTTTTATTTTTTCCGTTTTCTTTCTAGCTTCCTTACCAAAAAAATATTATAAAAAATTATTGATTTTATTTTTTGTTAATAAAGTAGCCTAATTACATGAAATTCATCTCCTGGATTTGAACTCTGATACTGCATATAAAATACAATATCCCTATCAATTGTGTTATACCAGCGAATGTTTCTACAGATTTCCTGCGGATTTTAGCTTTATGGACTAAAATCAAGGTGATTTGCACATGCAGGGATTAACTTGTAACAAAAAAAGGTATAGGAACTAAAACTAGAAAATTATGAACTTACATGAACAAAAATGATGTTTAAGCCAAAAATTGAACGTATTCTTACGGATTTATTAACAACAAAGAAAACATAAAAATTTCGAAAATTTTATGTTGCATAAATTAAAGGAGAAAAATCATATTATTTTTTTATCTACTGTGTCAAAAGATTTATAATCTCAATTTGATCATCTTTACCAAAAATGAGTTTTTAATTAAGGAAAATAAATTAGTCATAATCGTACCACAAAACAAAAACATAATATTAATTAAATGATAATAATAAAGATAATTATAATTATATTTGGTGCCCATCTTTGTGTGTATTTGACTTCCTTTGTTAATATATTTTTGGAGGTTGCAGCAACTTATAGCTACACTCCTTTTTCAAAAGAAAAACATTATATACATTGATATAGTATAAAAGAAAAATTATATAGACATCAATTATAATTGTTAAATTATAAAAAAAAAACTCTAAAATTACACGTATGATTAATTGTGATTAGTTAATTGATAGTTTACGAAAATAATTATATATAACTAGCCGCCAAATGGGCACGTTCCGTTTGTGTGATCGATATTTTTTTTTTGTGATCGATATTATCTATTGTGCAAATATAAATAACTACTTAATATCTTTTTTTATTGGACTTAGTTAATTGATAACTACGTAACATCCTTTTTTGTTGTGGCTAGTTATTAAGAAGAAAAAAAAATTTACGATAAAAAAACTGAAAACCTACTTTTATGTGGAAGTTGTGCTTAGTTATTAAGGGTAAAATAGGTATAATTAAAAAGTCATCCCAAAAATTTGTATCATTTTTATATATAGTAACTAGCCGTTCCGTGCCCGTTTGTGTGATCGATATTCTCTTCTTCTTTTTTTGTGATCGATATTCTCTATTGTGCAAATATAAATAACTATTTAATCTCTTTTTTATCGGACTTAGTTAATTGATAAATACGTAACATTCTTTTTTGTTGTGGCTAGTTATTAAGAATAAAAATATTTTTTTTTACTATAAAAAAACTGAAAACCTACTTTTATGTGGAAGTTGTGCTTAGTTATTAAGAAGAAAAAAATATTATTTACTAAAAAAAACTGAAAATCTATTTTTATGTGGAAGTTATTTTTTAAGGGTAAAATAGGAATAATGAAAAAGCCATCCTAAAAATTTGTATCCCCTTTATATATTAGTATAGATATATAGTAATAAATAAACTATGATATTGCTATTTTATCAATGTTTTAATTCTTTATTTTATCTTTAAACATAAATGTAAATATAAAAGAATGAATTAGTCCCTCTTTCCTTATAGATAAAATTTAATTAAGAAGAAAATTAACCTTGCGTGTCCTATAAATATCCTATTTATGGGGATTAGTCAACGTTTAAAGGTAGTGAAAATTATATTCATATATTTCATCCATCCCAATTTAATTGATATAGTTGACTGTTGTGTACTATTTGCTTTGACTTTATTTTCTACTAATAAACAAAAATAAATATTAACATATAAGATGTTGTTTGATTCACCTTGATTAGTATTTTCAAAATATCAAATTTTATAATTTTACTATTATGCAATATTTTAATTAATCATCAAAGTTATGTATTTGTGCGCGTGAAATAGTCAACTGTGTCAATTAAATTAGAACGGAGTAACATATTGTAACAAAATAAAAATAAGAACAAAGTAATATATCTATCATGAAATTCAATAATTTATTTTCGTCTCACTTTTGAAGAATTTGTTAAAAATGCAAGATTAAAGAGAAATTAGAAATAGTGAAATATTCCATATAAGGAGATACTATGAACCTACCCATACTTAGCAAAAGGATTGACAAATGTCAACATAATTATTTATTTTACTACTTAATTACTAATAAATAAAAAGTATGATAAATACAAAATCTGACGAAATAAAAGATACATTCTCTTTAATTATATATATAAGCCTCTTTTATTTTTTTTTGTCACTCTCTACTTGTGTAACATTTGTACGTAGAACAATCATAACACCAAAAAACTGAAAATATTGTTTACATAAATTCAACTCACTTGGTATTCTTGAGTAGATCAAGAAGCAACATTACAAGACATAATGGATAGTGAGAGATCAAATTTCAAGGTTTTGATTGTTGATCATGATGAGGCTTATTTGAAATATCTCTCTAATATCCTAATGGAATGGCAATGCATAGGTATGCTTTTAATTTATTTGGTTATTGCATATATATGCTTGAAGTATTTGATTTATTGCTATTGATATTTTATGGATTTGGACCCTTTTCACATATATAAAAATTTGATTGAAACTCAATTTGTTTTACTCAATATTGTTTTATTTCTTAGAGAAATGGATGTTTAGATAATCGACTAGAATTTAGTTGAGGTAAATTAAAATCTATGATTCGAAATTTAAATCAGTATAAACATGAGATGTGTTATCTCCTAATAAGAGTTATTCAAATTTGATTCATATTTGATGTAAATACATACGTAGAAAGATTTACATGGTTTTGTTATGCTTTATTAAAGATTAATATTAAATGGAAAAAAAAAAGTTTGATGGAAAAAATATTTTGACAAAATTCTGGTAAATTTCATTAGATAGAAATTGTTTTATATTTTCATTAAGAAATAGCTTTTATTTTTTATTTTTCTTCTCTCTCTATATATATATATATATGTTCATCATCTTTGGGTCTCCAAAAGGGATTTTCACAAACATCCCTATCCCTATGGGAAAAAGTTCCTTGTCTTTGGATCTCCAAAAGGATAATCCTCAGATATTCTCATTTACCGATCAAATTAACATCCCTATGTGCATCAACATTGACGTAAATAAATGGCACCCGTAAAATTTACTTTTGATTTCCTTGACTTTAATAATAACCAAAATCTATATAAAATTTTGAATAACATATTTTTTCTTCATAATTGTATATTTCAACCTCTAATGTATTTTCTTTTTATAATTTATGTTTTTCATTAATTTATATCCGATACTTTATTTCTTTCTAAACCCCATTGCGTTGCATCCTTCTTCACATCCAAACTCCCTTTCTCTTCACCATGTAGTAGCCATTAGCGGTGGTGCGAGCAGTGGCGTTGGCCCTCTACACCACCCTTTTCCTGATTTGTAACGAGCTCAATGTATTAACATAATTTATTTCTTTACTTGTGTACATAATTTATTTCAAGTATTGTGTTTCTCATAATAAAGAACCTAGACTATTTACCTCAAAAACCCATGGCCCAAAATACAAAATTTTAACCCTAGGAGTATAAATATAAAACATTTTTATTTTTATGTTGTTTTTTTTAATGGCTTTTATGTTGTTGAATCTATTGCCTTGCTCTTTAAATTTGGCATGCATTTGATTTTATATTCAAGTTAAAGTACTGCTATATATATTCTCTTTGAATTCATATTGCAATAAATAAAAGTGATTCCTGATGCATCAATGATTCCTTATTTTTTCAATGATCTTATTTCTTCTATTTGGTTTTGAATTGCAGGTAAAACTGCTAAAGATGCTCAACAAGCTTTGGCCACTCTTCAAAATGATGGCCTTTATGATCTCATAATTTCAGAGTTCCATCTACTAGGAATGAATGGACTCGATTTTCAAAAGCATATATATATACAACACCAATTCCATATACCTATAATAAGTAAGTGTCAATTCCATATATATAGCTATAATAAGTAAGGATTTTGTTGGCATGTATAATATAATTTTTTAATGAATTTTGAATATTATTTTGTATACTATGACTCTATGAGTCCACTCAAGATGCTTAAGGATTTTATTTCCTTAGTTTATAGGTCTAGTAAATAAAGTCCAAAGGTATCTCATTTATTAAAAAAAAAAACTATTTTTTTTTTTATAAAAAATTTAACAACAAACTGAATTTTATATATATATATATATATATATATAGGTGAGTTAAAGTACAAGTAGTACTATATCCACTAACGGGGAGAAGTACAAGTGGTAATCTATCTAAACCACCAAAAAAATCAGACAAAAACCAATACCAACAAAAAGAGGGTAATGAATTGCCTAATCACCAATCCCAAACTATTGTAGTCTATGCACCTATCTAAGTAAGCATTCCAATGTATATTTGACCCACTTATATATATTCACAACAAACATAAGGATTTGTTTTTGCGAGAAACCACCTAAATGCCATGTATTTAATTTCTTCAACCAATTCATGTGTAGTCACTACCCTTTCTTCAAAAATGTGAGCGTTTCGAGTTTTTCATAGGGACCAAACTACTGCTTGCCAAATCATGAACAACCCTTAGCCCGGAAGTAAGTAACATGTGACAATAGATTCTTCTGACACGAAATAAAAATTTGAATATTTCATGCCGGTTAAACATTTTTAAATTCAATATTTAGTTCAGTTATTCTGTAATATAATCATATACCATTTGGATAGAGGATTTGTAAATATATGAATTTGAATTAAAAAAATTGTGAGTATTAAAAAATATTTCACTATTACTACTATAGGAAATAAAAGATGGTTTATAATGTCATTTAGACATATGACTTATTTGGATATATAAATTAGACAAGTTTTCTTTTTAACAACAAATATATTAATCATTAGGTTTCTGTACAAGACGAACAGAGATCGATAAAAAAAGAACCACATAACAAAAGTGTTGTATTTATGCGGAACACAGAGATAGTAGTTTGCCATCTAATTAATTTCCCATTATTCAAATAACTTCACTATCTAAATTTTCCCATTATATAAAAAGTATAAGCTATGATGATCATATGTTTAAATATTGGACTTTTCTCTCTTGTTTTCAAATAGTGATGTCTAAAGATAGCAGCCAACATTTGATCTCGAAGAGTTTAGAAAATGGAGCTGCACAGTTTATAGTGAAGCCCTTTTGTGCTGAAGATTTAAAAAACATCTGGAAGTGTGTTGCAGAAATTAAAAAACATAAACTATGTTGTAAGAGAAACAATACTAATGAATACCAAGGAGAGGAAGAATATCAAGTTGTGAAGAAACCAAGGCTTGTTTGGACAAGTTATCTTCACAATTTGTTTCTTCATGCTGTTAATCAAGTTGGATGGGAAAGTAAGTAATAATATTTTTCAAACAACATTTTTTTTTAAATCTAAATAATTTCTGAGTTATTTTACATATTTTATATTTATTCATTTCGACCTCAAATTTGATTCACTATTTTTTGAGGTATTATTTGTTTCGATCATTATTATGAGTCGATAATACTTCAGATAAAATGGTGCATCAAAATTGAGGTTGAAATAATAATAATATAAATTATTTCAAATACATTTATATCAAAATTTAAAGATGACACAAAAAATATTTCTAAAATTTAAAATAAAGTGAAGTTGAATTGTTATATGATCAAATACTTATTATGAATTTTTTTTGTGCTTATTTTTTTTTCTTTCTATCAATCAGAAGCTAAGCCAAAGAAAATTCTGGAGATAATGAATATACCAAACTTGACACAGGCAAATGTAGCAAGTCACTTACAGGTTTGTTTTGCTAAATTACTTAATATATTTCTGTAATAATGCTCTATTATATGTTCTCGTTTTTCTTATAATAATTTCGAGATTATTTGAAGATAGATGTTTTAAATTATGTTTATGAATTTTCTTTTTGGTAATAATTATTTTGCATCTAGTAAAATTTAAATTTCTAAATAATTATTTATCTTAAATCCTATTTTCCAATCTTTACATGTATATATGACCATAAATTATTATATGATTACTTTTATGTGGAACATAAGCCTCTTCTTAGTCAATCACTTAAATATTATGTAAGATAGATTGTGACAAATATTACCTTGATTCTATCGGAAATAAGCTTAGATTATTTTAGTGTCTCTATAAAAGACCTAAATAAGGATTAGAGATGCAAAATTTGGCGACCAATTTAATTTTTTCCCTCTAATTTCGGTCGTTATTTCAATTTTTTCTAATATAACTTGCAAGTTTTTTTTCCCCCTAGACATACAACTTACATGTTTTAATGTAGTATAATTTGCAGAAATATCACCGATTTCGACGAGTTGTCTCCGATAAAGGAATGGCTGGGGGTATATGCAATAGAGCATTGAAATCAAAATTTGCTTCAGATATTCCAATGCCAATGGTAAAAGAAATTAAGGCAATGAGAGCTGCAAAAAAACTTTGCAAGCCGACAAGCGATAATTCGCAAGCATTATCATATCAAATGGAACATGATAACAATGTTCTTAACTTTGGTGGAGCTTCTTCAAGCTATTCTTCTTCTCCAAGTTTCAAGAGTTTGAAATTTGATAATTACCAAAATCATGGTTTGGTTAGAAGTCATAATGTGCAAAATTTGGATGTGGGAGGGTTCGGTTTCAACAATGTTTCTGATGTTAGGGGCAATAATACAAGTGAGTTTCAAGTTGCATCGAATAATGAAGGAAATGTTTATGAGAACATAGAATTTCAACAGCAGAAATTAGATAAAAATGTTACGGAAAATGAGCAGAACGATAATGTTGGTACTTCCATCAATGAGGTCGAGTTTAACCAAATGACATCTAACCTTTCTAATTTTTTGATGGCTGATGACATGAATGAGGTATGAAGACTTTATAGAAATTTTTTCAATGCTTTACTTAAAAATATTTAAATATTTCTTGCTAACATTTTTTATTTGTTTTTCAAGAAAAAGATGAATGTGAACCATGATGCAAGTGAATCTTTGAAATCATACATGTTCAATTACTTTCAAGATGTGCTACCCCTTGAGCAGGTAATGTTGTATATAACTATAAACTAAATTTTGTGAGGTATCATCCCAATTGTATTTTAAATCTATAATTTATTGAAGTTAAATACAACGGGTTCGATATTTATTCGACGGTTGAGATCTACTAACTAGAACAATTACAAACAGTTGATTTTCCTAAAATTTCTTTTATATACAATTTTCAAAAGAATTTCAGATTTTCTTTACCTTTTATTTATATCTACGTACCTCTTTTATTAGAATAAGTATTTTACTCAAAATTTGTCACATGACCAGTTAAATAAAAGTTGTGATGATGTATCTCCTTCGGCTGAAATTAATACATGTGTGTGGAACGAGTCACCAAAAAATTCAAGCCAAAACTCTAACCAGGTAAATCTTTCATTGGTCATAATAGTCTTTTGTTGAAGTATTATTTTATTGTGTTTATGATAATTGACAAATTTCTATAATCTTTTAATATTTTATACATAATTTTATTTGATATTTTATAAATTTAGAGCCAATTTAATAAAATAAAAAGTATTTGTATTTTTGTACCAAAAAAAAGTATTTGTATTTCTTTTCTATATATAAATTATATAGAAAAGGATTACATTTACGATGTGCCTTATTTTATAAAAAGGAAAATGTTGAATGGTACGAAACATTGAAATAAGAAAGACAAGAAATAAATCTCCACCATTCATTACAACAACCACACCATGTTTTCCTCAAAAATAGGAAGATAACTGTTTCATCATTATTTAACACATTGACAAGTGTAATTTTTGTGTTTCTTGGACAAAATGCTTCGTACTATATAGCAGTACTGTTATAAAAAATATTTGACTCAAAATTTCTCATTGTATAACAGTTATATAATGGTGGAAATGATGTCTCTCCTCTAACTGGAATCACATCAACTATGCTAAGAGAGTCACCAAGTTCAAATCAAATCTCGAACCATGTAAGTCTTATTGGTCATTACACTCTTTGGTTTACGCATGTTTTTACCGTACGTGTTTACTTCCCCTTATAAAAATGACAAATTCTCCTATTGTTTCAATATGCACATTTTGTTTTTGCTTAGGTTTCATAAGTTTAGAGCTAGATTGATAAAATTGTTTATTTATTTGTTTATTTATTTTCTATACGATTTTATTTAATTAATTAAGAAGTCAGACATAACAATTCTAGAAATGAAATTTAGTTATGATTTACAATTGAAAACTCCTCTAGGTTAGCTCTTAAGGAACAAATTATAAAATGTTACTAAAGCATTTATTTTATGCTTAGTAGATAGAATAAATTTACTTGATTTAGATTTTGCCAATCTAACTCAACTGCTTATGGAATTTCTAGTTGCAAGGAAATGAAATATTTTCAAATGGGGAAGCATCTAATAGGTTCATGGAGGACAACATGTCTAAAGCAAGTACCTCAGCTGCTACTGATCCGGCAAGTCTAGCTACTTGTTAAAATAAATGTTGTTGAAATTAATTTTGGAATATTTTCTAATATGAGGTTATTTTACCTAATAATATTAATGCAGGAATTTGATATGGATCTTCTTGAAGCCTTGTTTGGTACTATAGAAGACTAGAGGAATCGGAGGTCATTGTGTATCATACATTGTTGCGCGATATAATTTAGTATTTATCGAAGTCATGTTTGGTCTTTAAGGATCTTGGTCAGACTTGTTTTAATTGACTTATTTTTTTGCTTATGTAAGATAAGTTGTTATCGACTATTATAAATTATTATAAGTTATGGTTTATGAAAAAACAACTTATTGAGATACAACTTTTGTTAGTGAAAATTTATGAATTAACATAAAAAATTATTATTTGTATAAACAATTTTTCACTAACAAAACTTGTATCTTAATAAGTTGTTTTTTCATATGTGTGTATTGTTGTTAAACTATTCTATTATATGTAAAATCCTTGATCGATGAATAATCACATTTTCCTTGAACAAACACATGATTTATCGTCATTTCATACTCATTTTTTCAACCACTAACAATAGAAACAATAGATTTGCAAATCTAGATTTCATATATTTTTCATTTTTAATTAGCTATAGATTTGCAAATCTATATTTTTCTTGTACTTAATTAAATACATTTTACTAGTCATATCAACTTAGTATATATATATATATATATATATATATATATATATATATATATATATGAAGTGCAAGTTATAATTAATTGCATTTAAAATACTATTTATTTGTCAAATTCCTCAAGTATTTACAACAAGTAACATAACGGTTAAACATTTCACATTATTTGATAAAATTACCAATAGTTTGACTTGTCAGAAAATCACACAATTCCTTTTGTCAATTAATCTAGTAATTAGAAACATCGTTTAAGGTGAAGAAGTAAAATACTAGGATTCAAACTCTAATTCCTACAAACTGAGTTATACTCGTCGGAACTCCACATAGTTTGACTAGTAAGAAAATCACAAATTTTTTGTCTATTGATCTAGTGACTAGAAACATCGTTTAAGGTGAAGAAGTAAGATATTAGGATTCAAACTTTGATTCCTATCAACTGAGTTAGTTATATTCATCGAAACTCCATATGTTTTTAAACTGTGTAATTGAGATTAGGGAGTTTTTGTGACAAGTTCATTGGCATATCAGCCAAAGCTTGGAGATTGAAGGAAGGTTCTTGCACGTGAAGATTGAAGAAGAATTCTTGCAATCAAGGGAGCAAGTGGAGGTTTAGAATTAGCTTGGAATTACGTTGTGGTGGAATATCATGATCAAGATTACAAAGGAGTTGAAGTCTTGAAGGTGCAAAGGTTGAAGATATATGTAGCTTCATTACTGTAGTTTTGTATTTCAATAACTTCTTTGTATAAACTTTTTTTATTGCAATCTATTACTTAATATCCGGTTGTTCATTAAAAGTAAGCGACCTGTTCCCCCCTAGTCGCGTTGCCAACATCTAACAGGTGTTGCTCAGAGGTTTTGGATCTTACCATTGGAACTCGTTAGGTCGAAAAGAACTGTGTATAAATGGTAAATTTGAGAAGATTTATAGGGAAAATCTTCCCACATACACCGCCACTACTCTGAACGGGCATAACATGATGGTTCCTCAGTTGGATCTTTTGTGACATGTGACAGCGGTAATGAACTTGCGTACGGAGGAGAATAATACCTACAAAAATGTTAGCAGCCAAACACTTAAGTCAATAAGTACTCAAGATGAGAGTATATGAAATGGGTGAAATGTGTGTATATTGATAATGTAAATAATTGTTTCATGGTTCTATTAGACGAGTGGAATGAATCATAAATATCTTTTGATAAGGGTCTCTTATCAGCTATAGAGAGTATAGCATAATGCTACAGTGAACTTTTAGAGGGGTCATTTATTTGTTGTTGGTGGTACGTACACTATAACTCTATGAGAATGGTACAAGGTAACGAGAAACGCTATTGGGCTCAAGATGTATGTTGTCTACTAGCCTTGTGGGCCTTGACCAATCCAAAATACATAATTCATAAATTAATTGAGAAGTGTCGTTACAATTGATATAAGTGAAATCGGTTGGCTAGTAAACCTTTATAAATATTACTCCCTCCGTTCATTTTTATTTGATGTTTGAGAAAAAAAAGGCCAAATTAAGAAAGTGTAATTTTGCACTTTATTTTCCTATTATACCCTTTTTTTTGGAATATATTATACTCTAATTTTAATCACAAAAAAAATTCCAATTTTTTTGCACACACTTTATCTTTCCAAAAAATTAAAACCACAAAAAAATTAAAGGCGGATTGTAACAAACCAATTTTTTTGTTTTTGCCTTTTCAAGAAAAAAAAATCAGTTTTTTGACAAAATATACTTCATCGGAAGAATAGAAAGGAAAACTTATTTAATGAAAAACAAAGGCTAGAAAGAATAGGACAACTACCCATTCAAATGAAGTGTGAACTAATTTTAGTACGAGAAGTCAAAGATTATTTAGGCATGGAATAATACTTATTGTGATTGAGTTGTAGTCACATTTTTATTTTTAAAGTAGAGTATTTCAAAAGTTCATGTGTTCTAAAAATTCTCGTATTTTCAAGTTGTAGTCACTTTGAGTTTCTTAATGTTGTGTAACAAGATTTTCAACAAACATGCAAGGAAAAAAAAGAACAAAACAAAAACAATAAAAAGATTATATGAAGAAGTTTAGTAAAAAAAAAGATACAATAAAAAGATTATATGAAGAAGTTTAGTAAAAAATAAAGATACAATAAAAAGATTATATAAAATTTAGTCAAAAAAAAAATAGGAAGGAGGGTATAATAGACAAAATATAACCTTAAATTATCAAAACATCAAATAATTTGAAACAATTTTTTTTTCTAAAACATCAAATAAAAAGGAACGGAGGGAGTATAATTGAATCTCAACTTTTTGTTGTATATATAAGAACTTGACGGGGGTATATTATTGTCTGTTAGAGAGCTAGAATTGTTGTCTACATGAGTTTAGTTCAGTTGGTAGAAATTTCGGATTATATATTCAGGAGTCGGAATTCGAACACCTAACACTCTATTTGGCTATATGACAAAAAAAATAGAATTATTAATTATAAGGAAAGCATAAAGAAAGTTAAAATAAAATAGAATATTTTCATTCATTTTAGGTGATTTGTAAAGTGTGACCAAGACACTGTATATAGTCTTTGCAGTGGATAATCACCTAAAAGGCTCAAATAATTAAAAATAAGTTAAATAATAAATCTATAACGCTAACTAATATAAATTATAAACTTTAAATTCCTAAATTATTTGTTTAATATAATTGTATTATCTATCAGGATTCTTTTATTGTTCAGTCATCAAGTCAAATCGTTCTCTGATGTTGTAACACCCGTATTTATTTATTTTATTTTAATTAGAGTTAATTAGCCTTTTATAGTGAGTTAGTAATTAATTAAGAATTATGGCTATTTTGGGAAAGAGTAGTGCTTTGAGTAAGATAAGTTTTGTTAGAATTATAATGATAAGAATTGGGCTTGAGTGTTAATGGGCCTAATGTTAGTAAGAGGGATATTATGGTCTTTAATTAAACTAGGTTTAGATAGAGTTATGAGAGTGGTGAGAAGTGCTCATAACTTAAGAAAAATAGAAAGGAGGTAGAAAGAGAAACTTAGAAGAGAAGGAGGTAGAGGGGAAGATTTGAGAAAGCTCAAGAGAAGGAGAAGAATCAGAATTTCATCAATTCTAAGGTTAGAGAGTAGTTTATAATTCATGTGAGATGATCAAAGAGGGGGGAGATGCCTATTCTCCACACCCAAACCCTCTCATCTCTTTGGTGGGTTGTGGGATTAAGGGAATGTGATTTAATGAATTTCTGAGTTATTGCATGATGTTACTATGTTATTACATGATTCTAATTGCTATTTCAATCATCAAATTCGTGTGTTATATGAACATTGTTGTTATTGATATTTGAAAATGGGTTTTGGATAAAATGTGAAAAAATCTCTACTTTCTACTTGAAATGATGTTTGATGATGTTAGAACTTGTACTTTTAAGTCTATATATGATATGTATGCTTAAATGTGATAGCTTTAAGGGTTTAGAACATGAAAAATGTGATTTTTATGTGATTTTATGTCAAACCCGTGAACAGAGCACAAATTCTGGGTACGCTCGCTAGCTGTTCGCCAAGCGACTCATGCTGTTCTTGATAAAAACCCAGAAATTCATCTGTTCGCTTAGCGAGCAGTAGCGAGCAGTAGCGAACAGTTCGCCAGGATTCGCCAGATGAGGGTTACAGTCTGTGTTCCCTTCGCCAGTGCTCGCCAGGGGTTCGCTTAGCGAACATACCTTAATTTTTAGAATTTTCTTGATGTTGTTTGATGATTATAAGCTTATAACATGGTTAGATTTGGTCTTATAATATGTTATTGATTTGGATTGATTGAACCTTGAGTTGGTATGATGATGAAATGCTTTTATGTATGTAATTGATTGAAAATCAAGATGATGAGCCATGATTAGCTAAGATGTTAAGTGTGTTGTATCTTGCTTGAATGTATGCCTTAATGATGATATGATGATGTGAATTTGATGCGAATTGAGAAGGAGTAATAGGGTTGAGCGGCCTATTATTCATGGTTAGTTGTTTAGGGTATCATCATTATACGGTATGTGTACATTCATGCATTCATGAGTCAACTTGATGCGAAGTCCCCCATGACTTAAAACTGACTTGATGCGATGGATATATGTTTATCCTAATTTGATGCGGGTACCACATGCATTAGCAATGTCTAGGTGACATACATTATGTGTTTTCATTAGCTTGCATTAGGAGATTGTGCACCATAATTGATAATTGGTAATTGTGTTGTTTTCCAATGTGATCTTGCGAATGTTTGAGTTATGTGAGTTTTACTTGAACGAATTGGCTTGTTGATGAACATGATGAACCATGACGTTATTTATATATTGTTAGCTCATTATGATATGAGTATGATTTGTTTATGATATAATTGTTTACATAATATAAGTGTATACTATGCTTATTATTATGAACTTGAATTATAACTAACTCTCTATTTTTGTGTATGTGTAATGGTTTGGGTCCAGATTCTCCACTTGAGGAGTAGTTTCGTGGCTTTGGAGTTTAGCTCGGTGGACTAGTATAGCTTGGTAAGGTGAAAGATAGAAGGATCCTAGAAGCTTAGAGTTTTAGGATATGCTCTGATACTTGTAACCTTGCTTAGACTAGTATTAGATTTCTCGTTTGTTTGAGATTACGTATGACCTTGCTACTTATTTATCTTATCTTTAATTCTCGTTGGATTATCTTTGGATCATGTTATGGGGCTTCATTTATGGGAGTACCTAGTTGGAGTTGTAATATGATTTATGACTTGCATGCTTGGATTTAGCTATTATGAATTATTTGATGAGAATTTTATATGCTTCCGTTGTGATTAAGTTTTTCTATGCATGCTATTAGTATTTTGTATTAAGTAATGTTTCTTGATGATTTGTATGTTGAATGATTTAAATTAATTATTGCATGCGAATCGATTAGGAGCGTTACATTTTGGTATCAGAGCAAGGTCGGTCCATATCGGATCAAGTAGGTTAGTATACCCATAGGTGCTTGAGTATAGTGAACACTTTTAGTACCCTTAGTCTAACGTAAGGTTGGATTTCTTTTGGTCGGTTGTTTAGGTAATGGCGGCTAATAGAGCAATGGCGGATGCAGTGACATACATGGCAAATGTTATGGCACAAGAGACGGCGGCAAGAACGGCCGAGAGGTTGGCACAAGAAAACTTAAGGGGTAATGAGGATGAATTGAGGTTGGAGAGGTTCTTAAAGAACAATCCACAGGCGTTCAAAGGAGGTTACAACCCCGAAGGAGCTCAAAAGTGGCTTGAAGGCATGGAGAAGATTTTTGGAGCCATGAGGTGCTCGGAAGTTCAAAAAGTGACTTTGGGAACCTACATGCTTCAAGATGATGCTAACTATTGGTGGAAAAATGCTTCTCAAAGACTTGGTTATGATGGAGCCGTGATCACTTGGGATATCTTTAAGAGGGAGTTCTTGGTTAAGTACTTCCCGGCCGATGTGAGGAACCGGAAAGTAGTGGAATTCATGGAGCTTAAGCAAGGAAATTTGTCGGTTGCGGAGTATGCAACCAAATTTGAAGACTTATGTCGTTTTTGTCCACACTACAACACCGTAGAGGCGGAAGGGGATAAGTGTGTGAAGTTCGAAAGTGGTTTGCGTCCCGATCTTAAGCAATTGGTTGGTATCTTGGAGATAAGGAATTTTGCTAACTTGGTGAACAAAAGCAACATTTGTGATTTGGATGGGAAAGCTAAGACAAGCTACTATAAGGAGATGAATGACAAGAGAGGAAAAGGTCAAGACCGTGGTAAGCCTTATGACAAAAAGAACAAGGGCAAAGTTGGAGGTAGTGGAGAGAAGGGAAAGAATGCTAATGACAAGTGCTTTAAGTGTGGTGCTTTGGGTCATCGTTCCTATGATTGCCCAAAAGGAGATAGATGCTTTAGATGTGGGGAGTTTGGACACAAGGTTGATGCATGTAAGAAGAAGGTTACTTGTTTCAATTGTGGTGAAGAAGGTCACAAGAGTCCGGAATGTAAGAAGCCAAAGAAGACGACCGGAAAGGTGTTTGCTTTAAGTGGAGATGGAGCGGAACAAGTGGACAATCTCATTAGAGGTACGTGTTTCATCTATGACACTCCTTTAATTGCGATTGTTGATACCGGAGCAACACATTCTTTTATATCTTTTGAATGCATGAAGCGTCTTAATATTCCTGTGTCTGAAATGCTTGGTTGTATGGAAATAGAAACCCCTGCTAGTGGTTCTGTCACTACTCAACTTGTTTGTCGTAAATGCCCTGTGACTGTGTTTGGTAAATCTTTTGATATGGATTTAGTATGTATTCCACTTAGCGGTATAGATGTGATTTTTGGTATGAACTGGTTAATCTTTAATCGAGTTCATATTAACTGTTGTGAGAAAGTGATTACATTTCCGAAGTTGGAAGAAAAGTCTAAGTTGATGAGTGGGAAAGAAGTAAAAGAATCTTTATTAGAGCATGGTGAATTGTTTGCTATGTTTGCATCTTTGAAGATTGAGAACGAAGTTGGAATTAAGGAACTACCGGTTGTGCAAGAATTTCCCGATGTGTTTCCGGAGGACGTGTCAGATATGCCTCCAGAAAGAGAAGTGGAGTTTACTATTGATTTGGTACCTGGTACTAGTCCTATATCTATGGCACCGTATAGGATGTCGGCATCTGAGTTAAATGAATTGAAGAAGCAACTAGAAGAGTTACTAGAGAAGAAGTTTATTCGTCCGAGTGTATCGCCGTGGGGAGCACCTGTGCTTTTAGTAAAGAAGAAGGACGGAAGTATGAGGTTGTGTATTGATTATCGTCGTTTGAATCAAGTGACGATCAAGAACAAGTATCCGTTGCCAAGGATTGATGATTTAATGGATCAGTTGGTGGGCGCATGTGTGTTTAACAAGATTGATTTGAGGTCCGGATATCATCAGATTCGAGTCAAGGCGGAAGATATTCAAAAGACTGCTTTTAGGACAAGATATGGTCACTACGAGTATACAGTCATGCCTTTTGGAGTAACTAATGCACCGGGAGTGTTCATGGAGTACATGAATCGGATTTTCCATTCGTATTTGGATAAGTTCGTGGTGGTTTTCATTGATGATATTCTAGTGTACTCTAAGACTGAAGAGGAACATGCGGAACATCTAAGGATAGTGTTGAGGACCCTACAAGAGAAGAAGCTTTATGCGAAGTTGTCTAAGTGCGAGTTTTGGTTGAAGGAAGTGAGTTTTCTAGGTCACGTAATATCCAGTGGAGGTATTGCGGTGGATCCTTCTAAAGTTGATGCGGTAATGAAGTGGGGAACTCCAGAATCGGTGTTTGAGATTAGAAGTTTTCTTGGATTGGCCGGTTACTATCGGAGGTTTATTGAAGGTTTTTCGAAGTTGGCTTTACCGTTGACCCGATTGACTAGGAAAGATCAACCCTTTGTTTGGGATAGTTTGTGTGAGGAAAGCTTCCAAGAGTTGAAGAGACGGTTGACGTCGGCACCAATTTTGATTCTACCGAAACCGAATGAGCCGTTTGTTGTATATTGTGATGCATCTTTGATGGGATTGGGTGGTGTTCTTATGCAAAATGGACAAGTGGTTGCTTATGCTTCTAGGCAATTGAAAGTGCATGAGAAGAACTATCCAACACATGATCTTGAGTTAGCGGCCGTTGTGTTTACTTTGAAGATATGGAGACATTATTTGTTTGGTTCCAGATTCGAAGTCTTTAGTGATCACAAGAGTTTGAAGTATTTGTTTGATCAAAAGGAGTTGAATATGAGGCAAAGGCGTTGGTTGGAATTTTTGAAAGATTATGATTTTGAGTTGAGTTACCATCCGGGAAAGGCCAATGTTGTAGCCGATGCTTTGAGTAGGAAGTCATTGCATATGTCTTCACTTATGATGCGAGAGTTGGATCTAATTGAAGGGTTTAGAGATTTGAGTTTGGTTTGTGAACCGACTCCAAGAAGTGTGAAATTGGGAATGTTGAAGTTAACTAATGATTTTCTTGATGAAGTAAAGAATGGCCAAAAGGGAGATTTAGACTTGGTGAATCGTCTAGCATTGATTGAGCAAGGAAAAGAAACCGATTTCAAAGTTGATGAGAATGGAGTTATAAGATTTCGAGAAAGAGTTTGTGTTCCTAACATACCCGAGTTGAAGAGAAAGATTTTAGAGGAAGGGCATAGAAGTGGTTTGAGTATTCATCCTGGAGCTACTAAGATGTATCAAGATCTCAAGAAATTGTTTTGGTGGCCAAGTATGAAAAAGGAAGTTGCCGAGTTTGTGTATGCTTGCTTAACTTGTCAGAAGTCCAAGGTTGAACATCAAAGACCGTCCGGATTATTACAACCCATGTTTATTCCGGAATGGAAGTGGGATAGTATTGCTATGGATTTTGTAAGTGGTTTGCCGAGGACTACAAAAGGGAATGATTCGATTTGGGTGGTTGTTGATAGGTTGACTAAGTCGGCGCATTTTATTGCTTTTAAGACCGGAACTTTAATACCAAGGTTGGCGGAGATTTACGTTGAGCAAATTGTGAGATTGCATGGTATTCCATCTAGTATTGTGTCGGATCGTGATCCAAGATTCACTTCGAGGTTTTGGGAAAGTTTGCAAGATGCTTTGGGGACTAAGCTAAGAATGAGTTCGGCTTATCATCCTCAAACGGATGGACAATCGGAAAGAACTATTCAATCACTTGAAGATTTGTTGAGAGCTTGTGTTTTGGAAGATGGAGGGAGTTGGGATAAGTATCTACCTTTGATAGAGTTCACCTACAATAATAGTTATCATGCGAGTATTGGAATGGCACCTTTCGAAGCTTTGTATGGTAGGAGATGTCATACTCCTTTGTGTTGGAATGAGGATGGAGAAAGTGTTGTGTTGGGACCGGAATTGGTACAACAAACTACGGAAAAGATTAAGATGATTCAAGAGAAAATGAAAGCAACTCAAAGTAGACAAAAGAGTTATCATGACAAGAAGAGGAAGGATGTGGAATTTCAAGAAGGAGATCATGTATTTTTGAGGGTTAATTCAACCACCGGTGTTGGTCGTGCTTTGAAATCTAGGAAGTTGACATCGAAGTTTATTGGGCCTTATCAAATTTTAAAGAGGATAGGGAAAGTGGCTTACAAGATTGCTTTGCCACCATCGTTGTCTAATCTTCATGATGTGTTTCATGTGTCACAATTGAGGAAGTATGTATCGGATCCATCACATGTCATTGTATCGGATGAGGTGCAAGTAAAGGATAATTTGACCATCGAAGCTAGACCTTTGAGGATTGAAGGGAGAGAAGTGAAGAAGTTGAGAAACAAGGAGATAGCATCCGTTAAGGTCATTTGGGGAGGACCCGCGGGAGAGAACGCTACTTGGGAGCTAGAAAGCAAGATGAGGAGTTCTTATCCGGAGTTATTCTCAGGTAAATTTTCGAGGACGAAAATTCTTTAAGGGGGGTAGAGTTGTAACACCTGTATTTATTTATTTTATTTTAATTAGAGTTAATTAGCCTTTTATAGTGAGTTAGTAATTAATTAAGAATTATGGCTATTTTGGGAAAGAGTAGTGCTTTGAGTAAGATAAGTTTTGTTAGAATTATAATGATAAGAATTGGGCTTGAGTGTTAATGGGCCTAATGTTAGTAAGAGGGATATTATGGTCTTTAATTAAACTAGGTTTAGATAGAGTTATGAGAGTGGTGAGAAGTGCTCATAACTTAAGAAAAATAGAAAGGAGGTAGAAAGAGAAACTTAGAAGAGAAGGAGGTAGAGGGGAAGATTTGAGAAAGCTCAAGAGAAGGAGAAGAATCAGAATTTCATCAATTCTAAGGTTAGAGAGTAGTTTATAATTCATGTGAGATGATCAAAGAGGGGGGAGATGCCTATTCTCCACACCCAAACCCTCTCATCTCTTTGGTGGGTTGTGGGATTAAGGGAATGTGATTTAATGAATTTCTGAGTTATTGCATGATGTTACTATGTTATTACATGATTCTAATTGCTATTTCAATCATCAAATTCGTGTGTTATATGAACATTGTTGTTATTGATATTTGAAAATGGGTTTTGGATAAAATGTGAAAAAATCTCTACTTTCTACTTGAAATGATGTTTGATGATGTTAGAACTTGTACTTTTAAGTCTATATATGATATGTATGCTTAAATGTGATAGCTTTAAGGGTTTAGAACATGAAAAATGTGATTTTTATGTGATTTTATGTCAAACCCGTGAACAGAGCACAAATTCTGGGTACGCTCGCTAGCTGTTCGCCAAGCGACTCATGCTGTTCTTGATAAAAACCCAGAAATTCATCTGTTCGCTTAGCGAGCAGTAGCGAGCAGTAGCGAACAGTTCGCCAGGATTCGCCAGATGAGGGTTACAGTCTGTGTTCCCTTCGCCAGTGCTCGCCAGGGGTTCGCTTAGCGAACATACCTTAATTTTTAGAATTTTCTTGATGTTGTTTGATGATTATAAGCTTATAACATGGTTAGATTTGGTCTTATAATATGTTATTGATTTGGATTGATTGAACCTTGAGTTGGTATGATGATGAAATGCTTTTATGTATGTAATTGATTGAAAATCAAGATGATGAGCCATGATTAGCTAAGATGTTAAGTGTGTTGTATCTTGCTTGAATGTATGCCTTAATGATGATATGATGATGTGAATTTGATGCGAATTGAGAAGGAGTAATAGGGTTGAGCGGCCTATTATTCATGGTTAGTTGTTTAGGGTATCATCATTATACGGTATGTGTACATTCATGCATTCATGAGTCAACTTGATGCGAAGTCCCCCATGACTTAAAACTGACTTGATGCGATGGATATATGTTTATCCTAATTTGATGCGGGTACCACATGCATTAGCAATGTCTAGGTGACATACATTATGTGTTTTCATTAGCTTGCATTAGGAGATTGTGCACCATAATTGATAATTGGTAATTGTGTTGTTTTCCAATGTGATCTTGCGAATGTTTGAGTTATGTGAGTTTTACTTGAATGAATTGGCTTGTTGATGAACATGATGAACCATGACGTTATTTATATATTGTTAGCTCAATATGATATGAGTATGATTTGTTTATGATATAATTGTTTACATAATATAAGTGTATACTATGCTTATTATTATGAACTTGAATTATAACTAACTCTCTATTTTTGTGTATGTGTAATGGTTTGGGTCCAGATTCTCCACTTGAGGAGTAGTTTCGTGGCTTTGGAGTTTAGCTCGGTGGACTAGTATAGCTTGGTAAGGTGAAAGATAGAAGGATCCTAGAAGCTTAGAGTTTTAGGATATGCTCTGATACTTGTAACCTTGCTTAGACTAGTATTAGATTTCTCGTTTGTTTGAGATTACGTATGACCTTGCTACTTATTTATCTTATCTTTAATTCTCGTTGGATTATCTTTGGATCATGTTATGGGGCTTCATTTATGGGAGTACCTAGTTGGAGTTGTAATATGATTTATGACTTGCATGCTTGGATTTAGCTATTATGAATTATTTGATGAGAATTTTATATGCTTCCGTTGTGATTAAGTTTTTCTATGCATGCTATTAGTATTTTGTATTAAGTAATGTTTCTTGATGATTTGTATGTTGAATGATTTAAATTAATTATTGCATGCGA
The DNA here is from genome assembly GCA_030408175.1 of Trifolium repens. Taxonomy (NCBI): domain Eukaryota; kingdom Viridiplantae; phylum Streptophyta; class Magnoliopsida; order Fabales; family Fabaceae; genus Trifolium; species Trifolium repens. Next base: position 12,638,665 of record CP125846.1, read on the forward strand.
ATCGATTAGGAGCGTTACAGATGTCACTATTGAGCCATGGAAAAAAGAAACCTCATTGGATTCGATTAATAACTATTAGGTAAAGAGGAGGAGCATCACAAGGCTGGATAAACAGATTGAGCTAAGAGCAACTACACAAGTGACTTTAACAACAAAACTTTATTCAAAGCCTTAAGGCATTAATTAGATTTATCAGTCATCTAACTTGTATGTTATTCAACTTCCAATTATCTATCTAATTAATATGGGGCTTTTTAACTCACATTTTATATATCTCATCACTGTTTATCTCACATACGATTTAATATTCGTTTCTTCACAAATAAAATTGCTAATATTCATCAATGAATTAGGCCAAGTGGAATGTGTCCTGGTCTCACATGCGATTGAAACTCCAGCCACGTTCATATAGACATGTTTTTCTCATACCCACCTGTACACCAAAATATTTGTTGGCTTTAATGTAGATCTCTCTACCTATGGGTTAGTCAAGAAATACACAGATGTCTACATCTTCACAGATACTCATGTGTTCCTAAAAACATCAAAACAGACATTCCAAACAAAGTCGTGTCTGTATTTTAGTCCTTAAAGCTATGTACTATGATTCACATACTCCTCAAACTATCCAAGCAGACCTTACTATCCAAGTAAACCTCGTTAATAAAAAAATATGGAATCGCACGAGGCATTGCTCAACGATAGTACGATATTATATCGGTGACATGTGTTGGTCTAATCCATTAAGGGGGATAACTAGAGGAAAATCTGAAACATGAGTTTCTTGCAAACATTCAAAAGTTGCTTTATGTCGAGTAGTGATTTCAAAGTTTACTTCCATGTCCTTAACCATTTTACCAAACAGGGCACTCACCAAAATATGTTGAACTTTAAAGGGAACAATGTCTTTGCTAGTGAAATTGCTAAAGTAAAAAATTGGAATTGTATCAAAAAATCATTCAAAACATTGTCAAAATCAGAGTTCATGCCAACACATCTCAATATATTATCTTGCAACACTGAAGACTGAGCAACGAAAGTCACAAAATCATATGAAGCGGCCTCTACTACTGAGCGTACAGCCCCAACGCCCTCAACTTTAATAGGTAAAGTTATTTTTCATTGAAGATCCCCAAGAAAGAATCTCCACCAACCACAATATCTTAAATGCACCTTGTAACTCTTTATCAAACAAAATAGTTGCATCTTCCATGTGAATTTGTTGACACCTCCTTAACAAGAAAAAAAAGTTTTGTGATATACCTATACATGACCAAAGTAGAAGAAGCTCACAAAGTAGAATATTAATCTTCGTCAAATAACTTTTGTGGCACAAAAAGTAATTAAGCTATCTTTTTCCAACCAAATTTTTTCTATGCACATAGTACGAGATCTAAATGTTTTGTATATTGAAAAAGCTAATGATCGAACTTGTGACCAATTATTTAAATATTTTAAGTTCCTTTTAATAGTACAAAAAGTATAATATTCTTATTTTATATATAGACGAAATAATAATAATCATAATAAGTTCACACATATAAGTCGATAAGTCAAAATTCGAATTACGGTTACGACATCTGACTACGGTCTGGCAAGTGCATCAGTCTGTCGTCAAGTAATAATTCACACTCTAGGTGTCTAGAATGAGTTCGTATCCACAAGGATCGTGCCGCAGCTTCGCTAGCGTTATTTAAGTTTGTGGTTTTGCATTCGCTTTGGTTTTTGGAAAAAGGTTTTTATAAAAATAGCGTAATGCGTTGTAGAAATTATAAAAATAAATTTGATTCAGAAACATAGAGGATAAGTATGGTGGTTGGACTCACTCCCTTCTTCATATTTGGCATGAACGGTGTATAACATAGTTATTGAGATTATTGTTCGGCGGTGACTTTTCTTTGTTGTAGTAATACCTTTACTATTACTCTATGTATATTGAAGTTTCCCTACGTTAATAACTAAGGTACCTACGAGAGCCTAACCTCGATGTGTCACATACCCTAATTACTAGGTGAGTTATTCATTACACATGCATTATTACCTTCACCCATCCAATGCCTCTAGGTCCTAGTATCGGGCTATTCATCTTCTAAGTGCTCAGTTCACACATAGTGCATGATTCCTCCTCTAACCGCTCAGTTCGCGACTAGTTCAGGACGTTACCGTCTCTATTCACCTAACATATTTACTACAAGTTCCGGACGAACATTAGGTGTCCCTAATATTGATTCTATGAGCGCTCCCGCTTATCCGGTCAAATTACGAGAATATACGTTATTAAAGTGCAAGAAAGTAAATAACAAACATAATACTGAATATCATTTATTATAACTTTGACTCAATCACAGACTCCAAATATTCATAGGGGAGTTCATTTTCTCCACCACAACCTAAGGCATCTATTACAAAAGACTACATATTTAAATTACAATAAAATTATAACCTAAACATAAAAGCCTAAAGAAAACATACCTTGCTGAGTTAGTTTTCCCGTAAGGGGAGAAAACTATGCCCTTTAGAGCTCCTCCGAACCTCTCCTTATAGTAGAGAATGTTCTACTATTTCTGAATGAATAAACAATGAAAGGAGAGCTCTATTTATAGTTTTCGTAATGGGCCTCAGCAAGTCATCGTACTGCGATAGGTCCATCGCAGTACGATGGGAAGATTCAGTTCAATTTTATAACTGATCATGTGCATTTCATCAGCTTGGTCGCCAAGTAATGTCATCGTGCTACGATACATGCCATCGTGCTACGATGAACAGATATTTTCCAGATTTATTTTTTCCGTTTTCTTGGCAAACAAGCAGCTCCCATCGTGGTACGATGAGAGTCATCATGCTACGATGGAATGCTCATTTTCTTCACTTTTTTGCTTTTTCTTGTCTTTTTGTCTTATGGACTTTGTCTTGATGCTTTTCTTGGATTCTGTAGGTTTTCCTTCGTATATGGGTCTGTCTTGGTTATTTTACTACTAAATATACTACCTAAAATATTATAGAATTCCTGTCATCAACATCCGATCTAATCATTAGCAATTTTGTTAATTAAACTAGAATTCGTGTGCTACAAAAATTATATGGAAAATGTTGAGACATTAGTTAAGAATATCAAATATAGTACTTCCTTTAGTCCTATTCCTATATATATTACTTTTTAGATTTATCGTAGAAAGAATGTATTTAGACTATATTATAATCTTAAATGAAATGTACTATGTAATAATGTGTTGTGTCAAAAATGGTATGGTTCTTGCATGACTAGATATTACTCCCTCTGTCCCAAAATAAATGACCTGTTTGACTTCGTTTACGCTTACCAATGTAAAACTTTGATCGCTAATATCTTTAATTATTTATTATTAAAAATTATAAAAATTGTATATTTTGAAAATACTCGTCGAGACAAATCAAATAAGATCTCATATACTAATATTTACAAGTATATATAAGTGGAAAAATAAGGTCAAAATAAGTCAAATGAATAGTATACTAAGTCAAAATTTGGTCACTTATTTTGGGACAGAGGGAGTAATTCCTATTGTTGTGGAAGGATGGATTATAAAGGATGCAAGGTCCTCTACCTGACGCAGCTACATCAAGGCTATTTTGTGAAAGGAAACAATCATATATAGTGGACCACACTACCCACAGTAAGTAAAAGCAATAGACCCTGTTCCACTGGACACGTGTCTCAACCGCAATGCAAGGATCCATGTCCCCCAACGACCCGTACGTGTACACTATCATTCGGGTCTCGCTTGTTTTCCATGGCTTTGTACTTTTAGTACTTTAGTTGCACAACACGTTTCGAGTTACTATTAATTTTGGTTTATTTATTTTTTACTTAATTTTATTTTGGTTTTTATATTTTAAAATAAATGATATATATTTTTTATCTTTGTAAATATTCAAAGTTTTGTTTTTTGTCCCTCAAATTTTTTTTTTCAAATATTAGTCCTCCAAAAAATTCCAATTAACACTTTTAGTTCTTACTTTTAAATGAACTCATGTGTAGACTCCATATTTTTTAATAAAAATTCTCAGAAGGTGTAGAATATTTTAACAATCACTCCCCAAAAAAAATACAATTTTTTTACAAAACAACAAATAAACTCCAAAAACATAAAAGTTTATATTCAATTTATGTTTTTTTAAAATATTCTAAATTTTTTTAGGGAAGATTATTGTAATATTCTAAACATTCATAAAAAAATTTATTATTTTTAATGAAATTTTCAGAAAAGTGTAGAATATTTTAACAATTACTCCCAAAAAAAATAGAATTTTTTTACAAAACATGAATTAAACTCCAAAAACATAAAAAATCATATTTAATTTATGTTTTTTAAAAAAATTCTAAATTTTTTTGGGGAAATTTATTATAATATTCTAAACATTCATAAAAAATTTCATTAAAAAATATGAAGTCTACACATGAGTTGATTTAAAAATAGGGACTAAAAGTGCTAATTGAAATTTTTTGAGGGACTAATATTCAAAGAAAAGTTTTCGAGGGACTAAAAACAAAACTTTGAATATTTATAGGGACCAGAAACATATTTATCCTTTTAAAAAAAATTAAGTTCATCACTTACGTGTGTGTGATATTGTGATTGTCATAAATTTGTACTTTTCAACAAATTTTAAGTTAATTCTATCTAAAATTTTCATGTGATTATAAATCTTTAAAAAATTATTTACGTATGTTATTATGCTACACAAGTAGCCGATTTTAAAAAAAATGACTAAAAAGACTAACTTTTAATGTAACGTTGGTAATATAAAAGATCAACTTTACACTTTTTATATGTGGATTATCAAATTAAAACCAAAATAAATCTTAAGTGATAAACATGCAATGAATTTATTTTATCGTCATAAAAAATTGTGAGTAGTTTTGCTACATAATAAAAAAATAACCTCATAGAAAAATTTGTAAGTAAATGTTAATTTGTGACCTACAATATTTTAAAGGTTTAAATATCATTTTCATCCTTGTAAGTTCGCAATTTTTTAATTTTAGTCTCTATATCTTTTTTGTTGCAAATTAGTCTTTGCATGTTCAAATATTTTGGTTTTAGTCCCTTAAAACTAAAATCCGCATGAAACTAGCGAATTTTTCTATAGATTTTCCTGCGAATTTTAGCTTTGGGAACTAAAGTAATTTTTTTTTTGCACATGCAAGGACTAATTTGCAATAAAAGAAGATACATGGACCAAAATCAAAAGTTTATGAATTTACAGGGACGAAAATGATATTTAAGTCTATTTTAAAAGGTAACTTACCATTTTAGGGATAAGTAGAATATCTTTTCGTGCAACTCCAATACTTCCTTCAAGCCTATTGGAAATCAAATAGACAACAACTTTTTTAATAGTTTTAATATAACTAGGCTAAAAAATATTTCTATCAACTCATATAATAGAATTATTATGATTTAAAAAACAATTCGGATAGAGTATTGTTTGGTATATCTGATACTTAAATAGTGAATATTTGTATTTTAATAAAATTATAAGGTGAGGGAGACGTCGAAGAAATTCAAGGTAACTAATAGTTGTTAATCCAATACAGAAACTTAGACCCATTACAAATAATATAGCATGAAAAATACAACAAAAAGCCCAAACCTATGAAATACACCGGACTTGTAGATAATATAGCATATTTTTGTATATATATATATATATAAATAGGGGAGGGATCAAATTACACCGGTGTAACATTTGAGTAATGTTACACCGCTCATTAACGCTTTAAAGAATTCAAATTTTACAAAATCCACCGTTTGATTTAAAGTTTATATCGTGTAGATCATCTATGTTGAATTTTACAAAAAACTAAAATCGTTTGACATGTTTTTGAGACACATAAAGATTAACGGTATTCAATAAAAACGCATAAACCGTTAATTTTGATGCGTATCAAAAACATGTCAAACGATTTTAGATTTTTGTAAAACTCAACATAGATGATCTATATGATATAAACTTTCAATCCAACGGTGAATTTTGTAAAATTTGAATTCGTTAAAGCGTTATTGAGCGGTGTAACATTACTCAAATGTTACACCGGTGTAATTTGATCCCTCCCCATATAAATATATATATATATATACACCTTTATAACTGATTTTTCTTTCTCATAATAAGTCGAATTTCACCACCAATAATAAATTAGTTAAGTATTGTAAAAAAAAATAGTTAAGCGATAAAAATAAAAGTCTTGGGAGTTCGATTTTTAATAAGACAATTTCTATGGTATATTCAAAAGTTGAATGTACTGCTGGTACAATAAATCTTTAAATTAATAATTAAATGGTGTTTTTGAAATATGTAGTTTTCCTAAGGAAAATAGTTTTTTATTTATTACTCATAATAGTGAAAATTGATTATTTTTTATAAAAAGATATGAAAAAAATAATATATTGTTTGTAAACAATTAAATTATGTTTTTTCTAAAAATAAATTCTCTAAAATACAATAATCGACAAATAGCTCTTTAATTCATAAAAAATTATCATTACTTTATTAAATTAAAACTTCAATATATCCACACACTTAAATTTATCAATGTACGTACCATGTAATGATGCACACATCCAATGTAGTAAAAATATGACTATTATGTAGTTAGGTGAAGAAATATATGTCCAAATGAAAATGTCATTTTTCTTTCACGAAAAACATAAACTAAAATGGCATGAGAAATGGCTTTATTGAATGTGAAAAAGTCAACAAAGTAAGTCAGGATTTATCATGCAAGTATTATTATCTTTTAGTGAACACAAACGACAAAAATTACATAAGATTTAAGCGATGACAAAATGACTGAAAGTTTAAAGAGTGATGATAACTTTGGTTACATCTTTTGGTTTTTGTTGACCAATAAATATGTGACACAATTGACAAATGCAAAACCATTTTTTTTTAAATTAAAGGTATTCTCTGTGCGCAATTGCAGAGACTAATCCTCTCAAAATAACTGAGATTCATTTAAGGGGTTGACATCTCCCAACAAATAATTTTCCATATGTATTAATATGACTGCAATCAAACCCATCATCAAATGGTTAAGGAACTCAAATATCTATCACTTATGTCATACTACGTTGATAATGCAAGAGCATGTTTTTTTTTTTTTGACAAACAATGCAAGAGCATGTTTAAATCCCTCTTTTTGGAAAACTAGAGTAAACAAATTTGCGATGATCAAGTAGTTATAATTATGAATCTTATCATGATCTACTTTGGATTTGTATCTTTTCTCTCTCGTTTAGCACTAAGATATTTAATTGTGTTTTGACTAGTAAACAATTCTCTAATTTGCATGCATTCGTGAGACAAGTTAATTTAACTTGGTGAAGTCTTGAATTATATAGTTTGGATAATTAGGTTGACATGCACGTGATGATTGTGATATTGGTAATCATCCGTCCATATATATGAAGTTATGAACCAATTAATAACTACATAATTAACAAGAGCTTATCCGTAATTGGTATTTCGAAAATCTTCAATTAGCATTAAAAAAATAAAGTGACGATGCATGGCTTAAGTTGCTTTCACTAAGATTCTCATACAAAAAGCATAAGATTTCGGAGAAATTCTTACATAGTTTCTCCTTTAACAATTTATTCTTAGGCACAACCAATTAAAATTGGACACATTATTCAATTAAAATTAACAACAAAAATTAATTAGGTTTTACTTTTCAATTTCAGTTACTATTTAGAACGAGAAAGAGAAAAACAAACTATAATCACAACAACCCTCACTTGCGATTCACCATCTCACCAAACCAACACTAAGTGTTGAAATATTGATTGAATTTGTACATATTTTAGTTACTTGATCTAGAAGCTTCTTAGTTAGTACCCTTGTAACTAACTTTCCCGCCAAATCTAACCAACTCCATCCTGTATATATGATCTCCCTTGTACTTTAATTCATTCTAATGTGAACATTATGATTTCACAATTCATCATTTTTCTCTCTACTTTGATATTTTGATATGGTATCATTTTCTTCACCGATCCTAACCGTTTTCTAACCGTTTTTCCGCTGCCATAACTTCTTCTTCTCCGGTGAACAATGCCGCCGCGTATTGCTCCCGTTGCTCTGATTGAACCTACTTTTGATCCGTCTTCTCCATTCTTTGTTCATCCTAGTGATGGACCTTCATCTGTGAAAGTTTCTCCTGTTTTGAACGGTGCGAATTATCATGCGTGGTCTCGTTCCATGCGTCGAGCTTTAGGTGCGAAATTGAAGATTGAATTCATTGATGGATCACTTCCTCAACCTTTAGATCCTTTTGATCCGTCTATTCGCGCTTGGAACAGATGCAATGTGCTTGTTCACTCGTGGATTATGAATTCCGTTTCAGAATCCATTGCTCAATCCATCATTTTCATGGAAAATGCTTTGGATGTGTGGAATGATTTGAAAGAACGCTTCTCACAAGGTGATCTCATTCGAATCTCTGAACTTCAGCAAGAAATTTATTCTTTACAACAAGAATCGAAAAGTGCAACTGAATTTTTCTCTGCTTTGAAGTTGCTTTGGGAAGAATTAGAGATTTATCTACCTATGCCTGCTTGTAGTTGTGCTGCGCGTTGTACTTGTGCTTCTATGCATCTTGCTCGTTCGAATCATAATCTTCTTTACATCATTCGTTTTCTTACCGGTTTGAATGATAATTTTTCCATGGTTAAGTCTCAGATTCTATTAATGGATCTATTACCTCCTTTGAATAAGGTGTTTTCAATGGTGATTCAGCATGAACGCCAAGGAAATTTTCCATCTAGTGATGAATCTGAAATCTTGCTTAATGCTGCAAATTTCAAAGCTAATTCTAAGGCTGGTGCTCGTGTGTGCACTTTTTGTGGCAAAGACAATCACACTGTTGATAATTGCTACAAGAAGCATGGTTTGCCTCCACACCTTCGCAAATCATCTTCTGCTGACAACACTATGATTGAGGGATCTAATTCTAGTGAAGTTGTAGCATCTGAATCTATCTCTATTGGTTCTTCACCAATCACTCAAGATCAAGCTCAGCAGTTGATTACTCTTCTTCAGAATTCATTTCCTAATTCCATTTCCCAATGAATCAAGGTATGCATTCTCATCTTTTTAAATCATGTAGTTTAGGCAATTGGATTGTTGATTCTGGTGCAAGTCATCATATTTGTAATTCAGTTCAATGGTTTCATTCTTATAGTGAAATCACTCCTGTTAGTGTCAAGTTACCTAATGTTAGCAATGTTATGGCTAGATTTTCTGGCATTGTTAAATTTTCTGATGATTTCATTCTTTCCAGTGTGCTTTGCATTCCTAATTTTTCTGTCAACCTATTATCTGTTTCCACTTTGTGTCATCAATCAAAATTTACTTTGTCTTTTGATGCTTCTAAATGTGTCATACATGCCCTACCCAACCTGAAGATGATTGGTTTAGCTGAAGCATTTGAAGGCTTGTACTACCTAAAACTTCATGATAAGAATGTGCTTGTTGCTGTTGTTGATTGTCCTTCTACCACTACTATACCAGAACAAGCCATATGGCATTTTAGGCTAGGTCATCTTAGTACTACCAGATTATCTGCTTTACATTTGAAGTTTCCTTATATTGCTGTAGATCATAAAGGCATTTGTGATGTGTGTCATCTTGCCAGACACAAGAAACTCCCATTTTCTAAAAGTTTTAATAAAGCTAGTTCCCCTTATGAATTGTTGCATGTTGATATTTGGGGTCCCATTGGTACTAAATCCATTCATGGATATTCTTACTTTCTTACTATAGTAGATGACTTTAGCAGATACACTTGGTTATGTCTATTAAAACATAAATCTGAAACTAGATCTAAACTTGTTAGCTTTATAAATCTAATTGAAACTCAATATCATGCTAAAATCAAAATTATAAGGTCAGATAATGGAGTTGAGTTTTTAATGCCTGAATTTTATTCATCTAAAGGAATTTTGCATCAAAGAAGTTGTGTAGAAACTCCACAGCAAAATGGAAGAGTGGAGAGAAAACATCAGCACTTATTAAATGTAGCTCGTGCTCTTTTGTTTCATTCTCATTTGCCTAAGAAATTTTGGTGTTATGTTGTTCTTCATGCAACTTATTTGATTAACATAATTCCTACACCTCTTTTACAAAACAAATCTCCTTTTGAATTAATCTTTAATAAAGAATTAGACCTTCAATTTTTAAAAGTTTTTGGTTCTTTAACTTATACTTCTACTTTGTCCAATCATAGGACTAAGTTAGAACTAAGGGGCAGAAAATGCATTTTCTTGGGGTATAAACAAGGTGTTAAAGGCACCGTCCTTTATGATCTACATACTAAAGAAATTCTCATTTCTAGACATGTTGTTCATTATGATCATATTTTACCTTACCAATCTTGCACATCTACTACCCCTCCTTGGCATTATCACACCAATATCACACCTTCTATCTCAACACCTGACTTACTTGCTTCTCAAGAAATCTCTCCCATATCCTCACCACCCAGTGCTACACCTATTGACTCTCACATTATTGATAATGACAATATTCCTGCCACCTCTTACACTAACTTCCACAGATATAACCCTAAATCCAATCCCTAATGATCCACCAATTTTGCCTGCTACATCTATAAACAGACCTGTCAAAGCTAGACAATCACCTTCTTATCTGAAGGATTATGTATGCAATCACTCACTTGACTCATCTAGCTCTCATCTAAAGGTATTCTCTATCCCATTGCTGATTTTCATTCATGTAATGTGTTGTCTCCTGCTCATCATGCATACACTATGTCAATCACACACCACTCAGAACCCAACTCTTACATGGAAGCATGCAAAGATGAACAATGGATTAAGGTTATGAATCTTGAATTGGAGGCATTAACTAAGACTGGAACTTGGAAGATTGTGGATTTGCCACCCAATGTCAAACCTATTGGCTGTAGATGGGTACACAGGGTGAAATTCAAGTCTGATGGTAGTGTAGACAGATACAAATCCAGGCTAGTTGCTAAAGGCTATAATCAAGTTGAAGGCCTAGATTTCTTTGATACATTTTCCCCTGTGGCAAAGTTAACTACAGTGAGATTACTCTTAGCCTTATCATCCATCAATAACTGGCATTTACATCAATTAGATGTCAACAATGCCTTTCTTCATGGTGAACTACAAGAAGATGTTTATATGCAAATTCCTGATGGAGTTCATTGTGACAATCCTAATCAAGTGTGCAAATTGCAGAAGAGTTTATATGGATTGAAACAGGCCAGCAGAAAATGGAATGAAAGGCTAACATCTTTGTTGTTGAGAGAAGGATAGGTACAGTCTACTGCTGATTATTCCTTATTCACACTCACCAAAGATACAAATTTCACTGCCCTTCTTGTCTATGTAGATAATATAATTCTGGCTGTAAATGATCTTATGGAATTTGATAGAATCAAACATATTCTTGATTCAAACTTCAAAATCAAAGATCTTGGTATATTGAATTATTTTCTGGGACTTGAAATAGCTCACTCCAAACTTGGAATTTCAATATCTCAGAGAAAATATTGCTTGGACTTGTTAAATGAATCAGGATTATTGGGCTTCAAACCAGCCATCACTCCATTAGATCCTTCAGTAAAACTTCATCAAGATGAGGGCAAGCTCTATGAAGATGTATCATCTTATAGAAGATTAGTTGGAAAACTGATTTATCTAACCAATACTAGACCTGTCATAAGTTTTGCAACACAACAACTCAGTCAATTTATGCAAAAACCAACTATGTCACATTACAAAGCAGCTTGTAGGGTTGTGAGATACTTAAAAATGAATCCCGGCAGAGGTTTATTTTTTCCTAGAGACTCTGATATGCAAGTTCTAGGCTACTCAAATGCAGATTGGGCAGGATGTTTGGATTCAAGAAGATCAACAAGTGGTTATTGCTTCTTTATTGGTAACTCTTTAGTGTCATGGAAAGCAAAGAAGCAAGTCACCATATCTAGATCCTCATCAGAAGCTGGGTATAAGGCTTTGTCAACAGCTACTTGTGAACTAATTTGGATTCTTTTCTTGCTAAGAGACTTAAGAATCACTTGTCATAAATTGCCTGTGTTGTATTGTGACAGCCAAAGTGCATTGCACATTGCTTCCAATCCGGTATTCATGAACGAACCAAGCATTTGGAGATAGATTGCCATCTTGTTAGGGAAAAGCTTCAGCAAGGTCTGTTGAAATTGTTGCCTATTTCCACAGCTGATCAAGTAGCAGATTTCTTGACTAAAGCATTGCCATCACCAAAGTTCAATCAATTTGTGTCCAAGCTAGGAATGATAGACATTCATCAGTCCAAGACTTGAGAGAGGGTGTTGAAATATTGATTGAATTTGTACATATTTTAGTTACTTGATCTAGAAGCTTCTTAGTTAGTACCTTTGTAACTAACTTTCCCGCCAAATCTAACCAACTCCATCTTGTATATATGATCTCCCTTGTACTTTAATTCATTCTAATGTGAACATTATGATTTCACAATTCATCATTTTTCTCTCTACTTTGATATTTTGATACTAAGGACTGGCGATGGTGATGTGGCGACGGTTGCAACGGTGGCGCTTTGTGGTTGTTCGGCGGCGGAGATGGTATTGATTCCATTGAAGAAGATAAAAACGATTCCCTTCTTCTCTGTTCCTTTTGATCTGTTCTGTTTCTTTTTCTCTATGATCCGAAACTAGAAGAAACCCTTGTCAGTGGGGAAGAAAATGGTAACGAGTACTTTTGGAGTTGGGATTTAAATGCTAATTTTTTCCTCGATTTTCCTTATAAGATTAATTGAAACTTTGTAGGTTAATTGGGATTTGGATGTAGGAAAATGTACCGTGGCCGTGGGTGATGCATTCAAAATGTTTTCTTTACTCTTGCAACCTAACATGAATTTTTGCTGCGTACAATTAGCGCATGAAACTTGCTTAATTTATCACATAATTTTGTCTAACTGTGCAATAGCATGTCGCGCGTCCTAGCAGCATCATGCTTCTTTTGCATTGTACTCATTTCGGTCACATTTCTTAGTTAACTTTTTTTACAAATTAAGAAAACGTATATATGTAATTTATATATTATTATACACAACATACATCTATTTTTCAATGTATAAAAAAATGAAATTTAGTGTCTCGTGAGCTTAGCTCACTTGGCTGAGACAATACATTATATATGTAAGGGGCCAGAGTTAAAAAATCGGGCATCCCACTTATCCACTTTAAGAATGAAATTTCTAACCACTAGACTACTTAACTAAAAAAAAATAAAATTTACTTATAAATATGACTTAAATGAATATATTGTTTTTTTAAAAGCTACTCGTATTAATTAATGTCATTTCTATTCTATCTAGGTGGCTAAATATATTCATTAACCCTTATCCATTCATCCATCCAATTATGTAGGGAGGACCACGGTTCGATCCCCCACAATTGCGATCGGGAGGGGACTGGAACCACTTGATGTTAGAACTCATCCCGAACCAGATTCAACTTGTGGTGAAAACCAAAAAAGAAAAAACTCTAAAGTCTAAACTATCCATTTTATAAACTAATTATTGGATCACAATCCATTTATTTATGTTTTTAAATTTTTTAATCAAATTCATCATGTCAAATGTTAATACAAATTAATTACTACAAATACAATCGACCCTTATTATAAGAATCTTTGATAAAAATCACATATATAAAAACAATGTTGAAGTAACAATTATTTTTTTAAAAAAAGTGTGTAACTATTACTAAATTCGGCTCACTGGTCCCCCTAAATTGATAGAATTAATAAGAAGCTAGTATGTTTGGAAAAAGAGTAATAAATGCATCTATAAATTTGTAGAGGGTCTTACAATATTTTTTGTAAAAAGGTATTATAATTAAAAATAGAATGAGTACTAAATAAAATATAAAAAATTAACTCTTTCTGGTAATTTTTATAAGAAACAAATTAAATCACTTTTAAGTTTATTATAGAACTGATATATCTCTATTCTAATTAGACTATATATATCAAATATTCAATGAATCTAAAAAATAATTTGTTTCTTTTAAAAAAGACTAGAGAGAATATTATTAAGCGACACTGGGGCATCACATCCCTTTCGTCCCTCACCAACACTTAATTTAATTTCATTAAGTAATTTAATAATTCAAAAAAAAATCAAATTATATTTAAATGGAATTTTTAAATTAAGATTCTTAAGACATCAAAGTGACTAATAGCATCAAGAGGCCCCTATTAGCATTCATCCTTCTGAAGTCAACAAAAGTCAAAGTTCTGATCAAGATTCTTCTAGAAATTGTATAACAAGTTCTGCTTCTAAAGATAGACTCTGATAAGGAAGATATGCAAAAGAAAGTTTTGAATCTGAGCAAAACTCAAAAGGATTCAAGCTTCACACATGATTCAGATGTGACAGTGTGAAGTATTGTACTTCTTAGATCTTGTCTCAATGATAAGTAATATTAATATCTTTTGACTTGCACAAGACATTTTATGCACACTAGAATCGTGCTCACAATAAAAAAATGTTCAAAGGAAGAAAGCTCAGATCTATTTGTGCTAGCTTTTCTTCTACAACGGCTATCTATTATATATATATATATATATATATATATATATATATATATATATATATATATATATATATATATATATATATATATATGGGACTCTGGGCATTTTAAGTTTTGCAAGATGACAACATAATAATACAAGCTCATATATTTTGTGAAGCAAAAAACATAAAACACATAGAAATATTCTTAAGCACGAAGTATGTCTATTAGAAGTCCCTAGATTCGTGTATCTTGAGCAAAGGAAGCCTTTTAACTTGTGTATCTTGGACTTTCTATCTGATTAATTGTAATATTTTGTGATTATAGTAGATAAACTCTCAAGTTTTTGGGAACTGGACGTAGCTCTAATTAGATTAAAGATTGAACCAGTATAAAAATTTGTCATTTCTCTTTTTATATCTCTCTTATTCTTAAGTTTTTCTTTCAAATTATTTTTAACTTAGAAAAATTTGTACAAAAAAAAAAAAATATACACGGTTCAACTCCCTCCTCCTCCTCTCTTGTATTTTTGCAATGTTTATTATCGTCGTACAAAAAGCTTATTTGATACTTGATACAATGATATATATATACAACGAAAGATAATAGGAAGTGAAAGATAATAGGAAGTGATGAGCAAATTAAATTAAGAATTTTGGTTTTTTTTTTTGTAAGACTTAATAGAGCCTACGTACATTGATGACTTGTATTTAAAATCTAGGACAATCGGACTCTTTAGCCTGCCTCAAATACGGTCCAAAATCATTCTCGTAATTTCACTGAAGCTCCCAAATAAGAAAATTAAAGTAGGTAATAATACCATGAAAAGGTAATGGGCGCACACTTAAAAAGTAGAAATTAGTAAATAAAAAATCTTGGGTTGCCTCCCAAGTAGCGCTCGTTTAATGTCAATAGTTTAACGGTCCATGACCTAAAAGGCCACACGCTTGTTTAACGTCATTAGTTTGACGCCTCAACCAATGTTAGGGTGACATATATGTTAGAAAAAACATGTCATCATTCTTCTTCCGCTTGTTTGGTAAGAAATCCATGAACTTCATATAAAGAATCAAGTGCTCCCATGCTCCAATCACTAAAGCTTTGGAATATGGGCTCTCCCACCTTGGAGAAGATTGATTCTTATTTGGCAAATGATTTCTCTCTTTAAGCTCTATTGGTTGTAACTCAAATGTCACATAGATATTCAAATGGTTCACTCTTCTCATGCCATTAATCTTGTTTTTTCAAATCTTCTTCTTCTACCACAATAGCACAATGTTCTATCTCTCTCTCAACCACTTTCTCACACACGCATTTGCCTTTTCAACAAGATTACTACATTCAACTCCAAATCCATCAAATGCAACTTGATTTGACCTAAAAAATTCATCCAAATTTTTTTTTGAATTGAAAGTTATAATCGATGTTGATCACTTCAGGCTTTTCTTTCTTTAAACAAAACTGCTCACAATAGTCATTGTGATGATTCACCCCACAAAATCCACATCTCTCTTTCAAATACTTTAGTCTTTTATTCACCCATTCTTGCTCATGAGATTGTAGATAGAGTTGATAACAAATGACACCAATTCCTTCGCAATCAAGCAATCTATTACCAATCCATTTTGAATTCATTGCTACAAAACTTGGAGAAAAATTTTAGTAGTAAAGCACAATGAAAAAGACAGAACAATATTTTATTTTTAACTTTGTTTTTTATAGAATCTTACCAAATCAATATTTTAAATAAACAAAATCTACTAAATAAATAAACAAAATATAACTAAAGATCCTAAATAAACTCTAACATAATCAAACTAAAAGAAACAAAGTATATTTTTTTTTTTTGGTTGGAATATTAAAAACAGAAAAGGAAAAAAATAGCCAATTTCCTTGTTGATTCAATCAACAATCCCCGGCAACGGCGCCAAAAACTTGATGAAAATTTAGCAAGTGTACTAAATAGCCGTAAGTAGTAATATAAAAGATCGTTTTCCACAGGAATTATAGTAAATCAAACGCAGTTTGTTGAAATCCTACGTAATTTAATTGACATAAATAAAAGGGGTGATTTTTTTAGGATTAGGGTTTTAAGAATCAAACGGCAAGAAATTAGGATTTAACTCAGAGAGCAGGCGATTGGATCATTTTGGTTCATCTAATTATTATTGTCTTGGTAGTTCATGCATGTTAACAAAGTTACAAATTTAGTCTCACGATTCGATTAAAAAAAGTAATTATGCTCAATGTCTTGGTAACATAATCCTCTCCCTTGATCCCAACTACCTAATGTCTTAGGTGGTTCGTGATCAATCGAGGTTTTGACACTTTAACCTTTGAATTCTTAATTAACAAACCAAAATGTCTTAAGTGAAGGTTAATTGAACAACTATTCCTAGATCGATTATTTATTTCTATTGTCATAGTAAACAAATAATTGGAATCATCACACAAGTGATCAATATATGTAAAACATTAAGAATAAGGAATAATTGACTGAAACTAACTTCGTAATTCATTAACATATCATACGAGACTACATGGGTTCAAGATAAATAACAATTAGAATTCCCATGGGATCCAATCAAGAAGTTTAGTTACCCATATTAAATAAGTAACATCAAATAGAATAAAAAGAATTCATTACAAGTAAGGAATTGATGTGTTTTCACACTAGAAACCTTGCTTGATCACTTCTGAGTTCCTGGAAAAGTTGCCTTTTTTCGCCGTCAAAACTTTGTACTCTTGATTCTGACAGAAATTACAATATATATATATATATATATATATATATATATATATATATATATAGGTTACGCACAGGGCCGTCTCCGAGTTTTTGGAGGCCATGTGCAAATATTAAAAGTGGCCCTTTAATAAATAAATAAAAACATTTTTTTTTAAATCATCTTGGATTATTAAATTATATATATATATATATATATATGTGATAATAATTACATCTAAACAAAAGGTAAACGGGCAACAAGTTGCGCCGCTAAGCCTTTCTGTATAGCAAAACTCAATCTCTGAAAAACTACATTCACAGGCCTAGACGACGCAACATTATTATGCATGACCCTTTGAATTCTTTTCAAAAGGTCTACAATATCTGGTGCTAGGAAGTCAAAAGTGTCAAAAGCAAACGGTATAAAAATGTGTTGATTGTCAGGACACGCTTAAGGCTTCGATTTAAATTGCAAATGATAAAAAAAAATCTTGTAATTAATATAAAAATAAAAGTTTTAATTTAAAATTCTAAGAACGCCAAATTGTAAAATTGAGATTTTTACCCTTCTTTTCCTTTTAATAAAATTTTTTGTCTTTTCTTTTGAAAAACTGAGCCAATTCATGCTGCCGTGACAAGTTTCTTCTTCTTTCCTTTTTTTAATTGTTTTTTGTTTTGGCAAACTGGGCCTGAGAGGTTGGGCTTTCAATTTGAAGAAATACTTTACATTTTGTACCCCCTTAATTACTAATATTACTACTATATATAATTTCATTTGAGGCCTCAATTTTTTTGAGGCCCAATGCCATGGCTCATGTAGCACATGTCATTGGGCCGGGCCTGGTTACGCACCCGCGCCTGGGCGCATCAAGTAAGAATCTTCCATTTTTTTGGCACGCAATTGAGCCCCGGCGCCAGAGATAGAGTCAAATGCATTTCTTGTCTTCATGAAAGTTGTAGCTATTGATCTTAGCTTTCATCTTCCGCAAGTTCGGTCTCGTTCCAAGTTTCAAAACTCTAGATATAGTCAAAATACCAGACATACGTCATGATGCAAATTGTGCTGATTTTCTTCTTTTCTTGTGCTCCAAGCAATCTTGTATTAATGCATTTTCTTCTTTATTGAATGCGGAAAACGTAATGAAAGTACCTAATAATGTCTTGAATTGTTGTTAAAAACATAGTAATGACGTGAAGTCATCAAATTGTAATGAGTAAAATACATAGATAAAAGACCTTTGAAGCTAAAAAATACAACAATTACCAATCAAGTTTACCTTTTTTCAAAAAACTCTTTTAAGACGTAAAAAAGCCGGACCAAACGGACCCTAATTAAAATAGAAATAAAAATGAAATAAAAGTTTCATTAAAGTTATTAAAAATAGTAATGTTCACATTTTTACTAGGTGCTAAATGTTAGACGCCCCATATATTTAAGGACAAACTAATGCTTCAAAAGGGGTCTCATGAGTAGTATATTTTTTTGTCCTTGTTCATCCATGTCCTAAATTGAGGTAGTATTTTTCAAACTTTGATGCTAAAGTCCTAGCTAAGGTAATATTGCTACTTCATAATTTAGGAATTTTCCCAATTTTCAAAAGGGAAAGCACCGAAAGTACTCTTTAATAATTAAATCGCATGACAAATTTATACAAAGATCAAAGAAATTAAAGGACAAAACATATATACAGCATGTTTAGTACTGTACTTGCCAAGAGGATATTGACAAATGTTATTTTGACTATATAGTTGGGCAGTTTAAGCAGAATGCTTGATTAAAAAGAGATCAAAGTTTATTTTTATTTAAAAAAAATCCAAGTTTAGATACAACCAATCAAACCAAAAAAAAGTAGAAGACCATCAAAGGTCGCATAATCTAAATAAGTAGAAGATAATCAAATTGCTTATAAACAAATTCTAACATCTCTATGAAAAGAATGAGCTCCACAAAAAAAAAAAATCAGCTTTTATTCCCTAAAAGTATCAACTTGTAGTCCCTATGAACAAAATATGTTTAATGATCTTTTAAATTTTTAAATGATGTTTTTAATCTATTTTAAGAATATTCTTAGTAAAAAAAAGAATATTCTAAAATGTTTCTATAGAAAAATTTAGGTCATTTTTTAAAGAATTTTAAAACTAATATAAGAATGTCTAAAGAAAATTATTTCAGAATAACTTAAAAAAATTATTCAAAAATTATGTGATTTAACTAAAACTTTTACATAATAATTTTATAAGAACTAAAAGTTAAAGAATAAAAATGACAACGACTAAAAATTAAATGTTGAAACTTTGTAAGATTGAAAATATATTTAACTTTTCCAAAAAGAAATTATATATTTAATTAACTAATTTTTTTAATAGAAAGTTAAATTTATTTCCTAATGACAAATGTATTTATAATAAGGAGTATACTGCAACACGTATGAAGATCTTATTTTTCTTTTTTTGTTACAAAAAGTGGGATATGAAGATCTCATTTTATTTAGTTGCGGCCGAAGTTTGAATAGGTCATTAAGGTCAATAATAAAAAAGGCTCTTTTCTGTGGGCATATGCACGCCCATATATTCTAATAAACTAATAGTGTTGAATTGTGAAATGAAAATTACTTTAGCCACACAATACTCGCGCATCCTACAAAATGATTATTTTATCCTTTCATTATTTAAATAATGGACGTTTTAAAAAAGAATAATTTTTGTAAATAGTAGTATCATCTGATACTTAAGTAATAGATATTATAATTTTTTTTTGGTAGTGCTTTTAGGGGTGCTCGTGACTGAAATAGCGAAAATGATATTTTGATAAATTCGTAGAGCACGTGAGAAAAAAGATAGGATGGGAAAAGTGGTTGTCTTGTGAAATTCATTCATTTGGCAATGACAAACAGCCCGTATTGGGTTTTAAAATAAATTTTTTAGGAGTGTCAAAAAAAATTTACGGTTCTTTAAGCCCAACAAAAAAATATATATTTGAAATAGCATATTTCCTCATAAGAAAAGAGGTTTGAATTGTGAGCCTTTTAAAATTTTACTTTAAACATAACACATTGGAATGATTTTAGACTGAGTTGGACAGTAAGAAATATAAAATAAAACATGTGTTTGTATAAATAATGTATTCACTAAATAAAAGGCGGGGAAATAGATAAATCAACACACAAAGTTTTTCAGTTTGTTTGAAATATTGTGAATTCGTCTAAAATCAAACGAATGAAAACTTGATGTGTGCGACAAACTCGTAACAAGGAACCAATATCAAACGGAATTAAGATTCGCCTCAACACAGTACATGTGTGCACCGTACGCAAAAGGAAGAAGCTAGCCACCAAGCCCAGACATGGCGCCTCCCGCAGGGAAGGGTGCGCCTCGCGCGCAAATGCTAGAATCAAGCAATGCTTTTGATCATTGTTTTCAAGGCAATTAGTATCAACAAATGTGAGAAAAGTGAAAAAAAAAATGATTAATTTTAGTTTATATAGAAGGACAAAATAGGCAATTCAAATAGGGGAGCTAGCTAGCATGGGAAAGCTATGTAGGCCTTCCATGGTGGGAGACTAATTCTCAGTTTTAATTCACAAAGATCTACCATAGACTATGTAACACCCCGTTTTTCAAAAGCCAAAAAGGGCATTATTTTTTTTTTCTTTTTCAACTAACACTCAAAGTGCGCATAATAGTTTTTAAATGAACCGGCATTCAAATATACAAAAGAACTCATTACCAAAAGGTGCTTCGACAAGCAAAGTGTATTTCCTGAATAATTACAATCCGAGTCTAAGTACCAAAACAAGTTAGAAATCCTATGCTAACCAAAAAGCACGGTGCACAAAACACACCGGCGCATAGTCTAACTATCCTAGGCTACAGCTCCAACCGCTCACTGGGGCCTGGAACAGCCACCGTCGTCACCACGACCTAACCCATCATCTGGGTGGGATGAGCCCGCAAATGAAAGAAAGGGTCACCACAAAATATATAGTATGTATATATATAATCGGTTCGAAAGATTGTACACATAACAATAATTCCACAAACACAAGAGAAAGCTCTTTAACTCAAAAGTACTTCCCACCAACGGGTTTATATAAATAAATCACCAAGCCTAATGCAGACTTCTACAATGGGTGTGACAACCGATTACTGGTTCGTCACATGCATGATTTTCCGGAAAATTAACCTCTCCTCGAAGAGTCGTGGGGTAGGCAAAGCCACACAGAAATATACGTACCCGCACTAAAAATGCCACACAAGGCAGGTGGAGTCACACAGACAAACACCAGGCGAAGTCACACAGACAAACACCAACTCAATATAAATCCAGAGGGATTTGGCGAAGCCACACAGTCAAACGCCCGGTACGTAGGCAAAGTCACGCAGACATACACCTAGGCACGCAACTATGCAATGCATGGCATATATTCTCTTTGGCATATACGGGATAGTCACACAGACAAAATCCTCGCGTAGTCCTATCTGACGCACGCATTCATATATGCTCATGCAAACATTCACATAGCCTAAAGCCTATGTACAAAGCATCACAACATACATACATTTTCTCAATCATATGTAAATTGCACACGTATTTATAAACACGTTCTCATCAACGAGAATACATAAGTACCAACATGCCAAGCACACAGCAAATGCATAAACAGCAAAAACAAGCATGTCGTAACCGTTTTAAAAGACGGAAATAAAGTGGAGCCCTTACCACGTCAAGCACTCAACTATCACACGATCGCACAACACTTACTTGCTTCCTAAAACAAGCAAAGTATTCAATCAAAACCATAACCAATCAATCCTTAATGATTTGGACTCTAGAACCCCAAAACCCAAAGGTTTTCTAAGGTAAAATCCCTCTTTCGGATTCTCTACCAAAAACTACCGTATTGATCAACCCCCATGAGTTATTTGTACTATTTTTAGGACCCAAAACAATAGGCCAAAGTCTTAAATAATTTGAAATGCAAAATGGCCGTTTTCTTGCGTTATAAGTTACGTACCTTCCGGGTACCCAAAAACCCCGTTTCCAATCCCAACCACTTCCATAAATTAATAGAAAGGGATTAGAAAGTTAAAAACCAAGTTAGGACATCAGAATACAAAATTTTGGGTCCCAGGGGTCGCTAGAGGTCGCTGGGCGGCCACCTGGCGATGGCAAGTCAGAACTTCCACGCCCAGGGCGAAGGCTGGCGACCAACTGGTCGCTGGGCGACCACGCCAGGACAGAACTGGTTTTCTTCATGACAGCAACATCAAAACTTGGTTTACTCAATTTTCACCCAAAACAACCTTTCACGCAACACACCACATACGCATAGTATTGGTTCCCAACAACCGTTTTCACAACAAAGCATTACATTTCCGAAATTATGTTGGTTGCTTCGAGTGCAAGTTATTTGGTTTTCATTTCCAAAATCAAAACCAAATCCAAGCACAAGTTTTATTACGGGTCTCAACCGTCCGGTAATCATTTTCAAACATGTTTTCAAAATGAAAAGCAACACCACATGTCACAAGAGTTTTTAAACCTCTTGAACCTCAAAAACACCACACAAAAACACTTAGTAAATATTTTCATAAACCCCAAAATATTTTTCATCGGATTTTCTAAAACAAAACCATACAACGCATTTCCCTTTTGCCCAAAGGTTCAAAGACAACTTTTCTTTTCAAAACCTTACAACCTAACCACATGTTATTGATCAATACATAAACCAACCAAAACCCTAACTTTTCTCATGAGATTTTTCACCAACTCATGGAAAACAAAAACAACAAAGCCTAGCATGCTCCCTAAGCTCTCATGAACAACTTTCATGAAACAAGAACTAGCAAGAACAACCTTTCTCACCAAACCCTCTTAAGAACATAAA
This sequence comes from Trifolium repens, assembly GCA_030408175.1. Lineage (NCBI taxonomy): Eukaryota > Viridiplantae > Streptophyta > Magnoliopsida > Fabales > Fabaceae > Trifolium > Trifolium repens. Next base: position 12,661,895 of record CP125846.1, read on the forward strand.
CCCAAAAACCTCACAACTCTAAAAATCTACCAACCTAGGAGATGAGAAGAGAGGGTTACCTTTAGAAAGTGATTCTCTACACTTTTCCTCAAAGCTTCCAAGCTTGAAATGGAGTGAAATGGTGAAGAATGAAAAATTTAGTGAAGGTTAGAAAATGAAATGGAGTTTCACGTGGAAGAGAGAAAGAAAGGAGTGAAGTTTATGATTTTCTTAAGTCCACAATCAACAAACCTCCTTACTATGCCAATGCTCTTGCTCACTCATGGCCATTGGATCAAAAGACAAAATGCCAAGACAAAACCCTAGCCATTGGATCAAACCAAATCAAACCCACTTGAGATAAAACTCAACACCTCTTGGAAACACTCACACGTTCAGTTCTCGCGCGCCGCGACGAACGTAAATCACAAAAACATAAAACCTACGGAAAGAACGTCTATCGTTTTTCCATTCCAACACTTATCGCCGAATCTTTTTCCGCGACTGTAATTTTCTTCCATACCTTAGAAAATTAATCTCAGGATATATCCTAACTCGCGCAGATATATAAAACTTCCATCCGAAACCTCACTTAAAACAGACGCAGTAAGATTTTCCATCCGCGGGTAAAATCCTACTCGTTTTTCCAAAAACAAGAATAATCCAAAACTCGTTATTCTGAAACCACAAATAACTTCTTATACAAGAAACAGGATCACAAGACAAAGTCTGTACAATTACAGTGCACGAGCACAAAACAGTCTCGATTACAGCAAAAGCTAAAGATTACACGATGTTTCGTCACACGAACACATCGAAACCCTAACATTCCTTAGACCAACTATACAAGAAATCTTGGGTCTTACAGACTAAAATAAAGTGTCCACACCAAATTATATCCTGTTTCACCAAAATCATCTTTCAATTTATATATTATTATTAAATAAATTATATGTTATTATATAATTAATTTTTATTTTCCAAAATTCATCTTTCTTAATCTTTCAAAGTTTATATTGTGTATGCAATTTTTAATATTTGTCCATATTATTTTCATTTCTTAATCTTTCTTTATTTTTATTAGTACATTATATTTGTTGTTACCTTCATTTTTTTTATGTATGACCAAATATCATGTGTAAAGGAAAAATGGAGTTCTGCATGTTAATTTATTTTTTATCTGCTCAATTCACTAAATTAACATTTTCAAAGTATGTTTGTTACATATTATTTGAGAGAAAAATCAACATTTTTAATAGTTTTATTTGTGTTTCTTTAGGCTTTGAAACAATTTCTAGTCTAAAATTATAATTTTTCTCATTAAAATAGAAATTAGTTTTTTATTTTAATAATTGTTGTAAATGAGAGAGAAGATTTAAAAAAGTTACTATTAGGAGGTATGATCCCCTGCAACTGTGATCGAAGAAGGCTGAAACCACTTAATGTCAGAAATGATCACCGAACTAGATTAAGTGATCAACTATTATATAGACAAAACCAAATCAACTTAAAAATGAGATATTAATAAAATGAGACAATTAGTACAATAAGACTAACTATTATTTGTGTTTCATATATATCTCCCAACCTTATATATTTCTAAGTTCAATTTTTAGATTTGTTTTCCACCTTTGTTATTGTTCATGTACACTTTGAAGTGCAATATATATTACATTAAAATAAAATTTAGGCTATAAAAATTAATTTAATAATAACATATAATTAATTTAATAATAATATATAAATTAAAATATAATTTTGGTAAAAGATAATAGAATATGGTGTGAACATTTTATTATAGTCTATGATAAACCTTTGTAATTTAAAGGTGAAAATTTGGTCTCCCATCATAGGAGACCTACAAGACTTTCCTATACTAGCCAGCGCCTCAATTAGGTTCGCAGCTAGAAATGAATGGTTAAAAATAAGAGTGCAAGGAAAAAATTTCAATCAATACATCTTACTATTTGGTCAATATGGCACATCACACGTGCACACATATAATATGTGTGTCGAGAATGTATTCTCTCCATTGAAGTTTCTCAATTTTTCTTAATTGTTACACATTTACCATCAAATATGAGCACGGGCGGACCTGTTCAAGGCATGGTGTGGCTATAGCCACACCGGCCTAGCCCAATTTTTTTTGAAAAAAAATAATATATTTTATAAATAATTTTAAGTAATTTTACACACATATTTATACAAATATTAATGTAAATATTAGTTTATAGTTTATTATTGATGATTGTAAGTCTCTCATACACTTATTAATTTAAACATTAATGCCAATATTAATTCATAGTCTATTATTAATAATTTAAAGTCTTTCACTATACGTAAAATATTATTTTAAGTTATATGATACATTTGATCTGCTAAAAAATAAGGGACTGAACAAGACAACTCCAATTGTCCTGTGTTTGATTTCAAAATTGTTACCGGGATTAGACAAACTGGGTGTCAAAAAAAGTAGAAAACTAATTGAGTGTGTCATATTGGGTAAAATTACGAATTGAACAAACAATGACAAAAATATGTTTAATTAATATTTAATTTTTTGAAATAAGATAATCTAGACAAATTGGAATAAAAATTAATAAGTTATAAGCTAGTATAATTTTGAGTTCTATATATTTTGGTTCAAAGTATGATATTGTGAAGCATCAAACAATAGTGATATGCATGATTTAATAGTTATAGTCTTTTTTTTTTAATAGAAATTTTGTGATTTTTTTGATATAGTTTGTTGGCTTCTTTTTTTTTAATAGATTTTTTTTTGATTTGTTGGTTTTTTTAATATACATATTGTAGTAGTAGTAATTTCATATATTATTTGTTGCTTAACTGAACTGTCAAAATGAAGAATTTTTTTTCAATAACGCTTAAAATTTTTAACCCCACTAATTATTTGAGGCTATGTCCGCCCCTGAATATGAGAGAGAAAAAGAGAGATAAAATTATAAAATATTACGAGATTGAATTGAATGGTAAATATATAACAATCGAGAAAAATTGAGAGAATTCCAATAGAGAACACACTCTCGTGTGTGTACGTGTGAGAGTGGACCTTTCTGATTGGTGAAATTATCAACCGACCCATTTGATCAATTGAGGTAAATTGTCCATTTGTCCACTATATATGTCATTGATAAAATCGGTGACATACACTTAATTTGATGATGTTATTCTATTTGGACTTTGGACACTATTCTAAGCACAGAAATAGAAAGTAATATGGCATAAAGTCCAAAACCCAAGTGTCCTTCAACAGAAGTTTTCTATGTCACTCACCACATATACAGCTCAAATTCAAAGTCTATATATCTTCATTCTTGGTTGCTTTTATGCCTAATAATGGCAAAATATGTCTCTTGAATGCTAGACATCACATGCCTCAAGATTTTCGTCATGAAGTTAGAGTCATTACTCAAGTAGAATGCATATGGTTGACTCACCGTGAGTTTAACTTATTCAAAGGAACACCATGCAAGAGTTTGTGTTAGAATTTCGAACACTCAATTTTTTTAAGTGTTGAATTTTAATCAATAGATTATCTAATAAAAAAAATGCATATGTTGAATTTTTTAAATCCAAACAAATCAATGTATGTCCAAATTTTTTATTTTTTAACTTTTTAGTTTTTTTCAAAAACTTTGGTTATTTTAAGAAATCAAGTTATAATTAATGAAATCTTATTAGTTATATCAATATAAAATTAAACTAAAATATTCATGAAATGAATTTCCTCTTTCTTAATAAAGGAAGGATAAAAAAAAAATTATCAATTTTTATTACTTCTTAATCTATGTGTAAAACTATAAAAGGACGAATGTTTTAGAACAGCGAGAGTATTTAAGTTCCTTTATACTCATTAACAACAATAAATATATGTAATTGTGGGTTGGCGCTATGAAGAATTAATTGTTTTTTTTATCAAATAGGTTGATTAATGCAATTTCACCTTAAGTTGAGTGTTTCAAGTTTTTTTTTTTTTGACAAAATAAACAATATTCATTCATTCAAATAAAAAGAGTACATCAATGTAATACAAATTCATAATCGCTAAAAACAAAAAGGATAAATCTGCGAACAAACTCACAGTATCCATGTTAATAGCATAAAACGGCAAATTACATATGCCTACAAATATGACTATATTGAAGTCTCTGGAATATCCATGTCTCCAGATCTGTAGCGTTGATGACACCAAAGTCGACATTGATTGGATCTGCACTAGATCAGATCTACTCCTTCAACCTGAAACAAATGAACACCGCACAAAGACGGGACAACAAAAACACCGCACAAAGACGGGACAACCAAATACACCGTACAAAGACGGGAAATCAAAACAAGCAAATATGTGAAAATCACACTTATTTATTATAATAACGAGAAAGAAAAACAATTTGGAGGGATGATTTTAGGTCAAAATTGACCTAAAATCACCCCTCTTCAATGGACTAAAAAGAAGAGAAAAAGAAGTGGTGACGACTAGGGTTGGAAGAGAAGAAGGAGAGGAGAGAAATAATCCTTACAAGAAGGAGGAGTGTTTCAAGTTGAAACTCCAAATTTTATAAATAAAATGTAATGTCCTTGCCAATTTAACTAAATTTACTGAGATAAAAGATTAATTTCTTAAACTATAAAATTTAAACAAAATTCCTTATATTTCAAGATAAACCTTGAAGGATTCTAATGGGCTCTTGACTTTTGGTTAGCTTACAAAAAATGGGTCACTGTATTATGTCCAAAGACATCCTTTGTTTGTATGTTAATATCGGTCCTTAATTCAGAAATAATAATATATTTCATTTTTTTTTTATAGTTTTTATCACTAGTTTAATCTGATTTTAAAAGTTAGTTCTAATATCAATTAGTTTTAGCTCATTTTCAATTACAATTGCAGATGATCGAACTGTGATCATTCTCTTAATCTACTTTAATCTAGGAACATAATTAGACTCATGAGTCATTACCAACTTGTACCCGTAAAATTTATTTATGAGAGGTATGTAAAATTTGTACCATATATATCCATGAGTAATAATTGCACGCAAAATTAATAGAATATCAATTCGGTTCGTTGAAAATTCAGACTCTCCCCTGCACTTGCATATTATAAATATAATTTTTTAATGTGTATATATAATTAATTATGAATAAATTTTTAAATATTAAATTATACTAACTTTATTTCTAAAGAAAATTTCTTCACAATATTTTATAATAATATTTTATCTTTTAGTACAAGTCTTAAAATGAAAACTCTAAAAGAATAATTAAATTTCTAGTTTCTCTCTATTGTTCTCATTTGCATTGTATTGCATTTTTTTTTCTACATTATTCGTTGGTTTTTTTAATTTTTCTTTTTTAATGAGAACGGGTCTTTCTACATTGTGAATATACACTCCATACCTTTTCATGTAGAAATTTAGAATGCAACCTAAGGAAACTTATAAAAGCATACCAACTAAGACTATATTTGCTAATTAACAAAAATCACACATGCAAATAAAAATAGAATACGGTCTGATAATATTTGAGTCAATATAAATTTTTGGTTTGTAAATGACACATCAATGTTTTTTTAACAAAAAAAAAAGGAAAATGTGGAAAAAAAGGAAAATGAGCAATTGTTACAAAAAATAAAATAAAGTGTGGATAATGGGTTTGTGTATAGGCACTTAAGTATCCATAGGGTAAATATATACGCGGGTATTTATAAAGTTGTTGTCCACACGAGTATGAGTATTATTTTAAATTGGGAATATCGGTAAACAATAATAGCAATAAGACCGAATGACTTTCTTATGAAAACATCAATTTTAATTTGGGTATAGATGGTCTCTCTTTTTTCTTCGTGATATTGACCACATTTCTGATCCCTATTTGTATTTTAGTGGGTTGGTCTGGTATGAGAAGTTATGGGAAAGAGTATATTAGAGCATCTCTAATTCGAACTCAATGATTACGTTTTACTATTGAATTGTATTTTTATAACTCAAATGGACAAAATGTTTGGTTTTGTTTTTGCAATAACGATTTTTAAACAACTAATATGGATTGAAATTTAATATGCATAACAATAACATCAAGAATGAGTATTTTTTGGATTCTAACTCTACTCTATTAATTTGATACTAACTCGAATTCATTCAGAATGTTATTACCAAGTTCCTAGATTCATTTAAAGAATCAATCTTATGAAAATGATGATAATAATGATGACAAAGTGATTAGTTTTAGGGTTTTCATAATTCTCACTTGATCATGATGATGGTGAAAATATTGGAGATGAAAAAGTTAGTTTTATGATCAATTGATTAACCTTTGTAAAGGGGAATTAAAAACCCTAGGAAAAGATGTGAGTTGTGATTTCAAAAGAACAATGCAGCTTCATTTGATTTGGATATGATAAAATGATTTTTCAAGTTAAGAAAGATTAAAAACTTTAAGGAAAAGCCCTACAGAAAAAAAAAACAACCTAATTTTGAGGGACATGAAAATATTTTTACAACTTTGAAAGGTTTATGTGATTGTGAATTAGAACTATAACCTCTTTATCTCAAAGAATTGGACTTTAATGTTTGTGTCAATTTAGAAATGTTTGTGAAAAGTGATATATAAAAGTTGTTCTGTTAAGTTTCTTTGAAGAAACATGGTCTTAAAGAAAAGCATTTAAATTGAAAGTTATGAAAGAATTAGAATGCACTTACTGTTTTTTCAATAACGTTGAGAGGATCCATTCATTATTAGTGATTGCATTTGCATATATACTTAGAGGCAATGCCATGTTATGATCTCGCATTTTTCTATATATGATATTTTTAGATCGTAACCCTCTACTATTATTGTAGACTAGATTTATGTAGGAATCACGACAACGACAAAGACATGGCAATAAAATTTGTTGTCTCTTTACAATTTTCAAGTATGATACCTAGCTCAATATATGGTCTCTAGATTTATCAACAATGTCTTTGATCATACCTCGTTTATAATCTAGTTCAACTGATACTCTCGATAATCCCAATTCACCTAGCTAAATAATTGCTTTCTTTGATCCCCAAGCTTCGGATTCCATAGGTGATAGCGTAGTCCTTCGAACCATGAAGTTTTTGCTTAGATAAAATTATCATGCTCATTTATAATGCACAATCCAATGCGAACACAAAACATCTAACGAGTAGCATATCTACTTGACTCACGTACACTAGAAACGAAAGAAATAAAAACCAAAAATCAAAGGCATTACAACCTTCAAGTTATAAGTACAATTAAAACACACATTTAGCTATATCCTAAATTTCAAAAAGTTATTAAATAATTGTACTCATTTCTATTTCTAATATAGTTGAATTTATTAAGCGTTTGGTCAAACTTCGATCGTCGAATGATTTGTACTTAATAATATTTGTTAGAATACACCTACCACAACCACCCAAAACCGGCATTTTGCAAGCAACCCGTGGCGCAATATCCAAAAAGAGAATCAACACTCGAGCACGGCGGCACAAGATCTAGAACTAGAACCAACAAAACGACCGGCAACACACCAAAAAGGATGGCAACAGGCAGTGAGCACATAAGGATGCCAACTTAGATGGGAAAAAGAACCCAAAAGAGGTGAAAATATGGTGTGGAGGAGGAGCCTCGTCGCACCACCAACCACCAAGTCTACATTGGAAACAGGAAGTGAAGGAGGATTGAGCGGTGCGATATTTGCATTTATTTTTGACGTAAACCACGTATTCTCTATGACAAACTTTTCCTATATATATGTTTTAACAATAATGCATGTTTAAGCTAGAAATCGAACCTACAACCTCGGTTAATCTAAAAAAAACTCATATATCTCATTTAAGCACTCTTGAATTGCGTAATGTTTGCTTTGGAGAGAGTACAAAGAAAATGGGTTTCTAGAGAGCGGTTGCTGTTATCGTTGTGTGAGTTAATACATTACAAGTTACAACAAATATACCAAGTCAATTCTAACGCATACTCTGAGTTACTATTTTCATTTTGTAGAAGTTTAATGTATCATCTTTGAGACACACAAGTCAAATATACGTGTAATTGAAAACCTTGATATTAGAATTTAACAAATATACATGTCATCTTTGATTTTATTTAATATTTCATTTTGAATTGATATGAAAGTCAATATATTTAAGGCCCAATTGTTTTAGTTTTGTTTTTTACAGTTTATTATATTTTTGTTAAAAAAAATTAACAAAGAATTTTATAAAAAGCTTCAAATAAAAAATAGGTTTAAATAGATTCTCATAAAATGTTATTTCAAGTAATTCATCATTTTATTATATTTTATTTTTTTGCATGATAAAATTTCAAAAAATCTCTAATACAAGGACATATTTTAAATAGATTTTCATAAAAATAAATTTTAAAACGAAAACATATTAAAGGTTGCACGTTTTAGAGATCAATCTCGTCTCTTAAACATGTGAACTAGAGTCGAATCTCTTATCAATGTTTTAAGTATAATATTTGTATGGAGAAATCAACACTTTTTTTTCTTTGAATAGTTCTATACCTAATAAACAAATATCCTAAGTTCAACTAAAAAAAAGCGAAGAATACATTGTATCATAATTTTAAGGCAATTCAAACACATATGAATTAATATATTAAAAGGGAAATGCTTATTTGTACGGAGAATTGAATGAAGAATTGCAAGAATTCATCTCAGCCATTCATTTATACAACAACCCACCCATGATTTGTGTCTAAAGGGGCAGTTAACAGTTTTACCTTTTTTTTCAAATAGTTTACAGTGCAATTCTTACTTTTCTTGTGCAAATGTTTCGTAATATTTAGCAGAGCATTGTTATTTAGCATGAAATTTTTACACAAGAAATGTAAGAATTAACACATGGCAAAATCTTAAAGGATGATGTCATTTAATCTTCTTTTTTAGTGGAAAACATGGGTGGTTATGGATGTAATCAAGGGTGAGGATTTATTCTTGCAATTCTTCTCCTTAAATTTTCTTGCCAAAAAACATTTCCCTATTTAGCATTGCCCATATTAAAATTGCGCATCAATAAATACATTTTTTTAAAAATGCATATTAAATTATCTGGAAATTTTTTATAAAAAAAATACATACTATATTGAATAGGAGAATTCTATGGTACTTTTGTCAAAATCTATTGTATTGGTACTATAAGAATTTTAACCAATAAAAATGTAAACTTTGTCCAAGTCAGCATTTATATTTTATATTTTAATAATTTTAATAATAATAATATGACATGTGTCAAATAATTATTGGTCATCATGTTTAATGTACCGGTACATGACAATTTCTCCATTGTACCGTAGCATTCCCTATTGAATATATTTTATTAAATACAATTTTGTTTTTATAATTCTCGTTATTTTTTAGTCTTTTACAGAGAGGGTAATCAGGTGGCAGACCTCTTAGCTAATCATGGTTTAACTCTTCCTTCTATTGTTTATTTGGAGGATATTCCCTTGTTTGCTAAGGATTGTTATGATAGGAATAAGCACGGCTCACCGAGTTTTAGAATTTGTGTCTCTTAGTTGGGGTTTTGGCCTAGTCCCCCCCTTCTTGTATGTCTCTCTTTTGCTTTGAATAAATTCTTTGGGTGGTTGGCACTTTGCTTTCCCCCTCTTTGAAAAAAAAAAAAAAAAGTCTTTTGACAAATAGTAAATACTCATAGAATTCATAAGCATGAACATGTATGTTATTTCTATTTTTGTTATTTTTATCTAATGTCTCATGATCACACATTAGTATGACCTATAATTTTTAGTGGCTTATCTTGTGTTTAATTAGTTTCGAGGATGTCATTTATAGAATTACATTTGGTGGAAGAAATTTATGGAAAAATAAAATAACCATTTGTTTATACGTCAATTTCAAAATGAAGAATTACGTATTGAATGCTGCACATTTTACAGATTAATCATGTCTCTTGAACATGTGAACTAGAGTTGAGTCTCTTATTAATATTTTAAGTATAATTTTTGTTAGTAGAAATCAAAACTTTCATTTTATTGAACATTTGTATATCTAACAAACGATATCTTAAATTCTTATACCAATCCCGATCTATTAGATTTGTTCAGAAAAAAAATGATAGACAATAACACATCTTGGAAATTAGGGGTCAATTTTGTAGATATTCTTCGTGCAGTGCGCGAAATTTCCGGAAAAAGGTAGATTTGCTCCCCTCAAAAGAAAAAAGGGTTGAATACATTGTATCAAAATTATATGGAAATTCTAAATGTGCGTTAATAAATACATTTAAAACACGCGATTAATAAAATAAATAAATAATTAAATGAATACATAGTATATTTGTATTTCATTAAATACTATTTTTTTTAATGATTTCTCTTTATTTTTATTCTTTTGAAAAAGTAGTAAATACTTAATTGTATTTATAAATATGAACATGTATGTATATTTTCAACTCTAAATTTAATACAACCTTTCAATATTATTGTATCTGGTCCTTTTTATAAAAAGTTTAATTATAATACACTGTCATGTGTTTTAAAACACATTACATGATATTTCAATATATTATTGACACAGCTAATTTTTTAGATTCACTGTATATTTCATGTATCTAATATATATTATGGATCAGATAAATTAATTATTCGATGAATTTAAATAATCACTATTGTGCATATGCATAAATGTTTTCAACTTTCTTTCAATCCCAAAAAAACTTACCTTTTGCCAAACCACCTCAGAGTCAGAGTTTTCAAAGACTTTGGTCCCCTCAAGAAAATCACTATAAAACCCCCAACAAACAATCCTTTCAATACTCATTCACTCCTCAAACTCTCTCTCTCTCTCTATCTATCTCTCTCTCTCTCTACATCTCTCCCCTGTTTTGTCACTCTGTTTCACCTCTATTCAAACCAATTTTTTCTCCCTAAAAAGAGACACAAAAAAAAAATCAAAGACCATGTGTGAAACAAATCAAGAACAAACCAAGATGAACTTCACCAACCCATTAATCCCAAAACCAAAAAAAAACCAAACTTTTTATCACCATCTTTCTTATACCTTCAAAGAAATGACATCCATTTCAAAAATAGCCTTTCCAATGATCCTAACTTGTGTTCTCTTATATTTTAGATCCATGATTTCAATGCTTTTTCTTGGTCATCTCAATGAACTTTCTCTTGCTGGCGGTTCTCTTGCTGTTGGTTTTGCCAACATCACTGGTTACTCCATTCTTTCTGGTCTTGCTGTTGGTATGGAACCAATTTGTGGTCAAGCTTTTGGTGCTAAAAAGTTTACACTTCTTGGTCTTTGTCTTCAAAGAACCATTCTTTTACTTCTTTTGGTTTCAATTCCAATATCAATTTCATGGCTTTACATGAAAAAACTTCTTTTGTTTTTTAACCAAGATGAAGAAATTGCAACAATGGCACAAATTTATATACTTTATTCAATTCCTGATCTTGTTGCACAATCCTTTATTCATCCTATAAGAATTTACCTTAGGACTCAATCCATTACTCTTCCTCTTACCCTTTGTGCAACTTTCTCAATTATTCTTCACATACCCATAAATTATTTTCTTGTTTTTTATCTTAATTTGGGTATTAAGGGTGTTGCTTTAAGTGGGGTTTGGACAAATTTCAATCTTCTTGCTTCTTTGATTTTATACATTTATTTTTCCGGCACACACGAAAAAACGTGGGCCGGATTTTCTTCGGAATGTTTTAAGGAGTGGAAGCCACTTCTTAACCTCGCCATTCCAAGCTGCGTTTCTGTCTGCTTGGAATGGTGGTGGTATGAATTTATGATAATCTTTTGTGGATACTTAAGTAATCCAAAAACAAGTGTTGCATCAATGGGGGTGTTAATCCAAATTACTTCATTAATGTACATTTTACCTTATTCACTAAGTAATAGTGTTTCAACAAGAGTTGGTAACATGATAGGTGCACAAAAGCCATCAAAAGCTAAACTTTCAGCAATTTCAGGTCTTTCTTTCAGTTTCATTTGTGGGGTATTAGCATTTATTTTCACTCTTTGTGTAAGAAACATGTGGGCTAGTATATTTACAAAAGATCAAAGAATCATTGATTTAACATCAATGGTTTTGCCAATTATAGGTTTATGTGAATTAGGTAATTGTCCTCAAACAACAGGTTGTGGTGTTCTTAGAGGAACAGCAAGGCCTAAAGTTGGTGCTAATATCAACTTAGGTTGTTTTTATCTCATCGGAATGCCGATTTCGATTTGGTTAGCATTTTATGGTGGTTATGATTTTCAAGGTCTTTGGTTTGGTTTACTTGCAGCTCAGGCATCATGTGCTATTACTATGTTGATTGTTATTTATAAAACTGATTGGAAATTTGAAGCTTTAAGAGCAAGGAAACTAACTGGTGATAGTGATCAACATGAGAACAATGAAATTGATGAAGAGAAGTCACTTCTTGTTTATGTAAACAATGAAAATTGTTTGTCATTTTTTGATGATGTTTCTGATGAAGAAGAAGAAGAAGATGATGAAGGGTGTTTGTGTTTGGTTTAATAAATCTCTTTTATAAAGAGAAAAAAAATAGAGATAGTAATAATAATAATAATACCATTTATGAAATTTGTCTTTAACTGTATATAGAGTAGTAGCAGGTAGAGACATATGATGACTTTTTTTATATAAATATATGAGATTGATTTTCTTACGATTTCATCGTAAATTTTTTAACTCAAATCAACAACTTACGATCAATCATACGTCTGATTTTAAAAGTGATTATTGTTTACGTGAAATGTTTTTTCTATTAATATGGCGAATAAAATTGATTGATATTGTAAAAGAAAAATTTAGGTGACAACGTATATAAATTAAATTAAATCATAAATACATATATGTTATGGAAATTTTAGAGATATGGATTTCGTACCGTAGAGAAATATGAAAGTCCGTTGATTTAAAATCAAATAGTTTAAATGAAACATTCAAAAATTAATCTTATCTGTTGATTAAAATCGCACAGACAAAAACAGTTACTGCGTGACGGAAGCATATTTGTTTCCAAAATTTTAGATAGTAAATGGGTGTGTTGTTGGGAAAAAATTTACATGGTCCATGTCCCTTCTTAGGCTATGTTTCTGATTACTTTTCTGTAAAATTCAATGGCAATTTTGCAGTGCAATGAATGTCATAGGAAAGTAGAAAAAACGTGTTGTGCTAAAGATAGGTAACTAAGTATTATTTTCTTTAATGTGTGTACCCTCTGTTCTTTTATCTGTTTCTATCAGCTATACACAGAAAATGAGACAATCATTTCATTACTTCTGCTTTGTACTGACTTTTTTAGTTCCTTTTAATTTTAACCAGTAATTAAATCTCATTTTGTCTTATTTTCCATTTGTTCTTTTGTCCTTCAAATGAAGGGTATTCATAAAAGTAAAGAATATATAATATTCTAAATTGATATGAGAATAATATATTGTCAAACAACATTACATTATCTCTAATATATATTTAAGAGATATCAGTTCAGCGGTAAGAATGTGACTCTATAATTTTAAGAAATATTGTTCATATTCCATCTCGATTTTCTGTAAAAGATATTTTAGAAAGTAAAAAAACGTAAATATCATGAACTTTAATGTGCCAATGATTCGATATATATAAAACTAAACTTTTCTAAAATAAATTATAAATTAGCATAAGTTATGTTTGGATTAGTTATATAAAGGGAAATAAAAAGGAATATGCAAATTAGATTTAAAAAAAATGGATTTTTGTAAAGAAAGAAAGATGTTATCTTATTCTATGTAGTTTTCCTGATAAAATATATATCCTTTTTTTCATTGAATAAAATATATATCCTTAATTTTCATTTCACCTTATACTTGAATTCAAATATATTACCTTAAGCAAAGTCTTGAGAATCCTTACTTGGAAATAATACCACATTAAAGAGTTTAGGGTACACTATAAAATGTTACATTTGAGGACTTTATTTATGAGAGAATAGACACAAATGACAAAAATAGTGGAATCTATTTTTAAACATATTTTAAAAAAGATTAATGCTATACATAGGAAATTACTGCCTTGTGAAAGTTTACATATATTTGTTTATTTTACGTTTTAGAAAAGCATGAAAATGTTACTTTTAATTTTTATGAAAATCAAGTTAGGTCAATGTTTGACTGACGACTAATCAAAACTCGATTTATGAGAGAATAAACACAAATGAGAACATAGTAAAACCCATTTTCAAATATATTTTAGGAAAGATTAGTGTTATATATAGTGAATCACTAGCTCATAAAACTTCACGATACTCGATTCGGATCCTCAGCAGCAGCACCTCTGCTGCGGTGCCTGCTGCTGCATCCTCACCCTTTATTTAATCTAGCATGCTAGTTCCATATTAAAACATATTAATCCTGCAGCATGTAATTATATGCTGAGACTTTTATGCGCAATTATTAGGAATATACCCAATTTATTCGTGAAATATGCCGAGTATTATATACTTTTTTCTTTGTCCTCTGTCACTTTCTCAGAAACTCCTTTTACAAGTGCTATTTCTCTCCTTAAACCTTGTGTGCTTTGCAAATAGCAATATAGCAGCTTCATGGTTTAAATGAAAGTCTAACATAGTTTTCTATATACTCAATTGGATCAAAGTAACCTTTATACTATTTGTTGGATGAGACTAACCTCTTAAAATAGATCTCAATTGTATTGTACATGGAGAATTCATTTAATTTATAAAAAAAATAGGTAACATTTGATGAGGTTCAAATAGAGAATTGTGATAGAAATTCATTTGTACATGGATATCTGAATTTGTTGCTCGTGGACTCATTTGTCATGTTGTTATATCAATTGCTTTACGCATATGAATGCAAGGTCCCTTTGCAAGGCTCTCAATGAGAGGTGTAAAATGCCATAGCTTTCAATGATGCAGAACAAATATTCTATATATTATTTTATGATTATTTCATAAATCTATTTTACAATCTTAATTAGCATAAATAAATATGACGGCGAAGAAGAAAACATAACAGAGCAAAGCATTGCCAAATTGCCACCTAATATGCAAGCGGTGGAAATGACAAAGTGAAAGTGACAGAGGACAAAGAAAAAAAGCACTGAATAGTATATAATGTCACAAATAAATTGGATTGATATGTATTAATATGGGGCAGGATTAATATGTTTTAATATGGAACCAGCATGCTTGATTAAATGAAGGGTGAGGATGCAGCAGCAGGCACCGCAGCAGAGGTGCTGCTGCTGAGGATCCGAATCGCACGATACTTGCGTGTTTTACTTGTAAGGAAAGCATAAAGATTTTACTTTTTCCTTATTACATGAAAATCAAGTCAGGTCAACGATTGACTGACGACCAATAAAAACTCTATTTATAAATAATAATAAAATAGTCCATCCGTTTTCAACAATATTTTAGAAAATATTCGTTCAATACATATATAGTGAATCATTGGCTCGTGAAACTTCACAATACTTGCGTGTTTTTCTTTGTACGTAAAGAGTAAAATTTTACTTTTGTCTTTCATGGAAATCAGGTTAGATCAATGTTTGACCAACGTCAATCAAAATTCTTCATGATACATTGTGTTGTGATATCATTTTCCTTTAAGAAATGAGTTGCACTAACTTTTCATGCATGTTTATCTCTCTTAAAGTCATCTACTTACCTTAAAGAATGATGAGGATCTCAACTCTCTTTAAAATAAATCTACGAAATTGATGAAAATAAATATTTTTTTAAGGCATCATAACCAATGCATTTCATTTAATAAAATGATTCAAATACAATGAGAGAGTTCTAAAAATATTCCAAATAACAATATTAGCTTCTCCCTTTGTTATAAAGTATGACCATTATCATTTGCTTTCAAAATGGAAAACAAATAAACTTTAACAAGATTCACTCTCAAGTATAAGAATTTGTTAATGTATTCAAATTGACATACTAGTACTTAAGAGCTTCAATTTAAGCATAGTAGCCAGCCTATACCAATGTTGTCACTTATTCATTCCCAAAAAATATGTTGCTCACTTATTATATATGTTAGTGGATATAAAATAATGCATTATCTAACCCTCATGAATTGAAACTAAGTAAACTAGCTGTCTTTGTTTATGTCTTACAATTCACACTATTGAATTTTTTATTTATAATTATATTGCTATACTAAACTAAGATCTTTGGTCCTATCATTGAATAGCCACAGCACTTTCAAGCTATATACCGAATTGACACACTATCTTATTGTCTGAATTTGATTAGGTAATAATTTGATAAGAGTCCCTTTTAGCAATTTCCAAGTGACAATCAATTTTCATTTTTTTAGTTTTGGATTAGAGATTAAGACATTTTATAATTATTACAAAATCAACTATCAATTTCATGATCTTCACATTGACCAAAAACTTGCAAATTTACTAGTTTTGTCACTTCAACATTTCCTTATCATGGAGTAAAAAAGATTAAAAAAAAAATATGCACCAATCCATGTTGGTATTGTACTAAGAAAAATCTCAACAATAGAATCTAGTTTGCCAAAAACAATAAGAGGATCATAACAAACGTTGAATCAATAGCAATTGAGATCACAAGATCACTAGCTTATGGGGTAGGGTTTGAACAATTTGATATATGTTGAATTTCCATTTGTTCAAGGACAACATTAAATGAAGGATATATATTTGACAAACTATGTTTTAATGCTCAAGTGGTGGAAGTTTGTCGTGATGTTAGCAAGTACAAGTAGATCCTCATCATTCTTTAAGGTCCAACATAAGCAAATTTTGAGGAGAGATATTTTTGAAGTCAAACAACATTAATATTATAGGAGTCTTGTATATTTCATTTTGGTAACACAAAAATCAAGGACTTGATCATAAATAAATGTGATTTTTACTTGAGCTATCATTGAACTTTCATCCTCCAAAATAAACGTACACATTACTTAGAATTGCATAGATATATGAAAGTGGGTTGAGCCCCATTTTTTTTTTAATTGAAAAATAATAAATACGAAAATAATACAAGAAAAATAGAAAAAAGATATACCAGAAGTATACTCCACATACAACTTTTCAGAAAAAAACACGTGCAAAGCCAAAGGCACACCAACAACAAAAAATTAAACACCGGATCGATATGATGTTGGGATTTTCGGGAGCTGGAAACAGCAGATAAATCATTACATTGTATTGGTCATTGGGTGCAACCATATAAATGAATTTAAACACTATTTTTAGGTAAAAATTTACGGCATATATTAGGTGTGTAGATCATATCCAAGGAAAAAATTTACCTTTTCACCTATGACAAAAAAATCTTCTCCAAGGAAGCGACTTAAAATTCTAAACATTTTAGAAGATATGTATGGTCAAAGATAAATATGAATTGAGGAATTTCAAACTCTGCATCAAGATAGCAGTGAGAATTGCCAATTAGGAGAAATGTATCAAAGGTGACTTTGTAAATGCACACATCCAAGAACGTTAATGGATCGGGATTGGTATATTTTTTCCATGACACACCTTCGTGCACCTTGGCCCAGTTGAAAGTTCACTTTAATGATATAATGATCTATTAGTTTGCCTCCATATCATCTAATAAAATCTTGTTGAATTGTAAAGGTTGAATTCCACTAATATTCGTTATAATTCAATTTTTACTTATGAAAAAAAAAACTACATCTCCACACGTACAAAATCTTCAAACATTGGGTATATGGAACAACATGCATATTGATCAATATATGCTGTTCAACAAGCATGCTTCCCTCCACTTGACGCATCAATAAAAGACTCTTGGTGGATATAGTCTAAATTAAAAGTGTGGGACTTGACTTTGGTTTTTAATACATTTTTTGACGTCTAATACTATTGAGTTTGATACTTTAATAATTCGATGAATGATCAAAATAAATATTTTCTAATATCATATAAAAAAATTATAGTTAATATTACTTGTCATCACAAAAGTGAGCTATATTATAAAGGTGTCATTATTTATAAACATTTTTCAAACCATCTCTTTTTCAATATATGACTTCAATTTTTTCCAAAAATAATATAAAAAAAAATTCATAATGGTTGAGTCTATAAGCCACCTTGCATTAAGAGGTTGAACATTATGATTTGTATTGTAAAAATGGTTAAAATTTGAAATTCAAGTCAAAATCACGGGTAGTACAACAAATAAAGGAGCAATTGAAGTTCCAAAATTGGGTTGCTATTCCCTACTATATAAATGCCCTTAATTTGACTAAATCTTACTTTTAAGGTACCTTTTTAGTGAATATATGTGCTTGGTATCTTGACACAGTGTCCAAACTTTTGGTGGACATGATGTATTCTTTTACTATTAAACAAGATAATAATTAAGATATATACACAACAAAAATTAAAAACCATTAGTTTTAGCACAAAATAGGATGAGGTACTTTTTATTCAGATAAGTAGAGGAATTTATTCAAAAAAAATTATTTATATTTTTATCAAAATGAAAAAAGAGTGTTGCAAGTTGCATATCAAGTTGCAGATTGATTTAATGGGTGAAACAGATTCTTATGAGAAGTCAGGTGTAAGACTTGTTTTTGGAAGGGGGGCACAAAATCTTCATTATCTTTGCTAGCCTTTGTTGCTTTCATAATTATTTTTATTTTTTTTGAAATGGTTGTTGCTTTCATAATTATTTCACAGAAATAATTAGGATGACACTGTTTTTGTTGGAAATCAACGTACAATCTAGGAATTTGGGAATCAATTTCTCTTTCTTTTATAGTCTCTCATTTTCTCAACATGAGAATGAAGTTAAAAGGAATTTTTTAAAAATTAATTAACATATATTCTCCTTAGGTTTAAGAATAGTAGTTTTGGATCCTTACAAGAAAAATCTTTTTTCGATCAAACTTTTAAATAATTTAAATTTAAAGTTCTTTGAATTTAGAAACAAAATTATAAATTATTTATATATTTAGAGATATGAAAATGATTAATATTTTTGGTTCAGTAATTAGCCTAAACCAAATTATTTATAAATTTGCAGACTCGTGTGTGTCTATATATATATATATATATATATATATATATATATATATATCATTTTTTGTGAAAACTCAAATTTAGTTTTATCAAAAAAATATAAATGAATAATTTTTTATTTATTTTTACCAAATAAGAATATGCTATATATATACTTTTAGGTGTAAAAGTTTTATGGAGATGTATTTTTTTGGTTACTATATTATAAGTAAAAAAATTTCACCCATGCTTAAAAGTGACTAATCTGAGTTCAAAAACATAGTCATACATATTCATACAAGTTTAATAGTAAAAAGACAGATTTTGTATTTGTAATTGTTCAGTGAGATTTAAAGTTTTTTCTACTTTTGATTGCGGCACATCTGAGACCTAATTTTTCGTATCTCATCTTATATTATTTGAATTTGCGAATATATTTATTAGAGGGGTATAAAATTTTCAAATAATTAGATATGTTTGTTTTTTGACGAAATATAATCCATGTGTTTCTTATTCCGCTACAATTTTAGAAAGTTCTTTTTTCTAATAAGCTTATCCTAAAGAACAAATTTATACCCTTATATGAATTAAATTGACGTGTTTGGATGGTTATGAATTAAATTGACTTGTTTGGAGGTTTGATTCCTCAATTGCTTTTTTTAATGTACCGTCATAGACCAATGGAAAATGAATTTGGATATACTATATATTTTTCTCTCATTTCTTTTTGTAGTTATAAATTTTCATAAATTTTTTAATTACAATTTTATGAACAAATAATTAACTATAAAGTTCAATTATATTGAACAAGAATATATCAATTATATTGAACAAGAATATATGCCTAATGCCAAATATGTGCACGGTTATTATGACTTCGAGTTTTATGTCAATTATTCTTTTGATATTATAGGGCTGGTTTGTCTTGCACCAAGTAACAATAATGGAACTGACTTTTTATGTTTCTTTTTTTCTTACAAAAAAATGGAATTCACTTATCATAATTGTTCTGGACCTAGAACTGCCCCAATCCATATCCTGCTGGACATAGGGAGCTTATAGCTCCTGCTCGATATTTGGGACTAGGAGCTCCTCCTCGGCAGTTAGCGAGCTCCCCTGCTCGGGATCGTTACACTGCCATAACTTTCACGTGCTCCTATTTACTAGGACACGATATGCATGAGGTAACCGCCTCTCCGCACGATGAGGGCCAACTCATCAACAGGATAAGGACTAAATGTTGGTTTCTTGCTCTAACAACGGAGAAATCCTGACAGTCTCTCCTATTGGGCGGCTATGCACAGCCCATTAGGGAGATATTGACCCAGCGCTGGGGGACTTATAAATACCCTCCTTCACTGGAGGGTTAGATTTTTCTATTCATTATTCACTCTTTCACTCTCGTACTTGTTCTCTCTTCTGACTTAAGCATCGGAGCGCCTGCAGGTATAACCTCCCTCCGATGGTGATAGCTACTCAACGTCAACGGAACTCTCATCAAGTGAAGGATTCACCGATCTTCATCCTTTCTAATAACAGGTTAGATCAATAATTTTTTACTTGAAAAAAATAAAAAGAGAACATTGATAAGATTATAAATATTTATTTTACAGTATTAATCTTCAAATTTAAGTTCCCAAAAAAAAGCTTCAAATTTATTTTGATACCAAAAACATACACTTTTTAGTAATTTTTTTAAATGACAAATATATTATATATAAAAATATAAAAGCGAAAAAAGTACACTACGCCTGACCCAACAATCTCTAAGGTAAGGCAAAAAAGAAAAATAAACCACAAGAAAATATGGAGGCACACTAGCAATAAACTATAACCCTTTGTAAGCTTCACAACGAGAAGAAGAGTACCCGACAGGAAGATAGAGGAGAGAATCAACCACATGTAGGACAAAACAACTAGAGAACCTCCAATCCCCCTGACTCATCGAGACCCAACATGACACCCAAAACAAACTCTACCGATTCCAACATATATAAAGTATGGTGGATACCCCACTCCTAAAAGGAACAGGAGTATAGGGAGGAGCTAGAGTTTTTACGTACCTAGAAACCACTTTTAAGGTAAAAGTTTCACCCTATAACCAATCATTCGACAAAAAAGGCCCATTCAGAATAGAAGACGTCATTTCGAGATTTCTATAGTCCACACAATTGTTTGTCAAATTAACACCTACTCCACTCTATTTTTTCTACCCAGGCCCAAAAAAGTCTCAAAAAACCTTAAAACACCACGAGAAGCATCAACTCAACACCCAACCACCGAAGAATATCTTACTAAACTTGTGAGATTTGGTTACAAAAATCGAATAAGTGATCAGCTGATTCAGGACTTAAACCACATAACACACATGTAGAAACACTAGCATCTACAACAACACCCCTCTACCAGAGATTTTGACAAGTCGACAACCTATTATGCAGTATATTTGTTTTTTCCTATATCTCTTGTTGATATGTTAAATTGCTTTATTGAGGTTCAATAAGTTGAGGATTTTCTCTATTCTCTTGGGGTTCTTCACTTGGGATGACGTGTTATTTTTCACTAATAAAGTTTATATAAAGGCTATTTAATTTGGAACTAGAACTTTGTTTGAATTTGGAGTTTTTGCTAAGTTTGTTCATGTTAAACTATACCATCATATCATATAAATCTAATAAAGGAAGATATATAGCATGTAATTTCAAAAATTGTCCCTCTTTAACTATTCTTATTTCAATAATCATTATATATATATAATATTCTATTACATATTGCATTTCAATTTTTATTTCTACGATTTATATGGATCTATATTTTCGCTAACATGGCACATGGTGGATCATATCAAATATGTTTTTTTCCACTACATTTTCCTCGTGTTTTAACAATAGTTGCTACATTTCATTAAATATTCATAAAAACCTACCATTTACCGTCTTTTATATGTAAACGCCACTTATATTGCACAAAAAAAATGCCACTTATAATAACACATCAACTTTTTGTCAAGAAAGAAAATAGAGACTAAATTTGATAACAAGAGTAAACTATAAACAAGATGGATATTTAATCGAGTCTGCTATGTGCCACGTCAACTTTTTGTCTACAAAACAAATAAAAAGACTAAATGTTGTAACGGTGATAAATTATAAGATTTTAAGAAACCGTAACCTTTATCTACCACAAAATGGTGCACTTTCAGATCACCATTTTCTTTTTTGGCTTTTACCACCAGTTTAATTTGATTTGGGGGTTAATTCTAGCATCAAGTGGTTTTAGCCCCCTCCCGATCGCAAATGCGGAGGATCGAATCGTGATCCTCCCTACCAAATTCAACGACAATTACCATCGAACCAACTAACGATTGGTGGATCAACCTTTAAACAAATGTGTCTTTCATGCATGTGCTACATAGGTAATAATATTAGTAAATGAGGGGTATAAAATGAGAGATTGTGAACTTTCAAATGAAGGATTATGGAGTTCAGATATTTGAGATTTTTTTTATTCTAAAATGAGAGATTTATTAATTATAAAAGGTCATAAATAGATTGTTCTATTTTGATAAATTATTTAGACTTTTTATAGCTAATTATTATATTATAGTTTTACTAAATGAAAAGACGTATATATGATAGAGATTGTCTTATTTATAAATAAAAAAATTATATTAGTGAAAAAAATGTTTACTCTTCCAGGTCATTTTTATAAGAGATATTTTCACTTTTCTTAATTCATTGAATAATTAATATATTTTGTATGTATTATATATCAGATATAATAATTATTCGATAGGAGACGGCCCTGCCTTTAAATGGAAAAAGCGGATGTACTTGACGTATCAAACGGATTTGGTATCCTCTCCAATTTGTTCTCTCACATTTTCTTTCATTTTCTTGATTTAATAATTTTTTTTTTTTGATAAATTTTAATTAATAGTTGATAAATCATAAAAGAGCATAAAAATATTTGAGATGAAGTGAGAAAAAAATTGAATAAATAACTATGATTACTATAACACAACCAACATAAAAAAAATAAAATCGAAACGATCTAAATCCGTATCTCAAACAGGTTTCAATTGCATAATGTGAACATCTGCCGCAGAAAGTTTGACATCAACCATGTCTGTGGCCACGCTAATGTCACTATAATCCAAAGGTGATGAACTATACTACCACCAATTTAAAAAGGTTCTAATCTTTTAATATTAAATATTTTTCCAAAGTTATACAGAAATTAAACGATCTTGTAAAATTAGTACAACTGATAAATGTCAATTAGGTCAAATATTTTCATCAGAGCTTATAAAAATATATATATTTTCAGCAAATTTAAATCTAGAATTTGATAATTTCATCTAAGTTTAAAATTTTAGCATATATTTTCTCCATTCCAAACTATAAATAAAAATTGGTCAACAAAAATTAAAACCGAAGGAGTAGTAAAAAAAAAAAATAAATAAATATTGCATAAGCCATTATTATTATTATTATTAAAAAATGATATCTAACTATGATTCCATTCTATGCTAAAAGAAAACTATGTTTCTATTCTGTAGCGGAACTAAATACAGTATAAAATTATATTGCATACAAAAATGTAAAACATAATAAATATAAAGTTGATTGTCAAAAAATTAAACTGCATACCTTAAGAATTGTTCCAAAAGTAAGACCAACCAAGGCATTCCTTATGCCTCTAAAAAGGGCAAAGTTAGTGTCCATAAAGACAATCTTTATGGACCGTCCATAAACCAATCAAAGGATAACAACTTTACTCATGCGCCCCCCATTTTACTCGCGCGCCCCCCATATTACTCACACACTCCCCAACTCTCTCGCGCGCCCCCCAACTGACTAGCGCCCCATATTTCTCGTGCACCCCCCAAATTTCTCATGCACCCCCCAAATTACTTGTGCACCCCCAAAATTACTTATGCACCCCCAAATTTCTCACGCACCCCCCAAATTTCTCATGCACCCCCAAATTTCTCATGCACCCCCCAAATTTCTCGCACACCCCCATATGACTTTTGCCCCCCAATTTTTTTTTTGATCCCCTCCACATTTCTATCTTAAACCATTTTGCTGTGGAAATGGTTTCAGAGATATGCACTCAAAAACCATTAAGTGCATAAGATTGTTTTAGATTACAACCCTATAATTAAAATAGAAATGGTTTCGATTGTCTTATATGAAAAACCAAAATTATTGTTAAATGGTTTTAAATACTGTAATGATTATAATTGTACCAAAAAACTAAAAAATAATGATTATAATAAAAAACCATTAAACCATTTTGCTGTGAGAATGGTTTCAGATGGTTGTAATAAAAAACCAATAGGTGCATAAAATGGTTTTGGAGTACAACCCTATAATTAGAATAAAAATAATAATTGTGATTAAATGATTTAGATTGTCTTATATAAGAAACCAAAATTATTGTTAAATGATTTTAAATAATGATTATAATTGTACCCAAAAAAAATAAAAAATAATGATTCTAATTATAGGTTGTACTTCAAAACCATCTTATGCACTTAATGATTTTGGAGTGTATATATGTGAAACCATTCCCACAACAAAATGGTTTAGGCTAGAAATGTGTGGGGACAAAAAAAATTTGGGGGTGCATGAAAAATTTGGGGGGTGCATTAGAAATTGGGGGGTGCGCGAGAAATTTGGGGGTACACAAGAAATTTAGGGGGTGCACGAGAAATTTGGGGGGTGCATGAAAAATTTGGGGGGTGCGCGAGAAATTTGGGGGGTGCGTGAGAAATTTTCCTCACTTATGGGGGTGTGTGAGTAATATGGGGGGTGCGCGAGTAAAATGGGGGGCGCATGAGTAAAGTTGTTGTCTTTTGATTGGTTTATGGACGGTCCATAAAGATTGTCTTTATGGACAATAACCAATCCCCTCTAAAAATTTAAATAAATTGCTTTATAAAAAAAAGCCTCATATTTTAGTGATTTCAATTTAAAATTAACAAAATTTCAGAAAAATTTAATATTGTCTCAACACTTATTAGTTCAATTCATATTATAATCAATTAATATTTTAATAAATAATTTTGTATCCTAAAATATATTTAACATAAATTTAAACTAAAATACTTTTATGGAAGATATAATCACAAAATTCTCTTTAGGCCTCCTAATAATATGTTATGTCGACACTACTCGATATCAACAAATTGTAACTTTTAATTGCAAAAAAAAAATCATATTGCCATATTATTTTTATATAGAAATCCACTTACCAAATAACAACACAAGATAATATGAGGGAAAAATAAAATACACACATATATAAAAAGAACAAAATACAAGCAAAGAAGAACAAAGCCTAAATAATGAATAAGAAAAAGAAGATTAAAATAAGGAGACTAATTTAATAAATCGGTAAAACTAAAAAAACAAAAACTGCAATTAAATCTAAAATTATTTATCTAACATTTGTGCAGAGACAAGCTGTTAACTCTTTGATATATCAAAAAAAAAAAAAAAAAAGCTGTTAACTCTTTAGTGACGGTTTTGGATAACGACATGGATACATTAATGGGCTCAACTGTTGCCATTGTTATCTATACCCCCTTTATGCACACTACAAATGAACAATACTAGAAATTAAAGTTCAATATTAATATTTCGTGAGCAGCACAATGTACATATATTGTGGACTATAAACCAGGCCATCACAAAAATATTGTGACAACTGAAAAGAGTGCTGACTCTTCCCACAAATGAAAAAGTTATATTATTATTATTATTATTTTGTATTCTTTAATTTATACCATGCATGCATGAACCCTTAATATATATTTTTTGTTTTCTTTACACGTCGGAAGTATAAAACTATTTTTTTTTTCATAGTCAAAAAAGGTTTATCTTTTGACGACGATCACATTATACAAAAACCTAGATATTGCATGTTTTGTCAAGTAATTTATTGATTAAATTTCATTTTTTTTTTTAAAGTGAGAAGTGAAAATATCAGAATTCAAATATCAATTTTATTATATATAATATTTCTGTCAATTGAATTATTTTCATAGAAATGATATATTTTCTCCGTCCCAATTTAACTGACACAGTTAACTGTTTTACGCATGTCAATGCATAACTTTGATTATTAATTTTTTTAATTATATAATAGTAAAACATTTAAAAATTTGATATTTTGAATATACTCATCGAGACGAATCAAACAACATCTTATATGCTAATATATTTTTGTTTATTAATAGAAAAATAAGGTCAAAACATCATGTATGAATAATGCACAACAGTCAACTATGTCAATTAAATTGGGACGGAGGGAGTATAATTTTAATCCAATAATAAAAGGGTCAAGATAAGCGTGCCCCAAACTACTTTTTAAACATATCAAAAATATAAATAAAACATAACTCAAGAGTATTAAACTTCTTCTGGACTTGGCCTAAGGCCCGAGACCCGAGGAAACCTTCCTCCTCAACTGTCGAACACGGCCCAACTGCAGAGCAGCCCAACATCACGCAATGGATACATACTCCGCGTATTGTAACGTCCGATATTGGAATGATGGACATTTAATGTCCATCAAGGCTCCTCAGCCGTTTTCCGAAAATCATTGATACACCTATCAATGGTCTTGGCCCAGTGCCACAGACTATATATACTCCTCTTATGCAGAGGAGTTAGGTACATCCTTTCTTATTCTTAAAATTTTACTCTACACAGGGGCGGAGCCACAACAGGGGCAAGGGGTGGCCACAGTCCCCCCTAGATTTTCAACTTTTTTACACTACTATTGAATTAGGCTTTAGGCATATGTATGTGAATTTTTTTATTTGCTTCTCATGCACAAGTGTATTATTTTTATCAATTAAAAGTCTTATTTGATCACATAAAAGAATATTAGAATAGACACATTAAAATAATAAAAGATTATTCTCATTTTTACCATAGATTTTATTTATATTTATGAATAGAGAAATTAAACTTTTACATCTATAGTAATCATAATTGTTGGATTATTAAAAGGTACTTTTTAGTACCCATAATATTTAGTTAGGTATCAATATCTCATACAAAATGCATTTAAAAATGACATTGAATTTTATCTATGAGAATACCGGTATCTAAGTAAATTCTGAAGTACCGAAGTGTTTAAATAGTTAAGGCTTGTTTGGTTCAACCGAGGGAGAGGGGAGGAATTTTTAGGGGGGGAGGCGAGGGGAGGAATTTTTAGGGAGAGGAGCTGAGGGGAGGAATTTTTAAGGAGGGGAGGCAAGGTAAAATATAATTTATTATGTTGACAAAATTACCCTCACTTTTTTATTAAAATTCTAAATTATCCTTGTTGAAATATTAAAATTTTAGGTTATAATTTTGTTTTACAACAAAAAAAATTTAGGTTTTCTACTCATTAGATTTTTTTTGGTTATATATCCATTAGATTTTTTTGACGTAATATATCAATTATTATTTAATCCTTATTTTTAATTTATAAGGTTAAGGTAAAAAGGTAAATTATTTCTCCCCTTCCCTCCTCTCGTTAAAAAATTGAACCAAACATAAAAATTTAAAATATCACCTCCCCTCTTCTCCCCTCCAAAACTCCCGAACCAAACAGACCCTTAGGGAAAAAAAACAATTCACTTGTTTTATTTACTTATAAATTCTTAAATTATTTGTATATATTGAACACTTAAAATTTATTTTTTTCTATGGAATTATGCTTGTTGCCCTTGGTCCCCCCTAGTTTTAATTCCTGGCTCCGCCCCTGACTCTACATTTTACTAATTTGAGTATCGAAGTGTCCGCATGTACAAAATCCACCTCCTATTTATCAGAATGGAAGAAAAATACCACCAGACAAGACAATTGTCATATCTGGTCAAGGTAAGATCAAAACTATTAGTAGTAAACAATAGAATTAGATGTTAGCAAAACTAGAAGCAAAGAGCATATATACTTAGCGTGAAAGAAAGAAAGTTCCATCAAATGGGAATCAAGTTTCGAAGCACCAACCTGTCTAAACTAGTAAACTACATGTATTTTTTTATTGAATATTTTTTTATTTTTTTGACTAGTTTTACATTATTGATTTTATCAGCCTTTTATTGTTAGAATAAAGCCAGCAAGTTTTTTTTTTTAATTTTATAAATTGAATGACTCAAAATTCGTATCGAGCACATCACAAGGAAGATTGCATGGGGACTAGATGCACGTGTGTACTCTTTTGGTAGAAGAATGAAAAGTGATTCAAGAATGTCATGCTGATTATTTTTAATAATTGATAAAGAAGAATATATGCTAGAGAAAATTAGAAATTTGTACTAACTTAACTTTTTTCTGTTTTTCTATGAAATCTAACTTGAACTCAACACCAATTGATTTCTGATTTATTTATATCAAATGCATAGTGTTTTAGTATATATCTTTATCATTTTTCAATGTCCACATTGTCATGGTGATTGATTTGTTAATAATCCTCGGAAATAATCTCTCGGTCGTATTAAGGGTTTATTTGTTATAGATTATGTATGAAAAAGTGACTTTAAGAAATTGTCCAAAATATTGTAAATTATTAAAAAAAAATTGTTAGAGAAACTACTCAAAATAATTTCTCGTTTGAATTTTTTTTATAATTTATATTCCCAATTTTTTAAAAATCTATAAGTGGAAATTTGGAATTAGAAGTTTTCTAATTTATTTTTTAAATATTTTAAAATAAAAAAGAATTTTTAAATAGTAGAAAAACTATTTTATAATGTAATTGGGAGTACATTCCTATGAATATTTTTGGTGCAAAACTTTCTCTATGAAAAATGGGCTGAAATGGTAGTACACAGTGTTTTGCTCGGTGTTTTTTAAGCCGTACGCTCCAACTTAGTATAGACAGCTATGAAGCCCTGATACGCGACACGATACAGACACGATACGATACCGATACGCCGATACGTGAAAATTTTAAAAAATCCACATCCGATACTGGCGCGATACGTTATTTAAAAATTAATTTTAAAATTAAATATATAAATGCACAATATATAAACATGACTAAAATCAATAATATTAATAATGATAGTTTTTTTTTGAAATACACAAAATTATTATTATTATTATTATTATTATTATTATTATTATTATAAACGCCAATAGTTCATTGTACAAGGAGTAGACACAAGCCAATAAATCTGCACAAGAGCAAAACAGTTTGAGGCTCAACATACAAGAGCTCCTCAGTCCTAACTAAAAACATATAATAACTCAAAAAACACATATATAATAGTCATGACATCACCAATACATTTTAAGTTATACATCTTAAGTTAAGTATTATACAAAAGAACATCATTAGTACTATCCCAAAAAACATCATAAGTACTATCCAAAAAACGACATAGTTAGTTACCCGTATAACAACATAATAGTTTGACATTCACTAAGAAACAAGGATTGTATCGGATATTATTTTTTTATTTAAAAATAAAAATTTAACCGATACTTTTCCGATACGAGTATCAGAAAGTATCGGACGCGTATCGGATATTATTTTTTTATTTAAAAATAAATATTTAACCGATACTTTTCCAATACGAGTATCGGGACGTATCAGACGAGTATCGGTATCGAGGACGTATCAGACACGATACTTCACCATTTTTAGAGTATCGGGGTTTCATAGATAGACAGTGACTAATTCCCCCTTTTCTTTCTAATTTCGATCTAAGATTCTATTTATTTCTAAAGGATCAATGGTAAGTATAGTGAAGATATTATAATTATTATATTAAATTACATGGCCTAGAATATCCGTCCACGTTTCCTTTGACTGAGCAATTTTGGCTCCACGAAATTTTCTGATATCAGCTCCTCACTTGTTTTATAAATATTGCCTTCTATTCTTTCAGTTATTTTGTTCTTGATTTCATAATTTCGAAATCATTCTTTGTTTTCTTTCTCTGATAATTTTTCTTCTTCGCAAATATTTTGTTGTTTCATTTTCGAGTGGTTTTTACCATATAGAATTGATATTCGTATATCAATATCAGAGTGGTTCATCGAACCATAGTAGGTGTAATTCTGACTGTTTGCTACAGTGCAGTAGTGTTTCGGTATTTTCAGTTAAAATCGGCTGTTTAATCCTGGGAACTTCGCGATTGATAGTCTATCTTGCACAAATTGGGTAGTGCCGAGAAACATCTTAAAAAAAACGACATAGGGCGCGACTCAACCAATAATAATTTTCAGCGCCATTTTAAAAATCGTTTTTAATTTTTAAAATAAAAAAATAACAACCTTTAATTAACATGGTAATCTAAAATGATTGGGTGTGGTTTCTGCATCAAACTTTGTATCTTTTGAGTCCAATTTTCTATCAAATGATAGAGTGTGGTTTCTGCAATTTTTCATAGAAGGTGGATAGATATCTCTTATTATGCTGCTGCATTGGACTCTATTAATAAAATTTTAATTATAAAAAAAAAACTAAAATGTTGAACCTTTAACATAACATAGCAACCTAAAAGTTGTGTGCTATTTTCAATTTTTTAATCAATTTGTACTTTTTACTTGGATCGCCGCTAATTGCTAGCAATCTAATATCCCTCATTCTATTTGTCAAAATCTCACCAAAAACGATTCTGCATGTATAAAACTAAATTTAAAATGACATGATGGGAGAAAAAAACAAAATAAATACCTCTAAAGTGGGGTTAGTCAAATTCAGGCTGATCTTATATTAATATAATTAAGATCCATAGCTTTCAGAGTGATTTGGTTTGCTTCCATTGTTAGTTTTTTACCAATATTATGTGAATTGTTTTGTATATGTTTGTAATTTTAGATTTGTTAAATAGATTGACTTTCAACTAAAATCATTACTAAACATTAAAAAAAATTGATATGAAAGAATCTATTTCATGATTGAATCAAAGCTTTCATTATCATAGGAGACCAATGAGATAAGATTTATGGTTAATTATGCTCCTCCATATTTTAGGGGAGAAGGGGGGAATGAATGTACCCTTTCTAAAACATTAGGAGTCAAGTTATATATGAGCTATTTATATTTGGAGTACTTTTTAGCATGTCATAACCGATATTTTTAATGTTTAAACTATGATCAGTTCAATAATGACCCTTTCTATTTAATAGATCAGGTAGTGTAAACTAAATGAGATGTCACATATCAACTGCGATCGGAGGGGCTGGAACCACTTGATACCAGAATTGACCCCCGAACCAAATTCAACTAATGTAGAAAAAAATGAGATATCACACATCTCTTTAAAATTAATTATGGTATTGGGTTTGAATTCGAATTGAAGATAACATTGAAATTATATTATTGATTTTTAACAAAAATTACTTTAGATTTGATAAAAATTACTTCTAATTTTTGTTAACATACTTTTTTATATATGTATTATTGGTTTTTTTGCATACACTTTATTGATATCATTCACTCTCTAATGATATTTTTCAATTAATATAACATGTTTTATGTTTAAATTGGTATATTATCATGCATGCATCATCTTTTATGTCTTTTTATAGAAATTATGGCTACAAATTTGACTCTATTGATGACATAACCATCAAAAATAAAAGCAACTAGATTTGGTTCAGTGGTCAGAAGTTTGAAGACATAGTATATATGAGATCTTGAGTTCGATCTTCTGCTCCTTTGTAAATAACAAAAAAAAACATCAAGAATAAATATAAAATGTGGAGGCTCAAAATAAGGATCAGTAGATTTAATGGAGGTCAGATTAACTTAATTATTGATATGATTTTTATGGATGAAGGGATATGGATCAATTTTTTCTCTATTAACTTTCACTAACAAGATTTTATATTAATTTAATTATTTTTTACACAAATCTTTATTTACTTTTGTTGTTTATATTTTATGTGATAAAAATTTCAATGCATCGTGTGAAACAACAATGTTGCAAAATATTAATTTATGTTGATTGGGGAATATGTTATGAGATAACAAATATCTCAATTGCTAAGAACCACCCTAAATTTAAACCAGTTTTCTATGAAAGTAGAATATTTTAAAACTATAACCATAATGAAGCCGATAGATAATTCGACTATTTCTTTTATGTATTAAAATTCATACCGTATAATAATATTTTTAAAGTGAAGAATGAAGATTCGCACTTAATTGGTATAGTTTTTAAGGAGTTAATTTGTATATCTTCTGTCTTTTTTTTTTTTTTTTGTGTTGTCATGATATGGGTACAAAATTTCACTACTGTTAGCGATAACCAATCTCTATCAGGGAACATATGGAACTTAGTAGGTGGATTTCCTATCCCAACCGAAATTTTCATACACAAGAGTCAAGAATTGAACCTATAACCACCTAATTAAAGGGTCCAAAACCTTACTACATGGACCAATTCATTGTTGACTTTATTGCACTTTTTATTTTTGCATTGGATATTCATATTACTATTATATTTATTAAGATATTATTAGAATTGCAAATTTAAAAAATTTCAATCTAATATACTTACATGTATATTCGTGCACACAAACATATCTAATGTCTAACCCGGGCAAAGCCAAGTATCTCAGTTAATTAAGTAACAAATAAAAACATTAGTTTTTAATTTTTTTTAACAAGCCAAAATGGAATATATATATATATATATATATATGAAGAAAAAAGTAGTCACCTTAGCACAATGTGTACCAAAAAGAACTACATCAGACAGTGGCGTCTCCAGGAACCTGGAGCAGGGGGTTCAGATTATTTTACTTTAAGAAAAATTTTGCTTCAAAATATTTTTTATATTCTAGTTAGCAATTGTTTTTCTAAATGGAAATTTTTTATTGAAAACGGCTTTAAATTAATAAATTGTTTACAAAAATATAGAAAATATTTTAAAAAAAGATTATCCTAAGGTTAAATTCATCATAAATCAATACATAAAAACTAGACTCGATAAGAATTGGTTCGATTAAAAACTAGACTTAAGTTTGATATAAACTCTTTTTTCAGCTCGAGTTCGACTCGTTTATAGTTTGCGAGCAGTTCGGTTCATATATAATCAAGTCAGCTCGTGAACCAAACAAGTCGAACTATATATAGCTCAAGTTCAGTTCAATTAATTAGCGAACTTAATATTTAGCTTAAGTTCGACTCATTTGGTTCATGTACCAAGTTCAAAACCAAACAAGCCGAACTATATATAGTTCAAGTTCAACTCGTTTAATTAACCAACTTAATATTTAGCTTAAGTTCGACTCATTTGGTTCTTTAACCAAGTTCAAAACCAAACAAGTCGAACTATATATAGCTCAAGTTCAACTCGTTTAATTAACTAACTTAATATTTAGCTTAAGTTCGACTCATTTGGTTCATGAACCAAGTTCAAAACCAAACAAGCCGAACTATATATAGCTCAAGTTCAGCTCATTTAATTAACGAACTTAATATTTAGCTTAAGTTTGACTCATTTAGTTCATGAACCAAACAAGTTAAACAAATTAATTGTCAAATCGATCTCAAACTTTATTCGACTTGTTTAAGTTCATTGTCAGCCCTAATAAAGAGAGAATAAAATTTGAAAATAAGTAAGTTAAAATTGTTTTGAGTTTAATTGGTTCAATGGTGCAATATACAAAAATGAGGGGGTTCAAAATATAAATTATATAAGATTATATGTGTATTTTTTTAAGTCCAGGGGGTTCAGTTGAACCCCCTCAACATAATGTGGCGACGCCACTGACATCAGAGTTACAAAGGTATCAATACAAGAGAAAGAAATGAAAAAACAAAACATTAGTCGATGTCCAAAAAAACAAAGGGTTCGACCACCAGGTATGGTAATTGGAAACAAGAGTAACACTCATAGTCTTCAACCACCTAAATGAGAACATCTTCAATTTTTCCAGCAGAAGAGTGATAGGACTGGTCGTGTCTCTGAACAAATGATGGTTTCGCTCATTCCACATAACCCAGACGCAAGCTAGCCAAATAAGCTGTAAAAAAGACCGGCGAGCACGAAGACCTCCAGCTGAGTAAGTGAACTGAACAAAGTGAATAGAGAGAATGTGAGCATCGGCTGATGAAAACCTAATCCACGAACGAACTAGTGCCCACTAGGAACCAAATGTGCTGCAGGAGAGAAAAAGATGTTGAGCCGATTCGATGCGTCCACAACCGGACACACAAAAATGACCCTCTGGAAGGATAATACCTCGAGCTACCAAGTTTGATTTCGTTGGCAGCCTCTGGAACATTATTTATAAATGTAAAAATAGAAATTTGTAAAATAAAATGAAAAGAAATAGATTTATAAATAATGTTAATTTTTAATTTTATATGCAAGGGGTCGGGGTTCGAACCTTGGTCATCCCAATAATCCACCTTAAGGGTGGAATTTCTAGCCACTAGACTCCTTGACAAAAAAAAGAGTAATTATTGAAATTTAATCGTCATTTGATAAATAAAAAATTGAATACAATTCTTGGGCATCAAAGGAATGAATAAAATGAAAAGAAATTTGTTAAATATTTAAAACATGATATCATATTTTGGATAATATTAATTCATAGTAAAATAGAAGCTGAAAATAAAAATATGTAATTCTTTTGTTTGAAACTAGATATAAGTTACAAATAAATGTAAAGTTAATATATATGTCATGTCATAAAAAAAATATCAATAATGTTTGGGTGTAGCGGAATTAGTTAGTGAATTAATACATTTGAATATTGCTCTTTAAACTCTTTATATATTCATATGCTCCCCGAAAATTTCCCTTTATATTGAGGGGTCTTTGAGCATATGATGATGCTTCAAGAACAATTTTCAATACACCTCCCCTTTATATTGCAGGTAGAACCGAAAGGAAATTAAATTGGGCTGGGCTGGGCTGTGTAACAGCCGTATTTTAATAAATAGGATTTTTGTGCGATTATATATTTATCTATTTATTTAATTGAATATATGCGATTTTGTGATTTTATGAATAATTATGTTCTGGTTAAGTGAAGGGTAGTTTAGTAATCTATTAGAGTCATTAATCTAGTTGAGAGCCTTTAATTAGGATTATAAGGAGTTAATCATTATTAATTATGTGGTTTTCATTTATTAATAGAATGAGTAGAGATGAGTAGTAAAGAGTAAAATTATGATAGATTGAGAATTGGGCTTTGGTATTGGGCCTAGGTTAAGTTAGTAAGGGTGTTTTGGTAATTGATGAGTGGTAACCTAGTTATAAAAGGGGAAAATTAGAGAGAGAAGCTCATTTGTCACAAATTTGGGTGGAGAAAGAAAGAGAAAAGAAGAGAGAAAGGGTTTGAGAAAGAAAGAAGAGAATGAGGCTTAGAGAAAAAGGAAGAGATGAAGGAGAAGATCAAATAAAGAATAAGCCATGGTAGATTAAAGGAAATCAAGTGGTGGAGTAGAGATTCCAACTTTATTGAGGTAAGAGACTTAGATAATATAACTTTGAGTGATCAAAGAGAGGGGAGTTTGTCTATGACTCCACACCCAAACTCTCTTCACTCTTTTTGGGTTTTGGGAAGAAGAGGGTTTTTGGGAATGTGTTTATAATTGAAGCTTGATAATGATTCATGTATAATATGCTTCTATTTATGATTGTTGTGTAAAATTCATGATAAAGTTTATTACTTGAACTTTAATTTTGATTGATTATGAGATAAATGGGTTTTATGAGTTAATACATGAAAATCATTACTTTTGATATGAAATGATGTTTGATGATGCTATAGATTGTATTTCTATGCTTAGTATGATTATAAATGATTAAAGTTGCTTCCTTTATGTGTTTCTATGAATTGGATAATGATTTAAGAACCTTTGAGATAATGGGTTTCAACTTATATTTTGGAAAATCAAGGAATTGTGAAAGAAAAACTGATTTTTTAGAAAATCTGAAGAAAGATCGTCATTTTTGACCCCT
Organism: Trifolium repens; assembly: GCA_030408175.1. Taxonomy (NCBI): domain Eukaryota; kingdom Viridiplantae; phylum Streptophyta; class Magnoliopsida; order Fabales; family Fabaceae; genus Trifolium; species Trifolium repens. Next base: position 12,697,880 of record CP125846.1, read on the forward strand.
TTGGACTTCGAATTGGAATTTGTGTTAAACATGAAAGTTGTAGGTCTCTTTCTTAGCTTTCCAACGCATGTTCACTCATCGCTTTTAGATCAACGTAGCTCGAGTTATGGCCGATTTGGTAAAACAGATCTGTCAAGCTCGCCCTGGCGAGTTGGTGGCGAGTGCAGGGCGAGTTCCCCTGCTACTCCTAGCCTTAACTCGCCTTGAGCTCGCCCGGCGAGTTCAGCAGCCCCGGAACCTAACTTTTCTTGAAAAATATGATGTTTATGCTTATACTATAATTGTATTATGATCCTATGATGATTATATGGTATATATGACTTTAAATTGAGTTGTGGATGATTAATTGAGTTGCGATATTGTACATGCTAATTAACTATGATTAATGTGCAAGTTGAGATGAGATTATGCTTATGATGATGATAGATAATTGTTGATGATTAGTGATGATGATAATACGATTAAATATATGTATATATAAATTGATAAATGATGATCGATTATGGTGAATGTTATTATTTAGTGATTGATAATAATAATTGTATATCTAATTGAGTTGAGATAAATGAATTGCTATGTAATGTGTGTGCTTGTACATGTAACCATAAGTGATGATATATATTGTGATGATTGTGATGAAGGTTGAGAAGTAATATTAGGTGGAGATATCCTAGTATTCATGAGTTGATGTGAAGAGTATCATCATAGGTGGTAAATGTACATTCATGCATAGCACTCGTGGTGCAGAGTCCTTGCATGACTATAAACTGTTTTTGATGAGGAAGTCCTTGCATGACTATAAACTGTTTTTGATGATGAATTGGATATAATTCTATCCTAAAATTGTGATGAGGGTACCATATGCATATAGATGTGTCTAGGTTGACATATCATTGATGATGACATTAGTTTGCATTAGGGTAATTGTGCACTCTATTTGATATTTGGTAATTGTCATTGTTTTCCATTATAATTGTGAATGGTTGAATAATGAGATACTTATGATTGAGCGTATTATGAGATGTGTAATAATTGATTGATAATTGATGATGATGTGTATACTTGTCAATTGCTTGAGAATGTGATATTATTATGATGCATTATATTTTATGATTATGAAATATGAATGATATGAGATTGATATTTGTTTATGGAATGATTTGTTAGACATGACTATGCTATGTCCAAAGTATTAAGTGTGTTCTTATACTTAGTTTCTGTTATGGTTATATTATCTAACCCTCCGTTTTGTGTATGTGCTGAATTTGGGTTCCAGATCCTCAGGTTATATGTTGTTGATGTCCGAGTTGTCGATGAAGCTCTGCTCTGATGTGACACGGGGATGAGATTATTTCTATCATGTATATTTAGAGTCTTACTTCTTATTTTCCAATGTATTTTAAAGATGCATATTCTTATAAACTCATTTTGTACAATAGTCGTTTTACTAATTAATTTATTGGTAAGCTTTTATGTGTACGATGTAATACTCGAACCAAGTCTTTCATGAATCAAACTTTATTTCCGTTGCGCATTTTTAAATAGTATTTTTATTAAATACGGGTTTGGGTGTTACAGGCTGGGTTTGTAAATTTTGAAAAGTATTATGATTAGCTTTCTGCACCCCCTTTTTCTCATACACCTCCCCCACTTCTCCTAACAAATTTCTTCGTTTGAAGAAATGATATTTAAAACCCAATTAGAATTTGGAATCCGAAAATCATAAAAAGAATTCAAAACACAATTTTGTTTTCAAAATATTTTTGTAATGCATTTTGTTGACATCTATTTGCATCTGGACTCGTAAATATCGGGTATTAAAACGGTTTCGTGTGTGATTTAGTATAGCAATGCGTCTTATTTATTAATTCCCTTCTCCTAACATATGGGGACATCACCTTACCAAATAGGACAGTACAATGCAAGAGTCTCTAGAAAAAATTTGCCACTCATTTGGATCACATGAGTCTCTAGAAATAATTAATCTCTGCACGGGAAAGATATCTTATTTACACAAAAATAAATAAAAAGAATAGTACATTGAGAATACTTGCTGCAATAATAAAAGAGGAAATGAAGACAAAGGTCTCTAACATAGCGATGTTAATGTTTTAGGAATGATCAAGTAGTTCTAGCTCCTAAATGGCGTCATGTACTCCATCACAAAGGAAATATAAACAATACTAACTCATTGTTTGGAATGAAGAAAAACATAATTAACACCTTCTCTATCCCTCATTTTGTTTAGCTTTTCGGATTTTCAATGTTGAAGTTTCTTAGTAATGTAATTTAGAGAATACATTTAAACTTTTTTTTATCAGAATTGCATAGATTAAGTGTGACTAAAAAAATTTAATATGCCCAATTTGATTAATTTTTTATTATAATATACTGTATGTTAGAAGGAGAAATATTGTATGTGCACGGTATGGAGTGGAATAGAGTGAAAGAGTATTTATAAATGTCAACGAAATGAGATAAAAAAAAATTAGAATACAAAATGAAACTTTCTAAATCCAAGTACATGTTTGTTCAATAAGTCAAGTGTTTTGAACTTGTTGAAATTGAAATTTGGGAATGAGAGTACTTTAGAACAAAATAAAAATGTTGTGTAAGCAAACGAAAGGGTGTATCAAGAAACCTTCAAGTCTAAAGTGTTATTAATCTACAAGTCCGTCCATTTTCTAACAAAGTTAAATTTTATAAGATCATAACAAAGTAAATGAGTCCTTCTTTTCGAACCCCCTGAGTTACACACGCACTCCCTGACATACCCAATTTACCCCTTCGCTACTTAGGGTGTGAGTGTGTAAATAGTAAAAATTGGGGAAAAAAAGTTCGCTTTCTAGATAGCAAACTGCAAACTAAGTTCGTTTTCTAGAAAGTGAACCTTATAAAAATACAAAAAAAATGTCCTCCACACCCTTCTTTCATCTCCTGTCAAATAAATTTGAATGAAACACAGTTCGCAAGTTAAAGAGTGAACCATTTATTCACCTAATTTCCTATTTTCTGTCAAACTTATAAGCCTTTGTAGCCTTGATACATGTCTATTGCAAGTAAAAATGTAAACTTGATCATATCAAATAAAGAAACAATTCAATATAGTTATCTTTACGGTGTGTGTGATTGGTCGATAAAGCCATAACCGCTCCAATGGCAAATTAACACATGATATAAGATAGTGAAAACTATGTTTAAGTGTAAACTGCGTTCGCACTCTAAATAGCAACATGTGTTTCTGTTTGCTCTCTAAGTAGCGAACTATATTTCAGTTCCCACTCTATGTAGCGAGTGACAATATTTTATATTAAAAATGAATGTCTGCACCTGTTCCCATGAATGAAAAAATCATGAAAAAAAATGTTCGCCTTTTACATAGCAAACTGAGTTCGCATTCTAGAATGTGAACTCTATTTTTCATGATTTTTTAACATTCTTGGGGGAGGTGGGTGTAGACGTTGAGTTTAAATATAAAATATTGACACTCCCTATTTAGAGTGCAAACAGTGCTCGTTTTCTAGATAGCGAGGAGATTATTGTGGTAATTTCAACAGTGTGTGAAAAAATACAAGGAGTGCGAAAAGTAATACTCAAAGCAAATTTTACCAACCAAGCCCAAAAAAAAATTAGGATCCAATTGTGTAAAATTTATGGATCCAATTGTGACCCTCTCTCTAGGTCACCCAATTCCGACAAAATTTGTGAAAAATTGTAAAATCCAAATGTGTAAAATTTAATATAAATATTATATACTTTGAATTTTTTATTTTTGAAGAAAGAGGAGTACCAAGGAAATACTGTCTCAATATATACAAAAATTTATAAAAGTTTATTTTCTCTTTTATTTTAATAAATTTATTAAAGTACTATAAATTATAAATTGTCAATATAATTGAAATGTCTTTTCTATCATGTGGTGTATTTACACACTAAATTTGCTTATAAAATTAAATAAATAAAAAATAGTGCAAAAATACTTTTGTTGCACATTTCATTCAATCAACAAATTGTTGGACCGTGAGGAAGAACCTTATTAGGTTGGATCAACACATTCTGCTAAGTGCAACCACACAAGTGACTCACCACTCACTCATTGCCCCCCATCAGTCTCTGATACCGCTGCAATGGGCTGTGAGGTGAAGTCTTACTAGATTGAATTATTACATTGGACTAAAAACAATCACACAAATGACTTTGACACCACATTATCAATGAAAATTTATAAATCTTCTCAATTTATTTCATACAAATTCCCTATCAGCTAATGAAAGTCTGAGACTAAAATAACTAACCTCGTGGGCAAGGCACATTGATGGTGACAAAAAGTTATGAGTATTATGAATCTATACTTTATTACAACTCTATGCATTCTTATTTGTGCATATGTCATTCCCCTAGAGCATTGCTTTCTTTGGCATTTCAACATTATTATCATCCACCTAGAAACCATATAGTTTAATGATTCGGTATAGCTAGGACAAATGTATAAAGTAATTCATATAATATATGCTAGCTACAATATAATATCATGACATGAATTATTACAACTTCTTTTGCATTGGAGATAAACAAGGCTTATTCTTCACTCCTCTACTCTCATGACCTTTGCTTAAGTCCAAAGATGGAAAGTTTTTACTACTTTCTAAATATGGAAAATCATGTAGGGATATAATATCATTAGAATACTTACATGCTTATAAATAGTAATTTCTAATTCATTCTTGTCATTTCATGTTTTCTAAGTTTGAAACACCTTTTGGATTTGTCTTTCTATCATTGGAGGATTCTTAATTCCATCTAATGTAATCAAGCACTCTAATGGATTTAATTGATCCTTTTTGTTAACTTGTATTGTAGCCCCCACAAGAAGCTATATATTGTAGTGATTATCTTTTGTTATCAATTAGTATTGCTTCAAAAAGAAATACATCAAAGCTATTATAGCATTGAGTGCATATCTTTTTTGGACTCTTCATTCTTTTAAATGAAAAATGTACCTATATATTAGAGTTAATGTGGAGGGAAATAGAACCATTAAGTTCCTTATAATTTTACACCTTAATTCTCTCATTCCAACCATCAATCAAGACAAATGACAGTATGACACATTTAATTTAATTGGTATTTCAATAAAAAAATGTGATATTGATATAAATGATTCTATAGTGGGTACAATATATTGTGTTTATGTTCTTTATTAATATTGTGAATAGGGTATTTATCATTAAGTACGCTTTGACCGCAACAAAACAGTGAAGAAATCTTACTTATGTGTTATGCTGCAAATCTTCACTCATTACTACTCCCTCCGTCCCTAATTATAGGAGCTAGTTTGACAAATTTTTTGTCCATTTTTATAAGAGCTAGTTACAAACCTCAATGACATTAATTATTTTTTTCCAAAACTACCCTTATTTACTTTACCTATTTTTTTGAATGTGTACATGTACTTGCAATTCCAATGTGTGTAATTAAAGTGATATTTCCAATCCACTATGTTGGTGATTAATTATAAATAAATAATTACTAAGGGTAAATTTGTAAAGTCATTATCATTTGTCAACCAATTTAATACTAAGAACAATTTTCTTAATACCCGTGTTTTGTCAAACTAGCTCCTATAATTAGGGACGGAGGGAGTATATTTTATGACAAACTTTTTATAAGGTCACTCTTCTTATAAATATTTCAAGTTTAACACGACTAACTAAGAAATTTTTTATTGTCTAGACTTTCCAAAGGAAAATCGGGTTTCGAACCCCGAGCTCGACCCCTACATATATAATGTAATGTCCTACCAACTAAGTTAAGTTCACGAGACTAATGCGCCTAGACTAGCGCATCAACCAATTATTACAAAGACTACTTCAACCTATACTTATTACATGGTTTCAGGACCTCTTTCATTTTAATGTGAATTCGGTTCATTTTTTGCTTTTTGCTTTTTTTGCCTAAAAATATGACAAATGTCTCATAGTCCAAATATCACTTTCCACCCTCTTCGATCACATTGAAACAATCCATCACTTATTCTTCTCGCGTTATCCATGATATCCATTTTGACAATACAAATCTTATTCAAATATACCTGATATTTATTAATCGCAATTTATTTTCAAATATACGTATAAAAATTGTGGTTCATGACAATCAAAATTGTAATTAATTGTATTATATGGATTGTTAATTAGTTTGCAACACTTTATTATATTCATTAATCACTTATTTCATATAAGTAACCATTTATCTAAAATCTGAATTGCATTGATCATCAATTTTGTTATCAATTTTGGTGTCTCATTTTGTGTCAAAATAACAACTCACCATCAACTACAATAGTAGTAATTGCTATTATCTCTTAACTAACTATAGAAACTTACAAAACCAATACATGGAAAAAAAAAATTCTTTGTAACATATATATATTGGATCCAACTACCCAATTCATCTTTGATCAATTGGGTGGAATAGGTTGTACCCAACACATCATATCTTGTAGTGACATGTGCTCTTTATTTTGGTTAAGATCCAATTTACTCTTTACAAAGCTACAAATTACACACAATTTAATATATCCATCAAAAATAGATCCAAACATTATGTAAATGAATTCAGATATGATACCATAATCACATAAAAGTAACTTTTTATGATACTCACTATGATAACAACCCCATTTATTTCCCAAGTAAATAACAAATTATAAGGGGTTGCTAAACAAATCTAAATACACAAAAGAATGTAAAACATATAACACTCCAAGTGGAATACAATCCCAAATCACATCCAAAAACAATATCAAACATATGTGGTATATGGTAATTTATCACATAAAGAATTCCCAACTGAACTTAGAAGGACCTGAATTATTATTAGTATTATTATTATTATTGGTCATTGAAGGAGTAGTAGTTGTGGATGTGGATGGAAATGTGATTAATGGTGGGGTAGAATCAAATGTTTCCCATTTTGTAGTAACTACAACTCCTGAGGGTTGATTTTGTTGTTCCTCAAAAACTAGTGAAAGTTCATTTGAGTTGCTCCTAGATTGTTCTTTTTGTTGTTCTTGAATTGGTACTATTGGTCCATGATAACCATTTGAATGAATTTGTTGTGATTGTTCTTGAATTGGTTCCAATCTTTTCCCATTTGAATGCTTTTGTGGAGATTGTTTTGGAGCTTGAATATCATTGTCATTTGTCATAGAATTCTTGACTTTTAGCATATCCAATTTTTCAACATACTTTTGAACTCTTGTTACCTTCAAAAAGTTTGGAATTGGAAAACCAATGAAATTCAAGAACTTGTAAACAACAAAAGAGCCAAAACAAAAAACCGAATAATGGTGCGGCTGTTTAAGCTTTAAAAAAATGATCTTGTTTTGAAAAAAATAATTCTTTTTAGAGATTTAAAAAAGATTAAAACTACTTTCCGTTTATTTACTAGTATTATAAAATCAATTTTTAAAAAAATCTGAAGCTCCTACACTTACGTTCCTTAGTTTTTTAAAAAATTGATTCTAGAAAAGCTATTAGGATTACCTTTTTATTTTAGGATTAAAAATAATTTTCTAAAATAATCTATAACAAACACTTTAAAATGATAAAAAAAAAAAAAAAATTCTAAAACAAACGCATCCAAATAGCCATTTTAGTCCATAAATATTTAAGACAATGCTAATATGGTCCTTGAATATATCAATAATTACAAAAAATATCATAGAGTGTGTTTATTGTTAATAAGTGTATAGACCAAACTAATTAACAAAAAACATATAAAAATCACACAAGGACTATGTGTGGATCAAAATAACTAGCCTTTGCTAAAAAAAAAAATCACAAGGACTAATTATAAAAATAAACAAGGCAAGTGCAAAATGCATAAAAAGTTACCTGCATTTTCCTTTGCAATTTCACATCTCCATCAGCAATTATACCATCCAATTTAAGCAATTGATTCATCAATAGCTCAATAAGACCAAGTACATCTGATTCCACAACTTTCCCACCTTTGCTAATTATTGATTCAAAGGCAGATACCTAATCAATTCCACTAACAAATTAGTACTCAATTTTCAACTACTACTCAAGCATTTAATACAAACCAACCTCACTATAATAATTATTTGAAAATGAAAATACACAAAAAAGTACTAGAAAACCAAAACAAGATCACTAATTTAGTCATCAAATTGTAGGAGTTATACAATTTGACTCAAAATTTTTAAAATTTTGAATATAATTTCTAAAATTAATAAAAGCTTTATCAAATTATTTATCCATGAGAGACTAATGCAATAAATCGAATTGTTCAGCGTATATATAGTTTCAGGACTAAATTGACGATTCACTCAAACCAAAGAACATTAATTCTGCGAAGGACTAATGCAATAGATCAAATTGTATGATTCATATAGTTTTAGGACTAAATTGATGATTCACTCAGACGAAAATACATACCCGTCCGGCAAGTCTATCTACTTCCAAGCTAATTTGTGAGATAGATTTTGCAGCTTTCTCCATCTTAGCATTCTTCCTTAACTCCAAAGCCCTTTTCTCTTGACTAATAGGATCTTCCATTAGAACTAGCTTTGATTTGTCCTTTACACCAACTACATCAAGATAAGCCTTAGAATCCCTCTCTTTATCTTTGTAAAACAACTTTTGATCTTGATGATGTAAACCAGTTGGTCCTGACAACATTTTCTTCAAATCCCCTGCATCACCAACCAATGTAACCAAAACACAACTTAACAAAAATATAAAGTGATGAATAATCAAACAAAGATTAAAAAGTACATCAAAAAAGATAAATTACTTCTTAGTAAGCAAATTAACTATCAAAAAACAAAAATCTAAGTCGTGGTTAATAAACTTCAGTTAATAACGAATTGTACGGAAAAACCTGAATTCTTTTTTCTTTGCTTTTTTTAGTTTACAATGAAATCAGTGAAAATCGAATCTAGGACCTCGTCCATACTAACAAAATTCCTCACTACTACACCAAACCTAATGACTTTGAATTCACGTCTTAACTCAGACATTATTTTACTTTACGGTTGAATTCTGAATTACGGAGGGTTAGACAAAAAAAAAACAAAACTATAAAAAAAGTAAAACGAAATTGTGAAAAGAATTACCAAATGAGGCTTGTGAACTAATGTTGACTTCATGATAAATTGAACGAAACTTGACTCTAACTCTAATTGTAGGAACCAAAACAGGGTTTCGATCTGAAGCAGTGGTTCTTGTTTGAACCAACATTCCACCTGGTCTCATCTCCCATTCCATTGAACCCGGTTCAGCAGTTCTGCAACCACCTGAGCTTATTGGTGAAGAAACACCATTTGTCTTATTGCTATGATTATGATTATTATTATTCCTCATCCTCATCATCTTCTTTCACTTTCACAACTATGCTACAAAAGAGGTATATGAACTGTAAACTTCAAGAGAGAGAGAGAGAGAGAGTTAGATCTCTGAGAAAACAGATTCTCTACAAAACTTGACAGAAAATTAACCGACCCAATTCACCAAAAGGCTGCTAGAACATGTTACAGAAACCTCTGACCCCAGCATTTCACAAGTCCACCATCACAAGAGAGAGAAAAAAACAAAAAATTGAACTTTTTCTTTTTGGATGAAGAATCAATAAAAACAAATCCAACCCAATAAAAATTTAACTTGACAAAGCTCAAAGCAAAGATCTTTACAGCAAAATGTGCCTCAAAACTTTGATGGGTCTAAGAATTTTTCAGAAAAATATTAACCAAGAAGAAAAAAAAAAACCTTCTTTCTTAATTTGAAAGAGAATGAGAAGCTAAGAATTGAGAGAGTAAACTATTCCAATGATGAGGAATTGATTCTCTCTTGAAATTCTGGAGAAAATGGAAGGGAGATGAAAATGATGAGAAGAGAAAATAAAATAATATATATATATATATATATATATATATATATATATGAATATAAAAATGAGTGGCCAGCTAACTTAGGTGACACCCTGTGATATTAATATATACTACATTAAAATAATTTATTTAATTATTAATATTTTTAGTAGTTGTCATGAGAGGATCAATTATTATTTTGTTTTTTGTGATCATGTAATTAATTAGAGGAAGTATTTCATGAGCAATAATAATTAGTAGGATGAGATTTTCTTTTTCATAAATTTGAATTGTTTTGGTCTAGTTTAGAATTTATAATCTTATTATGCTAATGGCTTTAATAAATTAAAAATTATTTTTAGTAATTGAAATTTTTTCTTAAACCAAAAAAGTGGTGAGAGATTTCAGGAAGATGGTAGAGATTTTGGTTCGATCCTCAACTCCGTTGCAATTAAAAAAAACATTTCACTTGTAAATATTTTCATACCAAATTAAACAAATATTCTTGGGTTCGATCTTGGAATTTGGATAATATCCTAGAGATTTTGAATTCTTGGAATACTATATTTTATATATTAAATATTTTTCTAACAACTTAAATAAAGATGTCAATAATTGCTCACTATTATCGTGTTTTATCATATTGAATTGTTGGCTGGTGGATTCCCTCTGATGGACTTCTAGTAAGATCCTCACCTTTGGATTTTAATTTTATAATTTAATTTATTTTATGTTTTACTTTTGTGTGGTGTAGATTTCACTGGATCCCTCATTTTACTGGAGAGTATCCAGTCTCGCTTTTATGTTAACACTCAAGTTCATTTGCCTTTGTAAGAGATAGTTCATATTCATTCGGGCTTACCTCTAGTTTGGTGTTTTTGAACGTTCACTCGTCATTTTTTTTTTGAACAATTTGGTTTTATGGCGTGTATTGAGTACATTGGGTTGTGCTTGTGGTAGAATTTTGTTGCTTGCTTTTAGATTCATTTACCATATTGTTATTTGGTTGTATCTGTCTATGTTAGAAATAATATAAAACCATTGATGTAGCGCTATCATATTACCTGCCAGGATTGGTTTCGTAAGGTTGGGATATGTTTATATCTCTTTAAAATTGATTCCTACACTTTTGTGTAGATTAATGGGTTAGGTCTCCCAATTGTACTTTCTATTTTGTTCAAAATATTTTTTTTCTTTAAAAGTAAATGTCACAGTTCAAATTATTAGAAATATTGTTTATTTGTCCATCTATTAAACATAATTCAGTTGACAGAAACATTGCAATATATATGAAATGATAAATGTTTGAATCCATATTTCTACTTATTTATTTTAAATGTGTAATTTTAGGGACTAAATTACTTGATAAAAAATAAAAGAAAGATTATTTATTCATCTTTAAGTTTAACGGAAATGGTTAGTGCACAATATTTTGTAAATTTCAAACTAGTGAGATTTATTTTTACTTATAAAAATCAAAAGGATATGTAGTCTATTTCCACATATTCCCTTAATTTTTAAACAAAAAAAAAAATAATATTCCCTTAATTTTTTATTTTTTAATAAATAAAAATATACGCTTTATTAATACTATGATTTGAATAATGAAATTTAATCCGTAAATATTAATTTTAGTTACAAAATGAATTTATAAACAACAAAAATTGGTTTTATAATAAAATATACAAATGAATTTATAAACAATTACAAATGTAATATTATTTTAATAATTTTTTGTAATATAAAACAAACTAAAAATAAAACATTAATTTTACAATTTCTACACATACAAGGCCTGAAGGCAGGCACCACCACCATTGATTTGTACTATGTTGAACAGAACACAAACCGACATAGAGAACAATATGGTATACTACTGTTATGGTGCTTTACTTTTTCTTTGACACTCTTCATTATCAAAGAGTGTTCTATTCTAGTTCTAGTGCTTTATGCTGTACAATAAAGATGATGAGTCCATTATTTTCTAGAAGACACCTGTCATTATAAGGGTAGTTTCGGAATTTCAGACATTCTAATCATTGTTGCTCCAAAGTGGAAGTCATACAGGTGTTGCCTATCCTTGGCAGTTACTAATTTTGATGGCGCAGTAATTCAAAACGGTGAAAGTTTTACCAGCCACAGCTTCTTATTGGTCACAGATGTGCTTTCTCTCATTCTAAGAAAAGACAGTGTGGTAATTTTCTTGGATGTTGAATTAATGATTGTTATGTGATAATCGATTATTTGATATAGTATCAGAACCTCAATGATTAAGAGTCTGTTTGGATTAGTTTATTTTTGACCTTATGAAAACAACTTATACAATTTTTATGTATTATTATAAGTTTGTCAAGGTAGTTTATGATAAAATAGTTTATAAAAATACAATTTTCACTAATGTGAACTTGTAAAATAGCAAAAAACCTAATTTATATTGCATAAACTCAAAATAAGTTAATCCAAATGGACTCTAAGGGGTCTAGAGTTTGATCCTCGTTCCCTTCACTTTCTACTTAAAAAGTGAAATTTAAGTATATGGTACATGAGTCTATGCATTATTCACGCTTCAAGCTCAAATGAGTTCTTGCATGAAGGGTGTGTTAGAAATAATATAAAATCATTGATGTGACTCTATCATAATAGCTTAAGCTTTTGGGATAATCGGTAATTTGACATCAAAAACTTAAGCTGTTAGAATATGGTCACATCAATAGTTTTATATTTTTTTTTTGGTACATGGTTTTATATTATTTCTAACATATATGTTATGTGTTTATTTATTTTGTCATTTTCTTACTCATCATTACTTCTTTATTTCTTTATTTTACTCTCATAATACACATAATTCGGATTCATTGTAGTCAAAATCAGGTGCAGTTATAGTAGTTAGTAAGCTTAAGGTCGTTGGATCTTGAATGGACAGCCCATATGTCATCTAAAATTTTTAGATTAAATAAAAATAAAAAACTGTCTTAAAATCTGAATTATCTGATCTTAATCAGACAGCTTAAAACCACTGACCGAATACAATCCATCTGCATGTAATTCAATTCCCTCTAAACAGTATTGTTGCTTAATGAGGTAATCCAGTTCCAAATTTCTCTAAATCTCTCTTATAACACTATGCCATACTTTTAATTTCACTCTATTATACTTGATTATTTTAAAAAATTTAATGAAGAGGGAGAGATTATGATTAAGAGAGCGGTAAAGCTAGCTAAAACAGAAATATAGAGGAAGAATGAGGTATTTTATCATTTTTGTTCCAAAAAGAATGATTCATTATCATACAATTGATATAAGAATTCATTGAAATTGCAAATGTATATGTATAATGTCTCTTTTATTATTAATTTTATGGATTAAATTGAACCGTAAAAGACAAATTTAAAACATACTCAAGGCCAAAATAACAAATAAGATATACAATCGTATATGTTTTTGTAGTTTTAAATCTATAAACTTGACCAAAAAAAACAAAAAATGGCTACTGTAGTTTGCTATTAAGTGTGCCACGTCATCACCATTTAATTTTAATTTAGAATTAATTTTAATTGTTTTTATTGTTATTTTATTCCTCACGTTTTTTTTTCTGTGTGTGAAGGAGGCTTCGCATAATCGCATCCATAGGCCGGCAACGAATAGGGTTGAGGCGCAGAAGATGCAATGAATCTGGTCGATTTGTGTCGTGTTTTTGCTAATTCGTCCGGTAGGTTCATTTGGTGTTGTAGCATTTTTATTACTCCCCCAGTTCCTTTTTATAAGAGACACTTGACTTTTTAAATTCATTCAATAATGAATGTATTTGAGTTATAATATAGGCCAAATACATCAATTATTGGATGAATCTAAAAAGTGAATTGTCTCTTATAAATATCAAAGTATCAAAGTAGAGAGAAAAATGATGAATTGTGAAATCATAATGTTCACATTAGATTGAAAAAGAGTACAATGAGGATCTTATATACAAGCTCAAGGTGGTTCAATTTGGCGGGAAAGTTAGTTACTAGCTTATTAACTAGGAAGCTTCTAGATTAAGTAACTAAGCTATGTACAAGTTCTATCTAGCTATGTACAAATTCAATCAATATTTCAACACCCTCTCTCAAGTCTTGGACTGATAAATATCTATCATTCCTAGCTTGGACACAAATTGATTGAACTTGGGTGATGGTAAGGCTTTAGTCAAGAAATCTGCTACTTGATCTTCTGTGGAAATGGGCAACAATTTCAATATACCCTGCTGAAGCTTTTCTCTAACAAGATGGCAATCTATCTCCAAATGCTTGGTTCGTTCATGAAATACCGGATTGGAAGCAATGTGCAAAGCACTTTGACTGTCACAATACAACACAGGCAGCTTATGACAAGTAATTTTCAAATCTCTGAGCAAGAATAGAATCCAAATTAGCTCACAAGTAGCTGTTGACAAAGCCCTATACTCAGCCTCTGATGATGATCTAGATATGGTGACTTGCTTCTTTGCTTTCCATGACACTAAAGAGTTGCCAATAAAGAAGCAATAACCACTTGTTGATCTTCTAGAATCCAAACATCCTGCCCAATCAGCATCTGAGTAGCCTAGAACCTGCATATCAGAGTCTCTAGGAAAAAATAAACCTCTGCCAGGATTCATTTTTAAGTATCTTATGACCCTACAAGCTGCTTTATAATGAGACATAGTAGGTTTTTGCATGAATTGACTGAGTTGCTGTGTTGCAAAGCTTATGTCAGGTCTAGTATTAGTTAGATAGATCAACTTTCCAACTAATCTTCTATAGGCTGTTACATCTTCACAGAGCTTGCCCTCATCTTGATGAAGTTTTGCTGAAGGATCTAATGGAGTGATGGCTGGTTTAGAACCTAATAGTCCTGATTCACTCAATAAATCCAAACAATATTTTCTCTGAGATATTGAAATTCCATGTTTGGAGTGAGCTATTTCAAGTACCAGAAAATACTTCAATATACCAAGATCTTTGATTTTGAAGTTTGAGTCAAGAATGTGTTTGATTCTATCAAACTCCATCAGATCATTGCCAGCTAGAATTATATCATCCACATAGACAAGGAGAGCAGTGAAATTTGCATCTTTGGTGAGTGTAAACAAGGAGTAATCAGCAGTAGACTGTACATATCCCTCTCTCAACAACAAAGATGTTAGCCTTTCATTCCATTTTCTGCTTGCCTGTTTCAATCCATATAGACTCTTCTGCAATTTGCATACTTGATTAGGATTGTCACAATGAACTCCTTCAGGAATTTGCATATAAACATCTTCTTGAAGTTCACCATGAAGAAAGGCATTGTTAACATCTAACTGATGTAAATGCCAGTTATGAATGGATGAGAGTGCTAAGAGTAATCTCACTGTAGTTAGCTTTGCCACAGGGGAAAATGTATCAAAGAAATCTAGGCCTTCAACTTGATTATAACCTTTGGCAACTAGCCTAGCTTTGTACCTGTCTACACTGCCATCAGATTTAAACTTCACCCTGTATACCCATCTACAGCCAATAGGTTTGACATTAGGTGGCAAATCCACAATCTTCCAAGTTCCAGTCTTGGCCAATGCATCTAACTCAAGATTCATTGCCTTAATCCATTGTTCATCCTTGCATGCTTCTATGTAAGAGTTGGGTTCTGAGTGGTGTGTGATTGACATAGTGTATGCATGATGAACAGGAGACAACATATGACATGAATGAAAATCAGAAATGGGATAGAGAATACATTTAGATGAAGAGCTAGATGAATCATTTGAATGATTGCATACATAATCCTTTAGATAAGAAGGTGTTTGTCTAGCTTTGATAGGTCTAATTGTAGATGTAGCAGGCAAAGTTGTTGAGTCATTGGAGGATGGATTTAAAGGTATTTCTGTGGAAGTTGGGTTAGGAGAAGCAGGAATATTGTCATTGTTGATGGTGTGAGGGTCAATAGGTGTAGAATCAAGTGGTGAGGGTATGGGAGAGATTTCTTGAGAAGCAAGTAAGTCAGGTTGTGAAGTAGAAGAAGTAATATCTGTGTGATAGTGCCAAGGAGGGTTATTAGATGTGCAAGGTTTGTAAGGTAAAATATGATCATAGTGAATTACATGTCTGGAAACAAGAATTTCTTTAGTGTGGAGATCATAAAGGACTGTGCCCTTAACACCTTGCTTATATCCCAAAAAAATGCATTTTCTGCCCCTTGGTTCTAATTTAGTCCTATGATTGGACAAAGTAGAAGTAAAAGTTAAAGAGCCAAAAACTTTTAAAAAATGAAGATCTAATTCTTTATTAAAAACTAATTCAAAAGGAGACTTGTTTTGTAAAAGAGGTGTAGGAATTCTGTTAATCAAATAGGTGGCATGAATAACAGCATAACACCAAAATTGTTTAGGTAAATGAGAATGAAACAAAAGAGCACGAGCTACATTCAGCAAGTGCTGGTGTTTTCTCTCTACTCTTCCATTTTGCTGTGGAGTTTCTACACAGCTTCTTTGATGCAAAATTCCTTTAGAGGAGTAAAATTCAGGCATCAAAAACTCAACTCCATTATCTGATCTAATGATTCTGATTTTAGCATTATATTGAGTTTCAATTAATTTGATAAAACCAACAAGTTTAGATCTAGTTTCAGATTTGTGTTTTAAAAGACATAACCAAGTGTATCTACTAAAATCATCAACTATAGTAAGAAAGTAAGAATAGCCATGAATGGATTTTGTACCAATGGGACCCCAAATATCAACATGCAATAATTCAAAAGGGGAATTAGCTTTATTTAAACTTTTAGAAAATGGAAGTTTCTTGTGTCTGGCAAGATGACACACATCACAAATGCCTTTATGATCTACAGAAACATAAGGAAATTTTGAATGTAAAACAGATAATCTGGCAGCACTAAGGTGACCTAGTCTAAAATGCCATAGGGCTTGTTCTGGTATAGTAGTGGTTGAAGGGCAATCAACAGCAGCAACAAGCACATTCTTATCATGAAGTTTTAAGTAGTATAAGCCTTCAAATGCTTCAGCTAAACCAATCATCTTCAGGTTGGGTGTGGCCTGTATGACACATTTAGAAGCATTAAAGGACAAAGTATAATTTGATTGGTGACACAAAGTGGAAACAGATAATAGGTTGACAGAAAAATTGGGAATGCAAAGCACATTAGAAAGAATGAATTCATCAGAAAATTTAACAATGCCAGAAAATCTAGCTATAACATTGTTGCCATTAGGCAACCTAACACTAACAGGAGTGATTTCATTATAAGAATGAAACCATTGAATTGAATTACAAATATGATGACTTGCACCAGAATCAACAATCCAATTTCCTAGACTACATGATTTATGAAAATGAGAATGCATACCTTGATTCATTGATTTATGATCAATGAAAGAAGCAGATCCAACCTGAGTAGTTGCATTAGAAGATGACATTGAATTAGGAAATGAATTTTGAAGAAGATTAATCAGCTGTTGAGATTGATCTTGAGTGATTGGTGAAGAACCAATGGAGATAGGTTCAGATGTTGCAACCTCATTAGAACTAGCTCCCTCAATCACAGTGTTATTAGCAGAAGAAGCTTTACGAAGGTGTGGAGGGAGACCGTGCTTTTTGAAGCAATTATCAACAGTGTGATTGTCTTTGCCACAATAAGTACAAACACGATTACCAGCTCTAGATTGAGGCTTAGACTTTGCAGCATTGAGTAATATTTTGGATTCATCACTAGAAGGAAAGTTTCCTTGGCGTTCATGTTGAATTACCATGGAAAAAACCTTATTCAAAGGAGGTAATGGATCCATTAAAAGAATTTGAGATTTCACCATGGAAAAATTGTCATTTAAACCAGTAAGAAAACGAATGATGTAAAGGAGATTGTGATTGGAACGAGCAAGACGCATAGAAGCACATGTACAACGTACAGCACAACTACAAGCAGGCATAGGCAGATAAATTTCTAACTCTTCCCAAAGTAACTTCAAAGCAGAGAAAAATTCAGTTACAGTTTTAGATTCTTGCTGTAAAGAATAAATTTCCTGTTGAAGTTCAGAGATTCGAATGAGATCACCTTGGGAGAATCGTTCTTTCAAGTCGTTCCACACATCCAAAGCATTTTCCATGAAAACGATTGATTGAGCAATTGATTCCGAAACCGAATTCATAATCCAAGAGTGAACAAGCATGTTGCAACGGTTCCAAGCGCGAATGGACGGATCAAATGGATCTAAAGGTTGAGGAAGCGATCCATCAATGAATTCAATCTTCAATTTCGCGCCTAAAGCTCGACGCATGGAGCGAGACCAAGCATGATAGTTCGCACCGTTCAAAACAGGGGAAACCTTCACAGATGAAGGTCCATCACTAGGATGGACGAAGAATGGAGAAGATGGATCGGAAGTAGGCTCAATCGGAGCAACGGGAGCAATACGCGGTGGCATTGTTCACCGGAGAAGAAGAAGTTATGGCAGCGGAAAAACGGTTACAAAACGGTTAGGATCGGAAAAGGATGTGATACCATATCAAAGTATCAAAGTAGAGAGAAAAATGATGAATTGTGAAATCATAATGTTCACATTAGATTGAAAAAGAGTGCAATGAGGATCTTATATACAAGCTCAAGGTGGTTCAATTTGGCGGGAAAGTTAGTTACTAGCTTATTAACTAGGAAGCTTCTAGATTAAGTAACTAAGCTATGTACAAGTTCTATCTAGCTATGTACAAATTCAATCAATATTTCAACAGTAAAAAGGAACAGAGAAAATATTATTTTAAAGGTATTTGTGTTATAATTATTGTAGTTTTGTTGCCGGGCAATTCATTTTTTTGGAAGTGCCATTCGAATTTATTTTCCGTGAACCTTTTGTGGCCATGTAGTTGTAAATGGTAAACAATATATTGATTGGTAGGTTTCAGTCCATCAATTAATGAGTGTTGCCCATGTGATCAATATGCTTGATTAATTAATTACTGTATACATTCTATTTGAGATTAAAATTAAATTAATAGTTTAAAAAATTAGTAAAAAAAGTGAACTGTGCGTCGCACGGGTTAAAAAACTAGTTTTAATACATTTGAAGACAGTGTACTACTAATGTACACTTTCAAAGATTAAAATGATAGTTTATTATATAATAATCTGGAGAATTTGATTACTTATTTATCTTGTTTTTTTGTTTTTATTATTTTTTATTTTTCTATTCTTTTTAATAGTATATACTCTATGTGTTTACACGTGATGTTTGTCCTCTTTTCTGGCTTTTTGTAATAAGTGTTTTAATTTGAGAATCAAAACTTTGCTTTTGATCCAATCAAATAGAAATTCTTGCTATCTTTACTTTCGATTGAATTTTCTACATCCATTCTTAAATTTTGTTGGGATAATTTTATTATAAAAGATAATAAAAGAATCAGCACAAAGATTCGTCCATAATTTTATCAAAACTTAATCATTAGAAAATAAGGGACGATTAACATTGAATTGCTCTTAAATAGATAAATTTTGGTTCCTACATATAAAAAGAATTAGGTTGAAGAAAATGCACTCGATATACTATAAATTTTCCAATTGAATTATTTTTGTCAAATAGTTTAGTGGCTAGAAATTTCACTCTTAAGATGAATAAATGGAATGACCGGGGTTTGAATATCGCCCCCTGCATATGCAATGCAATGTCCTACCAATTGAACTAAGCTCACGGGACTTCCAATTGATATATTGTTCCCGCTAAATAGCAATAGAAATTTTATATTTATAACATAGTTAGCAAATAAAAAATAAAATAAGAGAGTGGTCCTTATTCATAAAATGTTTCTAGAAATTAGTATTTTTAAATACCATGTGAGTACTCATGTCTTATTTTTTTGGCCATGTTTTAATTTTAATTGTAATAAAAGGAATAATTAAAGAAAAAATAAAGGATGACATTTTGGTCTTTTTTTTGGTCCCTTTCAAATGAGGTAAAATTTCATTTTTTTTTATGGCATTACACGCCAATACCTTCATATAATGTAACCATTTTGTTAGCTTGTCTATTCCTCTAATAAACAGACAGTTGTAAATTAATAATACATGTCCTTTTTGACAATTTTAGTCTTATAATAGATTTTCTGTTAACTAATCTCCAAATTGCAATTGTTTTGTCTTCATTGTCAATTGATGTATAATTGATTTTTGTACTTAACTGGATTTGTCGTTAAGTACAATACTTGATCCTAGCTCATTAATGGTCAATTTTATCATGAGCAATGAAACTTCATCCAAATTATACAAAAGAAATATATACACGAATGAGATCAATTGAAGTTATGGGAAACAGATTTTGTAACTGTTTTTTTTTAAAAGAAAAAAAAAGTACAAGTATATTTAAACTTTACAATTTAAAGAACACCATTAGAATTTAGATGCATGCTTTGGAATCTAAGATACAACCTAATAGATTTTGTAACTATTGGTTCACCTCATATATAAGAGATAATGAGTTCATAAAAATTGGTGTAACTCTCAACAATAAATTTGAAGTTAAATTATTGTTATGGCCCTCAAATTTATAATCATGCGATTTTGGTCTCCTAAGGTTAAAAATAGCATTTTTAGCCTTTTAATTATGGAAATATAATTTGTTTGCTAATATGGTTAAACTCTTATTCTTTTCACTTATAGTATTCTCTTGAGTCTTGAGAACAAGATTTAACTGTTTTTTTATTGCGTTAAACATATTAAATTTTATTTTTAATCTTTCTAAAAATTTTCATCAAACTTTTGTCCCTATAAATTATACTTATGTTTTTAATTTTAGTCCAATTTTTTACAAAACTTTACGTAATATATTTCAAATGATTTTTTTATATATATGATATATCATTATTAAGACCTTAAAATATTATTAGTTTAATAATTTAACTTGTTAATTTTAGTTTAACAATTTAATCATTAATTAGATGTTATAGAAAAATCAATAAAATTAAATAGTTAAATTATCAAACTAATGAAATTTTAACTTCTTATCAATGACATGTCATAAAAAAAGACACTTCGAACATGCTACGTGAACTTTTAGAGGGATCAAAATTTGAAGGAAATTTTTAGAGATTATTAATGAAAGTTGATAAATTTAGAGAAACTAAAAATATTTTTAACCATTCTTTTATTAATATATTTATGTATACTAATTCTTAAAAAAAATACAATGGCTTAAAATCACAATTATGTGTCTGACTGGCAATTACATTAGTTTATAAGCTCATATATATGACTAAAAATATTTATTCAGTAAGTTATTTTTTTACGAGCTCATAACTTATTTTTATTAGCTTATAATTCCTTTGTATTAAAATGAGTGTACAAATAAGGTTATTGCACACAAATTAATGCAATAAATTAGTTCAAAAATATGACGATTAAACTAATCTTATTAACTACCACATTCCTTTCCTGCGGGACATTTCTCATAAACAATCGAATCATCAGCATGATCACAAGCCAATTTTAGGCTTTGTTTGGTTTGAAGGAAATAAAGTGGAAGGAGAAAAAATTACGGAAATCGATGGATGAACTTGGACTTAATGTTAGTCCAAATTCATCCATCGATTTCTGTGATTTTCTTTCCTTCTATTTTCTTTCCACACAACCAAACACATTAGAAAGTATTCACACAAGAATTTGCTCCCTTATAGTATGAAAAATTATGACCTCCTAATTCAAAGATAGAAGAGCCTTTTAATGTTTTAAACCAAAGTCCATCCATTCAGATTTCCACGGTTTGAAATCAAGAATATTTTAAGATGAAATTTCAACAAAAAAGGTAAAAAAAAAAAAACCACCGATTCTCCGCATCAAAGAATAAGTGGACACATGGCATACATCGAAGCCATGTGTAGGATACTAAATTCTAAGCAAACAACATCCTTTTCAACTACTGTCACTGTTTCAAAACCAAAGTTTTTTTTTTTTCTTTTACTACAAAAAATCCACCGACAGTTTGACACGCACGAGTTTCACCGCACGTAAGAGACTGCTAAGAGGTTGTGATCCTCTGCATACGTATTATGATGGAGATGGTTGTACCTAATTTGGTTGTTACATTTTTTTGTATCATTGTTATTGTTCTATGTGATCCTCTAAAAATTAATTGTGACTAGATACATGCTTTTTATTAATCTTCCATAGGAGTTAGTTTAAAAAATATAAAATTATATTTTTGGGGATTTTGCAGTTGTTGTCAATCCTCTTGTCTTTGATTAGAGACAAGGAACCGACCAATTTGAATACTATATAGACTTTACATGCATCATATATTGAAAGAAAACTTAGACCAAATTTTGGTCTTTCAATTTTCTCACCATCCAATGTCATTCTTGATATTTAAATTAGTTTTTAATATTCTTACATGAGAACAAATTAATTACTACATTTGAACTGTTGATTTTTTAAGTTTATTGAATAATTAATATATTTATTCTATATTTTGGACTAAATACATTCAATATTTAATAAATTTAAAAGTGGATTATTTCTTATAAAAAAGATCATAAAGAACAATTCATTAATTGTAAATAGACAATTTTATTTCTCGAATGAAAATATCTGAGAAATAATTAATTTATATATTATTTTTTAATAGTGACTGAATCGTGTGAAGATTTTGAAGAATAAATTTAAACATTAATCTTATGTTTTTTTAATATTATTACTATGTTAACTAAAATATGATTTCACTAATGTAATAAGGATGACTTGGTGACTGATGGTAAATGTGATGAGGAGTGAATATAAAAAGTCTGAGGGTTCGATTTTCATTCTCAGTAAAAACTAACAATATACTAATTATTACTAAGTATTAATATTAGCTGTTTCAAAAAAAATAAATTAGTGCACAATCCTTATCTCTTACATATACTTCCCCCTAACACCATTTTCAGTCTTGACCTAGTAATTTGCTATGATTTGCATAGACTACCAATCAAACAAATATGTCTATAGTTACATAAGTCCACGTTGCCAATGTAGGCTCCTATATATGTATAAATAAAAGATAAATGCAAGGTTTTAAAAAACGTCGCAGTCGCGTCTCGGTTACGCAAAAGTTTTCGCAATTTCGGTCGGTACATGTGTTACGATACTAAATACGGCCGTCGTGGTGTGAATTAATCACAATTTGTTTTTTAATATAAAAAATGATAATAGCAGTAACGGTATCGGCACCTGCCAAAAGTATTTTGTCGCGGCTGTTTTAATTAATATGGTCAAACATTAACCTAACCATAATAACTAGAAGAAAAAAAAGAAACCTAATTAATTAGTAGTAAAAAAACGTGTCACACATTTCTGTGAAGAAAAGAAAAAGCTCATAGAAAATAAATGAGAAAACCAAAGAGAGGGAAAGTGAAGAGATATATGGTGTTACAGAAAATGATAACAAGTTAGGTAGAATGTTTGTATAACTGTTTGTAATATGGTATATTGGTATTTGGTTAGTGTTGAAGCCATATATGCATGTGTAAGCATATGGACTGTGGAGTGTGGTCAAAGGGAAAACACAACAAAGTCTAATAATTAAAGATAATATATACACAAAGATAACTCTGCACGATGTAGGGGTCAGTGTATACCATTTGGAATGTGTTCATGTAATGTTGGTGGCTTGTTTTTAATTTATATTACATATTACTCATTATTATATTTGTAATGTATAATTTTAATTGATTTTTCTCAATTGTATTTTCTCATTAATTAATTAATACTATATTCAACACTTTTTAAATAATTATTCCCCTATGTCTAGATGTTCTATGTCTTATAAAAAAATACTTTTAAATTATTAGTTTTTACTTTGAATTTATATGTTCTATGTCAACTTTTTTTTTTTCTATCTTGTATCTTTTTTTTTTTTTTTTACAAATTTCATTATATCATTCTAAACTATACATTAATGTCCAAAGCAATATCACGGATATGTCTAGATTTTCATCAATTTTGTCCATTCGGTCACTTAATTATGTGATTAATAGTGTATTGGTTGTCTATATTGTTATACATGTCACATGCAACCATTTATTTTCTATATGAATATTCCCTTCTTCAAAATATATATATATATATATATATATATATATATATAATAAGGAATTTTTATTTTGAGAAAATTGATATTGTACTCAAATAATAAGATAGCTTTGGGCATTGTATACTATATGCACACTACTAAAAAGAAAAGAAAACATTTTTCTCTTTTTATCTCACTATTTAAGCCAAAGTTGATTAAATTAATATTATAAACATTTTTTTAAAGAGTTAATGTAAAGCATTCTAAAGCTAATCACATGGTAGAGTGTCTTTGTACTTGCAAGTAGTACTAACACATTTGAAAAGAAGAATCTAACAACTTTTATATAACGAAAATAAAGACATAAAGAAAGCTAAAGGAGATAATTACCCCAAATTAACAACATTTATAGTTTTAATTAATGTATTTTCTTTGTTTAAGGTAAAAATGTATTTAGACACGTTTCATCTCATAGCTAAACAAACTGTCGGTTGGAAATAAAAAGAAAAAGAAATTCCTCACTTTCCCAAAGAAAATGAGATGTTTCCTTTAAGTGGACAAATTCCTTCCTTTGTGATCATACATAAATTGATGAATGTATTTGTACCAAAAATAAATTAATGAATTTATATATGCAAATAAAATTGAATGAACATAATCATTTTGATCTTTTAATATGTGAGATATTTGTAACTATAGTTTTTTAATGTACTAAAATTATAAAAGACACATTCAAATGTCAAAGTAACTAATAAACGTAAAACAAATTCAAAAATAAATTAATAATACAAAAACATATTTACATTTTTTTTAATTTTGATATATTCACTGACTATTATTGAAGTATCTCACGTATTTAAAACAAAAAATTATTATTTACTATTATAAAAAAAATTATTACTTAAATATAATTTGCAGACAATTCAAAACACAATCTCTAAGTGGGTTGGTACTTGTCATATACTTCAAAATCATGCGGTGTCTTGTTATTAACATATGGTGCAAATTTTTTCGCATGTTTCGCTAGTTGATACTTCGTAATAATAAGTATTTTTATTACTCAAATATTACAGTGATATAATTTGATTCCTGTGTATATAATTGCTATGTATAACCAAATGTCCTAGCTGCTATGAAAATGATATAACACCATATGAATGCATACAATTGGAAGACACATATGCTTTCACATAAAGGCAAGGGTCAAAATAAGCATGCCAATACCATTATGAGTACGCAATTGGCAACTGGTGTCGTTTTGTATTATTCAAGTCAATTACATCATTCGGATTTGATACTTACTTCCATTTTCCAAAATTGGCTTACTTTTTTGCTACAAATTGACACATTAATTGGACAAGCTCTTTCAGCTACCAAAACCATAAACAAATAATAAGTTGGGATCACATTATTTTTTTCATTCCGTTTTATTTAAATTTTTTTGTACGATAAATTTCAAGCATTTTCCTTTTTAATATACTAACTCTCTTTTTATCATAGTAATAGATTTTGAGACCAAAAATGTCAAATCGGTCATTGGCATTAGCAATTTGGTTTCAAAAGAGAAAATAAACAATATATTAAAACAATAAACACACAATGTTTGATAAAAAAAAATCATTTAATATATATTGTTTGATGAAAGATATTGTTGTTTCTTTGCGCAAAAAAACAACAATTTCTTTATATTATCAACAAAACTAAGCATTTATCATGTACAATTTGTATTTAAATACTACGATACATATTACAATATTATCTATGAACGTAATTGTACCCACTTAACAATACATATAACAATTTTGAGGACATTTGAGGATTGAACTCGAAATCGCTCGAATTCCAAATTGATTAAAATTATAGATTTTTGAGGATTGTTGTGAATCATATGGGGTAAAATAGTTCTAAAAAATTAAAGCTTAAAAAAAAATACAATGCTTGAATATGAACTCAATGAAGTAGGGCAACATAGTCTACTATGTGGGAAAATGCCCACATTGAAGGTTGGCCCAAAATAAACAGAAACAAAAGGTAGCATTTGTTACTATATACGTGGGGACGTTCATGATGAATATGTGGGAGTAATACTCACGGTCTTCTCTTCTACATTCATATTTAGACTCAGACATAACATGTTCATGAATGTTAAGTTGGCATGCTCTAGCTCTATCTTGGCGCAGAGCAAGGACCCTAGTATCATCATCGATACAAGTTGTAATATTGTCCTCATTATATATAAATGGAAATGAATTTCTTGCAGAAACAGCACCCCACTGTTACGATTTTTTGCCGTCTGATTTGTGTTCGATGGTTGAGATTACTTTGCATTCTAAAATTGTGTTTAAAATATGAATTGTCTGATCATTAATCAAAGGTTGAGATTGATTATTGCGTGAAACTTTGTGATTTAATTACTTGTAATGACAAAGCCAGATCCATACATAAACAAATTAAACTCCCTCCAAGAGTTTGATCTAATATTTGATTAATTTAAATATTTTTGGAGGGTAATAAAGTTAAATATTTTTATAAGTGTTTCAAGACTTTTAAGGTCTTCCGGTCTTAGACCGAATCATCATCTATTCTCCCTAAATTTATTCTATCAAAAAAATAGGAGCAAACTATCAAATTTATCTCTTGTAGGGCGCTCTCAATAGGTCACCGCCGAGATTATGAATATTTTAAAAAAAATTCTAGCTCTATTAAATTGTTAATTAGATGTCTATATTTAATCACTTATTATTAATTTAATTCTTGGAATACACTTTCGGAAATACTAATATGAGTAAAATTTAACAGTGTTGTTGAACTTTTTGAAATATGTATAATATTAGAGGCCCATTTGCGAAAACTCTACAAAGTCGGGACGAGTTTGGTGATTACTCAAAAGAATAGTCATGTTAATTTCATTGCCTAATAAAATTATGAGCATCGCTATTTAATAAGAAAGTTTTACACAAGAAAGAAAAGAAATCATAAAATTAAGAAATTTATGTTAGATTAATTATTTTAATTAATCAATTATGGATTGACAATAATCAATTATTAGCAATTATTATTAATATAGATTATGGTCCATTGTTATTAAGCATTTATTGATGAATTATATGATTGGGCTTTTGTCCATGAATGGACCGTGATGGGTTGGACCATTCAGTTAAGCCTATTGAGAGGTCCTGCCTCCACTGATGAGTATATATTGACCATCCCATCAGGTTAATACACATAATGAATATAGAATCTTTAATTGCTCATCAGTAAGAGGTAGAAGAGCTTTCAACCCTAACTTCTTCTCTGACTAAAATCTCCTCTTACAAGGTACACAATTCCTTTCTTTATTCTATTTAATGTATACAATATGCTGTAATCTTTAATCTATTGATCCATGGCTCATCTCAAAATCCTTCAATTGGTATCACAGATACATTTTATGGCTATTTGATTTTTTGAATCGTATGATTTCTCATGTTGAATCGTGTACCATTACTACTTATTATTTTAATAGAAATCTTGTATACTTTTTTGAAACCAAAATCATATAATTGCATAAACAAATACAGATAGCTTGTATACTGTGTTTTGAATGAATCGGTATTGATTCAATCAAATTCTAAACTAATGGAAGGTTTCTCTAAATCGTATCACAGCAAACAGTTTCCGTATTTATTTTCTACACAGAACATGAGAAATCATAGTTTGGATCTTT
The DNA here is from genome assembly GCA_030408175.1 of Trifolium repens. Lineage (NCBI taxonomy): Eukaryota > Viridiplantae > Streptophyta > Magnoliopsida > Fabales > Fabaceae > Trifolium > Trifolium repens. The sequence continues at coordinate 12,725,516 of CP125846.1, forward strand.
GTTTCATGAAAGCCCTAGTCATTTTGATCTGCGATTTATAAAAAAAAATAAAAAAAATAAAAAAAAATTAGTTCTATAATTCTTGAAATTAATAAGTGAATTCCATCTGTTACCGAATTGCGACCAAAATCCAAATAAAATTGTTATTTTTCGTCGCTATTAGAGAAAGATCTTACCGAGCCAAATCCCGGGTCGAAACGACCCGTTTTTTTTTTCTCTTTTGGGTAAAGAAGAAACTGATTCATTCAGCAGGGGATGCCCACTATTATTTATTATTCTGATCCTTTTGGCACAAATTTTTTGGAATTTTTGGACACCTAAAAATATTTTATATTAATTACTTTGAGAATAAATTGTAAATTTCGTATCATATATTCTCAAATTCTTTTGGTCCAAAACTAATATGGAAATTTCTCTACCCTTTTATGCCACTTAGAAAATTTCTCACTCTCAATTAATGTGTCATTAAATTGTTTTAATTGATTCCATATCAATTAAATTCATACTCTGTTATTTTGGAACAAAATGGTAATTTTAATTTATGACCTTTCAAAATAAATAAATTATGATAATAATATAAGTGTTATTTAAAATTAAATATGTGAATTGCATAACATATTCTCTTAATTGGAGCCTAAAATATTGTAATAGTAGTAACACTAATATTTTTTTTTTTTATTTGAAAGTGTTATGATCGTAAAATTATTTAGGCTCAAATTTTGGAGATTATTGACACCAAATGTTATATTATTATTGATCTAACATGTTGATCAGAAAAGGTTGAGGGCTAGCAAGTCCTTCACTTGATGAATCCTTGGTTGAATTGAACGGTTGAGGAGAGCAGAAAGCAGCAATCACCAACGGAGGGGGGTTGTACCTGCAGGCGCTCCGATGCTTAAGTCAGAAAGGGCACAAGTACAAGAGAGTGAGAGTAGAGAATAGGAATTGAATACCTCGCCCTCCAGTGAAGGAGGGTATTTATAGATCCCCCAGCGCTGAGCCAAGGTCCCCCTAATGGGCTGTGCTTCGCGGCCCAATAGGGGAGACTGCCAGGACTTATCCGTTGTTGGATCAAGGAACCGACCTTTAGCCCTTATCCTGGTGATGAGGTGCCCTCATCGTGCGGGAAAGTTGTTCCCTTGATTATATCGTGTCCTAATAAATAGGAGCACGCGCAGATGCGGTAACGTATGGATAACAAGCAGAGAGCTCGCCATCAGCTGATGAGGAGCTACGAGCTCCTCATGTCGAGGAGAGCTTAGGGCCCAATATTACGAGGAGAGCTGTGAGCTCCTAAAGTCGAGCACAGCTACGAGGCTAATTCTTCGAGCAGGGGGCTGTGAGCCTCATTACGTCGAGCATAGCGGGATTGGGCCAGCTCTAGGTCCAGTCCAGAACAGGAGCCCCCCAAGTCTTTGCTCCTAGTTATAGGAGTAATGACTTAGGGTCGTTTCCTTCGTCGAAGCATTTTGTCCTCGAATGGGGAATTTCTTTGCTCGTTAGTTTTGTGCTCGTGACGACAAGGAAAGCCTTTTGCTCACGACATTTATGCTCGTGGAAACGAAGACGCTTCTTTTGCCCGCGTACCTCTTTGTATTCTGTGCTCGTGGAAGGGAAACGAAAGTTTTATCTCTTCTTTGAAAAGTTATGCTCGTCAAATCCTTCAGTTGTTTTCTTTGGGAAGCGTGCTTTGCGAGCAGAGGGATGTGACCTTTGAGGTGACAGACGCTTCGTTCTGCGCTGCCACGTGTCAAGCCTACAAAGAGGTGTAATGATGGCTATCAGTAGAGTCATCATGACACCGTTTCGCGAGGAAGATTCGTGACCGTTAGATCAAAACGTCGCTTCATTTTTCCTCGAGATCGAATCTGAAGTGTTGGATCCTTTAGATTAGATCCGTTGGATTAATCCAACGCTCCGGTTTGAAAAGGCGCGTTTGTCACCGAGCAGAGGTGACTGTTGGGACTGATGCCTATATATATGAGGGGAGAATGAAAGTTTTAAACTTTCATTTCGTTTTCATTCAGCTCTTAACACTTTCTCTGGCACCAAGAACAAAACTTAGGAGTACAAGATTTGCAGTGAAATTCAAGAGTTTGAGCATCATTTTCCTCACATTGCCTGGTACGTTTTTGCTCCTGATTTTTGTACTGTTATTTTTGACTTAGATTCCTTCCACCGGAAAAGTGTTGGTGGTTGGTGGTGGTTTAACCATCGCCGGAGCAAGAATTTTGCTCCTGTATCCACCGTTAATGGTGGTTTTAGGTTGTTTTTATGTGATATTGTTGTTTCATATGAGTTCCCGACTCAACCTGTATGATTGTTGTATGTTTTAAATGGACTGGTGCCGCCGTTGATTCGGTGCAGCGCCGGTGACTGTTCATAATTTCTTATGAACATTCATGTGTTTTCTGGGAAATTCCAAGAACACCACGAACAGGGACGAACAATGTGTCGGGGACAATCGTCCCCGTTTGTGTCCTCGTAGGGTTTATGTATGTTTAGGATTTCGTTATGCATTTGTCAGGGACCTTCTCCCCGTTTTAGATTAGAGATTTAAGCAAAAATCCTAGGATAGTTTCCTCGTAGATTATATGCTTTGCCCAGCTGATGGGGATATTCTCCCCGTTTGAGACTTTTGGATAGCTTAGTGACGAGGAGAATTGTTAAGTGACTGTTGGGGACCTTCTCCCCGTTAAAAACTTAATCTTAGGATTAGTATGCGATTTTTGGAGAAGTTCTCCTCCTCGACGATTTGTCCTTGCACTTTGCTGAGCGCAATTTATTGAGGGCTTTGGCTGGGGGCAGCTTGCCCGCGCCTCTCCACGCCCTTTCACTTGAATTGCGGTGGAAGGGTGGATTTGATTTGATTGTCGAATTCACTTCTCTTCGCTGCTTTTCAGGTAAAATGGCGGACGAACGCGAGGAGGCGGCGAATATCGAGGAGAAGGAAGGAAATCAACCCGAGGAGGTTATTGACGAGGACGATGATCTCGTCGCGCACCAGGAATGGAAATGGATCGCGCGGGAGCCGCGCAGGATGGCCTCGGAAATTACGTCGACTTCCTTGAACGCGTTCACGATCATCGAGGAAGATCATGTTGTGCCCAAGAATTTCGCTGTCTACAACGTTGGACCCCACCAAAAGATATGCTCGACGTTTCACGGGGATGGATTCAGCATGTATGAGTTTGTCTTCAAAGATCTGGGACTAAGGCTCCCTTTCTCCCCGTTGGCTACGGATATATTTAAGTTTTTGAAACTGGCCCCTTCGCAGCTTCACCCCAACGCGATAGCGTTTGTGCTCGCGTTCCAGCATCTTTGCGAGTACAAAGGTGTGGTTCCGACCCGTGCCCTGTTCTTCCGCGTGTTCCAACTCCAGCGTACGACGAAAGAATTTGGTCGGAAAAGCTGGGTGTCCTTGAAGAACAGGGTTTCTCTGTTCGACATGTACTCAGAATCCATCCGCGGTTTTAAGTCGCGTTTTTATTGTGTTCGTCCAGTGACTCCAACCGGGAAGAGAACCTTGTATGATTGGGTGGTCGACAAGAACGCGGATGGAACCGTGAGGAAGAGCGGGGATGGTTCTGATAAGCTGAGGGAGAAGGAAAAGTTTCTGATGAGCTGGACAGAGGAACATTTTAGAACGGGTCCGGGTGCTTACTTGACGTCGGACTCATCCTTGAGCGTTGAGGAGAGGCGTGGTCTCAAGGTGCTTCAGGAGTATGTCGCGGGTCTTGAGCCCGCCATGCTGGTGACGAGGACGGGAGAGCCTGTCCTCGATGAAGAGGGGAACACACAGTTTGTTCCTCGTCTCATCAACACGAAGAGGCTGCTCGAGTGTAGAACTCGCGCTGAAGTTCATGAAGTGTTGGGTAGATAGCTTGATCCTCTCCCCGCTTTATTTGTTTTTTCAAATTTGAGAAGTGCATTTATAAAATTTCTATCCTCGGTTTTAACTTGTGTTTTATTTTTCTTATTTGCAGATACGATGGCTGACTTCGCTGCTGACCTGAGCAAGATCGTTTCCGAGAAGAAACTGACCGGAGGAGCAGGGAAGATTCCAAAGAAGAGGAAGTTGGCGAACAGGGGTAGTGCTGTTTTCACGAGTGGCTCATCTTCTCCTGGTGGGTGCAGCTCGTCGATGGGGACGAAGGTGACCTCCCCGAGCGTGCTGCCGAAGAGTAATTTGGTGAAGGGGGAAACCCCCTTTATCGATGTTGACGCGGAGATGGGAAGACCTTTCCTCCTCCCCAGAGTTATGACGGACAAGGACTTTCTAGAGAAGAATCCCTTGCAAGTGGCAGTCGTGGAGAAGGCTGCTATTCTGGAGATGGATGACGAGGCTGCCCACGACCAGGTTATTGATGACTCAGCCGCCCTCCTGAGAATGCTGGAGAGGGTCTTGGTTCTTCAGGAGGATAAAAGCGGTCATCGGAAGGATTTGGAGAAGATGAGAGGGGCCTTCTCCAAGCTCGAGGCTGAGAATATGAAATTGGAGAATGAGGTCGTTGATCTCCGAGGAAAGAAGGAGAATTTTGTAGCGGCGGCCAAGGAAAACAGGGAGTTGAAGGACGAGGTGGCCAAGTTCGAGGAGGAGAGGAAGAAATACGAGGAGGAAATTAAGGCGCTGAAGTCGGCTCTAGCTCCTGCAGAGGATGAGACCGAAAATACAAGGGAGCTGGTTAGTCGAGCTGACTTTGTTGCTCGCATCAGGAAGCTAGGTGACTCCGTGCTTGCTGGGATGAAACACAGCTGGCAGAATGCCCTTGCTCAGGTCAAAGTTGCTAACCCTGGGGTCGAGCTCAACTTTGACGGGATGGGGGTTTTCCGCGAAGTGGTTAATGGACAAATCATCCTCCCCGAGAAGTATAGAGAAGCTGAGGCAGCCGAGCTGGAAGGTGATGACGAGATGGACGATGATGTCGATGAGGAGGAGGATGATGGCTCCAGCAAGAAAGATGTTACTCCCGAGGATGAAGCTTGATCATGGCCTGCGTGCCTGTTATTTTGTAATTTCTTTTTGAACATTTCAGGGGCCTGCGTGCCCGTTTTAAGTTTGTTTTTAAATTTTGTTGGGGGTCTTTGTGCCCGAATGTAATATTTGAACAAGTGGGCTTTGTCCCCGTTTTATATCATGCTTGATCTTGCTAAGTATTTGCCTTGCTTTTATTTGGTTTGCATTGCGTTTATGACATTCTGCTCGATATTCTATTGTATATATTGCGTAATTGCGTTTATAAGATTTCCATTGAAAAAATCTCCAAATAATTGAACAAGTGTTTTTCGAGCAGAGCGTTGGATTCGAGGCGTTGTTCGAACTCGAATGAGCGGGGGCAAGATCGTCGGAGATGCCTGTCCTCGCGACTTGAACCTCCCATCGCGAGCTGGGTGTTAAGCCTGGCACGGAGACGGTGACCTCGTCGACAGAGTTATCATCGTCAAAAGCTCATCCCCATCTCCCATCCGGGAACGGGGCCTGTGCTTGGATTGGGTTTAAGATGGATGTTTGTGCCACAGCATCCTCCGTTGTCGAGGTGTGTCTGCCCGTTTCCTAGGAGTACACTACCTTGGCTTTGTACGCCCTGTTCGGCAATAACTTAACTATAATATTGTTTTAACTTTTGAGCGTTCCAAGGTCGGGGAAGCTCCTTCCCTTGGAGGTCCTCGAGATAGTAAGCGCCGTTCTCGGTCTTTCCTCGGACTCTGTATGGTCCTTCCTAGTTCGGCGCTAGTTTGCCCTCGTGTGAATCTTTGGCGTTTCATCGTAGGACGAGGCTACCGACGTCGAACTCCCTTGGGATAACCTTGGTGTCGTGTCGGGCAGCCACTTTTTGCTTCAGGGTGGCCTCTTTTAAAGATGCCCCCGTTCGAATTTCCTCGACGAGGTCCAGCTCTTCGCGTAGAGCCTCGTCGTTCATCTCCTCGTCGAGAGGTTGCTGTGTTCGACGAGATGGCTCCCCGATCTCTACGGGAATAACCGCTTCTGTTCCGTAAACGAGGCGGAACGGGGTTTCCCCTGTTGTGGAGTGAGGAGTGGTGCGATAGGCCCAGAGTACGCTGTGTAACTCCTCGACCCATCTTTTCTTATTGTCGTCGAGTCTTCGTCGGAGTCCCCGCAGGATTACCCTGTTCGCGGCTTCGGCTTGCCCGTTGGTCTGGGGGTGCTCGACGGATGTGAAGCGTTGCTTTGTGTTTATCGCGATGAGGAATTCGCGAAATTTTCTGTCCGTAAATTGTGTTCCGTTGTCGGTGACCACGACTTGTGGGATTCCGAAACGAGCGAGGACATATCTTTTGAAGAACCGGATTATGTTGAAGGCGGTTATCTTCGCGAGTGGCTCTGCTTCCACCCATTTTGTGAAGTAGTCGACGGCCACGATGAGGTATTTATTTTGAGCAGTACCCGTGGTGAAGGGTCCGAGGATATCCATGCCCCACCACGCGAAGGGCCAGGGAGAAGATAAAGAATTCAGCTCGTTTGGGGGAGCTAGGTGCATGTCGGCGTGTCTTTGGCATTTGTCGCATTTTTTGACATGTTCTTTGGAATCCTGTTGCATGGTGGGCCAGTAATATCCAGCTTGGAGGGCCTTTCTGGCGAGCGATCGTCCTCCCAAATGTTGGGAATTGATGCCCCCGTGTATTTCCCGCAGGATATAATCGACTTTGTCCTCTTCGATACATTTTAAAAGAGGGATAGAGAATCCTCTTCTATATAACGTGCCGTCGAGGAGGACATACGAGCAGGAGCGTCGTTTGACCGCCGCTGCCTCTTTCTCGTCGGAGGGCAGGGTGTCGTTCGCGAGGTAGTTAAACACAGGGGTCATCCAACAATTGTTGTCCCGGATTACGTTGACGTCGAGGGTAGCAGGGAGTTTTTCTATGCTCGGTCTTGGGAGGATTTCCTGTATTACGGATTTGTTTCCTCCCTTTTTCTTTGTGCTCGCCAGTTTGGAGAGGATGTCTGCTCGGGTATTGTCTCCTCGGGGGACCTGGCGTACCTCAGCGGAGTCGAATTTTGCTATTCTGTCTTTAACGAGAGACAAGTATTCGGAGAGGTTGTCGTTTTTGGCTTGATATTCCCCGAGCACCTGTGATACGACGAGCTGAGAGTCCGTGCATATTTTGATGTTTTTAGCACCTACATCCTCGGCCAATCGTAGTCCTGCGAGGAAGGCCTCGTATTCGGCCTGATTATTTGAGGTCGGAAATGAGAGGGTTAGGGAGACTTCGATGACTATGCCCTTCCCATTTTCGAGTATAATTCCTGCTCCTGCTCCTGTCGAGCTGGAAGCTCCGTCGACGAAGATGATCCACTTTTCTGTTTCCTCGGGTGAGGGAGTGGGCACGGTCGTTTCGGCGACGAAGTCGGCAAGGACTTGTGCTTTCAGAGCCTTTCTGCTTTCGTAGCGGATGTCGAATTCAGATAGCTCTAACGACCATTTGAGCATTCTGCCCGCCATATCAGGTCGGCTGAGCAGTGATTTGATTGGTTGGTCGGTTCGGACTACGATAGTATGTGCGAGGAAATAGTGCCTTAGTCTCCTCGCCGCGTTTATGAGTGCGAGGGCCACCTTTTCGATTAGCAAGTAGCGGAGTTCAGGGCCTTGTAGGGCCTTGCTCGTGAAGTAGATGGGCTTCTGCCCCTCAGTTGTTTCGCGGATGAGGACGGCGCTGACAGCCTCTGAGGCGACGGCGATGTAGAGGTAAAGGATCTCCTCGTTATCTGGTCGCGATAGGACTGGTGGTTCGGAGAGGGCCTTTTTGAGGTGTTGTAAGGCCTGATCGCACTCCTCCGTCCATTCGAACGCGGATTCTTTCCTCAAGAGTTTGAAGAGGGGGAGAGCGTGCTGAGCAGATTTTGCGATGAAACGAGATAGTGAAGTCAGCATTCCGTTAAGTGTTTGTATTGATTTTTTATCGTGGGGGACAGGCAGCTCGGTGAATGCTCTGCACTTGTCGGGGTTGGCTTCGATTCCCCGTTCTGTTAGGTAGAAACCGAGGAATTTTCCTGCTCGTACCCCGAATGTGCATTTTTCAGGATTAAACCGCATTTTATATTTTCTTGCCTGCTCGAACACCTTTCGTAGGTGGGCAGTGTGGTCAACCTCATCGTGAGATTTGACGATCATGTCGTCCATGTATACCTCGAGCATGTCCCCGATTTGTGATCGGAATACTTTGTTCATCATTCTTTGGTAGGTCGCGCCAGCGTTTTTTAAACCGAATGGCATAACGTTATAATAGTAATTCCCCGTTGGGGTCATGAAGGCCGTTTTATATCTGTCGGCGACCGCCATCGGTATTTGATTATATCCTGAGTACGCATCCATAAAAGACAGTAATTTAAAACCAGATGAATTATCTACAAGACTATCTATGCATGGTAAAGGATAGGAATCTTTAGGGCAAACCCTGTTGAGATCGGTATAGTCAACACACATACGCCATTTTCCATTAGATTTTTTAACGAGTACAACATTGGAGAGCCAGGTTGTATACCTGGCCTCGGAAATAAAATTTGCCTCTAAGAGGTCATTTACAGCTTTTTGAGCAGCCTCCTCTTTTTCGGGAGACTGCTTCCTCCTACGTTGTACTACATATCTGGCGTTGGGGTTGACGGTGAGCTGGTGACATGCGACCTCAGGGTCCAATCCGGGCATCTCCGCGGCGCTCCAAGCAAAAAGATCTGCATTCTCCCTCAAGCAGGCTTTGAGCTGCTTCCTCGCCAGATCTGGTAGTCCAGCTCCGATCTTGACTCCTCGAGCAGGATCTTCGCCAAAGGGGACAAGCTCGAACTCGCCATCAGGGATGGGGCGGAAGTTTTCTTTGCTCGCGTCGTCCTCATCTTTCTGTTCTTTGCGGAGCTTTTTCTCTTCTCTGTGCTCCTTCTTGTAGTGCCTGCTGTCGAGCTCGACATTGCTCACGCTTGGTGCTGGGAGCGGAGATGTCAGCTTTGGCTTCTTTGACGGCCTGGGGAGCTGGCCAATGTAGCTGAGGCCTTTACTTGCCGCGTCGAAGCATCTTCGTGCAGCTTCTATGTCCCCATGCAGGGTGGCGACGTGCCCCTTGGTCGTATAATACTTCAGTTTCAAGTGGGCAGTTGAGGGGACGGCGAGCAGGTTGGCCATTGCATCGCGGCCCAGGATGCACTGATATAATGAGGGGCAGTCGACGACCAGAAAAGGGATCTTGACCGTCCTGGCTGTTTCCCCCTCTCCGAAGGTCACCATGAGGTCGACATATCCCCATGGTTTGGTGGTTGCCCCGTTGAATCCTTGGAGGTCGGAGCCTACGTAGGGGGCCAGGTAGCTCTCGTCGAGCTGCAGGGCCGTGAAGCACTGGGAGAACATGATGTCGACCGAGCTTCCTGTGTCGACGAGGATCCGGCGGACATCGCAGTTGGCCATGTCTGCTCGAATCAGCAGAGGGATGTGGGCGTTGGGCGCCCCGCCGGGGAGTTCCTCCATGTAGAATGCAAGGGGAACCGAACCCTTTTTGGGGCTGTCGAGGGTGACAGGCTGTTGGGAGGAGGAATCGATGAGCTCCTCGAACTTCCGTTTGACTGATCCGATGGTTTTTTGGTTGTAGCCACCAGCGGATATCACCATTGTTTCAGCAAAGTTTTCCCACTTGGAAAAAGTGGGATGGGAGTGGTTGTCCTCGCTGTCATCGGGGACGTAGTAATCTTCTGGTCGCGAGATGGAGAGGACGACCTTCTTTTCTTGCCCGCTAGAAGAGGCGGGGTGGTATTCTTCTTCGACATTTGCAGCCTGTCGGGGAGCTTTCTTGGGACTTCCTTCGGCTTTAAACCTTCCTAGCCGTCCCTGACGGATGAGTGTTTCAATGGCATCCTTCAGGTGGATGCAGTCTTCGGTGACGTGCCCGTGGGACCTGTGATATCTGCACCACTTGGACTTGTCCTGCCCGGGTTTAGCCAGTCCAGGTTTGGGAAATTTAATCTGTCCCTCCTTGAACTCGGTATCGTAGCATTCAAGGAGGATGTGCTCGCATGAGGCATTGAGCGGGGTGTAAACTGTGAACAAATTAGGTGGACCTCGGGGTCTTTCACCTCTCCTTCTGCCTCCGTCCCTGTTCCCATCTCTTCGCCCGTCTCCGTATCCGTCTCTTTGCCCGGATTCACGAGGGGCTTTGTTTGGGTCATGCTTTGGGGGAGCTTCCTCGCTTCGCCCCTGTCGGAGAGCATCAGCTATTTCCTGCTCCTCGTACTGTATGTACGACTCTGCTTTAGCGAGGAGCTGGGCCAAAGTTCTAGGCTTTTCAATTCCTACTGCTTTGGCGAAGTCAGTTCGGGGACGGAGTCCACGCACCAGTAAATATCTTTTCATGTCGCCAGGCTCTTCGACCTGTATGCACGGAGGGTTTCTTTAGGACCTTGGAATATGGCCTCCAAGGTAGCAACTGTCTTCGGCTGTTTCCGAGATGCGGTAAAGTTGTGTTTGAATTGGTCCATGAAATCCTGCCAGGAGAATACGGACCGCGGAGGAAGGCTTGTGTACCAGGTTAGGGCTCCCTTCCTTAGTGTTGTGGGGAAGAGCCTGCACCTGATAGCTCCGCCAGTGTTGCGGAAATTTAAGATGGTGTTGAAGTTGTTGACGTGATCGTCAGGATCAGTTAATCCATCGTAAGAGGGGAGATTGGGGAGCCTCTCCAAAGCCGCGGGGATAGGTGCTCTCATGATTTCCCTGGAGAGAGCGCAAACGCTATGCTCCTCTTCACTCCAGTGGGGGAGATCTCGAGGGTGTCGTCGTCGTACCGACGAACCGGTGTGGGACTTCGGTACTCGTAGTCGTTGCGGGCAGGATGGGTGGAGTTGCCTCCCTGTCTGGCCATATTTCGCAGCCCTTGGGGAGAGTGGCGAGGCTGCTCGGCTCCCTTCCCTTTTTTAGTGATAGGGGAGACTCGGTCCTCGCGGGGAGGCGGAGTTCGTCCCCTCTTGTTGCTCGGGGGCTGAATTCTCTCGAGGGCAGGACGTCGTTGTTTGGCTATTTCCTGTCGAGGAGGGGATTCAGGTAGATGCTGTCTCCGCGGGGGAGAGTGGGCTGCCCGCGGGGGGCGTTGTTTCTCGAGCGCCTCAATCTTCAGATTTTGTTGCGCTATGAGTCGGTTGTTATCCTCGAGGAGGGCGAGGATTCTCTGGAAATCAGTTTGTTGATCAGCGGGTCGTGCGCTAACCACCGGAATTTCATGCGTGATTTGCGGGCGTTTCCCTGCTTGACGCTCGGTGATTATCTGCATATCGTCGTCTTCTCCCGACGATACCGGGGTGAATTGCCCATCCCTGGGATCAAATTCAGGGTTTGGTTGCCTCACAGGGCTGAGGACAGTGTTGTACCTCTCAGGGGAGGTTCTGGTTGGGACGAAATCGACATGATCATTGGTTTGATCATCGTTGTTGTTGTTGTGAGTGTTGGATGCACTGGCCATTGCGATGAAAGTTGTTGAAAAACAAAGGATCGGTTTTGAACTTTAGTTTGAAAGAAGGGGAAACCAGATTCCCACAGACGGCGCCACTGATCTAACCTGTTGATCAGAAAAGGTTGAGGGCCAGCAAATCCTTCACTTGATGAATCCTTGGTTGAATTGAACGGTTGAGGAGAGCAGAAAGCAGCAATCACCAACGGAGGGGGGGTTGTACCTGCAGGCGCTCCGATGCTTAAGTCAGAAAGGGCACAAGTACAAGAGAGTGAGAGTAGAGAATAGGAATTGAATACATCGCCCTCCAGTGAAGGAGGGTATTTATAGATCCCCCAGCGCTGAGCCAAGGTCCCCCTAATGGGTTGTGCTTCGCGGCCCAATAGGGGAGACTGCCAGGACTTATCCGTTGTTGGATCAAGGAACCGACCTTTAGCCCTTATCCTGGTGATGAGGTGCCCTCATCGTGCGGGAAAGTTGTTCCCTTGATTATATCGTGTCCTAATAAATAGGAGCACGCGCAGATTGCGGTAACGTATGGATAACAAGCAGAGAGCTCGCCATCAGCTGATGAGGAGCTACGAGCTCCTCATGTCGAGGAGAGCTTAGGGCCCAATATTACGAGGAGAGCTGTGAGCTCCTAAAGTCGAGCACAGCTACGAGGCTAATTCTTCGAGCAGGGGGCTGTGAGCCTCATTACGTCGAGCATAGCGGGATTGGGCCAGCTCTAGGTCCAGTCCAGAACAATTATCATTATTAAATTATATGTTGCCTTATCGTTTTATTTAAATGCTCACTTGTGAAATATGATAAAAGATAATTCTTTTGGGCAATTCTTAAGGCAAATTAAATTATATCATCCTTGTGAATTTATATACAAATTATGCTGGTCTATCAATAAAGTTTTATGACTTGATATAACGGTTTTCTTATTGTTTATTCTATGAACCGTTTGAGATGATGTTATAAGAGACTTCGTGAAATCTTGCTAAAGTCATCAAAGTTCACCGACTCTACATACAAGGATGAAAGTCACACATTCTCCGAGGTCAGTGTAATCTAATTATGTGACTTACATTATATAATTGCATATAAGGAGAAAATTGTTTAAATATTATATACTCCTTTTGTGTAGATGTAAAATGTGCAATTATATACATAAAATGTAGCTATTGTCCAGAATAATTTTGAAATTAGAACTCATCAATCTTTTATTGATTTCTCGTTAATTAACTCCATTTAAAATTAAAAACTATTTTGGGAGTATTTAAAATTAAATTATTTTGAGAGTTCTATTATGGATAATTGTATATTTACTCTACTAGTTAAATTCTTTGATTCATAATATTATAGCATAAAGATCCAAATATTTAAAGTTGAACAATCCTTTTGCGACAAATATAAATTTAGGCACTTGTCTATTTTCTTAGTCACAAATTAATTATGGTGTCTTAGTTGTCATTTCTTTTAAAATAAAGTATAGTAAAATGTATATTATGTATGCCATTTATATTAAGTGAATTCAAAACTGGCATATTTTTCTTTAATATACATTATACTTTCTACTATACACTTCAATCTAGACCCATAATTAATTGTCTTTAATTTTGTGACAAATATTATAAACTCTGTAATTATGTTAATTAAGTGTCTTGTCGCAATTTGACATTTGGATCACCTCATTATTATTAAACTATATGTTTTATTGAATGATGCAATCTTGCATTTTGTTTATGCTAAAATTCTAAGTATGAATTAAAACTTGTACGCCTCATTATTGTTTGCCAGTTAAATATTATAAAAACAAGTTTATTAAAATTGAGGCAATTTTAAAACTATTAGCATCCTTGCAACTAAGTATTTATGTAAATCATATTGATTTATAATTAGAGTCTCATATATGTTTAATTCTAATGGCTTATTCTTAATTCTTTATTCATGAATATTCTGAGATGATGTTATCAAATGGTATTCTTGGCAAATCATCAAAAGCCAATGACTCTAAGGACAAGGATGAATGTCACATTCTATGAGGTTAGTCGCGATCTAATTAAAATTTTCAACCTCATGTGACTTATTATTTGTTATTGCATATATGAAGAATTTATTTCTTCTTCTCTTTTGTTGTGCAATTATGTATATATAAAAGTGGAATTCTTTTTCCAGAATATTCTAAATAGAACTCTAGAACTATTACATATATTATTTTCTTAAAATAATACTTCATTTTGTAATCATATTCTAAGTTAGTGTGGGAGTATTTAAATCTTTATTCTAAGAGTTCTATTCTGGATAAAATATAAAACTATTTTACACACTTTTATTTTAAAATAACAACTTTTGTTATTATACTCTTTTGTATATATAAATTTTACGGTCATATTTATGATGTGCTAATTTAAAATATTGTGAAGCATATCTTTCTATTATTTGAATATGACTAATATTGAGTAGATTAAATAGATTATTTATGCATGATATTATTTTATCATATTCTTTTAAGCATAAATATTATTGATTTGTATAATTGTAATCTCACTTATCGTGGATACAATTGTGCAAAGTATACTAAATATTATATTGATAACAATTATACCCTATCGGTGTGTTGTTGTTAATATAATTTTGTTATTACTCAATGTACTTTACTTTTATACTTATTATTTTTCAAGTACCCTGTCACTTTTGAAATGTTGTGACACAAGAATAGTACATTGTAATGCTATAGTTCTTATTTATTATCCTTAATACTTTTGAATGAAATTACAATAAATAAGACACTTTAGTAAATATACTATACTAGAAGACATGTAGCTATCATTTGAAATTTGCAATCCAATAGAATTCTAATTTTAATTAATGACGTTTAAATTTTTTAAATTTTTTGGATTGCTACTATCCCTGAATCGTGTAAGTGACGGACATACCCTATCGGTGTGACGTTACCCAACATGATCATTCTGTGATAGAGAAATAGTTGAATATTTATTTAAAATATTTTCAAACTTTTAATTCAACTATCATTCTCTATCAAGTGGGAGAATCATCACTATGTATTGTGTAACGTGATGGACATACCCTATCGGTATGACATTACTTAACATAATCATCCTTTGTGTGAGAAAAATATCTCACAAATTTAACTATAATTATCCATCAAGTGTAGAAAATTCTACATGCAAATTAACTATAGCTCAAAAGCAAATATATTTATTTGTTTTGATTCTAGAAATAAAAACTATTCTAGAGACTTGTATTGAGGATATTAATCATAGTCTTTTCTTATAAATTATCATATACTTCCATATCATTTTATATTATTGTAAACTTATTTTGTAAATGCAATATGTCAAAATCCCAAAAATTTTATTTCAACTCTATTAAGAAAAATTTATTTATTTTATACCATTATTCTAAATAATGATAAATGGTATATTTGAGATATTTAATTTTTAAATTTTCACTATATTTGACATATATTTTATAGTATTTCTATTCTTCAACACTTATGGAAGTTAATGACTATTTTCTCATATATCCTCAATAATAATTATAAAATATAAGTCTCATGTATTTCCGCTGCGTGTAACCTAACTATTTCTCAAATGTGTGTGTCTACAATTGTAGCATTTGAGTTCTATTGAGTGAATTATTAAACTTTTGACATGTACAGTCTCATATCCTATTTTATACTAGAGACTTAATCTCACTCATATGATGATACACTTTTTATATAAAATATAATCATCATACTCTATCATATACGGTTACAATTTATTATAAATTCTTGAAAATTTTATTTATGATAAGGAGATTTTGTATTATAAATTAGTAAGAAAAGGTTACATTCTCCTTAATTCTAAATGCAGAATATGTGGTTAACCATGAAATCCAAATCTTGATAAAAATCTGCCATTGAAAAATTATGTATATATTGGGTTTCATATTATAATTGAGTTACCACTTGTATTAATAATTCTGCTATATTCTTGTGCAAATATGTGGTTGAGTTTGTGAAACTCTATTAGTGAAATAAAATAAAATAATATAACCACATATATAGATAATTTTGCACTAGCAAATAAGTATCCCACTGTTAAATATTACATATTATGATATTTGTATATTAGTGATCACTAATGAAAACACTAAAGAAAATTCCACTCATTCTTGTTTATATATATGTGGAATCAGTGGGAGTGTGTACATAATACTATATACTATGAGCTCAAATGAAAAATTTCACTCTTGTTCATATATGTGAGATTAATGGAAATATGCACACAATGATCTAAACACAAAACTTAAAGTTATAATCTCACTATTGCCATATATTCTTGCGCGCTAAATAAAATATGGCATAGCTTAAGAGACTTTAAATTTTAGTCTCATTCTATTATACTGAGATATATATAAAAATTCTTTAATCTCAGTAAGCATCATAATTAGATGCTTAAGTCAGTTGTTGGAAAATGCACAATAATCTCTTAGCATGCAAATACATTGTGCTTCTCTTTTACCAACATTTCACAAGGTCATAAATAGTAAGTACTGCTATAATATCAATACTTCTATCGAGTATGATGTTGTATTCTTAAAGTACTTATGAATTGCATAATCATAATTGTTCATTATTGACATTCTTGTGGCCACATTAATCCATATCTTATTTTTCTTTAAACTAAGTGGTTGTGTTAATCCAATTGGAGATTCTCTAGTCTCCTATTTCTTTATGGATTTTCATAGTCACAAATTTTGTTAAAACTTGGATTAATTGAATGTCAATTATTGTAGAACATTTATTGATTTTGACTAAAAGTAATTATTCTATTAATAGGCTATCCCTATAAGCTAATAATTACTTGACCTCATGTGGATATTCTATGACTTTTATAAAATTAAAACTCATTGGCAGAACCACTAACTATAGACTTATATACATGAGTATTATAACTCATAATAATTTGATTAAGTCTTCTATATATTGGGTTAGTGGGAGTTTTATTATAGCATTTTCATATGCTTGGGCCATTCTTTAATAACATATTTTTCTCATTTGAAATATGTTACTCTAAATTCATCATTCTAGTATAAAATGTAAGTCTTTGACTTGTATGATATGTTTTCCCTATCGGATTCATTTTCTGCAATGTTGAAGTTTACTTTTGTTTGGTAAACAAATGCTTTGACCATAATTGAAACTCCAGTATTAAAATTTATATTATCTTACTAATTGATGATTGTCATCCAAGTGGGAGAATGTTAGATTAATTATTTTAATTAATCAATTATGGATTGACAATAATCAATTATTAGGAATTATTATTAATATAGATTATGGTCCATTGTTATTAAGCATTTATTGATGAATTATATGATTGGGTTTTTGTCCCTGAATGGACCGTGATGGGTTGGACCATTCAGTTAAGCCTATTGAGAGGTCCCTGCCTCCACTGATGAGTATATATTGACCATCTCATCAGGTTAATACACATACTGAATATAAAATCCTTAATTGCTCATCAGTAAGAGGTAGAAGAGCTTTCAACCCTAACTTCTTCACTGACTAAAATCTCCTCTTACAAGGTACACAATTCCTTTCTTTATTCTATTTAATGTATACAATATGCTGTAATCTTGTATCTATTGATCCATGGCTCATCTCAAAATCCTTCAATTTAATCAATCATAAATTGGCTAACCACAAATGGATGAGAGAATGATTATAATTTATAAGTGTTAAATGTTGTCCCATGAAATTTTTCTCTTTCTTGCAAACAAATTTCTTCCTAAATAGTATTTTTCTAAAATTATAAACACACTTTTACTGGTTAAATTAATAAAGATTAATAGTTAAATTATTAAACTAATGATATTTTAAGATCTTATCAATGATATGTCATAAAAAAGACATTTGAAACATGCTACATGAACTATTGTAAAAAAAAATAAGGACTAAAATTGAAAACGGAAAATTTGGTGAGATCAAAGTTTGGACCCAAAAATATTAAAAAACTTTAGTAGTAGAAGAAATGGAAATCATAGAAAATGAAGAGAATCCTTACTCGAGGAACATGAAAAAAAATACCGAAGAGAATCCAAATCCATTTGGTTCACATATAATTATAGGGGCTCTTGCAGCCTTTGTATATATATATATATATATATATATATATATATATATATATATATAAGAATTATTTTTCTTGTTAGCTGATTTTGCAATAGCCGTTGTATGTTTTGCATCCTCATTTATAAATCTTAAAATTTACATGTTATGAATAACACTTATTATTTAATAATAAATATATTATTTTACATGTAAGAATCTCTTACCAAGTCAGAATTGTCAAAAGTCTTTTGAACTTAAGCTTGTTTGACATGCTGCAAGTTATAAACAACCACATTAAAAATATCACTAACAATCTAGTTATTAATTAATAAATCAATGGCCTCATAAAGGAAATGAATCTGCTACTACTACCTCATGATGCTCCTAAAGAAAGTGTCAACTGAGTCTAAATCAAATGCTTCACCATGATTCTTATCAATTTTTTCTTGATCCGATGGAGAAAATTCTCAAATAACAATGTCAATATTGCTTCCTAGCTACCTCTTTAATTTTATGTTTATCCTACTTATTGTATTGTATGTACGCAATTTTTTTTTGTTTTTACCATCAGTTTAATCTAGTTCGGGATCAGTTATGCGTCAAGTGATTTCAGGCTCCTCCTAATTGCAGTTGCGGGAGATCAAACTGTGGTCCTTCTTATCAAGTTCAGTATCAATCACCACTGAACTAACTAACAATTGGTTGTATGCAACATTTTATCCACGATGATTCAACTTGTTACAAAGAGATATATGATGAGTCATCTAATGAAATAGGTATTCCAATAGCAAAAGAAACTAAAAATATACGAGTATATTTTAACTAAAACATTTGATAAAATAAAATAAAAACAATTTTGATTTTAACCAAAAGTACACTTAGTAAATTGCATTGCAATACAACAAAAGGTCATAAAAGAATCTCTAAAGACACAGCAAAGCATGAAAGACCAGAAATTAAATTATGTTTCCATTCTTAAAGCATGTATGATAAATTGCCAATGAACAAGCAAGTTGCACCAAGTTTTATTTTTCTTCATTTATTTCAGCAAACATGCTGCTCAATCTCAACCTTTGAATCTGAAATTAAACATTTCAAATATCAATGGTACTATATATATGTCTGTTTAAAAAAAAAAAGAGTATATATATGTCCAAGTTAACTCTGACACAATTCACAACTTGACAAGTTGATTTTGAAGTGTCTTAAATTCAAGTCAACAAACTTACAAAAATCACTAAAACCTTATATTACTTTTGTTTTTTCCCCCCAATTCATTTTCATTTAGACTTTTAGTTTTGGTCCATTTTTTTTCATTTCTTCAAGTCTATATATTGAAATTTGACTATTCAGAATCTCACATCACATGCATTTCCCTTATTAAGAGCAAGGGCACATGGATGCTTCATTGTTTTATTATCTTACACATTTGTTCACACACATGGACCACCTTGGCATATGCAATTTAAGGCAATTCTGCCAAACATTTGTGTCTGAATTAATCACTGTCACATATTCTCCATCATTCAAGCCCTATCAAAAAGGTAAAGTCATTCTCTTTATGGACAAAAATAAGGCAACTTATGCTATATGGTTACATAAAAATAGTTAGGCTTATGTTTTTGGTTCTATATAATATAAGCTTTATCCTATCATATATGTTACACCTTACAAGGTTACATAAAAAATAGCTAGGCTAATATTAAACACCTATCTTGCAGAGAAAGATGCTAACAGAATAAGAGAATCTAACAACTAAAAAGGGAATAAGAACATGAAAAAATAATTGGGAGTGTGCTAGAATAAGTGACAACAGAAGACCTTAAGCATAGTCAGCAACCCTTTTTGGGCCTCTTCTAATGTGTCTGGACTGCTTTCTTGAGATTTACTTCTATCACCCTGCCAGTTACTTGCGCGCCCTACGCCTTTCCCGTTTTACCCTTCCGCTACGGACGTTGTAAGAATGAGTAATTTTTGAAAAATGTCGGCCGCTACCTAAGTAGCGGATGTTATAATGATAGGGTGTTTTTGGGTGTATCCGCTACCTAAGTAGCGGACAAGGGTATTTTGGTAAAACTGTAGGACGTGCGAGAATATGAGTAGGGTGGCAAAAGTGGATGTAGTCTTTGTTTGGCCTCTTTTGAAGGAGGCCCAAACTCTTTGAGGTTACGTATATTACGACTACATCCGTCCATAACAAACATTGTCCTTAAGGTTAGGACCAAGGTTGTCAGAATCGAGAGTTTACTTTGAATCGAAAGAGGATAGTAAGATCGAAAAATCGTAAATCGCAACCAAAATCGGTGGATTCTACTCTAATCGGGGGAAAATCAAGATCGCATAATCGAAAATCACAATCAAAATCGATGGATTGAACTCATAATATATATATATATATATTATCAAGTGCAAGTACTCAAAGTTTCAAATCATAAAACAACCAAGTCTCAAATCTTAAATATAAAAGTACTCAAAAGTGCGATTTAGCGATTTTGTGCGATTTTATTTGGATTTTTATCTGAATTAGGATTCTACTCACGATTCAGATCGTTTAGGGTGAGCAAAATCGCAAAATCCATGGATTTTAGGATTCTGATCGGGATTCTGACAACAATGGTTAGGACTGTTAAAAAAAACTTAAAAGTTGAACCGAACCGCAAAACTCAACCAAACTGCACTTAAAAGAACCAAATTGTTTTTGTAAATTTACGAAACAGAACTAGTGTTACAAACACATGTTACTAACCGAACTAGACCAAACCAAAACCAAACGCGAACTGCACAAATTCGTGTTTCAAAATAGTCCAGTTTCATTAAAAAATAATACCAATAATAATTCTGTTCACTTTCTACTCTCAATCTCACTTGTACAGAAAAAAATCCTAATCAGTTCTGAAGAACCCAAAATTCCAATCACAATCTTTATAAATATTTCACCAAAAACCCAATACTGTTTCCAATCTCTCACACCTCATTCACAAATTAAAATATGATGTCTTTTAATTACTATCTACTTATCTAGCACTAACTTAACTTTCAAGGTTCCTCAAGAGATTTTAAAACCTTTTTTTTATTTAAAAAAATCGAAGCAATATGAATATGATGTATGAAAAGAAGTTAGTAACAATAATATAAACATGATGATAAAGAGAAAGGGAAATAGGAAGTGAAAGCATTACCTGCAACTAGTAGACAATTCTAATTTCCAGAATGTAGAATAGGAATGACTCAAATTAAAAAGTTTCCGAATAGTTTGGTTCAGGTTCAGTTCATTAATTTTAGAAATGGTTCGGTTCAAAATATTAGAACCCATTGAATTGAACTCAAACAGTTCGGTTTGGTTCAAAATGAAACACAAGAGTTCATTCGGTTTAGAAGAATTGATTTTTCGGTTCAGTTCAGATCAAATTTTACCCCGAACGGAACCATGAAACAACTAAAGAAAAGATGTAGAACTGCGTATGATTGTAATTATTTTAGAATGGTATGAGATTGTGAATAGCGTGCCAAATTAATTTTGTGAAAACTGAAAACAAATAATCGAGAGAATAGAACATACCTTATGCATTTTTTATTAACAAATCACTAGGAAGCAATTGATGTGCTCGACAGGAAGCAGTTGATATACATCTCAATCTTACAAATGACATGCGTCGTCAAATTGCATTAGAATTTGAATATGAAGAATTAGAACAACAAAAAGTATCATCTTTATATAAAATTAAATTTAGCAATTGTTAGATTATACTATCAACTGCTCTTAAAAAACACTTTCTAAACATAACCCATCTGCACCATTTAAGCCCTCTTGTATCTAGCCATTTACAGCCTAAATAAACTTTGTCAAACTGTTTATAATATAACTTTTTTTTGTTGATAAATAGTCTATTTTATCGAATTCAACTAGGTACATCAAATTCAACATACTACAAAATCTGTCGAGACATCAAGAAATATTTCAAAGAACAACCTAATCTAAACTAGGCAGCAGCAAGATCCATGAACACCAAACAAACAACATAGACTATCAACACCAAGAGTAGAACAACCCACTTGGTTTGGCCTAGAGATGTTGGCTTGGGTCCTTGGAGTTTGCTCCTCTCAAGGTCTCAGGTTCGATTCCCCCTGGTGTCAATTTCGCTGGGCTAGTCCATACAGAGTAAAAAAACTCTGGCTTTAAACGGGGCCCCTACAAGTGGACGGTGGGATTGGTCCCCTCGAATTAGTCGGTCCTTGTGCCGGATACCGAGTTTCCAAAAAAAAAAAAACACCAAGAGTAGAACTAGAGAAGAGCAAACATCTTTCCATCCAATACCAATAGCAGCAACACGCGACATCAAAAACAAGACACTCCCTACTTTCCATCAAAAAAATATCTCAGTGACAGAACTTATTCAAAATTAGCAGCAATCAAGAAGAATTATGACAGAAGACCAGTGGCCAATATCTAATTCATAAAATCTGTCAACACTCTTTACTTTAGAATTTGCATCAAGGCATTCCCAAAAACTGATAAGAAAAAATAGTGTCTTATGTATTGACTATGCCAAACTAATGAGAAGTCTATTTGATTGTAGAATTATTTTAGCTACTAATCTTATGAACTCTCATGTTAAACTTCATTAGAAGACAAACAAATGAAGTCACTCAAAGGTTTCCGGGGTGGCTACCTCATTAGTTAGTTTCCATAATTTTATTGATATCTCAACATGTAATTATGATTATGATTATATTATAAATGAAATGAGATAAACTATTTACATAGTCCAAAAATAAAAAACAAGTAAATTGTAGAGAAAGTTTCAGGCTTATCCATTTCTTTGGATTGAGAAAACACTTCCTAATATGATTGTCCTAATTTGAGAAAACTTCCTATTATGAACACACACACACACACAAGTGAGGGACTCGAGGTCCAAATCCCGACAATGGCATCCGGCCTAACATTTTCAGTATTTTTTTGTCAGTTGAACTATAACTTTTGGACATCGCCAGCACTTTTACATCACCACTTTTACATTTGAATTGAGATTATAAAGTCAAAGTTGTAAGGTGCATGAAATATTTGTCAAAAATCCAAAATCAAAAGAGAATAAGATAATTTCATTTCATTACCAACATTATTTTAGAATACAAATTCATCAAAGTTGCAAGTATTAAGAAGAAAAAAAATAAAAATATATATAGTTATTGGTTGTTTATATGGAGAACTTATTCTTTCCTATATATGATCAATGAGGATCAAACCTAAGATCTCAATAATTTATGACAATAGCCATCAATGCAAAAGGAAACCATAACGTTGGGTTGTGAAATTATATCAGGACAATCTTGAGTGGAAGTACATTTGATAGGTGTTGGAATCGTATCAAATGGATCATTGCTATTACTTGCAACAACCTCCTCTATAATAAGAAATACAAAAACAAATAAAATTATAGAGGGGACTAACTTAAGATACTTAGGCATTTTTTCTTCTTCTTTATGTATATAGCAAATAGAATACAATTTGATCAATTTATAGTGTATAAAATTTGTCAAATAACTTTTATTCGTCCCTTTAGAACATTTAGTAGATGTCTCTTCGGTATATCAATGTGTTAAGTTTACCTCTAAAATACAATGAGGGAATTTGCCTCTAAAATAAAATACAATGAGGGAGTTTGCCTCTTTGGTATATCAAAATTTTCTAATCATTACAATTAAGCTTATGGTCATTTTAAATATCCTCAACTATTTTTAGTCCTTATAAAATATTTTAGCAAATTTCGTATACTTTATAGAAATCTTTCAAAATTTTGAATTATTTGTTGCAGTCATATTTATTACATTATAGAAATCTCTTTTATAAAAGTTTAATTTTATTTAACAAAATTTCAAAATAATATTTTATTTTTAAATTATTTAATAACAATTTGAGTTTTTAATTTTAAAATGGAACATAAATAATTTTCAGCCAAAAGGTCAATGGGGGTAAAGTTGGGTGCCAAAAATCAAGCAAATGAAACTTATAGGGCGAAAATTGGGTAAATTGTGAAACTTGGGGTTTATAATAAAAAAAATCGAGACTTGGAGAACAAAATAAAGCAATTGTAAAAATTAGAAGACCGTTACTGTTTTTAAATATTTTATTTATTTTTTATATATAAAATCATTTGATTGTGATACAAATAGAACTTTCACCTCAAAACCATGGTTCAAAGAAGAGGATTGTCCAACTTTTAAATGAGAGCAATTTTTACTGCA
Source organism: Trifolium repens (assembly GCA_030408175.1). Classification (NCBI taxonomy): domain Eukaryota; kingdom Viridiplantae; phylum Streptophyta; class Magnoliopsida; order Fabales; family Fabaceae; genus Trifolium; species Trifolium repens. The sequence goes on from CP125846.1 coordinate 12,749,310, forward strand.
CTTACAACTTTCTTATATTGTATTTGATTATAAATTGTTTTTGAAGCATACACTTAAACCTCATAGTATCGTATATACGTTTTGGGTTAGATTTTTTTTTAGTGGCAATTAATATATTATGTATTAATATATAAACGAAAAAAGTACAAAAGAAGGTTCAGAGCTACAAAGAGTTATGAGAAGTGCACCATCTAGATTGATAGTCACATTGCTTAGCTTTGCCTTAGAAATTAATAATCAAATTATGTTACAGTCATAAGCTTATTGCATCATTCTAGCTACTAATTCAAATATATTCTCTAACTGCAAAGAAGTTAGTAACAATAACATAAACATGATGGATAAAGAGAAAGGGAAAGCATTACCTGCAACAAACTTGTACTGCAAGTGAGAGGTAGAAACTGTGACCAATTTCACTCCAAATTTGCAACCATTTTCCAGCAATCATCTCGGCAGCTTGATCATGAAATCCCACTGTTTGAATTGTAAGCTTTGATACGTGAAAAATAGTAATCGCCACTAATACAGAAACTGCATCATGGTAATGAGAATATACTCTTCCAATAGTTGATAACCAAGGATCATGGTAACTATAAATCATATGGCAGAAACATAAGCTTCTTAGGATACATACAAGTTCTCCTCATCTCTATAAAATGGACCAAAATTCCATTAATTAAGCTAATCTAAAACTTCTATATTTTCTAGGTAGGAACAAAAATCAGTGTGCCTTAATCATCTTGATACAATCTAAATGAAAACATATAGAACTGTATTCAATTGTAATTATTTCACAAAATGGTATGAGATTATGAATAGTGTGAAATTAATTTTGTGAAAACATGTATCTTGAAGTCTTTATCTTGTCATAATTGGTTAAATCAACTAATAATCAATAGAACATACCTTTTGCATTTCTGAGAAACAAATCACTAGGAAGCAATTGATGTGTGCAACAGGAAGCGATTGATGATATACATACATCTCAATCTTACATATGACATGCGTTGTCAAATTGCATTAGGATTTGAATATGAAGAATTAGAGCAACAAAAAGTATCAGCATTGAATTTGAAAAAGGTACACTATATCAGACACATGCAAATTTTCTTATGATATACTCCCTCTGTTCATTTATACATGTCGCTCGGTAAATTTTAAAAAAAAAAATCTTTCTAGTTAGTTGTCATTTTCAACATTCAATGTAACATTAACATTTTTTTGTCAATAATTATCCTAACAAAAGTGTCTTAGCCACAAACACCAGAGATTTGTTCCAAATTCCGAAGCTAGAACATGAACCAGCTAGCATATAAAATGACACCTCCCAACAACCGAGAGCATAACATGAAACTAAACAGTGCATATGCTATACTATAATCTTGTGTTACTTCATAGACTATCAACACCAAGAGTACCACTAGAGAATAGAAAACAACATCCTTCCATCCAATACCAATAGCAGCAACACGCCACATCAAAAACAATATCACAATTCAGTGAGATGAGGACATTCAAATAACAGAAAGCATATTGTTTGAAATCAATCTAACTCACAAAATTCAAGCTCTACCGTTGGTAAAATTATAATAACAAAATGAACATAACATAACACTTGATTTTTCATTAAAACTAAACTGGTAATGAGCTCATTGTGTAATAATAAGATAATATATAAACAAATAATAAGATAATATGATTGTCATCAAAATCCAAAATAGCTTCATATGTAAAGAAATCAACTTAACCAGTATTTCTCTTACAGTACACCTCTATCAATCATTTCACATAGAAGTTTATTTGCCTTATAATTCTCATCATTTTCAAAGAGAGCACGGATGATTGTTTCATAAGTTACAGGATCAGGAATGCAACCATTGTCTTTCATTTTTGACAGCAGGGCCATAGCTTCATCAAACAAGCCCTCAAAACAAAGACCATTGATCATAATATTATATGTCCAGACTGTTACCTTATAGCCTTTAACCAAAAGATCTTGAAAAATCACTTGTGCATCCTTAAGTCTTCCTTCTTTGCATAGTCCATCAATAAGTATATTGTATGTCCACACATCTGGTTGAATGCCTAGGTCTTTAATTTTCTTGACTAATGTAATTGCCTTGTCAACATGATGGTTTTTACATAAAGCATGTAATACGGAAGTGTAAGTGATTACATTGGCAGGTTGGCCTCTATCACACATCTCGTCAACAAGCTCCAATGCATGGGAGATTCTCCCTAATTTGCACAAACCATCAATAAGAGTACTATAAGTTATCGTACTAGGAATAATATTCTTGCTTTGCATTTCTTCGAAGAGATTCATGGCTTCCTCCACCTTTTTTATCTTGAATAGTCCATTAATTATGATATTGTAGCTTTGAACATTAGGAGCCACTCCCTTATCGGCCATAGTGTTGAATATATCTAAGGCCTTGTTCACTTGATTAACTAAACAATACCCATCCATTAAAGCATTATAAGTAACAACATCTGGTTTTACACCTTCTTTCATCATCATAGCCAACACATTGATAGCTTGTTTCACATTTCCTTCCTTGCAAAATGCATCGACCAATATATTAAAAGTATAATCGTTTGGGTTGATGTTTCTCAATACCATTTCATGAAACAAACCAAATGCTTCTTTCAATTGACCAACAATACAAAATCCATAGATTAGAGCATTGAAAGTGACAACATCAGGAGAAATTTTCTTTGAAATCATTTCAGAATATAACTCATAAGCATCGGTTACACATTTATCTTTACACAAACTATCAATGATTATGCTATACATTACCACATCGGTGTTGACCAATTTCCCTTCAATTTGTCTCAACATTTGCATGGCGGCTCTAGTTTCCCCCATTTTACACAACCCATTGATCAAAGTCCCGTAACTTACTTGATTCAAATGAAATCCCTTTGCCAGCAAATGGTCATGAAAATGCAATGCTTTTTTAACATGGCCACTAAGACATAGACCTTTGATGAGAGTAGTGAAGGTTATAGTATCTGGTTGATAACCCATCTTGAGAATCTTACCCAATACAGAAAAGGAAAATGTAATTTGACCACTTAGGTGACAATAACAATTGATCAAGATATTAAAAGTACATAAGTTAGGGGTAATTCCTTTGAATTCCTCCAGTTTACGAGAAAGGGAAATGACAGTGGTGTAATGCTTAATCTTAACAAGGGAAGTTAAAATCTTGTTAAATTCAACAATGGATGGAGTATGGCGCATTTGGAGCATGTGATGGAATGAGGAAACAGCATTATCAACATGAACATCATTGTGAATGAATCTATTGATAGAATAAGAATATGATCTTAAGAGTGTGTAGGTGGATATGGGATTAGACACAAACCTGTTCATCAATGACATTGCTATGAATCACAGTGAGTTGCTGGTTGGCTTGGCTATGGATCAAAGACTTCAATTTTCTGCGCCTGCAACTCAAAATTAGGTTTTATAAAGCAGGCTTCAAAAATACGCTATTAGAAAATCATCAGAGAAGAAATAGGAGAAAAATAAAATAAAAAAAATCTTGATTTAACAGAATTTTTTTCAAGAATTATTGAATAACATGTGTCTCTAAACTATTGGATATATTAGTTTTTCAATGAATTTTAAAAATAAAATTTCTTTTTTTTTTTTGTGTCAAAAAAAAAAAAATTTCTTTTATAATAAATTTTAGAGTATGTATTTTTTGTGGTCTTAGAGAGAAATTTTGTTTCATGAATCCAAATTAAATTGTGAATAAAATAAAGTTTAATTATGATAGTAGCAGGGCTAGGTATGGTTAAGTATAATGTCTGTGCAACTATATTTCAAGAACAAGGATAAGGCATAGAACGCGCTTTGTCTGCGCGTGGTGTGCACGTGGCGGATTTCAGCAAATGGGAAGGAGCTGCGTGTCTCTCTCTTCAGTATTCAACTATGTTGAATGGTTTCAACTTCTCTCTCCGCCAACTCAGTTTCAACACCTCCATTGCACTTGTTTGCTGAGTTGAATGACATTTCAACACCCTCTCAACAGCCCCATTGCACTTGGTCTTAAAGGGGAGTGAAGTGAATGTCTAGTTCTAGCAACAAAAACGACAGGGTTTAAGGACATACCACAACTTCATGAGGCACAAGGTTATGGTTTAAAAGAAGAGATAATGTGATTTGATAATGAGTTTAACTTCAATGTTCATTAAACTTGACGGTAAGCAAGTTGTTGGCTGCATCTATATTAAACTTAGTACCAATTTAATGTTTGGAGCAAGTTGTTGGCTGCATGAAGCTGTCTTATAACTTTTAAGTTAAAGTTTGGTATCTGTCTTTTTAAGAAGAATTTATAGCTTAATTTACTAATTTTTAGTTTATTTTCCAAACGCTATTTCAATTATATTTTGAGCTTATAACTTTTGGTCTTTTCTTTCATTTTTACTCTTATTATTTGTTTATATAATACCTACTTTTACCCTTTATTATTTATTCTATCATTTAAAATGAAACAAACATAGCGCTATGTTCCAATTTATTTTTATACAACATTACTGCTTCTCTGTTATTGTATAATTCTAGGGACATAGTATATATACTATATATCATGTACCTTTTTTTAATAATAGGCATATATTATTCTTTTTTACATTTGCGCCAACATTTTTTTATTTTATAATTTAAGACCATGACCTAATTCTAAAAATGAAAAAAACAGTCAGTATAAATGGGTTAATTGTTATGTTTAGATTGAAAAAAATAATAATTTAAAATAAAATTTCAACATATATAATTTTTTTTTAATAATAATACATTACATTAATAAATTTAAATTATTATCTTAAGTATAAAAATTTCATATAAAATTTAATTACTCCCTCCGTTTTTTTTTAATTGTCTTTTATTATCATATTTAGTGTTTCTATTTAATTGTCCTTTTTGTATTTTATGGGTATCATTTGTCAATTATACCCTTTGTCAATTGCTCTTATCTTTTTCCACAAAACCAATTAATGCTATATATTTGGAAAACTAAATCTTTTTTTTTTTAAAATTTTTTTGTTGGTACATAACATATTAAATTTTGTTTTTTTTTTAAAGAGAAAGTGTAGGCAAAAAAATAGGAATTTATTGGGGGATTAAAATGATGGTATAATAGGAAGATAATGTGCAAAAATACACTTCCTTAATTTGGTGTCATCTTTCTAAAAAGACAATTAAAAAGAAACGGAGGGAGTATGAATTAAGAAAATCCTTTGATGTCATTTTACATTTATCAGTAAGTTGAACCGCTAATTTTACCAAACATTATAATTAACTTATAAACTAGTATAAGATATAAGCTATCGACTTTATCAACCATCCGCTATTTTTACTAAACATAGCCTCAATATATTACCAAACTTTAAGATAAGTATCGTCAAGAGACAAACAAATAATCTGGCTCATTCGTGAGCTTGAGCTTCATATGCTAATTCTCAAATATATGATTATATGCCATCTTGTTCTTGTATCGAAACTCTTACTATTATTATTATGATTATATGCGGAAGTTGGATTTAAAGGGTCATTAAGGGTGTTGATGAATCTGTATAAGATGCTGGAAAGAGCAATAAAAGGACACTGAATGAATAATTTGTGTTGGCCCGTTTTGCTTTTATTGAGCCCAATAAGACCTGGACAAACTCTTTTCCCTTTTGTATTCTCTCCCATATCCCTTATGATAGGGAGGGTGTCTCTTAGTTTCCTTTAATATACAAAGTTTTTTTCAAAAAAAAAAAAGAATGAATAATTTGTGTTTTAAATTTGAGCTCAAAATGTTGAGTATTTTCTTCTTTTTTTGGAAAAACTAATAATAAAATTTTTAATTTATTAAGAAACTTTGGCATAAGATATGCCAATAGATTACAAAGGGCTCTCAAAACAAACTACCCCAATACCTGAAGCACAAGCTAAAAAGCAAAATACATAGTAAATAAAAAAACTAGGATGATAATTGAGACATTACAAAGAGAAAGAAGTATCAATAAACTCAAGCAACGATGAGCTATGATCCTTAACCGAAACCAATTGATATTTCTCCCAGTTCTGGCTCCAGTTGAGGAAAGACTAAAAAAATGAGGCAAGTATAAAGATCGGATATCTAACGGATTTTTCAAAGGCTCCCCAGAAGGGCAAGTATAAAGAGAATAAGGGCCTGTTTGATTTAGTTTTCAAAAACTGTTTTTTAGTTTTTGAAAATTTAAAAACAGTTTTGCAAACCTATTTCCAATTTTCCAGTTTTTAAAACTAAAAAATCAAAACAGTTTAGAGATGTTTTGGCTTTCAATTTCTGTTTTCACTTTCCAAAAGAGCCAAAAAGAAAACACACGGAAAACAGTGCAAGTTTTCATTAATGGCATATTGGTAATATTTTCCAACTTTCATAATATATTTTTTTGGTTTCATTTTTCATCTATTTTGTAACCCGCTGCATACTTCACAACATCTACCCCTTCTCTTCTAGTGTAATTATTATCTATTTTTTATTTAAATAATATGGCAAACATTGGTTGCATGTGTAAAATATCTTTACACTAACGATACATAGAAATTAAATTCAAAAATTAAGGTCCCGTAACTAACTTGATTCAACTGAAATCCCTTTGTCAGCACATGGTCATGAAAATGCAGTGCTTTTTTAACATGGCCACTAAGACATAGACCTTTGATGAGAGTAGTGAAGGTTATAGTATTTGGTTGATAACCCATCTTGAGAATCTTACCCAATACAGAAAAGGATAAAGTAATTTGACCACTTAGGTGACAATAACAATTGATCAAGATATTGAAAGTACATAAATCAGGGGTAATTTCTTTGAATTGCTCCAATTTGTGACAAAGGGAAATGACAGTGGTGTAATGCTTAATCTTAACAAGGGAAGTTAAAATCTTGTTAAATTCAACAATGGGTGGAGTATGGCGCATTTGGAGCATGTGATGGAATGAGGAAACAGCATCATCAACACGAACATCATTGCGAATGAATCGATTGTTGGTGCACAAGGTTCAAAGATGATAGATAGAAAAGAATAACGGCGCAAAAGGAGAGAAATTGACTGTTCTATTAAATGACGGCTACAAAAGAGAATAAAGATGAAAGATAAAAAGTGACATCAACTACTAACCTATTTATAAGCAAAACTAGGTCATAAGGACAACACAACAAAATACTAAAATACCCTCAAATATAAATTACTTCTAACACCATCCCTTAATTTATATTTGCACACAAACTAACGCTCCAGAAGTTAAACAAACTTTTGGACTTTTGGATCCTCATCAGAAGCTTGTGCTTGCTTCTGACTTTCTGTTTCTCCTTCAGCTTCAGCTTCTGCTTCTGCTTTTCTTTCTGCCTCGACCTTTTCTTGTGCTTCAGCTTCAACTTTTGCTTCTTCTTCTGCTTCAGCTCATGCTTCTGACTAGCCTCAGAAGCTCTATTGTTTCTGGGCTACACTGCTTCTGAGTAATGACCACAGAAGTTTCTTCTTCTAACAGCTTCTGAATATGAATTAGTTCCAGCACCATCCCTTAATTCATATTCAGCCAGTTCACCTTTTGCAACACTTATTCCATCCCTCAGATGGATAAAGTATTCAGCCTTGACATCCTTTGTCAGAGCATCTGCAAGTTGCTTCTGAATGCTACAGTGAGCATCTTCTAACACTTCATTCCGGACTTGACTTATCAGAGTCTCAAGTTCTTCTTTGATGGCCTTCAACCATACTTTCTGCTTCAGAGCCTCTTTCGTACTCACGGGTTCAGAGTCTTCTAACATGGCACACAGAACGACTTCTCCCTTTGAGTCTACTTCAGCATCTTGCAAGATGTCAAACTCTGCAATCCTTCTTAGAACTTCAGAACGTCTGACTCTCTGCAGCCTCTGATCTTGAACTTCAGAACTTCTGACCTCAGAAGCTCCGTCAGAACCTTGACCTATAGAAGCTCCGTCAGAACCTGAATCACCTTCAGAACCTGAATCGCCTTCAGAGCCTGAAGCTCCGTCAGAACCTGAATCACCTTCAGAACCTGAATCTTCTTCAGAGTCTCCTTCAGACTCTGACTCACCTTCAGGACTTTCAGAGTCAGCTTCATCTTCTGACTCTGAGTCATAGAGTTTGACTCCAATTTCATAATCATCTTCTGAAACTTCTTCAGAGTCAGAAAACGTCAACTTCACAGGTACATCATCATCAGATTCATAAGCCATTAATAGCACAGGTTCATCATCAGAACTTCTGGCCATATTAGCTTCTTCTGACTCCCTTTCTTTGTTTAACAAGCAATCATTGGCATAGTGACCAAAGTTCTTGCAACAGTAACACTGAACATTCTTCTTCTGGTCATACTTCTCCTTTCCCCTCTGATATTTCTTCTCATCAGAGGTTGAAGTTTCCATCTTCTGGAATCTATCACCACGTCTATTTTGCTTCTTGACAAAAGAAGCCTTCAGAGCTTGCTCAACTTCCCTCTCAGAAGTTCTCTTAGTCAGACGCAACTCATGCGCCTCTAGACTGCTTTGCAACTCTTCTATTCTCATGGTTTCCAGATCCTTAGAATGTTCAATAGCAACCACAATGTAATCAAACTGAGGGGTAAGGGATCTCAATACCTTCTCAATGATTACTTGTTCTGAAAGTGTTTCACCACAAGCTTTCATCTCATTAGTGATAACAATCATTCTGGAGATATACTCAGAAACGTTCTCATTGTTCTTCATGTTGAGATTCTCATATTACTTTCTCAAGGACTGAAGTTTCACCTTCTTCACTGATGCGTCACCACCGTAACATCTGACCAGTGTGTCCCACGCAGCCTTTGCTGTTTCAGAGTCAGCAATTTTCTCAAACACGTTCTCATCAACACATTGATGAATAAAGAACAGAGCCTTCTGATCTCTCTTCCTTTCTTTTCTCTGCGCTTCCTTCTGTTCCTCCGTTGCATCTGCTGCAACCGGAACATAGCCATCGGTAACAAGCTCAAGGACATCTTGAGCACCAAACAGCACACGCATCTGAATCATCCACCTATTCCAGTTTTTGCCATTAAGAACTGGAAGTTTAGTATTCAAATTTCCGTCTCCAGCCATCTTCTAACTTGTGCAAACTCTCAGATCTCACTCACACTCACACAGTGTTTCCCAACCCACAAACAATCAAGAAAAATGTGATTTAACACAACTTTGTTTCCCAGAAACAAAGTCAATCACACAGTCACACAAACTCACGTTCACTCGTGTTTCCCTGTGTTTGGAACCGGAGCTCTAGATACCAATTGTTGGTGCACAAGGTTCAAAGATGATAGATAGAAAAGAATAACGGCGCAAAAGGAGAGAAATTGACTGTTCTATTAAATGACGGCTACAAAAGAGAATAAAGATGAAAGATAAAAAGTGACATCAACTACTAACCTATTTATAAGCAAAACTAGGTCATAAGGACAACACAACAAAATACTAAAATACCCTCAAATATAAATTACTTCTAACATCGATTGATACAATAAGAATATGATCTTAAGGATATGGGATTAGAGACAAACTTCCGCATATATTATTCATTCACAATGGCTCAAACTAATATATCCAGTTGAGGAAAGACTAAAAAAATGAGGCAAGTATAAAGATCGGACATCTAATGGATTTTTCAAAGGAAAAGAGAATAATACTCTTTCTTCGGCTCCCCAGAAGGGCAAGGAAGATGAGACGCATCCAAGACGCCGCGATTTTGCTACTTCCTACTTCTTGTTTTGCAGCCAAGCAGTCCCATAAACTGATAAGAAATAATAGTGTGATATGCATTCATTATGCAAAATTGATGAGAAGTCTAACTAAAATTCAAATTACAGATTAGTAGTATCACCCTCCCTTATATATGTTTTCTTCATTCTTCTGTAAAACTATGTTCAAGATTATCACAAGAACATACATACCTGAAATAATTACAACTTTTGCCTTTAAAAAAGCTCCAAATAAACAGCCAGCAATGACTTCAAAGAATATATCGTAGCCCTAAAGAAAACTCAATGGAAAAGATTGAATCCATACATTTTTCCCTTTTTGCGAAAACAATGCACAGAAACAAAATGCTTCTACCCTCTAAATGGAGTCGACTACATGAACCAAACAACATCACAATTGTGTACCATAAATCATGTCTAAAGACAAAACATTTATATCTAAAATCCTTTTAAATAGTTGGACATAAAGTCCAGGATTATCTTCCATATAATAGGGTAAACAATAAGTGGTAGAGTATTCATAACTCATCAGTTTTGACATTGTTTTTTATTAGAAACACAGAGAATGATTAATGAATGAAAAGACTGTTACAACTATAAAAAGAAAATTGGCAGCACATTGGAAAGAAAAATATAACTACATCAAGAATAACTTTTTATCAAAACTAAAGTAATAGTGAGCTCATTGTGTAGTTCACCATCCTTTGTATATGTAACTATCAAGTACATGTATAAACAAATACTAAACTTTAGATCATTGTCATAAAAAATCAAGATAACCTAATATGCAACAAGAGATCATCTCAACTAGTCTTTCTCTTAAAAAAGACCTCTAGCAATCATTTCACGTAGAAGTTTCTCTGCATGAACATTCTCATCATTTTCAAAGAGAGTGTAAATAATTGTTTGATAAGTTACAACATCAGGAATGCAACCATTCTCTTCCATTTTTTGCGGCAGGGCAAAAGCTTCATCAAACAAGCCCTCTAGACAAAGACCATTAATCATAATATTATATGTCCAGACTGTTACATTATAGCCTTTAATCAAAAGATCTTGAAACATCACCTGTGCGTCCTTAAGTCTTCCTTCTTTGCATAGTCCATCGATAAGCATATTGTATGTGTACATATCTGGTTGAATGCCTTGGTCTTTAATTTTCTTAACCAATGCAATAACCTTGTCAACATGATGGTTTTTACATAAAGCCTGCATTAAGGAATTGTAAGTGATTACATTCGCAGGTTGACCTCTATCATGCATTTCATCAAGAAGCTTCCAAGCACGAGAGATTCTCCCTGATTTGCACAAACCATCAATAAGAGTACTATAAGTTATCGTACTAGGAATAATATTCCTGCTTTGCATTTCTTTGAAGAGATTCATGGCTTCATCTATCATTTTAATCTTACATAGCCCATTGATCATGACACTATAGCAATAAACATTGGGCACCACTCCTCTTTGAGCCATTGTGTTGAATATAAATTTCGCCTTGTTCACTTCATTAACTAGGACATACCCGTCCATTAGTGAAGTATACGTAACAACATCTATTTCCACTCTTTGTTTCACCATCACAGCTAATACATTTTACACAATCCGTCTAAATAACTGCATAGCCGCACTTATTTCTCCCATTTTACACAATCCATTAATCAAGATCCCGTAACTAAATTGATCCAAACGAAACCCCTCTGCAATTTGGTGAATGGGTGTAGTAATCTTGCAAGCGTATGGCAGAAAGAAGGAATTTGACAGTCCCTATAGACTATGACCGACTACTTTCCTTCAATTGTGTTTTGCAGGGAGGAAACAGAAATTTGTAATAGAACCCGACGGGTGAACATCGGTCGGATTCGGGCTGAAAATCGTAAAAGCTATAAAACTTCGACCTCTTAATTAGGATTCAATTACGTACAGTTTACATTTTCGGTTTGTTCGGATGTCGGGTCATACGGGTGACGGGTATAACAGGTCGGTTTTAACGGATTAGATTGAAACTTTGTTGTTAAATCTAAAATTTGACTATCAAAAAATTATTATTATTCGAATAGTTCAATATTTCATACCCACTATAACAAATGATACAATAAAAATGATGAGATTCAGTTATTTTGTTTTAAATTTGTAAATCCAATGGCAATAATAGATAGTAGATGAGAAGTAAAAATTAAGATAAATGTATAATATTATTTTCCGCATCTACTTTATCAACATATGACGGGCTTAAATTTGTAAAAGATACTATTTTTCTCCTCTATCAAAGATAGATAAAATTAACAATGTGAAGAGAATAAGCAATGTTGTCAGAACCGGACCGGTCATCGAACCGGTGAACTTACCGGTTCAAGGTTCAATGGTCGGACCGAGGTCGGACCGTTTTTAATTAAATATATCATTTTTATATTTTAAATAATAATAATAATAATAATAATAATAATAATAAAAAACTAAAAGTTAGACAATATATATAATTTTTCACTATTAAAAATTGAAGTCCATAATTTTTCACTATATATAATTTTTCACTATTAAAAAACCTTTCTAGTTAGTTGTCATTTTCAACATTCAATGTAACATTAACATTTTTTTTGTCAATAATTATCCTAACAAAAGTGTCTTAGCCACAAACACCAGAGATTTGTTCCAAATTCCGAAGCTAGAACATGAACCAGCTAGCATATAAAATGACACCTCCCAATAACTGAGAGCATAACATGAAACCAGACAGTGCATATGCTATACTATAATCTTGTGTTACTTCATAGACTATTAACACCAAGAGTAGCATTAGAGAATAGCGAACAACATCCTCCATCCAATGCTAATAGCAGCAACATGCCACACCAAAAACAATATCACAATTCAGTGAGATGAGGACATTCAAAGAACAGAAAGCATATTGTTTGAAGTCAATTTAACTCTCAAAATTCAAGCTCTACCATTGGTATAATTTTAATAACAACATGAACATAACACTAGATTTTTCATTAAAACTAAATTGGTAATGAGCTCATTGTGTAACAATAAGATGATATATTAACCAATAATAAGATAATAAGATTGTCAACAAAATTCAAAATAGCTTCATATGTAACAAGACATCAACTTAACCAGTATTTCTCTTACACAGTAGACCTCTATCAATCATTTCACATAGAAGTTTATTTGCCTTATAATTCTCATCATTTTCAAAGAGAGCACGGATGATTGTTTCATAAGTTACAGGATCAGGAATGCAACCATTGTCTTTCATTTTTGACAGCAGGGCCATAGCTTCATCAAACAAGCCCTCAAAACAAAGACCATTGATCATAATATTATATGTCCAGACTGTTACCTTATAGCCTTTAACCAAAAGATCTTGAAAAATCACTTGTGCATCCTTAAGTCTTCCTTCTTTGCATAGTCCATCAATAAGTATATTGTATGTCCACACATCTGGTTGAATGCCTAGGTCTTTAATTTTCTTGACTAATGTAATTGCCTTGTCAACATGATGGTTTTTACATAAAGCATGTAATACGGAAGTGTAAGTGATTACATTGGCAGGTTGGCCTCTATCACACATCTCGTCAACAAGCTCCAATGCATGGGAGATTCTCCCTAATTTGCACAAACCATCAATAAGAGTACTATAAGTTATCGTACTAGGAATAATATTCTTGCTTTGCATTTCTTCGAAGAGATTCATGGCTTCCTCCACCTTTTTTATCTTGAATAGTCCATTAATTATGATACTGTAGCTTTGAACATCAGGAGTCACTCCCTTATCGGCCATAGTGTTGAATATATCTAAGGCCTTGTTCACTTGATTAACTAAACAATACCCATCCATTAAAGCATTATAAGTAACAACATCTGGGTTTACACCTTCTTTCATCATCATAGCCAACACATTGATAGCTTGTTTCACATTTCCTTCCTTGCAAAATGCATCAACCAATATATTAAAAGTATAATCATTTGGGTAGATATTTCTCAATACCATTTCATGAAACAAACCAAATGCTTCTTTCAATTGACCAACAATACAAAATCCATAGATTAGAGCATTGAAAGTGACAACAGTAGGAGAAATTCTCATTGTGATCATTTCAGAATATAACTCATAAGCATCGGTTACACATTTATCTTTACACAAACTATCAATGATTATGTTATGCATTACCACATCGGTGTTGACTAATTTCCCATCAATTTGTCTCAACATTTGCATGGCGGCTCTAGTTTCCCCCATTTTACACAACCCATTGATCAAAGTCCCATAACTAACATGATCCAATTGAAATCCCTTTGCCACCACGTGGTCATGAAAATGCAGTGCTTTTTTAACATCACCACTAAGACATAAACCTTTAATGAGAGTATTGAAGGTTATAGTATCTGGTTGATAACCCATCTTGAGAATCTTACCCAATACAGAAAAGGAAAAAGTAATTTGACCATCTAGGTGACAATAACAATTGATCAAGATATTAAAAGTACATAAGTTAGGGGTAATTCCCTTGAATTCCATTTGATGGTAAAGGGATATGGCAGTGGTGTAATGCTTAGTCTTAACAACAGAACCTATAATCTTGGTAAATTGAATGATAGATGGAGTATGGGGCATTGAATTGAACTCAAACAGTTCGGTTTGGTTCAAAATGAAACACAAGAGTTCATTCGGTTTAGAAGAATTGATTTTTCGGTTCAGTTCAGATCAAATTTTACCCCGAACGGAACCATGAAACAACTAAAGAAAAGATGTAGAACTGCGTATGATTGTAATTATTTTAGAATGGTATGAGATTGTGAATAGCGTGCCAAATTAATTTTGTGAAAACTGAAAACAAATAATCGAGAGAATAGAACATACCTTATGCATTTTTTATTAACAAATCACTAGGAAGCAATTGATGTGCTCGACAGGAAGCAGTTGATATACATCTCAATCTTACAAATGACATGCGTCGTCAAATTGCATTAGAATTTGAATATGAAGAATTAGAACAACAAAAAGTATCATCTTTATATAAAATTAAATTTAGCAATTGTTAGATTATACTATCAACTGCTCTTAAAAAACACTTTCTAAACATAACCCATCTGCACCATTTAAGCCCTCTTGTATCTAGCCATTTACAGCCTAAATAAACTTTGTCAAACTGTTTATAATATAACTTTTTTTTGTTGATAAATAGTCTATTTTATCGAATTCAACTAGGTACATCAAATTCAACATACTACAAAATCTGTCGAGACATCAAGAAATATTTCAAAGAACAACCTAATCTAAACTAGGCAGCAGCAAGATCCATGAACACCAAACAAACAACATAGACTATCAACACCAAGAGTAGAACAACCCACTTGGTTTGGCCTAGAGATGTTGGCTTGGGTCCTTGGAGTTTGCTCCTCTCAAGGTCTCAGGTTCGATTCCCCCTGGTGTCAATTTCGCTGGGCTAGTCCATACAGAGTAAAAAAACTCTGGCTTTAAACGGGGCCCCTACAAGTGGACGGTGGGATTGGTCCCCTCGAATTAGTCGGTCCTTGTGCCGGATACCGAGTTTCCAAAAAAAAAAAAACACCAAGAGTAGAACTAGAGAAGAGCAAACATCTTTCCATCCAATACCAATAGCAGCAACACGCGACATCAAAAACAAGACACTCCCTACTTTCCATCAAAAAAATATCTCAGTGACAGAACTTATTCAAAATTAGCAGCAATCAAGAAGAATTATGACAGAAGACCAGTGGCCAATATCTAATTCATAAAATCTGTCAACACTCTTTACTTTAGAATTTGCATCAAGGCATTCCCAAAAACTGATAAGAAAAAATAGTGTCTTATGTATTGACTATGCCAAACTAATGAGAAGTCTATTTGATTGTAGAATTATTTTAGCTACTAATCTTATGAACTCTCATGTTAAACTTCATTAGAAGACAAACAAATGAAGTCACTCAAAGGTTTCCGGGGTGGCTACCTCATTAGTTAGTTTCCATAATTTTATTGATATCTCAACATGTAATTATGATTATGATTATATTATAAATGAAATGAGATAAACTATTTACATAGTCCAAAAATAAAAAACAAGTAAATTGTAGAGAAAGTTTCAGGCTTATCCATTTCTTTGGATTGAGAAAACACTTCCTAATATGATTGTCCTAATTTGAGAAAACTTCCTATTATGAACACACACACACACACAAGTGAGGGACTCGAGGTCCAAATCCCGACAATGGCATCCGGCCTAACATTTTCAGTATTTTTTTGTCAGTTGAACTATAACTTTTGGACATCGCCAGCACTTTTACATCACCACTTTTACATTTGAATTGAGATTATAAAGTCAAAGTTGTAAGGTGCATGAAATATTTGTCAAAAATCCAAAATCAAAAGAGAATAAGATAATTTCATTTCATTACCAACATTATTTTAGAATACAAATTCATCAAAGTTGCAAGTATTAAGAAGAAAAAAAATAAAAATATATATAGTTATTGGTTGTTTATATGGAGAACTTATTCTTTCCTATATATGATCAATGAGGATCAAACCTAAGATCTCAATAATTTATGACAATAGCCATCAATGCAAAAGGAAACCATAACGTTGGGTTGTGAAATTATATCAGGACAATCTTGAGTGGAAGTACATTTGATAGGTGTTGGAATCGTATCAAATGGATCATTGCTATTACTTGCAACAACCTCCTCTATAATAAGAAATACAAAAACAAATAAAATTATAGAGGGGACTAACTTAAGATACTTAGGCATTTTTTCTTCTTCTTTATGTATATAGCAAATAGAATACAATTTGATCAATTTATAGTGTATAAAATTTGTCAAATAACTTTTATTCGTCCCTTTAGAACATTTAGTAGATGTCTCTTCGGTATATCAATGTGTTAAGTTTACCTCTAAAATACAATGAGGGAATTTGCCTCTAAAATAAAATACAATGAGGGAGTTTGCCTCTTTGGTATATCAAAATTTTCTAATCATTACAATTAAGCTTATGGTCATTTTAAATATCCTCAACTATTTTTAGTCCTTATAAAATATTTTAGCAAATTTCGTATACTTTATAGAAATCTTTCAAAATTTTGAATTATTTGTTGCAGTCATATTTATTACATTATAGAAATCTCTTTTATAAAAGTTTAATTTTATTTAACAAAATTTCAAAATAATATTTTATTTTTAAATTATTTAATAACAATTTGAGTTTTTAATTTTAAAATGGAACATAAATAATTTTCAGCCAAAAGGTCAATGGGGGTAAAGTTGGGTGCCAAAAATCAAGCAAATGAAACTTATAGGGCGAAAATTGGGTAAATTGTGAAACTTGGGGTTTATAATAAAAAAAATCGAGACTTGGAGAACAAAATAAAGCAATTGTAAAAATTAGAAGACCGTTACTGTTTTTAAATATTTTATTTATTTTTTATATATAAAATCATTTGATTGTGATACAAATAGAACTTTCACCTCAAAACCATGGTTCAAAGAAGAGGATTGTCCAACTTTTAAATGAGAGCAATTTTTACTGCACTTACAACTTTCTTATATTGTATTTGATTATAAATTGTTTTTGAAGCATACACTTAAACCTCATAGTATCGTATATACGTTTTGGGTTAGATTTTTTTTTAGTGGCAATTAATATATTATGTATTAATATATAAACGAAAAAAGTACAAAAGAAGGTTCAGAGCTACAAAGAGTTATGAGAAGTGCACCATCTAGATTGATAGTCACATTGCTTAGCTTTGCCTTAGAAATTAATAATCAAATTATGTTACAGTCATAAGCTTATTGCATCATTCTAGCTACTAATTCAAATATATTCTCTAACTGCAAAGAAGTTAGTAACAATAACATAAACATGATGGATAAAGAGAAAGGGAAAGCATTACCTGCAACAAACTTGTACTGCAAGTGAGAGGTAGAAACTGTGACCAATTTCACTCCAAATTTGCAACCATTTTCCAGCAATCATCTCGGCAGCTTGATCATGAAATCCCACTGTTTGAATTGTAAGCTTTGATACGTGAAAAATAGTAATCGCCACTAATACAGAAACTGCATCATGGTAATGAGAATATACTCTTCCAATAGTTGATAACCAAGGATCATGGTAACTATAAATCATATGGCAGAAACATAAGCTTCTTAGGATACATACAAGTTCTCCTCATCTCTATAAAATGGACCAAAATTCCATTAATTAAGCTAATCTAAAACTTCTATATTTTCTAGGTAGGAACAAAAATCAGTGTGCCTTAATCATCTTGATACAATCTAAATGAAAACATATAGAACTGTATTCAATTGTAATTATTTCACAAAATGGTATGAGATTATGAATAGTGTGAAATTAATTTTGTGAAAACATGTATCTTGAAGTCTTTATCTTGTCATAATTGGTTAAATCAACTAATAATCAATAGAACATACCTTTTGCATTTCTGAGAAACAAATCACTAGGAAGCAATTGATGTGTGCAACAGGAAGCGATTGATGATATACATACATCTCAATCTTACATATGACATGCGTTGTCAAATTGCATTAGGATTTGAATATGAAGAATTAGAGCAACAAAAAGTATCAGCATTGAATTTGAAAAAGGTACACTATATCAGACACATGCAAATTTTCTTATGATATACTCCCTCTGTTCATTTATACATGTCGCTCGGTAAATTTTAAAAAAAAAAATCTTTCTAGTTAGTTGTCATTTTCAACATTCAATGTAACATTAACATTTTTTTGTCAATAATTATCCTAACAAAAGTGTCTTAGCCACAAACACCAGAGATTTGTTCCAAATTCCGAAGCTAGAACATGAACCAGCTAGCATATAAAATGACACCTCCCAACAACCGAGAGCATAACATGAAACTAAACAGTGCATATGCTATACTATAATCTTGTGTTACTTCATAGACTATCAACACCAAGAGTACCACTAGAGAATAGAAAACAACATCCTTCCATCCAATACCAATAGCAGCAACACGCCACATCAAAAACAATATCACAATTCAGTGAGATGAGGACATTCAAATAACAGAAAGCATATTGTTTGAAATCAATCTAACTCACAAAATTCAAGCTCTACCGTTGGTAAAATTATAATAACAAAATGAACATAACATAACACTTGATTTTTCATTAAAACTAAACTGGTAATGAGCTCATTGTGTAATAATAAGATAATATATAAACAAATAATAAGATAATATGATTGTCATCAAAATCCAAAATAGCTTCATATGTAAAGAAATCAACTTAACCAGTATTTCTCTTACAGTACACCTCTATCAATCATTTCACATAGAAGTTTATTTGCCTTATAATTCTCATCATTTTCAAAGAGAGCACGGATGATTGTTTCATAAGTTACAGGATCAGGAATGCAACCATTGTCTTTCATTTTTGACAGCAGGGCCATAGCTTCATCAAACAAGCCCTCAAAACAAAGACCATTGATCATAATATTATATGTCCAGACTGTTACCTTATAGCCTTTAACCAAAAGATCTTGAAAAATCACTTGTGCATCCTTAAGTCTTCCTTCTTTGCATAGTCCATCAATAAGTATATTGTATGTCCACACATCTGGTTGAATGCCTAGGTCTTTAATTTTCTTGACTAATGTAATTGCCTTGTCAACATGATGGTTTTTACATAAAGCATGTAATACGGAAGTGTAAGTGATTACATTGGCAGGTTGGCCTCTATCACACATCTCGTCAACAAGCTCCAATGCATGGGAGATTCTCCCTAATTTGCACAAACCATCAATAAGAGTACTATAAGTTATCGTACTAGGAATAATATTCTTGCTTTGCATTTCTTCGAAGAGATTCATGGCTTCCTCCACCTTTTTTATCTTGAATAGTCCATTAATTATGATATTGTAGCTTTGAACATTAGGAGCCACTCCCTTATCGGCCATAGTGTTGAATATATCTAAGGCCTTGTTCACTTGATTAACTAAACAATACCCATCCATTAAAGCATTATAAGTAACAACATCTGGTTTTACACCTTCTTTCATCATCATAGCCAACACATTGATAGCTTGTTTCACATTTCCTTCCTTGCAAAATGCATCGACCAATATATTAAAAGTATAATCGTTTGGGTTGATGTTTCTCAATACCATTTCATGAAACAAACCAAATGCTTCTTTCAATTGACCAACAATACAAAATCCATAGATTAGAGCATTGAAAGTGACAACATCAGGAGAAATTTTCTTTGAAATCATTTCAGAATATAACTCATAAGCATCGGTTACACATTTATCTTTACACAAACTATCAATGATTATGCTATACATTACCACATCGGTGTTGACCAATTTCCCTTCAATTTGTCTCAACATTTGCATGGCGGCTCTAGTTTCCCCCATTTTACACAACCCATTGATCAAAGTCCCGTAACTTACTTGATTCAAATGAAATCCCTTTGCCAGCAAATGGTCATGAAAATGCAATGCTTTTTTAACATGGCCACTAAGACATAGACCTTTGATGAGAGTAGTGAAGGTTATAGTATCTGGTTGATAACCCATCTTGAGAATCTTACCCAATACAGAAAAGGAAAATGTAATATGACCATCTAGGTGACAATAACAATTGATCAAGATATTAAAAGTACATAAGTTAGGGGTAATTCCTTTGAATTCCTCCAGTTTACGAGAAAGGGAAATGACAGTGGTGTAATGCTTAATCTTAACAAGGGAAGTTAAAATCTTGTTAAATTCAACAATGGATGGAGTATGGCGCAATTGGAGCATGTGATGGAATGAGGAAACAGCATTATCAACATGAACATCATTGTGAATGAATCTATTGATAGAATATGAATATGATCTTAAGAGTGTGTAGGTGGATATGGGATTAGACACAAACCTGTTCATCAACATTAAGAATCACAGTGAGTTGCTGGTTGGCTTGGCTATGGATCAAAGACTTCAATTTTCTGCGCCTGCAACTCTAAATTAGGTTTTATAAAGCAAGCTTCAAAAATACGCTATTAGAAACTCATCAGAGAAGAAATAGGAGAAAAATAAAAAAAAATCTTGATTTAACAGAATTTTTTTCAAGAATTATTGAATAACATGTGTCTCTAAACTATTGGATATATTAGTTTTTCAATGAATTTTAAAAATAAAATTTCTTTTTTTTTTTTGTGTCAAAAAAAAAAAAATTTCTTTTATAATAAATTTTAGAGTATGTATTTTTTGTGGTCTTAGAGAGAAATTTTGTTTCATGAATCCAAATTAAATTGTGAATAAAATAAAGTTTAATTATGATAGTAGCAGGGCTAGGTATGGTTAAGTATAATGTCTGTGCAACTATATTTCAAGAACAAGGATAAGGCATAGAACGCGCTTTGTCTGCGCGTGGTGTGCACGTGGCGGATTTCAGCAAATGGGAAGGAGCTGCGTGTCTCTCTCTTCAGTATTCAACTATGTTGAATGGTTTCAACTTCTCTCTCCGCCAACTCAGTTTCAACACCTCCATTGCACTTGTTTGCTGAGTTGAATGACATTTCAACACCCTCTCAACAGCCCCATTGCACTTGGTCTTAAAGGGGAGTGAAGTGAATGTCTAGTTCTAGCAACAAAAACGACAGGGTTTAAGGACATACCACAACTTCATGAGGCACAAGGTTATGGTTTAAAAGAAGAGATAATGTGATTTGATAATGAGTTTAACTTCAATGTTCATTAAACTTGACGGTAAGCAAGTTGTTGGCTGCATCTATATTAAACTTAGTACCAATTTAATGTTTGGAGCAAGTTGTTGGCTGCATGAAGCTGTCTTATAACTTTTAAGTTAAAGTTTGGTATCTGTCTTTTTAAGAAGAATTTATAGCTTAATTTACTAATTTCTAGTTTATTTTCCAAACGCTATTTCAATTATATTTTGAGCTTATAACTTTTGGTCTTTTCTTTCATTTTTACTCTTATTATTTGTTTATATAATACCTACTTTTACCCTTTATTATTTATTCTATCATTTAAAATGAAACAAACATAGCGCTATGTTCCAATTTATTTTTATACAACATTACTGCTTCTCTGTTATTGTATAATTCTAGGGACATAGTATATATACTATATATCATGTACCTTTTTTTAATAATAGGCATATATTATTCTTTTTTACATTTGCGCCAACATTTTTTTATTTTATAATTTAAGACCATGACCTAATTCTAAAAATGAAAAAAACAGTCAGTATAAATGGGTTAATTGTTATGTTTAGATTGAAAAAAATAATAATTTAAAATAAAATTTCAACATATATAATTTTTTTTTAATAATAATACATTACATTAATAAATTTAAATTATTATCTTAAGTATAAAAATTTCATATAAAATTTAATTACTCCCTCCGTTTCTTTTTAATTGTCTTTTATTATCATATTTAGTGTTTCTATTTAATTGTCCTTTTTGTATTTTATGGGTATCATTTGTCAATTATACCCTTTGTCAATTGCTCTTATCTTTTTCCACAAAACCAATTAATGCTATATATTTGGAAAACTAAATCTTTTTTTTTTAAATTTTTTTTGTTGGTACATAACATATTAAATTTTGTTTTTTTTTTTAAAGAGAAAGTGTAGGCAAAAACATAGGAATTTATTGGGGGATTAAAATGATGGTATAATAGGAAGATAATGTGCAAAAATACACTTCCTTAATTTGGTGTCATCTTTCTAAAAAGACAATTAAAAAGAAACAGAGGGAGTATGAATTAAGAAAATCCTTTGATGTCATTTTACATTTATCAGTAAGTTGAACCGCTAATTTTACCAAACATTATAATTAACTTATAAACTAGTATAAGATATAAGCTATCGACTTTATCAACCATCCGCTATTTTTACTAAACATAGCCTCATTATATTACCAAACTTTAAGATAAGTATCGTCAAGAGACAAACAAATAATCTGGCTCATTCGTGAGCTTGAGCTTCATATGCTAATTCTCAAATATATGATTATATGCCATCTTGTTCTTGTATCGAAACTCTTACTATTATTATTATGATTATATGCGGAAGTTGGATTTAAAGGGTCATTAAGGGTGTTGATGAATCTGTATAAGATGCTGGAAAGAGCAATAAAAGGACACTGAATGAATAATTTGTGTTGGCCCGTTTTGCTTTTATTGAGCCCAATAAGACCTGGACAAACTCTTTTCCCTTTTGTATTCTCTCCCATATCCCTTATGATAGGGAGGGTGTCTCTTAGTTTCCTTTAATATACAAAGTTTTTTTCAAAAAAAAAAAAGAATGAATAATTTGTGTTTTAAATTTGAGCTCAAAATGTTGAGTATTTTCTTCTTTTTTTGGAAAAACTAATAATAAAATTTTTAATTTATTAAGAAACTTTGGCATAAGATATGCCAATAGATTACAAAGGGCTCTCAAAACAAACTACCCCAATACCTGAAGCACAAGCTAAAAAGCAAAATACATAGTAAATAAAAAAACTAGGATGATAATTGAGACATTACAAAGAGAAAGAAGTATCAATAAACTCAAGCAACGATGAGCTATGATCCTTAACCGAAACCAATTGATATTTCTCCCAGTTCTGGCTCCAGTTGAGGAAAGACTAAAAAAATGAGGCAAGTATAAAGATCGGATATCTAACGGATTTTTCAAAGGCTCCCCAGAAGGGCAAGTATAAAGAGAATAAGGGCCTGTTTGATTTAGTTTTCAAAAACTGTTTTTTAGTTTTTGAAAATTTAAAAACAGTTTTGCAAACCTATTTCCAATTTTCCAGTTTTTAAAACTAAAAAATCAAAACAGTTTAGAGATGTTTTGGCTTTCAATTTCTGTTTTCACTTTCCAAAAGAGCCAAAAAGAAAACACACGGAAAACAGTGCAAGTTTTCATTAATGGCATATTGGTAATATTTTCCAACTTTCATAATATATTTTTTTGGTTTCATTTTTCATCTATTTTGTAACCCGCTGCATACTTCACAACATCTACCCCTTCTCTTCTAGTGTAATTATTATCTATTTTTTATTTAAATAATATGGCAAACATTGGTTGCATGTGTAAAATATCTTTACACTAACGATACATAGAAATTAAATTCAAAAATTAAGGTCCCGTAACTAACTTGATTCAACTGAAATCCCTTTGTCAGCACATGGTCATGAAAATGCAGTGCTTTTTTAACATGGCCACTAAGACATAGACCTTTGATGAGAGTAGTGAAGGTTATAGTATTTGGTTGATAACCCATCTTGAGAATCTTACCCAATACAGAAAAGGAAAAAGTAATTTGACCACTTAGGTGACAATAACAATTGATCAAGATATTGAAAGTACATAAATCAGGGGTAATTTCTTTGAATTGCTCCAATTTGTGACAAAGGGAAATGACAGTGGTGTAATGCTTAATCTTAACAAGGGAAGTTAAAATCTTGTTAAATTCAACAATGGGTGGAGTATGGCGCATTTGGAGCATGTGATGGAATGAGGAAACAGCATCATCAACACGAACATCATTGCGAATGAATCGATTGTTGGTGCACAAGGTTCAAAGATGATAGATAGAAAAGAATAACGGCGCAAAAGGAGAGAAATTGAATGTTCTATTAAATGACGGCTACAAAAGAGAATAAAGATGAAAGATAAAAAGTGACATCAACTACTAACCTATTTATAAGCAAAACTAGGTCATAAGGACAACACAACAAAATACTAAAATACCCTCAAATATAAATTACTTCTAACACCATCCCTTAATTTATATTTGCACACAAACTAACGCTCCAGAAGTTAAACAAACTTTTGGACTTTTGGATCCTCATCAGAAGCTTGTGCTTGCTTCTGGCTTTCTGTTTCTCCTTCAGCTTCAGCTTCTGCTTCTGCTTTTCTTTCTGCCTCGACCTTTTCTTGTGCTTCAGCTTCAACTTTTGCTTCTTCTTCTGCTTCAGCTCATGCTTCTGACTAGCCTCAGAAGCTCTATTGTTTCTGGGCTACACTGCTTCTGAGTAATGACCACAGAAGTTTCTTCTTCTAACAGCTTCTGAATATGAATTAGTTCCAGCACCATCCCTTAATTCATATTCAGCCAGTTCACCTTTTGCAACACTTATTCCATCCCTCAGATGGATAAAGTATTCAGCCTTGACATCCTTTGTCAGAGCATCTGCAAGTTGCTTCTGAATGCTACAGTGAGCATCTTCTAACACTTCATTCCGGACTTGACTTATCAGAGTCTCAAGTTCTTCTTTGATGGCCTTCAACCATACTTTCTGCTTCAGAGCCTCTTTCGTACTCACGGGTTCAGAGTCTTCTAACATGGCACACAGAACGACTTCTCCCTTTGAGTCTACTTCAGCATCTTGCAAGATGTCAAACTCTGCAATCCTTCTTGGAACTTCAGAACGTCTGACTCTCTGCAGCCTCTGATCTTGAACTTCAGAACTTCTGACCTCAGAAGCTCCGTCAGAACCTTGACCTATAGAAGCTCCGTCAGAACCTGAATCACCTTCAGAACCTGAATCGCCTTCAGAGCCTGAAGCTCCGTCAGAACCTGAATCACCTTCAGAACCTGAATCTTCTTCAGAGTCTCCTTCAGACTCTGACTCACCTTCAGGACTTTCAGAGTCAGCTTCATCTTCTGACTCTGAGTCATAGAGTTTGACTCCAATTTCATAATCATCTTCTGAAACTTCTTCAGAGTCAGAAAACGTCAACTTCACAGGTACATCATCATCAGATTCATAAGCCATTAATAGCACAGGTTCATCATCAGAACTTCTGGCCATATTAGCTTCTTCTGACTCCATTTCTTTGTTTAACAAGCAATCATTGGCATAGTGACCAAAGTTCTTGCAACAGTAACACTGAACATTCTTCTTCTGGTCATACTTCTCCTTTCCCCTCTGATATTTCTTCTCATCAGAGGTTGAAGTTTCCATCTTCTGGAATCTATCACCACGTCTATTTTGCTTCTTGACAAAAGAAGCCTTCAGAGCTTGCTCAACTTCCCTCTCAGAAGTTCTCTCAGTCAGACGCAACTCATGCGCCTCTAGACTGCTTTGCAACTCTTCTATTCTCATGGTTTCCAGATCCTTAGAATGTTCAATAGCAACCACAATGTAATCAAACTGAGGGGTAAGGGATCTCAATACCTTCTCAATGATTACTTGTTCTGAAAGTGTTTCACCACAAGCTTTCATCTCATTAGTGATAACAATCATTCTGGAGATATACTCAGAAACGTTCTCATTGTTCTTCATGTTGAGATTCTCATATTACTTTCTCAAGGACTGAAGCTTCACCTTCTTCACTGATGCGTCACCACCGTAACATCTGACCAGTGTGTCCCACGCAGCCTTTGCTGTTTCAGAGTCAGCAATTTTCTCAAACACGTTCTCATCAACACATTGATGAATAAAGAACAGAGCCTTCTGATCTCTCTTCCTTTCTTTTCTCTGCGCTTCCTTCTGTTCCTCCGTTGCATCTGCTGCAACCGGAACATAGCCATCGGTAACAAGCTCAAGGACATCTTGAGCACCAAACAGCACACGCATCTGAATCATCCACCTATTCCAGTTTTTGCCATTAAGAACTGGAAGTTTAGTATTCAAATTTCCGTCTCCAGCCATCTTCTAACTTGTGCAAACTCTCAGATCTCACTCACACTCACACAGTGTTTCCCAACCCACAAACAATCAAGAAAAATGTGATTTAACACAACTTTGTTTCCCAGAAACAAAGTCAATCACACAGTCACACAAACTCACGTTCACTCGTGTTTCCCTGTGTTTGGAACCGGAGCTCTAGATACCAATTGTTGGTGCACAAGGTTCAAAGATGATAGATAGAAAAGAATAACGGCGCAAAAGGAGAGAAATTGACTGTTCTATTAAATGACGGCTACAAAAGAGAATAAAGATGAAAGATAAAAAGTGACATCAACTACTAACCTATTTATAAGCAAAACTAGGTCATAAGGACAACACAACAAAATACTAAAATACCCTCAAATATAAATTACTTCTAACATCGATTGATACAATAAGAATATGATCTTAAGGATATGGGATTAGAGACAAACTTCCGCATATATTATTCATTCACAATGGCTCAAACTAATATATCCAGTTGAGGAAAGACTAAAAAAATGAGGCAAGTATAAAGATCGGACATCTAATGGATTTTTCAAAGGAAAAGAGAATAATACTCTTTCTTCGGCTCCCCAGAAGGGCAAGGAAGATGAGACGCATCCAAGACGCCGCGATTTTGCTACTTCCTACTTCTTGTTTTGCAGCCAAGCAGTCCCATAAACTGATAAGAAATAATAGTGTGATATGCATTCATTATGCAAAATTGATGAGAAGTCTAACTAAAATTCAAATTACAGATTAGTAGTATCACCCTCCCTTATATATGTTTTCTTCATTCTTCTGTAAAACTATGTTCAAGATTATCACAAGAACATACATACCTGAAATAATTACAACTTTTGCCTTTAAAAAAGCTCCAAATAAACAGCCAGCAATGACTTCAAAGAATATATCGTAGCCCTAAAGAAAACTCAATGGAAAAGATTGAATCCATACATTTTTCCCTTTTTGCGAAAACAATGCACAGAAACAAAATGCTTCTACCCTCTAAATGGAGTCGACTACATGAACCAAACAACATCACAATTGTGTACCATAAATCATGTCTAAAGACAAAACATTTATATCTAAAATCCTTTTAAATAGTTGGACATAAAGTCCAGGATTATCTTCCATATAATAGGGTAAACAATAAGTGGTAGAGTATTCATAACTCATCAGTTTTGACATTGTTTTTTATTAGAAACACAGAGAATGATTAATGAATGAAAAGACTGTTACAACTATAAAAAGAAAATTGGCAGCACATTGGAAAGAAAAATATAACTACATCAAGAATAACTTTTTATCAAAACTAAAGTAATAGTGAGCTCATTGTGTAGTTCACCATCCTTTGTATATGTAACTATCAAGTACATGTATAAACAAATACTAAACTTTAGATCATTGTCATAAAAAATCAAGATAACCTAATATGCAACAAGAGATCATCTCAACTAGTCTTTCTCTTACAAAAGACCTCTAGCAATCATTTCACGTAGAAGTTTCTCTGCATGAACATTCTCATCATTTTCAAAGAGAGTGTAAATAATTGTTTGATAAGTTACAACATCAGGAATGCAACCATTCTCTTCCATTTTTTGCGGCAGGGCAAAAGCTTCATCAAACAAGCCCTCTAGACAAAGACCATTAATCATAATATTATATGTCCAGACTGTTACATTATAGCCTTTAATCAAAAGATCTTGAAACATCACCTGTGCGTCCTTAAGTCTTCCTTCTTTGCATAGTCCATCGATAAGCATATTGTATGTGTACATATCTAGTTGAATGCCTTGGTCTTTAATTTTCTTAACCAATGCAATAACCTTGTCAACATGATGGTTTTTACATAAAGCCTGCATTAAGGAATTGTAAGTGATTACATTCGCAGGTTGACCTCTATCATGCATTTCATCAAGAAGCTTCCAAGCACGAGAGATTCTCCCTGATTTGCACAAACCATCAATAAGAGTACTATAAGTTATCGTACTAGGAATAATATTCCTGCTTTGCATTTCTTTGAAGAGATTCATGGCTTCATCTATCATTTTAATCTTACATAGCCCATTGATCATGACACTATAGCAATAAACATTGGGCACCACTCCTCTCTGGGCCATTGTGTTGAATATAACTTTGGCTTTGTTCACTTCATTAACTAGGACATACCCGTCCATTAGTGAAGTATACGTAACAACATCTATTTCCACTCTTTGTTTCACCATCACAGCTAATACATTTTACACAATCCGTCTAAATAACTTCATAGCCGCACTTATTTCTCCCATTTTACACAATCCATTAATCAAGATCCCGTAACTAAATTGATCCAAACGAAACCCCTCTGCAATTTGGTGAATGGGTGTAGTAATCTTGCAAGCGTATGGCAGAAAGAAGGAATTTGACAGTCCCTATAGACTATGACCGACTACTTTCCTTCAATTGTGTTTTGCAGGGAGGAAACAGAAATTTGTAATAGAACCCGACTACTTTTCGGTTTGTTCGGATGTCGGATCATATGGGTGACGGGTATAACAGGTCGGTTTTAACGGGTTAGATTGAAACTTTTTTGTTAAATCTAAAATTTCACTATAAAAAAAATATTATTATTCGAATAGTTCAATATTTCGTATTCACTATAACAAATGATACAATAAAAATGATAAGATGCAGTTACTTTGTTTCAAATTTGTAGATACAATGAAGTAAAAATTAAGATAAATGTATAATATTATCTTCCACATCTACTTTATCAACATATTACAGGCTTAAATTTGTAAAAGATTTTTCTCCTCTATCAAAGATAGATAAAATTAACAACGTGAAGAGAATAAGAAAAGAGAAAGAAGAGGTTCTCAAAATAAAAAAATTTAATTTTAGTAATTGTTCGGTCGGTTTTGATTTTGAAGAGATGAATTTTTAAAGACTCGCACCCGCCCGTATACAACCGTTCATGACCGATATTTCACAATCAATGTTTTTGTAACTATTAACTAAGCTTTGCATTTTTGTGATGGGTCCGGTTATTATACATAAGCTTTGCTTATGCATGCTGCATAAGTCCGGCCCAATAACGCGCTGCCCAACCCAGTTCCATGAGTACACCCCCTTTTTACTTCTACACCGCAAGCCCAACACTAACGGGAAAACGTCCGTTACTTTCTAGCGCTTTACCGTTACTTATTTTCAGTTTATTTTTAAATCACATTTATTGCAACCGTCGCGAAACTCATCCATCGTCCTCATCATCATCACCATCATCATCGTCGTCGTCGTCGCCAATCATCACCGTCGTCGTCATCTCCAATCATCAACATCACTGAAACCATCGTCGTCATCGCAAGCAACAATGGAGGCAACACATAAGCTTCAGAAATCGTTTTCCACAAAGAAAATAAAGAACACAACACAGGTTTTGTTCCACTACTTTATTCTTTCTCATTTACGTAAATAACTTAACAATTTTGTGGTTCAGTTGGCATATTAATGAAAATCATCTTTGAAAACCCTAAAAATTACAGTTTATTTTTGGTTTTTCTTAAAGTTTATTGTGATTCTCTGTTAAATTTGTTCATAAAATTGTTGAAAATGGTTTTTTAGTTCAGTTTGGCAAGTAATTGTAGTAAACCATTCAAAATTTAACTTCTGTTTTCAATTTTGTTGTGACTTAGTTATTACTTAGGGTTGGGGATTTGTTGAATTTTATAGGATTGAGCAATTTTTGATTGATGAAATTGAGTCAAATGTGGTTTCACTGAATGAGTAGAATGTGATCATTATGAACTTGTTAAAACTGATTGAAACCATTTCAGACAAGAATTGGTTTCAGCAAGTTTAAAACTGAAACCATTTGATGCTGGTATTTGTTTTCTTTTAATTATTTTTAATAATTGATGAATTTTTGGTTTTTTTTAAAGTTGATTGTGATTCTCTGTTAAATTTGTTCATAAAATTGTTGAAAATGGTTTTTTAGTTCAGTTTGGCAAGTAATTGTAGTAAACCATTCAACATTTAATTTGTGTTTCCAATTTTGTTGTGACTTAGTTATTACTTAGGGTTGGAGATTTGTTGAATTTTATAGGATTGTGCAATTTATGATTGATGAAATTGAGTCAAATGTGGTTTCACTGATTGAGTAAAATGTGATTATTTTGAACTTGTTAAAACTGATTGAAACCATTTCAGGCAAGAATTGGTTTCAGAAAGTTGAAAACTGAAACCATTTGATGCTGGTATTTGTTTCCTATTAATTATTTTTAATAATTGATGAATTTTTTATTTTTTTTAAAGTTTATTGTGATTCTCTGTTAAATTTGTTCATAAAATTGTTGAAAATGGTTTTATAGTTTAATTTGGCAAGTAATCGTAGTAATCTATTAATTTAACTTGTGTTTTCAATTTTGTTGTGGCTTAATTGTTACTTAGGGTTGGAGATTTGTTGAATTTTATAGGATTGTGAAATTTATGATTAATAGAATTGTTACTTAGAATGTGATGATTATGAACTTGTTAATACTGATTGAAACCATATCAAACAAGAATTGGTTTCAGCAGATTTTAAACTCAAAACGTTTAATGCTCGTATTTGTTTTCTTTTAATTAATGTCTGGACTGGAGTATATAGAATGGTTTCATAAAGGTTTACATCACAACCATTTGATACTGATAATTGTTTTCTTTGATCAAGGCTACCAAATCTAAGGCCCTAGGGCCAATTCCCAATTTCAGTATTGGACTTACACCATCTGATGAAGAAAAATCAGATGATAACAAAGCAAATATGAGAGGTAAGAAGATGCAAAAGAAGTTGAATCTGAAAAACCGTGGCAAAAATAAAGAACAATCTGCTGAGCAAGAAACTGATGAAGGAAGTTCAGATGACAACAATTCACAAAAAAAAGGGAAGCAGATGGCAAATAAGTCAGATCAAAAAAACCGTGGCAAAAGGAAACAACAAAATGTCAGACAACTTTCTGAAGAAGCAAGTTCTGATGACGACAATGCAAAGAAAGACTTGGATGCCGATCAGCGATTGAGGCACAAGCTTAGCATACCTAAAATCTATGACCTTATGAGGTCAATAGAAGGAAAAAGAAAAAAGGATGAGATAATTCAAACTTTGAATGAAACTGGCTTTGGAGGAATGGTCCATATATGTAAATGGACAAAAATCCACACATTTTTTGTCGAATGGATTGTCAAACGCTTCGAAAAGGATAACATGTGGATAAGACTGAACAAGACTGATGTGCTCCCATTGAGGGAAGAAGATGTGCACAGAGTGTATGAACTACCAATGGCAGGGGAGCAGATCAACACTAAACTTTGCTCAGAAACAACAATAAAGAGGCTCAGGGCAGAGTTAGGATTGACTGGTGATAATTCTGCATTTGTCAAGGTGACAGAATTGGAAAAAATACTGCAGAGAATGGAGAAACCGAAGGCATGGGTAAAAGGGGTCATTTGTCTTATAATTCACAACATTTTGTGCCCCACAAACAGAAACTTAGTTTCTTTGAATTATGCTCAAGTTTTGGAAGATGCTTCTTTTAATTGGTGCTCTCACATTCTCCAACATATGAAAGACGGATTGCAAAATCCAAAAGTGGCAAATCCGTTAGCGGACTTCCACTTCCTAATGGTATATATATTTCTCTCCCTCTCTCTCTCCCTCTCTCTATATGTGTATATATATATATATATCTGTATTTGTATGTTAGGAGTTTGTATGCCTGAACCGGTTATATAAATTTGAATATAGTATGTTGGATTTTTATATTTCTGAAACCATTTCCAACAAGAAATGGTTTCAGATAGTTGTCTCACACCACCATTTTACAGACATAATTGTTTTCTTTGAAACTGTATGTGAGGTATCTAATTTTAGGTACTTAAATCAATTTCACTATTATAATGTTTCACAGATTAATTACATGGACAAAATGGGGAAGAGAAGCCCATTCCTAACAGGAAAATACAAAAGGCCATCGCTTCGGGATTGGGATGTCAAGACGGCAAACCAAGACCTTCAAAAGGTGCATGAACTTATGAGACTGGAAAATGGTTTGACCGCTGGGGTCAAGAGACTGAATAGCACCGAAGATGTCCCAGTTGTAATTTGTTTTGATGCAGACACATGTCCACTATCTAAGGTGAGAGAAAATTAATGATATTCAAATAATGTAGAAACCATTTACTAAGCTTTTCTATGTAAGTTAATTATACTTATTGCTTTTCCAGTTATCATCCTTTGTGTCATACAAATATAAATATATATAATGGTTGATATTTTGCTGTACAGTTGTCTCTAATTGTATTGGTATTTTTTTTATAAACAATTGCAGGCAGAGGAGCATCTTAATTATTGTAGGGGTTGCATAGAGGTCTACAGTACTGCTGCAAAAACCTTGCAAAGAAGAATAGGTGAGGCAAATGCTTCAACTTCTGGAAAATTAGAACCAACTCCAATTGACAAAGCACACAAATCTGAAGGTGAAGAGACTGATACTTCAAGTACTGAAAAGTCTCCGAAGAATTTGCCTCACTTGAATGATGCAGATTCAGGAGAAACGAGCACAACCAATGAAGGTGAACAGGATGATAACAAGAATTCAGGTACTGAGAAGGTGGTAGAAGTACCTGACACTAAAGAGAAACAAAGTTCAAGTAGTTGTGAGGAGGAGAAAATATCAAAAACTGGTGATATGAGCTCTTTTAATGCTGGACAGGCTCAGGGTGAACCATCAAACCCAAACCCAAGCACTCAAGCAGAAAATAGGTACTGCATTAAGTTTCAATGCATAACATGATGTAAAACCATTTTGCTTGTTAAATGGTTTTATAAAGTTGCTCTCTTGAACCATTTTGCTTGTAGAATGGTTTCAAAGAGTTGTACTTTTAAACAATTTTTCTAGTAAAATGGTTTCAGACAGTAGTACTATAATAGCATTTTTAAGTCTTATGCTATGTTTATTTTACAAGGGATTAATGGTTTCAGGTTTAATGGAGATGATGATACCAAAAGTAATGATGAGAATGACAATGTTGAAGAAGTTGAGATTGATGCGAAGATGATTAATGAAGAAGCATGTAACGTGGGAATGTCATTGACACAGGAAACTATATTGGAATTTCCCGAATATTTTGGACCTTCAAATGCAGCGTAAGAAATGCTTTTTCATTTATAATATGTAGACTATGATAACAAACTAATGGTTTTAAAAAACTTTCTTAAACCATAACTTTTAAAATGATTGTCAATTATTTTGATACATGATTTCAAAAACCTACAATGTTCTTTCATGGTTTCAGATCCAAGGGTTTCAGAAAGTATTACTAAAAAACAGTTTTTAAGTTTTATGCTATGTTTATTTTACAACGGAATAATGGTTTCAGGTTTAATAAAGATCATGATACCAACAGTAATGAGGAAAATGACACTGACGAAGAGGTTGAGATTGATGCGAATATGATTGACGATTCAGTGAAAGCAGCCTGTAATGTGGGAATATCATCGACACAGGAAACTATCCTGAAATTTCCCGAGTTTTTTGGACCTTCAAATGCAGCGTAAGAAATGATTTTCATTTTATGCTATTTAAACTATAATAACAAACTAAGGGTTTTAAAGAACTTTCTTAAACCATAACTTTTAGAATGTTTGTCAATGATTTTACATGATGTGTAAAACCTAAAATGCTTTTTCATGGTTTCAGATCCAATGTAAATAATTCAGAAAATCCACTTCAAGCCACACAGGAAACAACAAATGCTTCAGAAAGTCAATTTTCAGCAACACAAGAAACAATTTTGAAGTACCCCGAGTTTTTTAATAATGATTCAACGGAGAAAGAACCCAAACAAAGCCTTGCACTTGTGTTAGTACCAGATCCTAATGTTAAGCATGGGGTGGAGCGTACACAATGTGACCCAAACATTGTTATAGAGTAAGAAACAATGTCATAATTGCACTTTATTATTGATTAATTAAATTTTGTACAATAACAATATTAATTAAATTCTTCGAAAAATAACAATATCATGTATCATTATTTCACAGTGCAACTCCATTGAAGTCAGTGTTGCCAGACCAAATAATTGACTTGGACGATATCACAACAAAGAAAAGGAAGAAGCATAACATGCTTTATTCAGATACCACATACCCGGAGCGTCGACGGGCCGTGAAGAAATCGAAGTACCTAGCAAGCCCATATGATGACGCTGTGCACGAGTCTAATGCATCTGAGTTGCAGAAAATCTTATCATCATATGCTTGGAGTCCGGATTCGGACCTTTCTGAGTAAGTGAAAACAATTTCATATTTAGCTTACTGTAAGTCTGATGAGTATTGATTATGTTTATATTGATTTTTGTGCCAAAATGGTTGTTTTATTTGGTTTTTATGCTGTTCTTTTGAACTATGATTTTTTATCTTAACTGGTTGTGTGTTAAAATCATTTTGCATGATAAATGGTTTCAGAAGTTTACCTACACAAACCATTTCATGATAAAAATGGTTTTATCTAAAACTGCATATATATTTGTTATCTGCATACTGCTTGATGAAATCAACTTTGTAATACTACATCTACTAAATTACTTCATAATTGAACAGGTATGAGCTTCTGTACTGCTGTGAAAACAAAGCTCATAAGTATTCACTGGAAAGGAGAGACTTATGGTCACTACAACAAGACGAATGAGTGTCATGCTTTGTGATCAACGCCTGGGTCAACTGCTTAAACTGGAATCAGCAAAGACACAAGATGACAAGACTGGTTACACCCATGGTTAACTATGTATGCATTATATTCCAAAAATTTTAATGGTTTCCTTTATTAATTAAGCTGAATAATACTTTACTGATTTTACTGATTTGTTCTTACATAAACAGGCTGACCTGGAAAAACCTGGTGCTTTTGACAAAAATAACCCAGCTGCATTCGGGAGATTCATCGAGAGGCTAAGCAAATTCAATTACATTGATTGGCAGACCATTGACCTTAACAGCCTAGAATATGTAAGTTTCAGTTCATATGGTGTTTAATTTTATTGCATGCTTGGATCTGCAGTAATACTTTGAAATATTATTGGTGTTGTATGTGTGAAACCATTTTGTACAGATAATGGTTTCAGTAACTTCTCTTACAAAACCATTTGATGTACATAATGGTTTTCTTTGAAAATGCATACATATTCTATAGTTTTTTCATTTAACTATACAATAGTAAATAATGCTTTTCCCATTGGAACTGCAGATCGTGGCACCGGCTTTAATGGGGGACCCGGGGAGTCATTATGTGTGCTTTGTGGTGAACTTGAAGGACAACAAATTTGAATTCCTCAATAGCTTGAATGGAGAAAATCTGTACACAAATAATGGTGCACCCACTGTATACAAGCATATGTTTGATGTCTGGCTAAGCGAGGTGGAAGTATTTGTGACAGAAATGTATAGGCGAAAAAGGATCGCAATGCCCTTCAAGTTTACATCATTTCAGTGGCATTCACCAAAGATGCCTAATCAAATTGATAAATGCAACTGTGGAATCTTCTGCATGAAATTCCTTGCTGAATGGGCAGGTGACAACACACAAATGGATTCTTTCAAAGGTTGGAAGAGAATGCCAAAAAAGCAGAAGGTTGCAAGGATGATGGATCTCAGGACACAAGCAATAGCAGAAGAAATGAGGTGGAGGATAAAGCAAGAAAATACCATGCAGCAAAGCTTGGAAAACTAACAACTTAAACATGGATCTTTGGTTGAAGAATTTATTGACTTTATGCAAAACTGAGAATTTATGCATTAGTTCTAAATTTGACTTTTTTATTTTATTGACTTCCTATGGATTTATGGATTGGTTTAATGTTTTTTTTTACAAACCACTGGATTGTTTAATGGATCTTTTTATTTTATTTTATTGACTTTATATGCATTTATGGATTGTTTTATGGATTGTTTTATGCATTAGTTCTAAAGCTTTATATGCATTTATTACAGTTAATTGGAACATAGGACTTCCAATCTTGTACAAACCATATAGGTTCAAGCTATTTGTCATCAAGTTAAAAATAAAATATATGTCTAATCATCAATACTCATCTTTCCAAAGTATATCTCTTATGTTAAATTATGTCTAATAATCAATATCTTACAATATTACAAAACAATTAATGAAACCATAACCATCATGGGTTCACTAGTGTGGTATGTGAAGACAAAGTACAATCCAGTTAGAAGTACACTCAAATATAGTCAAATTCATTACAAAACAACAAACCCCCTGTAAAGAAACATCATTTACATCGACAATTGTCCTTGAAACCATTCAACAATAACAATGGTTTCACTGTATGACATCTGGAAACCATTTAATGTACTAAATGGTTTCACTGTATCAAAATTTTGATATGATTATAAAAAATATGTCTAATCATCAATATCTTACATTATCACATTTATGTCCTTTAAACCATTCAACAATAACAATGGTTTCACTATATAACATCTGAAAACCAATTGATGTACTTAATGGTTTCAGGAAACTATTAGGAATATAAATAACCATATATATATATAACCATTCAACAATAACAATGGTTTCACTGTATAACATCTGAAAACCAATTGATGTACTTAATGGTTTCAGGAAACTATTAGGAATATAAATAACCATATATATATATATATATATATATATATATATATATATATATATACATATAACCATTCTATTTGAAACTGTGATGTGACTTAGATTATGTCAAAGAGTCAAATAATAAAATATATGTCTAACCATCAATATCTTATGTGTAACAAAAAAACATCAAATGACCAAGTACGATTAATTCATAACTAATGCACTTGTAACAGACTCTACTACAAAGTTATACCATAAAAAAAAATTAAAAAATGCAAATATATCAATCAGTAGCCTCTTTTCCCTCATTTGATTCTTCCGCTGAATAATGAGTTTTTGCCTCTCTCGCCTCTCTTGCCTATCTCTAGACAATTCATAATCAGATTTAAGTCGCTTCTAGACAACTCCTCTGCCTTTTTCCCAGCTTCAAGAACACCATTAAGAAAAATTTGAGAAGCCTCGGGATCTACGGAAACACGTGTAGACAGCTGAACTGTAACAGCACAAATCTGTTGATATCGTTGTGCTTGAGTCGTAGCTTCAGTGGCAACATTGACAGTGGAATTCAGCTTATCAAACGACTGACGCGCATCTCTACAGCAACGCTTTAAAACATATTCCGCAGGTATTGTTTTCAAACCATGGTATTGGACAGAACCACCTAAAAACTCTAAGATTCTGAAAACATGACAAAGTACAATCCAGTTAGAAGTACACTCAAATATAGTCAAATTCATTACAAAACAACAAATCCCCCTGTAAAGGAACATCATTTACATCGACAATTGTCCTTGAAACCATTCAACAATAACAATGGTTTCACTATATGACATCTGGAAACCATTTAATGTACTAAATGGTTTCACTGTATCAAAATTTTGATATGAGTATAAAAAATGTGTCTAATCATCAATATCTTACATTATCACATTTATGTCCTTTAAACCATTCAACAATAACAATGGTTTCACTGTATAACATCTGAAAACCAATTGATGTACTTAATGGTTTCAGGGAACTATTAGGAATATAAATATATATATATATATATATATATATATATATATATATATATATATATAACCATTCAACAATAACAATGGTTTCACTGTATAACATCTGAAAACCAATTGATGTACTTAATGGTTTCAGGAAACTATTAGGAAACTAGTGTGGTATGTGAAGACAAAGTACAATCCAGTTAGAAGTACACTCAAATATAGTCAAATTCATTACAAAACAACAAACCCCCTGTAAAGAAACATCATTTACATCGACAATTGTCCTTGAAACCATTCAACAATAACAATGGTTTCACTGTATGACATCTGGAAACCATTTAATGTACTAAATGGTTTCACTGTATCAAAATTTTGATATGAGTATAAAAAATATGTCTAATCATCAATATCTTACATTATCGCATTTATGTCCTTTAAACCATTCAACAATAACAATGGTTTCACTGTATAACATCTGAAAACCAATTGATGTACTTAATGGTTTCAGGAAACTATTAGGAATATAAATAACCATATATATATATATATATATATATATATATATATATATATAACCATTCAACAATAACAATGGTTTCACTGTATAACATCTGAAAACCAATTGATGTACTTAATGGTTTCAGGAAACTATTAGGAATATAAATAACCATATATATATATATATATATATATATATATATATATATATATATATATATACATATAACCATTCTATTTGAAACTGTGATGTGACTTAGATTATGTCAAAGAGTCAAATAATAAAATATATGTCTAACCATCAATATCTTATGTGTAACAAAAAAACATCAAATGACCGAGTACAATTAATTCATAACTAATGCACTTGTAACAGACTCTACTACAAAGTTATACTATAAAAAAAAAATTAAAAAATGCAAATATATCAATCAGTAGCCTCTTTTCCCTTTTGAGCCTCATCATCTCTCATTTGATTCTTCCGCTGAATAATGAGTTTTTGCCTCTCTCGCCTCTCTTGCCTATCTCTAGACAATTCATAATCAGATTTAAGTCGCTTCTTTGATCTAATTGGATTTGATCTTGCTTTGAATTTTGGAGCAGTGGACTTTACCCCATCAGATGGTTCACTAGCAGCAGCTGTATTGGAAGATTTAGATGGCGTCCCGGACGATGGGCCAGTATCAATATCTTTACGCATAAGCAACTCCTCTGCTTTTTTCCCAGCTTCAAGAACACCATTAAGAAAAATTTGAGAAGCCTCAGGATCTACGGAAACACGTGTAGACAGCTGAACTGTAACAGCACAAATCTGTTGATATCGTTGTGCTTGAGTCGTAGCTTCAGTGGCAACATTGACAGTGGAATTCAGCTTATCAAACGACTGACGCGCATCTCTACACCAACGCTTTAAAACATATTCCGCAGGTATTGTTTTCAAACCATGGTATTGGACAGAACCACCTAAAAACTCTAAGATTCTGAAAACATGACGACATAAAAAACCTTTGTTCTCAAACATACGACATGTACAGCTCATTCTTTTTTTCTCGGTATCAATTGTCACAACCCTTTCATCAAGACGAACATGATCTTCAGAAGTTGCGGAAAGATTTTCATTAATTACTTCATCCAAGACATCATGATTTGAAAGCCCAACTACTTCATTACCAACATCATCATAATTAGTAGCAACTACTTCATCAGGTTCATAAACCTGTTCAATGGTAAAAACTTTGAAAACCTTATTGAAGGGAGACACTTGAGTTGTGTCCTCTTCATAATAGTATTTGAACGAAAGATCATACTGCCTATGAATGAATGCAAAGCTAGATGATGTGTACTTGTTTACCACAGACCGCATCAGCTGACTGTTTGGATAATTGTTTTTTGTTCTAGTATTTGCAGCCTTGAAGTCAAACTCAGCATGGTTATCCTTCATTCTCTGAACCATCATGTTAAAATGACTAAAGAATCGAACAAGTGAATGGTCTGGCTGCAGAAATCCACGGAGAAAAGCATTGAAAGACTCACTTAATTGAGTCGTTTTCAAACCGGCCGTAAAATGTGACTTCACCCAAGCTGAAGACCAATGCATACGATTCTTGTGAGTTTGAACAAGCCAACTAAAGTCTGAAGTTGGCCTTCCATCAAAACAATTTTTCATCATTTGATCCCAATTGTAATCAAAATCAGCTTCATTGTCTACACTTGAAATCAAGATATTTAACTCATCAAAAAAAGCACTGTTTGCGCGAGACCCAAGGTTTTTCTTTGCATTCTCTGCCATATGCCATGAGCAAAGTCCATGAAAAACACCTTCAAAAATGTTTGGAACTGACTTCAACAACGCAGTAGCCTGGTCTGTATATATTGTCTTTGGTTTCTTATTTGCCATACACCTCAAAAAAGTTGTGAACAACCAATCAAAAGTAGCTGCGGTCTCATCATATAGTAGGGCAGCACCAAACAACACACTCTTACGATGATTATCAAAGCCCATTAATGCAGCTGAAAATGGAAATAAACCAACTCAGAAACAAAAAAACAGCATATATAAAAATTACATTATCACAAAACCATTAGTGTTGTTAAATGGTTTCAATATGTTATACAATGCAACCATTACTATACTTAAATGGTTTATCAATGGCCTACATTAAAAATTATAAATAACAAATCTGCATTTAGGAAAAACACCCTCTGATAACATCAGAATAGTAAATATATCTTAAAGTACAATTTTAGTTAGATGACAATAATGATGGAACTACTATTTATATACTATTTTTCTGGAAACCATTACTAATGTTTAATGGTTTCAACATGTTACAGGAAGAAACCATTTTTGTTGTTAAATGGTTTCAATATAAGAGAACTCCAAAAAACAAATTAAAAACCATATGAAAGAAGTTCAGAAAACAAACCTAATGGTCGATACTGATTGTTGGTTCGGTAAGTCGTATCAAAGCTGATAACATCACCAAATAAAGCATAATCAAGCTGCATAATCCCATCTGCCCAAAAAATACTAGCTATATCTTCCGCAGCATCAACTTGAATATCATAATAAAAGGATGGTTTCGAGAGCGCTTCATTCCTAAAAAATTCTTGAATCACAGTTGCTTCACCAACAACCATCTCTTTCTGACGTTTCGTCATCAGATAATTCTTTAAAT
Organism: Trifolium repens; assembly: GCA_030408175.1. NCBI lineage: Eukaryota > Viridiplantae > Streptophyta > Magnoliopsida > Fabales > Fabaceae > Trifolium > Trifolium repens. Next base: position 12,790,574 of record CP125846.1, read on the forward strand.
CCGAAAATCGAAAAGGGAGATTATCAGTGCCTCCAACTCCCTGACCCATTACTTCATAAGAAGTTCTCATGGACATTCCAGCTTTGAAATTGATTACAGCTAGCTGTCCTTGCACTTCATTGACTTCTCTAAATGATCTCAAAAAACGTCCATGCTCCGCTTTATGTAACGGGTGACAATGAGACACATCCCATTTGTATATCTTATATGCATTCAGAGTTTCATCCAACTTCAAAAAAATATCAGCTGTACAACCAATCATTTCCTCGGCTTTTTCTTTAACTTTCTCAAATTCAACAACAACCGGACTATCTGATGTTGGTCTGTTCTTCGGATCAAGCAAACTTCCTTTCTTGTAACCTTGTTTGTTACAAACATAGCGTAGATAATGTACTTTATCGGATGGCGTATTCTGTGAATTCTTTTTTGATCTCAACATAGTCCGAATTGAAAACCCATTATTAAATGCATAATCACCATAAAACTTTTCAACCTCTTCAATAGATTTAAAAACAAGAGACTCCCAATTTTCTTTTTTATCAACACATGTTTCAGACCTATCAACACCAGCCAATGGCCCAGAGCTATCAACAACAGCCAATGGCACAGAGCTATCAACAACAGCCAATGGGCCAATTTCAAATGAACTAGACATCAAATCCATTGACAACAGCAACAATCCCTGTAAACAAAGATAATTTAAAAGTAAGATATCAACTGAAACAACAAGAAAAGTAACATCCATACAGTAGTATACCTAGAATACCATTTACATAGCCAATCGTTGTTCTTGAAACCATTTCACAATATTAATGGTTTCACTGTATAACTTATGGAAACCATTTAAAAATAATAATGGTTGCATATAATTTAAAACCACACAACTATAAGGATAAAATGTTTCACCTTGTCTTCTTATTCCTGTAGCTGGAGAGTTTTTCTTGGAGTTACTCACTAGTGCAGTGCTGAAAATCAAAGACTCGATTGCCCACCACTTATGTGATCAACAGTCTGTCATAACAAAATTGTCAATTATACACCAAAATTCAGAAGAGTGGTTGTCAGTACTACCAGTCAATAACAAGGGAATGAGTACAACTATGACACAATCATGATTTAAAAATTACTGTCATAGGTCTCAACGTGATTTCGAATCCGGAAGAAATGGGCACAATACTATAAAGGAGGATTCATTCCACAAATAGTGTTTGTTGATTCAAAGATTAATAGAGCAACAGACACATGCAACATTCTTTGTGAATGGCTTAATGAAAAGGAACTAAAGCATCAACATTCTACATACAAGCAGCTTGTAACCAATTTATTAGTCTCAAGGAGGATTCACTAATCCTTAAATATTTTGGCTTTAATATTTTGAAATCAAACTTAAAACAAGAACATGGGAAATAATCAAAGTATAATGAAAAAGAACTAAAGCATCAACATTCTACCTATAAGCTGCTTGTAACCAATTTATTAGTCTCAAGGAGGATCCACTAATGCCTTTAATATTTTGGCTTTAATATTTTGGAATCAAACTTAAAACAATAACATGGGAAATAATCAAATTATTAGTCTCAAGCAGAATTTTAGATTGTGTATGTATGAAGAAATTTAGTTTGTAGAATTAGCTGAGATACGCATAGATGTCTTCTTAGCTCTTCATTCTTCACTAGTGTACAGGATTTGTATAAATTTTTGTAAAATATTTGATTCGATTATTAAAGTTGTTGTAAACGTGGCATTCCCTAAATGAGCTAATTTGCTTACTCCTAAAAATCCCTTTATGATAATGTTCCTGTCTTTGCAATTCCCCTTTTCCTAAAAGTCATCATTAAGATTGGAATAAATCATTTCTAGCTCACTCTCAGAATTCTACATCAGGTTTGGTTCCTACTAGATCTTTGATACTAGTAACAGACCAAAATTCTGTTTCTTCACCAAATTATTAGCTTATGGTAACCATGGATTTCCTCCTTTTACCGAACCCTTAATCTAACACATATCGAAGCGCAGATGTGGTGATGACACATATCTGTTACTCAAGGCAATCACCTCAGAAAAAATAAAGAAACTCATTGAAACCATAAGAGGGCTAATTTGGTTTCAATACACTAAAAGTGTATAGTTATACTTTTCCAAAATAACCAATTATCAGCAAAAGTTACTAATCAACACTTTTTCAAAACAACCAATTATCAGAAAAAGTTACTAATCAACACTTTTTCAAAACAACCAAACTAAACAAAACAATTTTAGCATATGATTTTCCCTAAATCCAATTTTAGGTTAACACATATGTAGTTTGAGCAGCAATTAATATCCATGAACCAAAATCAGTAATTGGTTCATGCAAATCAGTAAAATCAGTATAATATAGATCAAAATCAAAAAAATCAGTAAAAATAAAACTCATGAACCAACCTCCCAATAGAATGTGATGACTGAGTTCTAAGTTCTGACTGTGTTATCATCCACCAATGATTATGATTTCGATGATGATGCTTTCGCCAAATGAAGCAATCGGTGGCAGTGAAGATGATCTCGGCGACGGAGATCGACGGAGAACGATGATGATGATTGCTTAGCTCCTGTGAAGAAATCCGTTATCTCGTTTGACGGAATCCGTTAGCTCCTGGGCATGTCTGAGATCATTACACGTGTAGCTGAATCTGAAGGCTGGGGTTTATTTTCTCAAACAGTCCGTGATTATAACACCTGTCAATGGCATCTGATGGCTCTGCTTTACTTATGCAGTGTGCATAAGTATAAGGCTTATGCATAATATCCTTAGCCTTTTGTGATAACTTTTTATATTCTATTTTCAAATTTATTTTCTTCATGTTTTAAAATAAAATAGTAATATATGTTAATAAGGAGACATGGTTGTCTCCGGTAGAAAAATAAATGTAGAGCATGCAGTGTGAGTATCTACCATTCATTTATTTTATTATATTATATAAACACTGTTCACAGTTTAAATTGATGGCCAAGATTAGACTGGAGGAAAAATTGATGGGAGAGGATCTCCTCTCGTTAATAAGGGGTATCACAACAACATTTTAGCCCTACCACAACACAACACCTAATTTTGTTAACATAAAAGAAAACGGTTATCAAATTTTGTTATGGTAGTGTATAAAATTTGATAAATTTATATACTTTCGTTTTGTGAGAGGAATCATATAAATTAATTTGTGTTTCTCTCTTTCTCTTTTTTTCTTATGTTTGTTTTATCCGCTGCAAAAGTCTTTTTAAAAACCTGCTCAGATTATAATCTTGTTTTAGAATCTGACTTATGTAGAATATAAAAAAAAATTCTAAACATGGATCAATTTTCAATAGTCTCTTTCTTAAAAGCTACTGCTCTAGACTCCAATAATAGCAATAACACTAGAATACACTGTTACTGCATAATTATGCAGATCATCACACCCAACTCCTCCAACAATGTGCATTAGTCTTAACCATAATGCACAATAATTTTCTTAAGTATTAGCCTTACTCAATATCACTAACCATCATACTTGATTTTCCTATTACCACAGACGGCAACACTGCCCATCGCCGGTCACTAATAATCAAAGTAACCAAATTTACACCAAGACATGATACAGGATTCAAGAACCATTTTGAAAAAGAGCATGAGAGAAACCACTTACCACTAACAACCTTTTATATCAATCCATTCATTCTATAGATATAAGAAGTCAATGCAGGTAACTTAATATTATGTAAAATCAAGCCAACCACAACACTATTAACATGTAAAAACAAGATATTATGTTGAGAACAAAGAAAATATTTCAAGTGTAAAACTAAAGCACATAGTAAAACATCAATCAGGTAGGTAGCAGGTAGCTTATCATCACTTAATGGTGTCAAAAAAAGTGCAACAGTTCTAGTTTTCCTAAAATAGATTCTGATTTTGGGGTCAGTGTCAGACTATCCCTTTAACTTGTCAAACTTGTGGCTTCTTATGCCAATAAATGAATCTAAGCTAATATTGAATCTTCAATGCCAAGAGATAAATCTTATAAAGTAAACAACATTCCATGTAAACACACTTTAGAAACTGGAACCTATAATGATAATATTAGTAGCTGTGATGTTAATTCCAGACAGCGGCATGTGGCACCAAACCCCAGAAATGCTATAGCGGTATAGCGGGATGACCGCTATTGTAAAGACTAAAAAACAATGTACATAGTAAACATAAAATCCATACATAAATATACAAAATTAAAGGGACAAATCATACTTATATTAGTAGATTATTCCGCTATAGTGTACTATTAACAACATAATGCTATTACCGTCATGTTTGGATAAATAACTTAAGTGCCTAGAGTATAAGCACTTATCAATATAAGTACTTATTTATAAGCTATTTATTTAAAAATAGATAAAATAAAGTCAAATTATTTTAATATAAGCTAGAAGCTGTTTCATAAACTATCTTGAAGAACTTATGGAAATAAGTTTAAAACAACTTATGGATATGTTATAAGCTATTTCCCAAAGCTCTCATACCCAAATAATCTCACAGGTGTTTATGCCAGATAAGCTCCAATTCATCAATTCAAACAAATCCTAAAGCTTGCAAGCCAAAGCTGCAAGGCAGACCTTTATAATACAATTAAAAAATCTTCTATTGGACTCAACTAGACCAGCTAAAGACCCTTCTACAAAAAAAACATACTATATGATAAGATGAATTTGTTTGAATCACCATTTTTTTAGAAATAACAAAACAATTCACATATTTCCTAATAAGAATTCTATAATTTTTGCTGTTTCTGCATTAATTTTCAAATATATCCTATTGTTATATCTTTATTGTATGACTACGCCAATGAGTCGTGCACCCTATACCAGATTCAACATAGATCAAAAATAAGACAGTGACACGAGTACTAGTACCTGACTCAACAAGAGCAATCTATACAAGTCTAACACAGGACAATGTATCACATAGCAAGGTTTCTTGAACTGACAACAAACACCAGCCAAAGATCACAAATACTACAAGACAGACAAGGTAATAGGTATCAACAAACTATGGCAAATCTATAATAACATAAAATCGTGCTATCTATGTCCTTTAAAAACAAGCTGGTTCATCTGTCGGGAGTTACCTCCTCTGTTAATTATTATAATTGTCCTTTAATTAAATTGATATCCCATCCCAAGAACCCTGCAGGGTGAGAGGGAACATAACAAACAACATTCAAAACTCAATAGTTTCAGCTTGGTTTGTGATTTGCAACGCAAAGAATAACCAATGAGCGAAAAAAAATCCTACAACTATACGAAGAAAATTGACAGTACATTTGAAAGAAAAATGTAATTCTATCGAGAATAAAAAACATCAACCAATTGTATCATTGTAAATTGTAATATCAAACTCAACATAAAAACATATCACTTCAAATTAAAACTAAGGTAATAGTGAACTCATTGTGTAGTCGATCATCCTATGTATATGTAACTATCAAGTAAATATTTAAACAAATAGTATAGATTATTAGACCATTGTCATCAAAATTAAAAGTAGCCTAATAAGTTACAAGACATAATCATAACTAGTACTTCTCTTACAATAGACCTCTAGCAATAATTTCAAGAAGAAGTTTCTTTGCTTTATCATTCTCATCATTTTTAAAGAGAGCACGGATAATTGTTTCATAAGTTACCGCATCAGGAATGCAACCATTGCTTTCCATTTTTGACAGCAATATCATAGCTTCATCAAACAAACCCTTTAAACAAAGACCATTGATCATAATAGTATATGTCCAGACCGTTACATTATAGCCTTTAATCAAAAGATCTTGAAAAATCACTTCTGCGTCCTTAAGTCTTCCTTCTTTGCATAGTCCATCAATAAGTACATTGTATGTGCACACATCTGGTTGAATGCCTAGGTCTTTAATTTTCTTGACTAATGTAATTGCCTTGTCAATATGATGGATTTTACATAAAGCATGTAATAAGGAATTATAAGTGAATACATCGGCAGGTTGGCCTCTACCATGCATCTCATTAACAAGCTCCAATGCATGAGAGATTCTCCCTAATTTGCACAAACCGTCAATTAGAGTATTGTAAGTTACCGTACTAGGAATAATCTTCTTGTTTGGCATTTCTTCAAAGAGATTCATGGCTTCCTCCACCTTTTTTATCTTGAATAGTCCATTAATTATGATATTGTAGCTTTGAACATTAGGAGCCACTCCCTTATCGGCCATAGTGTTGAATATATCTAAGGCCTTGTTCACTTGATTAACTAAGCAATACCCATCCATTAAAGCACTATAAGTAACAACATTCGGTTTTACACCTTCTTTCATCATCATAGCCAACACATTGATAGCTTGTTTCACATTTCCTTCCTTGCAAAATGCATCAACTAATATATTAAAAGTATAACCATTTGGGTAGATGTTTTTCAATACCATTTCATGAAACAAACCAAATGCTTCTTTCAATTGACCAGCAATACAAAATCCATAGATTAGAGCATTGAAAGTGACAACATCAGGAGAAATTTTCTTTGAAATCATTTCAGAATATAACTCATAAGCATCGGTTACACATTTATCTTTACACAAACTATCAATAATTGTGTTATACATTACCACATCAGTGTTGACTAATTTCCCATCAATTTGTCTCAACATTTGCATGGCGGCTCTAGTTTCCCCCATTTTACACAACCCATTGATCAAAGTCCCATAACTAACATGATCCAATTGAAATCCCTTTGCCAGCAAATGGTCATGAAAATGCAATGCTTTTTTAACATGGCCACTAAGACATAGACCTTTGATGAGAGTAGTGAAGGTTATAGTATCTGGTTGATAACCCATCTTGAGAATCTTTCCCAATACAGAGAATGAAAAATTAACTTCACGACGACCTAGGTGACAATAACAATTGATCAATATATTCAAAGTAAATAAGTTAGGAGTAATTCCCTTGAATTCCATTTGACGATAAAGGGATATGGCAGTGGTGTAATGCTTAGTCTTAACAACAGAACCTATAATCTTGGTAAATTGAATGATAGATGGAGTATGGGGCATTTGGAGCATGCGTTGGAATGAGGAAACAGCATCATCAACATCAACATCAACATCATTGTGAATGAATCGATTGATACAATAAGAATATAATCTTAAGGATATGGGATTAGAGACAAACCTGTTCATCAACATTAAGAATCACACTGAGTTGCTGGTTGCCTATGGATCAGAGACTTCAATTTGCTGCAACTCCAAATTAGGTAATGGTTTGAGCAAAATCTGATTTTATTTAATTTATATTTTGTATACTTATTCATTTAATTAACAACATTCATTTATTTATTTTTGTCATATTGTTAACTAGGGTATAACCCGTTCCAAACACTGGAAATAAATTAATGTCCACGGATGCATAGAAAACAATACTTTTTATATTTTTTAAAAGTTGAATATACAAATTTCAAGAAGATTTTACTATATTTGTTTTCTCAATTAGTGTCTCCGGGACACTAGTTAGCATTTTCCATAAATTTTTTGTTTAAGTTTAATCCATTGTAAAATAATTACCTTACACAATGTTAGTATTAATTTAAATATTTTAATATATAACTTTGCATAAATTAAATTTAAAACAAAATAATTTTAGTTATATTAATAATATTTGGATTGCGTTTTCATTGAAGACCCACTACACTACTATCAAATCATCGAGTTGGGATTCTCTTCTGTAGAAATAGCACTGGAGGATGTCCAGTGTTGTTATCCACCCTTCAATGAATTATTGTAAGAGTTGCAGTGCTGTACAAAAATAAAATGAATGGCTATGATTGGACTGCAGGAAAAATTTAATGGGAGAGGATCTCCTCTCCAAATCATCAAAGTATATTTTTTCACATTCTAATGACCAGCTCATTGAATATTAAGGTGGAATGTCTATTGGTGAGGGGTTCGAGTATGACTAGTATGCATGAGGTCCTAAGTTTGATCATCTGCTCTATGGTAAACCAAAAAACAAAAGTGGCATGCACCTTCGTATATTAGCTCATTTTATGTCTCTCGTGTTAAACAAAATTATAAGCTAATCCAATAAACTATAAGCTAGTTTATTAGAGTTACCATACACACCCTTAGTCTTTATTAAATTGAGGAAAACTTATATTCTATATGTTTAAGTGAAAATCGGGATAAAATTGAGGGTTGTGATATATTCAATCGCAACTTATATTAATATTTTTCTATGAATTTTTATATTATAATTTATTGAAATTATTGACCAAAAATATATTCAATCCATAGTTATGAAGCTAAGATAGTATAAATAAAATATTAGAGACTGAAATGATATATTAAATTAACAAAAGATTTGTTTTTTGAAAAAAAGGTATAAAAATTATTTGACCAATATATGTAGTTGTGCATAGTTGTTCAGTTCACTTACTCAGCTGGAGGTCTTCGCGCTCGTCGGTCTTTTTTGCAGATCATTTGGCTAGCTTGTGTTTGGGTCGTGTGGACTGAACGTAACTCCCGCCTGTTCCGAAACGCAGCAAGCCCCGTGGCCCATCTGTTAGACAAAGTCAAGATATTTTCATTCAGATGGTTGAAGACTACGAATGTGACACTAGTTACAAATTATCATTGCTGGTGGTTGAACTCATTCATTTGTTTGGGCATCGACTAATGTTTGTTTTTCGATGGCTTTTGTACTTATAGTGATACCTTTGTAAAATTGTTGTATTTCTTCTTGGCACACCTTGCAAAAAAAAAAAATCATAAAAAATAAAAAATAAAACTTATATTGATATATGAGTAAAAATAGATTTTATAATAATTAAAAAAATAGATCTTTGCATTAATATCAGAGTAAAAATATAGGCCACCGTAGTAATTACAAAAAATAGTGCTCACATTTAAGCCTCAAAGAACACTTATAATAATATTTACATTTAACACCTTCCAAAGACACTAGCGAAACTCGAACCCCTTTATATGTCACGTGGTATTGATTTTAAAAATTAAAACTCAATATTTTATATACTTGTGCAACATTATGTTATAAAAATTTTAAAACACTCACAATAAAAGAATGAAAGTAAAAACTAATTAAAATAATGTTAGTAAATTATTTTGTAAATCAAACATTTTTTTACAGGAACATTTTATTTTGTAAATTATTTTGTATCACATAAAAATCAAAATAAGTAAAGACAGTGTTGAGGTGAACACCTAGTTTTTGCCTTTAAAGTTGTTTTTTATAGCCAAACAAACTCATGTCATTTCATTAACAATAGCATCATGAATAAAACTTGGTAATGTCTCAAACACATATCTGAAGTTTGAAACAAAATATATCAATTTTGGATAATACAACCCAGCCAGCTCAAATAAATCAGAATAAAGCTCAAATATAACATTTTTAGCATTTAAATCTTTCAACCAACGCATAACATGATAAAGGCCATATGCGTCCGCATCCGGAACACTCAACTTGGATACAATTCTAAGTATAAAGTGACTATTATGATCAGCAAGACGCATACCAAACCCCACTCCCTCCTCAACGAAAGCTGCATCTACGCTGCACTTGAGTGTACCTGCTGGAGGCTTTGTCCACCGAGACTGAACTGGCTGTAAACTGCCATTGTCTGGCCGTTCTGCTGACTGGTTTGGTACATGCCACTGCTGCAGAAATTTGCTAGTCCCGTCACTGACGACAGCACCATTTTCTGTGGTTTCTTTCCGTAGATTCTGGTTGTAACTGTTCCATATATTCCACAGTAACAAGCACCATATGCTGCATTGATTATTTGACAGCATTGCAGCAAAACTGTAGAAAAAATCTGTGAAGTCCTCAGCCTGCAAAATATAGTTTCCACGCCGCCCCAAAAACCATTATGCTGCCAAACATTAACAGCATGTGGACATACCATGAATAAATGCCACAGTCTCTTCATCATGCTGCCTTTAAACTTGTGAAGAAAAAACAAGATATCTGACGGGTGTCATAATTCCAAACGTACACCAAGTCTATTAAAAGACAGTGCACAAATCAACATATCATCACACCAACCGAATTCACCCCCCGGCTAAGAAATTTCCGGCTAAGAACAGAGGAGGGTCCAACTACCCTATCAGATTTAGGATATGCCTTATTAGCAGCTAGTTATCTCATCAATAACTACCTACAACTTTGTTACCAGTCAATAAGGATTGTAGTACTGATCATGAATCTAGTAACATGAATTAAATGACAACAAAAGTGGTAGTGAGCTCATTCCATAGTCCGTTTTCTTTTTTATCAATACGTAACTACCAACTAGTTGAAATTGAAAAGCATGACTATAACATAGAAAATGATGTGAACACAATAGAATGCAGTGTATATTCTAACACATCAAAATGATTATAAGAAATTTTTATAGAGCTTTACTTTTAAATAAGCTGAATGATGAAAAATTTGCAGAAAGGTCAAGAGTCCACATTCAAGAAAAAGAAATTATATACACAGAAAATGACTAAGATTATCAAGATGTAACTTATTGGAAATGGTTTTCCCATATCCATATATACTTTATTTGTAACCAATTAGCATTCAGTAATTCACAAAAAACCAGATTATTAAGAGGATGAGAAATAATTATTATTATAATATACAAATGAAAACAGGTTGTCAATCCATGATCTGCAAAATTCAGTATATATGAAAGTATGAAACAAAAGAAACCCGTGTAATGGAAACAAATCGAGGCCAAGCCTCTATGTGTATGGACTCATTCTCACCTTTAAACAAACCCTTCAAGAAATTTCTCTAATAGATCAAGCAAAATATAAAAAAGGCAGAAGCATGTCTGGTGCGTGGAATGTTTGAAATATAATTTACATTTATATATTTAGTTCAGGCCAAATTTCAATAGAGATAGTGACCTTGTTGCCAATAAATATATTTAGTTTGGTTTAAATAATTTCCAACTTGGTCTAATATTTGAAACAAGTATTGTGGAAATTAGTTAAATCAATCATTAAAAATATCCATCAATGAAGAATAAGCAAGCAAAATATGGGGAAAATTGAAAGAACAGTAGATGTTCAACAAGTATAAATTTACAAAGGAAATTCCGAAATTGGACTAATTGAAACAATAGTTAGAACAGGAAAAACAATTATATATCATTATCTCAAACTCATTATTTCTTACATGATAAGCTCACACGTTGATTAAAAACAGAATTTGACGATGCTAACCAAGAATCCTTAAGCTGATGAGGACTGAGAATTAACATATCCTCAAAATATTGAACTCGCATATACATCCATTGCATTAGAACCAATTGAAACTGTTGCTCAAACTGGTTCTTCTTTTACAATAGACCACTGCCAATCATTTCTTGTAAAAGTTTCAATGCCTTATCATTCTCATCATTTTCAAAAAGAGCACGAATAATTGTTTCATAAGTTACAGCATTAGGAATGCAACCATTATCTTCCATTTTTGACAGCAGGGACTCAGCTTCATCAAACAAGCCCTCTAAACAAAGACCATGGATCATAATATTATATGTGCGGACTGTCAAATTGTAGCCTTTGATCAGAAGATCCTGAAAAATCACTTGTGCGTCCCTAAGTCTTCTTTCTTTGCATAGTCCATCAATAAGTATATTGTATGTGTACATAGTTGGTTGAATGTCTTGGTTTATAATTTTCTTGACTAATGCAATTGCCTTGTCAACATGATGGTTTTTACATAAAGCATGTAACAAGGAGTTGTAAGTGATTACATTGGCAGGTTGACCTCTATTATGCATCTCATCAAGTAGCTCCCAAGCATGAGAGATTCTCCCTGATTTGCACAAACCATCAATAAGAGAATTGTAAGTTATCGTATTAGGGGCAATGCTCTTGCTTTGCATATCTTTGAAGAGATTCATGGCTTCATCCATCATTTTAATCTTACACAACCCATTAATCATGACATTATAGCAACTAACGTTGGGCATCACTCCTCTTTGGGACATAGTGTTGAATATAACTTTGGCCTTGTTCACTTCTTTAACTAGGCAATACCCATCCATTAATGAAGCGTAAGTAACAACATTTGGTTCCACACCTTGTTTCATCATCACAGCTAACACATTTTTAGCTTCTTTGACATTTCCTTCTTTGCATAAAGCATCGAGCAATATACTAAAGATATAAACATCTCCATTGATTTTTCTGAATACCACCATTTCATTTAAAAGTCCAATTGCTTCTTTTAATTGACCAACTATGCAAAATCCATATATCAGAGAAGTGTAAGTAACAACATCAGGAGAAACACCCTTTACAATCATTTCAGAATATAAATCATAAGCAACTCTTATAAGCTTATCTTTACACAGATTATCAATAATTGTATTGTACATTACCACACCAGGCTTGACTAATTTCCCTTCAATTCGTCTTAGAACTTCCAAGGCGGCTCTTATTTCCCCAATTTTACAGAGTCCATTAATCAACGTCCCATAGCTAACTTGGTCGAGATGAAATCCATGTGCAAGCACATGGTCGTGAAAATGCAGCGCTTCCTGAACCTTACCGTTAGAACAAAGACCTTTGATAAGAGTAGTTAAAGTTATGACATCAGGCTGATAACCTAACTTGAGAATCTTGGCCAATACGGAAAATGCAAAATTGATTTGACCAACATGGCAGTAACAATTGATCAACATACTCAAAGAAACAATATCTGGTCTAATTCCGTTAAATTCTAATTGGTGAGAAAGTGAAATAGCAGTGGGATAATGTTTCATTTTAACAATGGAAGTTAAAATCTTACCAAATTGAACAATGGATGGCGATGATGGAAAGCAACGGCACTTCGTTGATGAACTGATCGTAACAACTTGCGTTTGGAAGAAGAACGCAGGGAAGGGGTTTTGATGATGAACTCCGGTCCCAATTTAATTTATATTTTTTAGACATACCTTTATTTTATTTTATTTTTGATGGGACCTTTATTTTATTTGAAGGCATTGCTATTTAGCAAGAAATTTTTATATAAAAAATACAAGAATTAACACATAGTAAAATTTTAAAAGAAATGATTTCATGTAATCTCATTTTATGGTGATAATCATGAATGGTGGTGGATGTAAACAAGGGTCAAAATTTCTTAAATTTTCTTGCCAAAAATCTTTTTTCTTTATTTGTTTTTTTTTTGACACAAGACACCTTTATTCATACTAACCGCCAAACTTGTAGTGACTAGTGAAGATTATTCTAAATTTTTCATACATCTATTTTTGTAATGAATAATCCTTTGGAAAACAACAAATTAAGTCGACGTTTAATTAAATGTAAAAAATCATTAAGCGAAAACGTGAACATCTTAACAGACGAACTAACTTGCATTATTAAATGAGAAATACACGTTAGCAGAATCGAAAATGAAAACAGAATATCCCATGTCCGTCTGTTCGCGTCTAACGCGTGTGAAAGGTTATTTCCTATTTTGTATTCATCTCTCTATTCACTTTTTTTCAGAGTCAACTAACTTAGAGGTCATTGCCCGTCTATGTAATCTACATTTTCTATTAAACTAACGCAAATGAAAATTATTCTTAATATTTTTATACACCTCTATATTTATAAATTAAATAGCTGCCTTTTGAAAAACAACAAATTGGCGCACATAATGATATTCACAAATTTTAAACCAAAATACTAAAACAAATAAAATAAACCATTACTTACAATTTTAAATCAATAGATAGTTTAACATTCATAAAATTTGTAAATTTGATAAAGTGTGCTAAAATATTAGAAATATATATTTTTGACAGAGAAAAATAGAAATAGATAATAAACTAAAGAAAATCAATAGATAGCTTAACTTGTGAATTTTTTCATATGATTGTGATGAAAGTGTTTGAAAATGTAAAGCAAACCCAAAACAAACCATTAGAAGAAAAATAAAGTACACCGATCATTAAAAATCATTTTATAAAATTGACGTAGCAAACATATAGAATTTTGTGGACCGAATGTAAAAGGTGCAAAATTCAATCTCAGTCTCACAATGGCGAACTGTGATGCCTCCGTCTTAAGAATCTAGAAACAATTTCCCTCTCCTCTACAACATGATAATCCATCTTCCTTTCGGTTTCTTTTCTTCACAATTTTCCTCTCCATCTTCTCTTCCGGCGACAAACTTTTCATTATGTTATATATTTCTTGCATCCATGCATCCAAAATAAAGTAAGTAAAGATAACAAATAAATAAATAGTAGAGAACTATGAAAACTGAGACATGGACCGACACTCACATGTCTAACTCGGCAACAATATAAGAAATATCGACATAATTAAATTCGAAGGAGACCAATCATTATTGATCCCACAACTTTATTCTATGGAATTTGCATAAAAAAGAAAAAGAAAAAGGACAATGAACCGTGATAAAAGGAATGAGAGAGAAGACAAATTAGTTGAAGAAAGGAAATTGTCATCAAACAATAATCAAAATGGCAAGAGACTACATGGCAAAAAAGAAATTTGCATATGATTTATAGATGGATATTTTGGCAATGGAAAGAAATAAACTTCAAATTGAGAGTCTATCCAACAAGCCGAAATGACATCCCTGTAAATTTAAAAAACTTAAAAAACAAAGAAATGTTAGAAAAACATTTGTTGTCAAATTTGTACTTTTGGTATATTAAAACTTTTCAATAGTAAAAATTGTTCTCCTTTATTTTTTTCCTTCTAGAATTCGCATATTCAATTTAGAAACAATGAACATGATTTTGTACGCAATTTTTATTTCTTCTTCATAATTGTTTTCGTCTAGTTTTATTCGGAGTAGTTTGTTTTGATTTTTGGTCTTGCTACTACATCGTTTGGTTTAATATTCCGTTTTGGTACATGATAAGTGCAAAAAAGTAGTAAAATTACATATTAAATTAAGACACTTACTAACTTATTTTGCAAATTATTCAATTAAAATTCCCCACTTTTATGTAAATATGAGTTTTGCAAGTGAAATGATCGATTTATGCTCCTTTTAATTAATTGCAACCATTTTTGTAGGTTTGTGGGTCAAGAGATGAATTCTGACCAAGAAACAAAGGATTGGAATTTTCAGTTTATCGCTAAGCGAGGTCAAAGCGAGAAACAACAAAAAATGGCAGAGAGCTAAAGTCATTTAGCTCGCCACGACGAGGTGAAAGCGAGATTTATCTTCGCTAAGCGAGAGTGGCGGTTAGAAGAGCACATGCGTTTTGTACGTGAAAAAAAGAAAACTACAATTCAAGCTTTTAATTACATATTAAATTAAGGCACTTATTAACTTATTTTGCAAGTTATTCAATCAAAATTACCCACTTTTATGTAAATATGAGTTTTGCAAGTGAAATGATCAATTTATGCTCCTTTTACTTAATTGCAACCATTTTTGTAGGTTTGTGGGTCAAGAGATGAATTCTGACCAAGAAACAAAGGATTGGAATTTCCAATTTATCGCTAAGCGAGGGCACAACGAGAAACAAGAAAAAAATGGCAGAGAACTCAAGTCATTTAGCTCGCCACAACGAGGTGAAAACGAGATCTCTCACTAAGCAAGATTTATGTTCGCTAAGCGAGAGTGGCGGTCAGAAGAGCACATGCATTTTGTACGTGAAAAAAAGGAAACTACAATTCAAGCTTTTAATTGGTCATGCGGTCGTAGGTCCCCCTGTTGTGATTTCGAACATACACCAAGTCTATTAAAGATAATTGTGCACAAATCAACATATCATCATGCCAACCGTATTCGCCACCCGGTTTATGTGTTTCCGTCTAACTACCTGCCATCAATGGGATCATGTAGGTGGATTGAGTACTAATGACAACCAGAAGGTTGATGGTTTAGAGTGGTGGTACGGAGAAGGCCAAATTAAGGTGGATATAGTACATTTAATTGTGCTACAAAGGTCCAAGGTTCTGTTCTGGGAGACGATGGAATATGATTGCACAACTTGGTCCTTTCAAGTTTACTTCCTAGTCTAGGTGGTGTACAATCCTGTTGTCCAAATAGATTCTGCATTTTTAGGTAAATGTATCTTCTGATCATCAGTTTTTTTTTTTTTTTTGCTTTCGCACAGGTTTACTTGTTGCATAATCACACTACCAAACATGATATCACAATGACATGTGTGTCGTATCTTAGCACCAACACTTCATATTGAAGGTGTATCAATTGCCCAACACCAATACAACACCGACACATGTTACATTCAATTATTTCATTTTCTCAAGTTATAATTAATTAGTGTCACGTGTTAGTGTCATGTTCGGGTCTGTGTACGTGTCATGTTTGGGTTTGTGTTAGGCTTCGTATTAGCCATTAGAAAAGATTTGCACTTCAATCAAGGTATATTCTGACCAAATAAATTATGAGCTATAAATTTCAGTATATCATTCTGCTTACCATTTTATCATCCTTGCAGAAAACAGTCAAAATACTCTATACCTCAATACCTCAATTTACTTTTCAAAATTTATACTAGATATAAGGTGCAGTGTCCATGCAGTTAACTTAGTATGATGCAATCAAGCCTATTGCAAGACCTTCATTAAAAAAAATTAAGTATATCTGTTTAAACCAAACAATTTTCAACTGATAATTACTAATACTATCAGAAAAAAAATTGTAAGAAAGTTCTAGTTTTGGTAAAATAAAATACTGGAATCTAATTCCCTATTACTGAACCATTGCTTCTTGTTTCTAGGGTAGGTAAAGTATTCTTATTAGGAAATAGCATTGACGTGAACACGCCAAAAAGCTACCCCTCCTTCCAATTCATCCTGCAAATCCTATATGACTGAGATTAGAGAAAACCTAATTTTTTACAATATGAACTACACTTCACTTAAAAATAAAGCTTATAGCATATGATTGAAGTTAATCCTCATATATTCGCATAATATCTTGCCTTCAATATCAAAATAAATAAATAGTATTAATAATATCTAGCCTTCAGATTTTTGTTACTATGAAGTGCCTTGTTTTGGGTTAGTTGAAGGCTTGAAGATCCACATTTGATTAGATTAAAATCTAATATTTCATCTTTGATATTCTCAAATCAAGACAATTTAAATTAGCTACATAATTTCACTAAATTAACTACAAAATGTGAATACTTTTGTGTGTCAGACGGGCTCGGACATTGCTAGATTCCATTCACTGAATTGATTCCATCCGATGTAAATCGTCTTTAACTTATTTTCTATCACCTGACCACCCGAATCCTGTCCAAATCCACTGCAATACAGATTCCTGTTACAGTTACCTCGGTTTTCAGTTGGATGTTAAGGTTTTGTCCACCCCCACATATCATCACACCAACCGAATCTGAAACCCGGCTTAAATGTTTGTGTCTATTAGCAGTGAAGGGTCCAACTACCCTGATGACAGTTCTAGGATCATGCCTTATTTGTGTGTGTGATGGACTTGAGTACTGAAATCCACCATAAAGTGATTGTGCAAAGTGGTAACTAGATTGCAATGTGCACAGAGAAAATGAGAGAAACTAGTATAAGCTGAATTGTTATTTCTGAATGCACTGTGACACTAGTAGTGAAAAAAATGAAAGGCCAGAAAAGATCTCAGCCGCAAAATGGGACTAAATCCTGCGGCAACCAGAAAATGCATCACTATGTATGAAAATGAAATTAGCTATCTTTTCCAATCAACTCTGCTCCTGTTTCTCAGTCTTCCACAACCTTTTCATTTCCAAGGTACATTTTGCAAACTAAACAAGATTTACTGTTCAAGATCCCATAATCGAACTGAACCAACATTTTTACTTTTTAAGAGCTTTTAGACAACTAATCTAAAAACAACATGCAACTCCAAACCTTGGTTATATCAAAAGAATGAAGCAACCAACTACTCCAAAAGAAAATGTTTGATCAAATTAAACCCCTGAGTAACCCAACTGATAATAGACTAATATGTCAAGAATAAAAAAAAATCAATAATCGTTATCAATCTAATATCAAAATGAACATAATATGACTTCTAATTCTTATCAAAATAAAAAATAATTGTGATTCCAATCTAATAATGCCAACTTTTATATTTTTTGCTAGAAATTGTATCAAGTTTCTAGACAACCAGATTGTTCATATAACATCCCGTCAATTATACCATCAGGTGAAGCAGCTAGCCAACTATCTTCTGGTTTTGCGCTGTAGACCTGAAATTCAGGAAACAATACAGCATTTCCGATTATCAGTTTGTATCTTTCAAGTGCTTCTTCCTCTTTGATATTGCTTCAACACGTGGCAAGGTTTCCAGAAAATGGTTCTATAGCACCAATCTTTTCTAACCATAGCTGAGATCTTCGCCGACGCCAAAATCCAATGGCAGCAATAAAAATACTAGCTGTCAGTTCAGTTTTTTTTTTTTTTTTTAGTTAAATCAGTTCGTCCTTAGTAGGTGGAAAAATGGAAGTTGAGGAAAATTCTCAAGCACAAAATTCGGATGATATATCACGCTGTATTAAAATGAAATTAACTATATTTTCTGATCAAATGAGCAAGGGTTGGATGGTCTACATTATAATAATTTTCAAGAATTGTTCAAATACCTTTCAAGGTTAAGTAAACACTTTATAGAACCTCTTCTCACTCTCACCCCATCTTCAACTTCTCTGCTCCCAATCCTCGATCTTTCACAATCTTTTTAATTCCAAGGACTCCTATCAGGAAACAACAAAATTGATGTGAACAGACCAAGAGCCGTTCCTCTCCATTCATCCTGTAGATCCTATATGACTGATGTTAGAAAAAAAAATTATGCACCTTAACAGTATCATTAGTATCAAGGGCTTTTTAATCAACAGAAAAACACCAAAACTTTAGAAATAGATCATTCCAAGATGTGGAACTTTATAAATCTTCCCACAAAAAGGGAATTGTGACAACAGGATTAAGTCCCCAGGAATAAACATGCTGTCTCTCAGAAGAAAAGTGTAATACCCCCCAATTTTTACTTTTATTTTATTAATCAATTATTAAGGTAATAAAGATAGTTTTGAAGTCTATATGTATATGTATATATATATATATATATATATATATATATATATATATGTGTGTGTGGATGTATTTTAAATTAGGCTTTAATGCTGTTTTGGTCCCCCTATTTTGAAAAATCTGAACTTTTGATCCCCTTATTTTAAAACCCAACTTTTTGGTCCCCCTATTTTGAAAAAACTGAACTTTTGATCCCCCTATTTTAAAAGCCAGCTTTTTGGTCCCCCTATTTTAGTTTTTTTGGAATTTTGGTCCCCCAACTCAGTTTGACCAATTTTTTGCTGATATGTCAAAATCATTAATGACATGACAGTGACCAATATTTTCTTTAAATCAAATATTTTGTTTTAAAAAATATTAAAACAATAGATAATTGATATTTTTATTGTTTAAATATTTATGGTTTTAATATTTTTAAATATTTGATTTAAAGAGAAACAAATAATGACATGGTAAATGCTTTGTCAATATAGACACTGTCACGTCTTTAATGAGCGTGATACATTAGCAAAAAATTGGCTAAACTGAGTTTGAGGACCAAAATTCTGAAAAAACTAAAATAGGGGACCAAAAAACTGGTTTTTGAAATAGGGGGATCAAAAGTTCAGGTTTTTAAAAATAGGGGGACCAAATAGTTGGCTTTTAAAATAGGGGGATCAAAAGTTCAGATTTTCCAAAATAGGGGGACCAAAACTGCATTAAAGCCTTTAAATTATTATTCTATTGTATTATATAATAATAATAATAATAATAATAATAGTAGTAATTAAATAAAACATTAATGCTTCCTCTAGAAGCATCCACATGAGTCTTTTTGAAAAAAAAAAAAGCAAAGAAAGAAAAAAAAAGCCAACTCTTGTTTTCTTTATTTCTGTTTCCATCGAACCCTAATACCCTTCCACATTCATCTTATAAATTCATTGTTTGGATTTCATGGCATGCAATTGTTTACTAAGATTTCATTCTCAATTGCTATTACTAGTGTTAGTAAGAAATTTAGGCTACATACAAGAACATGGAGGAACCCATGCGCATCATCATCATTGTCATCTTCAACCTATGTTCCTCAAGTTCATCTTCTAATTAAAGGTGAGTTCTCATTATGATTAATATTTTCTGTTGTAGAGATAAGAGTTTTAGGATAAATATGTGTTGGAAAATTAGGAATTTCTACTCAAATCCCTCAGAAATTGTGAATAGGGACTGATAAGTACCAAATTTCTAGTAACATGAGATTAGAGTAGTTTGAGACTGTTGGAATTATTGGAACTGTTTTGAACCTATATAATTGGTTCCAATATGAGATTAGGATTGTTTTGGGACTGTTTGGAACTTGAATAATTGTGTTTTATGAGTTTAAGTAGTGTAGTCATGAAATTGATATGAGAATGTTCATAGATACTCTCGTTTCCAGTGAGCATAATTTCTTTGAAATTTATAGTTAAAGGAAATATAAGAATGAGCCTGTTGTTAAAGGACATATTGTGAATGTAAACATGTTGAGAATAATAATTTATTGATCTAGAAATTGTCTAAATTGGTAAGGGCTTAAGTTTGACAGGTGTACAGTAATAAGAAATTGTGAGTATATGATTTAGCGTATGAGTTTAATGCTCATAGTAATTTGACATTTAAAGTTTTTCGTTCATTACAACGAATAGATAATGTGGTCTATGTGCACATAATAAGGTGAGATAGTTCTTATATACTTTGTTGATAGTTAATCGACACCTAGAGAACTACGTGGCTCTGATTCCCTAATCGTTTAGGGATACGTAGAACCAGGGATCCTCCCTGTCGAGCTATAACTTCAGTCTCTATTTAGATTACTTATAAGCTATTTATAATAAGATTTGAAATTGAGTTTTGATTTATATACTTTAGTATGCATTTGGTGTGTTGAGAAATATGGTTTTAATAAGAGATATATTTTTTTTTAAGAATCACGGTTATAATAACGACGACCTAGGTGCACCTAGTAATGTGATTTCGGTTAGGGCGAACTATTCGTTAGATGGAGCCACCCCTATGGAAAGGCCGCCATTAGGAGGAGAGGGCTATCAACGAGACGCAAACTCCCTAATTGATAGATTTGATGTTTTATTTGTCGAGAGAAAAGAGCTATCCGTTAGATGGAGCTACCACTAAGGGAGGCCACTCTTAGGAGGAAAGAGCTATCAACGAGATGGAGCTAGCTCTCGGTTTTAGCATTGTAGTGATCAATACAATTTGATAACTAGTTTTTCGAATCGATGAGAAAAGGGCTATCCGTTAGATGGAGCCGCCACTAAGTGAGAGGCCGCTCTTAGGAGGAAAGGGCTATCAACGAGATGGAGCCATCTCTCGATTCTCTCGCAATGTTTTTTTTTTATTTTATTTTCTTATTTTCTTTAAAGTTTATTATTTTGATTATACCCGATTTATATATCTCCTATAAAGTTGTTGATTTGGTGTTCACCTTTTTATAATATGTATATTTTGAATTAATATTAATTGTTGACACTATACTACTAGTCTACTACTATACCATATCATAGTATACATATTTTGCTATGACCGTTTCATTCACATACTATCAACAAGAGTCAAAACAAGGGAAGTAAGAAGAACATGAGAAAGGGTAAGATTGAGTTGAAAGGGATTGAAAAATTTAGGGGCAGGTTCGTTGTTTTCTAAGTTTGATCATAAGGCTTGCCGGACTAGTGTGTTAGTTCGTGCGCCGGTCACGATGCGGATTTGGGTCGTGACAAAAAGAGTTCAATTGACAAGCAACTGCACCCCGAAATCAAAAGAATGAAACGTCTAACCCAGATGACATAAGTCTATATCCACAACATATTTATAGTGTACAGCTATAATGGGGAGATGAATTAAGTATTTACACAAAAATGTTCATAAGCAAACTGGAAAGTATGTAACCAAAAAAAAAACTGGAAAGTATATTATAAGCTTGCCGGATGTTTCCAAAAGCTCAACCAATTGTGCAGCAGTGACTTCAAAGAAAACATTAGCTATGTTTTAACCTCAGAGACAACTCAAATTATACAAACAAACAAGGTTATGTTTTAAACTCTTGCCAACACATAATAAGAAACATGCAATTATGTAAACATGAACTTCTACTATTGTCGGCTACATGGACCAAACAACATCATACTAATGTCTAAAGACAAATCATTTGAATCTAAATCTTTAATTTTTGATTTATAAATCCTTCCATCATAATTTCTAGTACAAACTTTTCCATGGACTAACTCAATCTTTGAGTATTCGACTATCAAAAGATCACAAATACTATAAGATACAGAAGGTATCAACCGATTATAGCACATCCAGCAACCATAAGCAAAAACATGAAATCATGCTAGCATATATTCTCCTTCCAGATGTCCTTTGAAAACAAGTCCTTCTGTCACAAGTTACCTCCCTTGTTAACTATCAGAATTGATCTATAACTTCTGCAGGATTTAAAGCCAGGGTGAGAAACCTGGAACCTTAACTTCTATGCACTTCAAAGTTCTGACTTTGGCTACTTCAATTATTTTGCTCCAAATTGCAGCTAGTTTCCATCCAGACAATCAGATTGTCCATATTACTGGAAACAGGTAACAAATCATAATGAGTCAAGTAAATCATGTCTATAGAAAAGCCATTTAAATCTAAATCCTTCTAAATTGTTCAAACCTCAATTAGTTTCAGTTTTGGTTTGAGATTTGAAACACAAAGAATGACCAATGAATAAAAAAACCTTACAAGTATACAACGAAAATTGACAGTACAGTGAGAAGAAAAATACTATCATCTAAAATAGTCCTTCTCTTACAATAGACCTCTAGCAATCATTTGACGTAGATTTAGATTTTCTTTGACAGCAATTCAGTTTTTTCTTTGACGGGACCAGGTAATAGACTTAACCTAGATTCGCATAATGAAATGGACATTTGTAATGATTTGAGTATAATTTGGAAGCTATCACTTTGGTGCTATTGCAATAAAGGTCTCAAACCCAAAATGGGAGCAAAATCAAAACACTGAAAGAAAACAATATCTAAGAGCTAGTGATGAGTAATTATCATAAAGGTACAAGATAGATTCAAAGTGTTTTTCCATTGTAAGACAAAAGATATATTCAAAATTCTTATATTGATATATAAAATAATTCTATAGGCAATTTAAACATTGATACAGTCATCAACATTCAGCAACCAACTAAAACTTCTTGATTTGCAGACAAATTTAATTGAAGAATTTGATCCACAAATGGACATCTCCAAAGGGAAGGATAGTGATTATGCAAACTAGTGAATAACTCATTTTGCCAAGATAACAAGACTTGTATAGACTTATTCCTTCATTTCGACACTCAATAAATCATATAAAACAGTGAAAACACCATCATCATACAAGAACCTTAACTTTTGAAGCTCCTATCTTTTAAAATTGGTTTGTGATTTGACCCACTAAAAGAATCAACAATTGACACCATTATAATATCAAAATGAACATAGCAGCACATGAATTTTATTAAAATTAAGGCAGTAGTACTGAGACCATTGAGTGATCCAGCATTTACAAAATAAATAAATAAATGAATAAATCATAATGATTGCAAAGTTGACATCAAAATTCAAAATAACCAATTATATAACGAAAAATCATCTCACCTAGTATTACAATTACAGTAGACCTCTAGCAATCATTTCACGAAGAAGTTTCTCGGCCTTTTCATTCTCATTTTTATGAAAGAGAGCGCGGATAATAGTTTCATAAGTTACAACATTAGGAATTATACCATTGTCCTCCATTTTTGACAACAAGGCCTCTACTTCATCAAACAAACCCTGTTTACAAAGTCCATTAATCATAATAGTATACGTCCATATATCTGGACAATAACCCTTAACCAAGAGATCCTGAAAAACATCTTGTGCGTTCTTAAGTCGTCCTCCTTTGCATAGTCCATCGATAACTATACTGTATGTCCACATATCAGGTTGAATGCCCTGGTCTTTAATTTTCTTTATTAATGCAATAGCCTTGTCAACATTATGGTTTTTGCATAAAGCATCTATTAGAGAATTGTAAGTGAATATATCCGCTGGTTGGCCATTATCATGCATCTCGCCAACAAGCTCCCAGGCATAAGAGATTCTCCCTGATTTGCACAGGCCATCAATGAGACAACTGTAAGTTACCGTATTACGAGCACTTCCTCTACAATGCATTTCATTAAAGAGACTCAAGGCTTCATCAACCATCTTAATCTTACAGAATCCATTAATTATAATATTGTAGCTCCGAACATCAGGTGTCACTCTCGTTTTGCTTATGATGTTGAATACATGCTTGGCCCTATTGACTTCATTAAGTAGGCAATACCCATCCATTAATGAATTGTATGTAACAACATCTGGTTCCATACCTTCTTTCATCATCACAGCTATCACATTTTTAGCTTCTTTCACCTTTCCTTCTTTACATAGAGCATCAACCAATATATTAAAAGTATAATCATTTGGGTTGATGTTTTTCAATACCATTTCATGGAACAAACCAAATGCTTCTTTCAATTGACCAACAGCGCAAAATCCATAGATTAGAGCACTGAAAGTGACAACATCAGGAGAAATTTTCTTTGAAATCATTTCGGAAAGCTGTCCATGTGAGACCCTAATTGTGCAAATGAATTGGTTATCACAAATGAATTGTCACTCTGAGCCATCAATGTCCATGTGCAAGCTGTCCATTTTTCCTACTAATTACAGTTTATAATTGATAATAAATCATTTTTCACATTTGTAATTAGATTCTTAATAGGTCAAACAATTAAAAAGGATTTAGAGTTAAATAGTTCATTATTGATGACGAGTTATAGTGGTCATGGTTTGGTTTTGGAAGGGAACTATACTGAACAGTTACAACAACTCGGTAAAACTAAACTGAACTGGTATAAAGGTTTGGTGCAGTGGTTTTGTGGTTTCAAACTGAACCAGAGCTACCTTTATTATATAAACCCAAATTGTACTTTTTCGAGCCAAACTGATTTTTGTAAACTAAACTCCACCAAATTGCTTTTATTAGCTGATAATTAGAACTATTGAAGAAGAAAAAAAACTGAACCAAATTGAACATTATGTTTGTTTAAAAAAAAAAAAACATGAACTGAACCGCACTGAAAATAAACGAACTAATAGATAGTTCATGAACTGAGATGAACCGAACCAAACTGGTTTACTTCAGTTCGTGATCTGTCAGTCACAAGTCTCTTTTTTTTTTAACATTTTAATGTCAGTGTGCGAGCAGTGTCCAATGTGCGTCTAAGAATTGTCGGTGGCTGAACACTGTCTGACATGATATTCTAAAACAGTGTGTGCTTTGTATCCAATTCTGGGCCTTTTCTTTTGTTTTTGCTGAAATAATTGTGTATCTGTAGAGACATTGTGGCCGAATATTCAAAGCTAATAAAAGTGTTAGGTGTTGCAATCTTTGAGTTATTGTCTGAAGTTCTTGGCTTAAACTCTTATTACCTAAATGAAATGGACTGTGCTGAAGCACTTTTTATCATGGGACAATACTATCCACAATGCCCTGAACCAGAATTAACTATGGGAATTGCAAAACACACTGATTGTGACTTCATGACAATACTTCTTCAAGATCAGATAAGTGGTCTTCAAGTTCTTCACGATAACCAATGGGTTAATGTTCCTCCAGTGCATGGAGCTCTTGTTGTAAATGTTGGGGATATCCTACAGGTAACTGTTGTGATAGTTTATGTTTTCTGTTATAAATATGATCATATTTATTGAGCTCCCTGTAATTTGTGCAGCTAATGACGAATGACATGTTTGTCAGTGTTTATCACCGGGTCTTGTTAAGGACTGTAGGCCCTAGAATTTCAGTAGCAACCTTCTTTATGAATTTTACTATATCTGAATGCACATCAAAGATTTATGGTCCAATAAAGGAATTGCTATCGGAAGAAAACCCTCCGATCTATAAGGATGTTACTATGAAAGAAATCTTGACAAATTACTATGCGAAAGGCGTTGATGGGAATTCTTACTTGCTTCCTTTAAAGTTGTGAAGCAAATGTAAGGTATTGACAGATGCTACATTAAATAAATTGCACAATTGAAGAGCATGGCTTATTGTATGTAACATCTTTATACGTTGTTGCTGGGATATCGAGATATTTATCAGTTTCTTGTTACTGTCAAGTGCCAAATTATTTTGAGCTGATTGAAGGCTTGAAGTACTTTCAGTTTTATATTTGATTAGTTGAAAAAATCTTATATTTCAATTATTGAAATCATGATGACAATTCAAATTCTCTGCAGAATACCATTTTTAGAAATATAAATATAATAGAATACTACATTAAAAAAGTTGAGATTTTTATTAAATGTAAACAAGGATTTTTATAAACTTGAGTTTACAATTTTTCATCGGGTTCTTTTTTAATTTTTTTGAAAAATAGAACATATTTCTACTATTAATATTATAGTTCAAGTTAATTGTAGTTAGCTAATTAACAAAAGCAGTATATTATTTCTCCATCATCATTGTATTTGGAATCCAATAATCAAATGAATATTTTAACAAGTTTCTAGTTTCTTGTGTTATGGCTCATCAATTCTCTAACAAAAGTTTCATCCTTCCAAACTTTTGATGCTCTTTAATGTTACTCTTTGAAGCTTAAGTTGAAGGATTGAATCGCTTCTCCAGCAACTATGGTTCGCCGTGTTGGATGGTCAAATGGAAGAGGCAGTTGATCAAACTACAGCAACTATGTCTACTGCACTGTTTGCAGCCAATGATGCTTAGTGTGCTATGTTAAAAACTGGTGTGATCCAAGAGATTCAATGAAGGGTATTACTGAACCAATGCTAAAATAAAGGCATCAATCCTTGAAATTGCATAATTTAATATTTTAAATTTATTTTGATAAGTCTTGTGTTTTTTTTTTAAAAAAAAATCTCACTAAAAAAAATGCTTTAAGCCTCTACACCAGTTGGGTCTAAAGCCTAAAATAAATCTTCTATCAGACTGTTTGGAATTCAATGATCAAATGAATTTCTTAATGTTATGAAGCTGTAAGGAGACAAAATTCCAAATGCATGCCACCAAATTTCAGAAGTATCAATTTGTCAATGCAATTTAGGACTTGAGTTGTGATCATCACAAAAATAATAGTCATCCTTTGTGATCCAGTTAGGATCTGTATCCACAACATAACCAATACTTGTAAACAATTCAGTTGAGTTTATCATCCTTGCAGAAAATGTTGTAACTCTTCAATCTACTTTTTCAAAATTAAAGTTTAGTTTAAACTCAAAAGAAAATGTTTGAAAGAGAGGAAGGGAAGCAAAACCGAGTATTTATTTAGAGCAGAACTAATAATAAAATAGTATCATTAAACAAAAGAACACTGATTCAATGAAATTCATAAAAGTTGATTTTGTACATCTAATTAGAACTCAGAACCAATACATCATTAAGTCTTCAGTTAATATGGTGACAACATTTCAAAATGAAAAACTAATACCTGCTCCAATAATAAAGTGGCATCGAAGACACAGAACTTAATCGAAACAATAACTACAGAAACCGAAACCTACCCCTAAAAAGCTTCCTAGGGAATAGTCTATCCTATTCTGCAGAAATTCGCAGTATCATCTCAGCATAACAGGCTGAAGCCAAATGCACTCTTACAACACGCCACTGAGTTCAGCTATTCGATGTACAATTGCAATCAAAACTAAAATTTAGCAACCAATCTATCAATGTACTAACACTTAAAGAATTACTAAGTTTCGAAACCCACTATCCAAGTTGCCTTCACACTCAAAGCCTTCCTCTATGAGTTAACAACTTTGTAATATGCTTTTCCTGCATAGGCAAGTCTGCCACTACTACAGCAAGGACGAGAAAACGACCTCTAAAGCTTAACAATAAACAGACCAACACGCTTCAACTTCACCACCTTTGCTTATGATACTCGAGCTGGATACATTCTAATAACAACCATGAAGCTGATTGACAGTACAATGCAAAGATAAAGGACGACTGTGTCAAAAAAAGAAAAAATCAACCATTAATGACTTTTGATTAATATCAAAGGGATAGTGAGACCATTGAGTAGTCCACCTTTTCTTTAATTGTATCAGACACACGCCAAAGATTACAAATACTAAAAATCAGATAAGGTATCACAAGTTATAGCGCAACCAGCAACCATATGCAGAAACATCCAACTATAGTGTCATGCATGGCTGAAAATCCAGAAAGTGGTTTTGCTTCTATTGTGGATTCAGGAACATCTTTGCTTACTCTATGTACTCACATATTTTCAAATATTATTCACTCATAGTTTTTCATTTATATCTTTTATTGACAAAGTAAAATCATGTGAACCCTACAGAATACAATACATTAGAGTGCAATGTATACTCTAACACATCAAAATAATTCATGAGAGAACTTTTATAAAGCTTTACCTTAAGTTGCGTGAGGATTGAGGACTATCATATGCTCAAAATACAAAATCCATGTATGTCGGTCAAATTGGTTCTTCTCTTACAGTAAACCTCTAGCAACCATTTCACGTAGAAGTTTCTCTGCTTTATAATTTTCATCATTCTCAAAGAGAGCGTAAATAATTGTTTGATAAGTTATAGCATTAGGAATGCAACCATTGTCTTCCATTTTTGACAGCAGGGTCATAGCATCGTCAAACAGTCCCTCTAAACAAAACCCATTGATCATAATAGTATATGTCTGTACTTCATCAAACAAACCCTGTTTACAAAGTCCATTAATCATAATAGTATACGTCCATATATCTGGACAATAACCCTTAACCAAGAGATCCTGAAAAACATCTTGTGCGTTCTTAAGTCGTCCTCCTTTGCATAGTCCATCGATAACTATACTGTATGTCCACATATCAGGTTGAATGCCCTGGTCTTTAATTTTCTTTATTAATGCAATAGCCTTGTCAACATTATGGTTTTTGCATAAAGCATCTATTAGAGAATTGTAAGTGAATATATCCGCTGGTTGGCCATTATCATGCATCTCGCCAACAAGCTCCCAGGCATAAGAGATTCTCCCTGATTTGCACAGGCCATCAATGAGACAACTGTAAGTTACCGTATTACGAGCACTTCCTCTACAATGCATTTCATTAAAGAGACTCAAGGCTTCATCAACCATCTTAATCTTACAGAATCCATTAATTATAATATTGTAGCTCCGAACATCAGGTGTCACTCTCGTTTTGCTTATGATGTTGAATACATGCTTGGCCCTATTGACTTCATTAAGTAGGCAATACCCATCCATTAATGAATTGTATGTAACAACATCTGGTTCCATACCTTCTTTCATCATCACAGCTATCACATTTTTAGCTTCTTTCACCTTTCCTTCTTTACATAGAGCATCAACCAATATATTAAAAGTATAATCATTTGGGTTGATGTTTTTCAATACCATTTCATGGAACAAACCAAATGCTTCTTTCAATTGACCAACAGCGCAAAATCCATAGATTAGAGCACTGAAAGTGACAACATCAGGAGAAATTTTCTTTGAAATCATTTCGGAATATAACTGATAGGAATCTTTTACAAATTTATCTTTACACAAACTATCAATGATTGTGCTATACATTACCACATCAGTATTGACCAATTTCCCATCAATTTGTCTCAACAACTGTAATGCGGCTCTAGTTTCCCCCATTTTACACAAGCCATTGATCAAGGTGGCATAACTAACTTGATCCAAGTGAAATCCATGTGCAACCAAATGGTCATGAAAGTGAAGAGCTTCCTTAACCTTACCATTAAGACACATACCTTTGACAAGTGTAGTCAATGTTATGGTATCAGGGTGATAACCCATCTTCAGAATCTTTCCCAATACAGAAAATGCAAAATTGATTTGACCTAAGTGGCAATAACAATTAATCAAGATGCTCAAAGTAACAATACTAGGCGTAATTCCGTTGAATTCCAATAGTTGATAAAGTGAAATAGCAGTGGGGTAATGTTTCTTAGTCTTAACAAGAGAAGCTAAAATCTTGTTAAATTCAACAATAGATGGAGAATGACGCATACGGAGCATGTAATGAAATGAGGAAACAGCATTATCAACATTGTTATTATTAACATGAAATGGAGAGTGAGAGTATAATCGCCTTAAGAAGGGAATAATAATAGTAGAAGAAGAAGAACGAAACCTGAAGAATGAAAACGAAGACGACATTTGAGCGGTGGAGATGACAGGAGAGGAAAGGAGCGTCCGTGTCTTGGTTGATTGTTGGTGTGAGTGAGTGAGGACAGCGAGATAGATTAGTGAGGGTAGGAACTCTAATTATGGCTATGTTTGGATGAATGGTATCTGATGGAACGAACTGGTAATTAATTAGATTCTATTGTTAGATTTGTAAAAAATGAATAGAGTGGAATGGAACACGAACCTATTTCATCCCATACTATCCAATCTTTCTGTTTTCCTTCCCCTCCAATTTGGAGTGTATCTAATTGAATGAAACTTAATAATAAAATACTCAAACAATGGAATGAAGTATTTGTTTCATTCCGCTCAGTTCCACTTCATTTCATTTATGACTACTGTTTTGAAAATGTTTCTTATTTTATTATTATTTTTTTTGTCTTATTTTATTATATTTTTAAAAAGTGAAAAGGTTTTATGTGTGGAGAAAGACTTCTATAGGCACAAGCTCAAATAAAATATATTTGGGCGCACACACATTAATTCAAATATTTTAAAAAAATATAATATAGTTACATCAATTAACTTTATTTATTTCTCTTCTTTTTAATTTTTTTAGTTTGTGTGAGTGTGCCTAACACCTATTATTTGTATTTATGCCTATTGAAGAATTTTCCTTATTTGAGAACCCATTTCCCTAACTTTGTATGATAAACTAATGTTTTAAGAACCGAAACTGGTGTTTGTCAAAAAAAAAATCGAAATAGTGTGATTACCGGTTCAAGGATCAATCAGTCGGACTAGTTCCATGCCTTTGGTGTATCTGAATGTACATCAAAGATTTATGGTCAAATAAAGAAATTGTTATCAGAAGAAAACCCTACAAATCTATATGGCTCCAACCTTGGAGGCCTAAAAAGTGAAATATGAAGGATGCAAAAACCAAATACAAAGGGAAGTATTATAATAACTAGAACACTTACTATGATAATCTTAGATACCAATCACTGATGTCTTTAGTTAAGTAATATGTAGTGTTAATAACTTGTCAAAAACAGTAGCATGAAAAAGTTTAAATACTGCATAACTCAGTCTCAGTTAATATAACTCAGTTAATATAACTCCTTTGTGATCCAATTAGGATCTTTAAGTTGAATTTATCATCCTTGCAGAAAATGTTGTAAATCTTCAATCTACTTTTTCAAAATTGAAGTTTAGTTTAAACACAAAAGAACTCGACATCATCAGCCTGTAAATAAATAAACAATAGAAAGAAAATGTTTGAAAGAGTGTAGAAAGGAAGCAAATAATAAAATAGTATCATTAAACAAAAGAACACTTATTCAATGAAATTCATAAAAGTTGATTTTTTAAAGCTAATTTGAACTCAGAACTAATACATATATGAAGTCTTCAGTAAATATTATGACAACAGTTTAGAGGAAAAAATTAGTAACAAAAAGCTAATACCTGCTCCAATAATAAAGTGGCATGGAAGACACACAAGAGTAACTCATTCATATATATATTTAGACCTTTATACTAGATATGGTGTTTCTAGCTTTCTGCGACAGAGAGAACCTAATCAGAAATCACACAGACAGTGACTAACAAAATCTTAAATGACAAAAATCACAAGTTCAAAAAACTTTGTAGACTTAATCATATGAATGGAAGAAATTATGCTATTATTACGTACTAAAAGAGAGTAGTACAATCTGATAGCAATGGTGGAATATGAAAATAACAGAAAATATCGAGTAAACAGCCACTTTCGCTGTACAACATTAAGCATTTAGGGAATGACAAATGAACCTTTATATCACTACCCATCATAGAAAAGTCTTCACTGCAAATTTCAAGCTCATAAAAGAAAAGTTAAACATAGGGAAATAGAAGTTGGTTCAATACAACGGAAAAAAGAAAAGGTAGGACAAAGATAAATTTTTTGCATAACCAATCAAATGCTTCCAAGGGGATAGTCAATCCTAGTCGGCAGAAATTTGCAGTATCATCTCAGCGTAAAAGGCTGCAGCCAAATGCACTCTTACAACACGGCACTGAGTTCAGCCATTCAATGTCTAATTGCAATCAAAACAAAAAATTCAGCAACCAATCTATCAATGTACCAACACTTAAGGAATTACTAAGTTTCGAAACTCACTATCCAAGTTGCCTACCCCAATACCTTCACACCCTTCCTTTGAAAAGCCTCTACTTACCCTTGCTACTGCCGCTCTGTGCAATTCAGCACCAACACTCAAAACGACCTCTGAAGCTTATGAGTTAACACAATATGCTTTTCCTGCATAGGCAAGTCTGCCACTACTACAGTAAAGACAAGAAAACGACCTCTGAAGCTTAACAACAGACCAACACGGTTTTACTTCACCACCACTGCTTATGATACTCGAGCTGCATACATTCTGATAACAACCATGAAGCTGGTTGATAGTACAATGCAAAGAAAAAGGATAACTGTGTCAAAAAAAGAAAGAATCGACCATTAATGACTTTTGATTAATATCAAAGTGATAGTGAGACCAATGAGTAGTCCACCTTTTCTTTTGTATATTTAACTACCAACAAGATAAATAAATCATAATAATTACATAAACGTCACCATCAAAATAACCAATTATATAATGAGAAATTATCTTACCTAAAGTTATTGTTACAGTAGACCTCTACAAATCATTTCACGAAGAAGTTTCTCCGCCTTTTCATTCTCATTTTTATGAAAGAGAGCGCAAATAATGTTTTCATAAGTTACAGCATTAGGAATGATACCAGTATCCTCCATTTTGGACAACAAGTCCTCTACTTCATCAAACAAGCCCTGGTTACAAAGTCCATTGATCATAACATTATACGTTCGGATATTTAGACTATAACCCTTAATTAAAAGATCCTGAAAAATCTCTTGTGCGTTCTTAAGTCGCCCTTCCTTGCATAG
The DNA here is from genome assembly GCA_030408175.1 of Trifolium repens. Lineage (NCBI taxonomy): Eukaryota > Viridiplantae > Streptophyta > Magnoliopsida > Fabales > Fabaceae > Trifolium > Trifolium repens. Next base: position 12,823,856 of record CP125846.1, read on the forward strand.
TCCATTGATAAGTATATTGTATGTGTACATATCTGGTTGAATTCCTTGGTTTTTAATTTTCTTGACCAATGCAATTGCCTTATCAACATGATGGTTTTTACATAAAGCATGTAAAAAAGAATTGTAAGTGATTACATTGGCAAGTTGACCTCTATCATGCATCTCTTCAAGAAGCTCCCAAGCATGAGAGATTCTCCCTGATTTGCACAACCCATCAATAAGAGAACTGTAGGTTACTGCATCAGGAATAAGCTTCTTGTTTTGCATTTCTTTAAAGAGGTTCATGGCTTCATCCATCATTTTAATCTTACAAAGTCCATTAATCACGACACTATAGCAATGAACATCAGGAATCACTCCTCTTTGGGTCATAGTGTTGAATATAACTTTGGCTTTGTTGACTTCATTAACTAGGCAATACCCATCAATTAATGAAGTATAAGTAACAACATCTGGTTTGATACCTTGTTTCATCATCATAGCTAACACATTTTTAGCTTGTTTAACATTTCCTTCCTTACATAAAGCATCGAGCAATATACTAAAGATATAAACATCTCCATTGAGCTTTCTCGATACAACCATTTCATTTAAGAGTCCAATTGCTTCTTTTAATTGACCAACTATGCAAAATCCATATATCAGACAAGTGTAAGTAACAACATTAGGAGAAACTCCCTTTACAATCATTTCAGAATATAACCCATAAGCATCTCTTATATGCTTATCTTTACACAAACCGTCAATAATTGTGTTGTACATTACGACATCAGGCTTGACCAATTTCCCTTCAATTCGTCTTAGAACTTGCAAGGCTGCTCTTGTTTCCCCAATTTTACACAGTCCATTAATCAAGGTCCCGTAGCTAATTTGGTCGAGATGAAATCCATGTGCAAGCACATGGTCGTGAAAATGGAGAGCTTCGTGAACCTTACCGTTAAAACACAGACCTTTGATAAGAGTAGTCAAGATTATGACATTGGGCTCATAACCCATCTTGAGAATCTTGGCGAATATAGAAAAACCAAATGCCATTTGACGGGAGTTGCAGTAACAATTGATTAAGATACTCAAAGTAAAAATATCTGGCCTAATTCTGTTAGATTCCAATCGGTGGTAAAGGGCAATAGCAGTTGGGTAATTTTTCATCTTAACAAGCGAAGTTAAAATCTTGTTAAATTCTACGATGGATGGGATTGGGTTCATACGGAGCATGCTATGGAACGAAGAAACAACATTATTAACAGCAACATGATTGGAAATAAATGGAGAGTGAGAGTATAATCGCCTTAAGAAAATACTAAAAGAAGAAGAACGAAACCTGAACCTTAAAAGCGACATTGGGGCGATGATGGAGAAGAATGTCTCTATGAACAAACTGAGCTTTAATTTAGGGTTTCGCCTCCATTTCAGTTTTCATTTAAATCATTTTTAGACTAGTTTAATAAACTCAACGACTTTTTTTTTTTAATCGACAAAATTTTATTAAAAAACAATTTCTAAACAAGAAGTATAAGGAATTGTTGGATCGTTACAACAAAAGGGAAAGTGATAAAAACACTTTAACCAATAAAAAAGTACACCAAATAACACTCCAAACCACCTCGTACAGTACAACAATTGAAAAACACCAATGACTACCAAAGAGAACGCCAGCTCAACCCATAGAGATGTCACTAGACACTAACTCCCGAACTCGAATCAAAAGTTTTCGGCCCATCAGAATCCAAAAAGCCGCTTCTTGAGTCAAAAGTTGGTGGACAGCGGTAGAAAGAGGACTAACAGTCGATGTAGTAGATTTCAACCAGATACAAGAATCCTGCAAATCTCAACAGATTTGAAATCCATCGGCGACTCGAAAAAATCTTGTAAATCTCAACAGACTTGAAAACGGTCAGTGATTCAAATATCTAGGAAAACTAAACACGAACGACATCAACCGTCAAATCCAACACATCAGCTTTTCAACACCTCCTCACCGCAACACCATCTCATCACCACCATTACATCGTCGGAACGAACGACTACCTCTAACACCCAAATCCAGCAATCACCACACCACCGACCACCACCGCAAATGTGGTGGCAGCCGGAAAGAAAATCCAGAACCAATCGCAAACCTCCAACTAAAACATCCATCTCAATCCAAAACTGTCTGAACCGTCCATCTCTGATCCATCGCCTACACACTCAGCCGGAAACACCAAAACACACCCGTAAAAACCAGATCTGCAGCAAATCCATTAGAACACAACTAGCACACCAAACCAGAGCACCAATACACCCGATCCAAGACCAAACGACGCCAAAATCAGTCACCAACACAGTAGATCCATAACCAACTCCGGCAGCGCGGAAACCGGAGCAGCACCTCCACCGCCGTTTCAGTACGAGAACACAAACACGAGACAGGAATAAAAACGAAAATAAATAAAAACCAGACCGGAAAGCAAGGGACTCCGGCGCCGGAAAAACGAGGTGTGGAGAGCCAACCACTCCCTCGCCGGCGTTAACACTACCACCACCATAGGGAAGACAGAATCGGCTCAGGAGAAGAAGAAGACAACGAAAAAACAGAAAGAAAAAAAAAGGACACAAACAGTAGAAAGAAAAAAAATGCGGTGGTGCGAAGGGGTGACCTCCTCCTCGTCGCACCACCACCACCTTTATGTTTACATTGTGAAGAGAAAGTTTGGATTTTAGGAAAATAGAAAAAAAATATTTGTAAAGTCAGAGACTTATTTGAAAATGTCTTATGGAATTGGGGACTGATTTAGTGGTTTATTTATTTTTTATTCATTCTTATTATTATTCAGTCATTATTTTTTAGTATTTCTGCACATAGTTTTAGTCTCGATTGAAAATAAATTTCTTTATTTACCAAACTTTTTTTATTCAATTATAATTATACTCTTAAATTTTTTAATTGTTTTTTATAGGTATTTTAAAAAATCATATAAAGTTTGTTTACTAAAATTTAGAATATTTTTAACATTAAATGAAATAAAATATCAATTTTTTAAATGATAAAAGTTCAAGATAGAAGTAACAAAAATCATGACCTAGAAATTAAATTTTAACTTATTTTTTATAGACTAACTTTTTATGATATTCTAAACATACCTAAAAAAAATCATTCAAAAAATACACATTGAGTTAACAGTAGAGACCAAAATTAAGTGCAGAATAATTTTTTGAATCATGTTATTTTGACAATCGAAAATAGACAACCGATTGACATCATACATCAATACACGCAGTTAGAGATATAATAAAAAATTGAAAAATAAATGGATGGTACAATAAAAATTGTCCGACAACTAACCGATTGTCAAAATAAACTTTCTCTAATTTTTTAGGGACTAAAAATTTAATAAAAGTTAAATAATGATTAAAAGGTCACTTTGGGGTAAAAACATAAATAACCCTGTTTGGTCTTTGAATATCATTTTCTCTCCAATTCTCTAATGAACAATCAAAATATACTTTTCTTTTAAGCAACTATCAAAATATACTAAATACTACTTTTTTGACAAAATATACTAAACACTACTTAAACTATTAATCTATCAATTTAGTGTTTCGATTCTTTTAAAAACATGATATATAATATTCATTTCGTCCCTTTTTATAAGATTTAGTTTGATAAAAAAAATTGTCCCTTTTTATAAAACCTTTGCAATTATCAATGATATTTTTTTTTTCAAAGTTACCTTTATTTACTTTACATATTTTTTTGAATAGCATTTAATTCTTTTTTTGTAAATGGGTACTCTATTAATTATAGGAAAATCCTCACTAAGGATAAACATAGTAAAATAGTAAATCAATATAATTTGTCAACTAATTTAATACTAAAACAAAAACCCGTATTTTGTCAAATTAACTCTTATAAATAGGGACGGATAGAATAATATTGTAGGCACAATAATAATAGATTATTAATAGTTTATGGACTATTTAATATATTTCTACGAGAAAAAAATAATATACGGTGACAGTGTAAAATAAATTTACATTCTCAATCAATCACAACTATAATTTCTACCACGTCACTCTACTTAACTCTATATAACATAAAAGAATCATTTTTATTAATAAAATGTGCCTTACTAATAATAATTTTGTTATTCATTTGCACTTAGCAGGATCTTTAAGGCAAAGGAATCACCTTGTTTGAGAAAGTCAAAGAATACTCCTTGTGGTGGATGAAAACTTATAATGCAAATATAGGTCTCAATTCTCATAAGTGGTGGTCGAGCCCTCTTTTTTGTTTGGATATCGGCTAATATGTGTCTTGATGTATTGGCTATTGTACACTTTTGTTGTTCGGTTTGGCACAACTTGTGATGATCATAACTTCTTTTTATTTTAAATAAAATCCATTTTTGCATGTTAAAAAAAAACCGAGAATTATGAGAATAAATCCTCTCATTTTTTTCTCTCAATTTTTACATCTCAACCATTAACTAACTTTTTTCCTTTATTTCAAATTTCAACTCTATCCTCCATTTATAATCACAATGGTTTAAGATTCCACATTATTCTCTCAATTATTTTTACAATCAAGAGGATCATCTCGAGAATTCCAATCTATCCATTTCTCAAACTAAATGATTTTTAAAATATCTGATAGTGCTATTCTACAATGGTTTTTAAATTATTTATTTCCTAAGCTAAATACTTAGTATATTATATGTTCTTGTTTTGACCTCCTCACTACTTCAAAACTTTTAATACTTTATAGTGTGCTCAAACTTAATAAAAATATACATCATTTGAGTGTTGTGCTGTCACTAGTAGTTTGACTTTATTACACTCTTCTGTTTTGCTACTTTCCATTCCAAAACTATGGCTTTAGAATCAGTTAGTGGCTTCAGAAAAGCACAAGCTCTAGCATTTGGTGATTCATAAACATGATAATTGGAGGTATACAGTTGCTTTTGTTACAAATCCTGATCTTTCAAATCAAGAAGAGTTGCCAGCAGTATATCCGTAAAACTGAACTGGTATAAAGGTTTGGTGCACTGGTTTTGTGGTTTTGAACTGAACCGGAGCTACCTTTATATAAACCCGAATTGCACTTTTCATCCCAAACTGATTTTTGTAAACCAAACTTATTAACTGATAATACAACTATTGAAAGAAAAAAAAAAACAGAAAAAAGGTATAGTGTATTCCTCAACTCTACAATTTCTGAACAGAAAAAAAGTCTCAGACATAAAAATGACTTGTTCATGGAGATAATTTTTAAAGAAAAAGAGATAACCAGACGGGTTTTGTCTGTCAAGGACTATAGGCCCTAGAAAAAGAGATAAAGCCAGATGGAGAGTGAAATTTTCTCTTTGAATTTCTTTCAACAATATGTGGAGTAAACATCAGATAAAATAAAGGCATCAATCCTTGAATTTGCATAATATTAACACCAGTTGGGTCAGCCCCGACTACAGCCGAAAATTAAAGGCAGTCAGTGGAACATGATTGAACCAATAGTATTGAAAACAAGTTGTTACTTTGTGAGTGTAATTTAATAATCACATCACTATTTTTATACTAAGGTTAATGAACCAAACATCAATGTGATGTAATAACTACATCGCTCTTGGCTCATCATTCTTTAACAAAGGTTTTATAATCAACGATCAAATGAATCTCTTAATGTTTTTGAAGCTGTAAGGAGACAAAATTCCAAATGCATGAACATGAACCAGCTAGCATATTAAATGACACCTCCCAACTGCTGAGAGCATAACAACAGATACCTCTGAAGCTTAACAACAGACCAACGCACTTCAACTTCACCACCACTGCTTATACTTGAGCTCGATACATTCTGAGAACAACCATGAAGCTGTTTGACAGTACAATGCAAAGATAAATGACATCTGTGTCAAAAAAAAGAAAAGAATCAACCATTAAAGACTTTTGATTAATATCAAAGTAATAGTGAGACCAATGAATAGTCCATCTTTTCTTTTGCATATTTACTATGATATTTATCCAAAACATAACCAATACTTGTAAACAATTAAAGCAAGTTGTAATATGATATTTTGATCGATGAGAAATAACTCAGCATACTTATGAATGATTATTTGTTTTTGTGAGTTGCGGTGTAGCTGACCTTATCCCAATACTTATATCTGATTTTCAATATTCTCTAACAGATCATTTGACAAGCTTGAAGCTGAGCTGCTGCAAGGTCTAAATTCTAAAAATACTTGAAAACAATTAAACCACGTTTCTTTCATAGAAGTGAAAATTTGAGGAATTAATTAATTGACTATAGGTGTGTGCAATCTGTGTATATGATCCTTCAAGCAAACTATTTGCAAATTTCTAATTATTATATACTCAAATATTTGCAAATGATTCACATTTTTCACTTCTTTCTGAATCAACTCTATAGGTCCATGTACCTGATCACATTGTTACCTAAACAAATTTTGTGAAACAGTTTATAGCACACAACTCCAAGAATATCCCCATTCTTTAATTGTATCACACACACACACACACCAAACATTACAAATACTAAAAATCAGAGAAGGTATCAACAAATTATAGCGCAACCAGCAACCATATGCAGAAACATCAAATTATAGTGCCATATGCATGGCTGAAAATCCAGAAAGTGGTTTTGCTTCTATTGTGGATTCAGGAACATCTTTGCTTACTCTATGTACTCGCATATTTTCAAATATTATTCACTCATAGTTTTTCATTTATACCTTTTATTGACAAAGTAAAATCATGTGAACCCTACAGAATACAATACAATAGAATGCAATGTGTACTCTAACACATCAAAATAATTCATAAGAGAAATTTTATAGAGCTTTACCTTAAGTTGCGTGAGGATTGAGGACTATCATATGCTCAAAATACAAAATCCATGTATGTCGATTCCTACATTGGAATATGGAACCAATCTAAACTATAGCTCAAATTGGTTCTTCTCTTACAGTAAACCTCTAGCAACCATTTCACGTAGAAGTTTCTCTGCTTTATAATTTTTATCATTCTCAAAGAGAGCGTAAATAATTGTTTGATAAGTTACAGCATCAGGAATGCAACCATTGTCTTCCATTTTTGATAGGAGGGTCATAGCATCATCAAACAAGCCCTCTAAACACAGACCATTGATCATAATATTATATGTCCAGATTGTTACATTGTAGCCTTTAATTAAAAGATCCTGAAAAATCTCTTGGGCATCCTGAAGTCTTCCTTCTTTGCATAGTCCATCCATAAGTATATTGTATGTGTGCATATCTGGTTGAATGCCTTGGTCTTTAATATTCCTGACCAATGCAATTGCCTTTTCAGCATTATGGTTTTTACATAAAGCATGCAATAACGAACTGTAAGTAATTACATCGGCAGGTTGGCCCACATCATGCATCTCATCAAGTAGCTCCCAAGCATGAGAAATTCTCCTTGATTTGCACAAACCATCAATAAGAGAATTGTAAGTTATCGTATTAGGGGCAATGTTGTTGCTTTGCATTTCTTTGAAGAGATTCATGGCTTCATGAATCAATTTCATTTTACAAAGCCCATTAATCACGACATTATAGCAATTAACATTGGGCATCACTCCTCTTTGGGTCATAGTGTTGAATATACCTTTGACATTGTTCACTTCATTAAGTAGGCAATACCCATCCATTAATGAAGTATAAGTAACAACATCTGGTTCCACATCTTCTTTCATCATCATAGCTAACACATTTTTAGCTTCTTTCACCTTTCCTTCTTTACATAGAGCATCGACCAATATATTAAAAGTATAAACATTTGGGTTGATATTTTCCAATAACATTTCATGGAACAAACCAAATGCTTCTTTCAATTGACCAACAGCGCAAAATCCATAGATTAGAGCACTGAAAGTGATAACATCAGGAGAAATTTTCTTTGAAATCATTTCGGAATATAACAGATAGGCATCATTTACAAATTTGTCTTTACACAAACTATCAATGATTATGCTATACATTACCACATCGGTATTGACCAATTTCCCTTCAATTTGTCTCAACAGTTGAAGGGCGGCTCTAGTTTCCCCCATTTTACACAAGCCATTGATCAAGGTTCCGTAACTAACTTGATTCAAGTGAAATCCATGTGCAACCAAATGGTCATGAAAGTGAAGAGCTTCCTTGACCTTACCGTTAAGACACAGACCTTTGATAAGTGTATTCAATGTTATGGTATTGGGTTGATAACCTATCTTAAGAATCTTTCCAAATATAGAAAATGCAAAATTGATTTGACCTAAGTGGCAATAACAATTAATCAAGATGCTCAAAGTAACAATACTAGGCGTAATTCCGTTGAATTCCAATTGTTGATAAAGTGAAATAGCAGTGGGGTAATGTTTCTTAGTCTTAACAAGAGAACCTAAAATCTTGTTAAATTCAACAATAGATGGAGTTGGATGCATACGGAGCATGTTATGGAATGAAGAAACAGCATTATCAACTTCATTATTATTAACATGAAATGGAGACATAGAGTATAATCGCCTTAAGAAAGGAATAACAGTAGAATAAGAACGAAACCTGAAGCATGAAAACGATGACAACATTTGAGCGATGATGGAGCGCTGAAACCAGCAAGACAGAGTGTTTTCACACCAACAAACAACCGAGCTTCAGCACAACACTCACCAAATTTTCTCCCCCAATTCAATTTGCATATTCATATTTCAATAATGGGTTTGGCATGTGCAATATTGCACATAAATATTATACATTTTTTTTATGTTAAAGTAAATAGGAGTAATAACTTTTTTTGTCAAAAAAAAAATTATTAGAAATAAGATAAAATAACAAGGAAGCAAAGATAGAGGAAGAACAAAGTATATTTTAGTCCTCCATCTACTCTTATATTATATGTAATCAAAAAATAAAAACACATTTTTTAAGAAAGTAGGTTACTCCCTCCGTCCCATATTGTAAGCAAAAAAAAATTCACACTTATTAAGAAAAGTAAAATGTGATAATTTGAAGTATGATTTTTTGTGTTTTTCTAGAAATAAGTTTCATGGAAAGATGTAAGAAGAGTTTTTATTGGTTATTGATTATGAGAAAAAGAAGAGAGAGAGAGTAAATTAAATGCAATTTGAATTAAATTTTATGAAAGTAAGTAAAAGTAAACCTTGAAATTGGTGAAATTGGTAAAAGTGGGTTACTTTTGCTTATAATTTGGGACAATAAAAAATGGTTTTTTTTTCTTATAATATGGGACGGATGGAGTAAGTGCATTAATTGAGGAGAAAAAAATACTTCATTTTCAATTATACCCTTCTTGAAAAGTGTAGAACATGTCTTTATTGGTTGAATCAATATTTAATTTAAGAGTAAAATTAGAATAATAGCATAAAACATAATAATTGAAGTAAATTTTTGTTTATATTTGAGACTTTCAATTTTATTTTTTTGATTGCTTACATTCGAAACCGGAGGGAGTATGTATTTTAGTATCTCATTACATACGAATAAGAGTGCTATTTATAGAGCACACTAGGGGACAATAAGACCAACACTATAATGAACATTCATTACATATTATTCATAACACTCGCTCTTGATTAGAATTTAAAAATTGTATGATTAATATAAAATTCATAAGTTCTAATATAAATTTATAATTTTGGTTAAAAGAAAAACAATACAAATTTATAATTTTGGTTCAAAAAAATAATACAAATTTATAATTTTAAACTTTTTAACATATCAAATTTGTGCATGATAGTAAGAATCTATAGTAATTAGTCTGATGTACTTAACTCAATTAGTAATAACATCATGTTATATTTGTAGGAATCGAAATTTAATTATAAAGACTCTTTTTTGTTCAAATAAAGAATATTTATTCACCTAAAATTTTATCTAGAAAACTACTTTACAAAAAGTAATTTCACAATAAATTTGAGAATAAAATGGTTGAGCCGTCTCTCAGTTCTCCCACAACAATTTCTTTTTTATTTTATTGGGGTTTCTGTAGGTCCATTTCAATTTCAATCTCTTTAATAATTTCAATTATTTGTTATTTATATTTCATAATTACCATTCTAGCAAAGATATGAAACATACACGAGTATCATATTTGTCCAACGAAACGGACAGAGATATCACACTATCCACGTTCATGGATATCCACCGACATCCCTATGTATGTATCTTGTTTTTAACATTATGTATTCATCTCTTTTCCTTCTTCTACATCCTCAATTTGAGTAATGGCTGAAAATCCACCACCAAACCTATATGTGATTTTTCCAAAAGTCTCTTAATTGATTTGTCATTCATACATATACTACATGATGAAACTCAATTAGTTTAAACTCACACTCCTACCAGTCCAAGTTAACAACCTTCATCGATATGTACATTGAAATTCCAACATTTTATTCTGCTAAAAGCAAAAAGGTTAGCCCCCTTTTAAGCACAAACAGTTTGGCTTTGAATGTAATAAATAATAATAAATCTTCAAATTAATAAAACTTAATTAGTCATGGCTATCAAAAAAATCATTCACTCACTGAAAGGGAATATGCTAAAAAGACAGAAACCAACATAAACAACCATTATGAAATTCTTTCAGAAAACCTAATTTTTTACAATATGAACTACACTTCACTTAAAAATAAAGCTTATAGCATATGATTGAAGTTAATCCTCATATATTCGCATAATATCTTGCCTTCAATATCAAAATAAATAAATAGTAATAATAATATCTAGCCTTCAGATTTTTGTTACTATGAAGTGCCTTGTTTTGGGTTAGTCGAAGGCTTGAAGATCCACATTTGATTAGATTAAATACTGCATAACTCATACACCATATATGATATATCTCCTTTGTGTTCATATTTCGAACTATGTAATCTTCATCCACAACATAAACAATCAAACCCAAGAAAAGGTGGATGAAGAACCAAGAAATAAAAATAAAACAAATTAATAAAAAGTATCAAATCTAATCATATATTTCAATCAAACACAACCATTTCTGCATTGTTGCATGCTTAGGAATTCACAAACTGATAACAATATTTTCAATGTCTCACTCACCTCTTTACCTTTTCTTTTATAACAGAAGATTGTCTACTAACTAATTGTTATTCTCACAGCTTCTATAAGCTTCAAACTCTCTGTTTGGCAGCAAGAGAGCCCTGAAAACTGATAAGAAAGAAGAGTGTGTTACTGTGTTATGCATTCATTATGAAAGAAAAATATAACATACATTCAAAGAACAAATTAGTTTAGTAGTATCATCCTCTTCTAACAAACACATTGTGAAGACTCCTTAATTAACCCTCTTCCTCACACTCAACTGAATCAGCCTGCTCACACTCTACCCCCATCTTCTTCCTCGCTGCCCCTGCTCCTCCGCCTTCCACAACCTTTTAAATTCCAAGGTACATCCACACCATGCAAACTCGACCAAATATTACAGTTCTAGACACTATAATCAAATCTAGTGATTGATACAAACCAAATATACAATACAAAAAATAGTCCTTCGCGTATAGTAGACCTCTCTAGCAATCATTTCACATAGATTTAGATTCTCTTAAACAGCAGTTCAGTTTTTTCTTTAACAGGACCAGGTAATAGAATTAATCTAGATTCACATCCTGAGATGGACGTTTATAATGATTTTGACTTTTGAGTGTGATTTGGGAGATATCACATTGGTGCTGGTGCCATAAAGGTCTCAAACCCAAAGCCAAAATAATGAAAGAAAACAATATCAAAATTTGAGCTTCACTGCTATGAGCTTGTATTGAGTAATTCTATCATAAGGGTACAAGACAGATCCAAAGTGTTTTTCCATTGTAAGACAAAAGATATATTCAAAATTGTTATATTATATACAAAATAATTCTATAGGCACTTTAGATATTGACACAGTCATCAGCATTCAGCAACTAACTAAAACTTCTTGATTTGCAGACAAATATAATTGAAGAATTTAATCCACAGATGGACCTCACCAAAGGGAAGGATAGTGATTATCCCATTGACAGCATTATAATATTTTATTAAAATTAAAGCGATGGTACTGAGATGAGAGCATTGAGTGATCCAGCATTTACAAAATAAATAAATAAATGAATAAATCATAATGATTGCAAAGTTGACATCAAAATTCAAAATAACCAATTATATAACGAAAAATCATCTCACCTAGTATTACAATTACAGGAGACCTCTAGTAATCATTTCACGAAGAAGTTTCTCGGCCTTTTCATTCTCATCTTTATGAAAGAGAGCGCGGATAATAGTTTCATAAGTTACAGCATCAGGAATTATACCATTCTCCTCCATTTTTGACAACAAGGCCTCTACTTCATCAAACAAACCCTGTTTACAAAGTCCACTAATCATAATAGTATACGTCCATATATTTAGACGACAACCCTTAACCAAAAGATCCTCAAAAACATCTTGTGCGATCTTAAGACGTCCTCCTTTGCATAGTCCATTGATAATTATATTGTATGTCCACATATCAGGTTGAATGCCCTGGTCTTTAATTTTCTTGACTAATGCAATAGCCTTTTCTATATTATGGTTTTTGCATAAAGCATCTATTAAAGAATTGTAAGTGAATATATCTGCTGGTTGACCATTATCATGCATCTCGTCAACAAGCTCCCAGGCATAAGAGATTCTCCCTGATTTGCACAGGCCATCAATGAGACAACTGTAAGTTACCGTATTAGGAGCAATTCCTCTACAATGCATTTCGGTAAAGAGACTCAAGGCTTCATCAACCAATTTAATCTTACAAAATCCATTAATTATAATACTGTAGCTATGAACATTAGGTGTCACTCTCGTTTTGCTTATGATGTTGAATACATGCTTGGCCCTATTCACTTCATTAAGTAGGCAATACCCATCCATTAATGAATTGTATGTAACAACATCTGGTTCCACGCCTTCTTTCATCATCACAGCTATCACATTTTTAGCAGCTTTCACCTTTCCTTCTTTACATAGAGCATCAACCAATATATTAAAACTATAAACATCTGGGTTGATGTTTTTCGATACCATTTCATGGAACAAACCAAATGCTTCTTTCAATTGACCAACAGCGCAAAATCCATAGATTAGGGCACTGAAAGTGATAACATCAGGAGAAATTTTCTTTGAAATCATTTCGGAATATAACTGATAGGCATCATTTACAAATTTGTCTTTACACAAACTATCAATGATTGTGCTATACATTACCACATCGGTATTGACCAATTTCCCATCAATTTGTCTCAACAACTGTAATGCGGCTCTAGTTTCCCCCATTTTACACAAGCCATTGATCAAGGTCCCATAACTAACTTGATCCAAGTGAAATCGATGTGCAACCAAATGGTCATGAAAGTGAAGAGCTTCCTTGACCTTACCGTTAAGACACAGACCTTTGACAAGTGTTGTCAATGTTATAGTATTGGGGAGATAACCTATCTTGAGAATCTTTCCCAATGTAGAAAAGGCAAAAGTCATTTGACCTAAGTGGCAGTAACAATTGATTACGGTGTTGAAAGTAACAATATCAGGCATAATTCCATTGAATTCCAATTGTTGATAAAGTGAAATAGCAGTGGGGTAATGTTTCTTAGTCTTAACAATAGAACCTAAAATCTTGTTAAATTCAACAATAGATGGAGTATGACGTATATAGAGCATGTAATTGAATGTGGAAACATCATTATGAAAATCAACAACATGTTTGGGAATGAATGGAGAGTGAGAATATAACCGCCTTAAGAAGGGAATACTATAAAAAGAAGAAGAAGAAGAACGAAACCTGAAGCATGAAAACGACGACATTTGAGCGATGGTGGAGAGGAGCGTCGGTTTATTTGCAGCAAAGAGATACGGCGACTGAAGTGACTCTCAACCAATTATGATTATTTTGAAAACGTTTCTTATTGAGTAACCCATCTCACTTTGTAATTTGTATGTTCTTCGATCTACAAATGTAAAATACAGTAAGTAATATCATTTCTAGTTTTTTTTGTATGTTAGCAAAAATTAAAAAATCATACCGAAATAAATAAAGTGAATTAACTAATGACAAAATATATTTCATTTACAATTTTACTTTTATTTTTGGATTTGTTTTTCACATTAATAGTTGTATGAATTGGTGGAGTGGAGTAAAACTGTGTTGAAAACCGCAAAACAGTGTAATTATTATAGGTTTATAAAAAAATTTAATAAATACGGTAACTTTTGTTTATATTTGAGACTTTCAATTTTTTGTTTTTTTGCTTATATTCGAGACTGGACTGTTAATTAATAAATATTCGAGACTGGACTGAGTATGCTAATATGTCACAAGTTACATAGTAGCAAAAAGAGTTGAAAAAGTAGTGCAAGTTTCTAATAGAGTTTGTATACAATTTGGTTGGAAATCACCTGGAAAGGTACAATTTGGGAGGTGAAAAAAAACACAAAAGATTTATATTGGTTTCACTTCTAATTTAAAGGTACATCTAGTCCCTTCACACCCTGTGAAAGATTTTCCACTATTAAAATTCTTGTTACAAGACAACCTTACTCCAAAGCTTCCCTAACAAAATCCTAATACAACACAAGATAGCAACCCCACTATCTTTAACAACAAGAATCTTCACTAAACCCTATGGTGAAATTCTTATACAACACAAGATAGCAACCCGTTATCTTTAACAACAATTCTCAACAAAACTATGATGAGAATTTACAAACAAGTGTTGAAGAATAATAATAATGTATGGCTGTTATCAAATCAATATCACTTTTAAATTAATATAACTTAATGCTCATAAACCTTTTTGGATATGAAAATGTAATTAAGATTTCACAAAAATGATCTTTGAAAGTTTATGAAAAAAATGACATTGATCAATATTTTTGAGAATATGAAAGTTGTTCGTAGTAATTCTAATTATCACAAACATATTTATAGAGGCCTTAGAAAATGTCCATGAAGCACGGCAACTCTTCAAAAAATCTTATAATAAAAAGTTGTGATTGAAAAAACACAATGGTTCAAAAAATAAAATTTTGTCCAGGACTTATTACATCGGTCGCCATATACACGCGCAAGAGAAAGTTTTGTTTTCAAATTTTCAAACATTGCACTGTTTCAAAAAGCAAACAGCAACAGACTTTTTAAATCGGTTGGACGTAACATCTGATATACAATGTGCTGAAAGTTTTTCTTAAAAATCAAATTTTATATTTTTAAAAGCTTGCTTCATATGGACTTTTATATTTAACTTAGAAATTTATTTGTAATTAATTTTTAAAATATTTTCTGAGCATTCTAAGTTATATAATTATTAAAAGTAATAAATCGAAGATAAGGACCATACTTACAATTAATTTAAATAATAAGCCTAAATCTTGATTTCTCATTTTTGTGATGTGGATTTTGATGATAACAAACTCACATCATTAGAGAAGAACTCACATCAAAATGTGGGTTTTGTCAATTGAGTTTCACAAATCTTCTTTTGTGATATGAGTTTGTTATCATCAAAATCCAGCCAAATTTAAGAAGGAAATCTTTTTCACATCCACTTACTTAAAAAACAAATTAGCTACTAAACTGAGTGACAGAAAAAAAAATCTAAATGTATAATGTCATTAAAATTTCAACAAGGTATTAATTCACAATAGCCCACTATATAGATGATTCATATTATAATTTACCGGCAAATTAATCATCTTTATTAAAATGTTTCCTTAATCAGTAATTGTTATATCAATATCATTTTTTCTTGGGAAATGTTAACATGTGCCCTTAAGGCACATGTTAAGAGTACAAATATAGTAATATTCTCTTGTAAATTGTGCATTGTACCTTTTAAACATTAAATTCTTTTGTGTTATTCAATACAACTTTATACTTTTGAATACCTTAACATGTGTCTTAAAGGCACAAGTTAATATGACTTTTTTTTTTCTTTTTCAGAATCTTCAAGAAGCAATGTTTGTCTATTGTTAAAATAAAATTCAATTGATGGTAGATAGGGGCCAATATTGTTATAGGTAATAGGTTACCAGGTCACCTATGGAGTAGTATGAATTAGCCTTGTCTGGCATTTTTCATTTGCATATTAATTTATATTTTTTTACAGAATCATGTGGATATTAATAAAGTGAGACAACTAAGTACAATATTAATTATGATTTATTTTATAGTACACATGATACTGATGCAGGGTTAAATAATTTATATTGTGAATTTATTTGGAAATAACCATGTGATTCTTGATTTGCCAGGTACTATCAAGATCAAATTCATTAATTTGGCTTCATTTTTTCAACTCCTAATTAGTACTACTTGCTCATGCTAATTAAACTACCATATGCATTCATGATGTTTAATTAATTGATATTAATATAAAAGTAGATACGATAGGTGAGGTGTAACATTCATGAAGATATATTGACCTTGTGTCAAATTCGAGATGCAACAACTTTAGCAATGTGTGAGGGTCATGGAAGAGAAATTTCTAGGTGTGTTTGAATTAGGGAAAAGAAAAAGAAAACAAATTTTATATCATAAGTATATTTTTTTAGAAGAAGTGATAACCCACTGAAATTAAAATTACATAATTTTGAGATCTTCAGTTTGAATCCGGGTCACGATGTCTGACCTAACAATTTTAGTATACTTTGGCAGTTGAGCTAGAACTTATTGGACATATATTTTAAGTCATAATACAATGACCTGCTTAAATGTTTTTCATTAAGCTACTTCTTAATAAAACACCGTTAGGAGGTCTTTGAATCGACATGAAATCTATATATGCACCAAATTAATTAACTGCCACATCAATGTTATTTACTAATGATTAGTCTAATTTCGAAAAAATTTAAAACTAAAGGATTAAAGTGTATATTTAAAAATGTAAAAAATTAAAATTCAAAAATTGACTTAAAAAAAATAAAACTGCAATTAAATAATAAAAAAACATTTTTGCAACGTTTTTTGTATGACAATTTTTTTATACATACGAGGGCAACGAGAGAAGATTCTCTCAATTGCATATGTCACTGCAGAGGGAGCAGTGGTTATCTGAACCATTAAAACAACTCATTCTCAATTTTTTTAAATATTTTATTTTCAAATCAATAGCTCATAATGTAGTGGATGGTAAATTGACCGGAGAGGATCCCCGCAACAGACTTTTTTTTGGTTCAGAACATCAAGCCCTTTTTATATGACAATTTTGCATTATTTGGTTTGATCATGTGTATTCATTGGTTTTGCTTTATGTGATAGAGAAATCAAACCTATCCTCATTGGTCTCAATATCCGTTGCCTATTCAGCACTTATATGTCGACTCACTGCCACGTAAATTATTAGTTAAACGTTGCTTCACAAAAATGCAGGAGGTCCTCACAATTAGTGGATATAAATAACCTATGAAGCACGGACACTTCTAGGAGGTGGCGTGTCGCGGTGTCCAATCCGCGTCGGTGTCCGATACTTGTATGACACTCGTACGACACCTGTTGGAATAGTCAACCAAGTTTCACCAAAAATTTAATTTCTTTCCTTGCTTTGACATTCTAAAAAACTTAAACATGTATTGAAACGATGTTATCAATGAAGAATTAAAGATATTAATTTTAATTAGAATATTTTCAATTTTTTTAAATAAAAAAATCGATAAATAAAATAAAATTTTATCATATATATAGCGGTGTCGGTGTCCTTTGTTTTTTACATTGCCAGTGTCGGAGTATCCGTGTCGTGTCGTGTCGTGTCGCGGTGTCCGTGTCAGAGTCCGTGCTTCATAGTAAATAACCAATCAAAAAGCTCACTGCAAATTAAAATTAAAAATTAAATATAACAGAAAGGGACATGTGGAGTTGGGAGAGTTGTCTCCGGTCGATTTACAAGAGAATTCACCGTAATCTTAACATATTGCAAATGTTCAAGCACACTAGCAAGTAGGGGTATTCATATCCGAACAAATCTAAAGTAAAACTGCATTTAGTTTGAACCGCGCGTATCATTTTTCTTCTAAATCGTGTGGTTTTGTTTGGTTTGCGGTTTTGATTTCATAAAACCAAACTGCAATATTTAACTTACCTCTATCAATTAGTAGCAATCAACCTATTATCTAGTCCAACTTAGCAAGCTCAATCTAAATTGAGTCCATAAAATAGTAGGTTGTCAAAACATATCATTTCACGCGATCTAGAACTATATATACTGTTGGTAATAAAAATAAGTTCTTATGTATATGCACATATTATATTATGTAAACAGTAAAATAAATTAAAATATCTTATGTTTATTTTGTAACAAGTTGGTAATATTGTCATATTTTTTATATCGCAATAAATCGTACAAACCGAACCAATTACGCTAACTGCATTAGTTTGATTTGAATGACTTTTAAAAAACCAACCGAACCAAACCGCATCCATTTTTGTCTTGCGGTTTGGATGACTTTTATGCTCAAAACTGAACCAACCCGCACCGCAAACACAGGGCCGTCCCCGAGTATTTGGAGGCCCCGAACAAATTCGACAAAGAGACCCTTTGAAGATAAAATAAAATAAATTGTTTTTATTAAAACAAAATATACAATTATTTTTTTTAAAAGAATCATCTTTTATTTAAAATGTAACTAACACCAATAATGTAAAAAATAATCACATTTAAATCGAGAATAACAAAATACACCTTCAAATTAATATCATTAAAAATTGATAGTGTTTGTTTTAATAAAAATTGCAATTTAATTTTATTAATTAATTCTTTATTTTCAAAGAAAATTTTCAAACCCTTACCAAAAAAAAAAGAAATTTTTCAAAGAAATAATAAAATGTAATTTTTTTATAAATAAAGTAGTAAAAATATTTATGATTTATAAAGTGATTTTATTTATAGAAAAAATTCATCATTTTGTAAAAGGAAAGAATTTTTGAAATAGATTGATTTAAAATTTTTATCGTATATGATGATATCATTTCTTGAAATTAAACCACTGTATAAATAAAATGAAACAAACCAAAAAAAAGGCCCCAAGTGGGAGTTGAACACACTCCCACATGATTCTAATACAAGCACACACGCCACACCACTGGACCATACCTCATTTCATGATATAGAATCTCAGCACAAATATTTAACCAAATTTAACATGATGGGTCCAAAAAAAATATAAATTGAGGCCCCCAAAATATGGAGGTCCAGAGCTGTGGCACTGTTTGCACGCCCTGTGGGCCGGCCCTGCGCAAACACCCCTACTAATAAGAGACTTTCGTTGCTCAAGTCCACGCTGACAAAAGACTTATATGCTCAAGCTCAATAGCAAGAGACTTCTTTTAAATTAAATAAATTTAAGAGAGATTGAATGAAACTTGATAACAACCAGAGATGTTTACAAAATGAGTCTTGCTAACATATGCCCCAAGAGCACATGTTAAGGTGCATTAAATTTGTTATACTTCAATTAATTTTATTTTAAAATGAGCAATAATCAACTTTAACAAACATGAATCATGAATTTATGTTTAGTGTTGTTTAAAATTAAGAGTCTAAAACTTTTTCCTAGTCTCTGCTAGGGTTTGCTATCTTCTCAATTGGGAAGCTTTTCTTTTTCACTTTTGCCGAATCAGTTTGAGTTTTACGCACAATCATTCTTCATAATGTCTAATGTAAATCTGGAAGACTTGTCTTTACAAGACGAGGAGGGTTTCGTTTTTGATCTAGAGGAGGGAAAAGTGGAGATCATTGACTTTAGATGGTGCCTTGTTGGAAGATTTCTCGGAGATCGTTCTATCCATGTTAACTCAATGAAAGTAACCATGGCGGATATCTGGAGGCCAGTCAAAGGTGTGAAGATCAAAGAAGCAACAACTGGTCTTTTTCTTTTCCAATTCGCCCATGAATTGGACATGGAGGCAGTGCTTCAAGGCGGACCTTGGTCCTTTAACAACCAGATGCTGATTATAGAAAGAGTCCAACTAGGAGTGCAAATAGAGAATATCCCGCTCTACCACGTTGATTTCTGGGTACAAGTCCATAACCTTCCGACCGGACTAATGGCGGAGAGGGTCGGTAAGACTTTGGCTAACTATATTGGCTCGTTTGTGGAGTATGATAAAAATAATAAAGGAAGCTTTTGGAGGGAGTACATGAGAATAAAGGTTAGAGTTGATATTAGGCAGCCGCTGAAGAAAGAATCAAGAGTAAAAAATCAAGGAGGTCAATGGTGTACGGTGAATTTCCGGTATGAGAAGTTAGGGGTTTTTTGCTTTGTATGCGGGATCATTGGTCACGGAGAAAACAAGTGCTCGATTTGTTTTTCCATGGCTGCAGACGATGGCTCACGAGCCTGGTCCAAGGAATTAAGAGCAGAACCAAGGCGGAAGAATGGCAGACAATCATCACGGTGGTTGTTGGAGGAGGACAACGGCAGTTCCGTATCGGAGGGGAGGCATTCGCGTGATTCCAGCGAAGAACAGGTGAACCCTACAACTCAGCACACACCACATTCTAACCGACCAATGAATAACCAACATTCATTACCAGGACCCACTTTTCTCCCTTCAGCAAATTCAAACCGACAAGAGCTGGCCCACGCAATGATTACCCACTCAATACCTGACCCAACCATAACTACCAGCGCTGAAAACAATGCCACTAACCAATTTACGATCAGTCAACCTATCATTCAGCAGTTACACCCCTCTCCAAACCTGATGCCTAATAATTATATCCCAGACAATACCATAATTGCCCAATCATTACCAGATAAAAACAAATCATCAACATCTCTCACCTACTCACCAATAATAAACGCAGCCTTAACCCAAAACCCTACCCATCAATTCTTGTTTAATGTAAACCCGTTACCAAACCTTAAACAAGCTGTCACACATATTACCCGACCTGGAAAAAATATTCTGACCCCAAAAACTAACCGAACCAGAAATAGCCTATCCCAACTGATGGCGATTTCAGCAAGTGTACTGAATCGTGCAAGTAGTAAAATTAAAACGGTAAGACCGAGTGTCGAACTCAAGGATCGCGTTATACTATTGAACTATATTTTAAAACTCAATTGAACAAAAGGTTCCGGTTTGATTGGTTGCAAAAGCAATAATTAACAAAGAAAATTACTTTGAATTTAATAATAAGAAAGATGCCAGGGATGAGTCTTCTTTGGGTTCTAACTATGTATTATTAATTTGATTCTAGTGTCAAATTTATTCAAGATGTTGTTACCAATTTCCTAGATTGTTTAACCCTAATCTCTTAGTGATTAAACCTTTATTCTCAAGATAATCCCTAATCTCTTAGTGAATTCAAAATTAAGAATAAGCATATAAATATCAGAAATTATAATGGTTTCAAGGGTTTGTATCTATCTCTAGACTACAAAGGCAAGAATATGTAATCTCAAGCATTCACAAATTCCACTCTCGTTTCAAATCGTGAATCATAAATCAATTTAAAAGTGATCAAGTAATAAAAAGCATCAAGAACGGAGATTACATAAACATCATACTAGAATTTATTCAAAAGGATAGTATCAAATCATAACATAGAGTTTTCATCCAAATTCAACTCATCCCTAACAATAGAGAAATTAGTTACTCATGAGAGATTGCAAAGAATAAAGAGAAGTGAAAGAATTACACATAAAGATCAAGGTTAAGAAGCTTCAACTCCAATGATTGTTGTTGAACAACGGCTTCTCAAAACCCTAGCACAATGTTTCTCCTTATTTCTATGTAAAAATCTCTGAACCCTAATAAAATATGATTTTTGGGCTTATATAGGGAATAAACTCGCAGTCGCACGCCTGGGCGTGGCAGACCTGCGCCTGGGCGTGGCAGACGTGGCAAGTGTAAATCAGATCTACGCCTGGGCGTGACAGACTTACGCCTGGGCATGAGAAGGCAGTGATGAATCGTGTTAAAGTGATCATAGTTGCGCCTGGGCGTGGTAGGATGGCGCCTGGGCGTGGCAACTTTGACTTCATTTTTTTTCAACTTCTGATTTGAATCACTAGCTTTCATAGTTGATTTTCCAAAACTCCTGGAACATAGTTTCACCTCAAATACTCACTGTGTACCTGTTAACACATAAACATAGACTAATACTCCAGCATTGTCTGGTTAGGGAAATATCAACACAAATCAAACTATTTTCTCTAGCTATTAGATGAAGATGATTTCTACTCTAAAGTGATTAACATTATAATAAAACTAAGAAAATTAATTAAACTAAGGTCTAGACTAATAGAAAAATTAAGTAAAAATAATGAATAATCACAACCCCAAACTTAGCTTGTTGCTTGTCCTCAAGTAACAAAACAAACCACAAAGAGAAATACCGTCAACTAGAACCCATCTCTTCAATCAAACTTATGGCCTTTCATCAGAGTTCTTCCATCACACTTCAATCTTCGCCAAATGTTATTACTTCAAGTCTCACAAACGACCAATTCGGACAATTCACCACAAGACTTTCGATAGACACTTCTCAATTCCAACCTTTCTTTTCACACTCTGACCACTCTCAAGTGTTTATATTGGGTATCTCTCAAATTCAACATCATACATTATTCTACCATAGGCTTGAACAAGTTCTCTACAGAAATTACAATGCAATAATACACACATTTTTGGAGGTCTTTAAGGTTATAACGGGGCATGGGTTCAGGTGGGATATTTTTGGATAGTAGGCTAAAGACTTGGAGTTAGAAGGACTATCTCAATGTATCCACTATTACCATTCACATAAGTCTTGATCATATAAGGTATGAGAGCACAGAGAATTGTTGTTTATTCACAACTTTAAACACAAAAATTTGAATGCATATTTTTGGTTTTTGATTTCCATTTTTTTTTTCAATTTTTTTCATTTTTTTTTCTTGCATTTTTTTTTCTTTTTCCAATCCTCTGATTCTTCTAATTTTGTTTTATTTGCTCTTTTAACTCAAAATTGTTATTGTCACCCCAAACTTAAAGGTTGCTATCCCATGAGCAACCCCAAACTTAAAAGTTTGCCAAGACATAATGATAGATTCCTACCTAAGTCCAAGTAAGGTGGGCTTTTTTTTTTCTCGGTCTTTGGCTTATAATGTGGTTCAATAACACAAGAAAAGGGTATCAGGCTCAAAGGGGTTTAACAAAGGATAATCATTATGCACAGGGTGGTCAGAAAAGGCTCAAGGGACCAAACAACTTGCCTCAATGTGTGTATAAATTACAAGTAAAACTATTAAGAACAAGCGCAAGTTCTGAAGAAGTAACATATGCTGGAATGCTCTCAAAGAAAAGAATAAAAGTGTTTGGCTTCGACACCTCACCAGTTTAGGCTCTGAAAGGTGAAAAATCAAAGTGCCGTCAAAAACCTCGCAGTGTCAAGATCCTCCAAAGCCAACCTATGAAACTGTCACAACAGAAAAAGGCATCCAATATCCATGTAATAAGGGAACTCTTCTGATTAGCCACAACATATAATTAAAAATCTGAGCACTAATTAAACAGCAAAAACTCAACAGGTATCATCATAAAATAGAACTGCAACTACTTTAGAAAGAGATTGTTCATTCATCATAATCACGAAATTTCTCAACCATAAACTAAAAGTAAAAAACTTAAAGCTAAGTTACCTCTCATGGGTTGCCTCCCATGCAGCGCTTCTTTAACGTCATTAGCTTGACGCCTAAACCACTGTTAAGGTGGCATATATGACACAAAGAACACATCATCCTTCTTCTTCATTTTATTGGGGAGAAACTCCATGAACTTGAGATATAAATGATGTTTCTTCCATATCTTTTTCAAGTGGAAATTGATGAACAATGCATAAATGGAATCAAGAACTTCATCAATCTCCTCTCTTTTCTCTACCTTGCTGCTAAATTTTTTTTGAGGAATGCTTTTATGTTGAGGAATTTCTTGTTGGACATATTCACCTCCCCAAAGTCGATACTTTTGAGTTTCCTTCCAAACTAAATGATCCTCATTTTTTATTAATTTTCCATCCTCATCTTTCTTTTTCACTTCAGATTCTTCTATTCTTGAATTATCGGCTTCTTTCAAAGACATGAGCTCTTGTTCTATATTTGGAGGGAAACAAGAATGCTTGCACTTGCCTTTAAGATGATTCATCCCACAATAGTCACAAAAGAGGTCTGGCAACAGTATTGAAAATCATTCTTTCAAAGAGAACAATAGATGTCCATAGCACAACATCCCGTTTTATTTGTTTCTCCGCAAATGGCACATCTTAGAGGAATTTTTGCATATATCGCTATTCTCTCCACTTTATATGCATAAACACTTCCAGCCAACTTATCAAGAGGAATTTCCAAATTGCACTTCTTAATTTGTGGTGGGTTAGATAAATTCATTGCTACAAAACTTAGATAAACTCATTAGTAGCAAAGCACAACAAAGAAGAATTAAAAATCTTTTTAATTAATTAAAAAAATTAAATATAAACTGAAATTTTGTTGCAGAGCAAAAAATTTCAACTAAGAAAAAAAAAAATTTAACAGTGATTTGGCAATCCCCGGCAACGGCGCCAAAAACTTGATGGCGATTTCAGCAAGTGTACTGAATCGTGCAAGTAGTAAAATTAAAACGGTAAGACCGAGTGTCGAACTCAAGGATCGCGTTATACTGTTGAACTATATTTTAAAACTCAATTGAACAAAAGGTTCCGGTTTGATTGGTTGCAAAAGCAATAATTAACAAAGAAAATTACTTTGAATTTAATAATAAGAAAGATGCCATGGATGAGTCTTCTTTGGGTTCTAACTCTGTATTATTAATTTGATTCTGGTGTCAAATTTATTCAAGATGTTGTTACCAATTTCCTAGATTGTTTAACCCTAATCTCTTAGTGATTAAACCTTTATTCTCAAGACAAGACAAGATAATCCCTAATCTTAGTGAATTCAAAATTAAGAATAAGCATATAAATATCAGAAATTATAATGGTTTCAAGGGTTTGTATCTATCTCTAGACTACAAAGGCAAGAATATGTAATCTCAAGCATTCACAAATTCCACTCTCGTTTCAAATCGTGAATCATAAATCAATTTAAAAGTGATCAAGTAATAAAAAGCATTAAGAACGGAGATTACATAAACAACATACTAGAATTTATTCAAAAGGATAGTATCAAATCATAACATAGAGTTTTCATCCAAATTCAACTCATCCCTAACAATAGAGAAATTAGTTACTCATGAGATATTACAAAGAATAAAGAGAAGTGAAAGAATTACACATAAAGATCAAGGTTAAGAAGCTTCAACTCCAATGATTGTTGTTGAACAACGGCTTCTCAAAACGCTAGCATAGTGTTTCTCCATATTTCTATGTAAAAATCTCTGAACCCTAATAAAATATGATTTTTGGGCTTATATAGGGAATAAACTCGCAGTCGCACGCCTGGGCGTGGCAGACGTGGCAAGTGTAAAACAGATCTACGCCTGGGCGTGAGAAGGCAGTGATGAATCGTGTTAAAGTGATCATAGCTGCGCCTGGGCGTGGCAACTTTGACTTCATTTTTTTTCAACTTCTGATTTGAATCACTAGCTTTTATAGTTGATTTTCCAAAACTCCTGGAACATAGTTTCACCTCAAATACTCACTGTGTACCTGTTAACACATAAACATAGACTAATACTCCAGCATTGTCTGGTTAGGGAAATATCAACACAAATCAAACTATTTTCTCTTAGATGAAGATGATTTCTACTCTAAAGTGATTAAAATTATAATAAAACTAAGAAAATTAATTAAACTAAGGTCTAGGCTAATAAAAAATTAAGTAAAAATAATGAATAATCACCAACCCGACCCAAAACTAGACCCCACCAATTCTGTACTATGCCTGACCCAGACCCCCCCCCCCCCCCCCCCCCCCAAAGTAATGGAAGTTCAGTCAGAAAAGAAAAGAAGAAGAGAAAATGAGAAAGAGATTGATGACTCATCAAATGCAAGCCAGCATTTTTTAACGGCAGGTCCTAGCAGCCAGGCCTGCGGGGACCAATGATAGTTCTTAGTTGGAATTGTCGGGGTTTGAGCGTCCCGAGTGCAATTCCCAACCTCAAAAATCTTGCTCAAGGGTACAGACCAGATGTGTTGTTTTTATCAGAAACGTTATCTAAGGCGCATAAGATGGAGAGAATCAGAACTATGTTGCATTTCGATTTGTGTCTATCTATTGATGTGGAAGGTAGAAGTGGAGGCTTGTCGGTTATGTGGAGGCAGAATGTGAAGTGTAGTGTGATGAATTATTCCAGAAACTTTGTTAACCTTATAGTGGAGGATGAGGAAAGGGGAGATTGGAGGCTTACTTGTTATTATGGTTATCCGGAACGAAGTCGAAGACGGTTGGCATGGGACCTTCTCAGGGAGCTGCGTGACATGTCGCCACTGCCTTGGTGTGTGATAGGTGATTTTAATGATCTCCTCTCTCAAGATGATAAGAAGGGGTTGTTGTCGCATCCTAATTGGCTTTGCTCTGGCTTTAGGAATGCTGTCAACGACTGTGATCTTACGGATATCAACCTTGAAGGCTATCCGTTTACTTGGTTTAAGAGCAGTGGGTCTGATCGGATGATCGAGGACCGCTTGGATAAAGCCTTGGCGTCGCCAGATTGGTTAACTAAATTTCCTAATGCTAAACTTCGGACTCTCTTGTCGTCTCACTCGGATCATAGTCCTATTTTGTTACAATGCTCTCCCGTGATTAGTCAACATCGTACACGTGAGTTCAAGTTTGAGAATAGCTAGCTTGCGGAGGAAGATATTGGAGAGGTGGTCCAAGAAGGATGGAATGGAGGGGATAGTCTAGAAATAACACATAGACTGTCTTGCTGTGCGGATAAACTTCAGAGATGGGATCGACGGAAAAAAGCGATTTAAAGAAGATATCGTGGAACAGGAAGCAACAATGGAGAGACTTAGAGATAAAAGGGACTCAGCTAGTTTGACTCGGTTTCAGGAAGCTCATCATCAACATGCAAAAGTTCTCATTCAAGAAGAAGCTTTTTGGAAACAAAGAGCTAAAATGTTTTGGCTCAAAGAGGGTGACCTTAACACAAAATTTTTTCACATGTCTGCCACTGCTAGATCAAAGATTAAAAAGATTGAGAAGTTGAAAAATGAGGAGAATGAAACAGTCACGGGGCAAGGAAATCTTTGTGAAGTTGCTAGGAGTTATTTTCATGATCTTTTCACACCAAAAGGCGGCTTCCTTGAACCTGTGTTATCTCTCATTAATCCACGTGTGTCACCGGAAGATAATGCTTTGCTAGTAGCGCCTATTACCAAAGAAGAGGTTCGTGTTGCTTTATTTCAGATGCACCCGGACAAGTCCCTCGGTCCGGATGGTTTCAATCCAGCATTCTATCAAAATTTCTGGGAGTTGTGTGGAGATGAGGTTTTTAAAGCTATCAAAGAATGGTTAGGAAGAGGTTACTTTCCCTCAAATCTTAATGAGACGAACATTTGCCTTATTCCGAAGTGTAATAATTCGAGTTCCATGAAAGAATTTCGTCCAATATCACTTTGTAACGTTCTTTATAAAGTGGTGTCTAAACTCTTGGCGAATAGACTAAAAATTGTTTTGATCAAATGCATTTCGGAGGAGCAATCAGCATTTGTCGAGGGGAGGTCCATAATTGACAACGCCCTCATTGCCATTGAATTAATTCATTGCCTAAAGAGACGTACCAGAGGTGCCAAAGGGGAGTTGGCTCTTATTTCAGTAAAGCATATGACAAGGTGGAATGGAGTTACTTGAAAGGGGTTCTTGGTAAGATGGATTTTTCAGATACTTGGATACAATGGATGATGTTGTGTGTAAGCTCTGTAAACTATTCAGCTTTAGTGAATTTTGAAAAAGTTGGCCCTATTCATCCCGGCAGAGGTCTCAGACAGGGAGACCCTCTCTCTCCCTATCTGTTCATTCTAGTTATGGAAGGTCTTACATCCCTCATTCATAAAGCAGTTGCTAGTTGAGATATTCACGGTGTCAGAATCTGCCGTGGAGCACCTACTGTGTCCCACCTTTTGTTTGCAGACGATTGTTTTCTGTTTTGCAGGTCTAATATTGCGGAGACAACTAGACTCATGGAGATTCTCAAAACATATGAGATGGCATCTGGCCAGGAGATTAACTTGTCTAAGTCGGAAGTTTTCTTTAGCCGCAACTTGAGTCGAGCCGGACAAGAAGACCTTTCAAATATTATGGGAGTTCGTCATGTGTTGGGGACAGGTACCTTCCATGGTGGGAAGAAGCAAGAAGGAGACTTTTGCTTATATCAAAGATCGCATATGGAAGAAAATCAACGGATGGAGAAGTAGACCCCTATCAAGAGCCGGTAAGGAGGTTATGATTAAATTTGTTTTACAACCCATTCTGGCCTATATCATGAATATATACCTCTTACCGGATACTTTGATTAATGACATAGAACGAATGATAAATGCTTTCTGGTGGGGCGGTGGTAGTAATAACAGAGGAATACGGTGGCTCACGTGGGATAAATTAGCTTGTCCTAAGGATGAAGGTGGCTTGGGTTTTCGAGATTTTCAAAGCTTTAATATGGCCATGGTTGTGAAGCAAGGCTGGAAGTTTATGAGTAACCCGACATCTTTGGTTGCTAGAGTCTACAAAGCTAGGTATTTTCCTCAATCCTCTTTTTTAGTGTCGAATATTGGTAATAATCCTAGCTTTGCATGGAGAAGTATTTGGAAAGCTAGACAAGTTTTGTCATATGGTTGTAGATGGCAAATTGGGGATGGTAGTAGAATTAAAATTATGCATGAGCCTTGGTTAAGAGCTAGTCAAGGGCGGTGTGTAAATGCCCCTCAAAATCGTGATTGTTATAACCTTACAGTTAAAGATCTATTGCATGCTGACTGTAAACAATGGGATGTAGAGAAAATCAATTCCTTATTTCCAATAGAGGTAGCTCATGTTATCCGTGATGTTCCGTTGGTAGAGTTAGTTCATGAAGATAGATTAATATGGAGTGAAGAAAATAATGGGGTTTATTCGGTAAGGACGGGGTATCGTAAAATTATGAAAGAAAAAAAAAAAACGGGTACGTGCGAAGAGGGGGAGAGGGCTGGAGTAACATATGGAAGGTTCACACCCCACCTAAGGCCAAGCACCTTCTATGGAGAATATGTAGGGACTGTTTACCAACTCGGATTCGTTTGAGAAATCGCTCTGTCCATTGCCCGGAAGAATGTCCCATGTGCTTAACATACGGAGAAGATGATTGGCATTTGTTCTTTAATTGTGAGGCAGTGAAAGAAGCTTGGAATGTTATGGGCTTATCCCACGTTATTCAACCAAGGATGCTTGTTTTTAATAATGCTAAAGACTTAATTTTTGATATTTGCAGGAAGGAGGCTGATATTGATGTTAGTAAAGCTGCTGTACTTGTCTGGTTTATTTGGCAATCTCGCAACAACAAAATTTGGAATGAAAGCACGACCAGCGCCGTCCAAACAGGCATGCATGCAGCAACTTATTGGCAGCAATGGGCAACAATAAATGGAGTTTTACAAGAGCCAAACTACACCAGGCAGCAGCATACACCAGCTAGCAGCGCGGATCAATGGCAACAGCCACCTATGGGAGCATTAAAATGTAATGTTGATGCTAGTTTCTACAACGAGTATGGAGCTACCGGATGGGGATGGTGTTTGCGTGACTCCCGTGGCCATTTCCAACTTGCAGGTACAAACATTATGAACTCACCATGTAGTGTTGTGGAGGGAGAAGCATTGGCTATTATTGAAGCAATGGAGGAAATGATTCTTAGAGGACTCCCCTATGTCATCTTTGAAAGTGACTCTAAATTAGTGGTGGATGCAATTTCTTCTTCACAAAGTGGCATATCCGAGTTTAGCATTTTAATAGCTCATATTCAGTCTTTACTTAGATCGCATAACTACTTTGAGGTTAAGTATGTCAAGCGACAAGCGAATAATGTTGCTCACACTTTAGCGAGAGCGGCGTATTCTATGTCTAGTCGCCGTATTTTTGATTCGATCCCTCGTTGTATTGAAACTATTTTAAGTAATGAAATTTATTGAGTTTGTTTCTGTCAAAAAAAAAAAAAACTTTAACAATTATTACAATTAAAAGCTATGATCTACTATATTTAATGTACTTAAAAGAAATTTTTTTGGTAAATTGCTTAAAAGAATTGGTAAGACAAAAAAAAGAAAAACCCACATGATTGTCATTTTTTTTTGTTGGTTTTCACCGCCAGTTGAATCTGGTTCGGGGATCAGTTCTGGCATCAAGTGGTTCCAGGACCCTCCCTATCGCAGTTGCGGGGGATCGAAACGTGGTCCTCTCTATCAAGTTCAACATCAATCACCACTGAACCAACTAACGATTGTCATATATTAATTTATTTATATACACACGCCCTTAACTGCATTTTTTTAGTAATTTTTATTTATTTACAGCTAGTAACAAAAATTAAATTATAAATAATATAAAATTTCTAAATATATTAGCGATTCAAAAACCAAAATATATAGTACTAACATAGTACTCAAATATTTAATTAAATCAAAAAAATAACTTAAGTCAAACAATTTAATGCATTTTACTATAACTAACTTAATGAATCTTATTATAACTAATTTAATCATTAATTTGGATGGAATAAATGAGATAATAATTCATTTAATGCACCTTAACACTTTAATTCTAAGATGCAAGTAAGAATTTCTAAGTGTTTACAACTTTTGAGTTTTGACAGTATAACAACACTTTCAGAGTTTGGTAAGTCTTTTTTATAATCTTCAATTGAGATCTTCTATTTATAAGCGGATGAAATAGATTCGTTGAAGATGACCATTTGAGAAGCTTGAACAATACGTTGGAAATTGTTGTTTGCTTTTGCAAAGACAGTTGCAAACTAGGTAATAACTGCTCCAATGCCTTTGACGAAGAGGATAATGTATGCATATTTTTGGCAAAATGACAACTGCTCCAACTGCCATGATACTGACTTTTGTACTTTATCTTTTCCTTTTTTATCGACCCCGGTCAGAGCCTCTATTATACACGTGACTAAATTGACGTTGATGAAAATTTTAAATAAACTATTATACACAATAAACAAGTGGTTGCTAATGAAAATTTTATTTTAACTATTATACATGGGGAATAAGTTGCCGCCGATAAAAGTTTTAAATAACTACGTACTATACATGAGGAACATGTTATTAACTAGTATTATATACGGAGAACAAATTTTTACTGATGAAAAATATAAATAACTAATACATCAATTTTTTAATTATAAACAAAAATATTTCTTAATCAAAATTTTCAACTTTAACATTTGGTTATATTTATATTTCAAATAAACGTGCAATAAAAAATCGGGATATAATATTTCCCCCTTCAAATATTTCCTTATTTGGAGGCTAATTCACAATAAATTGCCTACTCATATCATAATATAATTTAGCTATTAAAGGCTGTCATTCTGTGTGTAACTTTGTGTTGAAATCAACTTAAAATCACTACTCATTTATACTTTAGTTTTCCTCTCTTTATTCTTTGGAACTGGTTAGCCTCTACTATCCATCACAATATTGATCTTACCTCAATTCTATCAATTTTGAGCATTTGTGATAGAGGTTGGAGTCCTTGATGTAGGCTTGTTATTACTTCTTACAGTAATCAGTGTTTTCAATATCATTTGGTTTTGCATAATTAATAATAATAGATTCAATTATTTGTCAATTAAGAATGATTTCAAGCTAATTATCTTAACCATCAAGTCACTTAATATTATTCATTGGCAGTTGAAGAATAAATTACTCAACTGTTTATCCGAGTCGAATTCTATGCAATTTTATAATTTCTCACATTTTTACCGAAATATATTTTTTATCATCAAAATTAATTAAACAAACACTGTAATTTTAAGTCTCTTTCATTCTAACATTTGAGACTTAATTTGTTAAAAATGATTGAAATGAAATTGGTAGGAAAGATTGTCAATCAACATGACAACTTGTGATATATATCCACAACAACAATGTTTTCTAAAAAAGAAGAAATACATCATGTATACGTGGAGGGAAAGAAAGGGCCCATAATATCCACAAATGAGTAATTTAAATATATAAAAAGGATACAATTAAAATAATTAATACCTCACAAATAGCACATATTTTATTCCATGCATACTCATTTACACGTCCACTTCAATTATAAATTCTTTTTCTAGTTAGGAACTTAAAACAATATGGACCCAATTAGAAATTTCCTTTTATGCCTTTTTCCCACAAGATCCCTTAATTACCACACTAGTTTGTGTCTTTCTTTAAAGCCAAAAAATTGTGTTTGTTTTATGCCACAACTATACCCTTTATTAGAAGCACCTTCTCTCTCAATTTCTCCTAGCTAATACCACTTAACCTTTTTATTTTTCATCTCTCAATTCTTCAACTTCATTAATAGAAGAAAAAAAATACAAATAATTATTTTTCATTGATATGGGGGCTAGTATTTCTACCAATGATGATCATGAGGGATATCTTTCTTATTCAAAGACTTGTCTTGATGATATTCCAGAAAGTTGCATATCTTCCATGATGATGAGATTGGATCCAAAAGAGATTTGTAAATTGGCTAGAGTTAACAAAACTTTTCATAGAGCTTCCTCTAATGACTATGTTTGGGAATCTAAGTTGCCACAAAGTTACAAGTTTCTTGTCAACAAAATTCTTGGTGAAGGAAAACTTTGTTCTATGACCAAGAAAGAGATCTATGCTAAATTATGTCAACCCAATTTCTTTGATGGTGGTACAAAAGTAAGTAATTAACTCAAAATTCTTGATTATAGTAGTGGATCTATTTGCACCATTAATATATGTTTATTTTCTTGATTAAAAAAAATATATGGTTATTTTCAATCAACCAAATTGTGTTTTTTTTCCTCTTTTTTCTTTTCATTTTGTCTTATTTTTAAAATAAAAAACTTGAGGAAGAAAAAAATTATCCTCAATATGTTCATTTTAGAATTCTTTTATTGTGAGATATGAATCATATTCTGGGTCTGAATAGTCAAACTCTTGTGAAGATAGATTTTCTTCGGCCTGTTTTGTTTGGTCATTTGTCCTTTAACTAATCTAATAGTTGATAGACCACAAAACGAAAAATAACATTTTAAAAGAAAGGAAAAAAGTAGGTTAATGACTTAGATTAGTGTTGCATAGACAATCTAAGAAAATGGATAATTTTATTTCAATTTTTTCAATGGATAAGTATAATATATAACAAAAGTTGTCAAAAAAAAAAAAGTATAATATATAACAAATAATCAACTGTCAATTGTGATTGCAACATGTGGTCGAATATATGCATCAAAAATCTTATTGTTGCGGATATAATTGTGGTTGCAAAGAATATTTTAAACCTTGCTTTTATATTAATTGGTTTGAAAAAGTTTTAATTTGTTTGTTTGTGGTGATTGTTGTAGGAAGTTTGGCTTGATAGATCCAGTGGACAAGTTTGTTTGTTCATTTCATCAAAATCTTTCAAGATAACTGGAATTGATGATAGAAGATATTGGAATTATATTTCCACCGAAGAATCAAGGTGAGGGCAGTTGCAAATACTTTTATGATTTTTTTTTTGAACAAACAAATACTTTTATGATTTAATTGATTCTGTGTGCTTGTTGCCTTGTTTTATTTTTTAGCATTGCTATTTGTTACGGGAGAATTTGAAAGAAAAGCAAGAATGCTTACGTGTAATGTTATTAGTGGTGTGTCAAAATAGAGCATTGTTATTTAGTAAGAATTATTTTAAAGAAGAAATGCAAGAATAACACATGACATTATCTTATAGGATGATGTAATTTTAATCTCCTATTTTAGTGGAAATCATGGGGGTAGTTTGTAAACAAGGGTGAAGATTTATTCTTGCAATTCTTTACCATAGATTTTCTTACTAAATAACATTTTCCGTCAAAATATAACTCTCCTTTTTGAGGAGATCATGAGTGAGTTGGTATTAAAATTGCTCCCTTAATTTTGTCTTCTTGTATTTTTTCTCTTTCACTTCCCGTAACAACAATCACTTTCCTTTATTTTTTTCCTAGTTTTTGGAATGTTTGTTATTTTCATTATTTCAGTTTTACCTTGTTTAGGTATTGAGTTCATGATCATTAATACCCATTTATATTTTGGACATTTTTTGTTATTTTTCGTATATATAATATTATATTTATCATTAAAAAAAATACTTTTGATTTGTTTGGATGTAAAAGAAAAATTATTATTTATATTATTTTTAATGAGAGGAAAAATAAAATAAAAATATGAAAACATATATTTCTCAATTCCTTGTTGTTCATTTGTTTTTTTCTCAAAAATAAACAAATGCTCTTACCTCAATTCAAATGTCGACAAGTGGCACTCTAGTTTTATTAAAATCCTATTGACAATTTGCTTTAACATATTCTATTCTACTTTTTTTCCCCTAGCTTAGTCAGCCATTCATATATTAAATGTAAAAAAAGAATAAAGAACAAAAGTGCAAGCAACTTGTGTACATAAAAATTGTTACAATAGTTAAAAAGGTCTTCTATTTAAATAAAGTATTCAATTAAATATTGTTGATCCTTTTGCCAACTAGTTTATCCTAGTCAGCCATTCCTATCTACAAGATAATTAAAGAACAAAAGTGCAATCAAGTAGCACATTGAAAATGACCTCTTTGTAAGAAATAGTGGCCTTGATTAATAATCATCATTAATTAATAATAATAGAGAACTATTACTTTTACTATTTCAAAATGAGTGGCCTATTTTAGTTAGTTAATCGGTGATGATTGACGTTAAATTTGGTATAAAAAACCACGGTTTGATCTCCGCAATTATAATATGGAAAGACTGAAATTACTTGATATCAGAATGCTCTTGATGGAAGAAAAAAGTGACCTATTTAAATTCGAATTTATTTCAATATATTTGACCTTTATAAAAATTTATCTTTTTTTTTTACTTTGTATTTATGATAATTGTAAATCAACCAATACTTATCATAGTTGTTTTAGTAAAAATATTATTTCATTTCTTTTATTTATAGACTTATTTTAGGACGAGGGGTAAATTATTTTTTTAGATTACTTTCTTGCTGATTTTTTTAATGTTTTAAAGATAAATAAGTGTTTAATGAACATGGTAATGGTTTTTGAACATGCAGGTTTAAAAGTGTTGCATATCTTCAACAAATGTGGTGGGTTGAAGTATTAGGGGAGCTAGAATTTGAGTTTCCAAAAGGGAACTATAGCATATTTTTCAAGCTTCAATTGGGCAAAACCACAAAGAGATTGGGCAGAAGAGTGTGCAATCTTGAACAAGTACATGGTTGGGACATCAAACCCGTTAGATTCCAACTTTCAACATCCGACGGTCAGAATTCACTCTCACAGTGTTATATGAATGGGCCTGGAGAATGGGCCTACTACCATGTTGGAGACTTTGTCAGTGAGAAGGCTAATGGGCCCATAAATATCAAGTTTTCTTTGGCCCAAATAGATTGCACACACACCAAAGGTGGTCTTTGCATAGATGGGGCAGTGATTTGTCCAAAGGAGTTAGCACATAAGTTGAAACAATTTTAGCTAAAGTATACTCAATATTGCTTTTTCAAATTAAGCACTTTTGTAAGAGAAAAAGTAGGTCTTTGTGCAAATTTTTTTGTTTATTATTTAAGATTTTTCGGATTAAGACATAGGGGAAAAGGGTTTGTTGAAGAAAAAATGTTGAATATTGGGACCAAACAACCTTGGATCTTGTGTGATGAGTGCCCCTACTTTTGTGTAGGTGTGAGTGTTATTGCTAACTTGTATGTTAAGGAATTAGAAATGTGAAAAATATTGGTAGCTGTTGAAGTTATTAATGTTGTAGAGAGTGATTTGTTGTAATTTACTTTTGTGTCTTTATTGGCATACAATGTTATGATGATCTGCTCATGTATATATGGAAATGGTTCACTTTTTAAATGTTAAAAATGGTTATTGTATCATGTTCATGTATGTAAACATAAGTTATAAATATAAGTTAGTTACAACAGGTGAGCTACTCTAGAGATTTCCAGAGCACTTCAGAAAAATAACCTAGGTTGAAATGTTCTGTTTACAATATATGATGGATCTCCTTTTTCCCTTATAAATGCCTCCTTTTATAGTCCGCAATTTATTGGCTTAATGGGCCTTTTGTAAGATTTGGAAGGCTAGGCCTAATAAGCTATAATTCTTATACTCATATGCAGCTCGTCCGTACAGGACACGTGGAGCTAAAGCACATGTGACCTACGTCACTCGTTCGTGCAATGTTCACGTGGAGCTCACTGAAACATTATAAGATCATTTCTAATTTATTAATCTATAATAAACTATCCTTTTGAGCTTTGCTCAGTTAATAGAAAAATCACATTATATATGCAGAAATCAAATTTAAAAAATGAACATCTCAATTATTCACTTTAAAGATGACATTATAGCCACTAAATTATTTAAAAAAATAAAAAATTTATAGCCACTCAAAATAAAGATTGGCTAAATTTCACTTTTAGCCCCCTGCAATTTTGGCCCTCTAAGTTTCAAAATAGCACTTCTGGCCCCCTATCTTTACCCGTTTTGCAAAAGACCAATTTTGACAAAGTCAACGCTAATGTGACAAGTCACTTAGGTGACTCAACGACCACGTCAGCTTTTTTCGCTACATCATAGTTAACAAAAAAAACAATTAAAAAAAAACAAAAAAGGAGTAGAAGGAAGCACTGATACCGATCTGGATCCTCTCCAGTCTGTCCTCTCTTGTTTTCTCTCATGTGCAGATCTGAACTGTCCATCAATAATATTAAAATGCTGACTGCTACAGTGTAATGGAAAGTAACGATCGAGATCACACAACACGGTCCTGTGCTTATAGAGGATCTGGATCCCAGTGATACTCCATCTTTCACTTTCACATATATACACATTATGTTTCCGTGCAAAGAAGAAAAAAAAAACTTTATCCTAAATCCCAACACAGTAAACAATGAAAAATCTTTTCATTTTCTAATTTCTGAAATTCCAAAGCTGCTGTTCGATTTTGATTTTGCAAATTATAAAACCTAAAACCTGTTCTCTAAATTTAATTTCGATTGTCATTTTGCATATCGAAAGACTCAATTTCTCTTCTTTGTTTATATGTGGTGACTACTCTATGGATAAGAATTTGCTTCTAGAATTGTGAACCTCGGTGAAATTGAAGTATGCTAGATTACAAAGTTTAATTTTGTTTGGAACAGCAATGTGATGGTGGAGCGAACAAAAACTGTTGCATTCTTTAAACTTAGGAATACAAATTGGGTTTCACATCCTTGGTCATGATTTCTATTAGGTTTTGTACTTGTTTTGTTAAACAAGTGCAAGATTTCACATATGAAAAGGCTAACAACTACGATTATAAAACAAATTACCAGCTTTAAGATTTCTCATATGCACGTGACTACTTTTTCACATGTTTTTTTTTTTTTTTAATTATTAGATTAAAAAAAGTTGACATGGCAGCTGAGTCACTTAAATGAATTGTCATATCAGCACTGATTTTATTAAAATTGACATTTTGCAAAAGGGAATAAAAATAGGGGGTCAGAAGTGCTATTTTAAAACTTAGAAGGCCAAAATTATAGTAACTTTATAAAATATAGGGGGTTAAAAGTGCAATTTAACCATAAAGATTTTACGCCTCTGTTTTTCCAAAATTAAAATAAAACTAGACTTTGACCTGTGCGATGCACAGGTTATTTGTAGTGTCAGATATACAATTTAATTAAATTGTTATAATTAAGATTTCAATTAAAAAAATAAATTTAAAATATAAATATATTGAAACTAAAAGTAGTCAGTACAAATGGAATTATATTGAAAACATGCATATCCAATTTTATGTAGTTGTTGTTATGTTTATTTAGTAGGTGAATATACAAAATTGAGAAACGTAAATCGTTAAAAAAACTTAATAAAAAAAATGATATAAAATTAGATATATTGTTACTAACTACTTGCAACTACTTTTAAGCCAACTTTTTTTTTTAAGTGGGGACAACCATGAATAAGATAAAAGTTAAAGCTCAAATTAAGTTGTCATATATTTCTCTATGATATCGTCATTTAAAAATATGTTAAATCCTATTATTAAGGAAAATAATATTGATGGATATTAGTGTGTGCCATAACAGATGACACATGTCTACTAAGTTAATTTATTCACATTGAAAAATAATAACATTCGCAGTTTTTAGATTTATATGATCTATTATTAATCTTTAATAATAATACACCATCCATGATTACTATTCATCTAATCCACAACAAATAATACTTATTTTATTTGAAAGAAGGTTCAAATATATTCAAAATAGATTACACATTTGATCCAACGATATAAAACATTAAACGGTTACATAAATAAATAAAAAACTTTGTTATTTAATAATGGTCTAACCTTCGTCAACAACTTTGTGAACCTGCAAAGTAATATAAGAACACATCAAAGTAATTCAATGCATGGAAACAATTTCCAAAACATAATTACAGAATGATTAGGTGAAAAGAAGCAAATTCATTGAAATTGAATAAACTCAAATCAAAAGTAATATACTGAAAACCGGTAAAATATAGTGACAAAAACAAAATATACGAAGATAAATATATAAATTATAAACAAAAACATAGTGAGAGAAAGATACTTTGAGGGTTATTGTCTTTATAAACAGTTACATAGAAAAAATCTTTGTTGGCTATATATATCTTTAATCATGGTATAACTTTGTGAACCTGCAAAATAATATAAGAACAAATAAAAGTAATTCAAAAGCATGAAAACAATTTGCAAAACATAATTACGAAATTGTTAGGTGAAGAGAAATTAACTAATTGAAATTGAATAAACTCGAATCAAAATTAATATATTGAAAACCGATAAAATATATGAAGACATATATATATAAATTATAAACAAAAAACATAATGAGAGAAAAATACTTTGAGGGTGCTTGTCTCTATAAATAGTTACATAAAAAAAAAATCTTTGTTAGCTATATAGATCTTTAATAATTGTATAACTTTCATCGATAACTTTGTGGATCAGCAAAATAATATAAGAACAAATCAAAGTAATTCAAATGCATGAAAACAATTTGCAAAATATAATTACAAAATGGTTAGGTGAAAAGAAGTTAACTCATTGAAATTGAACAAACTTAAATAAATCAAAATTAGTATCCTACAAACCAGTAAAATATAGAAACAAAATAAACTATATAAAGACAAATATATAAATTATAAACCAAAAATATAGTAAGAGAAAAATATTTTGAGGGTGCTTATATTTATACAACTCAATTAAGTAAAATCTATTCATAATTTTCGAGCCAATGATTATCTCAATGTTTAGTTCCACACTTAATGCTTATCTCAATTATGTTTACTTCAATTAAGTTGCTTGCATTTTAAACGCATCTGATTCTGAAGATTTTTTTTAGTTTTATTCATGTTTATCTTCTTTTTTTATTAGATCTCAATTTTTTATATTTTTTTTAATGTTTATCTCAATTTAGGTTGTTTAGGTTTTGAGGAAGTCGCAGTTCAAAGTTGCAGCGGTTTTTTATTTTTCTATTTTTCTTCGGATGCTTCAAAGCCGCAGTTCCGTTTTTTATTGTTTTATCTTTATTAAATATTGAATATTATTATTAAAAATTAATTATTCGAGTTTTTTTGGTAGCCGTTGATATTATTTTTTTCCCAAATGTCAAAATCTAGACCAATAAAATTAAATACCACTAAAAATTGATTATTTAAGTTTTTATCATAGCCATTGAAAATATAAAATAAAATAAACTTCCATTCAAAAAACTTAAGACACTTGAAAGAATAACAATTTCATATTTCTATTGTAACAATCAATGAACCTAACAAAATCTTCAAGCATTGTTAAAAATCTTACAATCAGCATGTATATTTTGATAAGCTAAACAAATTCATTCATCTAAAAGCAACAAAGAAGAACCTTGTAAGAGGCAATTACTAAAGAGGATATTCCGTCGATTACATAGGCCGGCTACTTCGCCAATATTATGAACAAACAAACATTACACCTGTAGTAGACATAACCAAAAACCAATAGTGAAATTGAACAAACTCAAAATAAATCAAAATTAATATATTGCAAAGAATAAAAAGGAAAAGAATAAAATATGCAAAATAAAAAAGGAACTAAAGGAGAAAGAGGTAAATATAGAAAAATAGATAGAAAGGAGTAAAAAAATAAAAAGAGAACGTGAGGAGAGATGAAAGTGATGAAACAATGTTTTTGATATTTTTGGTTACAAACAATATTTCTACTTTCTAATTGAGAGAGATGCAATTTTGTAGATAAATTTTGTTTTGCATCATTTACTAATATAGAGAGATAATGCAACTTTTTAGGAAAATTAAGAGAAATTTTGTTTTGGATCGGTTTATTAATTTGTTTTCCCTTTGTAAAATTATTTTATACACACATCCAATCATATAGTGACACATCATGTATTGTGTTTGACGTGTCACATTCATTAATTGATGTGGCAACATAGTATTCAAGTTTTTATCGTAGCCGTTAATATAATTTTTTTTTCTACGTGTCAAAATCTAGACCATTCATATTAGGGTTAGGGTTTAGGGTGCCTCTAGTTACTCTCGTTTTATTATATTAAGATTAAGATAATAAAATGACATGTAGAAAAAACAAGGGATGACTCATCATCCTTCTGGCGCACTCTTTACTTCCTCATATACAGACACCAATTTCAAATTTCATTAAGCTGCTTCTTCTATTAATCTCTCTACTGAAAGGTAATAATTTCCTTTTCTACCTTCTACACTTTCAATTCTCTTTTGTTTCTCTGCTTTATTTAAGTGAAGTGTAGCTCTATTTTGTCATCAATGTCATTTCCCAATTGAAATTCCCATCTTTTTAGGGTTTTCCTTTTTGCATTAGGGAAAGTGATCATTTTTTAAGGTTTCATAAATTTTTCCATAATCATGTTGTTAGTTGTAAAATAAAAATTTAACTCATTAGTGAAAAATTGAACTTTATTTTAAATTTGAATTAATTTTAATATAAATTAATATAAAAATTGAACTTTATTAATTTTAATATAAAAATTAATAAAAATGTGGCATTGAGCTTTAACTATTTTGCAGTTATTGAAGTGAAATCCAAAATGGATTTCATCCAATGGCTTGGACTTGATATGTCAATTAAGGTTCTCAGTTATTTGGATGACCCTTGTGACCTTGTTCGTGTATCTTCTGTTTCCAGAAGTTGGTACCAATTTGGTAAGCCATTTGATTTATATTACATGCTTCACCAGGAATATATAATGTGTATTGAAATGCTTATTCATTTAGAGAGTTTTTATGTAAGTTATATTAAGTGCGTGTGTGGAATCATAGTGAATTTGACAAAATAATGGTAACATTTTGGTTTTGTTGAATTACCAAATTGTAAATTTTCCCAAAATCACATCGTGATTCTGCCAAACTCACTGCCAATTCTAACATGCACTAGAATTGTCAATTATTTGGGGAAGAGAGTATTTATTTTTTGACTTAAGTACCCTTGTATTGAATGTGATCTCAAATATACATTGTTGAAAATGTAATTTACACTTTCGATCCATTAAACCCCATCCCCTCCTCTTGAGTAGCTCGATTCTCTGTGTTTATTTTACTTTTCAAATGGTATTAATCTGCACTCTAAATATTTTGCAGTTATTGAAAATGGCCTCTGCAAACAACTTTTCTTCAAAATGTTTCCTGAAATATCTGATGTTGTTGATAGGGTTGAGGTGGACAACATGATGATTGAACCTGTAAGCAGCATGCTTGACAATTGTGCAAATTTGGAGGGTCTTAAAAGTGAACACAAAGTTTATGCTGTCTTGGCTTTTGAACTAAATCCTTATGTGAAAAACTGCATTTCAAAAGCCATTGCTGCATCCAGCACTAATAGGTATCCAGAAGAAAGCATTATGAATACATTGGAGCCCGGGGATAGAACTGAAAATAGGGCATCATACTGGTTAAGTGAAGGGTATAGGCTATGCCCTTCACCTAACCAGGTGCACTATGATATCGCACCTCCGATTCCCGAATCTTTAGTTTATAAGCTATGTTCCGAAATGTGTCTTATCACAAAGATTCGTGTCCAACCATTCCAAGGTTAGCTTGTAGATAAATTGATGAATTGTGTATATTATCGGCCTTTTTGGATTGTCTTATTTGAGCTTATTTACTGACATATACATTTGTGAGACTGTTTGGAGAGTTTTATAAACAACTTATGACATGTTCATAAATTGCTTTCAACTTATTTCCATAAACTCTATATGATATGTTGAATTGAAAATTAATATTAAGGATCCTAAACTTGTGCTTTAGCTAACAAAGAATCTGTATTTAATCGTCAGCATATTTTCAAGATGGGTCCCCTATATATTCAGCTGAGAGAATCCGATTCAGAATTGGCCATCCAAAACACCATATAAAATTAGAGAGTGCTATAGCACGTGATATGGCTTATAGTAATATGGCAGTTTGTACACCTCATTTTGTATGGAGATACACTTCCCCTTATTATCAAATGTTACAGGTTAGTTGAATTAAGAAAATACATGTTTTATATTTACTCTTCCATCTGTTCAAATTACTCAACAAATGGAAATGTTGAGATTCAATCTAATGTATTTGTTGTTTTGTTTTCTTGGCATTATTCATTCATTTATTTTTTAGTAATTATTATTTCGGGTTGAATTGAATTTGAACTTTTCTATCCATTCTCAGTATCATTTTCTAATTTCATGGCATGAATGCTTGATTATCACTTGAGATATGTGTTTTACTTGAGATAAGGCAACCTAATGTTACCGGCTGAGTAATTTTTTATAGACAAATGTTAGTCATAAATTTGTTAGGAGGATGATGAAATGTTAGTAGCAGGGATTGGACCTTATACCTCCTACATAGATCTTGGTACCTGTTCAGTATAGCAATGCATGGATTTGAAATTTATCCATTTCTAACTGCACATTGTAGCGCACAGTAATCTATTCATGTGTATGAAACTTGAAATGTGCTGGTGACATTGTACAGGAAAATCGGCTGCAAGAATTCAAGCTACCTGAACCTGCTTTGGGCATTGGAGGTGTGCTGCTAGTGGAGCTGCAGGGAAGGGCTCAAAAACAAGGACTATATTACTTCATCGGGTTTGTTTCTCTCATACTCTCACATGGTTTCAAATTGCAGTCTGCATACACAATTCTGGCTGCAATGTTGCTGATGCGGTAGCTTCTGCAACCGCATCGCACCGCAATTGTGGCGTGATCTTCAATCAAATGTGTGTCTGCGACCGTAACCGCATTAGGCCATTATTATCATTATCAATTAAAATTTGACACTAGTGCTTTATAACATCTATATCCATTCATTAGTCATGTTAAGGGTTGCGGTAGAAGTTCAACACATTATTCTTGGCATGGCAACAAATATAATAAAAGATATTACTTTATCAAACTGTCATACTTGTACACTGAATTTTAACAATTTATCCTATTGTTCTCTTCATGGGATGAAGAACCATAGCTGTTCATGAGGTTTGGTAAGTTCAATGATAAAACTTTGATCTTCTAATCTCAAGGGACGAAGTTCAAATCTCCTCAAATACGGTTATAAATAACCATTACTTGAATTAATAATAAT
Organism: Trifolium repens; assembly: GCA_030408175.1. Lineage (NCBI taxonomy): Eukaryota > Viridiplantae > Streptophyta > Magnoliopsida > Fabales > Fabaceae > Trifolium > Trifolium repens. The sequence continues at coordinate 12,867,730 of CP125846.1, forward strand.
TTTTTGACAAAGAGCATAGCTTCACTTTTGTATGTTCTTTTTGACACTTCTAGAACATAAAAACTGTTATCTATTTGCTTATATGTTTTGCAACTATGATAAATTTAATTAGTATATGGTGCAGGATCTCCCATGTTCAAGTAATAGGACTACCGGTTTCAGAGGCATTTGGTATTCAACCTTGCCAGCCATCAGGAAAATACAACTTGATATACTGCCCTCCTTGTATATATTCAGCATCATCATCAAGAAATGACTCCAACAATCACTCACGCCTGTGGTCATTAACCTCAAGCATAACACAGTGGGATGTGATACTTTGGATGAACTGTTTGGTTCTGGTTTTGGGGGTGCTGTTGTTGATGATCAAAAAACTATAAGGAATCAAGTGCCTCAATTCTCAATTGACATTTGGAAAGATGTATGTACTTGTGATCTGGTTTTGGTAGATAACAAGTCACCTCAACCTTGTGCCAAACATCTTCTGTAGTCTTGAATTGTCGACAAGTTCTCTGTTATCATTGAGATAAGATTGTTGAAACAATGTCTGATAGCTTGAACTGATAACTTGTTTTTTGTGCTAATGGTTAGTGTTTGAGACTCTAGAGCAAAATACATCACAACTTCATCTCTTCAAAATTTGATGGTGGTTAGTATTAGATTTCTATGAAATTTTATGGTTAACAAAATATATTAAATGCTTTGAATTAGTGTTCACTATTGAGTGTGTTTTTTAGAAACTGAAGAGGCATGCATATATTGAGCCTGAAATTTTACATTTTTGGAAAGAAATAAGAGACAATTTAGGAGAGAAAAGAAGTTGATGTATCGTTTTTTTTGCCTAAGACAAGGTTAGGCAAGTCAAGTTGTTCATGCATTGATAGTTTTTAGTTTTTGGTTAGGCAAGTCAAGTTGTTCATGCGTTTGGATTAAGAGCACAGGTTGGCTCTTAGGAGCACATTATAAGTGTGGAGAATTGGAGAATCCAAAGTTTGAACTTCAATCTCTCTATTAATGTCCATAGTAGCTACCAACTGATCTATGAGACAACTTCTATTTTGTTTATGTGTATGGTTCTGCGATCATAAAAATTAATTTTAAGTAAATTGATTTTGTAAAGTTAATTTTGGCAAATAATGTTCGTGATCATACTCTCCAGTTTTGTGGATCCTATTTATTTTGTAAAGATGTTCGAGGCGGTTTCTACATGATTTGGCTCGCTTGTACATGGTGTATTTCAAAAGAAAGGAATGATAGAGTGTTTGATTCTAATGATTCATCGTGTGATCAACTGATTGATAAGGTTTAAGTTATTACATGTTGGTGGCTTAAAGCTAGGAAAAACGATTTTTGTCATGACTATCATGCTTGGTGGTTTAATCATTTACCTTGCTTAGACTTTTTGTCAGATTGATGTAATTTGTTTTCTTATAATTTTTGTGTATATCCTTGTTTTACTTTTCTTTTAGGCACACCTTGTGCTTAATTGAGTTTAATATAATCAATAACATCTGGCAAAATACTCATTTGGATTGTAGGATCCGAAAACACCAAAATCCCCCCAAAATACCATTTCGGAAGCTATTTTCCGAAATGACAATTTTTTTCAAATTTTTATATATTTTGGAACGTAACTTCCAAAATTGAGTATTTTGGAACCTAGGTTCCGAACTGGTTGAATATTTGTTTCGCTTCAGTCAATGTTTTTGTTTTACTTTTCTCATAATGTCTCACACATGTATCAGTAACATCTCACACTAGCTATAGCCACCACCTATTTTTTTAGGTTGCAAAAACACCATTTCGGAACCTAGGTTCCAGAGACACTGACTGAAGCTACTTTGATAACAGTATTATTTGTAGTTACAGAAAAACAACTTTCCCTTGCTGTCAAACTATGATGTTTGGTATGATGTCTGAAGTGAAAATCAAAATTGATTTCACCCAATGGTTTGGATTTGGACCTGATATGTCAATTAATGTTCTCGGCTATTTGGATGACCCTTGTGATCTTCTTCGTGTATCTTTTGTTTCTAGAAGTTGGAACCAATTTGTACTTGTTTTGTTAAACAAGTGCAAGATTTCACATATGAAAAGGCTAACAACTACGATTATAAAACAAATTACCAGCTTTAAGATTTCTCATATGCACGTGACTACTTTTTCACATGTTTATTTTTTTTTTTAATTATTAGATTAAAAAAAGTTGACATGGCAGCTGAGTCACTTAAATGAATTGTCATATCAGCACTGATTTTGTTAAAATTGACATTTTGCAAAAGGGAATAAAAATAGGGGGTCAGAAGTGCTATTTTAAAACTTAGAAGGCCAAAATTATAGTAACTTTATAAAATATAGGGGGTTAAAAGTGCAATTTAACCATAAAGATTTTACGCCTCTGTTTTTCCAAAATTAAAATAAAACTAGACTTTGACCTGTGCGATGCACAGGTTATTTGTAGTGTCAGATATACAATTTAATTAAATTGTTATAATTAAGATTTCAATTAAAAAAATGAATTTAAAATATAAATATATTGAAACTAAAAGTAGTCAGTACAAATGGAATTATATTGAAAACATGCATATCCAATTTTATGTAGTTGTTGTTATGTTTATTTAGTAGGTGAATATACAAAATTGAGAAACGTAAATCGTTAAAAAAACTTAATAAAAAAAATGATATAAAATTAGATATATTGTTACTAACTACTTGCAACTACTTTTAAGCCAACTTTTTTTTTTAAGTGGGGACAACCATGAATAAGATAAAAGTTAAAGCTCAAATTAAGTTGTCATATATTTCTCTATGATATCGTCATTTAAAAATATGATAAATCCTATTATTAAGGAAAATAATATTGATGGATATTAGTGTGTGCCATAACAGATGACACATGTCTACTAAGTTAATTTATTCACATTGAAAAATAATAACATTCGCAGTTTTTAGATTTATATGATCTATTATTAATCTTTAATAATAATACACCATCCATGATTACTATTCATCTAATCCACAACAAATAATACTTATTTTATTTGAAAGAAGGTTCAAATATATTCAAAATAGATTACACATTTGATCCAACGACATAAAACATTAAACGGTTACATAAATAAATAAAAAACTTTGTTATTTAATAATGGTCTAACCTTCGTCAACAACTTTGTGAACCTGCAAAGTAATATAAGAACACATCAAAGTAATTCAATGCATGGAAACAATTTCCAAAACATAATTACAGAATGATTAGGTGAAAAGAAGCAAATTCATTGAAATTGAATAAACTCAAATCAAAAGTAATATACTGAAAACCGGTAAAATATAGTGACAAAAACAAAATATACGAAGATAAATATATAAATTATAAACAAAAACATAGTGAGAGAAAGATACTTTGAGGATTATTGTCTTTATAAACAGTTACATAGAAAAAATCTTTGTTGGCTATATAGATCTTTAATCATGGTATAACTTTGTGAACCTGCAAAATAATATAAGAACAAATAAAAGTAATTCAAAAGCATGAAAACAATTTGCAAAACATAATTACGAAATTGTTAGGTGAAGAGAAATTAACTAATTGAAATTGAATAAACTCGAATCAAAATTAATATATTGAAAACCGATAAAATATATGAAGACATATATATATAAATTATAAACAAAAAACATAATGAGAGAAAAATACTTTGAGGGTGCTTGTCTCTATAAATAGTTACATAAAAAAAAAATCTTTGTTAGCAATATAGATCTTTAATAATTGTATAACTTTCATCGATAACTTTGTGGATCTGCAAAATAATATAAGAACAAATCAAAGTAATTCAAATGCATGAAAACAATTTGCAAAATATAATTACAAAATGGTTAGGTGAAAAGAAGTTAACTCATTGAAATTGAACAAACTTAAATAAATCAAAATTAGTATCCTACAAACCAGTAAAATATAGAAACAAAATAAACTATATAAAGACAAATATATAAATTATAAACCAAAAATATAGTAAGAGAAAAATATTTTGAGGGTGCTTATATTTATACAACTCAATTAAGTAAAATCTATTCATAATTTTCGAGCCAATGATTATCTCAATGTTTAGTTCCACACTTAATGCTTATCTCAATTATGTTTACTTCAATTAAGTTGCTTGCATTTTAAACGCATCTGATTCTGAAGATTTTTTTTAGTTTTATTCATGTTTATCTTCTTTTTTTATTAGATCTCAATTTTTTATATTTTTTTTAATGTTTATCTCAATTTAGGTTGTTTAGGTTTTGAGGAAGTCGCAGTTCAAAGTTGCAGCGGTTTTTTATTTTCCTATTTTTCTTCGGATGCTTCAAAGCCGCAGTTCCGTTTTTTTATTGTTTTATCTTTATTAAATATTGAATATTATTATTAAAAATTAATTATTCGAGTTTTTTTGGTAGCCGTTGATATTATTTTTTTCCCAAATGTCAAAATCTAGACCAATAAAATTAAATACCACTAAAAATTGATTATTTAAGTTTTTATCATAGCCATTGAAAATATAAAATAAAATAAACTTCCATTCAAAAAACTTAAGACACTTGAAAGAATAACAATTTCATATTTCTATTGTAACAATCAATGAACCTAACAAAATCTTCAAGCATTGTTAAAAATCTTACAATCAGCATGTATATTTTGATAAGCTAAACAAATTCATTCATCTAAAAGCAACAAAGAAGAACCTTGTAAGAGGCAATCACTAAAGAGGATATTCCGTCGATTACATAGGCCGGCTACTTCGCCAATATTATGAACAAACAAACATTCCACCTGTAGTAGACATAACCAAAAACCAATAGTGAAATTGAACAAACTCAAAATAAATCAAAATTAATATATTGCAAAGAATAAAAAGGAAAAGAATAAAATATGCAAAATAAAAAAGGAACTAAAGGAGAAAGAGGTAAATATAGAAAAATAGATAGAAAGGAGTAAAAAAATAAAAAGAGAACGTGAGGAGAGATGAAAGTGATGAAACAATGTTTTTGATATTTTTGGTTACAAACAATATTTCTACTTTCTAATTGAGAGAGATGCAATTTTGTAGATAAATTTTGTTTTGCATCATTTACTAATATAGAGAGATAATGCAACTTTTTAGGAAAATTAAGAGAAATTTTGTTTTGGATCGGTTTATTAATTTGTTTTCCCTTTGTAAAATTATTTTATACACACATCCAATCATATAGTGACACATCATGTATTGTGTTTGACGTGTCACATTCATTAATTGATGTGACAACATAGTATTCAAGTTTTTATCGTAGCCGTTAATATAATTTTTTTTTCTACGTGTCAAAATCTAGACCATTCATATTAGGGTTAGGGTTTAGGGTGCCTCTAGTTACTCTCGTTTTATTATATTAAGATTAAGATAATAAAATGACATGTAGAAAAAACAAGGGATGACTCATCATCCTTCTGGCGCACTCTTTACTTCCTCATATACAGACACCAATTTCAAATTTCATTAAGCTGCTTCTTCTATTAATCTCTCTACTGAAAGGTAATAATTTCCTTTTCTACCTTCTACACTTTCAATTCTCTTTTGTTTCTCTGCTTTATTTAAGTGAAGTGTAGCTCTATTTTGTCATCAATGTCATTTCCCAATTGAAATTCCCATCTTTTTAGGGTTTTCCTTTTTGCATTAGGGAAAGTGATCATTTTTTAAGGTTTCATAAATTTTTCCATAATCATGTTGTTAGTTGTAAAATAAAAATTTAACTCATTAGTGAAAAATTGAACTTTATTTTAAATTTGAATTAATTTTAATATAAATTAATATAAAAATTGAACTTTATTAATTTTAATATAAATTAATAAAAATGTGGCATTGAGCTTTAACTATTTTGCAGTTATTGAAAAATAACTTGTGCTTGCTTGTCAAACTAGGATATTTGGAAAGATGTCTGAAGTGAAATCCAAAATGGATTTCATCCAATGGCTTGGACTTGATATGTCAATTAAGGTTCTCAGTTATTTGGATGACCCTTGTGACCTTGTTCGTGTATCTTCTGTTTCCAGAAGTTGGTACCAATTTGATAAAGCCATTTGATTTATATTACATGCTTTGCTAGGAATATATAATGTGTATTGAAATGCTTATTCATTTAGAGAGTTTTTATGTAAGTTATATTAAGTGCGTGTGTGGAATCATAGTGAATTTGACAAAATAATGGTAACATTTTGGTTTTGTTGAATTACCAAATTGTAAATTTTCCCAAAATCACATCGTGATTCTGCCAAACTCACTGCCAATCCTAACATGCACTAGAATTGTCAATTATTTGGAGGAGAGAGTATTTATTTTTTGACTTAAGTACCCTTGTATTGAATGTGATCTCAAATATACATTGTTGAAAATGTAATTTACACTTTCGATCCATTAAACCCCATCCCCTCCTCTTGAGTAGCTCGATTCTCTGTGTTTATTTTACTTTTCAAATGGTATTAATCTGCACTCTAAATATTTTGCAGTTATTGAAAATGGCCTCTGCAAGCAACTTTTCTTCAAAATGTTTCCTGAAATATCTGATGTTGTTGATAGTGTTGAGGTGGACAACATGATGATTGAACCTGTAAGCAGCATGCTTGACAATTGTGCAAATTTGGAGTATCTTAAAAGAGAACATAAACTTTATGCTGTCTTGGCTTTTAAACTATATCCTTATGTGAAAAACTGCATTTCAAAAGCCATTGCTGCATCCAGCACTAATAACTATCCAGAAGAAAGCATTATGAATACATTGGAACCTGGGGATAGAACTGAAAATAGGGCATCATTCTGGTTAAGTGAAGGGCATAGTGCACCTGAGGTTCCCGAATCTTTAGCTTATAAGCTATGTTCCAAAGTATGTCTTATCACAAAGATTCGTGTTCAACCATTCCAAGGTTAGCTTGTAGATAAATTGATGAATTGTGTATATTATCGGCCTGTTTGGATTGTCTTATTTGAGCTTATTTACTGACATATACATTTGCGAGTCTGTTTAGAGAGTTTTATAAACAACTTAACATGTTTATAAATTGCTTTCAACTTATTTCCATAAACCCTAAATGTTATGTTGAATTGAAAATTAAAATTAAGAATCCTAAACTTGTGCTTTAGCTAACAAACATTCTATATTTAATCGTCAGCATATTTTCAAGATGGGTCCCCTATATATTCAGCTGAGAAAATCCGATTCAGAATTGGCCATCCGAGACACCTTGTAGACATAGAGAGTGCTATAGCACGTGATATGGCTGCTAGTAATATGGCGGGGTATACACCTCATTTTGAATGGAGATACACTTCCCCTTATTATCAAATGTTACAGGTTAGTTGAATTAAGAAAATACATGTTTTATATTCACTCTTCCTTCTGTTCAAATTACTCAACAAATGGAAATGTTGAGATTCAATCTAATGTTTTTTTTTATTTGTTTTCTTGGCATTACTCATTCATTTATTGATAAATTTGTTAGGAGGATGATGAAATGTTAGTAGCAGGGATTGAACTTTATACCTTCTACATAGATCTTGGTACCTGTTGAGTATAGCAACGCATGGATTTGAAATTTATCCATTTCTAACTGCACATTTTAGCGCACAGTAATCTATTCATGTGTATGAAACTTGAAATGTGCTGGTGACATTGTACAGGAAAATCGGCTGCAAGAATTCAAGCTACCTGAACCTGCTTTGGGCCTTGGAGGTGTGCTGCTAGTGGAGCTGCGTGGAAGGGCTCAACAACAAGGTCTCTATTACTACATCGGGTTTGTTTCTCTCTTACTCTCACATGGTTTCAAATTGCAGGCCGCATCTGCAATTGCGGCTGCAATGTTGCTGATGCGGTAGTTCTGTAACCGCATCGCACCGCAATTGTGGCATGATCTTCAATCATGTGTGCGTCCGCGACCGTAACCACATCAGGGACCGCGCATCCGTGACTGCAACAATGAATTGAAGTAATGGTGTTTGGTCATTATCATTATCAATTAAAATTTGACACTTGTGCTTTATAACATCTGTGTCCATTCACGAGTCATGTTAAGGGTTTTGGTAGAAGTTCAGCATATTATTCTTGGCACCCAACAAATAGAATAAAAGATATTACTTTATCAAACTGTCGTACTTGTACACTGAATTTTAATAATTTTTCCTATTGTTCTCTTCATGGGATGAAGAACCATAGCTGTTCATGAGGTTTTGTTAGTTCAATGATAAAGGTTTGGTCTTCTAATCTCAAGGAACGAAGTTCAAATCTCCTCAAAGACGGTTATAGATAACCATTAGTATCACCTTAATTAATAATTTTTTTTTGACAAAGAACATAGCTTCATTTTTGCTTATATGTTTTGCAACTATGATAAATTTAATTACTATATGGTGCAGCATCTCCCATGTTCAAGTCATAGGACTACCTGTTTCACAGGCATTTGGTATTAAACGTCGCCGATCACCAGGAAAATTCACCTTGATATTATGCCCTCCTGATGATTGTATATGTTCAGCATCATCATCAACAAATGACTCCAACAATCACTCACGCCTCTGGTCATTAACCTCGAGCATAACAAAGTGGGATGTGATACTTTGGATGCACTGTTTTGTTCTGGTTTTGGGGCTGCTGCTGTTGATGATTAAAAAACTATAAGGAATCAAGTGCTTCAATTCTCAATTGAAATTTTGAAAAATGTATGTACTTGTGATCTAGTTTTTGTAGTCTGCAGATAACAAGTCACCTCAACCTTGTGTCAAACATCTTCTATAGTCTTGACTTGTCGACAAGTTCTCTGTTATCATCGAGATAAGATTGTTGAAACAATGTCTGATAGCTTGAACTGATAACTTGTTTTGTGCTAATGGTTAGTTTTTGAGACTCAAGAGCAAAATACATCACAACTTCATCTCTTCAAAATTTGATGGTGGCTAGTATTAAATTTCTATTAAAAATTTTATGGTTAACAAAATATATTAAATGCTTGCATTAGTGTTCACTATTGAGTGTGTTTTTTAGAAACTGAAGAGCCATGCATATATTGATGAGCCTGAAATTTTACATTTTTTGAAAGAAATAAGAATCAATATTTAGGAGATAAAAGAAGTTGATGAATCATTTTTTTGCCTAAGACAAGGTTAGGCAAGTCAAGTTGGTCATGCATTGATAGTTTTTAGTTTTTGGTTAGGCAAGTCAAGTTGTTCATGCATTTGGATTAAGAGCACCGGTTGGCTCTTAGACTCGCACATTATAAGTGTGGAGAATTGGAGAATCCAGAGTTTGAACTTCAATCTCTCTATTAATGTCCATAGTAGCTACCAACTGATCTATGAGACAACTTCTATTTTGTTTATGTGTTTGGTTCTGCGATGATAAAAATTAATTTTAAGTAAATTGATATTGTAAAGTTTATTTTGGCAAATAATGTTCGTGATCATACTCTCCAGTTTTGTGGATCCTATTTATTTTGTAAAGATGTTCGGGGCGATTTCTACATGATTTGGCTAGCTTGTAGATGGTGTATTTGGAAAGAAAGGGATGATAGAGAGGGATGATAGAGTGTTGAGGTCAACTGATTGATAAGGTTGAAGTTATTACATGGTGGGATTAAGTGATCAAATTTAAGCGTAATTTCTCTCTCTCTCTGCTCAAAGTGTAAGCATTTTTTTCTTGGGATTAAGTGTAAGCTTTTTACATGAGCAACTTTGTATCTCTTCCATTTTCCTAATACTTATTTGTTTGAGTTTAGTTCTATTTGCTCATCAATGTCATTTCCCAACCAAAATTCCCATTTTCTTAGGTTTTCATTTTGTTTTACTCAATGTTTAAGTCATAATTTTCTAATCCTTTAAAAAAAAGTCATAATTTTCTAATGTTTAATATTTTTTTTCATAATCATGTTTTTGGGTTTTTTTTTTCTTATATGTAATTTTACTTTCACTCCTCAAGTTTATTTTGATAACGTATTATTTGTAATTACTGAAAAACAACTTTTGCTCGCTGTCAAACTATGATGTTTGATAAGATGTCTGAAGTGAAAATCAAAATTTGATTTCATCCAATGGTTTGGATTTGGACCTGATATGTCAATTAATGTTCTCGGCTATTTGTATGACCCTTGCGATCTTCTTCGTGTATCTTTTGTTTCTAGAAGTTGGAACCAATTTGGTAAGCCATTTGATTTCTATTACAAGCTTTGCTTTGCCAGGATTTTATCTTTTATTTGCTTAATCAAATGCTTATTCATTTGGAATATTTTAATGTATGTTACAATAAATGTATGTTTTGAATCACAATTAGTTTGACAAAATCACCATAGGCTATATATATATATATATATATTTCCATGTAAATTTGGTTTCACCAGAGGTTCTTTCTTCCAAGGTTGATATAAAATGAATTGAGTCGGTTGATGATCTTTGGATTTCTATGGTTTCCGAATGGTATTTATCTGCACTCTAAATATTTTGCAATTATTGAAAACCGCCTCTGCAAGAAATGTCTGATGTTGTTCATACTTGATGAGTATTGGTTCTTTATTGAAACAGATGAAAGGTTTTCATGTTGTTGATCTTATCCTAATGTCTTTATGTATCTTGTTCTGTATTATTTGTTCTACAATTAATTCTTTGTAACATGTGCCATCATTATGGGAATTTCTATTCTTTGGATTCTGTATGTTTGGACGGAGGTTTAGTATGCAAAGGTGCATCTTTGGCCTAACAAAGGCCCCTGGAGCCTAATTATGGCTTGGGATTTAAAAAGTACACAAGGCACAGTTGTGAAAATTCACAATCCGCTCTAAGCCCCCAAAAATATGCTACCGGATGTGAGCTTCCGGTAAACAAACAATACGTAGAGACAAAGAGCAAATACAGAGGAAGAGGGATCATGAGTCATGAAGAAAGAGGAATAACACAACAGAAAGAGCGAGTAATGCGAGAAAATGGAAACTTAAACAAAAATGTGTACAAGAAATTGATGGAGACAGAGATGGAGCACAGCATGTGCGAACAGCACAACAGAAGGGAAGGGAATTTCATTGATTTGAGGTATGATTGTTGATTTTTTTAATTTTGTTACTCATGTTTGCTTGTATATGGCCATAAAAATTAATAAAACTTTTGCTTGTATTCAGTTAAGCTGATATTTCTTGTTGTGATTTTGTACAATTGAAGGTTGTTACTTGTTGGTTTTAAGGTAACATGAATGAAGGGTTGATGTAAATTATTTGTGTTTTGAGGGTTACTGGTTTGTGGTTTCTATTGTTTTGATAAACATTTTCTTTGGTTTTGGTGTTTGGTTTATGTTAAGTGAGCAGATCATGTTTGCATTCTTTGAACCAAAGCTTGCAGGAACAATTTTTTTGAAGGAGTGGATGATAGTTCGAATGTGATAGTTAATCATGGAGCGTCGATGATTATGAATTGGACTCTAGCGCAAGAAATGGATGTTCTCCAACAGGTCGCAGGTGATGCTGATTCTCTTTCTTCTTAATCCAAATTTATATTTGAACTATGAATACAAAACATCGACCTGACGATGATTAAGAGATGCAAATATCTGCACTGTTGGTAAATAAAAAAATTAAAAATTAAGATCTGACGATAATTGCAAGGTTGTGTATCGATACACAGTGTGTATATTGTACGCCGGCCATCCAAGGAAAATTTAAATTAAAAAGAGTGCTAAACAACATCTCAATCGATAATATTTTTTCCCCGAAAAAGTACATAAAAAAATAGAGAAAAATATCATTAAAAAAATTATGTGAGGGTTGACTCATCCTTCTAGAAGCTTCTTTGCCCTTATTTTATTCATCCCTAGTCATTCACCTTCTTTTGTTTCCTCTCACTATCTAGGGTTTTTCACTCTCTTTGCTAAAAGGTAAGTCCGTTTCCATCTTTTGTCGATTAACTTCTCCTTTACCAATCCATGCCTATGTATGTGTTCACAGTTTTTTCGTGCAACATTGTCGATTTACATTTTCTTGAGGCAGGCATGATTTGGATTTATTCTCTTGAATGTCTATTTTCCATATCTTATTTAGATTCAGGTTGATTTGGTCATGAAAGAAAAATATCCATTTAAAATACTGATTGTTACTGTGATTGTACCCGCAATGTTGTAATTTGCGCCCGCATCAACTTTATTTGACAGCCATTTTCTTTTTTATCTAAGATCGGCCGGGATTTATAACCTTGACATGTGTGTGTTTACGCTGTATTTTAATTTTCTTGCTTTGGTTTAGTGAATTCTCAAGTGACATGATTATCTTAAGTATTATAATTTACCTCGGAGGCGCGATCTGTAAATATATTTTTGTGGTTGGCAAAAGTTTCAACTTTTGCTGTTTCTGTCAGTGGTTAGAAATTGATTTCAACTAGTCAATGCGCAATTTTCTTTGCATTCCTGAACAATATTCTTTATTTTATTAAGATCTAGTTGCTTTAAGAATGTTTCTTCCGAATGATCAAGTTTGTGAAGTTTTTCAGTTTGTTTCTTTGATATCAATATTGTTTTTTTAACCCTTGATATCAATATTGTTGACATTGAGCTTTAGTTGTTCTGCAGTTATTGAAAGACCTCTTTACTTGAGATCAGGCTCTGAGAGTTGAGAATATGTCTATAATGAAAACCAACATGGATTTTATCCAATGGCTCGGACGTGACTTGTCAATTAAGGTTTTCTCTTGTTTGGATGATTCACGCGACCTTATTCGTGCATCAGCTGTTTGTAGTTCTTGGGGAGATTTTGGTAAACTATTTGAGTTTTATTACTTGTGCTTATAGTGCTAGGATTTTCTTATGTATATCTTTATTTGTTTAAATGCTTATTCTTTTGGAAAGTTTTAATGCATGCTTTATTAAGTTTCTGAATTGTGATGGGTTCCTTCTAAAAGTTGAACTTCTCTGATACTATATTGTGCTGGATATTTTATTTCACATGTTTCTTTCTTCATTGAAGGATAAGGCTGTGAGAAGCTCAATGTTCTTTGGCTTTACTTTTCTGTTCAAATGATAATAATATAAAATCTAAATGTTTTGCAGTTATTGAAAATGCCCTCTGCAAGCAACTTTGCTTGAAAATGGTTCCTGAAGTATCTGGCGTTGTATTTAGCATTGAGGTTGACAATGTGATTGAACCTGATAGCAACATGCTCGAGCGTTATTATTCAGATTGGGAATTTTTTAAGCGAAATCATAAAGTCTATGCGCTCCTGGCATTTGGTCTCAGTCCAATGAGGAACAACTGCATATTAGAAGAAAAATATGTAGCCTGCCCTAATAACCTCCTGAATGAAGGCGTTGTGAATACATTGGAGCCTGCTTCTGAGACCCTGCTTTATAGGCTATGTTCGAAGATATGTCTTGTCACGGAGATTCATGTCCAAACATTCAAAGGTTAGTCATGTAGATGTACTGAAGAATTTTGTGTATCAATCATTTTGAATTGAAAAATAAGTAATGTTGTTGAGGATCCCAAATTTTTACGTAAGTTAAATGGACAAAGACTTTTGTATTTCTTTTCGGCATATTTTGACAAGGGCTTTCCTATTTATTCAGCCAAGGCTATCCGATTCAGATTCGGTTGTCAGAAACACTACATGGAAACGAATGCAGAGCCTGTTGTACTTGATTCATTGACTTATAAGATGCTATACAATTGGACATATACTTCACCTGTATTTCCTATGTCTCAGGTAAGTTGTAGTACTAGTATGACATATAGGTTTTGCATATTCTCCTTTTATCATTTTAAATGACTAAAATGATGCTTGAGATTTATCTAATGTATTTTTTTATGGGCGTCATCCATTTATACATGAAATTCTTGTTTTGGGTTGAATTTAGTTTCCTCTTAATTCTAAATATCATTATCTAGTTTTGTTCAATCCTAGAATGAGACTTGACATGTAGTATTTAAATTTTTGGTTGATGGTAATTGGCTCTGATAGAACAGTTAAGTGGTTGGGCGGTTAATGTTAACAAGAGTAGGGACTGACTACTAAGCTTAATAGTAGAAGGCAGATGAGTAAGGATGGCAATAGGTGGTTTTGAGTGTAAGTACGAGTACTCGTACGGACCCCGCCACCCAAATACACTCTTAACCACACAGGCATACACATTCACACACAATATATATAAATGTGTGTGTGTTTGTGTGTGTGTGATAGACCCCATAAATTCAAAGTGGAAAATGTGTGCTTATCATTGACTGAAAATGGAGCTCAAAGGCTCTACAATGGAAAATAACAGAATGCAAGAGATAGACTAGAATCAGATCTTGGTTCCTTAACTTTAACTTTGAGAGAATGGTATTCGTATGTTTTAGAGTAGTTGGTTGAAATAGATAACTAGTTTGGCGGTTAAAACTGGTATTAATAGTGTAGAAGAGGAGCATTCAGGTTTGTTTGAGATGGTGCCACCTCATAGTACCTGCTTAATATAGCAGGCATGGATTTGAAATTTATCCATTTTTAATTGCATCTTTTAATTTCGACATTTGTACAGGAAAACAATTTGCAGCAATTCAAGCTACCTCAACCTGTTCTGTGCATTGGAGGCATTATGCTACTGGAGCTGTTTGAGAAAGATAAGAATCAACAAAAGTATAATTTATTCTATGTTTCTCAAATCTTCACTCTTCCTCTCACATGCACACACTGAATTCATGTCGCTTAACTCAAACTATTTAGACAAAAATATCAACATTCTTTTTTACTATAATTGTGCTGTCTCATTTCTTCTCCTTCCTCCACATATCCCATAATTACAAAATAATATCAAAACAAGGTAGTAAATTTTACTTTTGCTTGTGCTGTGACCACTAAATAATTGGCAGGACAAAAATATGTTATGTACCTCAGTGTGCATCAAACACATATTGTATCAAATTACACTTTCAGAAAACATTTGTCATGTTTGCTTAAATGTTTTTAAACTATGATAAATTGTATTACTATGATGCAGCATCAACCCTGTTGAAGTTGTTGGAAGAACAATATGTCCAGCATTTATTGTTAGGATGCTTCCACGTGGAAGATGTAGCTTGATATACCGCCGTCACAAACACAAGAAACGAGGTTGTGACTGCTGGTTGATGGGGACTGACGCGAAACGAAACAGAAGGAAAGCTAGAGGCCAGGACTGATAAGGTAAACCAAAAAAGAGGCAAAAGATACGGTAGCAGTAAACCAGAAATCTTCTCAGATGCTGTAGACCGTAGAGGATGATTAATTGTTGATCATTGAACTATAAAACTTTTCTAGAATATTTTGTTGTTTATTGGTTTTATCTTCTTTTGTTGGATTTATTTTACTCTTCAAAGCATGGTTATGTAACTTGTTTAAGTTTGGCTGTGTTTTTTGCTATGTATTATGCTTAAATATGTACTAGTAAGTGACAAAAATGAGTGTTACATTGTTACTCCTTAAAATGACTGTGTTGGTTTGTTTTCATAAGTTAATTCACTAATCCTCCAAGCTGATGCGGTTAGGTATAGTAGAAAATATCAGTCTTATAAGACGGAGAATCACAATTACTGAAAGAGATATTTGTATTTAGTATCCACATCTTAAATTGGATTGCTTTTGGTAGAACGAGATACTTGCATTCATAAAAAAATTATATTACTAGCTGCCGTCTAAATATGTAGAATAGGCAACACAGT
Organism: Trifolium repens; assembly: GCA_030408175.1. Taxonomy (NCBI): domain Eukaryota; kingdom Viridiplantae; phylum Streptophyta; class Magnoliopsida; order Fabales; family Fabaceae; genus Trifolium; species Trifolium repens. Next base: position 12,883,424 of record CP125846.1, read on the forward strand.
GTAAAAGAAATAATGTTAACCTTTTGCAAAACTGTCAAGAGTTTTGTGTGTTAGTTTAGTATTATGTGAATATAAAATTTTAATTAAACAAATGCATTTTTTTAACAAACAAAACTCAACTCGTCATTTATTAAATGGACGTATCATTTTTTTGCCTAAGACAAGGTTAGGCAAGTCAAGTTGTTCATGCATTGATAGTTTTTGGTTTGTCTTAGGATAGTAAGAATATAAATTTTGATTAAGAGCAGAGGTTGGCTGAGAAAACTTCTATTTTCTAAACACTATTTTTTTTCTTCTTTTTCCAATAGTTTAGCAAATTAGACTCACACATTGTAAGTGTGGAGAATTGGACAATCTAAAGTTTGAGCTCCAACCTTTCTAATAATACCTCTACTAGCTACCAACCAATCTATAAGACAACTTCTATTTGTTTATGTGTTTGGTTGTGGTTGTGGTAAAAATTAATTTTAAGTAAATTAATTTTGTAAAGTTAATTTGGCATAGGGGGTATTAAAAATCTAGTTTAAAGGGGAAGGGGGCATATAGTAATCCGTGAGGTAAGTAACTAAATTTGGCGCCACGTGGACTTCCTTTAGTCGATTGTTAGTCAGACTAACATCAGACATCAGAGACTATAATCAAAATGAAAGATTTTAGGAGGATAAAAACATCATATATTTTTTTGGAGGCTAAACTCTACCAACAATGAATTGGTTCAAGTGGTAAGGATCTTGGATCCCTTAAACTAATGATCGAGAGTTCGATTACTAGCTCCTGCATATGGAAGAAATTCGATTGGGAGAGAGAATCCACCTTGTGTGTCCGACAGATTCCTAAACAAAGATTAGTTGTCGTTAAACGCCGGTGAAAACTTGTATCTATATTTCACCCCAAAAAACTGAATAAAAAATTATTAATTTTTAAAGACAAAAAATTATTTAACCTAAAAATTAAAATAATATGCAATGTTTAGAAAAAAAGTTATAGTTTGATCAGGATAAAGAAACTCAAATAAAAGATATAAATATTTTAATCTTTAAAGTTTTAATAGGATAATTTAATAAATAAAAAATAGAATTATTTTGGGTTTTAACAAAAAAAAAAATTGAAGCTAATTTTGCCATGCAATTAAAATTTTAACAACTCATCTTTCTCTTCCATCTTTCTCTTAAAAATTGAACAGAAAAATATAATTTGTGTTTGATCTACTAAAAAAATAGTTAAGGGATTGAATATGATAACTTCAGTTGTACTGTGTTTGATTTTAAAACTGATTCTGGTACTGGACAAACTGAGAGCCAAATTTTTGTCATCTGTTGAACCACGGGACAACTTTTTATCATCTGCAAGTTGTCTAAAATATTAAAATAACCTTTTGTCAACACAAAATTTGTCTAATATCTTAAACCCTTATATTGTACTGTTCTATTTTGTATTGCTATCTACTGTTCTATCCAATACTTACACTTTGGATATGAAATGGAAATATTTTCTCACCTCCTTTCCGTGACCCCTAACTAAAGAGACGTAACATTCTTTGGGAAAGTTAACAAATCAATAATTAACAAAACCAACCTAATAATTTTAATAGTAAGTGAGACTTAAAACAAATTTTTGTCTTTGCTTAATAAAAAATAATTTTTTTGTTGGAGATATAATATAAAAGCTTTAGTAGTTTTACCTTTGAGTCAATCTTACCAAGGGACAAAAAAATTGCTTCAGCTTAATTGTTTAAAGAAATGAATCATAGCTGAGAGTTGTCTAATTTTCAATATCAATAAACTTTAATATTTTTTCTATCATATATATGAAAATCATTTTAAAATTTTTATGATATCAATTTTTTGTCAAATATTTTAATGGCTAAAAATTCACTACTTGAGCTGAATAAATAGAAGATTCGGAGCTTGAATTCCAAATCCCGACTCTACCCTTAAAATGTAATATTCTTACTAATTAAGTTATGATCACCGAAACATTATGAGATCATTTCTAATTTATTAATTTATAATAAATTATACCTTTAAATTTAACTCAGTTAATAGGAATATAATATTACATAAAAAATTTAGCCACACTAAACTATTCGAAGAAAAAAGAAAAAAAAACTTATCCATTTTCATATTGAGCTATCACTCAAAATAAAAATTCTACGTGCCTGTTTTTCCAAAATTAAAACAAAATAATAAAATGACATGTAGAAAAAACAAGGGATGACTTGGCGCACTCTTTACTTTGTCATATACACACACCAATTTCAAATTTCATTAAGCTGCTTCTTCTATTCATCTCTCTACTGAAAGGTAATAATTTCCTTTTCTACCTTCTACACTTGCAATTCTCTTTTCTTTCTCTGCTTTATTTGAGTGTAGTGTAGCTCTATTTTGTCATCAATGTCATTTCCCATCTTTTTAGGGTTTTCCTTTTGCATTAGGGAAAGTGATCATTTTTTAAGGTTTCATAAATTTTTCCATAATCATGTTGTTAGTTGTAAAATAAAAATTTAACTCATTAGAGCATCTCCAATAGTGATACTACTTTGGGTATCATATATTACTAAAAAGTGGTCCCTACAATGTCATGTAGTAATTATGCAACTCATACATAATTTGTTCCAATGGTAATACCACTTTGGGTATCATACATTATTAGCAAGTGATTCATTTTATTTAATTTTATATACAAAACAAAGGTAACATTAAATTGATGATACGGTACCTTAAATAATGTACCGTATCATCAATTTTAATACCCTTTGTGCCACGTCATGAAACTCCAATAATAAAAAAAAGTAAGATACGGATCATTAGTCTATGAAACTCTCTATGATACTCTTATTGGAGATGCTCGTGAAAAATTGAACTTTATTTCAAATTTGAATTAATTTTAATATAAATTAATATAAAAATATGACATGGAAATTAGATTTTGTCTAGAGGGTACCACTACCAAATAAACTCTGGGTACTGTACACTTACTGAGGTGGACAATTGTGATAGGTCCACAAATAATGTTTATTAAATTTTCTATATTAAATAATATTTGTGGACCTATTAGAATTATTCATCTCAGCAATGTACCGGTACGTTCCAAATAAGATGCATACCAGAGTCTTCACCTTCAGATAATAGTATTATTGGTGTGTGGCATTGAGCTTTAACTATTTTGCAGTTATTGAAAAACAACTTTTGTTTGCTTGTCAAACTATGATATTTGGAAAGATGTTTGAAGTGAAATCCAAAATGGATTTCATCCAATGGCTTGGACCTGATATGTCAATTAAGGTTCTCAGCTATTTGGATGACCCCTGTGACCTTGTTCGTGTATCTTCTGTTTCTAGAAGTTGGAACCGATTTGGTAAGCCATTTGATTTATATTACATGATTCGATAGAAATCTATAATGTGTACTCAAATGCTTATTCATTGAGAATGTTTTTATCAAAGTTATATTAAGTGCATGTGTGGAATCGTAATGTATTTGACAAAATTAAGGTAACATTTTGGTTTTGTTGAAGTAACAAATTGTAAACTTTCCCAAAATCACACCGTGATTCTGCCAAACTCATTGTCAATCTTAACATGCTCTAAATTTGCAATTATTTGGAGGGAAGGGAGACAAAGGGAAGCAAAACCCTCCCAAGTCAATGTTTAGTTTTAATTCTCCTTCAAATTGGAGGAATTTGGAGGAGAGATTATATTTTTTTTTTTGACTTTGTATTGAATTTGATTTTAACTATTACAATGGTGAAAATGTAATTTTACAGTTTCGCTCCATTAAAATTCCACCCTTCCTTTCGTCGAACCAAACACAAGATTTTAAAATCCCTACTCTCTGTTGAACCAAATAGACCCTAAATTTTAACTTATCTAATAACACTATAATGTACTGTAAATTTGGTTTCACCGATTTCTTTCTTCCAAGTTTGATTTAAAAACAGATTGAGTAGCTCGATTCTCGTTGTGTTTAGTTTGCTTTTCAAATGGTATTAATCTGCACTCTAAATATTTTGCAGTCATTGAAAATGGCCTCTGCAAGCAACTTTTCTTCGAAATGTTTCCTGAAATATCTGATGTTGTTGATAGTGTTGAGGTGGACAACATGATGATTGAACCTCTAAGCAGCATGGTTGACAATTGTGCAAATTTGGAGTATCTTAAAAGAGAACATAAACTTTATGCTGTCTTGGCTTTTGAACTAAATCCTTATGTGAAAAACTGCATTTCAAAAGCCATTGCTGCATCCAGCACTAATAACTATCCAGAAGAAAGCATTATGAATACATTGGATCCAGGGGATAGAACTGAAAATAGGGTATCATACTGGTTAAGTGAAGGGCATAGCGCATCTAATATTCCCGAATCTTTAGTTTATAAACTATGTTCCAATATATGTCTTATCACAAAGATTCGTGTCCAACCATTCCAAGGTTAGCTTGTAGATAAATTGATGAATTGTGTATATTATCGGCCTGTTTGGATTGTCTTAATTGAGCTTATTTACTGACATATACATGTGATACTGTTTGGGGAGTTTTTATAAACAACTTATGACATGTTTATAAATTGCTTTCAACTTATTTCCATAAACTCTCCATGATATGTTGAATTGAAAATTAATATTAAGGATCCTAAACTTGTACTTTAGCTAACAAAGAATCTATATTTAAACGTCAGCATATTTTCAAGATGGGTCCCCTATATATTCAGCTGAGGAAATACGATTCAGAATTGGCCATCCGAGAGACCTTATAGACTTAGAGAGTGCTATAGCACATGATATGGCTTTAAGTAATATGGCGGGGTATACACCTCATTTTGAATGGAGATACACTTCCCCTTATTATCCAATGTTACAGGTTAGTTGAATTAAGAAAATACATGTTTTATATTTACTCTTCCGTCTATTCAAATTACTCAACAAATGGAAATGTTGAGATTCAATCTAATGTTTTTTTGTTTTGTTTTCTTGGCATTATTCATTCATTTATTTTTGGCTTAACTACACATTTGGTCCCTTAAGTTTATTTTAGGTTTCAATTTGGTCCCTTACGTTTATAAAGTATCAATTGGTCCCTTACGTTTCCACCATTTGCATTAGTTAGTCATTTCCGTTAGTTTTGTCACTAACACCGTTTCAACTATACATGTGTCCAAGTTTCCAAGTGACCAGGTGTATGTCCACATATGCAAACTGTCTGCCATATGTGACAAAATTGACAGAAAGGACTAACGGTGGAGATGTAAGGACCATATTGAAACCTAAAATAAACGTAAGGGAACAAATGTGTAGTTAAACCTTTATTTTTTGTAATTATTATTTTGGGTTGAATTGAATTTGAACTTTTCTATCCGTTCTCAGTATCATTTTCTAATTTCATGGCATGAATGCTTGATTATCATTTGAGATATGCGTTTTCCTTGAGGTAAGGCAACCTAATGTTACCGGCTGAGTAATTTTTTATAGACAAATGTTAGTGATAAATTTGTTAGGAGGATGATGAAATGTTAGTAGCAGGGATTGAACATTATACCTCCTACATAGATCTTGGTACCTGTTGAGTATTGCAAAGCATGGATTTGAAATTTATCCATTTCTAACTGCATATTTTAGCGCGCAGTAATGTGTATGAAACTTGAAACGTGCTGGTCACATTGTACAGGAAAACCGGCTGCAAGAATTCAAGCTACCCGAACCTGCTTGGGGCATTGGAGGTGTGCTGCTAGTGGAGCTGCAGGGAAGGGCTCAACAACAAGGACTCTATTACTACATCGGGTTTGTTTCTCTCATACTCTCACATGGTTTCAAATTACAGTCCGCATCTGCAATTGCGGCTGCAATATGATGCTGATGCTGTAGCTTCTGCATCGCACGCACCACAATTGTGGTGTTATCTTCAATCACATGTGCGTTCGCGACCGTTACCGCATCCATGACCGCAACAATGAATTGAAGTAATGGTGTTTGGTCATTATTATTATCAATTAAAATTTGACACTTGTGCTTTATAACATCTGTGTCCATTCACGAGTCATGTTAAGGGTTTTGGTAGAAGTTCAGCATATTATTCTTGGCACCCGACAAATAGAATAAAAGATATTACTTTATCAAACTGTCGTACTTGTACACTGAATTTTAATAATTTTTCCTATTGTTCTCTTCATGGGATGAAGAACCATAGCTGTTCATGAGGTTTTGTTAGTTCAATGATAAAGGTTTGCTCTTCTAATCTCAAGGAACGAAGTTCAAATCTCCTCAAAGACGGTTATAGATAACCATTAGTATCACCTTAATTAATAATTTTTTTTTGACAAAGAACATAGCTTCATTTTTGCTTATATGTTTTGCAACTATGATAAATTTAATTACTATATGGTGCAGCATCTCCCATGTTCAAGTCATAGGACTACCTGTTTCACAGGCATTTGGTATTAAACGTCGCCGATCACCAGGAAAATTCACCTTGATATTATGCCCTCCTGATGATTGTATATGTTCAGCAGCATCATCAACAAATGACTCCAACAATCACTCACGCCTCTGGTCATTAACCTCAAGCATAACAAAGTGGGATGTGATACTTTGGATGCACTGTTTTGTTCTGGTTTTGGGGCTGCTGTTGTTGATGATTAAAAAACTATAAGGAATCAAGTGCTTCAATTCTCAATTGAAATTTGGAAAAATGTATGTACTTGTGATCTGGTTTTTGTAGTCTGCAGATAACAAGTCACCTCAACCTTGTGTTAAACATCTTCTATAGTCTTGACTTGTCGACAAGTTCTCTGTTATCATCGAGATAAGATTGTTGAAACAATGTCTGATAGCTTGAACTGATAACTTGTTTTGTGCTAATGGTTAGTTTTTGAGACTCAAGAGCAAAATACATCACAACTTCATCTCTTTAAAATTTGATGGTGGCTAGTATTAAATTTCTATTAAATTTTATGGTTAACAAAATATATTAAATGCTTTGCATTAGTGTTCACTATTGAGTGTGTTTTTTAGAAACTGAATTGTTGATGAGCCTGAAATTTTACATTTTTTGAAAGAAATAAGAATCAATATTTAGGAGATAAAAGAAGTTGATGTATATTTTTTTGCCCAAGACAAGGTTGGGCAAGTCAAGTTGTTCATGCATTGATAAAAATTAATTTTAAGTAAATTGATTTTGTAAAGTTAATTTTGGCAAATAATGTCCGCGATCATGCTCAAGAGCTTTGTGATCAATTTACTTACAATTAACTTTTGTAAAGTATGATCGCGGACATAATTATGGTCCCATTTATTTTGTAAATAATGTCCGAAGCCCATATTTATTTTACTTTTCTTTTAGGCACACCTTGTGCATATTGAGTTTAATATAATTTTTTGTTTCTTCAAAGAATTTTTTTTCTAAGTGAATGTAAAATAATATATATTTAAATATATTCGTAAAAATGTAAGATGAATAATAAATTTGAGTGGAAATAGTTTAACCTCTCCTAAAAATAACATTTGGCCATGGTAAGTTATTGGAAGAATGAATTGATTGTTTATTACAAAGTTACTGAGCTTGGGATAGAAGTACTCTTTATATAGAGTCTTCAATACAACTTTGACTTACTGCCAGATCAGCAAGATACATGTATACAAATCATATAATATACTGTATTCTACAACTAACTTTATACATACATACATACATATACAAGTATTGACATACTCTAATATAAGTGAAGCTCAATATCTTACTAGAACTATCTTCAATAAAAAACTCAAAAATAATTTAATCTAAACATATCATAATTATGTCTTTAGGTAAACTTAAATGAGTTTAATAGAGATGCACTTACGGCATAAAATGATTTTTCATGATCATCCAATAAAAAACTATTAATTTGTCATATCATATTTTAAAAAAAGAACGCCTAGTAGCGTGATGCGGCAGAAAACATGTTAACATTAGTTGAAACTTGAAAGTCTTCTCAAAATTTAATTTCTTAAAAATAAAAAAATTAGTTGATCGTGTAAAATTTTTACACTGCATATTCATTTTTCTCAACTTAAATAATGTAAATACTGATAGAGATGAAGTGCGATCGCGGCGAGACATGGAGAAAGAGGAATCGCCCAACAGAATGATGAGTAAGCGATGCGAGGAAATGCAATTTGGAACAAAAACGAGACAGAGATAAAGCATTGCATGATGTGCCCAAAGCACATCAGAGAAGGGAAGATGATCGGTTCCACTGATTTTAGGTATCTTTGTATCTATTAGCATGTATGCATATAAAATTCATACAAATTCTTCTTCTATTTGTTTTCATTTATTTTTGTTCTAAGAATTTGTTGCTAGATTACCTTGAATTAATACTACCTCCTTCCCTAGACATAGGACCACTAAAGTTTGCAATTGGTATTGGTTTTACGAGGTTGTGACAGCTACAATGTTGCACACAGAAACTATGAACACACATATTGTTAGTCATGGACAGGAAAAAGAGATGCGTACTGTAATAGATGAAATATGGAAAAGAATTACCAGTATGAATCTAAAGATAACATAAGAAACCCCCGAAAGTGAGAGCAAACGAAAGCAAATGAATGACAAAGTACTTAGAACCGTAGTGTCTTAAGGGCAAAGAATGCTTCTAGATGGATGATGTATCCCTCACAAAAACTATTGGTTGTTTTTTTCTCTACTTTTTTATTTACTTTATAAAATAAAAGAAATGCAATAGACATAGATATGGGCAGCGTACAATGTACGCGGTGTATTACTTTTAAATATATTTCTTGAATTGGCAGCGTACAATGTACGCGTACAGAGAAGTTGGGAAAGGCGATATGGTCCTAATTCCCTAGTCCACATATTGAATATGGACCGTCTATGAATACAAAATTCAACAAAACTTCTATCTGGCAATGATTAAGAGATAGAAATATATGTAACACCAATAAATAAAAAATGTAAAAATTAAGATCCAATGATAAATTACAAGATTGTGCATCGATACATCGCGTACATTGTACACTGCCCATTAAAGAAATATATAAATTAAAAGTAGTACACCGCGTACTTTTACGCTGCCCATATCCATGTCCATTGCATTTTTTTTGATAAAGTACATAAAAAAGTTGAGAAAAAAAACCACCAATTGTTTTTTTGTGAGGGATAAGTCATCCACCAATTCTAAATCCTTTGTCATTTATCTGCTTTCGTTTGTTCTCTCACTTTCTAGGGTTTTTTCTGTTATCTTTAGATTCATACGTACTCTCTTTGCTGAAAGGTAATTCCTTTTCATCATTCATCTATTGTAGTACACATCTCGTTTTCTTGTCCATGCCTATCAAATTAAATTATTTGATACAAATTTAACATAAATTTTTGCATACCGAGTATAAAATTTTACATAAATTTAACATTATTTGATATGTTATTGAATCTCACCAACATTGAGGGTTTATATATTTTTATTGAAAACCATTAATTTTAATGGATCTCAACGACATATTAAATTATTTTAGACGTTATTGAACGATGCAACATTGTTTTGGATGTATTTAGACGTTATTGAACGATAGAATATTATTTGAATGTAAATGGTCTATGAATTTTCAAATAGAATTTATATTTTTAGTCTAGCGTCCCCACTGCACTAAATCCTGCATTGGCGGTGCATCCCCTCACCCACCTCCTACCTCTCTCAAAGTCTCATTTTCCTCTCCTATACTGGTTTGATTCCTTACTTTCTTTTCTTCTCTCAACTCTACAACTACAAATTTGATTTTTTTATTCTTTGTTAATTTTTCATGTTCTTTCTAGAGACAAAGCTACTTCTTCGGCTAATTTACTAACATTGAACATTTTTTTTTCAACTATAAAGTTTGTGAACGTGTTTTTTTTCAGCCACACCAAAATATCAGGTCTAGATCCGCCCCTGCTATCAATATGTGTGTTCATAGTTTCTGTGTGTAGCATTTTAGCTTTATACTTTCTTGTTGCAAGCGTTAGTTTGCTTCTATGTTGAATGTCTCTCTTCCGTATCTTTGTATTTGGATTTAGATTGATTTGGTCATCAATGCAAAATATTTATAAAAAATACTGCTTGTAACTATGTTTGTACCCACGACGCCTTGGTTTGCACCCACATCAGTTGTATTTGACAACCACTTTACGTCTACAATCGAATTCGTCGCCCTTATTTTATTTTCGTTCTTTGGTTTCGTGATTTCTCAAGCGACACAATTTTATTAGGGTTTATAATTTTCCTCAGAGATGATATCTGCTAATCATGTTTTAGGGATTGCCAATGTTTTCAACTCTTGTTAGTTTTTATTTTTCGGCCATTTAATTATTCCTTTTTTTTTAAAGAAGAAATTGATTTCAACTCATTAATATGCAATTTTCCTCGAAATCCTAAAACCTTAATCTATTGAGTGCTATAAGTTTGTCAAGTTTTAGTTTGTGTTTTTTTATATCATTGTTGTCAGCTTTGAGCTGTTGCTGTTCTGCAGTTATTATAAGACTACTTTTGCTTGCAATCAGGCTCTGATACTTCAGAATATGTCTAGAATGGAAACCAACATGGATTTTATCCAATGGCTCGGACCTGACTTGTCAATAAAGGTTTTCTCCTGTTTGGATGATCCTGGTGACCTTGTTCGTGCCTCAGCTGTTTGTAGCTCCTGGGAACATTTTGGTATGATATTTCAGTTTTATTACTTGAAGTGCTATGATTTTATTATGTGATTCTTTATTTTTTAAACGCATTTTGGTATGATATTTAAACGCATGTTTATGTATGTTATATTAAGTTTGTGAATTGTGATGGCTTACTTCTAAAAGTTAAACTTCTCTAAAGCTTTATTGGCTTGTTCTGTGAAAACATTTCACCTGTTTCTTTCTCATTGGATAATATATAAGCCGTTGATTTGCTCAATATTCTATGGCTTTATTTTCTGTTCAAATGTTAAAAATATGAAATCTAAATATTTTGCAGTTATTGTGAATGGGCTCTGCAAGCAACTATGCTTGAAAATGATTCCTGAGGTATCTGGTGTTGTTCCTAGAATTGAGAAATTCATAATTGAAACTGATAGGAACAAGTGTAAGCGTTATTATACAAATACAGAATGGGGGTGTCTTAGGAGAAATCATAAACTCTATGCGCACCTAGCTTTGGGTTTTACTCCTAGGAAGAACAATTGCATCTTATATGGCATGGACGTATCATTTTTCGACTCAAAGTACGAGGCTCTGGCGTATCGGCTGTGTTCAAATTTATGTCTTGTTACCGAGATTAATGTCCAACCATTCCTAGGTTAGCCCTGTGAATTGTATATCAATTTAAACTGAAAAATAAGTGAAGTTGATGATCCTATACTTTTTCTTCAGCTAACAAAATTTGTGATTGCTGTCAGCATATTATGATAATGGCTTGCAAATGTATTCACCTAAGGCTGTCCGATTTAGATTGGGTTATCGGAGACGCGGCAAGGAATTAGAATCAATGATTGATTTTGATAAGACGTTGAATTTTCGTAAGAAATTCTGCTGGGCATATACTTCACCGAAATTTCCAATGTCTCAGGTGAGTTGCACTATGAACATATAGGTTTTGCATATTCTCCTTTTATCATTTCAAATGACTTAAAAAGTGCTCGCGATTAATCTTAATTTCTTTCTTTCTTTCTAGGCGTTATCCATTTATACATGTAATTCTTGTTTTGGGTTGAATTTATTTTCCCTTCATTATAAATATCATCGTCTAGTTTTTTTAATACTAAAACGAGACTTGACATGCAGCTTTTTTGGATAATGGTAATTGACTTTAATAGAGCATAGAGAGTCTCTATAGGTATCCGCCAAAAGTATCCATGATGGGTATCCTAGCACACTAACAGAAACCCCCTACACAGGTGTGCAAGCGCGGGTATCCTAGCACACACAGACACACACTCATACTCACTGCACACACACACATATACACAAAGAATTGTTCTATTCCACCAAACTCCCCTCAGGGACTAATTTCAATGCTATTTAGGCGTACTTTAGGTGTTGTTTCGTGAAACCTCATGGGACAAGCTTGGATTTGAAATGTATCCATTTTGAACTGCATTTTTTAGCTTAATGTATTCTATGCGTGTTTATGAAATTTTAAATGCATTGGTGTGACATTATACAGGAAAATAAGTTGCAAACATTCAAGCTGCCTAAACCTGTTCTGTGTATTGGAGGTGTTCTACTTGTGGAGCTCTTTGTTAGCGGTCAAAAAAAAAAAGTGGATAATTATTTCCCCTCATGGATTACATGGTATGATGAATGGTATGTTTCTCAAATCCTTTCTCTTCCTCCCACATGCACAAACTGAACCAATGACGTTTGGATAAAATAATTGACTGAAGATAATGTTTTATTAATCTACTCTGAACATTCTTTCTTTTGAAGTTCTTTTTCTTATATCAATGTCACAACTTATTTATTGTTCTCACTAGTTTATAACTCATGAGGGTTTTTCAGTTAAGAGAACTACTTGGTTCTTCTTTGTACTCACAGTAAAGCCCTTATAATTTGATAGCCATTTGTGGACAGCTTCAACGAGAAAGTTTCTTAAACAATTGAGATCTAAATATTGTATACACAAAATATTACATAAAACAAATGTTGTTCTTTGCATTCTATTGCTGAACTTATCACACTTTTAGTATCATACTACACTTTTCATGTTCATATGTGTTTTTCAACTATGATAAATTTGATTACTATGGTGCAGTGAATCCCATGTTGAAGTTGTTGCACGAACAGTAATTTCTCCAGAATTGATTGTGAGGATTCATCCAGGTGGAAGGTACAGCTTATTATATTCCCCTCACGAGCACGATGAACGGGAGTGTAAATGCTTGTTTTTGGGGGAGCCTGGTTACTCTTACAATTGAACTTTCAAAGAATTGGTACTTTGGGAACATGATTTTAAATTGCATTATTGATTATTATTGACTCTTTTTTGGTGAATATTATTGATTTGGATTCACTATACCATCAATTACATTTTGAATTTGTTTAAATAAAATGATGTATTGGACCATCTAACCATTTCTAATTCTTCTGTGCAAAAAGTTACAGAAGAGAAGTTGAGAGCAAAATAAAGGCAAATATTTTATATAACTTAAATATAGGTAGGAAGTACCGATCACCATTTAGTCGTAATTAATCTTAGTCGAAGAACATGTTACGCACACTAGGTGATTTCTCATTTTCTCTCCTCTCGATTAGGTTTTTGTCCAAACGCATTAGTTAAAGAACAAAATAAACAAAGGTATTTTTAATAAGATTGAGGTTGCTCTTACATTGATCATAAATCATTTTACTTTCTTTATTCACTTTATATGTTTTCTTTCAATATCTCTCCTAGCTCACCAATTTTGCAAGTGTTGGTATTATAGTTCTTGTGTTATGCCTTTTAAACTTAATCCTGGTCTGTAGATTTTTATAATTCATTTTAGGATTTTTATGCATCCTAAGAAAATTTGATTATCTTCATAAAAAGTTATCGCTTAAGTTACTTAAGTTTTCTCTTACTATGTATCATCATCATCATCATCATCTCATCGATTAACCTACCAATCTATTGATTAACTAATCACCTAAATGATTTTTTTTTTTTTCAAAACCTCTAATAGATTATCTATATACACTTAATCAGTTAACAGTTGAACTCAACAAATATAAATTTTTTAGAATTCATCAACAAGATCAATTCACCCTCAACAAATAATAGATATCATCAACAAAAATTCAAGCAATTCACAACAATGAAAATCAACTTATAACAATCATTAACAATTTATAGCAACTTATTTTGTAGTGGTCTCTTGGTATACCACTTATCACTTCTTGCTTTTCAATTCTGAGATAATTTATTTTAATATATTTAAGCTTGATAATTCATAAATTCTTATTAAAGAAAATTGTATATTCATAAACATCTTTTTGTCAGTTAAAAAAAGGTTTATAGCAATTCAAGGCTGTGTGAGGGCCTCATAACTGAAAAAACAACTTTAGCTTCCTGTTAAACTATGATGTTTGGGAAGATGACTGAAGTTAAAATCAAATTGGATTTCATCCAATGGTTTAGATTTGGACCTGATATGTCAATGTTCTCAGCTATTTGTATGACCCTTTGATCTTCTTTATGTACCTTTTGTTTCTAGAAGTTGGAACCAATTTGGTAGATCATGCTAAACATTGCCCTGTTGCCTTCGGGAGAATGGTTAAGGAAAAAAAAATGGAAACAAAAAAAGTTTTAAATTATTCTTTTTCTAAATATCAAGACATTGATTGCACTACTTTCAAGATTATGTTATCATTTTTTATTTCTTTAACCATTACCCCGGAGGCACTGCTTAGCATTCCCTTTTTCTTTTGTATTAATCCTTTGGTTCCTAAGGGAAGGGGCCCCTAGTGATACAGAGTTCGGTCGCGAGGTAAGTAAAGTTTAGCTGAGAATTGTTGCCACTAAGAATCGAACTCGGGTTCTCCCGACCGATTCGTCCAAGGGGGAGCTTGTTAACCACTTGAGCTCATTAACCAATCCTAACATGCACTAAATTGGTCTATTGTAATGCCTTGCTTCTAAAAGTTGAACTTCTCGATCACTATATTTCAATGTAAATTTGGTTTCACCGGGTTCTTTCTTCCAAGGTTGATATAAAATTAATTGAATCGCTTGATGCTCTTTGGATTAGTTTGCTTTTCAAATGGCATTTATCTGAACACTAAATATTTTCCAATAATGAATGTATTTATTTTAGAATCATCATCATGAAGTGACTCCAACAATCTGTCATGTGGTTCGTTGGATGCACTGCCTGGTTCTGGTTTTGGGGTTGTTGTTGATGATTAAAAAACTATAAGGAATCATGTGCCTCAATTCTCAATTGACATTTGCGAAAATTGTATTGTATGTACTTGTGAGCTGGTTTTTTGTAGATAACAAGTCACTTCAAATTTTTGTTATGCCATATATCTCTATATTATGTAGTAAGAGGTAGTTGCTATAGTCTTAAGCCGTTTGGGGTGTAAAGAAGATAGATAATGGACAAGGGTTACATGTAAATTCCTTTTTTTCCTCTATTGATGTATCAATGAATTGATGAGAGTTGGTGCTCTTTTGAAACAGATGAAAGGTTTTTATGTTGTTGATCTTATCATAAAGTCTTTATGAATCTTGTGCTGCATAATTTTGGAGGTTTCTGCAGTTGATTACTTGTAACATGTGCCATCTTTATGGGAAGGGAGAATTTCTATTCTTTGGATTCTTTCTGTATGTTTGAACGGAGGTTTACTGTGAAAAGGTGTATCTTTGGCCTATGTGCTCTAAGTCTCCAAAAATACACTACCGGATGCATGCTTCCAGTAAACAAACATAACGTAGACACCGGGAGCAAATACAGAGGAAGCAGGATAGTGAGTCATGGAGAAAGAGTGAGTGATGCAAGAGATGTAAACTGGAACAAAAATGAGAGTACAAGAAATTTATGGAGACCGAGATAGAGCACAGCATGTGCCTACAGCACAACAGAAGGGAAGGGGATTTCATTGATTTGAGGTATGATTGTTGATTTTTTAATTTTGTTACTCATGTTTGTATATGTTCGCATGTATATGGCCATAAAATTGATAAATTTTTTGATTGTATTTAGTTAAACTGATATTTCTGGTTGTGATTTTGTACAATTGAAGGTTGTTACTTGTTGGTTTTAAGGTAACATGAATGAAGGGTTGATGTAAATTGTCCGTGTTTTTTCTATTCTTTTGAGGGTTACTGGTTTGTGGTTTCTATTGTACATACAATGTTGTTTTGATAAACATTTTCTTTGGTGTTTGGTTTATGTTAAGTGAGTAGATCATGGCATGTTTGCATTCTTTGAACTAGAGCTTGCAGGAACAATTCTTTTTTGAAGGAGTGGATGACAATTCGAATGTGATAGTTAATCATGGAGCGTCGATGATTATGAATTGGACTCTAGCGCAAGAAAAGGATGTGCTCCAACAGGTCGCAGGTAGTGCTGATTCTCTTCTTAATCCAAATTTATATTCGAACTATGAATATAAAGCATCAACCTGATGATGATTAAGAGATGTAAATACCTGCACCGTTGGTAAATTAAAACTAAAAATAAATATTAAGATCCGACGGTAATTGCAAGGTTGTGTATCGATACACAGTGTGTATATTGTACGCCGGCCATCAAAGGAAAGTATAAATTAAAAAGAGTGATACTCAATATGTCAATCGATAATATTTTTTTTGCGAAAAGTACATAAAAAAGTAGAGAAAAATATAATTAAAAAAATATTTGAGGGTGACTCATCCTTCTAGAAGCTTCTTTTCCCTTAAAAAAATTCCGTTTCCATCTTTTGTCTATTAAAGTACTCTTCTGTTACATATCCATGCCTATGAATGTGTGTTCAACATATCCATTTTCTGCGTGCAACATTGTCGATTTACATTTTCTTGAGGCAGGTATGATTTGGATTTATTCCCTCGAATGTCTATTTTTCATATCTTATTTAGATTCCGGTTGATTTGGTCATGAAAGAAAAATATCCATTTAAAATACTCACTGATTGTACCCGCAATGTTATAATTTGTGCCCGCATCAGCTTTATTTGACATCCATTTTCTTTTGTACCTAAGATCGGCCGGGATTTATAACCTTGCGTGTGTGTGTTTCTGTTGTATTTTAATTTTCGTGCTTTGATTTATTGAATTCTCAAGTAACATGATTTTGATAAGTATTATAATTTTCCTCGGAGGCGCGATCAGTTAATTATTTTTGGTGATTGGCAAAATTTTCAACTTTTTTAGTTTCTGTCAGTGCTTTGAAATTGATTTCAACTAATCAATGTGCAATTTTCTTTGCATTCCTAAACAATATTCTTTATTTTATTGCGATCTAGTTGCTTTAAAAATGTTACTTCCGAATGATCGAGTTTGTGAAGTTTCTCAGTTTGTTTCTTTGATATCATTATTGTTGACATTGAGCTTTAGTTGTTTTGCAGTTATTGAAAGACCAACATGGATTTTATCCAATGGCTCGGACGTGACTTGTCAGTGAAGGTTTTCTCCTTTGTGGATGATCCACGTGACCTTATTCGTGCATCAGCTGTTTGTAGTTCTTGGGAAGATTTTGGTAAGCTATTTGAGTTTTATTATTTATGCTTGTAGTGCTAGGATTTTCTTATGTATATCTCTATTTGTTTAACTGCTTATTGTTTTGGAATGTTTAATGTATGCTTTATTAAGTTTCTGAATTGTGATGGTTTCCTTCTAAAAGTTGAACTTCTCTGATACTATATTGTGCTGGATATTTTATTTCAGTTCTTTGGCTTTACTTATCTGTTGAAATGGCAATAATAAAAAATCTAAATGTTTTGTAGTTATAGAAAATGGCCTCTGCAAGAAACTTTGCTTGAAAATTATTCCTGAAGTATCTGGTGCTGTATATAGCATTGAGGTTGACAACGTGATTGAACCAAATAGCGCCATGGTTGAGCGTTATTATACAGATTGGGAATTTCTTAAGAGAAATCATAAAGTCTATGCGCTCCTAGCATTTGGTCTCACTCGTATGAGGAACAACTGCATATCAAAAAATATATATGTAACCTACCCTAACCACCTGAAAGAAGGCACTGTGAAAACATTGGAGCCTGCTTCCGAGACCCTGCTTTATGAGCTATGTTCGGATATATGTCTTGTCACTGAGATTCATGTCCACACATTCAAAGGTTAGTCACGTAGATGTATTGATGAATTTTGTATATCAAACATTTTGAATTGAAAAATAAGTAATGTTGTTGAGGATCCCAAATTTTTACTTCATTGGACAAAGACTTTTGTATTTCTTGTTGGAATATTTTGATGATGGCTTCCCTATTTATTCAGCCAAGGCTATCCGAGTTAGATTTGGATATCATAAAAACCAGATGGAAATGAATTCAGAGCCTTTTGTACTTGATTCATTGACTCATAAGATGCTATACAATTGGACATATACTTCACCTGTATTTCCCATGTCTCAGGTAAGTTGTAGTACTAGCTAGTATGATATATAGGTTTTGCTATTCAATGTGGCGGGAAAATGACATTTGTACAGGAAAACAATTTGCAGCAATTGAAGCTACCTCAACCTGTTATGTGCATTGGAGGCATGATGCTACTGGAGCTGTTTGAGAGAGATCACAAACAAGAAAAGCATAATTTATTGTATGTTTCTCAAATCTTCATTCTTCCTCTCACATGCACACACTGAATTAATGTCGTGTAACTCAAACTTTGCTCTGCCTTCTCTCTAACCTAAAGAACAGCTGCTACCTACAGATCCAAAATCCAACCGGCTCGATGTAAACACCATGGACGGTGGTGTGGTGAGAACTCTACTCCGCACCACCGCACCACTGTCCTTCCTATTCGGTGAGCTCAGTCACGTTTTTTCCTTTTTTTTCGTTTTCCATCGCGTTTCCTTTGGTCTGGATCTCCACTGTGTTGATTTTTTCCATCGCGTTTTTTCTCCTATGTTGCTTTTTTGGTCTGGATCCTGGGTTTTCACTTTTGTTTTTGTTTTGTTTCGTCACGTTCTTTGTTTCCGTCATGTGGTTGTCTGTTTCGTCGTGTTCTTTGCTGCCGGTGTGTGGTTAATGCCGTGTGTGAGTGGTTTTTCTATAATACTAGATTCTTTGACCGTTTTTCAAATCTGTTGAGATTTGCATGATTCTTTTTTGAGTCTCTGTTGGTGTCCAAATCTGTTGAGATTTGCAGGTTTTTTTAGTCTAGTATTGTCTTTATGGGTCGGGTTTATGTTTTCTCCAGTGGTCTATAAGCTGAAGATTGTCTTTCTAAGAATGGGATTAGAAGCTGACCTCTTTTAGGTGGTGTCTGTTTTAGTATTTTCATTGGTGTCCGCTTATATACGGCGCCTTTGTTTTGTAGCCCTGTCTTATCGGGGTCTATGTTCGTCTTGTACGGAGAATTGGTTTTATTAATAATAATAATAATAATAATAATAATACTATATTTGCCATTAAAAAAAATGTCGTTTAACTCAAATATTGATTAAAGACCATTGTTGCCTGTTGAATGAGAGAAAAAGAGAGTGAAATATGGTGAAAGCTAATTTTGAGTGATATCAGAACTGTAAGATTAAGAACCTAATTTTAAAAGACTCATAGTCATTGCAGGATATTTTCTTTTCTTGCAAGTGTTGACAAGTTCATCCAAATTAATTTTTCCTTCATAGGACAAATTTATGTTCCATTGTTTGATACTAAAATTGTCAGGAGATAGAATTATAGAGGTAATGAGAGGAAAAGCTGTAGAAAATTTACTCAACAATCCAAAGGACAACAATTTAGACAAAAATATCAACATTCTTTTTTACTATAATTTTGCTGTCTCAATTCTTCTACTTCCTCCACATATCCCATAATTACAAAATATCTAGACAAAATATCGTACAAAATAAAGGTAGTTAAACATTAAATGTACCTCTGTTGCATGAAACACAATTTGTATCATATTACACTTTCTGAAAACATTAAATGTTTTTTAACTATGATAAACTGTATTAATATGATGCAGCATCCATCCTGTTCAAGTTGTTGGAAGAACAATATCTCCATCATTTATTGTTTGGATGCTTCAAGGTGGAAGGTGTAACTTGATATACTTCGCGAAGACAACGGTCAGGGTTGTAACTGCTGATTAAAGTGTTGGTAAATTTAAATGGCACTGTCAAAGTATTACTATATCATCAATTACATTTTGAATTTTTTAAATAAAATTTGATACTTGATGATACCAATGTTTTTTATGCACAAATATTTGTCTCCAGAAAAAATGAGTGTTACATTGTTACTTATTAAAATGATTGTGTTGGTTTCTTTTCATAAGTTTATTCACTAATCCTCGAACTGATGAGGTTAGGTATAGTAGAAAATATCAGTCTTGATGGAGAATCACAATTATTGAAAGGGATATTCGTATTTATATCCACACGTCTTCTTAAATAGGATTGTTTTTGGTAGAACGGGATACTTGCGTTCATAAAAATATATATTACTAGCCGCCGTCTAAATATGTAAAATAGGCAACACAGTGTAAAAGAAATAATGTTAATCTTTTGCAAAATTGTCAAGAGTTTTGTGTGTTAATTTAGTATTATGTGATATATAAAATTTAAATTAAATAAAGGCATTTTTTTAACGAACAAAACTAACTCATCATTTATTAAATTGATGTATATCAAGCTACACCTTAGGAGAGAAAAGAGACAATTTAGGAGAGAAAAGAAATTGATGTATCATTTTTTTGCCTAAGGCAAAGTTAGGCAAGTCAAGTTGTTCATGCATTGATAATTTTTGGTTTGTCTTAGGATAGTAAGAAATATAAATTTGGATTAAGAGCAGAGGTTGGCGCAGACAACTTCTATTTTCTATTTTTTTTTCTTCTTTTTTCATTAGTTTAGCGGTTAAACTCACACACCATAAGCATGGGGAATTGGAGAATCCAAAGTTTGAACTTCAACTTATCTAATAATGTCTCTAGTAGCTACCAACAGATCTATAAGACAACTTCTATTTTGTTTTTGTGTTTGGTTGTGCGATGGTAAAATTTAATTTTAAATAAATTAATTAATTTTGGCAAATAATGTTCGCGACCATGCTCTCCGGTCTCCAGTTTTGTGGATCCCATTTATTTTGTAAAGATGTTCCGGGTGATTTCTCAATAATTTGGCTTGCTTATAGATGGTGTACTGGGAAAGAAAGAATGATAGAGTGTTTAGTTCTATTGATTTGTCATGTGATCAGCTGATATTGATAAGTTGAAGTTATTACTTGGTGGTAACTTAAAGCTAGACGAAACAATTTTTGTCATGATTATCATGCTTGGTGGTTTAATCATTTATTTTGCTTACACTTTTTGTGAGATTGATGTAATTTATTTTCTTATAATTTGTGTGTCGTTGTAATCAAATACTCTCTTTTTTTTTTTTTGGTAGTGAATCAAATACTCTCTTTGTATTATAATAAAAGTCACTTTGACAATTTTACGTATATTAAAAAATGTAATTAATGTTGTATAGAAAAAATAAATTATGAGTTGAATTATAAAATTGTCCTTTATTTATGATAAGGAAAAAATAAATTGAAGTGTTCAAAGAAGATAAACTAATAAATAGTTGAGGGTATAATCGAAAAAATAATATTAAATGCTTCATTGGTAATGTAAAATGACTTTTATTTTGGTACTCCCTCCGGCCACAAATATAAACAAAATTGCACTTTTAAGATTCATTGAATAACATATGTATTTGGTCTATATTATAGTTCAGATACATCAATTATTCAATAAATCTAGAAAACACATTTTTACTTATATTTGTGGCCGGAGGGAGTACAAAATTTTGCTCGAAAGTGACTTATATTGTGTATCTTTTTACTTTTCTTTTAGAGACATATTTTCCTTAATTGAGTTTAATATAATTTTTTTTTCTTCAAAATAAAAAAAAAAATTGCCTAAAATAAATCAATGTTTGAATATATTTGTAAAAAGAGTAAACTGAATAATAAATTTGGGTGGAAATAGTTTAGAGTTTAATTGTTATGCACTGATGTAAAATTATTTTACACATGCAACCAATAAGAGAGATTTAAACTTCCATATCATATAAAAATAATGGAGTGAAGTGGGATAATGTGGCGGAATACATGATTGTTATTGGTTGACAATGTAAAATGTACATGCAAATTAAATCCAATAGTTTAACCTCTCCGAAAAATAATATTTGGCCATGAGCTAAGTGAAACTCCCAAAATTATTTGTAATCTAAACGCACCCAACACAGCACAAGAGAGAGCGAGAGGAAATGGAGAAAGAGGAATCGCGCGACAGAATGAGTGAGCAATGCATGCGAAGAAATGCAAATTGGAACAAAAATGAGAATACTGGAATTGAAGAAGGGAAGATGATCGATTCCACTGATTTTAGGTATGTTTGTATCTATTAGCATGCATGCATATAAAATTCATACAAATTCTTCTTCTATTTGTTTTCATTCATTTTTGTTCTAAGAATTTGTTGCAATACTACCTCCTCTGAAACCCCGATACTTAAGAAATGGTCAAGTATCTATATGATACCGATAGGCATCTGATACCTTCTGATACGCGTAATATGAGAGAAGTATCGAACAACTAATATTATTTTAAAAAAATACCGATACGTGTCGGATACTTCTCCAATACGCGTATTAGATACTTTTTCCATTTTAACTCTTTTAACCCTTAGCTCAAACCAGTTAAGCTACTCATACCACCAAAAACAATTAAATTGTTGTCTTTTCTTTTCAACATTTTTATGTTCTTAATATAGTATATCAGTTTTTTTTTGTTTTTATTAGCTAGTCTATCAATTGTTATAACATAAATATAGTCTATCAATTCAAACAATAAAAAACCAATTTCTTAATTTAGTTTGGTACCCAAAAATAAAAACAATTTCTTAATTTATATTATATTATAAATCGCAGAGTTTAAATGAGACACACTGTCGGTGTATAGTAATTTTACATCGACAACCAATAATAATTATTTAATCTTCCATCTCATATCAAGAAAGTGGGGTTAAGTGGAGTGACGTGGCGGAAAACCTGGTTGTGATTGGCAGACAGTATAAAATCAGAGCATATTATTTTTTCTCTAAATTGCATTATATATCTACCCAATTTTTTTTTTCAAATTATCCCCTTCTTCCTGCTCTGTTTCTCATACACTGTACACAACAACCATTATCCATCATGGATTCAATCTCCTCCACCATAGACAATGAAGTAGCTATTGATCTAACCCCACTCATTAAACTATACAAAAACGGTCGTGTTGAAAGACTAATGGGTGAAGAGGTTGTTCCACCATCTTTTGATCCAACAACAAAAGTTGAATCAAAAGATGTTATAATTTCCAAAGAACATAACATATCAGCAAGACTTTTCATTCCCATAACAACATTAACATACCCACCAACCCAAAAACTCTCTCTCCTTGTTTACTTCCATGGTGGTGCACTGGTGCTTTCTGTATTGGAACCCCTTTCTCACCAACATACCATAACTACCTTAACTCTGTTACTTCACTTGCAAACGTAATTGGTGTCTCTGTTAACTATAGAAGAGCACCGGAACACCCTGTTCCTACTGCTCATGAAGATTCATGGCTTGCACTCAAATGGGTCGCTTCACATGTTGGTGGAAATGGTTCTGATGAATGGTTGAATCAATATGCAGATTTTCAGAAAGTGTTCTTAGGAGGTGACAGTGCTGGTGCTAATATTTCACACTATTTGGGTATTCGGGTTGGGAAAGAAAAATTGGATGGTTTGAAAATTGAAGGGATTGTTTATATTCATCCTTATTTTTGGGGAGTGGATCCAATTGGGTCAGAATTGGATCGGGTTGAAGATGTAGAATCAAATCATAATTTATGGCGTTTTGCTTGTCCGACCACAAGTGGATCCGATGATCCGTTAGTTAACCCGGTTAAGGAACCCAATTTAGGGAGTTTGGGTTGTAAGAGAGTGCTTGTTTGTGTTGCTGAGCAAGATTTGGTGAAAGATAGAGGTTGGTATTATAAAGAGTTGCTTGAAGAAAATGGTTGGGGTGGTGTTGTTGAAGTGTTTGAAACAGAGAATGAGAATCATGGTTTTCATATATTTAAACCAACATGTGAAAATGCTAAGGTTTTGCTTAATCAAGTTGTTTACTTCATTAAAAGTGCTTGAAAATCATGGTGGTTATGTGTTCCTTAAAAAGGTTTCTGTTATCGAGTCTTGACTTGTTAACAAGGTTTCTGTTATCGAGTCTTGACTTGTTAACAAGGTTTCTGTTATCTAGATAGGATTGCAGGCACACTTTCTGATAGCTTGAGCTGTTAACTGAGTTTTGTGCTAATGGTATGTATGTGAGATTTCTATTGATAGTTGCGTTAATGCAGACTTTTAACTTATAATACATGTAACTCTTCAGCAAAATAAATCACAACTTCGTCTCTTCAAAAAGATATTGTGTGCACTATTAGATTGATATCAATATGTCTTAAATAAAATGATTAACAAAATATATTAAATGCTTCACATTGTTGTAGAGTCGTATTCATTCATGACGTTTATTTTCAAAAGATTGTGTGTTCGTACAACCCTCATTAACACCTAGTTTCTTTGATTGTGTCTTTTTTGAGACAATTGAAACATTTGTTGAGCTTGAAATTCTCTTTTTTTTTATAAAAAAAAAAATCGATTTATCTTTTTCTGCCGAGACAAACGATGCCTATTCATTGAGGCCGTATCCATGGCAAGACAAATCAAGTTGTTCATGCATTGATGGTTTCTGGTTTGTCTTAAGATAGTTCGAATAATAATTTGGATTAAGAATAGAGGTTGGCTGACTCAACCTCTAGTAAAAACAAAAGAAACAATGGAGGGGAAATGGGTGGTATGGGATTGATGAATAAATTTGACTTAGACAGTTGACAAGGTTAGTATTAAACCGTTTCGGGTGTAAAGAAGATAAATAATGGACAAGAGTTACATGTAAATTCCTCTTTTTGCTTTGTTGATGTATGAATGAACTGATGAGGGTTGGTGCTTTTATTGTATCTCGTACTGCATAATTGCTTTTTTTTAGAGGTTTCTACAATTAATTCCTTGTAACATATGCCATCTTTATGGGAAGCGAGAATTTCTATTCTTTGGATTCTGTTCTGTATGTTTTGACGGAGGTTTAGCATGCAAAGTTGTATCATTGGCCTAACAAAGGCCCCTGGAAACTTCTCACTCCACTCTAAGCCCCCAAAAATATACTGACGGTCCACCAGATGTGTGCTTCCAACAAACAAACAATACGTAGAGACAAGGAGCAAATGCAGAGGAAGAGGGATCATGAGTCATGGAGAAAGAGGAATAACACAACAGAAAGAGTGAGTGGATGTGAGAAAATGAAAACTTGAACAAAAATGAGAGTACAAGAAATTGATGGAGAGAGAGATTGAGCACAGCATGTGCCTACAGCACAACAGAAGGGAAGGGGATTTCATTGATTTGAGGTATGATTGTTGATATTTTGAATTTTGTTACTCATGTTTCTATATGTTTGTACAATTGAAGTTTGTTACTTGTTGGTTTTAAGTTAACATGAATGAAGGGTTGATGTAAATTATTTGTGTTTTTTCTATTCTTTTGAGGGTTACTGGTTTGTGGTTTCTATTGTACATACAATGTTATTTTGATATACATTTTCTTTGGTTTTGGTGTTTGGTTTATGTTAAGTGAGTGGATCATGTTTGCATTCTTTGAATTGAAGGAGTGGATGATAGTTCGAATGTGATAGTTAATCATGGAGCGTCGATGATTATGAATTGGAATCTAGTACAAGAAACGGATGTGCTCAGACAGGTCGCAGGTAGTGCTGATTCTCTTTCATCTTAATCCAAAGTTATATTCGAACTATGAATACAAAACATCGACCTGATGATGATTAAGAGATGCAAATATCTGCACCGTTGGTAATAAAAAAAATAAAAAAATTAAGATCCGACGATAATTGCAAGGGTGTGTAGCGATACACAGTGTGTATATTGTAGACTGGCCATCCAAGGAAAATATAAATTAAAAAGAGTGCTAAACAACATCTCAATCGATAATATTTTTTTTCCGAAAAAGTACATGAAAAAATAGAGAAAAATATCATTAAAAAAATTATATGAGGGATGACTCATCCTTCTAGAAGCTTCTTTTCCCTTTAGTTACTGCAACTCTAATCCCTTAGTCAATCATCTTCTTTTGTTCCTCGCACTATCTATGGTTTCTCGCACTCTCTTTGCTAAAAGGTAAATCCGTTTCCATCTGTTGCCGATTAATGTACACTTCTCCTTTACCAATCCATGCCTATGAATGTGTGTTCACAGTTTCTGCGTTCAATTTACATTTTCTTGAGGCAGGCATGATTTGGATTTATTCCCTTGAATGTCTATAATCAATATCTTATTTAGATTCAGGTTGATTTGGTCATGAAAGAAAAATATCCATTTAAAATATTGACGGTGATTGTGATTGTACCCGCAATGGTATAATTTGCGCCCGCATCAGCTTTATTTGACAGCCATTTTCTTTTGTATCTAAGATCGACCGGGATTTATAACCTTGACGTGTGTGTGTGTGTGTGTGTGTGTGTGTTTACGCTGTATTTTAATTTTCTTGCTTTGGTTTAGTGAATTCTCAAGTGACATGATTTTCTTAAGTATTATAATTTTCCTCGGAGGCATGATCTGTTAATTATGTTTGTGGTTGGCAAAATTTTCAACTTCTGTTATTTCTGTCATTGGTTAGAAATTGATTTCAACTAGTCAATGTGCAATTTTCTTTGCATTCCTGAACAATATTTTTTATTTTATAAAAATCTAGTTGCTTTAAGAATGTTTCTTCTGTATGATCGAGTTTGTGAAGTTTCTCAGTTTGTTTCTTTGATATCAATATTTTTTTTAACCCTTGATATCAATATTGTTGACATTGAGCTTTAGTTGTTCTGCAGTTATTGAAAGACCTCTTCACAAAGAAATATGTTTATAAAGAATATGTTTATAAAGAAAACCAACATGGATTTTATCCAATGGCTCGGACGTGACATGTCAATTAAGGTTTTCTCTTGTTTGGATGATTCACGTGACCTTATTCGTGCATCAGCTGTTTGTAGTTCTTGGGGAGATTTTGGTAGGCCATTTGAGTTTTAATACTTGTCCTTGTAGTGCTAGGATTTTCTTATGTATATCTTTATTTGTTTAAATGCTTATTCTTTTGGAAAGTTTTAATGTATGCTTTATTAAGTTTCTGAATTGTGATGGTTTCCTTCTAAAAGTTGAACTTCTCTGATACTATATTGTGCTGGATATTTTATTTAAGATGTTTCTTTATTGAAGTATAAGGCTGTGAGAAGCTCAATTTTCTTTGGCTTTACTTATCTGTTTAAATGGTAATAATATAAATTCTAAATGTTTTGCAGTTATTGAAAATGGCCTATGCAAGCAACTTTGCTTGAAAATGGTTCCTGAAGTATCTGGCGGTGTATATGGCATTGAGGTTGACAACGTGATTGAACCAGATAGCGACATGCTTGAGAGTTCTTATACAGATTGGGAATTTCTTAAGAGAAATCATAACGTCTATGCGCGCCTGGCATTTGGTCTCACTCCTATGAGGAACAACTGCATATCAAAACAAATATATGTAGCCTACCCTAACCACCTGAAAGAAGGCATTGTGAATACATTGAAGCCTGCTTCCATGACCCTGCTTTATGGGCTATGTTCGAAGATATGTCTTCTCACGGAGATTAATGTCCTCACATTCAAAGGTTAGTCATGTAGATGTATTGATGAATTTTGTATATCAAACATTTTGAATTGAAAAATAAGTAATGTTGTTGAGGATCCCAAATTTTTACTTCATTGGACAAAGACTTTTGTATTTCTTGTTGGAATATTTTGATGATGGCTTCCCTATTTATTCAGCCAAGGCTATCCGAGTTAGATTTGGATATCATAAAAACCAGATGGAAATGAATTCAGAGCCTTTTGTACTTGATTCATTGACTCATAAGATGCTATACAATTGGACATATACTTCACCTGTATTTCCCATGTCCCAGGTAAGTTGTAGTACTAGCTAGTATGATATATAGGTTTTGCATTATCTCCGTTTATCATTTCAAATGACTTAAAAAAAATGGGCATCATCCATTTATGCATGAAATTCTCATTTTGGGTTGAATTTATTTTCCTATCCGTTCTAAATATCATTATCTAGTTTTGTTAGACTTGACATGTAGTATTTTTGGTTGATTGTAATTGCCTATGATAGAACATAGAGAGTGAAAGTTGAAACAGTTAAGTGGTTTTGTGTGGTTAATGTCAACAAGAGTAGGGACTAAGCTTAAATAATTAAGGTAGATGAGTAAGGATGGTGATGGGTACCAAATTTGCTTCATTTACCCTCCATTTAGTTCAAAAACATTTAATGTGTGTAGATGAATGAGTTTTTCAACTAATTATAAAAAAGGACAATTTTGTAAATTTGATCTATGTTTTGCATGAAAGTAGTTTTTTGTGCTTATAATAGTGATTAGAGGGTGTACGTGTATGTGTCCGCCATTTGCTCCCTTACATAGGTGCCTAGAAAAAGTATTTAGAATAACAATTTTTCACAAAAGATGAACAAAAGAATAAGGAAGAGGAGATTGTTAAGATAGAATCTTAAGAGGAAGAAGCACATTGTGAATTGAGAGATAGGGCCAGAATCAGATCTTGGTTCCTTAATAGGGTAGAAGAGGAGCATTCAGGTTTGTTTGAGATGGTGCAACCTCATGGTACCTGCTTAATATAGCAGGCATGGATTTGAAATTTATCCATTTTTAATTGCATCTTTTAGCATACAGTATTATTTCATGTTTATGAAATTTGAAATGCAATTTCGACATTTGTACAGGAAAACAATTCGCAGAAATTCAAGCTACCTCAGCCTGTACTGTGCATTGGAGGCATTATGCTACTGGAGCTGTTTGAGAGAGATCTCAGACAAGAACGGCATAATTTGTTGTATGTTTCTCAAATCTTCACTGAGTTAATGCCTTTTAAGTCGTCGTTTAAGTCAAATATTGGTTGTAGACCATTTTTGTCTGTTGAATGAGAAAAAGAGAGACATATGGTGAAAGCTAATTTTGACTTATATGAGAACTGTAAGATTAAGAACCTAATTTTAAAAGACTCATAGTCATTGCAGGATATTTTCAATTTTTCTTTTCTTGCAAGTGAGGTTATGTTGACAAGTTCATCCAAATTAATATTTACCTCAGTGTGCATCAAACACATTTTGTATCATATTACACTTTCAGAAAACATTTGTCATGTTTGCTTAAATGTTTTTCAACTATGATAAATTGTATTAATATGATGCAGAGTCAACCCTGTTGAAGTTGTTGGAAGAAAAATATCTCGAGCATTTACTGTTAGGATGCTTCGACGTGGAAGGTGTAGCTTGATATACCGCCCTCAAAAACACAAGGAACGAGGTTGTTACTGCTGGTTGAAGAGGATGTTGTAGACTATAGAGGATGATTAATTCTTGACTATTGAACAATAAAACTTCTCTAGAATATTTTATTGTTTGTGTGCAATCATTTTATCTTCTTTTGTTGGTAATGTTTTACTATTCAAAGCATGGTTATATAACGTGTGTAAGTGAACAAAATATCTTATCATATCAGCAAAGTATGGGCTGTGTTTTTTGCTAGGTATTATGCTTAAATATGTAAGTGACAAAAATGAGTGTTACATTGTTACTCGTTAAAATGATTGTGTTGGTTTGTTTTCATAAGTTTATTCACTAATCCTCGAAATGATGAGGATAGGAATAGTAGGAAATATCAGTCTTATAAGACGGAGAATTACAATTATTGAAAGAGATATTCGTATTTAGTATCCATGTCTTCTTAAATAGGACTGTTTTTGGTAGGACGAGATAGTTGTGTTCATAAAAAAAATTACTAGCTGCCGTCTAAATTTGTGAAATAGGAGCAACATAGTGTAAAAGAAATAATGTTAATCGTTTGCAAAACTGTAAGAGTTTTGTGTGTTATATGTGAGATATAATTTTTTTATTAAAATAAAAGCATTTTTTTAACAAACAAAACTCAACTCAACTCATCATTTATTAATTGTTGATGAATACTAGAAGGAACATAATCATAAACTTGCCAATTAGCATTAGAAATAACACCCTTAACTAAACTATGGGCAACCATGTTCGTGCCGGCGAATAAACTTCTCAAAGTTGCAATGCAAGCTCTAATATTAGAAAAGTTAAAATTAAACTATGAATTGCCTACAAAATTGTGGTGCACTGCATCTACTAATGTCTTTGAGTCACTCTCATTGTTGATCCAACTACTAGTACAAGAGACATTCTTACCTCAACAAACTAATTGAACCTGAAAAATATCAGTTTTATACCTTTTATTATTCGAGAATTTCTTTTACACCCCACAAATCTTCTTGTGAGTCATGTGGACTTTACCATAATATTTTGCTTGAAAATTAACCTGCAATCATAACGATAAGATTTCTATAAGGTTCGCTACTTAAAGTGCGAACTATATTTGCAAGTTAAAATGTGAACTGTATTTTTTCAGAATTTGCTACAACGCTTGCTACTTAAAAAGCGAGGAGATAAAAGTGGAAATACAGGGATGCAAGAGAAGTGTGGGGGCGCAAAATTGGGAAGGCGTAGGACGCACGAGTAATTGGTAGGGTGCTAAAAGTAAATCCCAAAGATTGCTCTTTTGATTTCTATATTTCATTTAAAATGAATTTTTGTCCTCTCATTTTTAAAACTAGTTTTTAAGTCCCCTATTAACCAAGTCTTGAGAATTTATTGTCCCCCACCATTTTATTTAATGAGATGAAACTCTCATCAACGACATGGTACTTAACTAACATTGGTGACTTTTTTTTTTTTTGGTGACTTGGATGAAATAGTTTTTAGGTCACTTTATTTCCATGTCATTTATATTATTTAACAATTATGTTTAATAATCAACTCTCATTTTATTTCGAATAAGTGATGTATTGTAGTGATATTTTTGCATAAATCTAATAGTTAGATGAGAGAATAATTTAGATACTTTTTTTATTGATTTTAATAGTTTAAGAACCAAATTGATGAAGCCACTAGGTTTGGTCTAGTGGTGAGGAATTTGGGTAGTATACTAGAGATCCCCGGTTCGATCATCAGCTTCGTTTTAAAAAAAAAAAAACAAATTGATGAGAAAGTAATAATTTAGAGACTAAATTAAAGAATGAAAGATTTACTCTTTAACTTTTTCTTCCCTCATTTTTCTTGCTTTCAATGAGGCGGGAGAAAGTAAGAAAAAAAATATCAAACATAATTGTGAAGTAATATAAATGGCATGCAAATAAAGTGGTGACAAGGAAAATAATTTATCCAAGTCAGTAATGTCTGCTTGCTATTAACGAGAATCATTTCATCAAAAATTTGTGGGGAACAAAATAAATCCCAATAGTGGTTTAATAGGACAAAATGAGGAGATTGACTGTAGTAGAAAAAATGAGGAGATTGAAAGTACTACATTTTAAACAAAATAGATTTTAAACAAAATAGAGATTAAAGTGCATTTAAGCCAAAAGTTCATCAAAATATCATTGTCGTCAAAAAAAAAATGGAAGAAACAAAAATGAAAAATATTTTGGAAGAGTTTAGGTAAAATTGACACCAATTCTTGTAGGCATGGTTTTCAGTATATATTTGATTTTGTTTGAAAAACAAGTGAGCCTTTTTCGTAAAAGATCTGAGGACAAATTTAATATTTTTATCTTAAATAATTATAAGTTTAAATGTTAAATCGTACATAAAAAAATAGTTTCATATGGGGCCCACTTTGATCCACTTAAAAGACTAAACATTAAAGCAAAATCATCAATGTTGCTAAAAATATACTCCCTCCGTTCCTTTTTATAAGGAACAATTTGGAAAAAACATACAAACCAATGAATCATATTTTTTTTATTAAAAATTTTAAAATTTTATAATTTATTTCAAAACTAACCTTGGTGTAATTAATGCATAGGGAATATGTTACTGTAATTAATGCAGAACATTGGAATAGATAAAGGGTAGGAATGTAATTGTTTAATAAATAAAGCATAAATTTAATGATTGTTTCTTATAAAAAGGAACAAATTTTTTTTCCAAATTGTTCCTTATAAAAAGGAACGGAGGGAGTATGTTGCATGTGGAGGCCACTTGAGGAATCCAAAGGCACTAATAGATTAGATTAATTAACCATTCAAGATGGGTTTGGTGATTGCTCTTCCCCCCACATTGCTCGCATAAAAATACACAAAAGATTTGTATTATCAAAAGATATATTTTGATAACAAATAAGATTATCAAAAAAATATGGGGAAATCTATGAGCAAATGAGGGTGGAGAAGGGTTGTACCTAAAAGGTTTGTTTAGGAGTTTTGCTTTGAAAAAAAAAGTAATCAGTCAAGTCATTAAAACTAACTGATTTTTTATGTATCAGTTGAAGAATCTGCCAAATACTTTGTATGACTGTTGCCAAGGGTGAGAATTGATTCAGTCACAAAAGGGATTATCATATCCTTATTACTTGCCACAATACATGCCTCATTGCAGAGGCTAGAAGCATTCATGATATGCAACAATTAGCAAAATCAACCATGCTTTAAAATCTAAATGCAAACATATGTTGCTTACATTCAAATGCTCTTAAATAACGACAGTTACAATTATATAGTATTCCACAAAATTTTATGTCTACATCACCAACTTTTCAATATGAAAAGGCAATAAGTATACAACCAAACAACAATTATCTCTCCATGCGTTGCACGGGTTAAAGTACTGATAGTTTACACTTGCAGGCCAGGAAAAAACAACCCTCGAATAAAATCCTCTAAAACACCTACTGGAGTAACAGTCATGACAAGAAGTTCCATCAAGAAAATGAGCACAAAAAAGGCAGAAACTAAGTATCCTCTGTACAAAGATAATATAATAAGAAAAGATAAAACAATTGAACAAGAAATACCAATCACAGTGCCGAGTTGAGTCAGTCATGTCTTCCAGTTAAAACCCATGTTATCATCAAGATCACTGTTAAAGAAGGGGTTATCTGCAAAGTCATGGCCAAATTCCGAAGCCACATCTTGCAAAGCGAGATTTTGCTGCATATCAGATGCTCTCTGGTTGAATCCATTGTTGCTGCCTCCACCAGCTGCTGCAGAAGAATCACTGTTTGAAGCAGCTTTGAAGCTATTACTCCTTGAAACAGGTCCATTATTTGCTGGACCACTGGCAGAGCCTCCTCCGGTTGTGGGTGGAGTTTGTCCCCCAAAACCCAAATTATTCTTTGCCATATTCCCACTTACATTGGGTCCACTATGAGACTGTTGTTGAACTCCTCCATTGTTATTTGACATATCCTGCAGTAGTTGCTGGATCATCTGTTGTTGCAGTGATTGATTTCCTTGAGGTCCCTGTGAGTGATTTTGTTGAGGTAAATTATTCGCACTTAACGAGCGCTGCTGAAAGTGTTGTTGTTGCTGCTGCTGCTGCCGCTGCTGTTGTGAGGGTAGATGTTGATTTGAGAAACCACCAGTACTGTTGTGAGGTGAATTCTGCATAGAGCCTGGGATTATAGCAGCAGCACCAGCACCTTGCAAAGAAGCTGATGAGGGACTCTGGATCGAGTTATTAAAAGGGGAACCTTCTCGGTGAAGTGCGCTGGGGCTTGAATTCATCGAGTTTTGTCTCATCAGAAGATTCTGGTAACTGGACATTGCCAGAGCAGCTTGTGATGGCCCAGTCAAAGTACCACGATTGCCCATATTGTGATTGTTGTTTATAATATTGTTAGATCCAGGATTCAATGTCATCAGCTTATTGAGTGTGTTTCGATCAGGTGGGAGACCTTGAACATTTGCTCCCTGTTCCATCTCCTGCATCTTTTGCATTTGGTGCTTTGATGAGGTTGAAAATTGAGAATAATTTTTCAAACTCTCTGCAGGAAAATGTAAGGTTAATAAACATGGAAGCAACAAAGGCTATTGCTAATTAGCATCAAATTTCCTAAACACCTAAAACTTACAAATAATTGAGAACCAATAATAAAAACAAAAAAAATTACCTATTGCTCCGACATTGTGATCAAAACAGATATCGATTAGATCTTTCATGCTATTGCAAACCTCAGAAATCTGTGAAAACATAAAAGAAGGCTTTGATTAAATATCATATAAACGGGAAAAAATAAAGGTTTCCCGGTGAAATATAATTTAACAGTTTACCTGCAAAGTTCTCACAAATCTTTTTGAAAAGCCCAAGTCATTTAGTGATTGTAGCTCCAAACTCTTTGCAAGCTGACGCCCAGCAGTTAGGACCCTGATGGAAAAGAAAAATTATCTTAAACCTTAGTTCAGTAACATTTTAGTAGTTTACCTCTACAAACCTGACTCAAGAAAACAAACTATACATTAATAAATGTAACAATAAATCCACTTTTCCTATTAGTTGACCCTGTATGATTTCAAACACATTTGCATGTACTGTAAAACAAAGTTAATTTCGTAAAGAACAAATTATAAAATGGAGAAACAGTAGATTTTGGTGGCTACTTGTCCAATTCTTTTTCCAAAAAAACAGAATGGATTATAAATAGATCACAACATCTTCATATAAAGCATGCAATCAAGAAAAATGGTGAACCTGGGCAAGAATATTTCCTAAACATGTCAATCAATGAGGAACAACCATGAATTGACTTACATGTTGCTGTTAGTTTGCAAGTCATGCTGAGAAACCCCATCTGACCCACTTTCAGAAATTGTACTTTGGCATTTTTGCGCTACTTGAACTAATTGGTTGACCTGTAAAAAAGTTAAAATTATAAGAACTATATTAAAAAATAATACCTCTACACTATCATTCCAATTAAAGATATAATTATGTAGTCGGTGTTAGATTATTTGCATAAAGCAGTAGGTGACAAAGAAAGACGACAAGAGTGCTCAGTGCCTCCGAGAGTTTCAGAAGAAGCATAGGTGGACGTGAATCGGATACCTTAATAGTTCTCCCTGGTTAAGGTGGGTAGCACATTCCACCTCAGGAAGATTTCCAAAAATAGTTAAAGATGCTTGGAAAAATGTTTGGAACAATCAAGAATGTTATGGTTATTAGTTCATTTTGAATCTCGTAGCACAAAGTTTCATCAAGAATATAAATCTAATAGCACAGGACACAGAAAGTGGTGGCAAATGGAGAGCTACTTTACAGAAATATTCAGTTAACTTGCACCATCATACACCCAACATAGCATGCAAAATCATATACCTGTGGTGCAACTAACTTTCGAGGAAGAAGTTCTTCATGGCGCCTTACACAGAAATCCCAAGAAAATATCTGTACAAATTATCAAGTATTTCAGTTGTCAATACAAATAAAAGATTCCAAAAGTAAATATATTTAGATACAGTTAAGATCTATAACCTTCAGATCTTGAGTAAATACGATACGAAGTTGACCCTCGCGAACAACGCGGAGCTGCTCGTAGACACACTCTTGAACCGCTTTTGTATATTCTAACATCATCAAACCAGAAGAAAATCTTATTTCACGCGGCAAGTCCAAAAACAGAAGTTCATCGATCACACCACCACCAAATTTGACTACGTTAAGTCTGGGTAGTATATCAAAAGTTGCTTCTGTTAAACAAATCCAGAATGCAGATATTATTAGACTAGCATTATCAGATCAGAAATAAAGGAACATCCATAATCACAGTTGATAGAATAACAAAATATGTTCAGTTCCTTACCAAATCCCCTTCTCCCAGATTTAGTTCCACATATATCACATTGCCAAGCATGCTGAAGAAATAAATATCAATATCAGATTATCAACATGTCAAGGAGTCAGGAAAACCAATAAACTAAAGAGCAAAAATGAGAAACAAAAATACTAAGCATGTTTTTTGGCATAACTCTTGTATGCAGGTATCCTTATAAGTGTCCTACAATTACATGATGATAACCTAATCCAATCTATAAAAGCTTTTAATTCAAGATTTACTGTTAGCAAACATTACAACAGTATCCTATTCAAGGAACAAGATATAAGGGATTAAACAGAAGTGCAGAAACTGACCGTAGTTGCTTGCGGTAAAACACCAGCTGTATGGTGTCCAACATTATTATATAATGCCAAGCACCACCGTTGCTTTGCACGGGGAGAGTAATATTCAGCCACAAATTTCCTCCAATATGCAATACTATTATCCTGAGAAAACAGATCAATTGAATTTTAGTTAAGTACCTAACCAAGATTTCAGTAGTAGCAAAACATTAAAAATGTGCTAAGATAAATTACACTAATTAATTCAAATGTCTCATATAGAGGGACGGATACTTGAAACAAAACTTCATATAAACACATGATATAGAGCATCTAAAACAGATTTGAACATCTACAAATCATAAAGCATTGGTGCTGCATAGACAAAAGAAACCATGCAGACAAGTGCTCAGATGCAGCAAATAAATAAAACTCACACTTGGTCGCTGTCTTTGATGATAGAGGTACTGCATCAATCGGCGGGCACATACACCTCCAACACCACTATCAGGTGGACGCTTAACACCAGCTGAGGGCTGCATCATTTGTTGTTGGATTTGCTGCCTCTGCATTTGTTGTTGTTGTTGCTGCTGCTGTTGTTGTTGCTGCTGCAGCAATTGTATTCGCTGGGCCTGGGGCAATGACTGAAAAATTTGTTGTTGCTTAAGCCTATGCTGTTGCTGAAGCATAGCCTGTAACTGTGGACTACGACTCTGGAATTGTGTAGGGTCTTGTCTCTGAAGAAGCTGCTGTATTACCTGTTGTTGCATTATATCATCTTGTTTGATATCCAGCCTACGTTTTTTCAGCAAGTGAGATATATTGTTTGGATCTTGAATGAAAGATCCTGCTACTTGAGCACCCATTTGATGTGAAGATGTGCCAGTTTGAGAGGCAGGCAAATGCATAGAACTTGAAGCACCCTGCAGCTTCTGTTGATTCTGCTGCATTTGTTGAGCATTCTGATCTTGATGAGAATTCTGCTGTACTACAGAGGAACCATCCATTGCAGGTGACCCAGAAATGCTAATATTATTTGATGTAAATGACAGAGGTGACGCAGGTAATCTCAAGTATGAGTCACCATTAATGCTAGCACTTCTTTGCATATGGCGGTCACCAGAGAGTGCAGAATTTGCATCTGTGACTAAAGAACTAGCTCCAACACTTGGTGCTGAGTTAGCCACACTGTTCAAAATTGCATTATTCATATCCCCAGAAACTGGACCAAGGTTGGAATGACCAGTTCCAGGAACAGTGTTAGATGAGTTGACTAACGATGAGCTCAAGTGAGAGTTGACTAAATTATGTGACTGCCCCTCTCCTTGAAAGAAAATTCCAGAACTTGATGATGATTGAGCTAAACCTCCTGCCACCCGAGAAGGTGCCATGGGAGGTATGCCCCCTTGGTGATTGGAATCAAGGTAGCTATCGTAAGCCAGACTTGGTATTCAAAATATCCTCAAAACAGGTTCGATTTAACAGGCAGATTGAGGATTAAACCCTGATTGTATTTCTCCACTGATGAAATACAACCTTTCTCACAAACCTACAAACACATTTGCAACCAAATGCTCAAAAACAGTAATTTTCTCCTCAACTCAGTACAAACTATTAAATACAGATCAAACAAAACAGAGAAATATAACACAGTTTACCTAAAACTAATTCACCCAATTATCAAAAACTAACTGATTTACTCAAATCAATAAATAAAAACAGATATATCAGCTTAAGAATCAAATACACATTTTTTCAAGAACACATCAAAATTGAAAAATAAACAACAACACTTACAAATAAAAGAAAAATCACAAATTCACAATCAAACAATTTCATTTAACAAACCCTAACTACAACTCAAATAATTATATAAAAACATATGTATGTGATTAAGAACAATATACCCATTTTTTCAAAAATACATCAAAATTGAACAATAAATAACAACACTTTGAAACAAAAGGAAAATCACAAATTCACAATCAAACAATTTCACTCAACAAACCCTAATTACAACAATTCATAAGCCAACAATCTCCAATAAAATTAAAATAAAACCATTACCATTTACCACAAATCCAACTCTCTCAAACAATTATTCACACATTCAAAACCCTAAAACCCAAAATCAAATAACAAAAACCCCAATTCTCATTTCCAAAACACATAATCCCAAAATCTAACCAATTCAAATCCCAAAACATCATCAATCAACTAAAAAAAACAACCTTTAAACTCATAAACAAACCAACAACATAAAAAATTTCACTTAACAAAAAATGTTTAACACGATCAACAAGCACAATGATTGTAAAATTGAACAAACAAATAAAAATAAAACAAAAAGGAATCGTTTTGTTAGCTACTTACATCGAAACCTTGAGCTGAAAAAAGCGAAAAACGTCGCTTTCTGAAAACAAAATTAACAAAAAAAATAATAAAATAATTAAAAATGAAAAACAGTGAGAGAAGTAAAGAGAATGTGATTGTAATGAGAGAGAGGGTATTTATAGTAGCTATTGGTAATGAAAATATATTGTGTATGACTGTGTTTTACCGGTTTTATGACTTCATGTTACCGGTTATGACCGGTTGAAATTAGGGTACGTGTCGACCGTGTTAATCTCTGTAGCTTAGTCGGTGATAGATTCGAAGTTTTACGCTAAGAAGATTGATTTTGTGTACGTGGCGGGTTTCTATTGGGCTAGGTTTGTTAATTTCTATTTTAAGAAGACTAGATTTTTTTGTTGGGGAGAAAGAAACTCTTATTCTTTTCTAGGGAGAGAGACTCTTTAGTCTTTAGATTTGATTTTTGTAAGTATATTTTTTACTGTTATTTCTGAAACATTTGATAAAATTAGAATGATAAAGAGAAGATCTAGGTCAATATTGTAGTTATTTGTATTTGTATTAAAATATTTAATAGGAAATATTGATTTGTCGTATCATTCAACTAATTTCAAAACATCTTTATAATATGATGATAAAATGTATATAATATTTATGGGATGTTAACATAAAACTATGTTACATTGTCTGTTCATTCTATGGTACATGTTATATTTTCTCTAGAGATATATTAAAACATGTAAATATATATGTCATACATGTTGTAAATCATAGTAATTATCTGGTGATAAGATAATGAATTAGCTAATTATGGAAATTCAACCAGACATAATCTTATATCAATATTCTAAAAACATCTGGTCTAATGGAACTAAAACTAAATCACTAATAAATCAATATATGAGATATAGTTTTAAATATATATATGTTCACGTATATTTTCTCTAATAAGCACAAATCAAAAGTGAATATGGTTGTCACTTTTTTTTTTCTCTCTAGTCGTTTGGCCCGGCTTATTTTCCTCTTTTTTTCTTCTCCTTAAAAATAGTAAAGAAGGAAAAAATTGTGTTTGACTTTATTTTTTTTTATTTTTTACTTCTTTACTTTATTTCTCTAATACTTTTAAGGAGAAATAGTGTCAAATATAATTTTATACTTCTTTATTTCGTTTAAGCTAAAATAAAAAGTAAAAAATAAGCCGGGCCAAACGGAGCCTAAGTTGCGGATCAAAAGTGAATATACACTTCACACTAACAGACAACTAAACATGTCTACAAATCTAAAGTGATAATTTTGGCCAAATGGTTATTCCAGCCAAAAATTATACTTGTGACACTAGTATCATCAAATGAGGCATAACGGCGAAATCCTTCACCAAGATGTTGTAAATGGGTGTTCATTTGTGTAAAAATAGTTGAATATATGTAATTATATCAAGAGTACATGTATGAATATATAAACTGCCCAAATTTTTATAGAAAGTGGTATCATTTCTATATTCATACATGTAATTCTATCAAGAGTACTCATATAATTAGATACCCCACTCCATACAGAGTATAAAACTCTTCAAGATTTTAACTCAATTGTTTGTTATTAATGTGGCCTCATGATTCAATAAGGGGGTTGAATAGAATATACATCATATATCTCCATGTAAACAAGATACATTGGATTTGACCACAATAATCTGACTTAAAAACTTGACGCATATTCATTTTTGGGGTATTTTCTGTCTTTGTTTACCACAAATTTGAATTTGGTTGTACATAATGTACTATTCGGTACTCCTAATGGACCATTAAGGTTTTACACACTATTTTATTGTTTTATCTTAATTTATGGGACATTAACCTAAGGATATAGCACTTTGACTTGTCATAGAAAGATGAAAATAAACATTTAGTCACTTCACGCTCCTACTTTTCTGATAAAGAAGATTTTGAATATCCTTAGGTTGACACTCCAACTTCACACTTCAGTTTGAGTTAACTTCATTTCCTCTCATCATCTTCCAAGTGAAAATCATTTACTCTCATTCTCTTCAAACTCAAAAACTTATTTTTCTCTCATCCTTGAATTACTGAGTCCCCATTTGCTTTTATTACTGAGTCGGAGTGGCACCGCCGCTCCCTGTGCGTTCAACGCACGGGTGTCCAAACTAGTTTTTTTCAAAATCAAAATATTTCGCAAGGGTTATGAAGTTTATTTGGTTGGAATGAACAAACAAAGAGATTTACAATTAAGCTAATTGAAAATATATAAACAAAACAAACTATCATATCCATCAAACAATGATTAGATGAATATTTAATCAATATGCAATTAATTATACAATTCATGAATCAATACTAAACAACATATCAAATTCTTAATATAATACTAGAATTATACAATTGAGAAATTAAAATTATGTGATAGAAAAATAAAAGCCGCTAATCTAATTTATAGTATTCGTCATTGAACATAAATCATACAACTATGAATGGTTGAACTTTTGTAACAAATTAATGATCACACAAATATTAAAATAAAGAAATCACGAAAACTATAAAATGCAGAAATTTAAGGAGTGAGGGTTGAAGAAGATCACACCGGTATCTTTATATTGATTCAATCACATATCCTCTCGTATAATTTGCATCCAGTCCCCGCATAAAGTTTTGCCAGAGTTTCATTCACTATTAATTAATGTGTAAAATGAAGAATCATTGAGGGTCTTATTACACTTTGAAGAACAATCTATCTTCAAGAGAAACCTGAAAAACGAAAAAAATTGAATAAATCAATCTTCAAATCAAAAAACCAAAACCACAAATGGAAGAACACTCCTCTTAAATCGAGAAAACCAACTAAACCCTAATTTTTTTCTCGCTTTTGAAATGAAAAGATCCACACATGAATTCTCAACGAATAATTTTTTTTTCACTTACTTAAGAGTTTCATTCACTAGTGATTAACGTGGAAATTAAGGATCCTCGAGGGTCTTATTACACTTTGAAGAACAACCAATTATCAAGAGAAACCTGAAGAAAAAAAATTGAAGAACATAATCTTTAAATTGAAAACCAAAAAACCTCGATTGAAAAAACCCCTCATAAATCGAGAAAACCAACTAAACCCTAATACCTCAAGTTGAAGAAAATTCTTCTTAAATTGAGCAAACCTAGTAAACCCTAAATTTTCATCGCCTAAGGAATCAAAAGATCCACGCAATTTTATATGAATATTCAACGAATAAAAAGTTTCAACTTCCTCTTTTTCAGTCTCACACTAAGAAATGAATAAAAAAAAATTGATCTAAATGAGCTTCTTACATGAAATGTATTGAATAAATGTTCAAGAAAAACTATTACGAGAATGCTTGACATAGGAAAGGGTTTAAATGAAAAGGCACGTTTTTTTTTTTGGGTGCAAAAGAGGGGGGAAAATAAATGAAAAAACGCGATTTAATGAACTAGAAAAAGAAACTTTGACTTTGTGGAAATCGATTCATGCATCTCGCATGAAATCAAGAAACTTATTTTAAGTCATCATGATTGAATATATTAATTAGAATATGTTACTTACGCTTAGTGAATATGATAGAGCATAATGTCTTCAAACAATATCTCACTCATTAAGTGTTTTGATAATAACAAACATTTAATTCATTAAAACAAACAATGTATCTAATTGTGTGGTCAAGTGTGTGTGAATAAGAAACAATCTTAAAAGTATTATAAAACATATTCTTATGATCCTCTACACAATGGGATTGACTGGTCCTGTGGACCAACACCGTAGAAAGAAGTCAAGATCAACACTTTGTTCCTCCTTTGGGCATTACACCAATACTTCATAAAAAAGAAAATAAACAAAGATGGTATGGATCATCATCCTTTCTACTACAGATGAAGATACATAGTCAAAGTCGACCCAATGTTCATCATGTGATCAAAAGAAAATTATATTTGTTTGGAACTACTCAGCAAATCATTTGATCCATAGATGATCATCTCATCCTCTAGACGACATAGAAGGATAGAAAGTCAAAGTCAACATCCTTCATCCTCTAAATATATGTTGAATACTTTCTTCATCCATTAAACTAAGTGAAGAATGAAAACATCTGTTGATCAAGAAATGATCATACAAAGAATGTTTTCCACCAAAAATCATAATCACACAAATCAACAATAGTACAAAAGCGTGATCATATGACAACAACATCCAAGCTAACTAGATGTAAAGACAAAAGATAGTATGAGGTACAACACCCCAGCCATCAACATTTGTACTATTATATTTGTTTATAAATATAGAAGTTGTTTGCAATTGGATGTGTGTGTGTGTGCGCGTGCTACTTAAAAGGTCTGCCAAGTTTCCCCTACATCAGTAAAAGGCCTGCCAAGTGGCAAATTTTAATTGGCCACATGTGCGACCAAAATTGCTATAAATGGAGCCGATCAGTTTGTTGA
Source organism: Trifolium repens (assembly GCA_030408175.1). Lineage (NCBI taxonomy): Eukaryota > Viridiplantae > Streptophyta > Magnoliopsida > Fabales > Fabaceae > Trifolium > Trifolium repens. Next base: position 12,926,036 of record CP125846.1, read on the forward strand.
TGTCTCACACCTCCCTTTTCTCTTCTTCTATTTCTTTTTCTTTTTTTAGTAATGTTACTTTGTTTTGTTTTTGTTATTTTGGGTGTAAACGACTGCAAAGTCCGTTGTTGGTTATATATAATAAGGATCCTTTCGGTTCCCTTAAAGAGGATGTTTGGTTGTCGGAAAACAACCTGGTGTTATAAGTGTACTTCCCATGACTCAAACACTTCAAAAGTTGTTGCATCTCCGTACTCTGGAACACCATTTTCAATCTTTGGCGTGCATTGTATATATGCTTGATAGTCGTCGCGCTCCTTGAATTTTTATTCCTAATCGTCAATGGGATATTTCTTAGGAGTGTGTTGTTTTTCGACATCTTGCGCACCAATGCTGCCTCTTTTGGTGTAAGCTACTCAACATTTTTGTGACCTTCGACCCTCTTTGCCATTATGTGATTGTGTGTCCCATTGATGACACTAACAGTCCACTTATCTGGGCTCGACAAATAACTCCTAATCTTAAACATACAATTGCATTTTAATGTTGTCGTCGCTTCCCGTTTATTGTTGAGGTAGGCCCTATGAGTGCCACCTCTTTGACAACCCATCACAACATAAGCTTTTCTTTTGTTACCCCCATTGTCGAACTTTGCAACTACCGCAACAGAGCCTAATTACCGTGCTTCGCCACAAACCCAATCATGCATTTGTTTTCGTGTGGTAAACTTTCTACCCATGTTGAATTGGAGGCGAAAATCCACCGTGGGTTCCATAACCATCGTGTTGTTGGTCGTTTGCCTATCACCTTTATCCACAACATTAGAAGACTTCACAATAACTAATGGAGTGATGGGTCATCCATAACTATAATAGTTCAACTAAAAAACCCATGAAAAACCAATTCAAATTTCATAATTTAGCAACAAAGGAATCTGCTACTTAGGTACCAGAACTAATATGTCACTTAAGTAGCGGAATGAACCAATGAACAATACAATTGACATGATTCCAATGAAATTAAAACGAAATTTAATGGGGGAAGTTTTAAATGGAGAACATTTTTGCATTCAGCTCAGTAGGATGTCTTTGGAGTTCCTTGATGATTTGAGTGTGTGTTGGAAACATATTTTTTCGTTCAAATGAAGCTGTTTTGGAGGGTTTGCGAAAGTTGGTGAAGAAGAAGAAATGTTTGTTGTGTAAAAAAAAAAGAAATGTTTGTTACTAAGGTCAATGACTATATATAAATACCATCTGCTACCTAAGTAGCGGAATATTACAACGGCACAAAACGGTTCTGTTACTTATGTAGCAGATGGACGGTGGTCAGAGTTTTTGTGGTCTTTGGTAACAATCAATGGTCAAGGATGATGGTTCATTGATTGGTCCGTTACTTTGTTTCAACCAATGAAATTCAAGCAAAAAATCTATAAATTGGAACCATTTCTTCTCATTCTCATTTATTCTCCCATTTCTTCTCTCAAATTGTTTTAGTTTACGTGTTAAAACGATCGTAGTCCATGATTGGAACCATTTCTTCTCATTCTCATTTATTCTCCCATTTCTTCTCTCAAATTGTTTTAGTTTACGTGTTAAAACTATCATAGTCCATGGTCGATTAGCAAAGTGATCAATATCTTGGGGTGTAAAAGCTTTGAGGCAATTGCCTTTTAGTTACCCCAGGAAGACCGATCACTATTACTATACTAGATACTAATCTCTTGGTGGGTAATAATCTTCATATTTATGTTCTTGTTTGTTATAATTTTTTTAGCTTATAATCTTCTTATTTTGCTACATATTTTTTTTTTCCAATTACACTGTCAAATAGTCGTATGCTACTTAAGTAGCAAATGAAGAAATTTCAAAATTTGCTGGTAGGGTGTCTCCGGGGAATGGGGGTGGGGTGTTAAATCTCAAGGTGGTGTGTGTGTGTTAAGTTATCGCAAACGAGCCCTAATTCCTAAGCCGGTTGTATTAAATGCAAATCCCTCATTTTTCTTTTTGAAAATGTTATGTAGTGTTCTTCGGACGCTAATTAAATAACTAAATAAAGTAGAAAAAACACTTATGTAGGCTTTGTTTGGTAAATAATGGTGGATAGTTGATAAATTAGCTTACAGCATAAGAACTTATATCAAATAATTAACAAATAAATTAGTTGATTGAATTTGTAGTGTTTGAATAAATAACTAACTTATGAAATGATATAAAAAAATATTTAATTAATATTTAGTTTTTTCAAATACGATAGTAGAGATAGAATTGGTTGAAAAATGATATGCTATAAACTAATTGAATTAATTTATCAAAATAAGCTATAAGCTAATAAAAATATGCGGGTCTATTTGGATTAACTTATTTTTCAGCTTATACAAAACAGCTTATGCAAATAAATAAGATTTTATGTTAATTTATAAGTTTCTACTAACGAAAATTGTAATTTTATAAGTTATTTTATCATAAAGTGTCTTGGAAAACTTATAATTATACAAAAAAATGTAATGTATTTTTTTTGATAAGTTATTTTGTATAAACTCAAAAATAAGTTAATACAAACGAATCCTAAAAGCTCACGAGAAAACAACTTTACCAAAAAATTGTTTTTTCAACATATAAATTTTTAGGAAAATGCTAACTAGTGCCCCTGGGGCACTAGTTAAGGAACTACAAATGGTAAAAAATATCTTGGAACTTGTGTAATTCATTTTTTTAAAGTATAAGAAATAGGCAAAGTTACACATTTGGTCCTATATCTTATTTTTTTGTAACATTTTTGTCCTTTATCTTTTATTTGTAACATTTTGGTCCTTTATCTTATCTTTTTGTAACACTCTGGTCTTTTATCTTTTATTTGTAACACTTTGATTCTTTAAAAAATATGAAGATATGAAAAAATTGATGAAGATGATGAACATATTTATCAAAATTATGAGTTTTATTTTAATTTTAATAAAAAGTATCTTAACAAATAAAATTAAGCATTTTTTAATTAAAAAAAATGAAAAAGGGTTTATATGTGAATGTTATAAAAGATAAAGGATCAAAGTGTTACAAATAAAATATAAAAGACCAAAGTGTTACAAAAAGATAAGATAAAAGACTAAAATATTACAAATGAAAGATAAAAGATCAAAATGTTACAAAAAAATAAGATAAATGACCGGATATGTAATTTTACCTAAGAAATACTATTATCAATGCAAAACTTGCTCTTTTTAAAATCCTTAACTAACGTCTCAGAGCACTAGTTACTATGAGCCAAATTTATAGGCTATAATCTCATGGTGTTGCCAGTTGCCACACATAACCTTAATTTATTCAAAAAAATTCAGTTTTTTTTCTTTCTTTTCTTAGGTTTCCTCAACAAATACTCCCTATTCTCATTTATAAAAATCAAACACGGTTGTGTATGAAAAATCTTAGATACAATTTCGCACAACATCTTCAAACTAGATACAACCAGTTGCTTTCCCAGACAACACACTTAAAATCTCAGCAGTGATTTCTTTTCATCATAAAAAAAAGAAGAAGAACAAAATCTGAGACAATGCCGTTTACAAAGTTCATAAGGTTCGTTTCTTACTCCAAATTTCACTCACTCTCACAACCATCTTCGTTAATTAGGAACCACCCTTTCTCTCATTCTATTCATGATTCTATTTCCTCATTCCATCGCATGCTTCGTATGAATCCAATCCCATCAATTGTTGAATTTGGCAAGATTTTAACTTCCCTTGTTAAGATTAAGCATTACAACACTGCTATTTCCCTTTCACACCAATTGGAATTCAACGGAATTACACCAAGTCTTGTTACTTTGAACATCTTGATTAATTGTTATTGCCACTTGGATCAAATCAATTTTGCATTTTCTATTTTGGGAAAGATTCTGAAGATGGGTTATCACCCTGATACCATAACATTGACTACACTTGTCAAATGTATGTGTCTTAATGGTAAGGTCAAGGAAGCTCTTCACTTTCATGACCATTTGGTTGCACATGGATTTCACTTGAATCAAGTTTGTTATGGTACCTTGATCAATGGCTTGTGTAAAATGGGGGAAACTAGAGCCGCATTGCAGTTGTTGAGACAAATTGATGGGAAATTGGTCAACACCAATGTGGTAATGTATAACACAATCATTGATAGTTTGTGTAAATACAAATTTGTAAATGATGCCTATCAGTTATATTCCGAAATGATTTCAAAGAAAATTTCTCCTGATGTTATCACTTTCAGTGCCCTAATCTATGGATTTTGCGCTGTTGGTCAATTGAAAGAAGCATTTGGTTTGTTCCATGAAATGTTATTGAAAAACATCAACCCAGATGTTTATACTTTTAGTATATTGGTTGATGCATTATGTAAGGAAGGTAAGGTGAAAGAAGCTAAAAATGTGATAGCTGTGATGATGAAAGAAGGTGTGGAACCTAATGTTGTTACATACAATTCATAGGAGTCCTTGGAATTAAAAAGATTGTGAAAGACCGAGGATTGGGAGCAGAGAAGTTGAAGATGGGGTGAGAGTGAGAAGAGGTTTTATAAAGTGCTTACTTAACCTTGAAAGGTATTTGAACAATTCTTGAAAATTATTATAATCTAGACCATCCAACCCTTGCCCATTTGATCAGAAAATATAGTTAATTTCATTTTCATACAGCGTGATATATCATCTGAAATATTGTTATTTCTAAAGTAAGTTAAATTATCTTCCTTTACCGTTTTTGTATTGTATATTTGGTTTGTATCAATCACTAGATTTGATTATAGACTTATAGTGTCTGGAACTATAATATTTGGTCGAGTTTGCATGGTGTGGATGTACCTTGGTGGCTAGACACTTTTGTCCTTTTTCTCAGTTTGTATTTGGGTTAGAGTACCTCTTATAGTCCATTCTTATTAAATATCTTCTTTTTCTATTTGAAAAAAATTCATTGGTTGGAAGACATCTTGCTATGCATTAGTCAATAAGTACTTTTATCAAGCTGTAGTCAATAAGTACTTCCTCATTGGTATAGCCACTGGGTTTGGTCTAGTGGCGAGGAGTTTGCGTAGAATGCATGCGGTTCTCCTGGGTTTGATCCTCATTGGCTCCATTGTAAACCAGAAAAAAAGTACTTTTATTAATTTACCACATGTAACTTACAATTCCAGTGATAAGCTGTTCAGTTGTTGAATGATATGATTTTATTATTAGGTCTGCTAAAAAGTGTGCTCTGTTGCAAGGATGATAAAATGATAACAAAAAGAATAAATTAGTAGAAGCATAATGAAAGCATATAAATAACAAAAATTGCATATTTACAGAAAACTGTTGAATCAAATTGGATAAAAGGATTAAACCTCTCCAGTACTAGAAAGAGAAGCTGTGACACATTCCATTATCTCTATAGCACAAATGAATGCACAAAGCTAGAGATCCTATGTGTGCATATTAGAATTATCTGATTTTTACTTGGATCCTATGTATCTTGTATACTTTTTAATCGGATACTATTTTGATTAGTGTGATGAAAAGGAGGATTAAATTAGGTGATGAGGAACAAGCTGCTCTCCCGTTGCTTTGTTTCGCCTGAAAAGATTACCATTGTCAACATTCAGCAGATATTCCAAAGCTATGATCATCATTCAATGTTAAAATGTTAAAAGGTAAACTAACCAGTAATCCACAGTACATGCACTTTGAATTTTGATGACAATGATTGCTAGAGGTCTATCGTAAAGAAATACTAGTTAAGATTATTCCGTGTAACTTATTCGGCTACTTTGAATTTTGATGACAATGATCTAATCTTTGTTATTCGTTTAAATTTACTTGATAGATACATATACAATGGATGATCGACTACACAATGAGCTCACTATCACCTTAGTTTTAATTTGAAGTGATGTCTTTATATGTTGATTTTGATATTACAATGATACAATTGGTTGATGTGTTTTATTCTTGACATAATTACATTTTTCTTTCCAATGTACTGTTAATTTTCTTGGTACATTCATTGTGTTGCAAACCACAAACCAGGCTGAAACTACTATGAGTTTTGAGTGGGGTTTGTCATGTTCCCTCTCACCCTGCAGGACATATGGAAGGAGAATATAAGCTAGCATGATTTGATGTTACTACTTATGGTTGTTGGTTGTGCTATAGTTTGTTGATGCAGTTCAAGAAACCTTGCTATGTGTTAGACTTGTATAGATTGGTGTTGTTGAGTAAGGTACAAGTTTTTGTGTGACTAGTCATGGGTCTGATACACTTTCTTATTTTTGTGCTATGTTGAATCTGCTATAGGGTGCATGACTTATTGGTGTAGTCATACAGTAGAGATATAACAATAACGATAGAAATACATTTGGCTGCGAGAGTAGGGGTGGGCAAAAAAATCAAAAAACCAAACCGAACCGCTAAGCTAAACCGAACCGAACAAAAAAAACTGAACCATAACCAACAGTTTTGAAACCAAACTGAAACAATTCAGTTCAGTTCATGATTAACAGTTCGGTTCAGTTCAGTTCGGTTTAATGGTTCGGTTTTTTTAGTGCAAATTTAGTTATGGTTTGATTTAAAACCATAAAACCGAACCACTTTAACAGTTCGATTCGGTTCGGTTTTAAAGACAAACAGTTCAGTCCAGTTATTATAAATTTTGAAAACAGTTTGGTTCAGTTTTCCTCCAAAATCAAACCATGCCCATCCCTATGCGAGAGGTCCGTTCCACCATTACACACTGTACTTAGCTTAATCATTTGAAAGTTTGATCCTGAATGTTTCAGATTCTGAAATTCAGGATTTAGTACCTAAGGGGGAACCTTATTTTTTGGTTGAAGCAGTATCACTAACTTTGACATTGAGTCATGTATTTAGCCGAAATGACAGAGCTTGGATTACTTCCTTGTTATATACAAATTGTTCTTTTCTGTTGGCTTGATTGATTATTGCATGGACACTCCTTATGGCTGAAGAAAGTTGGGAAATTTGTGACACAACTGGTACATTTGGTCTATGTTGACTTGATCAAAATCACTAGTTCTAATTACTAAACCGTAAGAAAAGTGCTATAGTACTATTGTACTGTAAAAATATGGTAATGAGATTTCTCTTTTGACATCAGAAAATATGTCAAACAATTTCAAAAAATTTAATATTCATGTTATATAATTCTTGGTTTGTTTGAGTTTATGCTTTAAAATTTTAAAAAATATAATATTCATGTCATAAACTTTTCTTCACCCAATAGTCTCATAAATGTTTTTCGTAAATTTGGTTCTCTCTCTTAAAGTTCAATAAAAATGATCAAAATAAGTGACAATTACATATTTCATAAAAAAAAGTGATAATTACATTTCAAGAAATGCTAGCTTGAGCCCAACCGCAACACATACATTTAGGCATACACACATTGTTGAAAAAATTTAAAAATATATAATTTAGTCACATCATCTAATATTGATTAATTCTTTTATTTTTTAATTTTTTAAAATGATATATACGTGCCTAGGAATAATTAATTTAGGTCTGTGCTATGTAAGAATTGTTCTTACATTTCATGCACCAAATAGAAATAGAAAAAAAAGAAGATCATGATAACTTCCAACTTTGGTTCACTTCCTTTTTTTATTCTAAATAATTTAAAAATTGGAGTTCATGTTTTTGATAAAAAAAAAACATTGTTTTGTTAAAAATATTAAATTTTGTAAGAACTAAAACTTAGAGTAAAGATCATCTTTATTTTTCCTCTCAATTATTATAATTTTAATGAATTTTAAAATATACATTTTTTAATAAAAAAATTTAGGGTGAAATGATGTCCCAATCCAAGACCAAAAAGACCTTAGAGATTTTACAAAGTTAGGAACATTTACCTCCCTTTAAAAACCGACAAACTTGAACCCAAAATCTCCGAATCTTGATAAACCAAAGGTATCCTCCGTGCGCAACTGCAAAGACTAATTCCCTCAAGGTAACTAAAATCCATTTAAGGGATTGACCTCTCACAACCTTAAAAAATGATTACGACCAACGAAATCCAAATGACACTCTTTCCAATCCAATTAAAGACCGCATTCCATATACCCTTACTGAATGGGCAGAGAAAGAATAAGTGGGCTATATCCTCCTTATGATTGTGTACAAAAAACACATGATAAATCATTAGGATCGATCAATATACCTCTACGATGGAGAGCATTTTTTTTAACCATACTATATATTACGTTGTATATATTTTTATACAACTTGTTTAAAAAAATTTTCCTTACAAATTTGTTGTTACGTAATTAAGCAATTTTTTTTCATATAGTTTTTTTTTTTCGACTTTGCTTTGTCTTGCCTGAGACATGGCAATAAAACCCATACTCGCGAGTACCCGCCCAAACCATACCTGCTTTGACGGGAAAAATCCGAGTTGACTGGGTTTGGGGCGGGTAATGGGAACATTGATACCCACCCCGAACCCGCCCCGCATATATTAAAATTAGATTTTACCTCTTTTAAATTAGAAATCCTTAAACAATTTCTTAAATTACATTTATATATTTATTTTTAATCTTTTATTTGAGTATTAAACAAACTATTTTCTCTGTTTTTTTTTATTTTAAAAAATATCTTTGAAACAAAATAGTTTTGAGCTTTTAACTTTTTTTATTTAATAAAAAAATACTAAAATGCAATCCAAATTCATGTAGGAAAAGATGTAACGGGGATATCCAAACTCCGTTGGGATACTCGATCCCCGTTGGGTTTGGGTTGAGGTTATACTTTTTATCCCCACTCGGAATTGGAATAGATTTGAGGAAACTCAAACTATATGGGTTTGGGTTTGGGGAAAGCAAAACCCGGTCCCGCCCCGTTGCCAGCCTGATCATGTTAATACTTTCTTTTTGTTTTAAATTTTAATCTTTGTCTTTCTTTGTCCATAATACACTTATTTTAAAAGTCATTTTTTCTTATAGGAAAGGAAAAATACGAAACTCGGTTGGTTCATTTCAGTCGATGACTCTGCCTCACTCACTCACACCGACACTCCTCTCATCTCCACCGCTCAAATGTCGCCGTTGTTTTCATTTTTCAGGTTTCGTTCTTCTTGTTCTTCTTCTAATTGCTTCTTAAGACGATTATACTCTATATCTCCATTTCATATTAATAATAATGTTGATAATGCTGTTTCATCATTCCGTAACATGCTCCGTATGAATCCTACTCCATCTATTGTTGAATTTAACAAGATTTTAGGTTCTCTTGTTAAGACTAAGAACCATTACCACACTGCTATTTCACTTTATCAACTATTGGAATTCAACGGAATTATGCCTAATATTGTTACTTTGAGCATCTTGATTAATTGTTATTGCCACTTAGGTCAAATGACTTTTGCCTTTTCTATATTGGGAAAGATTCTTAAGATAGGTTATCACCCTGATACGATAACATTGAATACACTTGTCAAAGGTCTCTGTCTTAACGGTAAGGTCAAGGAAGCTCTTCACTTTCATGACCATTTGGTTGCACATGGATTTGACTTGGATCAAGTTAGTTATGGGACCTTGATCAATGGCTTGTGTAAAATGGGAGAAACTAGAGCCGCCCTTCAACTGTTGAGACAAATTGAAGGGAAATTGGTCAATACCGATGTGGTAATGTATAGCACAATCATTGATAGTTTGTGCAAAGACAAATTTGTAAAAGATGCCTATGAGTTATATTCTGAAATGATTTCAAAGAAAATTTCTCCTAATGTCATCACGTTCAATGCTCTAATCTATGGATTTTGCATTGTTGGTCAATTGAAAGAAGCATTTGGTTTATTCCATGAAATGGTATTGAAAAACATCAACCCAGATGATTATACTTTTAATATATTGGTTGATGCTCTATGTAAAGATGGAAAGGTGAAAGAAGCTAAAAATGTGATAGTTGTGATGATGAAAGAAGGTGTGGAACCAGATGTGTTTACATACAATTCATTAATGGATGGGTATTGCCTACTTAATGAAGTCAATAGGGCCAAGCATGTATTCAACATCATAAGCAAAACGAGAGTGACACCTAATGTTCATAGCTACAGTATTATAATTAATGGATTTTGTAAGATTAAAATGGTTGATGTAGCCTTGAGTCTCTTTAATGAAATGCATTGTAGAGGAATTTCTCCTAATACAGTAACTTACAATTGTCTCATTGATGGTTTGTGCAAATTAGGGTGGATCTCTCATGCCTGGGAGCTTGTTGACGAGATGCATGATAATGGTCAACCAGCAGATATATTCACTTACAATTCTTTAATAGATGCTTTATGCAAAAACCATCATTTAGAAAAGGCTATTGCATTAGTCAAGAAAATTAATGAACAAGGGGTTCAACCAAATATGTATACATACAATATACTTATCAATGGATTATGCAAGGAGGGAGGACTTAAGGATGCACTAGTGATTTTTCAGGATCTTTTGATTAAAGGCTATAATGTAACAGTCTGGACATATAATATTATGATCAATGGTCTCTGTTTAAATGGATTGTTTGGTGAAGCTATTACACTGATGTCAAAAATGGAAGACAATGGTTGCGTTTCTGATGCTGTAACCTATGAAACAATTATCCGCGCTCTCTTTGAAAATGACGAGAATGATAAGGCGGAGAAACTTCTTCGTGAAATGATTGTTCGAGGTCTATTGTAAGAGAAATACTCATCAAGATGATTTCTTGTTACTTATTAGGTTATTTTGAATTTTAATGACAATGATCTAATCTTTATTATTTGTTTATAAATTTATTTGATAGTTACATGTACAAAAGATGATGGACTACACAATGAGCTCTATCACTTTAGTTTTAATTAAAAGTCATGTTCTTTCATGTTCATTTTGATATTATAATGATACTAATGTTTGATTTATTTTTATTCTAATCTTGACATAATTATAATTTTTTCTCCCCAAAGTATGTATTGTCAATTTTCTTCTTATAGATGTAAGAATTTTTTTCATTCATTGGTCATTCTCTGTGTTTCAACTTTCAAATCACAAACCAAGCTTGAACTAAAGTTTTGAATGCTTTTTCTCTTATTGTTTACTTTATTTTCCCTAAATAAGAGTTTCTTCATGAAAAACAGAACCGTCTTATATGATCTTTTATACCATTCGCTAAATGATCTTTCATCTTGTGCTTTTCATTTGAAATATCGATTTGTTCTCAACGGGGCATCTTAATTAAAGAAGTTTCGTGAGTTTTGAAATGAGGTATAGTTATAATTTTGAGCGAGAGATTGAGTTCAACATTGTGTCCGTTCTAAGATGTGTCACTTAGAAATTGGGTTAGAGACTATATAAAAAAGCTGGAAATAGAAATGAATTTCATTTAATATTCTTCACAATGTGTCACTTAGAAGAGGACGATACCACTAATTTATTCTTTGAATGTCAGTTATAATTCTCATCAGTTTTGCATAATGAATGCATATACTATTCTGTCTTGTATGTTTTTTAACTGCCTTGCTGCAATGCAGAAAGTAGGAATGTTCGACAGGTTTTATGGGTTTTGGTAATATGAACAATATGGCGCTGGCTGTCTAGAAATTAGAAATTAGATGCAATTATGAATTGCTGACAGGTTTTATGGGTTTTGGTAATATGAACAATTATGTAATGTCATATTTAAAGCTTTACCACAAGATGTATCATTGCCTTCTATGATGCTATGATGCTTGAATTTCATTCGGATAGTTTGGATCGGAGTTGCTTTTGTGTGTTTGAGAATCAATTTTATTATAGTTTGAATGACAATATGTTTCGATAGGTAGAATTGATTCAGGGTCTAGAATTGGAATCAATTCTAAAGTCGGAATCAATTCTAACTATTAATAAGGATTTAGATGTAAATGGTTTGTCTTTACACATGAATTATGTGCTCTCTTCTGAAAGTAAATGGTTGCTGATGTTGCCATATTCAGACAAAAAGAAAAGTTTACTATTATTAATAAATAAATAAACAAGGCTTTATTCCTGTTACCTTTTTAACTATTGAAAATATTAGTATTGCATTTTATTTTTTAAAAACTTGAGTAAGAAGAGAGAAATGGGGAATGAATTGTGCAAGAGAAATTCTGTTATAAGGATATTGAGTGGAGAGAGAAAGGTATTGAGTGAAATCTCGCAGATTGTTAAGGGCAAAGACCAGAGAGCATGTTCATCCTTATGTATTTTTTCTTTGATTTTAAAAAATGATATAAACTCTTTGTTTTCTATTATTGATCTGTTTCTTCCATTAGTTCCTTCACATTTACTGAAATTGTGAAATTATGTTACTTTAGATTATTTTATGTCCCTCAATCTAAAAAATTGAGGTGAAAAATATCCGGTAAAAAGTCAATTTTCTTTTTCTTTCAAATAGACACATTAAATGTCTTGATTTTTATTTATGTTATTGATTCAGCTGATGCATGATGCACTGAATATGACAGGGCCTGAAGCTAATTTTAGACCACATGAAGAGACCGATAATGCAAAGTTGTCAAACTGCGGTTATAGCGGTGCTATAACGCAGCAGAACTTTAATTAATCATTATTGGTCTGCGTTACGCTATTCAGTAAGAAGTGTTGCAAACACTAGCGTAACAGATTTTGAACAAACTGCTATTTTCCATGATCCGTGATCGACAACACTGATAATGAAAAGCAATTACCTAACTTACCTATGATGGCCTGTGGTTTGTTATTGAGAAATGAGTTAAGATGTAGTTTGCTTTCTGAGAAATGTGATAATACAATAACAATTACTCTGATGTATAAAGAGAATATGCATGCATCTCTGACATATGATGGAATCATTGGAATGTTTATGTTTGTTAAGCTTCAGAGGTATCAGTGTGAGTAGATAGTTTTCTTGTCCTTATTTGTGTGATTTTTGTTACAGTTCACTCTGTGGCAGAAAACCTTATCTACTCTAAAGGTTCAAAGATGATATTCAATAGTCAAAAGCAACAAGACAAGTTAAAATACTAATTTCAAGTTAGAAACGAAACTATACACCGTCAAGCTGAAGATGCGGTTGTCAAGCTCTTCATTTTGGAGGAAGGAGATGGTAAAGACATTCTCGACGTCCTCTGACTTTGTGTAATTCCTCCCTGTTTGTTCATTGGTATTACATTTTATTCAACAAATATATGAGTTACTTTTGTGTGTCTTCGATTGGTTTTAGTTCCACATTTCATTTTTCGGAAACCAAGTATTCCCATTCAAAATAATTTCAAAGTCTAAATTTTTCAGTACATTTTATGGTAACTTGTTTCATTGCATAGTGAATTATGTGAGCATGTAAAATAAATTTGGTTGTTGGCTTTGGAGGGAGATCATGTTTCGTCATTTCATCTATTCGTCACAAAAATCAATCTAGTTTCTTTGTGCCAAAACATCTATTTGCAATCTAGTTTCCATCGGATGCTTTGTATGAATCCAACCCCGTCAACTGTTCAATTTGGCAAGATTTTAACTTCCCTTATTAAGATGAAAAATTACCCAACTGCTATTTCCCTTTCTCACCGATTAGAGGAATTCAATGGAAGAATTACCCCTGACTTAATTACTTTCAATATAATGATCAATTGTTACTGCCACGTCGGTCACATCAATTTTTCCTTTTCTATATTGGCAAAAATTTTCAAGCTAGGTTTTCATCCGGATACTGTTACCTCAGTACACTTATCAAAGGTCTATGTCTTAAAGGTCATATTCATAAGGCTCTTGACTTTCACGACCAACTGATTGCACAAGGATTTCATTTGAACCAAGTTAGTTATGGTATCTTGATCAATGGACTCTGTAAACTGGGAGAAACAAGAGCAGCTATGCAATTGCTCAGACAGATGGAAGGGACATTACACAAGCCCAATGTGGTAATGTACAACACTATTATTGATAGAATGTTTAAAGATAAGCTTTTAAGTGATGCCAAGGATTTATATTCTGAAATGACCATAAAGGGAGTTTCTTCTGATGTTGTTACTTACACTTCTCTTATATATGGATTTTGCATAGTTGGTCAATTAAAAGAAGCAATTGGACTTTTAAATGAAATGGTGGTATCGAGAAAACTCAATGGATATGTTTATATCTTCAGTGTATTGCTCGATGCTTTATGCAAGGAGGGAAATGTCAAACAAGCTAGTTATGATGATGAAAGAAGGTGTGGAACCAAATGTTGTTACTTATACTTCATTAATGGATGGGTATTGTCTAATTAATGAAGTGAATAAGGCCAAAGTTATATTCAACACTATGTCCCAAAGAGGAGTGATGCCCAACGTTCATTGCTATAATGTCATGATTAATGGGCTGTGTAAGATTAAAATGATGGATGAAGCCATGAACCTCTTTAAAGAAATGCAAAACAAGAAGCTTATTCCTGATGCAGTAACCTACAATTCTCTTATTGATGGTTTGTGCAAATCCGGGAGAATCTCTCATGCTTGGGAACTTCTTGAAGAGATGCGGGGCCAACCTACCAATGTAATTACTTACAGTTCATTATTGCATGCTTTATGTAAAAACCATCATGTTGAAAAGGCAATTGCATTGGTCAAGAATATTAAAGAGCAAGGCATTCAACCAAATATGTACACATACAATATACTTATGGATGGACTTTGCAAACAAGGAAGACTTCAGGACACACAAGTGATTTTTCATGATCTTTTGATTAAAGGCTACAGTTTAAAAGTACAGACATATACTATTATGATCAATGGGTTTTGTTTAGAGGGACTGTTTGACGATGCTATGACCCTGCTGTCAAAAATGGAAGACAATGGTTGCATTCCTAATGCTATAACTTATCAAACAATTATTTACGCTCTCTTTGAGAATGATGAAAATTATAAAGCAGAGAAACTTCTACGTGAAATGGTTGCTAGAGGTTTACTGTAAGAGAAGAACCAATTTGACCGACATACATGGATTTTGTATTTTGAGCATATGATAGTCCTCAATCCTCACGCAACTTAAGGTAAAGCTCTATAAAAGTTCTCTCATGAATTATTTTGATGTGTTAGAGTATACATTGCACTCTAATGTATTGTATTCTGTAGGGTTCACATGATTTTACTTTGTCAATAAAAGATATAAATGAAAAACTATGAGTGAATAATATTTGAAAATATGTGAGTACATAGAGTAAGCAAAGATGTTCCTGAATCCACAATAGAAGCAAAACCACTTTCTGGATTTTCAGCCATGCATGGCATGGCACTATAGTTGGATGTTTCTGCATATGGTCGCTGGTTGCGCTATAATTTGTGATACCTTATCTGATTTTTAGTATTTGTAATCTTTGGCGTGTGTCTGATACAATTAAAGAAAAGGTGGACTACTCAATGGTCTCACTATCCCTTTGATATTAATCAAAAGTCATTAATGGTTGATTTTTTCTTTTTTTGACACAGTCGTCCTTTATCTTTGCATTGTACTGTCAATCAGCTTCATGGTTGTTATTAGAATGTATCCAGCTCGAGTATCATAAGCAAAGGTGGTGAAGTTGAAGCGTGTTGGTCTGTTTATTGTTAAGCTTTAGAGGTCGTTTTCTCGTCCTTGCTGTAGTAGCTGCAGACTTGCCTATGCAGGAAAAGCATATTGCAAAGTTGTTAACTCATAAAGGAAGGCTTTGAGTGTGAAGGCAACTTGGATAGTGGGTTTCGAAACTTAGTAATTCTTTAAGTGTTAGTACATTGATAGATTGGTTGCTGAATTTTAGTTTTGATTGCAATTGTACATTAAATAGCTGAACTCAGTGCCGTGTTGTAAGAGTGCATTTGGCTTCAGCCTGTTATGCTGAGATGATACTGCGAATTTCTGCAGAATAGGATAGACTATTCCCTTGGAAGCTTTTTAGGGGTAGGTTTCGGTTTCTGTAGTTATTGTTTCGATTAAGTTCTGTGTCTTCGATGCCACTTTATTATTGGAGCAGGTATTAGTTTTTCATTTTGAAATGTTGTCACCATATTAACTGAAGACTTAATGATGTATTGGTTCTGAGTTCTAATTAGATGTACAAAATCAACTTTTATGAATTTCATTGAATCAGTGTTCTTTTGTTTAATGATACTATTTTATTATTTGCTCTGCTCTAAATAAATACTCGGTTTTGCTTCCCTTCCACTCTTTCAAACATTTTCTTTTGAGTTTAAACTAAACTTTAATTTTGAAAAAGTAGATTGAAGAGTTACAACATTTTCTGCAAGGATGATAAACTCAACTTAATTGTTTACAAGTATTGGTAACTGGATCACAAAGGAGTTTTATTATGGACTGAGTAAAAGGATGACTATTATTTCTGTGATGATCACAACTCAAGTCCTAAATTGCATTGACAAATTGATACTTCTGAAATTTGGTGGCATGCATTTGGAATTTTGTCTCCTTACAGCTTCATAACATTAAGAAATTCATGTGATCATTGAATTCCAAACAGTCTGATAGAAGATTTATTTTAGGCTTTAGACCCAACTGGTGTAGAGGCTTAAAGCATTTTTTTTAGTGAGATTTTCAAGGATTGATGCCTTTTTTAGTGAGATTTTCAAGGATTTTTTAGTGAATTCCAAGCATTTTTTTTAAAAAAAATCAAAATAAATTAAAAATATTGAATTATGCAAATTCAAGGATTGATGCCTTTATTTTAGCATTGGTTCAGTAATACCCTTCATTGAATCTTTCGGATCACACCAGTTTTTAACATAGCACACTAAGCATAATTGGCTGCAAACAGTGCAGTAGACATAGTTGTCGCACCGTTGTCTAAGTTTTGAGTGTGCTAGTGGAAGGAGAAAATAAGTTTTGAGTGTACTATTGGACATTGAAACACGCCTAATTCCATTAGTGTCTGTGGATATTGTTTGCATTTCTTTATGATTTTAAGTGAATAGTCATAGTTATTATAATACTTCCCTTTGTATTTGGTTTTGCAACCTTCATATTTCACTTTTTAGGCCTCCAAGGTTGGAGCTGTCTGGAGAAGCCATTCAATCCTTCAACTTAAGCTTCAAAGAGTAGCTATAATCAGATTCTCTAGTTCAATAACATTAAAGAGCATCAAAAGTTTGGAAGGATGAAACTTTTGTTAGAGAATTGATGAGCCATAACACAAGAAACTAGAAACTTGTTAAAATATTCATTTGATTATTGGATTCCAAATACAATGATGATGGAGAAATAATATACTGCTTTTGTTAATTAGCAAACTACAATTAACTTGAACTATAATATTAATAGTAGAAATATGTTCTATTTTTCAAAAAAATTCAAAAAGAACCCAACGACAAATTGTAAACTCAAGTTTATTAAAGCCTTGTTTACATTTAATAAAAATGTCAACTTTTTTAATGTAGTATTCTATTATATTTATATTTCTAAAAATGGTATTCTGCAGAGAATTTGAATTGTCATCATGATTTCAATAATTGAAATATCGAAATATAAGATATTTTCAACTAATCAAATATAAGACTGAAAGTATTTCAAGCCTTCAATCAGCTCAAAATAATTTGGCACTTGTGACAGTAACAAGAAACTGATAAATATCTTAATATCCCAGCAACAACGTATAAAGATGTTATATACAATAAGCCATGCTCTTCAATTGTGCAATTTATTTAATGTAGCATCTGTCAATACCTTACATTTGCTTCACAACTTTAAAGGAAGCAAGCAAGAATTCCCATCAATGCCTTTCGCATAGTAATTTGTCAAGATTTCTTTCATAGTAACATCCTTATAGATCGGAGGGTTTTCTTCCGATAGCAATTCCTTTATTGGACCATAAATCTTTGATGTGCATTCAGCTATAGTAAAATTCATAAAGAAGGTTGCTACTGAAATTCTAGGGCCTACAGTCCTTAACAAGACCCGGTGATAAACACTGACAAACATGTCATTCGTCATTAGCTGCACAAATTACAGGGAACTCAATAAATATATGAAGTTCGTAATCATTCATAATCTTTTAAGTTCTGTTCACTATTGAATTATGTCCTTAATGATCTTTGAAGGTAACATCTTAAGAATGATATATCTTGCATTCTGTTATTGTCTGAAAATCATTTTCATGAATAAAAGTCATTTTTATGTCAAGACAAGTTCAAAAATTGTAGAATAGAGGAATACACTATACCTAACGAGTCTGGTTAACAGGCCGAATACGATTTGTACTAATAATTATAACATTTACGATCATATTTACAGCAGAAAACATAAACTATTACAACAGTTACCTGTAGGATATCCCCAACATTTACAACAAGAGCTCCATGCACTGGAGGAACATTAACCCATTGGTTATCGTGAAGAACTTGAAGACCACTTATCTGATCTTGAAGAAGTATTGTCATGAAGTCACAATCAGTGTGTTTCGCAATCCCCGTGGTTAATTCTGGTTGAGGGCATTGTGGATAGTATTGTCCCATGATAAAAAGTGCTTCAGCACAGTCCATTTCATTTAGGAAAGAAGAGTTTAAGCCAAGAGCTTCAGACAATAACTCAAAGATTGCAACACCTAACACTTTTATTCGCTTTGAATATTCGGCCACAATGTCTCTACAGATACACAATTATTTCAGCAAAAACAAAAGAAAAGGCCCAGAATTGGATAAAAAGCACACACTGTTTTAGAATATCATGTCAGACAGTGTTCAGCCACCGACAATTCTTAGACGCACATTGGACACTGCTCGCACACTGACATTAAAATGTTAAAAAAAAAAGAGACTTGTGACTGACAGATCACGAACTGAACTAAACCAGTTTGGTTCGGTTCATCTCAGTTCATGAACTATCTATCAGTTCGTTTATTTTCAGTGCGGTTCAGTTCATGTTTTTTTTTTTTAAACAAACATAATGTTCAATTTGGTTCAGTTTTTTTTCTTCTTCAATAGTTCTAATTATCAGCTAATAAAAGCAATTTGGTGGAGTTTAGTTTACAAAAATCAGTTTGGCTCGAAAAAGTACAATTTGGGTTTATATAATAAAGGTAGCTCTGGTTCAGTTTGAAACCACAAAACCACTGCACCAAACCTTTATACCAGTTCAGTTTAGTTTTACCGAGTTGTTGTAACTGTTCAGTATAGTTCCCTTCCAAAACCAAACCATGACCACTATAACTCGTCATCAATAATGAACTATTTAACTCTAAATCCTTTTTAATTGTTTGACCTATTAAGAATCTAATTACAAATGTGAAAAATGATTTATTATCAATTATAAACTGTAATTAGTAGGAAAAATGGACAGCTTGCACATGGACATTGATGGCTCAGAGTGACAATTCATTTGTGATAACCAATGTTTTAATCAATCATAAGACAAGCAAGTATTGTAGTTTTTCCAACTTATGGCATAGAAATATAAATAGAAGTAGAAGACTTGTATTAGAAACATTACCTACATACTGCCGGCAACTCTTTTTGATTTGGAAGATCAGGATTTGCCACAAAAGAAACCGTGTCCCTCCAATTAGCAACCATGTCTTTGAACAACTTCCCGTTGGAGAAATATCTAACCTTTTTATTGTTATCTCTCGAGTAAAAGGGTTTTTTTGCTTCAGCATCTTGTTCATGAAACCTACGAATTCCACTGATCATCTCATCCAAAACATCAACAGGAATAGCATGATTGATCACTTGGAAAAATCCCCAGTTCTTGCAAGCACTCTTGATTTGGTCAACTATTTCGACATACTGAGTTGAGCTCTTGTTTTTTATGTGTTGAAGATCTATGATTGGGATGCTGCTGAAGTTGGATTCACTAGGTGAATCTTCAAAAGATTCAAACTTGACATGAAAAATGGAAGGTATCTTTGTTATGCCAGAATCTAGGATGCCTTTTACACCAGTTTTTGAATCATCAAATGCTAGAACTTGTGCTTTTCTGAAGTCACTAACTGATTCAAATGCCATAGTTTTGGAATGGAAAGTAGCAAAACAAAAGAGTGTAATAAAGTCAAACTACTAGTGACAGCACAGCACTCAAATGATGTATACTTTTAGGAAGTTTGGTTCTGTAGAATTTATGGAAACAATTGGATCTGTCTAATCAATTTGGATCAATAGGTTGAAATTGACTTTGACCAAATAGTTGTCAATGTGGGCATAGATTAATGTTGAAAATGGTCATGCTAAGTTATAACTAAGTATAAAAACTGATGGTTATTGGTATTTAATTTTAACTAACCAATTAATAAGTCAACCTTGTCAGCCTCAAGATCTTAAACAACAAATAAAAAATACTTGTGTTATTTGTATTTTAACAAAAGTATTGAAAAGTTTCCAAACCTTCAAAAAGGGGCATTCCGAGAATCGAACTCGGGACCTCTCGCACCCAAAGCGAGAATCATACCACTAGACCAAATGCCCTGATATGAAAAAGTTTAGTATGTAAACATGTTATTTGGGGCAATTGTTTATCTGTAAATATGAAGTTTATGTATTTTGATAAGGATTGAAACAAAACAAGATTCAAATCTGAATGTTATCAACAGTTTTTGATAAAGCAATGCAAGCTCAAACATTGTTTGTAGAATCCCACTTCCCAGAAGTAATGACTAATGACAGAATATTCAAATTTACACAAACAGTTGGAAGAAACATTTTAACAAACAGTTAAAGGGCTTTGAATAGCGAAGAAGAATAATAAATATTTTGAGGCAATGGAATTGGAGAAGATGAATGACAAACCTGATGTAATGTTAAAATTCAATGTTCTGCTATGCTATGCTATGCTATGCTATGCTATGCATGCGTCTGTCTGTGTTGACAAACAAGAGATAGAACTGATAGGGAGGGAGGGTTGGAGTCATTATTCATCATTAAGGTAAAAAAGGATTTTTTTTTTTGTTTGAATCAATAAGGTAAAAGATTTTTGAAACTTACCTAATTTACTTTTTTAGGTACTAGTTACTCCTTCTGTCTCATTTTAAATGACATTTTTTTACTTAGTATACTATTCATTTGATCTGCTTTGACCTTATTTTTCTACTAATATATACATGCAAATATTAGCATATGAGATGTTGTTTGATTTGTCTCGACGAGTACTTTCAAGTTTATATCGTATAGATCATCTATGTTGAGTTTTATAAAAATCTAAAATCGTTTAATATGTTTTTGAGACACATCAAGATTAACGGTATTCAATAAAAATGCATAAACCGTTAATTTTGAAATGTCTCAATAACATACCAAACGATTTTAGATTTTTATAAAACTCAACATAGATGATCTATACGATATAAACTTTAAATCCAACGGTTGATTTTGTAAAATTTGAATTCGTTAAAGCGTTATTGAGCGGTGTAACATTACTCAAATGTTACACCGGTGTAATTTGATCTCTCCCCATATATATATATATATATATATATATATACCAAAATAGAATAATTACATATAAATGGGAGGCAAACGAGCGACAAGTTACGCCGCTGTCCCTTTTTGAATAGCGAAACCAATTCTCTTAAAAACAACATTTATAGCTCTAGGGGACACAACATTGCTATTCATAACATTTTGAACTTTTTGCAGAAGACTAACAGCCTCTGGTGCTAGGAAACCAAAAGTGTCGAATGCAAATTGTATGAAACCATGTTGATTGTCAGAACATGTTTTCTCATGTTTGGCCACCTTAAATGAAACAACTTTCAGGGCTACCCAAAATTATTCAGACACGCCTTACGACGCAAACCTCATCAATAGGAAATATGGGGATCATGAGACGATATTTAAGAATAGTGCGATACTCCACTGGTGACATATGCTAGCATAATCCATCAATAGGAATAGTAAGAAGAAAATCCTGAGCATGTGCTGCTTGCAAACACCCAAAAACTGCTTTCTATATTATGGTTATATTAAACTTAAGTTTCATGTCCTGAACAATTTTACCAAACAAAACATGCGCCAAAACATGTTGGGTTTTAAGGGGGGCGATGTCCTTCCTAGTAAAATTGCTCAAATCAAAACTAGGAATTGTTTCATGAAGACCATCCAAAGCACTGACAAAATCAGAGTCTACACCACATACTCCACTATCTCTCAATAATTGATTTTGTAACATTCAAGATTGCGCCCTTGAAGCTACAAAAGTATATGGGGCAGCCTCTACTACAGAGTACAAACTCAATCCTCCAACCTTAATAGGTAAGGAATCTAATCTCCATTGAAGGTCTCAAAAGAAAGGACCTCCACAAACCACAATGTCTTCGACTGCTCCACACAACTCTTTGCCAAACTGAATGGATGTCTCCTTCAGATAAATCGGTTGGCATGTCCTTAGACCAAAAAAAAGTTTGACAATACCCATGTACAAATCGAAGTAGAAGAAGCTCATTTTAGGGATCATTTAATTGAGGGAGAAGATGCATTAGCTCAACAAATTTTTGATAGCTCTCTTCATAGCCACCCTTCCGATAAAACCTTTTTTTTTTAATGTAGCTCACCATTCTAATTTATAAAATCCATATTCTACCAAATTAGTATGACACCATAAACCTCAATACTCCAAAATTGTTTGGTGTCAAATATATATCGAGGAAGTATCATATGATTAAATTCTATTTTTAAGCGAAAAGAGAGCAAACACTTTGTTTCTTAAATAGTAAAAATTATATCAT
This sequence comes from Trifolium repens, assembly GCA_030408175.1. Classification (NCBI taxonomy): domain Eukaryota; kingdom Viridiplantae; phylum Streptophyta; class Magnoliopsida; order Fabales; family Fabaceae; genus Trifolium; species Trifolium repens. The sequence continues at coordinate 12,948,665 of CP125846.1, forward strand.
AATGAATTTTTTTTTTTGACACAATGATTTTTTCTTTTTGAGATAATACTAATAATAATGATAGTTTTTAAATTTAATTTTTTATTAAAGTATCTTTAACTATCTTAAATTTAAAATGTGGTGAAGACTATGATTCGATCCCCGCAACTGCGATTAAAAAAAGGTTGAAACCAAATGATATTAAAATTAAGATTAAATTGGTGTTGAAAAAAAAAAAAAATACCACCATATTCGTACCGTATGCCTATCGTATTGAGGTTTTTTAGCTATGTGTGTTTGGTAAGTCCAATAATGCTTATAGCTTATTGGAAGCTTGTTTTAAAAAATAAATCCGAGATAACCAGAGTAAGAGTTTCGCACATTTTCAAACTGAGAACCAGTTGCTTTTCTAGGTTACCAAGTCATGCAACAACTTTAGACAACACATTTAAAATCTCAGCAGTGATCTCTTTTCTGAAGAACCAAATCTGAGACAATGTCGTTTACAAGGTTCATAAGGTTCGTTTCTTACTCCAAATTTCACTCACTCTCACAACCATCTTCGTTAATTAGGAACCACCCTTTCTCTTATTCTATGCATCATTTTACTATTCATGATTCTATTTCCTCATTCCATCGCATGCTTCGTATGAATCCAACCCCATCCATTGTTGAATTTGGCAAGATTTTAACTTCCCTTGTTAAGATTAAGCATTACCCCACTGCTATTTCACTTTCTCACCAATTGGAATTCAACGGAATTACACCAAATATTGTTACTTTGAACATCTTGATTAATTGTTATTGCCACTTGGATCAAATCAATTTTGCATTTTCTATTTTGGGAAAGATTCTGAAGATGGGTTATCACCCTGATACCATAACATTGACTACACTTGTCAAAGGTATGTGTCTTAACGGTAAGGTCAAGGAAGCTCTTCACTTTCATGACCATGTCATTGCACATGGATTTCACTTGGATCAAGTTAGTTATGGGACATTGATCAATGGCTTGTGTAAAATGGGGGAAACTAGAGCCGCCCTTCAATTGTTGAGACAAATTGAAGGGAAATTGGTCAACACCAATGTGGTAATGTATAGCACAATTATTGATAGTTTGTGTAAAGACAAATTTGTAAAAGATGCCTATGACTTATATTCTGAAATGATTTTAAAGAAAATTTCTCCTGATGTTGTCACTTTCAGTGCTCTAATCTATGGATTTTGCATTGTTGGTCAATTGAAAGAAGCATTTGGTTTGTTCCATGAAATGGTATTGAAAAACATCAACCCAAGTGTTTATACTTTTAGTATATTGGTTGATGCTCTATGTAAAGAAGGAAAGGTGAAAGAAGCTAAAAATGTGTTAGCTGTGATGATGAAACAAGGTGTGGAACCAAATGTTGTTACTTTTACTTCATTAATGGATGGGTATTGCCTAGTTAATGAGGTGAATAAGGCCAAGCATGTATTCAACATCATAAGCAAAATGGGAGTGACACCTAATGTTCAAAGCTACAATATTATAATTAACGGATTTTGTAAGATTAAAATGGTTGATGAAGCCTTGAGTCTCTTTAATGAAATGCATTGTAGAGGAACTCCTCCTAATATAGTAACTTACAATTGTCTCATTGATGGTTTGTGCAAATCCGGGAGAATCTCCTATGCCTGGGAACTTGTTGACGAGATGAATAATAATGGTCAATCAGCCGACATATTCACTTACAGTTCGTTGATAGATGCTTTATGCAAAAACAATCATTTAGAAAAGGCTATTGCATTAGTCAAGAAAATTAAAGATCAGGGCATTCAACCAAATATTTACACATACAATATACTTATTGATGGACTATGCAAAGGGGGACAACTTAAGAATGCACAAGATGTTTTTCAGGATCTTTTGGTTAAGGGTTATCGTCTAAATATATGGACGTATACTATTATGATTAATGGACTTTGTAAACAGGGCTTGTTTGATGAAGTAGAGGTCTTGTTGTCAAAAATGGAGGACAATGGTATCATTCCTAATGCTGTAACTTATGAAACTATTATCCGCGCTCTCTTTCATAAAGATGAGAATGAAAAGGCCGAGAAATTTCTTCGTGAAATGATTACTAGAGGTCTACTGTAATAGTAATACTAGGTGAGATGATTTGTCGTTATATAATTGGTTATTTTCAATTTTGATGTCAACTTTGCAATCATTATAATTTACTCATTTTGTAAATGGTGGATTACTCAATGGTCTCAGTTATATCACTTTAATTTTAATAATTTTTTTGTATGTTCATTTTGATATTATAATGGTGTCAATGGTTGATTCTTTTTTGTCTTGACATAGATTTCCTTTATCTTTGCAATGTGTTGTCAATCTGCTTTATTTACTTGTAATGATTTTTTCATTCATTGCTCATTTTTAGTGAAGTCAAATCACAAACCAATTTTAAAAGATATGAGTTTCGAATGTTAATGTTCTTATATGCTGATGGTGTTTATATGATTTATTGTGTTGAAATGAAGCAATAAATCTATACAAGTTCTGTTATCTTGGCAAAACAGGTTATTCACTGCTATGCATAATCACTATCTTTTGTCTTAGAATGGAAAAACACTTTGAATCTATCTTGTATCTTTATGATAGAATTACTCAATAGTCAATACACTCTCTTGGCAATAAAGCTCAAATTTGGATATTGTTTTCTTATATTGGTGATGGAACGTCTTATTGGAAAAAATTTAATACAAGGTGTTCAAATTTCGCACCAACCCTTTCACGATCGTTGGTTTCCAGAAGGTTATGGTCAACTGATCAATCTTCCGTTCAAACATCATGACAAGTTTATAAGTAGATATGAAGCACCTGAGTGCTGAGTGGATTGAGATTCTTCCACTTTACAGCAGAGTCTATTGCAAAGTCGAAAGCAAAGGCAAATATGGAGTCTAATACAAACAAAATCTCTTTGTTTCAGTCCTTAACTGCACATGTTTGGAGATTTATAACTCATGCTCGCACTCGCAGGATATCAAATGATCAAATAACAACTTGTATGTTAGCTGTAAACAGTCGACCGAGAATTAAACCCTCTCTTCCGGAAGTGTACTAGTCAAGATGATTTCTTTGTATTTATTTGGTTACTTTGAATTTTAATTTTTATTATTCATTTAAATATTTACTTGATAGTTACTTATAAATACAAAGGCTAAAATTGTTGATATTCTTTGGAGTCATTCCTGCTATATTTTAATCGTAGCTTTTTCAAAGGTTATGGTTGTAATTATTTCAGGAATGTGTAGTCTAGATGTAATCTTGAATATACTTACAATCTGGATGTATTTTTGTGATCACAGTCTTGTATTGTATATTTGGTTTTTATCAATCACTAGATTTGATTACAATGTCTGGAACTGTAATATTTAGTCGAGTTTGCATGGTGTGGATGATGTACCTTGAAATATAAAAGGTGTGGAAGGCGGAGGAACAGGGGCAGCAGGCTGATTCACAGTCTTGTATATTTGGTTTTTATCAATCACTAGATTTGATTATAGTTTGTGTAAAGACAAATTTGTAAATGATGCCTATGAGTTGTATTCTGAAATGATTGCAAAGAAAATTTCTCCTGATGTTTTCACTTTTAATGCTCTAATATGGATTTTGCATTGTTGGTCAATTGAAAGAAGCATTTGGTTTGTTCTATGAAATGGTATTGAAAGACATCAACCCAAGTGTTTATACTTTGAATATATTGGTTGATGCATTATGTAAGGAAGGTAAGGTGAAAGATGCTAAAAATGTGATAGCTGGGATGATGAAAGAAGGTGTGAGACCAAATGTTGTTACTTATACTTCATTAATGGATGGGTATTTGCACATGTGTTGATTAATGGGCTGTGTAAAATTAAAATGGTTGATGAAGCCTTGAGTCTCTTTAATGAAATGCATTGTAGAGGAATTCTAATTTGCCAATGTAATAACTTACAATTCCTTATTACATGCTTTATGTAAAAACCATCATGTTGACAACACCGTTGCATTGGTCAAGAAAATTAAAGATCACGGCATTCAACCAAATATATACACATACACTATACTTATAGATGGACTATGCAAAGGAGGACAACTTAAGAACGCATGGGATGTTTTTCAGGATCTTTTACATTAAGGGTTATAGCCTAGATATCCGAACTTATAATGTTATGATCAACGGACTTTGTAAAGAGGGTTTTTTTGATGAAGTAGATGCCATGCTGTTAAAAATGGAGGGCAACGGTATCATTCCTGATGCTGTAACTTATGAAACTATTATTTGCGCTCTCTTTCATAAAGATGAGAATGAAAAGGCGGAGAAACTTCTTCGTGAAATGATTTATAGAGGTCTAATATAACAGTAACTTTAGGTAAGATAATTTCTCATTATATAATTGGTTATTTTCATGGTGACATTTATGTAATTATTATGATTTATTTATTTTGTTGATAGTTACATATACAAAAGTAAAGGTGGACAACTCAATGGCCTCACTATCACTTTGATATTAATAAAAATTCATGTGTTGCTGTTATGATCATTTCGATATTATAATGGCATTAATGATTGGTTCGTTCTTTCTTTTTTTGACACAGTTATCCTTTTTCTTTGCATTGTACTATCAACCAGCTTCATGGTTGTTATCGGAATGTATCCAGCTCGAGTATCATAAGCAGTGGTGGTGAAGTTAAGGCGTGTTGGTCTGTTATTAAGCTTCAGAGGTATCATTGTGAGTATGTAGTTTTCTTGTCCTTACTGTAGTAGTGATTGTTCATTTCTTGTCGATTTGCAAAATTCAAGCTTCTATAGAACTTTTGAGCACAATGTTCTTTTTATTAGATAATTTTTGGTTAATAATTTTGTACTGGTGTTCAATTAGAATTCTGTCTTGTTAGGTAATTATCGTTTTGTAACATTTTTTAAGTGTTTAATTATGGTCCCTTGTAAGTTGTAAGTTGTTATATTTAAGGTGTTAAGTTTAGTGGTAAGAGCTCAACTTTGTAACCTTAAAGTGTCAAACTCAAATTTCATGAAGAGTTGTAAAATAGTTATTTGTGCCACTTGAATTTATAAATAAAATTCTAAAAGTTGTTGCAAAATTTATATTTTTAGCTTCTTTGAACATTTGATAGCATGATTATTGATTACCCTTTTACCTAAATTGTACATCAGATTAGATAATTTAAGTTGAATGAGAAAAAGATAACATGAAGGTTTTTAAAGTGAGTCTTATGGATTTATAAATTCCCTTCATTTAAGAATGCTAAAAATTTGTCTGATATAGAGGTGCAGTTTTCTCATTTTCTGTGTACATTTTCTCACACTTCCTCACCTATGACATATTCTAATATATGATGAGTTTATTCTTAGTGGCTGTTTTACTGTGATAATAACTATATTGTGTGATAATTCTAGTCTCTATTCTAACATTATATGTTATTCTTCTAATTTTCACCTCCTTCATTTCAACCTAGTCATCTGAACTTCATTCAAATAAAGCATGATACTAAGATTGGCAGGGTAGTTGGAACCTCGTATGCTCTTACGCGGAAACACTTAAGTCGGGTTTTTAATTCAGCCGGCGTGATGATATGTCGATTTGGGCACAATTGTGTTTTAATAGACTTAGTTTGTGTTTTAAAGCTTGACAGTATAGCTTCCTTATTTTCATATTCAAAATACATAGGGACTCAGAGTTGTTACTGTGACTTTTAACCAATTTTTAGTTAATCTAATCAAAGGTGGATCTTCAAGCCTTCAACTAACACTGAAGGCTAGATATTATGCATATATATGAGGATTAAGTTTTAGCATATGCTATAAGCTTTATTTCTAAGTTAAGAGTGGTTCGTATTGTAAAACTATAAGAATTGGGAAAAAGGTGTTTGCTGGCTACATTGCGAACTGAATTCGCACTCTAGTCAACGAACCTATTTGAAGTAAAAAAAAAAAAACTTCCATGCAGTCAAATGTGATTGACCAGATGTTAGGATGTGTCATAACTTCATCCTATCTGAATTCATGGTGATTCTATAAATTGACACCAATTGTGTCAATTTTTTTCACAAACCAACTCATTCTCCTCTCCCAATTTGTCAAACTCTCCTCTCCTTTTTTTAATTACATTTTTCTAGTTTTAATTTTTCTCCATTTCGTATAAATGGCAGCAAAGTTCGTCGTCGGTTACTAATCTCGGTCTCGGTCCTACCAGTATTGTTTAGTCACTATAATTGGGAGCAATATGGTAATATATATGGTACTTTTTGTTTACTAATTGAGAAATATATGACTAACCGAAACGAGTGGGAGTAGAGAGGTGGAGGCCTGTAGTAATTGAAAAATATGAAAATTGCTATCTAGGTCTCCCATGTTGATCTCAGGCCCCCCAAAAATTCCAAAATACCCCCCACTTTTGCACCTTCGATACTTTGGTTTCTAGGAAACAAAATCGCAGAAAACCAAAATTTCGTCTTCTAGGTGACAAAACATACAATTTCGTCTTCTAGGTGACAAAATTTCAAAAAATAGATTTTTCGGTAACTACGAGACGAAATTGTGTATTTTGTGCCCAGATGTGCACGACAAGACAGACCTACTATGTTTAACCAAAATTTCATCTTCTATGTGACAAAACACACAATTTTGTCTTCTAGGTGACAAGATTTCAAAAAATTGGCGTTTCGGTAACTACGAGACAAAATTGCATGTTTTGTGCCCAGATGTGCGTGACAATGCAGGCCTACTATGTTTTAACATACTTTCGATTTCTAGGTGACGAAATTTGTTTCATTCGTTTCCTAGGATACAAATGCTTATAAAGACATTTTGGTCACGACGGGGGGCCTGCGAGTAATAGTAGGGGGCCTAAATAAAAAACTTCGAAAAATATATGGGGAGACTTGGAGGTCAAACTCTTTCATTTAACATCTGAAAATCTATGATATGAGGAGAAGATTTCATTCGGAGCCCCCATATGGTTGTATTTAATTAGAAGTTGAGGTGCTAGATGTAGTCTCTTTCCATTAGATGCCCGGAGATTTCAAGGCCGGAAATTCCATTTAGGTGTTTATTGTTATGTTTAACTAGAAGTGGATATGCTTGACGTAGTCTCTAAATTGATGTACTTTTTTATGTCTAATCTTTTAATAAAAATTTATATATTCAATGTGTCCACCATTTCACTGTTTGTAACAGATGAGTTCGTTGGTTGGACAATGAACTATTTATACTTTTCATTTACTTTATTTATTATTGTCTTTAAGGGAGTGTATTAGATTGAGATTTCATGAGACAATTTTGGCAAAAATTTTTTTGATGATTTTATGAGATTTTATTGGACTATATTGATTTCCTGAGACTTTTTTACAAGACTTTTTTACAATCAAGATTTTTAACAAATGATTTGAATGGATTTTGAGAGATTTTTTCAAAAGACTTTTTACAATCAAGATTTCATAATACTTTATATATTAGGAAACTTTTGTATATTAGGAAAATTTTAAAAGAATCAATAATTTGGGAATCCAAATATTAAAAAAAAAACTCTAGGTTCCCTTTTTATGTTTTTACGTATATGAAGCAGATGAATGTGAAGAAGAAGAAAAAAAGATCGTTTTCGGTAAAAATAAATAAAACAAAATTTAAGAAACAAAATTGTACAAAAGTTGTAATAAATCAAAAGTTTGTAAAAAAGATGTAGAATTTGTTAATTTGTTTTATTGTAAAAAAACATATTTGATAGAAGAAGAAGAAACTGATATAGTGATGATGAAAGTAAAAAGTTTTTGAGAATTTGGAAAAGTCTGTGAGATTGTTAACTGGGCAGGGCATGAAGATGAAACGTGAAAGAGATGTAGGGAGAAAATAAGCAATTATAAAAAATATGAGATAATTAGGAAACATGAAATAGAAACAAGAGGGAAGGTGAAAAAAAAAAAAGAATCCATGGAAATCTCATGATATGGGGAAAGACTTTTTTTAGCTCAAAATTCACTAAAAAGTCCATCAAAATCCATTAAAATCCTATTTTTTAAACAATCCATCAAAATTAGAATACTTTTGAATACCACAAGACTTTTTATAAGTTGTAAAGAGTCTTGATTGAATACCACTAGACTTTTTTAAAGTCTTTTAAAATCCTAATTGAATACCACTAGATTTTTTTAAAGTCTTTTAAAATCCTAATTGAATACCACATGATTTTGTCATCATAAAAAAATCTTTTAAAATCCATTGAAATCCTAATTGAATACACCCCATAAATTTACATATTTAAAACAAAGTAACTTTATTTCACTCTCTTTGTTTTCTCATTTAATTCTTCTATCCTTTGTTGCATTTTGTAAACTTTAAAAATGCAAATAAAGTTTTAATCAAACTTGTAATAACCAACTTGTTCTATCTGTCATCCATACCACCCAACACTTGAACAAATAGAATATATAGATGGTTAGAATTGAATGCAAATCAAACAATTGCACTTTTTATCTATATATTTTATTCATAAAAATTAAATACCATTTTTCTATAATTTATTGAAAATTGTTTGGCCTAACTTTTCATTTTATACGGTAAAAGAGTTATAAATAAGTTGGGCATAAAAAAAAAACTAACTAACTAACTAAAAATGACAAATTCTAAAATGGATCACTTCATCAAGTGGTTTATGGTGGACCAATTATGAATAACACTATAATGAATATAAATTTTACAAAATCTACCGTTGGATTGAAAATTTGTTTCATATAGATTATCTATAAAAAAATTTAGAAAAATTTAAAATCATTTGATATATTATTGATACTCATTAAGATTAACGGTTTATGAATTTTTACTAAATACCATTAAACTTGATAGATTTCAATAACATATCGAATCATTTTCAATTTTTTAAAAAATTTGTATAAATAATCTATATGATAGTAATGATCACTGTGGTGAGCAACACTTATCTAGGCACAAATATTTGGGCACACACACACAAATCAAAATTATTAAAAGAAAAATAAAATTGTCACATCAATCTATATCACTTTAACTATTATTTCTTTATTTTTATTTGTTTTTTGTGAGTGTGCCTAACAAATCATATTTGTGTTTGTGCCTGTAAGTATTTCTCCACTGTGGTCTAGCTTTAGAAAAAAAAAAAATGATATTTAAGCAGTTCCGTATCTCTGCTTCGCTCACTTCCTCCCACCATAAGGAAAGATTGAGTTTTTCTCATTGATACTCTGCTCAAATGTTGTCGTTTTCATTCTTCAGGTTTCGTTCTTCTTCTTCTAATCCCACTTTTCTTATTTCCTTCTTAAAGCGTTTATACTCTCACTCTCCATTTCATGTTAATTATAATAATGTTGATAATGCTGTTTCATCATTCCATTACATGCTCCGTATGCGTCATTCTCCATCTATTGTTGAATTTAACAAGATTTTAGGTTCTCTTGTTAAGACTAAGAAACATTACCCCACTGCTATTTCACTTTATCAACAATTGGAATTCAACGGAATTACGCCTAGTATTGTTACTTTGAGCATCTTGATTAATTGTTATTGCCACTTAGGTCAAATCAATTTTGCCTTTTCTATATTTGGAAAGATTCTTAAGATAGGTTATCAGCCGAATACCATAACATTGACTACACTTGTCAAAGGTCTGTGTCTTAACGATAAGGTCAAGGAAGCTCTTCACTTTCATGACCATTTGGTTGCACATGGATTTCACTTGAGTCAAGTTAGTTATGGGATCTTGATCAATGGCTTGTGTAAAATGGGGGAAACTAGAGCCGCATTACAGTTGTTGAGACAAATTGATGGGAATTTGGTCAATACCGATGTGGTAATGTATAACACAATCATTGATAGTTTGTGTAAAGACAAATTTGTAAATAATGCCCATCGGTTATATTTTGAAATGATTGCAAAGAAAATTTCTCCTGATGTTTTTACTTTCAGTTCTCTAATCTATGGATTTTGCATTGTTGGTCAACTGAAAGAAGCATTTGATTTGTTCCATGAAATGGTATTGAAAAACATCAACCCAGATAATTATACTTTTAATATATTGGTTGATGCTCTATGTAAAGAAGGAAAGGTGAAAGAAGCTAAAAATGTGATAGCTGTGATGATGAAAGAAGGTGTGGAACCTAATGTTGTTACATACAATTCATTAATGGATGGGTATTGCCTACTTAAGGAAGTGAATAGGGCCAAGCATGTATTCAACATCATAAGCAAAACGAGAGTGACACCTAATGTTCATAGCTACAGTATTATAATTAATGGATTTTGTAAGATTAAAATGGTTGATGAAGCCTTGAGTCTCTTTACTGAAATGCATTGTAGAGGAATTGCTCCTAATACGGTAACTTACAGTTGTCTCATTGATGGCCTGTGCAAATCAGGGAAAATCTCTTATGCCTGGGAACTTCTTGATCAAATGCATCATAGAGGTCAACATGCAAATGTAATAACATACAATTCGTTATTACATGCTCTATGTAAAAACCGTCACGTTGACAAGGCTATTTCTTTGGTCAAGAAAATTAAAGAACAAGGGGTTCAACCAGATATGTATACATACAATATACTTATCGATGGATTATGCAAAGAGGGAAGACTTAAGGATGCACAAGTGATTTTTCAGGATCTTTTGATTAAAGGCTATAATGTAACAGTTTGGACATATAATATTATGATCAATGGTCTTTGTTTAAATAAATTGTTTGGTGAAGCTATTACACTGTTGTCAAAAATGGAAGACAATGGTTGCGTTTCTGATGCTGTAACCTATGAAACAATTATTCACGCTCTCTTTGAAAATGACAAGAATGATAAGGCAGAGAAACTTCTTCGTGAAATGATTGTTCGTGGTCTATTGTAAGAGAAATACTCATCAAGATGATTTCTTGTTACTTATTAGGTTATTTTGAATTTTAATGACAATGATCTAATATTTATTATTTGTTTATAAATTTATTTGATAGTTACATATACAAAAGATGATGGACAACACAATGAGCTCACTATCACTTTAGTTTTAATTAAAAGTCATGTTCTTTCATGTTCATTTTGATATTATAATGATACCAATGTTTGATTTATTTTTATTCTAATCTTGACATAATTATATTTTTTCAAGATTGAACTAATGAGTTTTGAATGCTTTATCTCTTATTGTTTACTTTATTTCCCTAAATAAGAGTTTCTTCAAGAAAAACAGAAGCATCTTATATTTTATACCATTAGCTAAGGATAAACTACCTGACCTGAATGACGTTTCATCTTGTGCTTTTCATTTGAAATATCAATTTGTTCTCAACAGGGCATGTTAATTAAAGAAGCTTTGAGAGTTTTGAAATGAGGTAGAGTTAGAATTTTGAGTGTGAGATTGAGTTCATAAGTGTGTCTGTTCTAAGGTGTGTCACTTAGAAATTGGGTCAGAGACTATATAAAAAATATGGAAATAGAAATGAACTTCAGTTAATAGTCTTCACACTGTGTCAGTTAGAAGAGGAGGATACCACTAATTTATTCTTTGAATGTCAGTTAGAATTCTCATCAGTTTTGCATAATGAATGCATATCATACTATTCTTTCTTGTATGTTTTTTGGACTGCCTTGCTACAAAGCAGAAAGTAGGGACGCTTGACAGGTTTTGGTAATATGAACAATCTGGCTGTCGAGAAATTAGATGCAATTCGTAGAAAAAAATATTACAGTTGCAGCCAAATTGGAAACGGCATGGATATGGGCTATATAATGATTCATATAACTGAAGTAGACCTTTTATCATTTCTCTTGTCCAGTTGAACTTTTTTTTTCTTTTCTATATGATGAGTATCAATAAAAGAAATTGAACAATTATGAATCGCTGATTGGTGGACTTGACGTGTCTCCATTTTCTGTAAGAAGTCCTTATTGTTGCTAGTAATAATGTAACGTCGTATTTAAAGCTTTACCATAAGATGTATTCTAGCCTTCTATGATTCTTGAATTTCATTTGGACTGTAACTCTATTCTATTTTAGCTGACTGTGAAGTTTATCATGCAAATTTATTCACAAAGCTGCCATATTCTGTGTTTTTGGTATGTTATGAAGACTGGTTTACTAATTCTTCCTTTGTTGCAGGCTCAAAGGGATGAGATAATACTATGTATGTTACTTTAGAATATTTTCTGTCCCTAAATCTAAAAAATTGAGGTGAAAAATATCTGGTTAAAAGTCAATCTTTTTCTTCTTTCAAATAGACACATTGAATGTCTTGATCTTAATTTGTGTGATTCATTCAGCTGATGCATGATCACTAAACTGCGGTTATAGCGGCTCTATTGCGTAGCAGAATTTTAATTAATCACTACTGTTCTGCGTTTTTCTATTTAGTACGAAGTGTTGCAAACACTAGCATCACAGATTTTGAACAAACCGCTATTTTTCCAAGATCCACGACTCACAACACTGATAATGAAAATTAATAACCTGACTTACCTATGATGGCCCGTGGTTTGTTACTGCAACTTTCTGTCTTGAAGTTTATATATGTCTAATTGGGATTCTCGACCCTTCGTTCTGTTGTCATTTGCTTACCTAAAGATCTATCCAGCGATATGGTTTCCATCATAGTTTTTTACTTTGAGAAATTTGGTAAGATGTACTCTGATGGAATGTTTCTTTTTGTTATATTTCAACATTGTTACCGTGCAGTGTGTGACAATGGAGTCATCATCTTCCTGTTCTGTATTGCTCAATGGCTTGAAAGAATAGCAACTCGCACGGTTTGGTAACTCTTACTACTTTGTTCCAAAAATAAGTAACTCACTACTTCATTTGCTACAACAGTTTGAGAGCATACATAATTAACATAGCTAGTCCATTATTGGCTCCAATGTAGGAATGAGGTTAAAAGATTCAATATACAGACTCAGAATCAAGAATGGGAATGTATTCGGAACTTTTGGCATATGATACTCTAAGACTCTTGGTTTGCATCAACAAATTCTTTTTTCATCAACTTGTCACCTTATCATGTAAAAAATCATGAGAATGATAATGATTATATTGTTGGTTTTTCTTGTTTTTACAAACATTGCACAAGATATATTTTATCTTTGTACTTGTTGGACATCTGTTTTGGTTCCATAAATCTGTCTTAGGTGAAATAGTTACAAAATATGCTATTTTTTAAAATTATGATAATGATTAGAGGAAGTCTTACATAGACACAACTATTTTTTTTTGTGCAATTCTTTTCCCTCAAATTAAGTTTGCATTGAAGTTGAATGATTTTTGTGTGCAATTTATCATTTTGACTTTATATCTTTTTTTTGACATGAAACTTCTCATTCATTGCAATAATAAAAGGTCATTACAAATGATAGAGGCAACAGGTTCAGGGACATTTCCCCACCACAACATAGATCCTACATTTCTAGCCATTCCTACAAGGCCATGAGCAGCCCCATTCTTACACCTCTTAACAGCAACTATACTAACATTAGTCAATCTACCTAATAAATCAAGACAATCAACAATTATCATATCAATATCAGTATTGTATAAAGACCCAGAAGCACATTTTACTACAGTTTTAGAGTCTAATTCCACAACCACATCCTGCAATTTTTGTTCAAGAATCCAATTGAGACACCATCTCAGCCCTAAAGCTTCAGCCACTAAAGGAGTAGATTTAATTGTTTCCCTTTTTGTCATCGCTGTTAAAACACCGCCTTCAGAGTTCCTAGAAATCAGTCCCCAACATGTATAATTATCTTCAAAACAGCCAGCATCAATGTTAATTTTTGTGACCCCCACAGCAGGACAAACCCAGCCATCTACTACAGCAGTAGTGCTCAGACTAGAGCTACCCTCGCCTGTAAACAAGTTGCAGGCTTCATTAAACTCAGATGCAAAAACAGAAATATCAGAAGCAATTTTCACAGGACAAAAAAGAGAATTATTAAAAACAGTATCATTTCGTCCTTTCCAAATGCGCCAAAGGGTGATAATAAATAATTGAGCTGCTTGAAGGTTGGAGTTGGTGAGCCACTTATTCATCCATTCAGACAAACTCATTATAGAAGGGACATGTAGACCAAGTGGAGAAACAAACCAAAGCCTTTGAACCACCTGGCAATGCATGAACAAGTGGTCTTGAGATTCTTTCTCAGCATGACAAAGAGGACATGTTGGATCCAAATTAATCCCTTTTGATTCCAATCTTTTCCTAGTTGGTAGGATATATCTAGCCATTCTCCAGAGGAAATTTTTAACACATTGAGGCACCTGAACTTTTCAAAGAGCCTTCCAAAAACCTTGGTCCCCGGCAACAGAGGATTCTGGAATATTTAAACTTGCACCTTCTTTCAAAATGTGGTAGGCTGACCTGACTGAATAATTACCATCTCTTTCCCAGTTCCAAATCCTTTTATCCTCATCCAACCTCCAAGAGATGGGAATACTAAGAATTTTATTGGCTTCATAATTGTTGAAACTGTTAGTCACCAATTCACGCTTCCATTGCTTTGTGTCGACATCGATTAGCTCTGAAACTAGTGCATTAGGCTCAAGGTTTTTTATTGGACTCCAAACTTTGAAATTTGAGTTGTTAGGGATCCAAGGGTCTGACCAAATTTTAACCTTCTGACCATTTCTAATAGACCATCTCATACCCAAAGCAATCACTTCTCTTGCGTGCATTAAACTCCTCCAAGCATAACTTGGTTGATGACCGGTGTTAGCCGCCATAAAGTTGGTTTTGGGAAAGTATCTACTTTTGAGAACTCTGGATAGCAAAGAAGTCTCATCATTCATGATTCTCCAGCATTGTTTTCCCAATAAGGCCTTGTTAAAGTCACTAAAACCTCTAAAACCCAATCCACCTTTGGACTTAGATTTTCCCATGCGGTCCTAGCTTAGCCAATGAACTTTCCTCTGGTTTTCAGACGAACCCCACCAGAACTTAGAGAGCATAGATTCAATATTGTTGCAGCATCTTTCTGGAATCTTGTAACAACTCATAATGTAATTACGAATGACTTGTGCGACAGCTTTGATTAGAGTTTCTTTCCCTACCCGAGATAAGAAATGGAAGGAGATGTGCTAATCAAAGCTGTCGCACATCTGTGGATAATAAGCACATAAAATCTGCAACGGGTGTTGTGCAAATATTTTAATGGACTTTTGCATATAAAATAAACTAATATTTTATAAAAACTCGATACTAATGTTGATATTTTAATTTTTTTTGAAATTATATAATGTTGACTTTATGTATGATTACAAATCAATGAATGCAGTATGCCATGCAAGTCTTACACCATTGCAAAAAAGTGGCTGAATTTTGTACTAGTATAATAAGAATGGAGCATTGGGCAAAATTCTTTAGTTTTGGTCTCCATGCTTGGGTTGATTGGAATCTCACAAAGGATGAAATTGGTCATACTAATTGGAAATGGTCAATTTTCTTTGGAGTTGCTATAAATGCTCTTTAGTAAGATAGAAACTCATTAATTTTTTCACAACATTTAGACCTTAAACTTGATTCGTGGCATTTGATATTTAGACATGTGATTTCTATTACTTATTATATTCATCATTCTTTAGAGTATATTGACCGTGTTAATAATATAACTCAAGTATACTGGGAACCTCCTCTATAAGGTTGTTTATAAGCTTTGTGGCTTTTGTCAAAAAAAAAAAAAAAAAGCTTTGTGGCTGGATCACACAATCGTGCTGCCGAAAAATCATTCTGCGGAGGCCTTATCTTTTGTTAGTTTAAGAAATTAAAAAACAAGAAAAAGTATGAGACTAAAATATTTTTTTAAAGAAAGATCACATGTGCTTCTTCGGATGTACTGATACATTTTAAGTCATCAAATTAATAAAGGGTAATTAAGTTAGATAAAGTGGGATCGCCGAGATTCGAACCTTGACTCCAGCATATATAATGCATTGTTTCTGCCAATTAAACTAAACTTACAAAATAATAAACGATTATTTTTATTAATTAAAAAATCATTAGTCAATTATTATATTTTAAAAATAATAATATCACAAGAAAAAAAATACAATTTTACCATTATAAAAAAGAAATACAATTTTATTGTTTACAAGCATTGTTTATAAATTAACAATATCGCTATCGATTTTGTCTTACATTTGCTTCTAGGAACAAACAACACGATCTTTCTTCTTCTATAAAAAATGGTGAAGGAAAACATGCAACAATCACTTTTTGGCCATTAAAAAAAATTCTTGCATACTCGGAAAACAAAAAAGAACCATAATAATAATCTAGAAAAGTTGTGTTTCTATGAATTTTAAAAAATAAAAAATAAATACTTGTGATCACAAAAATTCAATAATGATATTTAAAAAAATAAATTTTAAATAATGATAAACAATGAAAATAAAATTTATAGATTTCGTCAAAAAGATAAATTTCTTTTTTATAGCGCTCACTCAAAATGATTTTTTATTAACTGAAAATCTAGAAAAACTTCGTTTGTAAAACTTACATTTAAATCTTAAACATATGCATACTTAAATCAATGACGACAATGTCGTATTATAGTAAGTTCCCTTCATTCTAATAAAGCATACATACACAACTTTATGTCAAGATAACCATTTGTTCCGGTATAAGTAGCTAATTATCTATTATTCCAGAGTGGGAGGGGTTGATTGGGATTGTTTAAGCAACTCGCAAAATCGTTGACCTTTTGCAAATTGATTTTGCGTAGCTTTATCAAGATCATAAGTTTGTGCAAAAGCTTCTAATTCTACAAATTGTACAAATTCCAATTTTATTTTACTTTTTAACAAAATTCCAAATTTAATTTACCAGCTACTTGTTTCATGTCTTTAAGTCGTTGATCCAACTTTGGGAACGAAAAATATCCACCTTAATTGCATGTCTGATTCCAGCAGACTAAAACTTTCTTCCATCAAAATTGGAATATAGAAGAAATCTTAACCAAGGGTTTAGAATATATTATAAGAAATGAAATAAATCATGCATTCAAGAAGATATAACAACCAATATAAAATTCATGCAATATTCACTTTAGCCATAAGAAAAGTAAGCATGAACAACATAAATTCTTTTGGACAAATTTAATGAAAAAGGCTGAGAAAATCTCCCATGTAACAAGTCAATATTTGTTTTTTCATGGTTTCTTGGCTCACTAATTTTTCCTCAAAAGAGAAACCTTTAATTATACCTCAGCCTTTGCCAACCATATAATCTAAAACCCAAAATATATAAACTTTGATATGTCAAATTTCTAAAGTAAAATATAATTTTAAAAGAGACCAAATATTCCATGAATATAATAAAAATGGTTTATTTCGATATATATATATATGGTCCAAATCTTTAACTAGATACATCAACTTTTGTTGACTCACTTTTATTTATATTTTGGGACGGAGGGAGTATATATATATATTCATCGGCATCCAAGTCTTTTTTTTCTTCATCGGAACTTGCCTCATCAGTTTCTTTTCCGACAGTTTGTTGTTTTCTTTTCGCACGGGTTTCCTGAACCGGCTTCTTTTTTATTTTTTTCCATGCTTCTTTGCTTTGTTGTCATCTGAACTTCCCTCGTCAGATTCCTCCGTAGCAGATTGTTCTTTCCTTTTCTGAATCGGCTTCTTTTCTATTTTTTTTCCATGCTTCTTTGCTTTGTTGTGATCTGAACTTCCCTCGTCAGATTCTTCTGTAGCAGATTGTTCGTTCCTTTTTTGATCCGGCTTCTTTTCTATCATTTTTCCATGCTTCATTGCATTTTGGTCATCAGAATTTCCCTCGTCAGATAGTGTTAGTCCAAGGCTGAAAGTTGGAATTTTTCCTAGCTTAGATTTGTTAACCTGGATCAAAGAAAACAATTACCATCATCAACAAAGGAAAAGAAGAAACCATTTCCAAAGATAAATGGTTTTGGCACAATTTGATGATATTTTCACATAATCTTGTGATATGATTAATATTGGTATTACTACTACTACTACTAATTGGAACAAACAGAAGAGTTTTATTACCTAACATAAATTCAGAACTAACATATCATTTTAGCTACAAAAGAGATTTGTTAACTAACATAATGCTTACACAAATACAAAAAATTAGTAGTAGAACAACACATTAATAAGATACAAATAGAGAAGATGAGAATGAGTCAAGTTACATGTATAACTTGGATTTAGTTTCAGACAGGAATAAGAATTACAGTAATTAGTCTATATATGCAGTCAAAGGAAAACCATTATTTACATCAAATGGTTTTGTAGGCAAACTTTCTGAAACCATTCAATGTGAAAAATGGTTTCAGACATACTCCAACTTCAAGGTGCTAGTAATATTGCTAATGATAATTATAATTTATCATTCATAAAAAGCTGTTTACCACCTCCTCCACATTTAATCAGAAATAATTCAACTTCATTTACACAACTAGACCAAAATGACCAATTAATCTCTAACTCTAATAACATTTTTCCATTGCAACCATTTTAACCTTCTTTCCAAATGAACAACACATGCAGAAACAACAATCTTCTTAATGATATGGATTAGTGTGTGTCTAATATCCCAACATTTGACTCAATTCTTAAAACCAATTTTTGTCTCAAATGGTTTCAAGCAGTATTAACAAGTTCATAATGATCACATTCTACTCAACCAGTGAAACCACATTTGACTCAATTTCATCAATCATAAATTGCACAATCCTATAAAATTCAACAAATCTCCAACCCTAAGTAATAACTAAGTCACAACAAAATTGAAAACACAAGTTAAATTAATAGATTACTACGATTACTTGCCAAACTGAACTAAAAAACCATTTTCAACAATTTTATGAACAAATTTAACAGAGAATCACAATAAACTTTAAAAAAAATAAAAAATAAACTGTAATTTTTAGGGTTTCAAAGATGATTTTCATTAATATGCAAACTCAACCACAAAATTGTTAAGTTATTTACGAAAATGAGAAAGAAGAAAGTAGTGGAAGAAAACCTGTGTTGTGTTCTTCATTTTTTTTGTGGAAAACGATTTCTGAAGTTTATGTGTTGCTTCCATTCTTGCTTGCGATGATGACGACGGTTTCAGTGATGTTGATGATGACGGTGATGATTGACGACGACGATGGTGATGATGATGATGATGAGGACGATGGATGATTCCGGCGACGGTTGCAATAAATGTGATTTAAAAATAAACCGAAAAGAAATAACGGTAAAGCGAAGAAAGTAACGGACGTTTTCCCGTTTGTTTTGGGCTTGCGGTGTAGGAGTAAAAAGGGGTGTATTCATGGAATTGGGTTGGGCAGCGCGCTATTGGGCCGGACTTATGCAGCGTGCATAAGCTTTGCTTATGTATAATAACCGGACCCGTACTCTTGGGGCATATGTTAGCATTTGCCTTACATTTATTCATATATCTTTAACTAATATTACCTCTGTCCCAAAATATAAGAAATAGTTTGACTACTACACGTATGTCAATGCACAATTTTAATCACAAATATCTTTAATTCTTTATTAGTTAAAATTATAAAAACTTATTTTGAAAAAACTTAATTCTTTATTAGTAAACAAACACAGATGCTTTGTTCATATTGTGAGCAAAACGTAAGATCATCAACAATGTCGTTCTCACTCTCACTCTCAAGGTTAGTTTTACTTCGTTCTCATCTCTCACCTTTCACTTTCCTTCATTCCTTCTCCTCTCAATCTCGATTCACTCACAATGATATCGACACTGATGATGCTGTTTCCTCTTTTCATCACATGCTCTGTGTGAATCCCACCCCATCCATTGTTAAATTCAACATGATCTTAACTTCCCTTGCTAAAACAAACACCCATTTCTCAACTGTTATTTCACTTTCTCACCAAATGGAATTCAATGGAATTAGGCCAAGTAATGTTACTTTGAGTATCTTGATGAATTGTTATTGCCACTTAGGTCAAATCAATTTTGCATTTTCTATATTGGGAAAGATTCTTAAGATAGGTTATCACCCTGGTACGATAACATTGAATACACTTATCAAAGGTCTGTGTCTTAACGGTAAGGTCAAGGAAGCTCTTCACTTTCATGACCATTTGGTTGCACATGGATTTCACTTTGATCAAGTTAGTTATGGGATCTTGATCAATGGCTTGTGTAAAATGGGGGAAACTAGAGCCGCATTGCAGTTGTTGAGACAAATTGATGGGAAATTGGTCAATACCAATGTGGTAATGTATAGCACAATCATTGATAGTTTGTGTAAAGACAAATTTGTAAATGATGCCCATCGGTTATATTTTGAAATGATTGCAAAGAAAATTTCTCCTAATGTTGTCACTTTCAATGCTCTAATCTATGGATTTTGCATTGTTGGTCAATTGAATGAAGCATTTGGTTTGTTCCATGAAATGTTATTGGAAAATATCAACCCAGATGTTTATACTTTTAATATATTGGTTGATGCTCTATGTAAAGAAGGAAATGTGAAAGATGCTAAAAATGTGTTAGCTGTGATGATGAAAGAAGGTGTGGAACCAAATGTTGTTACTTATACTTCATTAATGGATGGGTATTGTCTAATTAATGAAGTGAATAAGGCCAAAGATATATTCTATTCTCTAGCTCAAATGGGAGTGACCCCTAATGTTCGTTCCTATAATGTCATGATTAATGGGTTGTGTAAGATTAAAATGATTGATGAAGCTATGAATCTCTTTATAGAAATGCAAAACAAGAACATTATCCCTAGTACGGTAACTTACAACTCTCTTATTTATGGTTTGTGCAAATCAGGGAGCACCTCTAATGCTTGGGTGCTTCTTGATCAGATGAATGATAGAGGTCTACCTGCCAATGTAATCACTTACAATTCTTTATTGCATGCTTTATGTAAAAACCATCATGTCGATAAGGCAATTGCATTGGTCAAGAATATTAAAGACCTAGGCATTCAACCAAATATGCACACATACAATATACTTATGGACGGACTTTGCAAACAAGGGAGACTTCAGGATGCACAAGTGATTTTTCATGATCTTTTGATTAAAGGCTACAATGTAACAGTCCCCACATATAATATTATGATCCATGGTCTTTGTTTAGGGGGCTTGTTTGATGAAGCTGAGGCCCTGCTGTCAAAAATGGAAGACAATGGTTGCATTCCTAATGCTATAACTTATCAAACAATTATTTACGCTCACTTTGAGAATGATGAGAATGATAAAGCAGAAAAACTTCTACGTGACATGATTGCTAGAGGTTTATCGTAAGAGAAATACTAGTTAAGATGATTTCTTTTTACTTATTATGTGTTTTTATGTTCATTTTGATAGTATAATGCAACAATTGGTTGGAGTTTTTTATTCTTGACATAATTATATTTTCCTTTCCAATTGCAGTGTATTTCCTGTTAATTTTTTTTGCACTTTGGAAGAGTTGAAAACTTAAGAAAAACGTGTCTGCATGATATGAGTTATCTACTTTATAAATGAATAAATAAAGGAAATAGAAGCAGAAGGAATGAGAATTATTTAGCAGACATATTTATTTGCTACTTCATATTTGAATCATGATCATGTGTTATGATATAACCAAAATTCTGAATGTTGTAACTGATGAAGCACCTCAGTTTCATATTATAATTCATTTATGTTGTTGAATTTGTATTACTAGTTCGTAAATTAACAACGATATATTTGCCTTATGTCCTGGTAATTGACTGCTTTCTGCTAAACACCTTGATAATGGTATATAGATGGATATGAACTTAATTATATTCAGTCAGTTAAAGCTTTGTTGAGAGGTCAAACAAAAAGTTAGAATGATGATACTGAAACTGCGCCCCTATGGAATGGACTAGATTCCATACATCTAAACTTTCAACTGCATGGCTGAGATCATGACTGTGAGTTTGCAATGGTAACTGTTGAATTGAATTGGCTTCTCGCAAAGGTTGGCTTAAGCTCTGCACATTCAGTCGTCAAGGCCTTCTCCAATCCAGACTTGGTGCCTTGGAATCTCAAAAACCGCTTGAGCACAACAGAACAGATGAGCTTATTTGTCTCTGCACATTCAGCTACCATATCATTACAATCTATGCTTGGTACTCCTTTACCTCAAATAGCATGGTAGATTTCAGTCACAACAATCTGAATTTTACTTTGTCAATCGAAGGTACAATTGAAAAGCTACGAGTGATTAATGTTTAAAAAGATGCGAGTGTATTTAGTTAGCAAAATGTTCAGCTACTTCGTGGATTTGCTTCAATCAGTAGAGAACTTCTACCGATGACACCAAATGAGAGGAGGATATTTTGGTGAATGTGGTGAACCTCTTTGTCATCGTTACGACGTTACGCAAATCTAGATGTGTAAGGTGCTCAAATTATAGGAAATTGTTGCTGGTTTCCCATTATTTTGTGGATTTGGTTGAATCCTGCATGAGTGTGGTGTTCTGTTATGTTAAAATCAGATTTTGCATGGATTGAATCTATGAAGCTTCCTCATGGCTAGTGTGTGCAATGGTTGATTTTTGGGTATGACTAATATTGAATTTTTCAGAATCTGGAGCAAGTTTGATTGTATGTAGAATGCTATTTTACTTGTCTTGCTGTAGTTTAGTGACTAGTAGCTACCTACTGTTACGCGACAACAACACTTCCCTTTGGTGACATCCTAGTCTCTGACATAATTTTTGCTATAACTTCTAAATATTTTTCAATTTCTTCATTGATAAATCCCATTTTCAGTTCATACTTCATTATGAGCAAGAAAATTGAAATTAAAGCCATTCAAAGATAACCTGAAGGGTATTATCCATTTTTCACCATTTATGTATCTAACAAAATACAACCTCTACACAAAAGCCACTTTTGTTACAAAGCAGCATCTTAACAAGGTTGCAATAGTGCCTGAATTACTTCACATTGTTGCCATAAAAATATGCACATAATAAAAGAAATGAACAAGCATGTCAGAAAACAAAGTATAAGCATCAATGATACATAAACATCCAAAAAATTGCTTACAGAAATCAAAGATAACCATCAATGATGCAGAGACATCCAAAAATTTGTGTACAGAAATCAAAGTATAAACATCGGGGATACATAGACACCCGGCTATTAGTGCCGTGCTATATGTCAAGTTTATGATTAGTGTATAAACGTCAGACTAAACTTCTCAGTTCTAGTTTTCTGCCATCAATCGCCACCAATTTGCCTCTTCCAAGAATCTTCCACAATCAGTTCATCAACTCCCCAATCTTCATAACTGGAGAATTTTGCAAAAACAAAAAACAAATGCCATAAAATATGGATTGAGTCTTAACATGCCACTCACCCCTTTGCAAAACTTAAAAAAGAAAAGGAATCAAGCAGTATATTGTAATGAACCTTCCATCAGGCAAGTAACGACGGATGGTAAAAGGTATCTTTTTCTCTCTAAGCTCCTTCATGGCAATCTGTGCAAATGAATGAACAAGATATCGGACATTAGTGAACAAACTCGGAACCTTTTGATATTACGTACTAGCATAACAAGTTATGAATGCACATTTCACAATGATCATTAAGACATACTCAAATGCAGCAACACTATGTGGATTAAAATATCAAATGAGTAAACAGAAGAAAAGTTTCTCATACCTCAAGAGGGTCAGTCTCCCCTTCCAACTCAACCATGACAGGTGCGTTCATACTTCACCAATCAATTGCAAACCAGAATACAAGACAACATGTTAAAGAATTCATAAAGAATCATTCAGCAGAACAAAATCTTAACTTCACAAAGATCAGAACTTATAAGAATAGATACCTGATTTGAAGAGCACGTGTACCTAAAATCCGGGCACGCTCATACTCATATATTTCGATGTCTTTCGAGGCCTTTCTGTTGGCTCTTGTTCTTCTTTTTCCTCAGTTTCAAAAGGCTCTCCAGTCATCTCATCATTGTTTTCGTCGTTATCCGCCTCCTCCTCTGCACCTTCCTATCCATCAATAATTTAACAAATTCATTCAACTCAATAGTATGTTCCTTAAGATTTGTGTGTGTGTATGTGTTCGTCAGTGTGCATAGAACAAACTACTTTTCAAGGTTGCGTTAAACTACTTTTCTGTCAATTATACTGAGGTATATTTGAAATATACTCAATGCAAAACAAACTCTTTTTAGAGAATATAAAACAACCTCAACACTTAAAGGACATGTTTATAAACTTCATGCAAAACAACCTTAAAAGACATGTATATAGTTGTTAATTTACACAAAAGAGACCAGTCCAGAACAAAAATACTAAAATAAACCTCAATAAAATTAAGTAAATGTGAAAACCAAAACCAAAAGGTTACATTTTGCTTTAGTTTTCACAAGCATGACATAAAAACGAAAGAAAATAAATAAATACATAAAACAAACAATTATGTTTTATATGCAAAAGCAAGTATAATTGATTTCACTTCTAGAGGGGTCAAAATTGATTCTAGAGATCTAGAATTGATTTTGACATGTTTAGATCCTGTAACATAAAATTGATTGTGGCCATAGAATTGCTTCTACTTAAAGCTAAGCGTATATTTAGTATCACGATGGATATGTCTAAATCACAGTGATCTACCGTGATATTTTGAAGAAGATAAAAAATCGAGTGTAGCTTCTGAAAAATCACGGTGGTCATAGTGATTCTAACATATCCACCGAAATATCAAACATATAGGTTAAGAATTGTTGCTTCTCATTCTAGGATTGAATTTTACACTCAAATTTAATGTTCAATTCACTTTTATTTGAATGTATCCAAATATAAATCATTTTACCTTCAATTTGGGTTTAGTTTGAATTAGTTCATTCAAAATCTTTTTTTTTCCTTATACCATTCGAAATCAATTTTTCTCGCAGTAGAATCAAACATAAGTAAACGTGACAACAAAAATGTAACACATTTCACAAACAGAACATAAAAAATGAATGTAAATAAACAAAACAAACAAATATTAGTGTTTGCATGAAAAGTGAAAACAAGTTGAACATAGCTTAATAAGATATTCAACTGAGCAAAAATAATTAACAATGAGAGAGAGAGAACCCGATGTCTAAGTCATTGTAGTCCTCGTCAGCCATTGTTTGAAGCTCCTTTTGTTTGTTTGTGTCCGGTGAAGTTCCGATATTCAAAAAATAGTAACAACTCGATACTAATATTCTTTCGATATGTTCTGATACGCGTATCGAAAAAATATCAGTTAAATCATTATTTTTAAATAAAAAAAATAATATCTGATATGTTTCGATATTCGTATCTGAAAAGTATCGGTTAAATCATTATTTTTAAATAAAAAAACAGTACCCGATACATGTCCGATACCGAGATTATTTTTTGGATAGTACCTGTGATATTCTTTTGATAGTATTAATGATATCTTTTTTGTATAATACTTAATTTAAGATGTATAACTTAAGATGTACCGGTGATCATAATTTTTTGGAATAGTGTTAACTTAAGATGTTCTCATGTATCAGACCTTGAGAATTTCTAGTATTGATTGAGTTTGGCTTATTATGATGCTTTTGTATTAGACCTGCTTGTCTGATCTTTAGCACTTCTTATGTTTTTCCTTTGTCAATCTAATTTTTTACTTTTCAAAAAAAAAAAAAAAAAACTATAGTGTCATACTATATAAGAGGTTGATAAGCATTTGAGTTTGTCCCAAAATTCCCGTATAAGAATAGATGATTAATGTTTTTAATTATTAATATTATTGATTTTAATCATGTTTATATATTATGTATTTATATATTTAATTTTAAATTTATTTTTAAAATAACATATCACAGCAATATTGGATTGAGAACTTTAAAAAAAAAAAATTGTATCGATGTATCGGTATCGTGTTCCCGTATTGGGGGCTTCATAGTTTGGGTCCAAACTCTTAAACCCTCACACTGTCACACAAGACGATACACTTGTGTTTTTGGATTTTGATTTTATGGGAAACTTTATTTTTATTTTTTGGTACAATTTTTTTTTTTGTTTTACTAGGGAAGATTAATATTTTAAGATTTTACTTTTTTACTTTTTTTGTCAAGTAATCTACTCGTTAGAAATTTCACTCTTAAAGATGAATAAGTGGAATGACCAGGGTTCGAACTTCGATCCCTTACATATATAATACAATGTTCTACAAATTAAGCTACGAGAAAGTCTATCTTAGGCACAAACCTAACACTTGATTCTTAGGCACACATACATAAAGAAGGAAAAAATTAAAGAAAAAGAATTAAAATGATATTGATTGATGTGACGATATAATTTTTCTTTTAATTTGTTTGGTTTTTGTGTGTGTGCCTAAATAAAAATAATTTGGGGTTGTGCCCATAGAAGAATGTCTCTTAAGCTACACTCATATTAACTTTTTCACTCTTTATAATAATACTACTTTTGTCATTAGTACATTACAAATTCAATTAATTTAAAAAGCAAACTGTATGTCCCATAAGTCTTAGCTTAACTGGTAAAAATGCCGAAATTGTTAGGCCGGATGTCGCGACCTAGATTCGAACCAGGAATCTCTCACAATTATATGAGTTTAATTTCAGTGGATTACCACATCATCTAAGACAAAAAACAAACAAACTGTATCATATATTAAAGACCAAAAATAGTATTTTTATTTTTTTTAATTAAAATTGATTAATTGATCTATAATATAAACCAACACGATACCAACATTTATAATTACATTAAATTATATCATTTTTTACTTACAAAAAAATATTATGATATTTTTTTAAATTATTATCATTATCAATATGTCCATATTATATCCGGTATCTGTTCTGATTTCAACATTCAAATTTATTGAACTCTATATATATCTCTCCCCAATTCATTTCTACAAATTCATTCTCTCTACACACTCTTTCAAACTTCTCTCTAAATACTTCTCAAAACTTCTCGATTATCATTTCTCCATCGTCAATCCACTACTCAATCTTCTTTAAATATTTTCTCGGACCTGAAAAAACTATTAACTTTGTTATGACAACTATCTATTTATATATATTTTTTAATTAATGTGTATTTATCAAATTTATATATATATTCTTTTATACTACATTATTATTATTTCTCCATCATCAATCCACAAGTCATCTTCTTTATATATTTTGTTGGACCTGAAATAATTATTAAATATTTTGATTGTTATGACAATTATCTATTTAGATATTTTTTAATTAATGTGTATTTATCAAATTTTATATTTCTTATATATATATATATATATATATATATATATATATACTATTAAATACTAAAAGTAATTTTTTTTCAAAGATAATTAATTTTATTTTTTTAATTAATACCAAAACCAGCTTTTCCACCTAGTGTACCATCATGAATTTCCTACTCAATAGTCTAGCAAGTTGTTGCATATGAATTTAAGATAAACATGTCATGGACATAAGTTTTAATAGCTAGTGACATATCACAAGCATCTACTTCATTGTGAATGTGGGAGAATTTTTTTAGAAAGACATAATGAGTTATGATTTGTGTTGTCACAAACAGTTTGTATAATTTGATTGTAGAGAATACTTCAAATTATAAACAACCTGATAATATTTATTGTTGAATGTTATTACCTTTTCTAGTTTCTTTAAGAATATATCCCCTGTGGCTTCTAAGCATACCATGTTTTGAAAGCAAAAATTTAGATGTGGTGCAGAGGAGATAGCAGAACGACTAACGAGGGTTGGCACGATGCGGTGAGGCACGAGGAGGGTTGCTGGACGGTGGCAGAGAAGGGTGGTGCTTCTTGATTATCGGATTAGGGTGGTGCTTCTTGATTATCGGATTCATATTTTTTGTAAGGGTTTGGTAGGAGAAGGAATGAAGAACAATAATGATGAACAGTTTTTTTTTTTTGAGTTGTCAAAAAAATTATATTTTTTGTTATTATTTTGACAGATTAGTAAATTAAATTATGTGCCTTTTTGGTCATTTTATATTTATAACAGCTAATTTTATCTAACACTGCAATTTTAATAAGTTGGTTTTTCAGTTATCAGCTAGCTTATAGCTTATTTTCACCAATCAAACCAAACAATATCTGCCATATATAACAATACACATCAAGTGAAAAACTGAAATCTTCAAAAATTGAAAGGGTTCTATAAAATAGGACCACAAAACACATAAGAGAATCATATATTTAGGAACGGAGGTACGTAGTACTCAATAGTCAATAATATTCTTTTTATGTTGTTTAAGAAAGGGAGAAGACACAAAAACTTGAGGCCATCAATGTGCCAGATTTGCAAGTTCAGCTACCAATTCATTGTGCTGGAGGACAAATCTGAAGAAAGATGCACTCTATATTTTTCAAAATCTACTTCCAAACCTATATGTGCTTTTAGTTTAAATTCCAACCTTTTATTCTGCTTTAGAATTTAGATTAAAATCTTATATTTCATCTTTGACATTCTCAAATCAAGACAAATTAAACTAGCTACAAAACATGAATACTTTTCGTGTCAGATAGATTCCATTTACTTTTTCTATCACCTGGCCACCCAAATACCGCCCAAATCCACTGCAATACAGATTTCAGCTACAGTTATCTCGGTTTCCCGACGGATGTTAATGTTTTGTCCACCCCTACATATCATCACACCAACCAAATCTGAAATCTGACTTAAATGTTACTAGAAGAGAAGGGTCCAACTACCCTGCCTGCTGACAGTTTTAGGATCATGCCTTATTAGCATATAGTCCTGGTGGAATCAAGTGACAGACCACCATAATTTATGTGTGATGGACTTGAGTACTGATATCCACCACCACCAGAAGGAGTGATTGTGCAGAGTGGTAAGGAGAAGGCCAGATTAGATAACTAGATTGCAATGTGCACAGATAAAATGAGAGAAACTTGTATAAGCTGAATTGTTTTTTCTGAATTCAATGTTCTGAGAAACTTATACCAGAATGTTAGAGAAATTATTAGTGTAATAGGCTGCACAATATTACACAACGCAGAAACTACTTGAATGCATTGTGTAGAGCGTGGAAAATCTTTACACATTACACTGACAACGCATATCCCTTAAATCCTAACTATAATATAATGACAACTCTCTAAATCTTAAATGATATCAATGTAATACAAGTGCAGTACAGAGAGAACAATCTATCTCAGCAAAACAGGCTGGAGCCAAATGCACTTTTGCAACACGGCACTGATCAAGATAGGAAAGATTTGAATACGACCGGTAAAGGAAAAATTGGAAGTATAAGTCACTTAATTTAATGATCTACAGAGCCATTCAGCAACCAAAATCCAAAACTAAAAACTCAGTCCCACTGCCAAGCAAATACATCCCCCAATGATCTGCTACTGCCACTCTGACATTCCTTCCTTCAAATCCTTCCTTTGAACTGGATACATTCTGATAACAGCCATGAAGCTGATTGACAGCACATTGCAAAGATAAAGGAAACCTGTGTCAAAAAAAGAAAGAAAGAATCAATCATTAATGCTATTCTAATATCAAAATGATCATAACAGCAACTCATGACTTTTGATTAATATCAAAGTGCAAGTGAGGCCATCGAGTACTTCACCTTTACTTTTGTATATGTAACTATCAACAAAATAAATAAATCATAATCATAATTACATAATTGTCATCATCAAAATAACCAATTATATAATGAGAAATTATCATACCTTAAGTTACTGTTAGAGTAGACCTCTAGAAATCATTTCACGAAGAAGTTTCCCCCCCTTTTCATTCTCATCTTTATGAAAGAGAGCGCAAACCATAGTTTCATACGTTACAGCATCAGGAATTATACCATTATCCTCCATTTTTGTCAACAAGGCCTCTACTTCATCAAACAAACCCTCTTTACAAAGTCCATTGATCATAACATTATACATTCGGATATTTAGACTATAACCCTTAATTAAAAGATCCTGAAAAATCTTTTGTGCGTCCTTAAGTCTTCCTTCTTTGCATAGTCCATCGATAAGTATATTGTATGTGTGCATATCTGGTTGAATGCCTTGGTCTTTAATATTCTTGACCAATGCAATTGCCTTTTCAACATGATGGTTTTTACATAAAGCATGTAATAAAGAGCTGTAACTGATTACATCAGCAGGTTGACCTCTATCATGCATCTCTTCAAGAAGCTCCCAAGCACGGGAGATTCTATCTGATTTGCACAAACCATCAATAAGAGAACTGTAAGTTACTGTATTAGGGATAATCTTCTTGTTGTGCATTTCTTTAAATAGATTCAAGGCTTCATCTATCATTTTAATTTTACACAGCCCATTAATCAACACACTGTAGCAATGAACGTCGGGTATCACTTCTCTTTGGGTCATAGTGTTGAATATAAGTTTGGCCTTATTCACTTCATTAACCAGGCAATACCCATCCATTAATGAACTGTATGTAACAACATTTGGCTTTACACCTCCTTTCATCATCACAGCTATCACATTTTTAGCTTCTTTCACCTTTCCTTCTTTACATAGAGCATCAACCAATATATTAAAACTATAATTATCTGGGTTGATATTTTTCAATACCATTTCATGGAACAAACTAAATGCTTCTTTCAACTGACCAACAATGCAAAATCCATAGATTAGGGAATTGAAAGTGATAACATTAGGAGAAATTCTCTTTGCAATCATTTCAAAATATAACTCGTAGGCATCATTTACAAATTTATCTTTACACAAACTATCAATAATTGTGTTATACATTACCACATTGGTGTTGACCAATTTCCCATCAATTTGTCTCAACAACTGCAATGCGGCTCTAGTTTCCCCCATTTTACACAAGCCATTGATCAATGTCCCATAACTAACTTGATCCAAGTGAAATCCATGTGCAACCAAATGGTCATGAAAGTGAAGAGCTTCCTTGACCTTACCATTAAGACACATACCTTTGATAAGTGTATTCAATGTTATGGCATCCGGCTGATAACCTATCTTAAGAATCTTTCCAAATATAGAAAAGGCAAAATTGATTTGACCTAAGTGGCAGTAACCATTGATTACGGTGTTGAAAGTAACAACATCAGGCGTAATTCCATTGAATTCCAATAGTTGATAAAGTGAAATAGCAGTGGGGTAATGTTTCTTAGTCTTAACAAGAGAACCTAAAATCTTGTTAAATTCCACAATAGATGGAGTTGGATGCATACGGAGCATGTTATGGAACGAAGAAACGGCATTATCAACATTGTTATCATTATTAACATGAAATGGAAAGTGAGAGTATAATCGCCTTAAGAAGTGAATAATAGGAGAAGAAGAAGAAGAATGAAACCTGAAGCACGAAAAGGACGACATTTGAGCGTACTGCACTGCACCAGAGAGGAGAGGAGTATTCTAAAGGTTACAGTGAAGTGAAGAGATCGTGAACTATTAAAAGAATATTTTATTTTATTTTATTTTTAATTTAAAATCTCAGCCCTTAAATGTGTTTTTGCCATTTCGGTTGAATGGAGAAAACAAATGTTACCTAAATATAACCAGAAAACAAATGTTATCTACTTTTAATTCTTTTAGTCTCTTCCATTACTTTATAGTTTTAAAAATATAAATGCAAAAGTTGAGTAATGATCCTTTATATTTTCTAAAAAATTTCCTTTCACCCCTATATTTAACCTTACACGCAATGTTTTAAAAATCAGATCGGTGATTGAACCGGTGTAATCTTCAATTCATTGTTCAATTGGTTGGATAGGATAAACCGCTATTAAGCCGATTGAACCGGGATAATAAATATATTACTAAACATCTTATAAATAATAATTTTATAAATAAAATTCACCATAATAATGATAGCATTTTTGCTTTTTCTTTTGATCGGCTGATTTTTTTAGTTTATCGGTTCGCTGATTTTCCCAGTTCACACAAATTTAACGCGGTTTTTTGTCGGTTTTATTGACTAACGATTTCGGCCTTCCTTACCGGTGTTGTGTTTGGTTCACGGTTGAACAAGCTAGTCTGACAACAAGAGCGTCCTAGACGTCAAGAATTCCTTCAGCGTAAGGCGAATGAGCACGAGGCTGTGGAGCAGTAGCATGTAGATGTGGTTCAACATACATAGCCTGGTGGACCGTTTGTTGGAGGTGAGTGAGGAACATGCTAGTCGTGAGACAAGGCAACAAAGAGGTGGATATTGTAGTCAACAGTGGCTATTTGAGGTCTATCAAAGGCAGTGTTATTACCAGGTATATGGTTGTGCTACTAGGGCGTATCTGTTGTTGTTGATAGGATGTACAATATTTGCTTATAAGAGTTACATGCGCGTAGATTTTTTGGGTTGCTGGTGCGTTGGTTACGTTGTTTGACTAGTTAAATGATGCCTCATAGTATACTATTCCCTCGTAGGGTATGTGATTGTTGACACCAAAATTATAAAATTGATGATATTCACTTCGACTTGGTGTTATAATTTGAAAAAAATGAAAAAACTAATTTCGACCAACCATATGTGAAGGATTATACCTGTCTAGCAAAGTCAACCTGTCTAGCACCGAATGTGATTTCCTACCTTACACAAAAGGACTATACCTCAACACTTGAAGGGCTTCCTTGTTGAGAAACAAGTTGTTGCCACTAGTAAACTTGTTACATATAATATCGCAATCGATTTTGGGTGTGATGGAATATTTCGCAAGTGCACGAAGTATCGCAAGTAATAATAAAATCGATCTCACAAGGATTGAGATTATTCAACAATGACGAATTGGCTTAACTAGTAAATGTAAAATTAAAGACATAGGGGGAGTTTAACATTCAAATTTGTGAAAATGAAACTTTGGAATTTTATCAAACGGTTGGCGGACGATTGGATTTTGTTCCGATTCATTACATTCCACTATGATACAAGTTGATTGATTCCTAAGCATGGTTCATTCAATCACTATGACAATTTAACATAACAATTGCACCCACTCTCATGGTCATACAACTCACTACATCATACTAACATCCCCTAATCTCTTAGGTCAATTGCATAGCATAACATAAGCAAATTAAGTGTGTTAAATCCTTAGTCTCGACCTTTAATTCTCTATCTCTAGACTAATTACAAGGTTGCATCCATTAATCTAGTTCCAATTCACACAATTAATCTCTTAACAAGCATGAATTAATCATCATCACATACATTCATCAATGGATATGAAGCAATAAACACAAAATTAATGGAATAGTAATTGAATTAACCACAAAGAAATCAACACATAACTAGCATATGATTCATAGTTTCATACAATTATTCATCACAAAATCCAATCTAAAAACTTAGTTCATCATAGCTACAAGAGGTGAAAGGAAACTAGAATTGAAATACATGATAGTTGGAAGAAGAATTGGATGAGGAGAGATCTTCAATCTTGTTTCCAAGCCTTCAAATCTTGTTTCTCCATCATGATTCTCTTGATTTCAAGCTCCAAAATGATGCTCCAAGACCCTTTTTCCTTCCAATTTTGTAACCCTCTTCCAATGGGTCAAGTTTTCCTCTTATAGTGTCAAAAATGGGTCAAAACTGAGTCCCAATCTGCCAGTTTCGCCTCCCTGTTTGCTTGGCCTTCGCTTGGGCGAAATTTCCCCACATCATAGTTAGCCTGCGCTATGTCTAGCCTGCGCTAGGTCTAGCCTGCGCTAGCCTGTGCTAGCTTGAGCTAAGTTGGCAGAATGCCAACTAAAAGATAAAAAATCAGCATTTTCAGCATTTCTTCATTTTCAAGCTACCTTTCATTCTAAGTCTTTTGCACCTCAAATATGATCAAAACCACTTGAAAACACCTCTAAAACACCATTGAAATGATCTTAAAATGTAGAAATGACAAGAGTCATCACAACCCCAAACTTATCTCGTTCCTTGTCCTCAAGGAATACGTTTATCAAACGAAAAACCACAAAAATTTGACAATCTTCTTAAATCACTTCAACACACAATTCATTTGATCTTTTCATCAAGCACTTCAATTGATTAACCTTCCATGCAACATTTCCCTACAATGACTTTAATTCACACAACCATGAAAACATTCACAATATTTGATAAACAATGATCACTTCACACCACTCACATTCACTCGTTTATATAGTAGGTTAATCACTCAATCAACACATACCTAACTCTTCTACCATAAGCTTGCAAGCATTCTAAAAATAAATCAAATAGCATATGAAACACACACATTAGAGGACTTTCAAGGTTATAATGGGGCTTGAGGTAAGGTGGATGTTTTTGGGAAGTGAGTTAAAAACTTGGAGTTAAGAACAAACTTTTCACACAATTTTCAACACAAAACTTCCATTTTTCAAGGCTATACTAGAGAGCATTTCATTTCCACAAATATCAACAATCATACAATCACAAACCATTCTTTTTTCAAACTTTTCTTTCTTTTCTTTTCACAATCTTTTTGAAGAAGTCAATTTTTTCATTTTTCAATTTTTGGACTTCTTATTCTTTCACAATTTTCAACAAAATTTTTTCTTTCTTTTTCACTTTCAACATTTTCTTTTTCATGTTTTTTCAACAATTTTTGGTAACATTGCTTGCTCTAGTATACCCACCCCAAAATTCATTTGTTGCTAGTTCCAAAAGCAACCCCAAACTTAAGCATTTTCCATAAGAACAAACAAAAACAATCAACTTAACTCCAAGAAAACAATTTTTTTAGAAAAAACAAGGGTTAAGAAGACAATCAACCAATAAAATTTGTTTTTAGGCTCAAAAGTGGGTTAGCAAAGGATATAACATGATAAGGTAGGCTACAAAGGCTCTAGGTACCAACAAACTTGCCTCGTGTGCTAATCAATGCTACTCAATAAATCAAGAGAATAAAAGCAAGTTCTAGAGTCGAGAGAGGTAGTGGACTCACATATTCAAGCAAATAGAGTGTATAGGCTCAAGTCCTCACGGTTTAAAGGCTCGGATCATTAGATCATCAAATACGTGAATGTCCCCTAGCTTGTGCTTCAATCCATACATTGCAAAAATCCGTTGCACTTCAAGCATCACAAATCCATGCCTAAGGTCAAAACCAAACAAACCATACATCAAAGCAATTCAAAAATGATATCAAATCTTTGAAATCTTCCAAAGGATAAATGTGTGCCTAAACAACAATTAACAAGACAAATTTAAGAATCATGCAACATTCAAGATCATTCAACTTATTTCAACAAGAGGGATAGAGATACCAAACCCATGGGTTGCCTCCCATGAAGCGCTTGTTGTTAACGTCGCAAGCTTGACGTATCATCACAATGTTAGAGAGGATACTTCATCTTTGACTCCACCCGGCTCCTCTTGAGCTTCTCCACAAGGATCGCCTTTTGAGCAACACACAATACTTTTTCAAGAACCGGAGGACTTATGAATTCTTCCCACTTGTTCTCCCCTTTGTTGCTAGTTTTCTTTTTAACTTTGGGAGAAACCTTTTTGGACTTTTTCACTTTTTTCTTCTTTTGGACAACTTGAGCCGGATCAAGCATTCCAGACTCAACAAGCTTCATTACCTCTTTTCGCACCAATTCCTCCAAGGATGGGTTAGGAGGCTCAAGTGAAGGTGTGAAAAACACAAGAAGGGGGGGTTGAATTGTGTTTTTGGTAATTTAAAAAATTTCTTCTAAGTTACAGAGTACTTATCAGAGTTTGCAGCGGTTTAGAAAACAAGACACAATCAAAATTAACTTTGAAGGTAGAGAGAAGGAGAGAAAGATAGAGACAGAGATTTTTATACTGGTTCCCCTCACAAACCGAGAGTACGTCCAGTCCTCTTGTACTTACAAGAGAGTTCACTATAATCACCAAAGATTACAATTGCTCAAGCACACAAGCAAGAGACTTCCAATGCTCAAGTATACAAACAAGAGACTTCCTAATGCTCAAGCACGCAGGCAAGAGACTTCAATACACAAGTTTAGAAAAACAGAGTCTGAACAATTGATATGAAGATCAATGTTCAGTTACAAATTAAATACAACTTTTGATACAAGACTTAACTTAGAATCTTAATACAAAATTCTAAGGTTCAACTAATGAATTAACAGAAGCTGAAACTGGAGTCTTGGATTTTGAATATGAGTTCAAGTTGTACTTGCAGTTTTGTGCTTTAGGATGAATTTGGCAGAGTAACAGCTCTTTTCAAATTGTTCAAGTGTCGTATCCCAAAGCTTCAAACTCGCTCCAATTTATAGATGAAGGTGGAGCGTGTTTGATTTGAATTTGATGCGGTGAGATTGCGCCAGCTGTAGATAGTACCTTTGATATCCAAATCAGGTAACCTTGTATGTGATCAATCTTGGAGAGAAAGTTTTATCCAAATCAGGTAAAGAGTTCGTACAATAGTACAAACGTCACTATTCTGTGGATAAGATTGATTCCATCAGCTTTTGGAATGTCAGAGTATAATCATTGATGCAGAGAATGTTCTTCTGACAAAAACGGCTCTCACTGCTCTTTATCAGAGTCTGATATGCATCTTCTGATGAATAAAAATTTGCATCTTTTGATGAACCAAATATGCATCTTCTGATGTCTTCAAGTTCTGATCAGAGTTTGCTTTGCCATATCAGAGCTTCCAATGTGCTTTAAATGAATATAAAAATTAACTTGAATATCTGCACACTTGGATTAAATAATTAGTATACCCTATTGTATATTAATACTTTTGTTATCATCAAAACTTAATTGGATCATGTCAGAACCTCTTTTGTTCCAACAATCTCCCCCTTTTTGATTGATGACAAACCAAGTATTAATTTACAATGGTTGTTGATAAAATTTATCAAGCATCTCTTAGGTTTATGAGTTTTGCAAGCTCCCCCTAAGTTCAGCAATGATTAATTAAATCAGTTTGAAAATATTCATTTGAATTTTGAACTTAAACTAATACACTAGACTTTCAGAGGCTAGGTTTGCAAGCTCTCCCCCTAAGTCTGATACCTATGAAAGAAAAGTGCAATTTTCTTTTATACGTACCATGTATCAGAAGTTCAAATTTCAACTGATATTTTCCTCAAAATTATATTGTATATAGACAAAACGCGAAAGATAAAGATTTTGGAATTTGGTTTCAGTTTAGCATCTCATAAATTAATAACAGCTCTTACTCCCCCTTTTGTCATTAAACAAAAAGATAAAACTGACAAGAAATAAATGACAATTTTAAAAAAAAATGGTCAAAAGTAGAGTTTCAATGCAGTCAAGGTGGTTACAACTACTCCAATTAAATGACTTGTCGTAAGAACCAAGAACTTGTCCATTTTGAAACTACTATATAAGGACCATGAACTTTGTCATTTCACTCAACACTTCCATTTCATTGTGAAAAATCAACAATGGAGAAGGATAGAAAAGTGATCAAAAGTAAGAGAGTGCAGGAGAAGAAGAAGAAGAAAGTGAAGATTCAACATGACTCAGAGTCTATGAAGAAACTTCAGAAGATGAGGGCATCAACTTCTGCTCCTGTCAGAGTCAAATATCAAACGAGATCCAAGGCTAAACAACAAGAGTCCTTATCTGGGTCAGAATCTGAATGGGATTCTGATTGGAAGGAATTCTTGAGTACATACGTCCCTCCCAAGGAAGAATACTTCTCTTCATAATCAATGAGATCACTTTTCATTGATTTCACAATAAGGAAGTGAAGAGAATGTCGTGAACTCTTCCATTTCCCTTAGATTCAAATAAGCTAGATTTAGGACTAGCTGTTTTATGTAGGATCCAAGTGAAAAGTTGGATAGAGACTTATGTAATCAACAATTTTCAATTGAATAAACTCATTATTTAGTTTTGAAATCTTTGTGTTGATTTTTGTCTCAAAATTATTTATGAAAGCATAAAAGAAATAGACAACAAATAATAAACATATGAATAAATAATGAACACAGAAGATAATTGAATAAACAATAGAGTACTTAAAAGAAAATATTCAACAAGTTACAAATTAGATATCAGAACATGATAAACATTAAACAAATAATCAGAACATGTGCTTAGAATCCTAGGGGTTAAGGTTGATCAGGTTGCTGAGGCAATCTTGCATTGATGCTCTGAAGAGTAGTCATAATAGCAGCCAACATGGAGGAATGCTCATCAAGTTTTCTCTGAAAATTTTCCTGATTTTCCAATACATGCTGAGCATACTCTGGTGCATTTCTAGCCAGTTGCTCAAGCCTTGCTTGTTCAGCAGCTCTTCTAGCTTCCTCTGCTAGCCTAGCTTGCTCAGCAGCTTGCCTTTCCCTTTCTATACGCTCATCTTCCAACCTTTTTCTCTCCCTCTCCTCAGCTTCCAATCTCTCCCTTTCACGCCTCTCTTCCTCTTCCTTCCTAGCTAACTCATTTCTCAAATTCAGGTCTGTAGTGTAAGCCTTCCTGACAGAGCGAAGCATGAGAACCAGATTTTGTTCCATTAGGTCACACTCTTTGTCAATGTGCGCTGTGTCAATGGACCTGTGTGGAATGGCACTGGACATTCTCCTAAGATTCTTGTCAACGGCTTTTAGCAAATTAGTAATGTCATCCTGAGTTTGGTCAAGAGGTTCATTGGCTATTCTTGAGGGTAGGTGAGGTGGGAAAAATATGCAGTCCATAGAGAGATCCTGCAAAAGGTGTTGGAGATGTTGTGATTGGTTAGGAGGGGTTCTTTGTAGGATTTCAAGATTCAGAGTCTCATTGATTTGTTGAACATGATGTTTGATAGGTGTAGGTAAATCATATGAGTTGTCCGTAGCCACATGATGTGGGGATTGCTCATGTACATGTTCATCAGAATGAAAAGTATCAGAGACTTGCTCTTGCTCATGTTCTGGTGATTTTTGGTTGTTATGGCCTGATGTTGTATGTTCTGGTTGAGGTTCATTTTCTGGTTGATCATTTTCTGGTTCAGGTTCATTTTCTGGCTGTGGATTATTTTCTGGTTGAGCAACTTCTGGTTGTGGGTCATTTTCTGGTTCAGTGTTTTCTTGAGTGTTCACAGTTTGAACATTCTCAGAAATGGGTAGGGTTTTTGTGATAGAATTATCAGGGGGTGGTGAAGGTGTTTTATCAGAATCTTCATCCAAAGTTTGAATGATTGGAGCAGTACTTGTTGAAGCTTGTGCTGCATCATTGTGTATAAGATTAGTTTGGGATTCTGATGGGTTATGTAGGATGAGGTTAAACTGCTATGATATTGGTTGATTCTCAGAAAGATTATTGTCTTTCTCAGAATGAACTCCTTTTAAAATCTTATCAAAAGCATGTTTAACTCTTATTTCAGAAGGAAATTGAAGCCTTTTGAAATAATCCCTAATTCCTTTGCCGTCTCCAAGAAAAGTAGAAAACTTACCAGTTTCATTTCCATACAAAGTCTGTTTTGCCAGCAGATTATGAGGATCATTCCTTTTGGGAAGCTTCTCATGCATCTTATCAAATACAGATTCTTCAATGCCACACTCATAACCATCCTTCAGAGCCTCTTGCTTCCTATTAAACTCTTCAACCTTAGCCAATGCTGCCTGCATCACAGCTTCTTCCTTCTCTTCTTCTGTGAGATCCAACAACAGCTTCTTGACCTTTGGTTTCCTTGATGTTCTTGGAGCTGTGGTCTTTGGAGCCTTAGCAGCTTTCTTTCCAGCAGGACTTTTGGCAGCCTTTCTCTTGACTGGTGCTAGCTTAAGAGGCTGTTCCAAAAGCCTTGATTGACGAACTGTAAGTCTTGTAGGTTCCCCATCTCCTATATCAGCACCTAGCTTTTTCATGAAATCTGCATGTGCTTCTATTACTCTCTTTGCTTCACTATCTCTGACATGCACAAGCCAACTTTCACCAATGCCTTTCTCAGAGTTTCTGAGTAACAGAGGATGTGTTGGATGAATTATCTCATTATTCTTCACCAGCCTTAAATACCTTAGTGAAGTACTGTTCACAATCTTGGAACCAAGCAGAAAGGTACCTAATCCAGGAAGATATGGAGTAACAGCATCCAACAAACCACACTGTGCAAACATGTGGCTCAGTAGTCTTGAGTGTCTAACAATAGCTTTGCTAGAGATAATAGAAGTGCACAAGTTATCAAAAATGAGCCTTCCAATATCAACAATATTCCCTTTAGCAACATTGTATGTGAACAGCTTCTGAACACTTGATATTTGATCAGTGCCTCCCAATTTGGGCAAAACACTATCAATCAGGATCCTGTAGATTATCTTACAATTGTTTGTCCATTCAAACTTATCCTTAGGGTCGGTCTTAGGTTTGAACAGATATTCCTCCACATCAGGACCTACTTCATCAGACTGTCTGATTATCACACCATCACGCTTGAGCTTCAGAGCCTCAAGAATGTGGCAGAGTCTGATGGAGATTCTGAATCCAGCCACGAAGGATTCAATCTCAGTAGAGTAAAACGATCTCAAACCCATTTCTTCTGGGGTTCTCTCCTTCCATTCAGGGTGTTTTTCCATCTTTTCCCTGACTTTCTTGTCATAAACATCTCTTGTAATGACTGAAGCTTTCATCCAAAATTCCTTTACCAATTCAGTATAGGTTGGTCCATTGAGAAGATCAAAGTAATATTCCAAACCTTGCTTTTTGTAGAGGTTAACAACATCAGCGAAACCGTTTACCCTAATGCTCTCAAGATCAACGGGACTCTCAATAGCCACAATGATTTCGTCATATTTGTACGGTCGTTGATCTTTTGCAAACTCAGTAGGGTTGGATTCATTAGGTAAAATCATACAAGTTCTATTCAGGAATGTTGATGAGGATGCCATGGATGAAATTTGGAATTTAGGGTTTCTAAAGAGGAAGAAAGAAATTTCTGTGTTTTAGAAGAATGAAAGTGTAGGTTGTGAGAGTGCAAAAGTGTGAATGTGAACAGTTAGTGTGTTTAAATAGAAACTTACGCGCAAAAAACAAGTACACATACACAGGGGTAGTAGAGTATTTTACCACAATTGGGAATATGAGATGCTAATCATCATTAACCAACTTCTTTACCCTCTTGCAACAAGACATGTGTATTAGAAGATTGTTAAATAACTGACACGTAAGTTTGAGAAAACGAAAGGGTTTTTACAAAAGATTTTTACTTACGCGCCAGAACCATTTACCTTCTAATAAGATTCTGATAGTATATCAGAAGATATTCTCATCACAACTTCTGATACAGAAGGTTCTGATGACTTCATCTTCTGATTACTATTAGATTCTCACAAACTCAATTTTTCATCAGAGTCTAAGTTAATCAGAGATTTCCATCATGTTCAGATTCTTTTTGATAAAATCAAAACGTTCAACAGCTAAAGGTTTTGTAAAGATATCAGCCCATTGATTTTCAGTTTCAATGAACTTGAGATCAATTACACCTTTTTGAACATAGTCTCTGATGAAATGATGTTTAATCTCAATATGCTTAGCTCTTGAATGTAAAATAGGGTTTTTAGAAAGGTGAATAGCTGCAGTATTGTCACAATATAAAGGAATATTGTTACTGCTGATTTGATAATCTTCCAATTGATATTTCATCCAGAGTAGTTGTGTACAACATTTAGCTGCTGATATGTATTCAGCTTCTGCTGTTGACATAGCTATGGTGGTTTGCCTTTTACTAGCCCATGAAATTAAATTCTCACCAATAAACTGGCAGTTACCACTGGTGGATTTTCTTTCAATTCTATCACCAGCATAGTCAGCATCACAGAATCCAATCAGCTTGTAGTCATTGGATTTCTGATACAGTAATCCAATGTTACAAGTAGCTTTCAAATACCTAAAGATTCTCTTCACAGCAGTGAGATGAGATTCTCTAGGATCTGATTGAAATCTTGCACACAAACAAACACTGAATAAAATGTCAGGTCTTGAGGCAGTTAGATAAAGAAGAGACCCAATCATACCTCTATACAGCTTCTGATCAACCTTGCCTTCAGACTCTTCTTTGCCTAGACTTGATGTAGGATGCATTGGAGTATTCATGGGTTTGCAATCTTCTAAGTTGAACTTCTTCAGAAGATCCTTTATATATTTGGATTGATGAATGAATGTTCCTTTCTCTGTTTGATTTATTTGAATACCAAGAAAGAACTTCAATTCTCCCATCATGCTCATTTCAAACTCATCTTGATTGCTTCCAGTCTTGCTACTGGAGCATATGTTTCAGTGAAGTCAATTCCTTCTTGTTGACTGTATCCTTGTGCAACAAGTCTTGCTTTGTTCCTTGTGACTTCACCTTGTTCATTCAATTTGTTTCTGTATACCCATTTTGTTCCAATAATGTTCTTATGCTTGGGTTTGGGTACCAGATCCCACACATCATTTCTCTTGAATTGATTTAACTCTTCTTCCATTGCGACTATCCAAGCATCATCTGACAGAGCTTCACTTGTTGTCTTGGGTTCAATTAAGGAAACTAATCCAAATAATGATTCTTCAACTCTGAAGTTTGACCTTGTTTTTCTTGGACTATTCTTGTTTCCTAAGATGAGCTCTTCAGGATGTGATGATTTATATTTGAATGTGTTCCTTGGAATATCAGATTCTTCAGGGTTATCATCAATAGTTTGATGTTCTTGAGCAACATCAGAAGGTGCATCTTCTTGAGCTTCAGAGTCTTCTATAGATTCTATGTTGTTATCATACTCTGGAGCTTCATCTTCTGACTCATCAGATCCTGACAAATCTTTAACAGGCTCTGACTTTTTATCATCAGGCTCTTTGTCATCAAACTTTACGTGCATTGATTCTTCCACTATATTAGTTTCAGAATTATACACCCTGTATGACTTAGAGCGTTCAGAGTATCCAATGAAGATACCCTTACAGGCTTTAGAGTCAAATTTCTTAAGATGGACTTTGTTATTCAGAATGTAACATGTACAACCAAATTGATGAAAATAAGAAATATTTGGTTTTCTTCCCTTAAAGAGTTCATATGTTGTTTTGTTCAAAATAGGTCTTATATAGATTCTATTCTGAATATAACAAGCAGTGTTAACAGCTTCTGCCCAAAAGAATTTTGCTAAATTATTTTTCATGCATCATGGTGCGTGCCATTTCTTGTAAAGATCTATTCTTTCTCTCAACAACTCCATTTTGTTGTGGAGTTCTGGGAGAAGAGAATTCATGGAGAATTCCATGTTCTTCACAGAATTTTTCAAAAGGTTCATTTTCAAATTCACCACCATGATCACTTCTCACTTTCAAAATTTTTGAATTCTTTTCATTTTGAATCTGAGTGCAGAAGATGCTGAACACTTCATATGTATCATCTTTATTTCTCAGAAATTTTACCCAAGTCCATCTACTATAATCATCCACAATGACTAATCCATATTTCTTACCATTGATTGAGGCAGTGCTAACTGGTCCAAAAAGATCAATGTGTAAGAGTTCCAAAGGTCTAGTAGTAGAGACAATGTTCTTATTCTTAAAAGAACTTTTGACAATTTTTCCTTTTTGACAAGAACCACAAAGTGAGTCTGAGTGATATTTTATTTTTGGAAGGCCTCTGACAAGATTGTCCTTGCTAAGCTTAGAAATTAATCTCCAGTTAGCATGACCCAATCTTTTATGCCAGATCCATTTTTCATCACTCAGTGTCAAAAGACAAAGCACTTGTTGTTCCTTTAAATCAGAAAAATTGACTTTGTACACATTGCCTTTTCTATTTCCCTTGAAAACAATGGATTGATCAGAGTTTCTAATTACAGTACATGAATCCTTATTAAACACAACATCATAATTACTATCACACAATTGACTTATGCTAAGTAAGTTATGATGTAGTCCATCTACTAACCAAACATCAGAAATTGACAAAGAAGAATTACCAACTGTACCTATACCAATGATCCTTCCCTTCTGGTTGCCACCAAACCCTACTGTTCCTCCCTCTTGCTGATTCAGGGTGTGGAATAAGAGCTTGTCTCCTGTCATGTGACGTGAGCAGCCAGAGTCCAGATACCATGAACTTTCTTTTCTTCTTTGGGTGCATACCTGCAGCATACACTATTTCAGATTTTGGTACCCATACTCTGATGGGTCCTTTTTGGTTAGTTTTGAGAATCTTATCCTTCTTGTTAGAATAATCAGAAGATCTGGAGTCAACTGAGCCTTTAGAAAATTGTTTAGGCTTATGTTGTCTCTGAGACTTTCCTCTTGAGTGTGTCAGAGAACCAGTTACCAAGTTTGCCTTAGAAGTACTAGTGCCCCGCTTATTAACAGGCTTTGGTACTTTGACAGCTTTAACTTGAGTAGACATGGGTACTGATGTGAGGGGAACCTTAGTTTTAGAAGACTTAGGTTCAGAAGATGAGTTATCTTCTGGTACCTTATCTTGTGGTTCCAAGCTCACAAGAGTACCAGACACAGTCAGAGGTTCTGATGTACCCTTAGTGAAGTTTGAATAAGATTCTGATGGTGACTTGCTCAACACGACAGGTTTACTTGATTTTCCTACATCAGGACATGTAAGAGAACCAAGTCCTTGCCTTTTATAATAGTTGCTGAGTCCACCATGAATTATAGAAGTTACCCTAGTCTTATCTATGTTATGGTGCACAAACTCTTGTAGAGAGATTTCATACTCGTCATAAGGTTTGTGACATGTTCTGCATCCAGTCTCAAGCACCTTAATTGTTTTAAGAGATTTTTGATAGTTTGCTTGAGTCTGGGTGAGATTTTCATTGAGGAGCTTCATTTTTTGTTTGCAAAAATCTAACTCACTCAATTTTTCCATGTACTTCACCATTACATCTTTCAAAGCTTTGGTCATTTGAGTATT
Source organism: Trifolium repens (assembly GCA_030408175.1). Classification (NCBI taxonomy): domain Eukaryota; kingdom Viridiplantae; phylum Streptophyta; class Magnoliopsida; order Fabales; family Fabaceae; genus Trifolium; species Trifolium repens. Next base: position 12,993,513 of record CP125846.1, read on the forward strand.
AGACATTTTAGATATTACCTCATCAATGTCGTCAGTATCAGACTCTGAATCATTTTCATTGTCTGACTCACCAATGGCCATGAGCGCTAGGTTTGCTTCCTCAGAGTCTTCATCCTCAGATAGTTCATTAATATCCTCCCATGTTGCCATCAGACTCTTCTTGGCTTTGTTCTTGATCATACTCTTTCTTCCTTTACCTTTGGAGTTGAGTTCAGGACAATCAGCCATGAAGTGTCCAGGCTTATGACAATTGAAACAATTTTTTGTGTCATCCTTCTTCTCTTTGTTGGTGTTGTTTCTTGATCCAGATCCTCTGCCTTGAAAATTTTTGCCCTTCCTTAGTGACCACTTTTGAAAGTTTTTGGACAAGAGTGCAAAGAAATCATCATCTGATCCTTCCTCTTGATTATCTATGGAAGATTCCTCTGCTTCAGATTCTACAACTTTGGCTTTCAGAGCCTTAGATGAAACTGAAATAGATGGCAAGGCCACAGATTTTAGCTTCTTCTGAGGCTCATCAGAAGATAATTCAATCTCATGACTCATGAGTGAACTTATCAATTCTTCCAAGCCAAGTTTGTCCAAATCTTTAGCTTCTTGGATAGCTGTTACCTTAGGCCTCCACCTTGAAGGTAAGCTTCTCAAAATCTTCCTTACATGATCAGAGGTTGTATAACTTCTCTTTAGAACTTGGAGACCAGCCACAAGAATTTTGAATCTAGAATACATTGATTCAATTGTCTCATCATCCTTCATTCTAAAAAGTTCATACTGTTGGATCAAAAGAGTAGCCTTTGCTTCTTGAACCTGTTTGTTCCCTTCATATGTGGAACACAAGGAGTCATAGATGCTCTTGGCAGTGGATTTGTCTGTAATCTTGAGGTACTCATCATGAGTTATACATCCAATGAGAAGATCCTTAACCTTGTGATGCTTCTTGTAAAGTTTTTTGTCTGTAGGAGTGAACTTCTTTCTTTCTTCAACAGATAGCCTTCCCTTTTCATCTAGTCCTTGGAAAGTTACCCCTTCTTCAACCAAGTCCCAAAGTTCATCATCTAAACCAATAAGATGACTGTAGATTCTATCTTTCCACCAGGAAAAAGTAGATGCATCTCCATTGAACTTTGGTGCTTTGTTGCTTGACTTTTCTTCAACATCATAGTCATGTGGAACTGATTTCAAGCTACCACTTGGAGTTTCAGTCATAGTGTCTTTCAACAAGAAACTGTCTCACTGTTAGGTGATTAAAAACAGAACCGGGCTCTTGATGCCAATTGAAGGTGTGAAAAACACAAGAAGGGGGGGTTGAATTGTGTTTTTGGTAATTTAAAAAATTTCTTCTAAGTTACAGAGAACTTATCAGAGTTTGCAGCGGTTTAGAAAACAAGACACAATCAAAATTAACTTTGAAGGTAGAGAGAAGGAGAGAAAGATAGAGACAGAGATTTTTATACTGGTTCCCCTCACAAACCGAGAGTACGTCCAGTCCTCTTGTACTTACAAGAGAGTTCACTATAATCACCAAAGATTACAATTGCTCAAGCACACAAGCAAGAGACTTCCAATGCTCAAGTATAGAAACAAGAGACTTCCTAATGCTCAAGCACGCAGGCAAGAGACTTCAATACACAAGTTTAGAAAAACAGAGTCTGAACAATTGATATGAAGATCAATGTTCAGTTACAAATTAAATACAACTTTTGATACAAGACTTAACTTAGAATCTTAATACAAAATTCTAAGGTTCAACTAATGAATTAACAGAAGCTGAAACTGAAGTCTTGGATTTTGAATATGAGTTCAAGTTGTATTTGCAGTTTTGTGCTTTAGGATGAATTTGGCAGAGTAACAGCTCTTTTCAAATTGTTCAAGTGTCGTATCCCAAAGCTTCAAACTCGCTCCAATTTATAGATGAAGGTGGAGCGTGTTTGATTTGAATTTGATGCGGTGAGATTGCGCCAGCTGTAGATAGTACCTTTGATATCCAAATCAGGTAACCTTGTATGTGATCAATCTTGGAGAGAAAGTTTTATCCAAATCAGGTAAAGAGTTCGTACAATAGTACAAACGTCACTATTCTGTGGATAAGATTGATTCCATCAGCTTTTGGAATGTCAGAGTATAATCATTGATGCAGAGAATGTTCTTCTGACAAAAACGGCTCTCACTGCTCTTTATCAGAGTCTGATATGCATCTTCTGATGAATAAAAATTTGCATCTTCTGATGAACCAAATATGCATCTTCTGATGTCTTCAAGTTCTGATCAGAGTTTGCTTTGCCATATCAGAGCTTCCAATGTGCTTTAAATGAATATAAAAATTAACTTGAATATCTGCACACTTGGATTAAATAATTAGTATACCCTATTGTATATTAATACTTTTGTTATCATCAAAACTTAATTGGATCATGTCAGAACCTCTTTTGTTCCAACATCAAGTGGCACATTACCCGGATTGGGCTCTTCTTCATTCTTGACCGGGGTCACACAAAGAACCGGGATAACACCATTCAAATCAAAACCTAGACCACCTTGACCTTCCTTGAATTTCTTCAACAATACCTCTTCGTCCAAGGGAGTGAGAGAGCTACTAACGATAACCGGATCCTTGGAATCTTCATTCAAGAACACATATTTCCAATTAGGTGGAAGTTCTTTCAATTCCGGAACGGTAGGCATAGGTGCCTCATCACTAGAGCTATCCTTCACAACTTCTTCACTTGCCTCCACTTGGAAACATTTAGGCTTCTCCTTTTTATAGGGCTCCATTCCTTCAAAGACTTTGAAGCTCACACTCTCCTCTTCCAACCTTAACATCAATTCACCCATGGCAACATCAATTAACGCCCTACCGGTTGCTAAAAAGGGCCTTCCCAATAAAACCGGTGTATCCACACACTCATCCATATCAAGAATCACAAAGCCGGCCGGAAAGACAAATTCGGCACATCTCACCAACACATCTCGGAGTATCCCATACGGGTGTGTTACGGATCGATCGGCAAGAGTGATTTGCATCTTAATTGGCTTGACCACGACACCGGGGATGCGCTTCATCAAACTAAGAGGCATCAAATTAATGCTAGCTCCCAAATCACAAAGGGCTCTTCCTACATGCAAATTCCCGATTGAAATAGGAATCGTGAAGCTACTGGGGTCCTTTTTCTTTTGAGGTAGTTTGGATTGGATAGTAGCACTACACTCTTCATTCAACAACACCGGCTCATCCTCTTTGAGCTTTCTCTTCTTAGTCAACACTTCCTTCATGAATTTGGAAAACAACGGCATTTGCTCCAACACATCGGCAAAAGGAATGTCAACTTGTAGGCTATGGTACATTTTCATGAATTTCCCAAAAGCTTCCTCTTGGTTCTTCTCTTTCTTCGGTGCACGAGGATAAGGTAGCTTATCATATGGAGACACTTCTTGAGGACCGGAGTCATTCATGAGATCCCTCTTCTTTTGCCTTCTTCATTTTTCAATCTCCTTCCTCAAGGCCTTTCTCTCATTTTCAATTTCGCCCTCATTCTCCTCGTCACACTCATTTTCACCTTCTACCTCAAGCTCACTTTTTTTCTCCTTTTCTACTTCTCCCTCTTTTTCTTTACTTTCTCATTTTTTTCAACTTTTTCTTCTATACTCGACTCTTTTTCAACTTCTCCCTCAACCTTTCTTTTCACTCTTGGCTCTCTTACCGGTGGTGTAGGAACCACTCTAGATCTCAACTCGATAGCATTGCAACTCTCCTTTCTAGGATTTTCACAAGTGTTCCCTACAAAACCGCCACTAGATGATGAAGCCATTTGCTTTGATAGTTGAGCAATTTGAACCTCCAAGTTCTTTATCGATGCTTTGTGATTCTCATTGGAAGTCTCTTGGTTAATCCTCATGGTTTCAAAATTGCTTTGCGTCATCTTAATGAATTGAGTGAGAGTGTCTTCCAATGGTGAGACACGACTTTGTTGAGGTAGGTTCGGGGATTGATTTTGGTTTTCACCCCACCCTTGATTGTAGGGGTTACTCTTCCTAAAATTTGCCATATACTTTGCCTCTTCGGACCCCTTAGGCATACATTCCCCATTCTCATGGGCTTGGTGGCAAAAATCACACCGGAGTCCTTGCACTTGATTGACTTGAGTAAAGGGAGTACATGTCAAATGCTTGAGCAATGTTGACATTTGAGTGTTCATAAGCTTTGATGAGGCTAGAAGTGTCGTTTGGGTGTCTAACTCAAGTAATCCACCTTTCTTCTTTTCTCCACGATTATTGTTAGCCCTATACTCATTTTGAGCCATGGATTCAATCAATTCCATTGCTTCTTGCTCATTTTTCTTTTTCAACGATCCTCCCGCCGAAGCATCCAACAACATCCTTGTTTGCGCTCTCAAACCTTGAGTAAAGTGTTGCATTTGAGCGTGTGTATCAATACCGTGCTTTGGACACCTTTTCAAAAATAACTTGAATCTCTCTCATGCATCATATAAGGACTCGGCGTCACCTTGTTCAAAATTCACAATCTCGGCCCTTCTCTCTAGAAACTTGTGCATTGGGAAGTATCTCTCAAGGAATTTCCGCTCTAGCTCTTGCCATGTGTGAATGGTTCCACTTGGTAAAGTGTCTAACCAATCCTTTGCCCTTCCGGTTAGTGAGAACTTGAACAATCTTAGCCTCTTTTACGATTCATTGATATTCGGTGGGTCCGTGTAATCGCAAGCCTCATAAAACCGTCCTAGATGGAGATTTTGGGCATTGGCTTTCCGCCCCCGAGTATTGGTCCTCTTTCAATGCATTGATCACGGAGTTCTTTATGTCAAAATTAACCGGATTTGCCGGTTGGAACCCCAAATTTGCCAATTGTCCATCATTCCATTGACCATAATGTCCAAGAGTCCTCCTAGGAGGAGGTGGTGGTGGTGGATTATCCCCCATATCAAGGACTTCCACTTCTATCTCCTCTTGAGCAAAGTGTGCCAAACGAATTGCTTTCTTTGTTGCTCGCAAGGACCTATTACCTTGCATACAAAAACAAAAAAATACCAAGCAATACCAATCCAAAACAAAAGTAAAGGCTAAAAAGAAAAATAAAAGAAAACAAATAAAATCCTAAGCAAGCCAATTGCCTTGTTGAAATAAATCAACAATCCCCGACAACGGCGCCAAAAAACTTGATGGAATATTTCGCAAGTGCACGAAGTATCACAAGTAATAATAAAATCGATCCCACAAGGATTGAGATTATGCAACAATGGCGAATTGGCTTAACTAGTAAATGTAAAATTAAAGACATAGGGGGGAGTTTTAGCATTCAAATTTGTGAAAATGAAACTTTGGAATTTTATCAAACGGTTGGCGGACGATTGGATTTTGTTCCGATTCATTACATTCCACTATGATACAAGTTGATTGATTCCTAAGCATGGTTCATTCAATCACTATGACAATTTAACATAACAATTGCACCCACTCCCATGGTCATACAACTCACTACATCATACTAACATCCCCTAATCTCTTAGGTCAATTGCATAGCATAACATAAGCAAATTAAGTGTGTTAAATCCTTAGTCTCGACCTTTAATTCTCTATCTCTAGACTAATTACAAGGTTGCATCCATTAATCTAGTTCCAATTCACACAATTAATCTCTTAACAAGCATGAATTAATCATCATCACATACATTCATCAACGGATATGAAGCAATAAACACAAAATTAATGGAATAGTAATTGAATTAACCACAAAGAAATCAACACATAACTAGCATATGATTCATAGTTTCATACAATTATTCATCACAAAATCCAATCTAAAAACTTAGTTCATCATAGCTACAAGAGGTGAAAGGAAACTAGAATTGAAATACATGATAGTTGGAAGAAGAATTGGATGAGGAGAGATCTTCAATCTTGTTTCCAAGCCTTCAAATCTTGTTTCTCCATCATGATTCTCTTGATTTCAAGCTCCAAAATGATGCTCCAAGACCCTTTTTCCTTCCAATTTTGTAACCCTCTTCCAATGGGTCAAGTTTTCCTCTTATAGTGTCAAAAATGGGTCAAAACTGAGTCCCAATCTGCCAGTTTCGCCTCCCTGTTTGCTTGGCCTTCGCTTGGGCGAAATTTCCCCACATCATAGTTAGCCTGCGCTAAGTCTAGCCTGCGCTAGCCTGTGCTAGCTTGAGCTAAGTTGGCAGAATGCCAACTAAAAGATAAAAAATCAGCATTTTCAGCATTTCTTCATTTTCAAGTTACCTTTCATTCTAAGTCTTTTGCACCTCAAATATGATCAAAACCACTTGAAAACACCTCTAAAACACCATTGAAATGATCTTAAAATGTAGAAATGACAAGAGTCATCAGGGTGCGTTTGTTTTAGCTTTAAAAAAATAGTTTTTTCTTTGTATTTTTGAAAATGGATTTTGTACAACCGTTTTTCAAAATATTATAAGTTTTTTTATATTCATTTTTCTAAATTGAAACACTAATTTTGACATCATATAACATAAACATACATTATTGAAGAACAAAACATACTCAAAATCACAATTTTTTGAAAAAGTTGTATTTCAAAAATGATTTTTGTGAAAATCTATTTGAAATAGCTTCAAATCAAATGATTTTTTCGAAATTTTAATATCCAAAAAAAAATTCAATTAAATGACGAAATGATTAAAATAACATTTTAAGAATAACTATTCAAACCAAATTTTTATTTGAAGTTTTTATAAAAAGTTTCTTTGTAAATTTTTTTACACAAAATTATGTAACACTATAAAATCTATTTTTAAAAAAATCCAAACAAACACACCCTTTGTCTTCTAGGAACAAACAACACGATCTTTCTTCTTGTATAAAAAATTGTGAAGGAAAACAGGCAACAATCACTTTTTGGCCATTAAAAAAAAAAACTCAACAATCACAGTTTCTAAAATTCTTGCATACTCGGAAAACAAAAAAGAACCATAATAATAATTCAGAAAAGTTGTGTTTCTATGAATTTTAAAAAAATAAATTAAAAAACAAATACTTGATTAAAAAAAAAAATACTTGTGATCACAAAAATTCGATAATGATATTTAAAAAAATAAATTATAAATAATGATAAACAATCACATTTGAAATATAAAAATAAAATTTATAGATTTCATCGAAAAGATAAATTTCTTTTTTATAGCTCTCACTCAAAATGATTTTTTGTTAACTGAAAATCTAGAAAAACTTCATTTGTAAAACTTACATTTAAATCTTAAAATTATGCATACTTAAATCAATGACGACAATGTCGTATTATAGTAAGTTCCCTTCATTCTAATAAAGCATACATTTAAAGAGGATTTCTACTATAGGCACAACACCAAATCATTTTTCTATAGGCACACACACATTAATGACAAAAAGTAAATCAAAAGTAATTTAGTCACATCAATTGATATTGACTATTTTATTTATGTTTTAATTTTATTTGAGTTTTTTTTTTTTAAACCAAAAAAGGAGGAAGCAAAGAGCTAGCCTCCCCAAAATATATTAAAACAAGGCTTAATAGATCTTTTGGTCCCTGTATGTTCGTGAATTTTTGGTTTTAGTCCCTGTATCTTGTTTTGTTGCAAATAAGTCCCTCAATGTACAAATTTTTTTGGTTTTAGTTCCTAAAGTCAAAATCCGCAGGAAAATCTGAAGAAAAATCTCCACAAAAACTGCAAATTTTCCTGCGGATTTTGACTTTAGGGACTAAAACCAAAAAAATTATACATTCAGGAACTTATTTGCAACAAAACAAAATACAGGGACTAAAACCAAAAATTCGAGAACATACAGGGACCTAAAGATCTATTAAGCCTTAAAACAAAGAGAAAGAGAAAATATACAATGGAGGGGACTAGGCCAAAACTCCATTAAGTAGTGCAAAGTCTAAAACTAGGGACTCCTAGTTTGTTCCTATTAACACAATCAGAAATAAACAAAGGAGAGTCCTTCCAAAAAGCTAAAGAGTTAATAGTTAACCCATGATTTGCTAAACTATCCGCAACTTGATTCCCTTCCCTATAAATGTGAGTCACAACACAATTCATTTGTCTAAACATAAACATAACATTTCTCCATCGATTCCTTAACTACCAAGCAACTGGTTTCTCAGGATTGTTGAAAGCAGCAACAACAAGAGATGAGTCTAATTCTAACCAGAGATGCATCCAATTCTTTTGAAAAGCCATTTCAATGGCCCTCATAGCTCCACACATTTCAGCAACAAAAGAAGTAGAAATGCCTAAAGGATCCGCAAAAGCATAAATAAAATTAGCCTCATGTTCTCTGAAAATCCCTCCACAAGATGATGGACCTGGGTTACCAATTGAAGCACCATCAATATTGCACTTAATCCAATTCAAAACTGGTGGTTGCCAACAAACTTCTTTAAGGACAGGGATTCTAGGATGGTGAATATTAACTCTAAAACATTTCAGAAAAGTGAAGTCCCTAATAGAATTTGAAGAGTGTTTGTTGGTGTTGTTACCTGATAAAGAAGTATTAGAAATTAACAAAGCTAAAGCAGACCTCCAAGTCATAATATTATCATGAAATCTAGCTTGATTCCTTACAAACCAGATTGAATTCAAATTAGATTAATGATAGCAGCAATGATGGTTACTTTGGCTTGAGGAGACCAACTGAGATCACATAACTTCCACATATCCTCCATGCAAGTAAATTGAATGGTTATGTTCAAACAACCAGCAAGCCATGACCATAGTCTAACAGCAAAGGCACACTCAAAAAAAATGTGAAAAGAATACTCAGAGTTACAATTGCAAAGATTACACATTGAAGGAATAGCACAACCTCTAGTCATTAAGTTCTCATCTGTAGGGACTTTATTATGCATCAGTCTCCAAGCAAATAAAGATTTTGATGGAGGAATTGAAGGATTCCAAATCAACTTAGCCCAATGAAGAACTTGATACTGCTGCATTTTAAAGGTAAAGCTTGCTTAAGCTCCAAGTCACCATTGTCAGAGTGCTTCTATAATAATTTATCATGATATTCCTCCAAAGGAATGGTTACATTGTGCACAATTGAACTCAAATTACTGAACATGAGAGTTAGTTGAGGAGGTAAAATCCATTGACCTTTGTGAATGAAATCACTGACAGTAGCTGTAAGAGATTGGCCAATATGAGGAGGAATTTGAAGCTGATCAACTAGAGGACTGCCACACCAGCTGTCATTCCAAAAGTTGATATCACGACATTACCAAGAATCCACTCAGAATTATCTCTAATGACTTCAAATTCATCCTTTATACTGCTCCATATGGATGAGAAAATGTGATGCTAAATGATATTTCTTTTTCTCAAAACTCTATCCCTTAAAAGAATGGCCCAAGAATTGTCATCATTGAAAAGAGACCAACACAGTTTTAGATTTGAAGCTGAATTTAAACTAGTTAATGATCTCAAATTTAAACCCCCTTGATCCAAAGGTCTACACAACTTCTGCCAGGATATAGTAACCAATTTCCTTTTTTCAATGTCTCCACTCCAAATGAAGTTTCTAATGCATTTCTCTAAATCTTTAAGCAGAGAGATAGGCCAAGAGTAAACTGAAATGCTATAAGTAAGCATGTTTTGTATAACAGACCTAACTAACTGAACTCTACCAGCAATAGACAACAAAGATGTCTTCCAAGCTGACAATTTCAACTTTATCCTATCAGCAATGGGTTGGATAAAACTGGACTTAGGTTTGCCTTTAAAAATTGGAATTCCCAAGTAATTGAAAGGCAAAGATCCTAAGTTAAAGTTGAATAATTGAAAATTGAGATTTAACCTCCCTTGGGTGATTGATCCAGAAAAAAAAAGTTGACTTAGAGTTATTAATTACTTGGCCAGATTCAATAGCATAAAGATTGAATAACTCCTTTAAATGCTTCAAGCCATTCAAACCACCTTTGCAAAAGATCATCAAATCATCAGCATAGAAAGAGTGTGAAGGCACTCTAACATTCCTTGTTCCTTTGATCTGAGTCAGGTTGCCTTGAGACACAAGTCTAGAGATACTCCTACTTAGAACTTCCTCAGCTAAGCAAAAAAGAAGGGGAGATAGTGGATCACCTTGCCTAACTCCTCTATTACAGTTGAAATAGCCATGAGATTTACCATTGATTGAGATTGAAAGGAAAGCAGATTGAAGAATAACATGCACCCAGTTACAGAACTTTTCATTAAAACCAAATTTTTTGAGAACTTTCAGTAAAAATTGCCAATCCAAAGTATCAAAAGCTTTGGTTATGTCTATTTTCAAAGCTAAGTTACCACCAAAAGACTTGTTGTGAAGGAGATTTGCAGCCTCAGAAGCAATGCAAAGACAGTTCTTGATATCTCTGCCATGAATGAAACCATGTTGCTCAGCAGAAATAAGATCAGGCATAATGGAGGCTAATCTATCAGCAATGACCTTGGAGATAATTTTAAATTTAAAATTTGCCATTGCAATTGGCCTGTATTGATCAATTGAAGAATCATCAGATGACTTGGGAAGCAAGGCAATGATGTTTGAGTTGAAACCAGGCATGATCCAGCTGGTAGAAAAAAATTGTAGAACAGCATTAACAACATCATTCTTAACAATGTCCCAATAGTGTTGAAAGAAAAAAGCCCCAAATCCATCTGGTCCTGGTGCACTGTCCTTGTTGAGGGAAAAAACAGCTGCTTTAATTTCAATGTGTGAAGGCAAGACAGTTAATAGAGCATTAACTTCTTCAGTCACCAAATTAGGAATAACCTCCTCAGCAAGCCTGGAATCCTGCAAAACAATGTTAGTAGAAAATAAATTTTTGTAATAATTCACCACATGTTCAGAAATTTGTTCTTGGTTTGTGATCACTCTTTCACCAACTTGGAGGGAATTAATGATTTTGGTTGATGTTTTGATTTTGGCTAGCTTGTGAAAATATTTTGTATTCCTATCACCTTCCAAATGCCAATTTAGTCTAGCTTTTTCTTGCCAAAAAGCCTCTTGCCTATTAAGTGCCTCTTCATAACTAGCACTAGCTAATTTTTCTTCTAGTAATAAAGCATCAGAGTGACCATTTTCTTGAATTTGAGATTGGATTTGTTGAAGTTTCAGCTCAGTGGTAGTCACCAGATCATGAACATTACCAAAAGTGACTTTGTTCCACACTTTTAACTTAGCTTTAAGATTCTTCAATTTCTGACTAAGAACAAACATAGGACAACCAACCACACCAACACTCCAGCAATCAGAGATAACACTTCTACAATCTGGATGCATTGACCACATTTTCATAAATTTAAATTAAGTAGCATGAGAGACATTTGTGGTTTGAAACTCAAACAACAAAGGGAAATGATCTGATCTGAGTTTAGTAAGAGATGAAACAACAGAAACACAGCAAAGATCCAACCATGATTGATTATAAACCACTCTATCCAGCCTTTTTTCAGTATGTCTAAATCCCCCTCTACCATTGTTCCAAGTGAAATCAGCACCTCTAGTGGGAAGATGCACAAGGTTGAAAGAATCTGACCAATTTTGAAATTCTTCAATAGGCAATCTAGCAGGAGTAACTCTTCCTCTATGTTCATGTGCCCCCATGATCACATTAAAGTCACCAATAAAACTCCAAGGTAAATCAAACTGAGTTTGTAAAGAATTTAGAGCATTCCACAGATTCCTCCTAGTTCTATAGTTTGTTGAGGCATAAACAGCAGATAAAGCTAATGTTTTGTCATTCTCACAAATGGTAAAAGAAACATGTTGTTCATCAGAGGCAATAACAACAGGGTTAAGGGATAATTTACATAAACACCATAGGTTAGGCAAAAGATTAGGTCTGGTGTTCATAGCAAAAAGCTTGAGGTTCAAGTTAACTAACCATCTATTGGGCAAATCATCAAAAGACATCCAAGGTTCAGAAATTAAAACTAAATCAGGATTATATTGTTTAATTAACTTCTTAAGAGCTAATCTTGTAGGGGAATTAGCAAAACCCCTTGTATTCCAATAAATGCACTTCATCTAAAAGGTTTTGGAGAAACCCCTTTAGATCTGGTTCCATATGAGTCCCTGCTTGATTGCTTTAACTTCTTTTGAGCTTTTTTCTGTCCTTTGGATAACTGCACTTGAAAACCATCATCATGTATAGCTACTAATTGACCTGTGTCTTCCAGCTTCTTTTGCAATTCCTCATCAGCTTCAGCCATATTGGCCCATGATTCTTTGAGAAAAACCATGTCTTTAGAAACTCTCTCAGGAGTTGGCACATTCACAATCACATTAGATGTCATGTCAATAGGTTGTAATCTGTCACCTTGTGGAGTTTGCCCTGAAATCACACTTTGCACTGCCCCAACCACAGGTTGTGTATCATTTACAAAAGAATCTTGTGAACTAGTTTCTTCTAATACCAGAGTATTGGCATTATTCTCATCAAAATCATCATTTAATTCCTGCTCTATCTGCTTGTCTTGTTCTCTAAGTAATGTTCTAGGACTCATAGGACTCAAAATAGTAACATCAAGCTGCCTATTATCAACCTGAATTGTTGGTGAAATTTGAGGATGCTGACTAGAAGACTCACCCACCTTCTTATTACTATTTCCCAAAGGAACTTGAGGTGATTTACTGCTGTTGTCCTCCATATTTATGATTTCTGTTTCCACAATGACAGGCTCCTTCTCTTTACTTTGAATATTCCTTCTATCCTTAGTTTGCACAAAAACTTGTTTTGGTTCTACAGGTGCTGTTTTCTTCACATAATGATTATTTTCATTCCTTATGTTATCATCTTTGTTCCATCTCTTACAGTTATCAAAGTTATGACCAATAACTTTGCAACCATCACAGAATGCAGGGATATGTTCATATTCAAGGTCAACAAAAAAAGCAAACCCCTTTCTCTCCACCAACAACTTATGCCTTAGGGGTTGTAACAAGTCAATATCAACCAAAATTCTCACAAATTGACCAAAAGTTCTCTCATGCATTGGTTTAGCAGAAGCAGAGTCCATACAAATGAGAGTGCCAATACTTCCAGCAATGGTAAACAAAATGTTTTTATGCCAATACTCCTGAGACAATCCAAAGATTTTAACCCAAACTTGAACAGAAGTGTTATGTTGCAATTTTGGATTAAAATCTCTAGTCCACGCAAAAAGTTTCAATAAACCAGGGTTGAGATTCCAAGAGGGAGATGATCTCACCCTTCTAACATCTTCTAAAGTAGTAAAGGTGAATTCGAAAAAACCCTTACCAAGCGAGATAACTCCCCAACATGAAAGATCCTTCCAAATCAGAGCTAGCTTCGCTTTCAAGGCAACGACCGACAGCGGTGTTGAACCCTTTGGCCATAAGATCCGACCATGAAGGTTGTGCTTGCATGCATCAAGACCGGCTTCGTAAGCCACTTCTGGTATTTCAATAGCTAGTCGTTCCCCTTTAACAACGGGTTGAGGAAATTGTGAGATAGGAATATCGCAAAGGTTTGTAAGGGCTTGTGCAAAAGATTTCTGTGGTTTAACTGATTCGATGGGTTTGTTTTGTGGTTCATTCGAAAGATCTAAGCATTTCCAGGGTATATTGAAAGTAGTCATGATGAAAAAACCAAAGAATGGTAAGGCGGTGGTGGAAGAAAGGTGGTGCAAGAGGTAGGTGATGAACAGTGTTACGTGATCTCCACTCCTTCTCTCTCTAGAAAAGACATTCTCTCCCCTTCTTATTTGAGTTTTGTATGTGTGCCAAAATTTAAATAGTTTGTGGTTGTGCCCATTAGAAGTGTTCTACATTTAAATCACGATCACTACAACAATTTCATTCTACAACAACGTCAAAAAACCGTTGTGTAATGCAAAAAAACCGTTGTCATAGGCTACGACAACGGTTTTCAAGCCGTTGTGCACCGAGGCGTTGTCTTAGCCTTTCACAACGGTTTTTTTTTCAACGGCAACGCCTTGTAGATTACCGTTGTTTTAGAGTCCCTAACATAACGGTTTTCAAAGTTCCCAACAACAACGGTTTCTATCCGTTCTTAGTAAAAACCGTTGCCATTGGTTGAGTTTAGAGAACAGTTTTGTATGGCCTATCATAACGGTTTTGTACAGTTGCTAAATCGAAAACCGTTCTGGTAGACCCTTTATTATATGAATATTCAGTAGATACAACAATGTTTTTTCAGCTACACCAACGATATTTTGTCGTTGCCCAATCAAAAACCGTTATGGTAGACCTTTACTATATGATTCCTCAGTAGATACAACAACGGTTTTGCTTCTACAGCAACGCTTTCTCACCGTTGCACAATCCAAAACCGTTCTAGTAGACCCCTTTACCATATGATTATTCAGTATACGCCAACGTTTTTTCTGCTACAACAATGCTTTCCCACTATTGTCCAGTCAAAAACCGTTCTAGTAGACCCTTTGTTATATTTCTCAGCTACATAAACATTTTCTTAGCGATGTAAATTATTTTTTTTTACACAAGCTCAAATTGAAATAACAAATTACATGACATATTAAAATAAAATGATTGTGATTCATTCATATATATTAAAATAACATTAATCAACATAAAGTTGTTGGATTTTTAATGTATAGCCTATAATGTTAGTCATTCACGTTGCGACTTACGACTAACATCTTCAAAATCAAACTAATTAATTTAGTGTATATCCTAATAAAAATCATTCACAATCACACTAACATCTTCAAAATGTATCCTATTATAAAAACTTAAGCATTTACATCTAACTCTTCATCTTCAAAATCCCACATATCTTCATTGATATCATCATTATTCATTATCTGCAAAATAAAAGTAATATAATTAAAGGAAATTGCTTAACAATGCGAGAGTATGTTTAACAAAAAATATGCGAATGACATGGTTTGAAATTGGTAAAAGAAACCCGAATGGCAAAATGATGAAGATCTTCCAAAACAGTGAAAGCATATGAAGTGAAAGAACTAAATCACAACTTGATTTTGTAAGCTATTGAATCGTGAATGTAGTGCTTAGTGAATAGAATGTAAAACAATCAAGTAACAATGAACAAACAACTACCCCTAGTTGACTAGCAAAATCCAACTACGAACCTGGTCCAGCTCTAAGCACTACAACCAGAAAATCTGCACTAAAACACACTAGACTGCAGCAAAACTATACCATATATAGCATGACACCATACTCAATCTTAGCCCAAAACTAACCTAATTCATACTATGCTTCTTGCTACAACATATAAATAGCATCACCAAGTTAAAAATAAAAAATAGGATAAAAAAATTCATAGAAAAATCAATGTAAACTAACATCGCCATGTTCAAATTGAAAAACTTAAAGTGAAATGATACCTGCCGTTGACTTGGTCGAGAAAGTAAAAAAAAAAAATGAAGTGATGGTAAGGGTTCAACAAGGGAGGGGGCAAAGTCATTGCAGAAACTAGAGAGAAACAAAGTTAAATAAGTTATAATTTGGTGAAATTTTGATTCTAAAACAACCTACAAATACCTAAGTGAAATATATAATCCAAAGAGATGTTAATCATGTTATATGAATTATATAATCCATGCAAACGAGATGTTCCTGTAAAGAATTTTTTTCTACCTAAGTAAAATAGTGATTCTGATATATTGGAAA
The DNA here is from genome assembly GCA_030408175.1 of Trifolium repens. Classification (NCBI taxonomy): domain Eukaryota; kingdom Viridiplantae; phylum Streptophyta; class Magnoliopsida; order Fabales; family Fabaceae; genus Trifolium; species Trifolium repens. Next base: position 13,009,164 of record CP125846.1, read on the forward strand.
CCTTATTCATCAATATACTGGAAAGTGGAAACCTTTCAGCTGGTTACAAACATCTTCATCACACTGAAACTCCTCTGCTACACTTTCTGGTCCATGAGTCAACCACAATTATTTACTTACTATTATTTACTTACACGGCCACACCACAATCATAAAGGAAATAAAATAGAGGGACAATTTAGCTGTAAAGACGTTACAGTATCAAGGATGGAATATGATGGACTAACGCCATCACCGTCATCAAAATCAAGACAGTTCACAAGGCATAAGAGCTCCTGAATAGCAACTTACCAAACTGTAGCTAAACAACGTACAACGTCAAATAAGATAATTTAAACAAGTAAAATATGAAATTATATAACTAAATCTTAGTTCTAATACTTTTACCATTACTTCAAGACTTGATAACAAAATATAACATGTTCTTTGACTAGATAAAGCTACTAGCAATATTATCATTATTAAGATGATTGATATACAAGATAAAGCAATCAAGAGAACCAAAATTCTAATATATGGTTTAGGGCAAAATGAATAAATGGCTACCTGAAAACAACTGATGTTATAGATCCATATCTTTCTAGACTTCTCTTCTGCATAATTTAGTCAGATTAACTCGAAAAGACTTTTCTTCTACACAATTTAGTTAGATTAACCCCAAAAGAATTCTCTTCTGCACAATTTAGTCAGATTAACCTCAAAAAAGTTAATAAAAAAAAGTTAATAAAAAAAAGTTCAAAATTACTAGGTAAAACGATAGTTCTAGATAATATATTTTACTATAAGACTAGGTTGATTTTACCTTTCTGTCATCTTTCAGATTATCGATTATTTGTTCTCTGACATCTGCATTTTCATAAAATCACAATTACAGTCTAGTAAATATGAATGGACATTGTTTGAAAGTTAAAATAATCAAGAAACATTTATGTTCTCATATAAAGAGATGATACTTGATTCTTATTAGTTGTCATTGTCGGTGTAAAACTAGTTTACATTGACTGTGCGTGTCTCCTTTTCACTAAATAAAAATAATATAAGTCCATAATCATGTATTAGTTATACCTTTGGCTCGATTTTGAGTGCTTTCTCCCGCTTGTTTCCACGAGCTATCACAAAGAGTTTGATTCGAATTGTTGGGACCTTCACTACTCCTACCTTAGACAGCAAGATCAATGGTTTGCATACTACTAGCATAGGGATAAACAATTCAATGTAATTATAAACACGCCTAAATATTTGATGTGCTTTGCTAAATATCAAATATTGATAATCTACTTCCAATTCCGGGTTGTTGGACAGAACAGAGTCACAAATTGTCAACTACAAATCCAAAATGGTTGCAAAGCTATACTAAAGAGCAATACTAATCAAGCTGAAGCTATACTAATCGCATACAACAACAAAAATTAAGATAAAATTTAGGTCAAGACAATACTAAAGAGCAATTATTTCAATAATAGCAAATTAAGAAGATTTGTTAAAACAATTAGCAACATTCAGTAGAAGAAATATGTGAATCGCGGGTACCTTCATTAATCGCTGCAAATGTTGTCGTCGTCGTCGCGTTTCAAAACTTTAGGGTTTCAAGGAGTAGAGTATATAGGATTTATGAGTCTTGGAGGCATTCTTGGAGTAGAGAAATTTTGAAACAGGAAAGGAGTAGAGAAGAAGCAATTTCTGGTCTGTGAGTATAGATGAAGTGAATGATTGGAATGGTCGAGACAATTCGTAAGAGAAGCAGGTTTAGCAACATTGGAAGGATGCGATGAATTTGAAGCAGTATCAATCGATTGGAAATTTTGAGCATGATAGATTGGAGGCTTTGAGCAGGATCGATGAGTGTAAAATCGATTGGAGGTTTTGAAGTTCAATGGAAGAAGGAATAAATTGAAGAATAAGCTCGATTGGAGAGGGAATGAATATGAGATAGATTTTTTTTATTAATATTAATCAAGGTAAAAGAACGGTTTTACTTATTTTATATGCTTTTTGTTTTTTAATAAATAAATATAAAAATGATACCAGAACAGTTTCTAAGCATTGCCTAAGAGAATCAGTAAAAAACCGTTTTCTTTGGCTATACGAGAATGGTTTAGAGCCGTTGCAGAAAACTTACAAAATTTTCGTATGCTATTGTAACGGATTATGAATACCGTTCTCTTTGGTACTCTACAAAAACATTTTTTTACCATCCAAAATTTAGTCGTTGCGGTAGGCCTAAAATGTTGTAGTGTTTGTTCCTCTTTTTCCTTCCGGCTTTTCAATTCTTCCAGATGGCCATTCAAGTAACAAAACCATCGTTGAAACTTCAAGTGGCGGTAGTAGTAGCAGTAGCAGCGGTGGCAACTCTGGATGCTTGCTCACGTTTGGATTTCAAATATTGTTGTGCGGCCTTGGAACAAGTAAGCTGACAAGCAAATCAGTTGATACCGTAAATGAACACATCGCACGCATTATTCAGAATATCAAGGACGCTCTTGAAGTTGCATGATATTGAAGAGTTTGATATATAGAAATAAACCCTTTTTATTATATTCATGGAATATTTGGTCTCTTTTAAAATTATATTTTACTTTAGAAATTTGACATATCAAATTTTATATATTTTGGGTTTAGATTATATATAGTTGGCAAAGGCTGAGGTATAATTAAGGGTTTCTCTTTTGAGGAAAAATTAGTGAGCCAAGAAACCATGAAAAATCAAGTATTGACTTGTTACATGGGAGATTTTCTCGGCCTTTTTCATTAAATTTGTCCAAAATAATTTATGTTGTTCATGCTTACTTTTCTTATGGCTAAAGTGAATATTGCATGAATTTTATGTTGGTTGCTATATCTTCTTGAATGCATGATTATATTTCATTTCTTATAATATATTCTAAATCTTTGGTTAAGATTTCTTCTATATTCCAATTTTGATGGAAGAAAGTTTTACTCTGCTGGAATCAGACATGCAATTAAGGTGGATATTTTTCGTTCCCAAACTTGGATCAACGGCTCAATTAAAACATGAAACAAGTAGCTGGTAAATTAAAATTAAAATTTTGTTAAAAAATAAAATAAAATAAAATTGGAATTTGTACAATTTGTAGAATTAGAAGCTTTTGCACAATTCTCTTATGATCTTGATAAAGCTACGCAAAATCAATTTGTAAAAGGTAAATGATTTTGCAAGTTCCTTAAACAATCCCAATCAACCCCTCTCACTCTGGAAGAATAGATAATTAACTACTTATACCGGAACAAATGGTTATCTTGACATAAAGTTGTGAAACAACTAAAATGTTAAAATAATAGTTTCCCCCGATGTTACGTTATTATAGTGACTCTTTACTGACTGAAATTAAACCGAACACAGTCTTATAGCCATCTCTAGTACTCAAGTGACTCGAACTATTCATCTACCTAAAAATTTGAACTCTCAGGAGTCCAGACGCAACACAAAAGGGTGAGAAATGTACTTACATCAAATACCAGTGCAAAATATTACAAGAGCAGTAAACTAGACATCACCATGTTTACATTGAATTTTGGTAAACAAGCGTAGTTTAAAATTAATTAATTGCAGGATCAACTAGTAAATTATAGGATAACTTTTGTACATTGAACTTTTGTGCACGTTCTACTTAGAGGTTCTCTCCCCTGAATATGAGAGTCCACCCACTTTCCTACGATCACTCAGCCTGAGCAATCGTCTAAGCAAATTCCTAACGAAATGATGTTGAATTAATCAATCCAACTAAGAAATCCCTAACTCTATTCCTTAGCTCCAAAGTTCTAGAGAAAGTTCTAGTGATCTTGCACAGTGGGCACAGATCTTTGACTCGCAAGTTCTAGCTTTGCTTCTAGAGATATTTCAATATTTGCGGGTACTTGAATATGTTGGTCGAGTCTTCTATTTATAGATGTTGCAGCTCTTCAGATTTGCCTTGAGTTTGAGTTGCATCATGATAGGAAGTTAGTTTATAAAACAAACTTTATTTTAAAAACTAATCCTATAAGATAATATTCAAGTAAATCCTATATTGAGTTAGATGTGATTTCCGATCGCATCCAGCTCATAGGTTTCCACAAATCTATTGTAACAATCCTTTAATCAACAAGCAATCATCTTATCGCGTTGAGTAGCGAACCTTAGAAAGATTCACGCAAGTTCATAAGATAAGATTGCGTTCTTCTTGTTCAGGATGTCCTGCGTAGTCTGGGACATCCTGTTCAACATGTTGCATGCAAACGTGTAATCTAAAAATGAAAAACAAATTTGACGCGTGTCTTGCATGCAAACGTGTCTTTCACTTCGATTTTCATTTGTTATTTAAATGTAAGCTTCATTCATATGAATCATTGTCCAAAATAGACTTTTGAGTCAATTATGCCAAAATCTATAAAATGTAAATGTGTTACTATATTGTGTATTTTTATCCGCGCTCGTATTTAATACATTATATCTCATCATATTTTATTTGATCCAATTAGAAGACTTATAATAATATTTACGGTTTAAAAGCAGGGACACAAATTTGTTTATATAAATACTTTCTTTTAAAAAAAAAAAGTAGTTCAATGTGATTTGATACAAATGAATACCACATTAATTGACTGTGTTCGTCGTTGATATATAAAAATAATACAGGACACGATATTATGAACATGAATACAAAAACGTGAAGAGTACACATGAGCTTCTTAAAAGCAAGGACTAAATGCTGTTACATATATATTTAGAGGACCAAAATTTATTGAATTTATTTTATAGTGACTAAAAATGAAAATTGAAATATTTATAATGCACAAATACTAATTTAAGTCGTATATCAATATATTCATAGATATTTAAAAATAATGTGGGACATGTATTTGTCATTTATAATTACAAACAACCACTCTTTTTAACAATATTTATGGATAGGATAAGACAACAATCTTTACAATGATAAATTTTTAATAATAATAGTATCATTTCTTACCCATGATAAACTCTATTATGATCTTACTTTTTCTTCTTTCAATGTGAGGTCTCATATTAAATGTAAAAGAAGTATTTTACTTAAACTTATGACAAATTATTAGTTTTTAACAGTGATACACATATTTTATGCTTGATAGTTATCAATAATTATCTGATAAAATAATAGTTTCTTTTTCAAGTAACCTTTTCAATAAAGTAATAGTGCCACTTCTTTATCCATAATAATGTCTATTATCATAATTTTTCTTCTTTGAAAGTTAGATTTATTTTTATACATTACTCTTTTTATACATGGGAAACATGTTATTAACTATATACATGGAAAATACATTGTTGATAAAAAAATTAATTTACTATTATACATGATAACTAAATTGTTATTGGTGAAAAATTTAAATAAACTATTATACACAAAAACAAGTTGTTGTTGATGAAAATTTTAATTTAATTACTATACATGGAAAACAAGTTGTTGCTGATGAAAATTTTAAATAACTACTATACATGTGGAACATATTATTAACAATTATTATACCCGAGAAATAAGTGTTTATTGATAAAAAAAAAATTTAAATAACTATTATTTACAGGGATTAAGTTGTTCCTAATAAAAAAATTAAATAACTAATCTATCAAATTTTTAAAAACCAAAAATATTTCTTAATCAAAATTTTCAACTTTAATATTTAGTATATTTATATATAGTTCAAATAAATGCGCAATAAAAAATACAGGACATATATTTATCAATGATGCCTAAAATAACTGCAAATTTGTACGACTTAGTAGAAACTCAAACTATTACCCCCTCTATTTTAAAATAATACAAATTTGTTTTCCAATATATTATCACAAGTAATCTTACCTCATTCTTAGGTAGATATAATGAGCGTCGGTTCTATATATTATAGAGTCCAAATTTTAACTCATGTCAAATGTTCTTTATTGTATTTTAAAAATTTATGATGAACTTAAATTCAACTCTTTTTTTTTTAATGTTTTGTATGACAAGTATATAAAAAATTTCTATATTAAAATGAGAGATATCGCCTAACAATTTCAATATTATTCATAAATGAACAAGTTGCAATTTATAAATATTACAATTATAATTATAATTAACATACCACAGAGATTAATCTTAGAATGATAAATATTGTTATAACGAGAATAATTTCGCACTATACAATATTTCTCTAACTTTTATATTTTTAATCTTGCTTTTCCTCTAAAGTAAAATTCTATCATGTCCCTTATTAGTCCCCGTGGATTTGATACTCTTTTTATTACGACAATATACTCATACACTTGTGAGCATATCATGCATCGAATTCTTCATCAGGCATCTCCAAAAGCGTCCTTGATCTTCTAAAATCTAAATGGTGCATGAGATCAGTTCATTAATGGTATCAACTGATTCAATTGTTAGCTGGCTTGTTTGAAGGTCGTTCAACAACATTTGTATTCCAACTGCGAGAAAGTATCTAGAGTTGCCACCGATGCCACTACCGTCACTTGAAGATCCAGTGATGGTGTTGTTATTTGAATGGCCATCCAGAAGAATTGAAAAGCCGGAAGGCAACAAAGCAACACATGACGAATCTCCACCATGCATTAGCGTGTTCAAGGATTGCATGTTGATCGGAGAATACACGACCATCGAGCCAAAACTATCGGTCCATGAATCTTGTAGAAATAGGATGTAGCCCTTATTTCCATTCACAACCTAAATAAAAAAACAAATGTAAAGAGATGATTTGAGAGGTGCATATAGTAATCTAAATAAACACTAAGCATTTCAAATGGAAAAAAAAAGCACTTACATTATCAGCACGAAGGATAGAAATTGAATTTGTAATTCCTTCTCGTTTAGCTATGTGGACCATCTTCTGCCTCAGGAATGTTGCAATCCATCTAGTAAATGTGATGCCTGAGTTAACCCTTAATTTCTATTTCTACAAGATTCATGGACCGATAGTTTTGGCTCGATGGTCGTGTATTCTCCGATCAACATGCAGTCCTTGAACACGCTAATGTGCGGTGGAGATTCTTAATGTGTTGCTTTGTTGCCTTCCGACTTTTCAATTCTTCTGGATGGCCATTCAAATAACAACACCATCGCCGGATCTTCAAGTGACGGTAGTGGCATCGGTGGCAACTCTGGGTACTTTCTCGCAGTTGGAATACAAATGTTGTTGAACGGCCTTCAAACAAGCAAGCTAACAACTGAATCAGTTGATACCATTAATGAACTGATCTCATGCACCATTTAGATTTTAGAAGATCAGGGACGCTTTTGGAGTTGCCCGATGAAGAATTCGATGCATGATATGCTCAAAAGTGCATGAGTATATTGTCGTAATAAAAAGATTATCAAATCCACGTGGACCAAATGTGATGCCTGAGTTAACCAATGGATGATACGTTTGGTGAACAACACTCTCATCATATTGAGAATGATTGATCCAAGTAATCTGCAAAATTTTGTAAATAAACTTTAGTCAATTTTGTTTATTACTACATAAATTAGATAAACCATAGTTCATACTTAACAATATCACAAATATTAAAACCTATGATACACATTTCAAAAGAGAGTTAAATTTCATACCGCATCCAGGAATGTTTCGATGTGTGCAGTAATATTGGTGCATAATAGAACAATATCTCTTGTAGTTTCAGTTGCAAAACAATTTTGTTTGGGATTATAAAAAGGATAACAATTTTTTCATACTCGTCATGGTTAAGCTATTCTTTCCCACTCTCCGGACTCTTAACCCATAGATGGGAATCTTGTTCATCCAAAGCAGTAGACGAAAGATCTATAAGCTTAGATCTCTCTTTCTGGGAATCATTTCTGATCATTTCTGAAGAGGGTGTTGTTTCCATAACTCCATCTCCCATCGGCAGCAACATTGCAGTTAAATCAAAGAGTGGTCGGTCGAGGAACTTTTTGGCCAAGGCATACACTCGGGCAAATTCCTCCTTCAATCGAGCATTCCCGGCTCTAATCTCTTGTTCTTCCGGTGACATTGTTGGGCCGCCACAGTTGCTGGACGTCGGATTTGCCATAGCTTCCTTCTTCACATTGTAGGTTTTTTTTTTTTGCGGTGGATATTTGTTGTTGTTGGTGATTTTCCTTCTCGTTGAATACACATATAAATAGGAACAAAAATAAAACTTCCTCCGGTCCTTAATATAAGAAAAAAATTACTTAGATTCATTCAAAGATTGATGTATCTAGTCTATATTATAGTCTAGATACATTAATTCTTTAATGAATCTAAAAAGTAATATTCTTCTTATATTAAGGTCTAGAGGGAATATTATACATTAAGAAATTTATTTAAGCACTAATATAATAAAATTAATTACCACAAATTTTACTAATTTTTCCTCATCATCAGTTTTAATAATATCCTCAATTTTCTACCTTCTATATAATTTTACTATAATAAGAATATATAATAAAATTAATTAACCAAGTTTAATAATTAGTGCTTAAATAAGTTGCCATAATAAAATAATATCTATTAAGTTTACTAATTTGTCCATATCAAATTTAACAATATTCTAAATTACCTACCTTCTATGTAATTTTACTCTAATAAAAATATATAATAATTTTACTATCAACTTTAATAAGAAAAATTACTTAGATTCATTCAAAGATTGATGTATCTAGTCTATATTATAGTCTAGATACATTAATTTTTGAATAAATTTAAAAAAGTATACTCTACTTATATTATAAGGTCTAGAGGGAATACTATACTCTAATAAGAATATATAATATATAAAAAAATTAATTACTATCAAGTTTTATAGTTAGTGCATAAATAAGTTGCCATAGTAAAAATAATTACTATTAAGCTTACTAATTTGTCCTATAAAATTTAATAATATTCTCAATTATCTATCTTCTATGTAATTTTACTCTAATAAAAATATATAATGATTTTACTATCAAGTTTACTGTAATTTTACCATCAAGTTTAATAATTTGTTCTCATCATTGTTAATGATATTTCAAATTTTCTACCTTCTTTGTAATTTTACTCTAATAAGAATATATGCATAAAACTAGGTCCGCAAGTGCACAAAAATCTCAGTTATAGTATAAAAAGTTATTGATACCGCATAGACCAATGTCAAATACCGTTACCGGTTGTCTCATTGTTTATCTAAGGCGATGCGAATAAATTGTGTTCACGAAAATAGAAAATGACTTGTTTTTAATTATAGTAATTTTTAAAGACAAGAGACCGGAATATAATTCTCGTCAACCCTTGATACTCGCTAAATTGTACTTTATAAATATAATAGGAAAATGTTTTCTTGCGCAAAAGGATTAATTTAAAGGCACCACCCACTTTCATGTGTCCGACACCAAATTTTGACTTTGTAATATATTCGACCGCTTTCGCACATACACCTTACAGCTTCAAAATTACTTTTGAATAATAATTAATTTTTACTTGAAAAGTTATTTTTAGTAGAAATTTAATTTAAAGGTTATGTTTGCTTTCGCATAACCAGCACCGTATTTTAAACTAACAGATACGCGCTGTCGCTGGTCGCTTATACAGAAGTAAGTGTAAAATAGCATTTTTGAAAATTAGTAATTTCTAAATTAATTTTAAAAGCGTTGTCGCTGTATTTTAAAATTAAATTCTGATTTTCGAAAAACAAATTAGTGTAAATTTTAATCACAACCCTTTTTGGGCTCAAAATTATTGGAGCAATCGTGGGTCAATGACGATGTATTGTTATGGATAGATAGCAAACAAAAAACTTGAATAGCAAAAATATCCTTTACTCTCACCTAAAAATATTTCGAGTAAATGGATTTTTTTTTCCAAGTAATGTAGGCGTATTTTGTTTTACCCCCTGCAACTTTTTTTAAAAATGTCTCCTTATAATGTTGACGAATTTTCTTTTACCGCCCTCTGTTGACTTTTTGCTGACGTGACAATGTACTTTTGTTGACGTGGCAGTGACTTTATTCCTGCCACATCAACAAAAAGTCAACAGAGGGGGGTAAAACAAAATTCGTCAACATTGTAAGGGGGCATTCTCAATTTTTTTTTTGCAACGGGTAAAACAAAATACGCTTACATTACAGGAGGGTAAAGGGTATTTAACCAAACATTTTATATGAGATTTACTTCTGCCACTCTAACAGTGATTCACGCGTCCTATGCCTTTTCCTTTTTATCCTTCCGCTACTTAAGTAGCAGACGTTATAAAAATGAGTGTTTTTTGAAAAATTTCGTCAGCTACTTAAGTAGCGGACATTATAATAGTAGGGTATTTTTTTTTATTATTCGCTACCTAAGTAGCGGACAAAGTACGCGTGAGAAAATAGATAAGATGACAAATGCGGATCTCTTTTATTAGATATATCCCCTATACATAAACACTTGTGTCCTATGAGAGAAACTCGTATACTATAAACATTTAATTAAGTATATTTTGAAAATATTTTGTTAGAAAATATTTTTTTCTTTAAGGGTTTAATTTTTCTTCTTATTTTTTTGAAGGAGACTTTTTTCTTAGCTTGTGTGCGCAAGCATGCGTGTGCGCGCCATAGAAGTCCCCTTTCAATTTTCCTCTTCCTTTTTTGCTTTAGCTTTCTTGGTTTGGTTTGGCTTCCTAAGGTTTTGTGCTGATTTTTTAGTGTTAAATTTATTTTTGGTCCCTATAAAATGTCTACCTTCTAAATTTAATCCTTACTTAATTCTTATAGATTTTTAGTTCCTACAAAGATTTTTTTTTTCACCACCAGTTGAATCTGGTTCGGGGGTCAGTTCTGGCATCAAGTGGTTCTAGCCCCCTCTGATCGCAGTTGCGGGGGATCGAACTGTGGTCCTCCCTATCAAGTTCAGCGCCAATCACCACTAAACCAACTAACGATTGGTGTTCCTACAAAGATTTTCTTGCACATAGTTTTAAGTTCTCAATCTTAAATAAAAGAATCTTAAAACTTAAATAACAGATTTACATTTACTTTTGTGAAGGATAACAAACCATAATTATTTTTTCTTATATATACAAAACTTATATACTCGAACACACTTTTGACAAATACTCAAACAGACTTTAACCTCACTAAAGTAAAACACTTTGTGTGCATATATATTTGGTTATGAGATAGACATTTATTTTCAAATAGTTTATTTTGATTTTTTTTGAAAGAATTGATTTTAGTTAAAATTAAATAGTTCGAATGTTAATTTGTTCAACTATCATTTATACAAAAGTGAATTAAAAAATTTTGTCAAATAAAAAAAAGTGAATTAAAAAATAAATTTAAATATATATAAAAGTCACATGTAAATTTTTTTTTTTTGTTTGACAAATGTCACACGTATAATTAAAATGTACGAATTCTAACTTTGTTGTAAAATGGATCTATTTTAAAGGTAAATGAAAAAAAATGTGAGTTGTTAGTGATGAAAGAAGACAGGAAAAAGCAGAGGCGATAACCATGAGAGAAAAACTCCATTGTTCATCGTCTTCCTAGTGAAACCCAATCATCACCGACCTTCCTTTCTTGCCCGGATCATGATGGATTCATTTTGTATACCCTGGTCTTGTCTAGAATCACCGATTAAAAAACCTGATTTGGAGAAACCCCAAACCAAACCCCAGAAATCCTTCGTTCAAGCTCTCAACAATTAATGTTTGTGATATCCCTACTTCGCAGCTGCCTCAGGCTTGTGTCAAAGGGGACCGTCTTGCTATTTCGATTCCAGAAGAGGATTATCTTGGAGGATTGGATGTCTGTAAGCACAATCTGCACGGATGTGTCCTCTGGCCAAAAGGCGCAACTCCGTTGACCGTCCTTGCGTTGAAGAGCAAGCTTGCTTCGATTTGGAAAGATCTCTCCAAATGGGGAGTGATGTCTTTAGGTAAGGGATTTTACGAGTTTTCATTATCGTCATTAGAAGATGTTAGGAGAGTCAGGTCTGTAACTTCTTGGAATTTAAGTCCTGGTACTTTACGTTTGTTTGCGTGGACAAAAGACTTTAATCCTAGACTCCAACAAAACCAATCAGCTCAGGTCTGGGTTCGATTTTATGGTTTAGCTCAAGAGTATTGGCGCCCTAATATAATATTTGCTATTGGAAGTAGCCTTGGTACACCCATTTGTACTGATGATGTGACTGCAAAACCTCAGTTTGAAAGAACTTTTGGACACTATGCTAGGGTGTTGATTGATATGGATCTTTCTCAGACTTTACGTGATAAAGTGTTGGTGGAGTGGATATGCTTTGCTTTTTTCATCGAGATTGAGTATGAAAATCTACCAGAATACTGTAATCACTACAAATTGATTGGCCACTGCATTGCAAACTGCAATAGAATCAATCCGCAAGAGGATAACGTGAAGGAGAAGGAACAAAAAGGAAAAAAGAAAATTGACAAAGAAATAAAAAAGAACTATGTGCAAACAAAAGATGGCAGAGTGGAACAGAACAAAAGCACTGAAGTAATAAATGTGGAGGAATCAAATGATAAGGTAGATGACAACATTGTAGAAGATCCAAGTAATAATTCAAAGTTTGTGTCAAGTGCTACCAAGAAGACAGATACTGTTATGGCCAATATGGTTGATGTTGATGACAAATTTGAAGCACCATCAAAGGTTGTGTCCCAACAAAACATGTTTGCAGCCCTTCTAAATGATATGGATACGTTAGATAGCCCTGAACTACCTTTAATTGTGACTCAAAACCAGAATAAAGATAACTCCAGCTCAGAGTTTGTTCATGACACTCAGAGAACATATGATGAATTAGAAGAGGTGGAGTCAGCTGATAATGCAAAATGTAGAAATAAGAAAAACTCTGAATTGTTGTCCCAATATTGGGCAAATATGACTGAAGATGAGGAGGCAGAAGGTATTTTGTTGAGAGAACCTGTGCTAACACCAGTCCCATTCAAAATGGTTCAAGCTAGATCTAGGAAAAATTCACCAAAAAAGCAGTTTGCTAAGTTATCCAAACCTTATGGCACTAGATCAGGGGTAGGCAACTCTAAGCCTTCCAAATGAAGTGTGTTTTTTGGAATATCAGGGGTCTTGCCAACTCCCCTTCAAGATTGGCTTTGAAGAGAATTATTAGTACTAATCAACCAGATATAATTTTAATTGCTGAACCATGGATGTCTTCTCATGATCTTCCAGTCTCCTGGTTAGCTAGACAAGGTCTTAAGATTTTTGCTGTAAACAATAGAGATAGTTTGCGGCCTAATCTCTGGTATATATGCTCTATCAATATTAATCCCACTGTTCTGCACATAGATGATCAGCAAGTAGCTTTTTCAGTCATGGAAAATGACAAAGTTTTTTGTATCTCTGCCATATATGCTTCCACATGCTATTTGAAGAGAAGGGCTCTTTGGCTTAAGTTAAGAGAGCTGCAACTTCAATTTAACTTGCCATGGTGTTTTTTTGGGGATTTTAACTCTATTCTTGGGGCCCATGAGCACAGAGGTAGACATAATCATGCTAGAACTCCAATTGATGATTTTCAAAGTTGGACTGAAGACAATGATCTGGTGCATATTCCTACTAAAGGGGCGTTAGTCACTTGGTCTAACAGAAGAAGTGGTAGAAACCACACTGAAAGAAGACTTGATAGGTCAGTTTGCAATCATTCTTGGTTAGATCTTTGTACTTCTATTTCTTGTCACACTTTAATTAGAAATAGATCTGATCATTTTCCTCTTTTGTTGGATTTTAGAACTAATACTGTCAGTTTTGCTTCTAGTTTTAAATTTCTTAAAGTTTGGTCCATGCATAGTGATTGTAAAAGTGTCATTGAATCTTGTTGGAATGAGAGAGTTGTTGGATGCCCAATGTATGTGCTTAATTTTAAACTCAAGAAGCTCAAAGAATAGTTGAAGACATGGAATTCTGAGGTTTTTGGCAATGTGCACTCATATGTCAAAGATGCTGAAAGAAAGCTCCAAGAGGTTCAAGATCAAATTCAAGCTACATATCTCGCTGAAGTGCTTCTCAATCAGGAAAAATTGGCTCAAAAGCAGTTAGATGAAGCTTTAGACAAACAAGAAGTGTTTTGGAAAGAAAAAGCTAAAGTCAATTGGCATTTGGAGGGAGACAGAATACGGCCTATTTTCACAAGATTGCAAAACTGAAAAACTCTACTAAGCTTATTTCTTCACTCGGAGATGGTGATAATTTGTTAACAGACCCAACCCTCATTGCTAATCATGTAGTGAATTTTTATAACAATCTTTTTGCTACTAACCATTTGTTGCAGGACTTTTCCCTTGTGGATGAAGTAATCCCAGAGTTGATTAATGACAATGTCAATGCCCTCTTCACTATGAAGAGATTAAGTCAGTTGTTTTTGGCCTCAATGGTGATGGTGCTCCCGGACCCGATGGGTTTGGGGCTTTCTTTTTTCAGAGATACTGGGAGATTATTAAGTTTGATGTTAAGAATGCTGTCATTCAATTCTTTGTCTCCAGCTGGATTCTTCCAAATTACAATGCTAATACCTTGATTCTCATTCCCAAAATTCCAAGTGCAAATTCAATTGACCAATTTAGGCCTATTGCCATGGCTAACTTTAAGTTCAAAATCATTTCAAAGGTGTTAGCTGACAGATTAGCCCAAATCTTACCTTCTATTATTTCTAAAGAGCAAAGGGGATTTGTTAACGGCAGGAACATAAAGGATTGCGTTTGTTTAGCCTCTAAAGCTGTTAACTTGTTGCCTAAGAAAGCTTTTGGAGGAAATTTAGCCCTCAAGATTGATATTTCAAAAGCTTTTGACACCTTGAGTTGGGACTTTTTACTCAAAGTGTTGAAGAATTTTGGTTTTAGTGAGATTTTTTGCAATTGGATTCATGTTATTCTTTCTTCTGCAAATTTATCTATTTCTTTCAGTGGAGTTCAACATGGTTATTTCAAATGCTCTAGAGGAGTTAGGCAAGGAGATCCTCTTTCTCCTCTCTTATTCTGCATTGCTGAAGAAGTGTTGAGTAGGGGTATCACAAAGCTTGTTGAGGAGGGGCATCTTGACTTAATCAGAGGCTCTAAATCTTGTCAGGTACCCTTTCATAGTATTTATGCTGATGATGTTATGATATACTATAGTGGTAAGTTATCTGGGTTAGAGGCTTTCAAGTTTCTCTTCACCATATATGCTTCTTGCTCTGGACAAGTTATTGATGACAGGAATTTCTACGGTATTTTTAGTATTATTATTAGTAGTAAAATGACCAAGACATGCCCAAATACGAAGGAAAACCTACAAAAGCAGGAAAAAGAATCAAGACAGAGTCCAAGATGCAAAAAGACAAGAAAAAGCCCAAAAAGTGAAGAAAATCAGCATTCCATTGCAGCACGATGGCACGATGGGAGCTGCTTGTTCGCCAAGAAATCAGAAGCAATAAATCTGAAGAAAATCTTTACATCGCAGCACGATGGAGTATATCGCGGCACGATGACTTAACTTGGCGCCCAAGCTGATGAAATGCACATGATCAGTTATAAAAATAAATTGAATCTTCACATCGCAGCACGATGGCTTCATCGTACCGCGATGCCTTGCTGAGGCCCATTACGAAAACTATAAATAGAGCCTCCCATTCATTGTTTAAATCATTCAGAAATAATAGAACACTCTCTACTATCAGGAGAGGTTCAGAGGAGCTCTATTGGGCATAGTTTTCTCCTCTTACGGGAAAACTAACTCAGCAAGGTATGTTTTCTTTAGGCTTTTGTATTTAGGTTATAATTTCTTTATTGTAATTTAAATATGTAATCTTTTGTAATAGCTGCCTTCTGTGATTGAGTCTAAGTTATAACAAATGATATTTAGTAATTATGTTTGTTATTTACTTTCGTGCACTTTAATAACATATTCTTGTAATCAGGCCAGATAAGCGGGAGCGCCCATAGAATTGATAATAGGTTTTGACTTAGTATGGTCCGGAACTCGTAGTAAATAATGCTAGGTGAATAGTAACGGTAACATCCTGAACTAGTCGTGAACTGAGTGGTTAGAGGAGGAATCATGCACTAGGTGTGATCTGAGCACTTAGAAGATGAACAGCCCGATACTAGGACCTAGAGGTTAATTGGTGAAGGTTATAATGCATGTTTATAAACAACTCACTTAGTAATTAGGGTATGTGACACATTGAGGTTAGGCTCTCGTAGGTACCTTAGTTATGAATGTAGGGAAACTTTAATAAACATAGTGTAATAGTAAGGTATTACTACAACAAGGATAATTCACCGCCGAACATAATCTAAGTAACTATGTTATACACCGGTCATGCCAAATATGAAGAAGGGAGGGAGTCCAACCACCATACTTAGCCTCTATATTTCTTGAATCTATATTATTTATACATTCCGCAATTTATATTTCTCCAACGCATTATGCTATATTTTATAAAAACCTTTTCAAAAACCAAAGCGAATGCAAACTATCACAAACTTAAATAACGCTAGTGAAGCTTCGGCACGATCCATGTGGATGCGAACTCATTCTACTCGTAGAGTGTGAATTATTACTCGACGACAGACTGGTGCACTTTCCAGACCCTAGTCAAGTTTTTGGCGCCGTTGCCGGGGATTGTGTTTACAAAGCCTTACTAGATTTATTTAAGTTTGCAAAAAAAATAAAAAAAAACAAAAAAATTAAAAATCTTGTCGATGATTGTGGATTTTAATCTGTGAAAATTCTGGCTAAGGATAAGTCAAGGTCTCCGAGCGATCCGTTGTGATCCACCTCACTTACCTGGGAATTTTCATAGTGACAAAGACACATGAGACATACCAAAAATAGTTCTACCAAAAATATTTATTCCCGTGCTACTGAGGTATTTGTTTAAAGTGCATGCAGACAGGTACTCCAGGCACTAGGAATCACAGAGGCTGGCAACAGCAAAAATTAAAGACAACATTCTCACAGGAAGACTCTCAAATTAATGAGAGGTGGAATACATTGCAAGCGAGAAAGCTGCAATAAAAAGTCAATGGTCAGGAGGATCACCTGACTAGAGCTTCCACAGGAAGTAAGAAAGTAAAAGGGCTGTAACAGGAATGGTTCGGAAACTCAGGAACCATTGGCGAAAGATGACAAAGAAAAGAGAAAAAGGTCATCAGGAAAGAAATACTTCAATCAGGAGAATCAAGCTGTAAAATCACCTCTGAAGAACAATCTCTTCCTCAGGAAGAAGGCATAAAAAAAGAAAGACATGCACGAATATAAGTTTGGGGTGAAATCACTACGTTCTATGAAACCGCACCGGTAAATTAGTCGCCAACCGGATAGTTAAGGGTATGGTGAAACAGACCTGGTCCTGCCCAAATTGAGATCAAAAGGAATGGAAGATGGCCCGTGCTTCAAAGCTGGAACAAGGAAGCACAATAGAGAGACATGTGAACCTATCCTCTGTAATGGAGGAAATGCCTCAAGCTAATGAGAGGCTAAACAAGCGCTGCTTGGGAGGCAACCCAATGATAAGTATTTATATTTCAGTATTTCTAATTCAGTATTTTCAATTCAATAAAATGTACTTAAGAATTTCCACATGTCACTTTCATCTATTTAACCCTTTATTCAAACTTACAAAAAATTAAATAACTGTTTGTTGTTTATTATCTAGTGCATGACTAACTGTTATAGGTAAGATTGCAGCGAAATAAGTTATAAATCTTGATGAGACAAATTTCACACCTTCATACAGAAAACTAAAGGTGATTGCTCCGAAGTGCGAAGTTCGGGAGACAGAGAGACGAGTGATGAAGCTGATGTCTGTGAGACAAGTGTTCAACTTCAGATACCTAAGCCATGTGAGGATTTGAGCCAAATATTTCCAAACGGTATTACTACTTTCTTTCGATCTACTATGAGAGTACCGTGCACTTGTTTATTTTCTAGAACTTGCTCTAATTCTCTGCTGACTGGTTAGTTTGATATTATATGCCTTGAGGCAATTGTTTATTATAACCCAGAGCCTTTTCAAACCACTCTTTATATATTATTATCCTTTGCTAGCCAATTTTGAGCCGTAAAAAATATTATCCCTTTTGTTTCGGTGACAAACCACGATACAAGCCTACAGACCAGAAAAACAATGAAATTACCCTCTTTAGAGTTAGGTAAGAGTTCTCAAAGTCTTGGCAACAAAACAAGTTTGGGGTTGCTCATGGAACTAGCAACGTCTAAGTTTGGGGTGGGTATACGGAGAACTATCACTACAAAAAGAAAAAATAAATGAAAAAGAGATGGGAAAACATCAAAAATTCCCTAAAAAAAATAGTCTCTTCAAAAAAAATAAATGAAAAAGAAAAGAGCCAAAGGGCAAAAGAAAGAGCCAAAGGGCAAAAACAGTGATATGAAAGAACCACACAAAGACACATCTGGTTCTTCATCTCCGATACCAACTCAAAAAGGCACCCTAAGGAACAAAGGTTGCGTACACAAAAAGGAACAACAAAGTAGAACTTAACTCCAATGTTTAGCCTACTATTTCCAAAAATGTCATACCTTGACCTAAGCCACGTTATAACCCTGAAAAGACCTCCAATAATGCATGTGTATTGAATTTTGGCAGGTTGTACGATGATTGAGAGATAACTCTTTCAATTAATGAGCGAAAAACACAAATGTGAGAGAGAGAAAAGTTGGACATGGACTCTTGTGGGCATTTGTCCGATTTGCTACTATTGACGTCTCCTGAGCCTAGCAGGACTGAGCATGATCGCTGCGGTAAGAAATCAGCGGTACCATTGCTGTAATATAAGCAAGGTTGTGAAATTCCTATCATTATTATTTATCTCTTGTTTATCTAACGATCTTGTCTTACAGCATGTTACTTGAGGACAAGCAACAGTTTAAGTTTGGGGTTGTGATGACAGGAATTTCTACGGCATTTTTAGTATTATTATTAGTAGTAAAATGACCAAGACAGACCCATATACGAAGGAAAACCTACAAAAGCAGGAAAAAGCATCAAGACAGAGTCCAAGATGCAAAAAGACAAGAAAAAGCCCAAAAAGTGAAGAAAATCAGCATTCAATCGCAGCACGATGGCTCCCATCGTGCCACGATGGGAGCTGCTTGTTCGCCAAGAAATCAGAAGCAATAAATCTGAAGAAAATCTTTGCATCGCAGCACGATTGAGTATATCGCAGCACGATGACTTAACTTGGCGCCCAAGCTGATGAAATGCACAGGATCAGTTATAAATATAAACTGAATCTTCATCTTACTGCGATGCCTTGCTGAGGCCCATTACGAAAACTATAAATAGAGCCTCCCATTCATTGTTTAAATCATTCAGAAATAGTTGAACACTCTCTACTATAAGGAGAGGCTCAGAGGAGCTCTATTGGGCATAGTTTTCTCCCCTTACGGGAAAACTAACTCAGCAAGATATGTTTTCTTTAGGCTTTTGTATTTAGGTTATAATTTCTTTATTGTAATTTAAATATGTAGTCTTTTGTAATAGCTGCCTTAGGTTGTGGTGGAGAAGATGAACTCCCCTATGAATATTTGGAGTCTGTGATTGAGTCTAAGTTATAATAAATGATATTTAGTAATTATGTTTGTTATTTACTCTTGTAATCTGGCCGAATAAGTGGGAGCGCCCATAGAATTGATATTAGGTTTTGACTTGATATGGTTCGGAACTCGTAGTAAATAATGCTAGGTGAAAAGAGACGGTAACATCCTGAACTATTCATGAACTGAGCGGTTAAAGGAGGAATCATGCATTAGGTGTGTTCTGAGCACTTAGAAGATGAACAGCTCGATACTAGGACCTAGAGGTTAATTGGTGAAGGTTATAATGCATGTTTATAAACAACTCACTTAGTAATTAGTGTATGTGACACATCGAGGTTAGGCTCTCGTAGGTACCTTAGTTATGAATGTAGGGAAACTTTAATAAACATAGTGTAATAGTAAGATATTACTACAACAAGGATAATTCACCGCCGAACATAATCTAAGTAATTATGTGACTAGGGTCTGGCAAGTGCACCAGTCTATCGTCGAGTAATAATTCACACTCTAGTGTATAGAATGAGTTCGTATCCACAGGGATCGTGCCGAAACTTCACTAGCGTTATTTAAGTTTGTGATAGTTTGCATTCACTTTAGTTTTTGAAAAGGGTTTTATAAAAATAGTGTAATGCGTTGCAGAAATATAAATGCGGAATGTATAAATATAATAGATTCAAGAAATATAGAGGCTAGGTGTGGTGGTTGGACTCCCTCCCTTCTTCATATTTGGCATGACAGGTATATAACATAGTTATTTAGATTATGTTCGACGGTGAATTATCCTTGTTGTAGTAATACCTTACTATTACACTATGCTTATTAAAATTTCCCTACGTTAACAACTAAGGTACCTACGAGAGTCTAACCTCGATGTGTCACATACCCTAATTACTAAGTGGGTTGTTTATAAACATGCATTATAACCTTCACCAATTAACCTCTAGGTCCTAGTATCGGGCTGTTCATCTTCTAAGTGCTCAAATCACACCTAGTGCATGATTCCTCCTCTAACCGCTCAGTTCACGACTAGTTCAGGATGTTACCGTCTCTATACACCTAGCATTATTTACTACGAGATCCGGACCATACCAAGTCGAAACCTGATATCAATTCTATGGGTGCTGCCGCTTATCCGGTCAGATTACGAGAATACGTTATTAAAGTGCATGAAAGTAAATAACAAACATAATTACTGAATATCATTTATTATAACTTAGACTCAATCACAGACTCCAAATATTCATTGAGGAGTTCATCTTCTCCACCACAACCTAAGACATAAATAATAAAGACTACATATTTAAATTACAATAAAGAATTATAACCTAAATACAAAAGCCTAAAGAAATCATACCTTGCTGAGTTAGTTTTCCCATAATGGGAGAAAACTATGCCCAATAGAGCTCCTCTGAACATCTCCTTATAGTAGAGAGTGTTCTACTATTTCTGCATGAATAATTGTGAAGGAGTAAGGCTCTATTTATAGTTTTCGTAATGGGCCTCAGCAAGGCATCGTGCTGCGATGAGCTCATCGCAGTGCGATGTGAAGATTCAGTTCAATTTTATAACTGATCATGTGCATTTCATCAGCTTGGGCGCCAAGTTAGTCCAACGTGCTGCGATATAGGGCATTGTGGTGCGATGGAAAGATTTTCTTCAGATTTATTTCTTCTGATTTCTTGGCGAGCAAGCAGCTGCCATCGTAGCACGATGGCACACATCGTGCTGCGATGGAATGCTGTATTTCTTCACTTTTTGGGCTTTTTCTTGTCTTTTTGCATCTTGGACTATGTCTTGATGCTTTTTCCTGCTTTTGTAGGTTTTCCTTCGTATTTGGGCCTGTCTTGGTCATTTTACTACTGATAATAATACTAAAAATACCGTAGAAATTCTTGTCATCACAACCCCAAACTTAAACTGTTGCTTGTCCTCAAGTAACATGCTGTCAAACAAGATCGTTAGAAAAACAAGAGATAAATAAAGATGATAGGAATTTCACAACCTTTTTGTATTTCAGCAATGGTACCGCTGATTTTCTTACCGCCGCGATCATGCTCAGTCCTGCTAGGCTCAGGAGACGTCAATAGTAGCAAATCAGACAAATGCCCGCAAGAGTCCATGTCCAACTTTTCTCTCTCTCACATTTGTGTTTTTCGCTCATTAATTGAAAGGATTATCTCTCAATCATCGTGCAACCTGCCATTTTACCATAGGCTTGCAAGAACTCTAAACAACCAGTCAAAATTTAATATTCATGCATTTTTGGAGGTCTTTTCAGGGTTATAACGTGGCTTAGGTCAAGGTGGTACATTTTTGGGAATAGTAGGCTAAACATTGGAGTTAAGTTCTACTTTGATGTTCCTTTTTGTGTGCGCAACCTGTGTTCCTTAGGGTGCCTTTTTGTGTTGGTATCGGAAAATAAGAACCGGATGTGTCTTTGTGTGGTTCTTTTCTATCACTTTCTTTGCCCTTTGGCTCTTTCTTTTGCCCTTTGTCTCTTTCTTTTTCATTTTTTTTAAGAGACTATTTTTTTTAGGGAATTTTGTGATGTTTTCCCGTCTCTTTTCTTTATTTTTTTCTTTTTGTAGTGATAGTTATACCCACCCCAAACTTAAACGTTGCTAGTTCCATGAGCAACCCCAAACTTATTTTGTTGCCAAGACTTTGAGAACTATTACCTAACTCCAAAGAGGGTAATTTCTTTGTTTTTCTGGTCTATAGGCTTGTAATGTGGTTTGTCACCGAAACAAAAGGGATAATTTTTTTTACGGCTCAAAATTGGCTAGCAAATGATATAATAATAATAAGGGTGGCTTGAAAAGGCTCTGGGTTATAACAAACAATTGCCTCAATGCATATAATATCAAACTAACCAGTCAACAGAGAACTAGAGCAAGTTCTAGAAAATAAACAAGTGCACGGTACTCTCATAGTAATTCGAAAGAAAGTGGTAATACCGTTTGGAAATATTTGACTCAAATCCTCACATGGCTTAGGTATCTGAAGTTGAACACTTGTCTCACAGACATCAGCTTCATCACTTGTCTCTTTGTCTTCCGAACTTCACACTTCGGAGCAATCACCTTTGGTTTCTGTATGAAGGTGTGAAATTCGTCTCATCGAGATTTATAACTTATTTCGCCGCAATCTTACCTATAACAGTTAGTCATGCACTAGATAATAAACAGCAAGCAGTTATTTAATTTTTTTATAAGTTTGAATAAGGGGTTAAATAGATGAAATGATTAAACAGTAAATTCAAAGTACAATAGATAATAAGAAAATAAAAAGAAAGTACAAAAACAAAAGTACATAAATAATAGAAAGACTAAAAAAATGTAACAGCCGTATTTTAATAAATAGGATTTTTGTGTGATTATATATTTATCTATTTATTTAATTGAATATATATGATTTTGTGATTTTATGAATAATTATGTTCTGGTTAAGTGAAGGGTAGTTTAGTAATCTATTAGAGTCATTAATCTAGTTGAGAGCATTTAATTAGGATTAGAAGGAGTTAATCATTATTAATTATGTGGTTTTCATTTATTAATAGAATGAGTAGAGATGAGTAGTAAAGAGTAAAATTATGATAGATTGAGAATTGGGCTTTGGTATTGGGCCTAGGTTAAGTTAGTAGGGGTATTTGAGGGATTTCATATAACCTAAGTTGGGGTTATATATAGGAGGTTTTTGTGAAGAGTAGTGGTGTGATTTTATTATCATAAAATGAGAGAAAGAGAAGTTAAGAGAAAGAGAGAGTTGAGAGAGTAGAGAAAGAGAAAGAGATGAAGGAGAAGATCAAATAAAGAATAAGCCATGGTAGATTAAAGGAGATCAAGTGGTGGAGTAGAGATTCCAACTTTATTGAGGTAAGAGGCTTAGATAATATAACTTTGAGATGATCAAAGAGGGGGGAGATGTCTATTCTCCATACCCAAACCCTCTCATCTCCTTTGGCGGGGAATTGGAATCAAGGGAATGTGTTAATGATTTTATGTGTTGTTGTATGATGTTAATATGTCATTATATGATTCTATCTTCCATTTCTATCATCAATTTCGTGATTTATGAATGATTTGTTGTTGTTGATATTTGAAAATGGGTTTTATGCAAAATGAGGAAAAATCTCTACTTTTTACTTGAGATGATGTTTGATGATGTTAGAACTTGTACTTCTAGGTCTATATATGATATGTATGCTTAAATGTGATAGCTTTAAGAGTTTATGACATGAAATTCGTGATTTTTATGTGATTTTATGTGAAACCCGAGAGGAGAGCATGAAAATCTGGGTTTGGTCGCTAAGCCACCAATTCGTCGATGCAAGCGAGGATTCATGTGTTCTTCATGAATCCAGAATTTTAGATGCTCGCTGAGCGACCACCAGCGACCAAGACCTGATTTTCGTCGCTAGGTCTCGCTCTGAGCGATGAACGCTCTGCCTCTTCTCGCTTTTTCTTCGCTAGTAGTCGCCCAGCGACCAAGACCTAATTTTGAGGATTTTCTTCATGTTGTATGATGATTATGAATGTATAACATGTTTAGATTTGGTCTTATAATATGTTATATGTTTGGATTGATTGAATCTTGAGTTGGTATGATAATAATATGCTTATATGCGTATGTTTGTTTGAAATTGATAAATGATGATGATAGATAATTAGTAATGATGTGTGATGATTAATGATGTATGAAGATTAGTTAATAATGTATGTTGATTAGCTAACAATAACAATGTGTGATGATTAGAAGTTAATTAATGATGATGAATTATGATGTTCATGTTTTATGATGATGATTGATTATGGTGAATATTATTATTTAGAGTTTGATAATAATAATTGGATGCCTAATTGAATTGAGGTGAATGAATTACTTTATGATATGTGTGCTTGAATGTATACCTTAATGATGATATGATGATGATATGATGATGTGAATTGAGAAGGGGTAATAGGGTTGAGCGGCCTATTATTCATGAGTAGGTGTTTGGTGTTATCATCATTATATGGTATGTGTACATTCATGCATTCATGAGTCAACTTGATGCGAGTCCCCCATGACTTAAAACTGACTTGATGCGAGGGATATATGTTTATCCAGAACATTGAGACTCCAAGGGCTGTGGTTACTTGGGGGGTGTTCATTATTTTGATGCGGGTACCACATGCATTTAGTTATGTCTAGGGTGATATGACATGAGATTGTGACATTAGTTTGCATTAGGATAATTGTGCACTATAATTGGTATTTGGTAATTGTCATTGTTTCTATCATGTTTTGTGAATGATTGAATAATGTGATACTTATGATTGAGCGTATTATGAGATGTGTGATATTGAATGATAATTGATGATGATGTACGTACTTGTTAAATTTTGAGGATGTGATGTTATTATGATGCATTATATCTTATGATTATGAAATATGAATGACATGATGTTGATATTTGTTTATGGAATAAATTGTGAGACATGACCATGCTATGTCCTAAGTATTAAGTGTGTGTTTGTACTTAGTTTCCTTTATGGTTATATTATCAAACCCTCTGTTTTGTGTATGTGCTGGATTTGGGTTCCAGATCCTCAGGTTTTATGTTGTTGATGTCCGAGTCATCGATGAAGCTCCGCTCTGATGTGACACGGGGATGAGATTATTTCTATAATGTATATTAGAGTCTTGCTTCTTATTTCCAATGTATTTAAATATGTATTTTCTTATAAACTTATTTGTACAATAATCGTTTTACTAATTAAGTTGTGGGTAAACCTTTATGTGTACGATGTAATACTTGAACCAATACTTTTATAAATCAAATTTTGTTTATGTTGCGTATTTTGGAGAATATTTTATTAAGATAGTATTTTTTTATTAAATATGGGTTTGGGTGTTACAAAAAAACTGCGGATCTAGTGCCCGCCCTCATCATCACTGTCAATCTCCTCCTCAATCTCCGCTGCCAACTCCTCCGCAACTGTCTGATCCCACCTCTCCTGAACCTGTTGCTGATGCTACTGCAAGTTCTGGTTCTGCCTGTTGAAGTGACTGGTCAAATCCGGCTGCTCCGGATACTGCTGGTGGTAGGAGGGCAGAGGGTGATGGGCTCTGTAGCCCTAAACAGCGTCCATCATTTGGGTGGAGTATCTGGGTAACCCCAAGTCCATCAGGACGTGCTGATCATACAGTGTGGCCGCCATGCCTAGCTCACACTCTGAGAACTGGTGCTGCTGGGCTGCGGCTGGTGTACCTGCTGCTGCTGCTGCTGTGGTGGCTGTGGCTGTTGCCCCTGCTGGGCTCTCTCAAAATCCCGCTGGCTCGGGAAAGGAACCTCGCTCCTAGGGGAATCTATGGACCGATGATGTCGTCATCATCCTCCTCTGGTACCCTTGCCTGGGCACAAAGGTGGAAGATGACGAAAGGGTGGCCAATGGTGGCCTCTGAAGATGTGACCATGCGCTTGATGCTCCGCGCGATCACATTGCCAACCTGGATGGGCTCCCCCATCATGATAGTGTAGATGCCCAAGCATCTAGAAGTGATGATCTCCGTCTCGTTCGAGCACGCCTCAAAGTTGTGGATCCACCATTTGGCCCACAACTTTGCCAGAGGCAACATGCTCGTACCCTGAAGTCTCTGTCGAGAACCCTGTCTCGAGTAGCGCCCGTCCTTGCCTGGCATAGCCAGGACTTCCCGGATCTGGTCGTACTCGGCGTCGGTAATAGCTCTCTCTCTCCAGGAAGCGCGCCTTGTCTGGACCCCGCACTGCTCCTCAGGGTGGAATCCGAAAGTAGAATCAATATCGGCCGGGGATAAGCTGACTGTAACCCCCCAGACGTAAGACCTGTAATCTCCAACGTCGTATGCAAAAGCATTGGCGTAAAACTCCTGAACGATGGTCTTGTTGCACTCCCCAAACATATTGTTGAAGGGTACCCATCCGTAGCCTGTAAGAATCTCCCGAACTCGTGGCACTGAGTCGAAAGCAGGGATCTCAATACTGATCTCCTGAACCATCCCCTTCTCCAAAGTAATGTTAAACTGCCTCTTGGTAACACTGATCAAGAAGCGAGGAGGGGTGGCCTGTGAAGTTGATGCTCTGGATCGTTTTGGGTGCCATGATGATGATGGAAGTAGAAAAAGATTTGATTTTTATGAAAAAGTTTTGGTTTTTTGTTGGAAATTTTGTTGGTGGAAGGTTTAGAAAGTGTAGAAGAAGAAGAAGAATAAGAGTTTTGGAGTTTTCAAAGAGGTATAGAAGTTGTGAAGTCTCTGGGTAAATTTGAGCAGAGTAACGGCGTGAAAATTTGATGTAAAAAGTGAAAAATTCGTGCTTTATTTATAGGCAACGTTCAGCCATCGCAGCACGATGGAATCGTATCGTGTTGCGATAGTTTGCTGTTGGATTTGAAAATTTTTCCGTTTTCATCGCAGCACGATACGATACATCGTACTGCGATGAACGTCCGTTTTATTTGAAAATTGGAACATTGTGCATCGTAGCACGATGGGCTGCATCGTGCTGCGATGGACTGCCTGATTTTGCAAAAATTTGATTTTTCAACTTTTTTCTCAA
The DNA here is from genome assembly GCA_030408175.1 of Trifolium repens. NCBI lineage: Eukaryota > Viridiplantae > Streptophyta > Magnoliopsida > Fabales > Fabaceae > Trifolium > Trifolium repens. Next base: position 13,036,275 of record CP125846.1, read on the forward strand.
AAATTAATTTTTCTAGGTCTTTCTTTTGAAAATGTGGTACTTTTATTTTTCCTAAACTAAAATTAAAATTTTAAATTTGCAAATATTAAAATAAAAACAGTAAATTGTACCTTGGGTTGCCTCCCAAGCAGCGCTTATTTAGCCTCTCATTAGCTTGAGGCATTTCCTCCATTACAGAGGATAGGTTCGCATGTCTCTCTATCTGTGCTTATTTGTTCCAGCTTGAAGCACTGGCCATCTTGATTTGGTAGGACCAGGTCTGTTTCACTATATCCTCAACTATACGATTGGCGACTAATTTACCGGTGCAGCGTCATAGAAAGCAGTGATCTCAACCCAAACTTGTATTCATGCATGTCTTTCTTTGTTGCGCTTTCTTCCCGAAGAAGAAATTCGTCTTAAGAGGTGATTTTCAGCTTGATCCTACTGATGACCTTTCTCTCTTTTCTTTGTCATCTTCGCCAATGGTTCCTGTGTTTCTGAACAATTCCTGTTAACAGCCCTTTTACTTACTTTCTTCCTGTGGAAGTTCTTAGTCCAATGGTCATCTTGACCATTGACTTTTTGCTGCAGCTTTCTCTTTTTACAATGTATTTCGTCTCTCATCACTTTGAGAGTTTTCCTGTGAGAATGTTGTCTTTAATTTGCTGTTGCCAGCTTTCCTAGTGCCTTGAGTACCTGTCTGCATGCACTTTAAACAAAATACCTCAGTAGCACTGGGATAAATATTTTCTGTGGAATTATTTTTGGTTTGTCTCATGTGTCTGTCACTTATGAAAATTCACAGGTAAGTGAGGTGGATCACACTGAATCGCTTAAATACCAAGACTTATCCTTAGCCAGAATTTCCACATATCAAAATCCACAATCATCAACAAGATTTTTGAATTTTTGAATTTTTTTGAAATATTTTTGTAAACTTAAATAAATCTAGTAAGGCTTTGTAAACACAATCCCCCGCAACGGCGCCAGAAACTTGACTAGGGTCTGGCAAGTGCACCAGTCTATCGTCGAGTAATAATATAGAATGAGTTCGTATCCACAGGGATCGTGCCGAAACTTCACTAGCGTTATTTAAGTTTGTGATAGTTTGCATTCGTTTTGGTTTTTGAAAAGGGTTTTATAAAAATAGCGTAATGCGTTGCAGAAATATAAATGCGGAATGTATAAATATAATAGATTCAAGAAATATAGAGGCTAGTTGTGGTGGTTGGACTCCCTCCCTTCTTCATATTTGGCATGACAGGTATATAACATAGTTATTTAGATTATGTCCGGCGGTGAATTATCCTTGTTGTAGTAATACCTTACTATTACATTATGCTTATTAAAGTTTCCCTACGTTAACAACTAAGGTACCTACGAGAGCCTAACCTCGATGTGTCACATACCCTAATTACTAAGTGGGTTGTTTATAAACATGCATTATAACCTTCACCAATTAACCTCTAGGTCCTAGTATCAGGCTGTTCATCTTCTAAGTGCTCAAATCACACCTAGTGCATGATTCCTCCTCTAACCGCTCAGTTCACGAGTAGTTCAGGATGTTACCGTCTCTATACACCTAGCATTATTTACTACGAGATCCGGACCATACCAAGTCGAAACCTGATATCAATTCTATGGGCGCTCCCGCTTATCTGGCCAGATTACGAGAATACGTTATTAAAGTGCATGAAAGTAAATAACAAACATAATTACTGAATATCATTTATTATAACTTAGACTCAATCACAGACTCCAAATATTCATTGGGGAGTTCATCTTCTCCACCACAACCTAAGACATAAATAATAAAGACTACATATTTAAATTACAATAAAGAATTATAACCTAAATATAAAAGCCTAAAGAAATCATACCTTGCTGAGTTAGTTTTCCCGTAAGGGGAGAAAACTATGCCCAATAGAGCTCCTCTGAACCTCTCCTTATAGTAGAGAGTGTTCTACTATTTCTGCATGAATAATTGTGAAGGAGGGAGGCTCTATTTATAGTTTTCGTAATGGGCCTCAGCAAGGCATCGTGCTGCGATGAGCTCATCGCAGTGCGATGTGAAGATTCAGTTCAATTTTATAACTGATCCTGTGTATTTCATCAGCTTGGGCGTCAAGTTACTCCATTGTGCTGCGATATAGGGCATTGTGGTGCGATGGAAAGATTTTCTTCTGATTTCTTGGCGAGCAAGCAACTGCCATCGTAGCACGATGGCACACATCGTGCTGCGATGGAATGCTGTATTTCTCCACTTTTTGGGCTTTTTCTTGTCTTTTTGCATCTTGGACTCTGTCTTGATGCTTTTTCCTGCATTTGTAGGTTTTCCTTCGTATTTGGGCATGTCTTGGTCATTTTACTACTAATAATAATACTAAAAATACCGTAGAAATTCCTGTCATCACTATGTTATACACCGGTCATGCCAAATATGAAGAAGGGAGGGAGTCCAACCACCATACCTAGCCTCTATATTTCTTGAATCTATATTATTTATACATTCCGCAATTTATATTTCTGCAACGCATTACGCTATATTTTATAAAAACCTTTTCAAAAACCAAAGCGAATGCAAACTATCACAAACTTAAATAACGCTATTGAAGCTTGGGCACGATTCATGTGGATACGAACTCATTCTACTCGTAGAGTGTGAATTATTACTCGACGACAGACTGATGCATTTGCCAGACCCTAGTCAGTTATCAATGCAGCGAAGTCCACCATTTTTGCTGGAGGAATATCTCAGGCTAGGTTGAGACACATTGCTAATCTTTTTGGATTTGTTATTGGAACTTTTCCTTTCTTGTATCTTGGAATTCCAATTTTCAGAGGTAAGCCTAAAACTAGTCCTTTACAACCTATTGCTGATAAGGTTAGAGCCAAGCTCTCTGCCTGGAAAGCTTCCTTGCTGTCCATTACAGGGAGAGTACAACTTGTAAAATCTATTATCTATAGCATGTTGATTTATAGCTTACAAGTATATTCCTGGCCAGTGGCACTCCTTAGGTGCATGGAACAATGGATTCGAAACTTCATTTGCAGTGGTGATATTAGTAAAAAGAAATTGGTCACTGTTGCCTGGAGGAAGGTTTGCACTCCTTTTAATGAGGGAGGTTTGGGGGTTAAATTGCTAGTCTGTCTTAATGAAGCTTTTAATCTAAATTTGTGTTGGACTCTGCTGAACTCAGATGAGTCTGGGGCTAGGCTCTTGAGAAGTAGAGTGTTGAGGAAAGATGTCACAATTAGACACCATATTTTTTCTACTTTATGGAGTAGTGCAAAGAATGAATTTTTGGTGCTTAAAGAAAACTCTTGCCGGTTAGTTGGAGATGGTCAAAATATTCAGTTATGGACTGATGAGTGGTGTGGCTTTCCATTGATTCACACTTTAAACATTCAAGTCCAAGATTTTGCTGCCTTTCCTAAAAAAGTCAGTGACTACATTGTTGACAAGAATTGGTGTTTGCCTCCTGATGTTGATGCTAGATTCCCAATTTTGAAGAGCCTTATGCAGCATGTCACTCTGCCTGTTGATGTTACTAAGGACAAGTTGGTTTGGAAAGGCTCTGCTGATGGTGAGTTTTCTGCAAAAATTGCTTATGAGTTTAAAAGACATCATCTCCTTAACCTTGACTGGGCCAAATCTATTTGGTGCATTGATATTCCTCACTCTAAATCTCTTATTACTTGGAGACTTATGCATGATAAGCTAGCCACTGATGAAAATTTGAAGCTTCGTGGCTGCAGCTTACCTTCTATTTGCTCTCTCTGCTCAAATTATGAAGAATCCACTTTTCACTTGTTTTTTGAGTGTAGTTTCTCCTCCTCTCTCTGGTGCTGGCTGGCCTCAATTTTGAATCAAACCTTGAATTTTCAATCCATTGAAGACTTATGGAAGTTGTGTGATAGAGGTTGGAATGCTCAGCGTAAGCTAGTCATTAAAGCTACTATTGTAAACATAATCAATATGATTTGGCTAGCTAGAAATAACATGAGATTCAACAACAAAAAAACAACTTGGCACTCTGCCATTGCTCTTATTTGATCCAATGTTGCTTTATCTGGAAACAAAACAAAATTGTTGGCCTCAAGATCTATTAGGGACTTTTCTATCATAACATATTTCAATATTAATATACATCCTCCAAAAGCTCCTCAGACTAAGGAAGTCATTTGGTATCCCTCATCTTCCGGGTGGATTAAGTGTAACACGGATGGTGCTGCATCCTCTGTAACTTCATCTTGCGGTGGAATTTTCAGAAACTTTTTAGCAGATATGGTTTGTTGTTTTGCTCAGAACACTGGTCAAGGATTCGCCTTTCATGCAGAGCTCTGTGGTGCTATGTCGGCAATTGAAATTGCACACAGTTTCCATTGGCGACAACTTTGGATTGAAACTGACTCATCTCTTGTGGTGAAAGCTTTCAAGAACGATGCTATAATACCTTGGAAGCTCAGGAACAGGTGGTCCAATTGTAATAGTCTTCTCATAAATATGAAGGTTATTGTTTCACACGTTTTTAGAGAGGGCAACAGTTGTGCTGATAGTTTAGCCAGGATAGGTCTAGATTTGAAAAACCTCACAATTTGGTTTAAGCTGCCCAATGTAGTTAGAGATAGTTTCCTTAGAAACAAGTTAGGTTTACCTAGCTATAGGCTTACCAATTTGTAAGGAGGTTTTGGTTCTTGTCCCCCTCCTTTTTTTGTAATCTACTTCTTTTGGTTATATATTTTGTGGCATAGCTCCCTGCTATGTTTTGGTTTAAAAAAATAAAAATAAAGGTAAATCCAATTTTAAACGACATAATCCAATATGTCAAAATCAAGCTCTTTTAAACAACTCACACATATTTTGTTTGCACTCTAGTTTTTTTCTTTTTCAAAAAAAAATAAAAACACAACAACTCACGTGGTATCTCTTTAGCTTATTCGAAAAATGGAAAACCTTCTCATCTCTAATTTAATTTGGCCAGTTCCACTGTTACTAATGGTGTACCACCAACATCCAATTTTGTTTTCATTCCTTCATTTGTTCTTCATCTTCATGAATATTTTCATAAAAAAAAAGTTAAGGAAGAAAAAAAACAGAAAAAGAACTACATATATATACAAACAACAACTCAAAAAAAAGAAAAAACTAGAACAAATCCATATTTTGTAAAAAAAAAAAGAACAAATCCAGATCAAACAACAAATCCATTCTGATCTATAAATAAAAATATCACAAAAATAAAGTTCAGGGGCGGAGGGGAGTGGCTCGAGGTGATGTGTGGCTGTGGTTGATGATGATGATTTGCGAAGAGAGATGAAGATGAGATGATAATTGGTTTGTTGGTGACTTTAGTGTGAATTTCTCCAGATCTGAATTTTTTTGTTGGAGTTTATGAAGATGTTATGAACATTTTTAGCAATATATTTTATTGAGATTTTTTATTTTTTGGGTTAAAATATTTTTTCTGGATTTTATTTGAAGATGAGTTTTGTTTGAAGGTGTAACGAAGATGATGATGAATGTGAAAAAGAAGTTAGGGACGAAGATGAAGAAATAGGAACAAAAATTAGTTGATAATGGTGCACTATTAGATAGAGTGGACATTCAAATCCAATGGCTATTTTCTTTTCGATAAGTGACCAAAATAGAACTTTTTTGTTTAAGGGATCATTGTGAAACCTAAAATATCTTTAAGGGACTAATAGACTAATTAAGTCTACTTTTTAATATGAGTTTATTTAATATGTGCAATATTGCACATGTTAAAACAAGCAAAAATAGGGGCATGAGTCCAAATAATATTTGTTAGACAGCCTTACAAGAAATGAAAAAATTAAAAATAAATAAATTAAAGTAATATGAATTAATGTGACAATTTTTTTAATTTTTATATATATATATATATATATATATATGTATATATATATATAAATATTATTTGGAGCAACACTTGTCTAGGCACAAATATTTGGGTACACACACACAAATCAAAATTATTAAAAGAAAAATAAAATTGTCACATCAATCCATATCATTTTAACTATTATTATTATTTTTTATTTGCTTCTTATGAGTATGCCTAACAAATCATATTTAGGGTTATGCCTATATAAGTATTTCTCTCTTTAAGCTCGACCACCCATCTTAAAATAAGACTAAAAACTCTACCAAAAAAAAAAAAAAAAAGACTAAAAAAAATGTCTTTCACACTTTCATATAAACACTTCATTTTTACTAAATACATACACCACTTCATTTGTATGATAATTAATCACTTATACTATAAGCGCTTAATTAAGTGTATGATTGAATTGTCATTGAGTTTGACTAAATCACAACGAGTTAATGTAATTTTAGCAAACTTTTTACCGAGGAACTCTCAAACATGCAGTGACACTATATCAATGGGTCTGCTATGACAAAGTGTTGATTTTGTATAAAATTAATTTTACTTAAAAAGAGTTGAATGTAAACCAAAACAGAAAGAATATATGGAATAGAAGAGTGGAAGAGTAAACAATATTGGGGCTGAGCACATACCCGGAATCTGACTTAAAACCGATATAACTGTCAACATATTGAAGCATTCGGTCGGTGCGGGTCTGGTCTTAAGTCAACCATTACAAAAATTTGGGCATAAATGGTTGCATAAAGATGGGTGCGGGTCTCCAAAATAATATCTCTTCATAATCAAAATCGACCGAACAACCATTTAAATGCAAATTTATTTTTTCCTCTCTCTCTCTATATATATATATATACACTATTCGCTTTGTTGTTTTTATCCATATTTGATATATGAGAAAAATGTTATATTTTATAAGCTTATAATACATTGACGAAGAAAATGTGAAAAATATTTTAGATCTATTTTAATTTCTATTTCTCTTCAACTTAATATATTATTGTCATTAGATTTACAGATTTAAAACAAAATAACTACATCGCATCCTCTTTGTCTTTGTTGTTGAATTATGTATGAGGTATCGAAATATTTAAAAATTTAAAGTTTTTAAAAAATAGAGTTTTAAATGTAAACAAAGTTACAATCTAACCCATAATAACCAACTTGTTCTAGTTGCCACCCGTACGACCTGACATCTAGACAAACCAAAGATCCAATCAATCGAAATTTGATTCAATTTAAATCGTTACAATTTTTATTGATTTTGTTATTTCGGCCTAACGATCGATGATCAGGCCTAGACAATACATCAAGATTTAAAGAATTGAATATATACATTGTCAAAAAAAAAAAATTGAATATACAGTTGTTTCCCTTCTGTTCTTTTTACCCATTTTCAATGTACTCCAAATCCTACCAATAAAATAACATTAAAAGCTAGTCAATACCATACCATAGTAACAAGCAATCCCATTGGCCCATTTAGGGACCCCCACCCTCCCCACATTTCCTTTTCTCCCAAAATCCGGTCCCATCTCACCCAATCCCATCCTTTCACAGATTCTCCTCACACGAACATTTCCTCAAAAAATCACACATAATCATCACTACCAAACCTTCCCAATCTAAATATAAATTCATCACCAAACCCATTTTCACCACACTCAAAACTTCACCATGCCAAACAATAATAACTCCACCTCCCCAAAACCCTTGAAACCCTCTAAATCCAACTCATTTTTCAACTGCAAAAAAACAAATCTTTACTCTTTTCTAGCTCTTCTTTGCATCCTTTCCTACCTCTTAGGCTCATACCAAAACACCACCACTCCAAACACAACCAAAACAAAAAATTTCCAAAATAACAAAATCACACCACAATGTATCCAAACAAACCCAAATCAAAATCCAAAAACAACAAAACAAAATCAAAAAACAAAAACAACCCACTTAGATTTCTTCTCACACCACAACTTAACAGACCCAACAACCTCAAGTTCAACAAAAAGCTCACAAAATAATCATTACCCATCTTGCACCCCCAAACTAACAGACTACACCCCCTGTGAAGACCACGCGCGTTCATTAAAATACACGCGCGACAAAATGATTTATAGAGAAAGACACTGTCCTAAGAAAAATGAGATACTAAAATGTCGTGTTCCAGCACCAAATGGTTATAAGAATCCATTTCCATGGCCTACAAGTAGAGATATGGCTTGGTATGCTAATGTACCTTACCGTCATTTAACGGTGGAAAAAGCTGTGCAAAATTGGATCCGTTTTGACGGTGATAGATTCCGTTTTCCTGGTGGTGGTACTATGTTTCCAAATGGTGCTGATAAATATATTGATGATATTGCAAAGCTTATTAATCTTCAAGATGGTTCTGTTAGAACCGCTGTTGATACTGGTTGTGGGGTAAGTCTTTTTTCTTTTTTATTCTCTTTTTATTTATTTTATTTTCGATTTGTTTTCCAAGTTGATTGATGAAATGACACCGTTTCGAATAGTTATAAAAATAGTATATTTTAAAAATATTCGTCGAGGCAAAGTAGGTCAAATGTTTATATGTACCGTATATATTAATATTAGTTGAAAAATATAGTCAAAGTAGGTCAAATAAATAGTACACAAAGTCATAATCTTTGGTATAGAGGTCAGAAGAGTTCAAACTTACATACGTGAATGAGTTGGGATTTGAATAGCTATAGTGACAATTGACCTAATAGCTTCGGTATTTTTGTGAGTTGAATTACGATTTATAAACATTTTTAATTTTTCTTAGATTAAGAAATCTCATATCAAATATGGGGTGGTATGAATATGTGTTTATAAGTAATAGACAATCTTTATCTTATAAGTAGGTTTTGTAAGGTTAAGTTAAACACAACTCGTAATTCGAAATCTATTGAATTACCTGTTATCAGTTTTCCGTTATTAAGCCATCCACCCTATGTTGCCTAGGTACGGTACCGGTATCCGGTACCGGTACTGGTACGGGGTACGACATTTAAAAAAAAATCAAGGTACGGGTACTTCTATAAATATTTTTTTTAATATAATTATATAAATAAAATAATAGAACTATATTATTAAAACAAATAATTAAACATAGAAAATACCACATAAGTAATTCAAATTATTCAAAAACATCAATACATCAAGATTTGTATGAATAAAATTAGATTGAGCCTATTTCTATTCAATGAATGAGTGAATAAATTCAGCTACTACTTTGTTATTCCTTATTAGTAAAGTTGCTATTTTTATATTAAACAAATAATAAACATAAATCTTCTTATAAACAAAATAATAAATCTACTTTTATATTGAAAAATAGGTACGTCATCGGTGCGTACCCAAAGAGTACCGTACGTGTACCGGTACACCCGGTACCGGTACTCCTAAAATGGAGTACCCCATGCTTCATAGCATCCACCATTAATATCATGATGCATTAGGCTTTAGGCCCAACTCCTAAATCTAATATCTTAATCTCGATTCCCTTAATCCTAGATTCCTAGAGAAAATATAAAATTTGTGTGTTGGATAATGTGTTAATATTATTTTCTATAATATCTTGTGCTGTTTTTATTTTGAATTTCTTACTTTAATTGTTAGACTCAAATATTTTAAATATGAACAAATATGGAATCTTTCTTGAATTTAAATTTGGACTAACATTCTTGCGGCTACTAATCGAATTATGCTTACAAAACTTTTTATTGAGCTTGATTTCAATCATGTATTAGTAAAAAAAAATCTAATCATACTAATTATGTGATTTTAGAAGTAGTTATAACCCCATATTTTATCCACGAAATTGATCATTATATTTTAAAACCATTTAATCTTTGTACCAAAAAAGAAAAATTCAATTTTGATTTTTTCATAATTGAGATGTTTTAAATAATAACATTCACTTCTATCTTTTAATGAGTGATTTTAATATTTTGCTTGTAGTTTTTTACTAAATAAAAGATATTACAAAATGAAGTATCTTATGTGAAGTGATAATTGATTGAAATTAAACTCAAATTATTATGAGATTTTTTGTATTTTTAACTAGTTGAGCTAAAATTTATAAGATAAAATATACTTGTTTTTACACGTGTCTTACTAGTAAAAAATAACTTTTAGCTGATTTTTTTTTGACTGAATATAGTTGTATAGTTTTATTTTTCCACATAGCTAATTTGTGGCTGACGTTTTTGTCTTGATATGTCTTTGTCGTTGTCTTTTTTTCTGAATGAATTCTTTTCTTTGTCGTTGTCTTTGCATTTATTTATTTCAATCGTTTGGTATATTTTACTTCTAGGATAAGAATGATGCTGTTACACTGTTTTGGGTCCCACCTTTCAAATTAGTGTACTTGCTTTCACTTTCACATACTACTAGTACTCTATCTATAGGACAAAGATGGACCAAATAATTTTTGCATTTGTATTAATCATAAAATTTTCATAATTTTATTACTTAAATATGAAAGACGTTCTTGTAAATTAAGAAAATTTTGATTTTAGTCTTTGTAAAATCAATTTTTTGATCTTAGCCTATAAATATATAACATTTTGTTTTTGGTCTTTACTATTTTGTTTGTTTTATAAGGAAAATTTTAATATGGATGACTATTATACAAAGTGGTACATGATAGGTTAGTAGTTAAAAAATAGTTGAAATTTTAATGACGATATATATTATTGTATGGAAGTATAAATTGATGATCATCTTTATTTTTTACGGTTGAAATAATAACTTGATTGATACTAGATTGATTAAAACAATGGAAAATAAAAATGTGACTTATATGAAACTAACACCAATCATATTATTTTTTTAATCGTAAAAATTAGGAGAGTCGTGAATTAATCAAAGTTCACATGGATGATGAAACTTTTTATCTATCACATGGTAGAGAAGATACCAATAAAATTGGAATTTTTAAAAGGATTTATATGCTCACAACTTGTTTGATCTACAATCCATGTGTCATAGATTATTTTTTGGTTTAGATCGAATTTTTGTAAATTAAACACACGTTAGTACTTAAGTACTAACTAAGGAAGGTTTTTTTGTTGTTGATATGAACCTAAGTGAGGTTTATCTCTTACTCTAAAATAAGAATATGAATATGACTGCTACAAGGTTCCAAAAGTTGAAAATGAAAGAGCGTTTGTCTTGGTATGGTGTAGGCTTTTGGGTTTCTAGTAGTATTATTGCAATGGGGTAGTAGTAATTTGTTTTTTTTCTTTTAAATAATTTTTAATCAATTCATGTTATTAATGAATGGGCCCAAAACAATGATAAATCATTGTCTTACACTTTCTTTTGGATCAGCCAATCACTTTCTACGAATAATACTAGTACTACACTACTACTAGTAATGCTTTCTTAATCATGAATACAATTTTATGTTAATATTAGTAGTATACTCTAAACATGACCTTTATATTAATCAATTTTTGTAAACAATAAATATTAATCTGAAATTAGGTAGTTGAAATGATACAATAAATATAACTTCAATTAAAATCATATATATGAGGTTTGTGCGCAGATACGGATATCGGACACGACATAGACACTAACACATCAACAACGATAATAATTTGAAAAAATAATATAATTCAATGTAATTATAAGTGCTGGTATCGTGTCGGTGTCTAATACCAACACGTGTTTGATATCGGGATATGCTAATTTATAAAGTGTCTGTCCTTCCTTCATATGATAGAATATGAGTAATTTTTTCTTCTGATAATACATTTGAGTAGTTGACATCAATAACTGCACCACATTGAATTTTGGAATAAAAAACTTGTCAACTTAATTTAAAAGTTAGATATTATTCTATTTCATCATTTTACATATTATTAATACATTTGTTAACACCAACCTTTAATAATTAATCCATGACTAATGTAAGGTGATTTATGTTATGATATGTAAGTTTTTCGATATAAAATTATATGTAAATTTTATTAAATAAGCTATAAATTATTGAATTTTTTATCTTTATTATTTTGTGCTATAAAAAATGTTACTTACATTTTGCATGTTTTTTATTGACTATTTTGTCACATCAAGATACAAGGATATGCGTAGTTTTTGTCTCTGCCCTTTCATAATCAGTTTGAGCCATTCATGAGAGTAAGTAACAAATAATGAGGGACAAAAAATGGAAGATTACCGACACTGTTTATTTTGCATTTTAGCGGTGCCTAGAAATTCACTAAGATCCATAGCATAGTATAGGAATACCATAAAATAATATTAAATTCATCATAGAAAAATAGCAATTTCATCCGACAATTTGTCTTTTTTCTTTATTTTTTCCTTAATTTATAGAAAAAAAGTAGGAGAATTTTTAAAAAGATCTTATTATGTGGTGCAAGTGCATCTACAATACTAGAAATTAGGACTGGACCTGACTAGGTATGTGCTTTCCCGGGTAATATGGGCATATAGATCATTGACTATATATTTCAGTCATGAATTCTAAACTTTTGCCATTTATAAATAAAAATACAACACTTTAGATCTTGTCAAAAAGATAAATAAAAACTTCAATTTTATTTATTTTTAAAATAGTCTAGTGATTAAACGATTAAGTGAAAGTGCTAAAGATATTAAGAATTCAATATTTTTAGTTTTGGGCTGCACTCATTTAACTCTTTTCTCAACCATAAAAATTTAGCTCATTCAAAGAGCTAGCTTATAATTATTAGACTAATTTATAAATTTGTTTGAAAATATTAGAGTTGTTTGGTAACGAGTTTCTTTAATTAGATTATAGTATTTTTTGAGAAACTATTAAAAGTAGCATTTGAGCTTATATCTTATAATTTTTTACATTTTATTCTATTTTTACTCTTAATGTTTTCATTTTATTATTTCTTTATTTTTTTTTAAATATAATAACGAACTACTAACTATATATTTTTAGGTCATTTTGTACATATAACAGCTAAATTTAACAAAAAATAATTTCAATTTACTAACTTTTCAGCCATAAGTTATCAATTATAACCTATCAATTATAAACTAGTTTTTCATTAATCAACTAATTTTTCAACAATAAATTAAGAATGAGTAAAATATACCCTAAGAAAATAAGAATGGAAGTTTGATATATTTGAAAATTCAAATATACCAATTCAAATATACCAACATATTTAATTATTAGATTAATAAATTAATAATTTTTTATAAATAAAAAAATTATTTGTCCACAACATGTTTTCTTTTACATAACGATGCTTTTCTCTGATCAGGCACTAACCTATAACCACACTTAATTTTCTTGACTGCATTAGTAAATATTACTATATTCAATTTAACTTTAACTCTTGTTGTTCCTTGATGTCCATAGATTACATTATGTGAATTAAAAAATATTTAAATTATATGCATGTGCTAGTCACATGACTGAGAGATTCTTATTAGAAGATCATCCCTACAATCTTGCTAAACATGTAGTGATGATGATGTTCATGATAAAAGCTTTATTTTATTTTATTTTACTTTACTTTTGTCATCTTTTGTTTATTCCTTAGCGAGTCAGTTTTCTTTTCTTTTTTAATTTGGTAGTATATCACTTGAATTGAATAGAATTAATATAGTTCTTTCTAAAGAATTGCATTTTTACTGTTGGATTGAGCCCATGATCTTTTATTAAACAGTCATTTTTATATATATTGTTAACTATTCTTTATGATCTCGAATATAAACATTCATATTTGTTGGTTTTAATTTTTAAATATAATATTTTTTTACTAATGATGAGAATCATTCACTTTATAGGTTGGATTCTCTCCTGCTCCTCTTCAAAAAGAAAACTAATAAAAAATTAATAAAGTGAAGAAGTGTGAGGAAAAAAAATAAGAGAGAAATAGATATAAACGAGTAAAGGAGAGAGTGGAAGAGAAATAAGTGAAGGAGATGATCCAAACCGTCCACTTTAAGTGTAAAAAATAAAGAATTACAGATGTAAATCGGTCTTTCTCAACACATTAAATGTTTTTGCAGCTACACATTAAAAAATACAAATATAAAAATATCTAAATACCTTTATCTAAACTATTGTCTATTCCATAAAATAAGTTTGAAAGAAGATATTTTTGAGAATGCACTTTCTTTTTTATTAAGTAGGTCAGCGGTTATAATTTTTAAGTTGAATAAGTGGACGTACCGGTGTTCAAATTTTAATCCTTATGTATTGCATGTAATGTTCCAACCAACTAAGTTATATTGATATGGACTAATGCAATGATTGTTTTATTAGATTAAGAAGATTTAATTGTACTTAACTAGTAAATTTTTTAATAAATATGAAACTAGTTATTTTCACTTACAAATCATGACCCAAGTGAGTATTGAATATTGATTGATTTTGAATTATGTACAAAAACTAAATTCAATTTGTGAAGAATGCAATTAATTAGATAGATAAATTGTAATCATTCATATATGCAGGTTGCTAGTTGGGGAGCATATCTTCTATCACGTGACATATTAACAGTGTCAATAGCACCAAGGGACACTCATGAAGCACAAGTTCAATTTGCACTTGAAAGAGGTGTTCCTGCAATTATTGGTGTCTTAGCTTCAAAAAGATTACCTTTCCCTTCTAGAGCCTTTGATATGGCGCATTGTTCTCGTTGCCTTATTCCTTGGGCTGAATATGGTATGGATTCTCACTCACAAAAAACCCATCAAAAGAAAATATTTAAAAAAAAAAAGTTGAAATACCTATTTTGTATATTATGTAAACATAAATGTAAATGTAAATATATACTAATTTTCAAAAATTTTAGTTTTGAAATGTAAAAAATATTTTTTTTATTACCAACAAATATTGTTCATGTTGGTTCTTCTCAATATTATTTGTTAACACAAAACTTAGTTGTTGATATTGTTAATCAATTATAAATATCATGTCTATTAAACTTTTTAGTTAAATTTAAAACGGTTTTGTTCTAGAATTTAGATTTACTGCAGTCAACAAATAACTCAATTAAGAAAATTAGTGACCCTTAAATTAAGACCAGACAATCCAAATATTAATACATGTTTTACTTTTCTAATCACTAAAATTTCGAGTTTATGATATGAACTATCTAATCTCGATCCTACAACTATGATGCATGAATTGGATATACTATTGAATATACAATCTATGTGTTTAATTGTGATTGAAGAACAAGAACAACTTGAATTGCAACTAAATTTTGTAGCATAGCATGTGTAACATTTTTTTGCCATTGAAATATGGACTATATAAAGACTAATTCAAACATATTTCATATATTCCTCAAAGCACTATTTGAAGGACTATAATAATATTTTTTTTTTTTATAGAAACTAAACTTTATGGTTCAATATATTATCTTTTATTGATCCTCCATTTTTTTTGTTGAATTAGATGGACTTTATCTAAATGAAGTTGATAGAATTCTACGTCCTGGTGGGTATTGGATTTTATCTGGGCCACCAATTCGTTGGAAGAGATATTGGAAAGGATGGGAAAGAACAAAGGAAGATTTGAATGAAGAACAAACCAAAATTGAGAATGTAGCTAAAAGTCTTTGTTGGAACAAGGTAGTTGAAAAAGGTGATATTGCTATTTGGCAAAAACCCAAAAATCATTTGGGTTGCAAATTTACTCAAAATAGACCTTTTTGCCAAGAAGAAAATAACCCTGACAAAGCTTGGTATGTGCTTCATTTTTCTATGTGTTTCATTTTTTTATTAGAGTTTGTTAAGAGACTAATCTCTCGAGTAATGCCGACTCTCTTTTAATTACATATTTTTTGTATGTAGAAATCTATTAATCAAATCTAACTAAGATGACATGTCTTGAATAGAATGAGAGAAGTGACTAGTGTTTTATCTTTTATGGTTAAAAAAAGTTTTAAGAGTTTTTTTTTGCTAAACTATACGTTTTATCCTTTATGTTTATTTTAAATTTTAATTTGGTCCCTTACGTTTAAAAAGTTTTAATTTGGTCCTTTCCGTCAGTTTTGTTCTATGTGGCAGACGGTTTGCATACATGGCTTGACATGTGGACACGTTGACATGTGCCCAATTGAAACAGTAAAAACTGACGGAAGGAACCAACTAATGCAAACGTTGATAACATAAGGGACCAAATTGAAACTTTTTAAACGTAAGAGACCAAATTGAAACTTAAAATAAACGTAAGGGATCAAATGTATAGTTTAGCCTTTTTTTTAAAGGATAAAAGTTAGTAATTAGTTGTTAGTGGACTTAAGTTAGCAAATTGCAGCTAAAAATTTGTTAGATATCCTTTAAGATGCAAACATATACAATAGCTCAATTTTTAGTACACTTTAAGGTTTAACTTGTTAGTTTACTCCTAAAAAATGTGTAGATGTAAATTAAGAAATCTCCACATCCAAAATAAATGTGCGACTCAACCACTAATCAGTAATATCTTCCGTGACAGAAATATTTTCAAATCAGTTTTATTCTAAAAACAACGTTAAATAACCAATTATAACAAACCCAAGTCCCTTTCCACTAACAAATGTTGGTCCTTGTACTCAATTTCTATCAATTAAATATTTTTCATATTTTTTATTCATTTATTAATTTTGATTAATTATAGGTACACAAACATGCAAACATGTTTAAATCCACTTCCTGAAGTGTCCAACAAAGAAGAAACATCTGGTGGAGCATTAAACAATTGGCCACAAAGACTAAAATCAACCCCACCAAGGATTTCAAAAGGAACCATAAAAAGTGTCACACCACAAACATTCTCAAAAAACAATGAATTATGGAACAAAAGAATATCATATTACAAAAAAGTTAATAATCAACTTGGAAAAGCTGGTAGATACCGTAACTTATTAGATATGAATGCTTATTTAGGTGGATTTGCAGCTTCACTAGTTAAATATCCTATTTGGGTTATGAATGTGGTTCCTATTCAAGCTAAAGTTGATGCACTTGGAGCAATTTATGAAAGAGGGTTGATTGGAATGTATCATAATTGGTTAGTGAAGTTTTTTAATTTATTGCACTATTTAATTTTGATTAAGTTTAATTTTATTTGGTTTATTTAAAAGGGTTTGGTTTTAATTGTTTCTTTTGCAGGTGTGAAGCTATGTCTACTTATCCTAGAACTTATGACTTAATTCATGCTGATAATGTGTTTAGCCTTTATAATGACAGGTATACATTTTATTTTGTGTTATATGTTGTTAAGTTAATAATTAACTAAAAATGCCAACTAATTTTAAAAAGAGATTAATTTCTATTCAATGAAAGTACAAGTTTTTTAAACATGCATTAAGTTAAATCATATTATAATACGACTTTGTTATGTTAATTCTTTGGTGAGATCTGATTAGATGTATATGTAAAAAGATTTTATATTGACGGAGCATAGAAATAAAATACTCCTAAAAATTGAAGGTTTTGAGTATATTTTTATTTTCATTAGAAAAAATTTAAAATAAATAAATTTTGTATAAAGTTATTTGCTTAAATATTTTTAAAAAATAACAATTAACAAAAGTTGCTGAATCAAATTCAAACTAGTTTCATAACAAAAAATATATATCATACTTGGCACTTGATTTTTATCCAATAACTTGAAAATGTGAACATTCTATTGACATTGATGATCTTAGGATGCATTTCTTTTGATTTATTTAACACATGGTTTAAAAGATTAAAATCAATTAAAATCTAATTAACATATTTATACTTTGTAGATGTGAATTGGAAGACATATTGTTAGAGATGGATAGGGTTCTTAGACCAGAAGGAAGTGTGATAATTAGAGATGATGTTGATATATTGGTCAAAGTAAAGAGCATAATCAATGGCTTAGATTGGGAGAGTCAAATTGTGGACCATGAAGATGGGCCTCTTGAAAGGGAGAAACTTTTATTTGCTGTGAAAAAGTATTGGACTTCTCCTGCATCTAATGACATTTCTAGTTAGGTTTCTACTTTTTGTTCTCTTGGCTTATAAACTTTTAAAAGTGTACTTTTGAACGATAAATTGTTCAGAAGTATATTTTTAGACGGTTTAAAATTTGTATTATTTTATGTGAAAGTATCTGAATTCTTGTTGGAGGTGTTGAAAGTTTTAGTTTAGTACTATATTTTTAGTCCATTAGGGCTATACTATTTTAGTTCTTTTTATTCCTCCATCACTTTTGTTTCATTGGTTTTGTTTTATCATTTTTACTTGTGTTGTATTTTTGTTTTATGCTTTTTAGCAATAATGAAAGGAAATTGTGTTGAATGCAAATTCAGTTTAATTGTGAAAACAATAATCCCAGATTCCAGAGGGATTCTGAAATGTTTTGTTCAAAACAAGTGTTAAAGTAGTTTCATTGGTCCATCAACTCTTTATTTGGACATGTTGATCAAACTAAATTAACTAACTCTTTACATGATAAATCAACTCTTGGAAATTCTCTCTGTTTTTTCATTGTATAAAAACTTCAGAATGCGTTTTTCGAAAAAAATTTGGTTCAAATTTTAAAAAGAAATTGGAAAACACATTCCGAAGTTTTTTTCCAAGGCAAAAAAAATGGAAAGCGCGTTCCGAAATATTTATTCAAGGGCAAAAAAAAGATTAGGGGGTAAAAATAAATGGGGGTGGGATGAGAAAAAATCTCAACTCTTTACATATATAGATTATAAATATCAACAATTGGCTGCTTTAACACATAGTCATGACCTATGAAGCATGAACACCGACACGGACACCAGACACGACACGGACACTGACACGGCGACACCTATAATAATTTTGAAAAATGACATAATTTAGTGTAATCATAAGTGTCGTGTCAGACACTGACACGGACACGTGTCGGACACGGACACACCTAATCCGAGAAGTGTCCGTGCTTCATAGCTCATGACTCATGGTCATGGAGGTTCGTTACTCGCTTGATTGACTATGTGTTCATTGATCGATGAAATATTATTTGCGTATTTGGTTTGTGGGTGGCAGTGGTGGATTCAAAAAATCCTTTGCAGGGGGCTAGCAAATGATGTATATAAATTATAAAAGACCTTGGTATTAAAATTGTTTTAGGCCTCTTAAGGTTTTGTGTCGGCCCTAAGAAGATATAGTTGTAAATAACCGGTGGTTTTGTTAGTTTTTCTGATTGTGCACTCGATTGAGTTGTTGGTATAAACATCTATAATAATTTGAAAAAATGACATAATTCAATATTATTATATATATTGGACCAATCGTTAGTTGGTTCAGTGATGATTAACGCTGAACTTAGTAGAGAAGATCACGGTTAAATCCCCCGCAATTGCGATCGGGAGGGGGCTGGAACCACTTGATGCTATAACTGACCTCCGAATCAAAATAAACTGGTAGTGAAAACCAAAAAAATATATTGTTGTTGGACACAGACGCGTGTCCGACATTAAAATACCCCAATTCATTGAGTGTCAATGCCTCATAAATAAATTGCTGATGGTGCTTGCGCTTGTTAAATGAAGCTGCAACTTCTATAGTTGTATTGTGATGAACCATGTGCTAATGAATATGTCAATTGTTTCAATATAGGAACAACGTATGACTTTAACTTGTTGCTTTAAATTGAGTAAATAAAAGTGAAATTTTTGAGCTGTTATGCTATGTGGAGTATATGTTAGCAGCAGTGATGGGTTAGATGAACATTAAATATGGAACAATAATAGTAATGCTATCCAATTGGTGTCTTTTTCTCCTTGTGATACCTAATTTTCATTACCAATTCATATCATCCTGCATTGCAATATTGCAAATCAATTCTTTCATCATTTTCTGTACTTTGGAACAACAGTTATGGAACTAATAATCATTGATTCTTGCATAGCATGCAATGATGCAACTTATTAAATTAAAGAAAAATGCTAACTAGTGTCCCGGGACACTAGTTAAAGAACTATATAAGGTAAAAAATTTAAGAACTAATTAAAGGAATAATATTATCAATGTAAAACTTGCTCTTTTTAGTATCCTTAATTAGTGTCACGGGGCACCAGTTAGCATGACCCTATATTAAATGATGCTAACAATAAATTATTTCCCCTTAGAGTACTATGGTACTACAATGGTTGCCGAGAAAATAACTTCACAATTAAAGCAAAAGCAAGTTGGTTTGAACCCAATTATTATTATTATTTTTTTCTTTCGCCACCAATTTAATCTGATTCAGCATCAATCATCACAGAACCAACTAACGATAAATCACAAAACCCATCCATTGAGTTACTACCTCAAATCAAAAGTACAACAAATTTTAAGGCATCAGCACAAGAGCGAACCATAATATGTACAACAAACGGGATTGTCATGGATTTATAACATTATGCACAATAAACTTAGATCTTAAAAGATGAGATTGTCATCTTAACCAAATATGCTAGCTAAACTAATTTTTGCGGGCCTAAATTTTTTACTTTAGTTGCTTGACTGCAATTATAAGTTATAACATCAGATACCGAATATCTAGAATACGATACAAAACATACATAATGATAATGAGAATACATTAAAATTACAATAGAAAATCCACATACAACAAGTACAAAATATGGAAATAGTACTGAGGTTCACATCAAATTACATAATCAGTCACAATGTACTAGTACAACACGTCTAAAATACTTAATACATAAAATAGTGAAAATACAAAAACTAGAATTATAAGCTCCTTCATCTACTACTCCATACCTCGACCTCTTGACCTATCTCCAATCAAATAGTGGGGGAATGAGACAATTTCTATATCTTAGTGATTTCCGTCTACTTATATGTTTGAGTCTTATCTAACCTGACTGTCAGTTGGTCATACCGTGATTAAAGTCTTATAGTAATATTATAAAGACAGTGAAGTATATCACACAATTATCTTTTTGTTCAACCCGTAAACCCGTGAACCCGAAAACCGATAAAACCGATCTTGAATTTGGTTTGATTTGGGCCTGTATCTTCTACCCGTCGGTCCGGCCGGTTCAAAGGTTTGAGCCCGAACCCGAACCGAACCGATGCCCACCCCTAATCTGAAGCTTCCGAGGGAAGTACATCTCAAATGGAAAACATATCCTAATAGGAGAACATTCACATGTAATCTTATTATTTGTATTGGACAATTTTTTACCTCAAAATCAAACAACAAACACATCCACTCACAATCATCCAAAAATAAATAAATATACTCAGATAAAGAAATGCCAAGAACAATTAATTCACAAGGTTTATTTGAAAAAGAAATGCCAAGAACAATTAATTAATTCTTGTTTTTCGTTTGTTACTTAAACCAGGAGATATATGTGGTTCTTTTTTCAGCCGCAGGAATAAGTGGACCTTAGTGCTAGAATATTTGGGCCTTGCATGTTAGGCCGCCATAATGAGTACGCGTAAATTAAATTAATTTTGATTAAATAGTTTAGTAGTTAAAATTTTACTTTATTATTTCTTTGGAGCATTGCATTAATTCTTTTTCCTTTCAACTGATTTTTCTCTTAGGGTTTTACAAATAAGATTTTTAACGAGGCAGTTATATATTCTGAAGCTCCCACTTGAATTTTGGTCTAGTCCCCAATTTTATATTTGTTTTTATTTTTAATAATATTCATGAGATTTAACTTGTTTGTTGGGTTAGTAAAAGCGTATCAACCTAATTGGCATATCTTTACCTTTCTTGATTTAGCTTCTTCTCTTTGCTTAAAAAAAATTTGGAAGTACTAAGTGTAAGAAATTAAAATTAAGAGATCGATATATTATATAAAATTAGAACACACTTACTTGTGAATCAACAATCATGTTTACCGGAATCGCCAATATCGAAACCATCGATATATTAGACAAGGTCTTCCTCTGCCTGATCACATGCTACATATTTGAGGTTGTCAATGGGTCAAACCTCAGACAAGCTATTTTGGCGTATTGCTCGAGTGATGACGTCGTGACGGCAAAGAGGACCTAGCCTATCTATTTATAAGATAACAACCCTAGCCATACTACCCATGATGTACACTAGAGGTTGTGCCTACACTTTGGTTCTACACAAATCAGAATTAGTGTTCAAAACTCATTATTACTGATCACAATTATTGGGCTTAAGCATCATCAAATGGATCACAACAACATCAAACCCGTTTTTATTAAAATTAAAAACCACAATTGATTGCAGCCACAAAATATTAGAAAATTTTCTAACACTAAAGTGAAAATTTATGTCCATACAAATTACATACAATATCCTTATAGACTAAATTATGTTCTCGAGAACTATTTTCCCTCATCTATGTTAATAAATATAGTTGTAAATAAATTGGTGGCGCTGTTGATTTTTCGTGCACTTGGTTGAATTGCTGGTGGTGATTGTTAATGAATCAAGTTATGATGAAACAAAGTACTATGGTTTTAATTTACTGCTTTAAATTGAGTAATTAAATTGAAATTTCTGAGCTGTTTTCTTACTACTATGTGGATATATTAATAATTGTTCACTAGTTTTGAGTCACAATGATCATATACTATATGCTAGCAGCAATGATGGTTAGATCAACATTAAATGGACCAAAAATAGTTCAATTGTTGTGCCTTTTTTCTTCTATGCACTTACTACATCAGTCTTAGATTATACTATACTGTAGGACTCTGTTTGGTAAACCAAATAAGCTAGCTTATAGTTTTTAATTTATAAGTTAAAAACTCTGTTTAGTAAAAAATAGCGGATAGCTGATAAGCTAGCTTATAGTGAATGAGCTTATAGCGGATAACTTATCAGCTATCCGTTGTTTTGGTCAAATGCATTCATGAGTCCTTTTTTTTGTCAAGTAATATAGTGGCTAAAAATTCCACCCTTAAAATAGATAAATGAGATGACTGGAGTTCGAACTCCGACCCTCTGTATATATAATGCAATGTCTCAACCAAGTGAGCTAAGCTCACGAGACTACATTCATGAGTCCTTTAAGTTTGACATTTGTGACAGTTATGTTATTTAAGTTTTTCAAGTAACAAATACTAGATCATTTAAGTTTTTTAGCTAACAAGTTGGTCATTTGATTTTCCAACTTGTTGAATATTACCCTTCTAATTATATATCCTCCCTTCAGATGGACCTCAATTGGGTGAACTCATGATTCACTTCAGATTAAGTCTTAATTTCATCGTGGTTAACATCAAAATTATCGGTCACGTCAGTATTTTTGTAAATGTATGATGACTCAAAAGGTAATGATGCAACAAATTAAAAAGTTAAAAGACTTATTTGTTTACCTAAAAAACTTAAGACCCCTAAATACATTTTGATTAAAAATTATTTTATATCTTTGCATAAAATTTGTTTGAAGAAAATAAAACAATACTCCAACTTATTTTTGTTTTTTTAATAAATGTATATTTGGTTTCCTTCCTTTACAATTTAGAACATTTGAAGAATAGAATTTTTATTTTTAAGAAGCTAAGTAAATTTATATTAAAACGTACAAAATATGCGGTAAAAAAGTCAAATACAAGAAATATTTTGGAGAAAGTGCCCCAAAATAACCACAAAAACTCTATACTTATTGAAATTTAAACTCACCGAAAGATTTACTCACCAATGGTTAAGATCAAACGACAATTTTTTTTAAGTCTTCAACTACCATCAAGACAACACTTTAATTTTATCAATCAAAGTCTCATTAGACACCACCTTATTCTTGAATAAGCGATCATTACGTGTGTGTTTCCATATGGACCAACAACTAGCAATCCAAACAAGATTAAAACCAAACAAACATTCTTCCCAAACAAATAAGAGTGACTAAACTGAGTTGCATGAGGAACAACTCCAATGGAAAGTACTAAAGAAAATCCAAACCAACGAAGCACCTCATAAAAAATCCCACCAAAATAACAACATTCAAAAAACAAGTGATCGATTAACAGTTTCAATTGTATCACACCACTTGTACACAAGATTGAGACTACATTTGGAACACCACACCTCAAAAGATTATCCTTTGTCGGCAATTGATTACTGAACAACTGTCACACAAAGAGATAAACTTTAATATAGACCAGCTTGTTCCAAATCACTTCCTTACAAGTCATTGATTCTACCGGATTATGATGAATTAGCCAATGATAAACCTCACTAACTCAAAAACTATTAGAAGGGTCCGAATTTCAACGCTACCTATCCTCCACATTGTTAAGATTTCCATAGTTTGGGGAAAATGGAGAAAACTTGAGAAAGTCATGGAGATAATAGAAATCATAAGGATTCATATTTGATGAAAGATAATGGATTTTGGTACAATATTGGCTCTTATATAGAGCAATGAGATGACTAACTAACTCTAACAAACTATTAACCAACTCTAACTACCTAATCACCTAATGGTAAATGTAACTAACTAAAAAGAGTTTTGGCTAACAATCAATATTCTTAACATTAAATTGGATAACTAACAAACCTCCCAAGTTTGGACGAATCATAGTAATGACTATACGTTGCTATGCAAGTTTCCGAGTCATCCAAAGGTCCATATTCAATCATACGGGGTTAGGGCAACAAATATAATCCACATCCAATACCTTATCTAAAATTGACGTGGAGGCGTGGAGCCAATACTCAATAAGAAAAGGAGGGTAGTCATGGTCACTACTTACTATAGAAGAAGGATTAACGTCTACGAACAACTGAAATATTCTTATCTATTGTTTCTGTATCTTCTCATGCAACTATTTTCAAGAAAAATAAAAAAAAATCATATTTCAAATTATTATATTTTACCGCAATCTAAAACAGCACAACACTCCAAACTCAATTCTTCCTCACATGTAAAGAAACTCCTCTTCCAACTCCATCCGCTACCTCCTACACCCCATCCCGACCTCCACTTATCAACAACTGAAATATTCTTATCTACTGATAACTCAAAAAGTCGAGGAAAACGGGTATGAAGAACCCCTCAACCACTTATCCTTCCAAAAAGATGTATTTTACTCATCACCCACTTTTCGACAAATGTTATTTTAAAACCACCTACCTACACTCAGTCCAACCCCCTCCCTAACACCACACATATCCCTCCACCACCACGAAGATTTCCTTCCCCTTCCCTTAACTCTACCATCCTTCAAACCATATTTTACTACTAACACCTTAAACCACAATCCCTTCTGATCAACAAGCATCCACCAACACCATTTCCCTAATAATGATAAATTAACTTAATTTACTCTCTTATCTTTTCGATAATCAATAAAAATTGTTTTTACATCTTCTAATGGAACTATTTTACAGAAAAATACAAAAATACATATATCAAATTCTTATATATGTTTTGGTTTTTCTTGCGTAAAAAAATGTTTTGGTTTTTCTTAATAAATGTGTTTTTTATTTATTTCTTTATAATTTGAAACACATGAAATACAAATTATCTATAAATTTTTGTACTATAATTATTATTCGGTTTATTTAACAAGTGCAACATTGTACAACATTTCACATTTTAAAGTAGACAAAAAAAATAATTTTTTATAAAAAACAACAATTATTTATTACGAGATTTAATTTCACCGTATCGATCACCGGTTAATTTTTATTTTACCAATTCACTTCACTCTATTTTATTATATTTTCAATAGCGCGTGGTGAAGAGATACATTGAATAGTGCGTGGCAATAAACAAGCATGGAACATATTCCAAAATTCCAAACTCCTCAATTTAAGTGTTTCAACTTCTTCAATCTTCCAACTAACTCTCTTCCATCCCATTCCTTTTCTCTTCTCTATCCCCTTTCACTCTCTCTCTCTCTCTCTCTCTCTCTCTCTCTCTCTCTCTCAATGACTTAAACGCCACCATGAACTTCCTCCGGCGACTCTTCGGCGGTAAAAAACACC
This sequence comes from Trifolium repens, assembly GCA_030408175.1. Taxonomy (NCBI): domain Eukaryota; kingdom Viridiplantae; phylum Streptophyta; class Magnoliopsida; order Fabales; family Fabaceae; genus Trifolium; species Trifolium repens. The sequence continues at coordinate 13,062,072 of CP125846.1, forward strand.
GCAATCAACCACAAGAACCTACCAAAACCACCGCAAAAAAAGACAAAAGAAGCTGGAGCTTCGCAAAGAACAACACAAGAGACAAAACAAATTCACACTCATCATTACATAACAACAAAAATTCTGACCCTTCTTCTTCACCTTTCGCCGGAAATTACGATGCCAATAAACATGCCATTGCTGTTGCTGCTGCTACCGCTGCTGTTGCTGAGGCTGCACTTGCTGCCGCTCATGCTGCTGCTGAAGTTGTTAGACTGACTAGTAACACCGGAGCAGGAAAAAATGCAACTCCGGTGCATGACCGGCGACGGTTGCAGGAGGAGATTGATGCTGCCGTGAAGATGCAGTCGGCGTTCCGAGGTTACTTGGTATGTGACAATTTTTTGTTTTATGTTTACATTTTCTTACCATAAAATTGAAAACGTATTGATTGTTAAATTTTGATTGAGAATGTTTGTAAAAAATAAAAATAAATTAGTACATAATAATGTTCTAAAACTAAAATGGCAAACATTCATTTGTTCTGGAACTGTAATTTATTTTCAAATTATTTTTAAAATATATCAAAATTACAAATAGATTAATATAAATTTTTTGTTAGTTATTTTATGAACTAATTTGATCAAGGAAAAATACGATTCAATATTAAATTGGTTATGTAAAATTAGATTAGATTTGATTGAGGACAAAATACTAGTAGAGTTTAATGAATATACTCTGTCTGACATCCAATAGATATCAAACATTTCTCCATATCATACAATTGTAGTAGGGTCTAGTGGAGTGATTTGACGGAATAAATGTTTGATATTGATTGATAGTGTAAAATTAATTTACAGTGTCTACGCATATATATTTTTCTCATACTACTATATTGATAGATGTATGTAATTTCCATACATTTAAAAATAATGTTACATCTAATTACACTTTTGAGTACTCAATGATGGTTCTAAACTAAAATACTAGTTGAAAAGATAGTTAAAACAAGAGAAAATGAGAAATACTCCTCTATTTTAAGCTAAGTGTCATAGTTTAATTTTTTGTATTATTTATTTATATAATTTATTTTGACCATAATTTTTTAACTAATAATATATATAAAAATAAATATTAATATATAAAATGTTTAGTTTATCTTAATAGTTAAAGTTGTACATTAATATATATGTACAGTATATATTAATGGAGGTAGTTATAGTTGTTTTTTTATAACTAAAGAGGTAGTTATAGTTATTTCTTTTACTTTTTTTAATCAAGTCATAGTTATTTATTTAACATCCAGTTTATTTGTTAAATATATTAAATAAAAAATAAAAATAATAGTAATAAAATAATTATTTATACTTTTAAAATATTTAATGCATACTTTTCAAAAAAAATTTTTTATAATAATTTACTTAATTAGTGCATCGTATGCATTGTTTAATATTTTTCAATATAATACGGAAAAAGTGAGGAAAATTCAGAGACTAACCGTTGATTTTTCGTAAGCATACTGCATTAATTAATTTAGCAAATTCCCACACCAGTACTGTACTTTGTTGACTCTTTTGATTATTTCTCTGTTTCCTTTCCGCCCATTCAATTTTCTAGTTGAAATAGAATTTTTTTTTGATATAAAATAGAAATATTTGAGTACTTTTATATTCTAGTCTTACTATTGCTTCATTATTTTTCAACGCGTGTTCGTTTTTCTCTTTGATTTTTCAACTATCCATGAAAGCAACATGCTCTCATGCCAACACCAACACTTTGTCTCCTTCAAAATAAAATTCGTTAATATTCTTTCCGATCTCTTTTATAATAAACAGTTAATTTTCTAATTCATTCAATAATTAATATATTCTAAATATATTAATTATTGAATGAATCTAAAAGATAAATTGTCTCTTATAAAATATATTAGAATGAGTAATTTTTTTGGGTCATACTATTTAAAATATTTGAGATAATAGTTAAAAAAATACTTAAATTAATATTTTTTTTACAATTTTTTAAAATAATTTTACTGTATTTAATTTCTTAACCAGTATCTGTGTAATAAAACACTATTAACATTTTCCTTTCTTAACTTCGGTTAAATAAGTAATTAAATATATGTGTGTGGTGTACAGTGTTTTGTGTTCCAATTCCACCGACAAATTTGGCTTACAATAGTGTTGTTGGACTTTTTATTGTTTAACCATACTTAATTTGTATTCTTTTATAGATATCATTTTTTACTAAAGAATATAAAAATATGCTAATGAGTGTCTTTGAAAGCCTTGATGAAGAAAGCAAATATAAAAATATTATATTAAAATTAGTGTAATGAAATATAGATGTGCTTGTTTTTTCACTGAAAATTTATCTTGTAACTGAGGAATCTTTTATTTTTTTTTGGATACAGAGGAATCTTTTATTTGGACCTTAATCTTTTCATATATGGAGTAATGTGTGTTTATATTTACCCTCTTTTTTTCTTCTTTTAGTGTTGTGGTAGTCAGTGCCACCTGTATTTCTATTTTCTATCACGTGCTGGCTGCAATTTTTTTTGTGTAGTCACAATTGTGTTTTGAAATGCGTTCTGTTTTGTATTTAACTAAATTTCATTAGGGCAAAATTAGTTAGGCTTATTATCTCACAATACTTTCTTTAAATAGCTAGATCTAATTTGTTCTAAAAACTAATGGTTTGTTTGGTTTAATGGAAAGAAAATGAAAAAATAAAAATTACAGAGATTAATGAATGAATTTGAACTAGAAAATGTCACATATTCACTCAATTGAAATATTAGTGACATTTTAATCAAGATCATCAAATTATAAAATTTAAATAATTTTTATAGTTTTTTAAACTATCTCATCTAGATCTAGAAAACATTGATGTTTCAATTGCGTGAAAGCGGAATCCCTTGACCGAAGAGAATCTGAATTTTTTTTTTTTTCTTGGTAAACTCTTGATTCCTATTATGATCACTACACTTTGGTAAATTGGTTGTTACAAAATTACAAAATGTTTCAAAGCCATCATAGTAGGATGATGTGAGGAGTCCAAACCTAAATGATTCAGCTGAAAATGACCATATATTTTTTTTGGAATATGAGTGGGTGAGAATACAAGGACCATAACAATTTTTTTTTTTTATATCTAGGGCCATAATAATTAAAGAAGGGAAAAACAAGCAATTTAATTTGTAGAATAATGAATATAATATTATAACATAGATATATAGCCCCACCAATTGTTTATTAATTAATAAAAAAATAGACCTAAGTATTTGGTGAGTTATGATGTTTTCCTTTCCGGGACCAAAGAGGTATGTCCCTTTGTACACAAAAAATTACACAAAATATGAAATGGCACAATGACACCACATCATCAACCATTTTTAAGATATGGTCCAAAGTGCTATATAGATTGTTAGGTTTCCTTATTAATCAATGTAATTGGAGATTCATAGCTACTAGGTCCTTTTTTGGTAGGACATGAGTGTATGTGGTACATTGATATGTATGTGCTAAACTTGAATTCTTCTTTTGTAAAAAAAACTTGAATTCTTCTTGGCTTGATAATTAAAACCTAGAAGTCAATTTTGATTCAATGCATTCACACATATCTCGAATTTTTGTTTTATCGTTAGGAATCAAACAAATTTTTGATTTATTTAAAATAATTACACATGAATTCATAAAAGGTAGACGAACAACAAATCTAATTTTTTGAATATTTACAATACTCACATTCTGCGTACCAATCACTTATAATAGACCTCGACATAGTTGTTGATAAAACTAAAAGATTTACATTTTGATTTTTAATTTTATTTACTAAAGTTAAAATGTAGAATTTTTTTTTTAGCTAAACGTGTGATTTCCTAATTGTATGAATATTTATTTAGATTAGATTCTCAAAAGCATACTTTAAGGGGGTAAAAAAAAAGCTCCTTTTAGTTTTACCATACTTTATAAAATGATATTCTAGTCTTTACTTGAGTGAAAGCACCTTATTTTAAGAACACACGGGCCTATAGTTAGGTTGTAATGCTTTTTGAAAAACTAAAATCTTGTTTGTTAAGTTAATTTTGTTTCTTTTACACCGAATAACAAAAAACTAATACTTTAATTTTTCACCTTTTGTCAAGGTGGGGAAAATGTAACATAGGAAGCTTCAACGAATAAGAAAGAGCATCCATAATGGATGACTTTCCACTATGTATTAGTGTTTGATAATGATTATGTCCATAAGCTTCAACCTCATTTTTTCTCTTTATGTCTTTTTCCCTTTTAATATACTTCACCTTTACAACATTCCATGCTTAATTTTTTGTTACTTATATTTTATTTTAGACTTAATCTATTGGATCAATCAATTTCATAATTAAATTGTTATATGAATTTTTTTCAATTTTTACTAATAATTTTTATATGATTTTGGAAGGCAAGGAGGGCATTAAGAGCACTCAAAGCATTAGTGAAGTTGCAAGCATTGGTGAGAGGTCACATTGTAAGAAAACAAACAGCTGATATGCTAAGACGAATGCAAACATTGGTCCGACTTCAGTCTCGAGCACGTGCAAGTCGTGTGCACATTTCCGATAATAATACGCACTCTTTCAAGTCTCCACTTTCTTATTACCCTGTGAGTTTGACTTTCATCGTATCTAATTTTTTCATCGTATCTAAGTATCTAACTTAAAAGTCACATAAGTGACGGTTTCTGATGGATTGACGGTGTAAAAAGTTTACATTGACAAAACATCAAGATTATATTCTTTTATTTGTTGTCTTGATTCTCATTTTAGTAAAAGTTGATGCTAACTTGTTGGAAAGGCTATAAATTATAATGGTGTCTCATTTTTCTTTTAACTTGCCTTTCTGTATTTTCTTTTTTAATTTTCTCTATCACCCCACCAATTGTTTCAATTTGGAATCTGATGTAACATGATCACTTTACAACCTGTTACAAAAACATTACTAAAATATGATTTTTAGATAAGGCTGTATTAGAATATCTGAATCTGAATATGCTTAAAAGATTGTGAGTGAATTACAAATTTTGTCTCTAAAATTATAGAAGTTGAACAATTTGGTATTTGATGTACATATAAAATTGTAAAGTGATCAATCAAATCGAAAATTCTTGATCACTTTAGTCACTCTGAGAGAATTTCAAAGACTAAATTGATCGATCGAAACATGACTAATGTGAAAATTTTCAATTTTAGGCCTCAATTTAGAATTTTGTTAACGTTAGAGATCAAACTGTCTAATGCCTACAATTTTAAGGACTAATTTGTGATTTGCTCAAAGATAGTTGTTGATAAAATAACCGTTATCATCTGATTTTTTTTCTTCGAATAATTGCAGGTCCCTGATGATTATGAGCACCCTCTTCGTGTCTATAGTACAAAATTTGATGGATCTTCCATCCTTAAGGTATTCATGATTCATTCCTATAAATTGATTTACATGATCCATAAGTGATTTACATGACAAATTATATTTCAAAGTAAACACATGTATATTAGTATTTGAGCAAGTTATTTTTCATTTTGAACTTGCAGAGATGTAGTTCCAATGCAAATTTTAGAGACATGAACTTAGAACGAGCCCGGTTTGGTTCGAATTGGTTAGACGGTTGGATGGAAGAAAACTCATGGAACCAAAACGGCGATGCTTCATCGAAAAAAGTACAATTTGATGATGAAAAGAGTGATAAAATTCTTGAAATAGATACATGGAAGCCAAATTTGACCTCACACCATAGTACTAGTACATCTTTTCAACATCATTATTCATCTTGTGATTACACTAGTGAGAATTTTATGGTACACGAGTCACCGTCGAAACGATTGTCTAAACCTCACAATCCAAGTCTCTCTTCTATGAAACATCATAAAGGAAAAGAAGAAGTAGCTTCTTCACGAACGGCCGAGAATAGTCCACAAGCATTTTCGGCTTCATCGAGAATCGAAAGTGTTTCAAGGAGAGGTCCTTTTACACCTACTAAAAGTGAGTCTTCATGGGGTTTTTTCAATGGTTACTCTGGCTATCCTAGTTACATGGCAAATACTCAATCTTCTAGGGCTAAGGTTAGGTCACAAAGTGCTCCAAGACAAAGGCTAGAGTTTGAGAGATGTGGTTCAACTACTAGGTCTATTCAAGGTCTTTGGGAATCAGGTTCTAATTCTGATAAGGATTTTGATTTTAAGACCAAGGTTTATCCAACCACAAGTAGCTTGAACAAAATTGGGAGCACAAATTTAAGGTGACATTGCACAAATTTAAATATATTTTTAGTCCTTAAAATATCAAATTTCTTTTAGCTCTTTTACTCACTTTGCAGTCCCTACAAATTATAGAACTATCTATAATTAATAGGAACTAAAACATAAAGTTTTGTAATTTGTAGGGATTAAAAAGTGAGTATAAGATCTGAAAATAAAAAATGTTATTTTTATAGGACTAAAAATATAATTAATTTTAGAAAGAGTAACTTGAATTGAAGAGATATTGTTTTGTTTTGTTGTGTTTTTTTTGTGTGTATTAAAGTAGTTTTAGGATGTAAGTATTTGACATATGTACTCAAATAGTGTTTGTCTTCACATTATCAAAGGCCACATGGTTGACTCATGATTTTGTTTGACTTAGCTTTGTTATGTTGAAATGTCATAACTTGTTTTTGAGTGTTCTATAATAATTCTAGTTTTCTAACTATTTTTCCTTCTAACAATATACTATTGATTATGAATTGTGGAGGTTGGATATGCCTTGAAATCTCAAAATTGGAAGTTAGAATATTGAAGATTTTGTGGAAAAATATATTTTTGAAGAATATCTGACTTGAATTGTGTTTGATTTTAAATTGGATATATTTAAAAACAATATGAGATTTTATTTTATTTTATAACAGATTTGTTTTAAAACAATAAGCATATATTTTTCTATAAATAGAAGTTGTTTATTCATAGAAAAATAGGGAGAGCAAAGAGAGTGACAAGATGTAGAGAATTTGAGTTTGCCGCCACACAAGGCTAGGGTTTTAGAATCCTAGGGGTTTGGGCAAATCATTCTTGAGATCATCTTGTGGGATCACCTTGGGTAGACAAGGATCAAACAATAAGAAGTCATGCGACCATTACCAACTTTTTTAGTCACCCCCTCTGAAAACCAATGAGATATTATCTTCGGGATCATCTAGTAAAGACATTTTCCTCCACCAACAAGAAACCCTCCCAAGACCCCAAGCCTCCCTCCAAGATGAGGGGAGAGGCAATAAATAGCCATATCTCGCCAAAATTATATCTCTCCAGAGACCCACTCCTCCAGAAATTATTCTCAATTTTCATTTACCCAACTATGCTAGATTCACATTCGAAGATCTCTAACCTCCAACCCTCCATCTCTCTTTGACTTACACACTTTTCTCCAACTAACCCAAGCAATCTTTCTAGCACTCTTATCCCCACAAAAAAAATGATTCTTATTTATATTTGTAAATAATTTCCTATTTTTATTTATCAATGTGATATCATGCTAGTTTTATTGACCCTATATATTAATTCATACTGTAGTAATTTTATCCTAGCTTTCTTTCTAGTTTAGTCTTTCGGTGGTCCAATTTCCAGACATGGGCAATAAACAAAAGGACAAAGGTGATAACAATGTGACATATGACAACATGTCTACTCTTCTTCCTTTGTTTTTCAATGTTCCATCTTGCTTTGTTTTTTTCTGGTTTATTCTTGTTTTTATTGTGAGTGAGTGATTTTGGCCTTGAATAGTTGACGACAATTAATTGATTATGAGAGTGATGTAGAAGTAGTAGTATTTTTTTTTTTTTGGACACTAATTTACCTTATATCAATTAGGGATGTCAATGGATATTCATGGACGCGGATAGTATAATATATGTGTCCGCTCCGTCAAACAAATATGATATCCGTGCCCGCTTCATATCCGTGCGGATATCCGCTAAGCGGGTAAACCACATATATTGAAATATTTGCGGATATTAACAGATATCCATGGATGATATTTTTTTATTAAAAAAAAACTAACTATTGAAAAAAAATATAGTTTTTCTTAAAGAAAAAACATTAACACATAATATTCATAAATTTTGCTCTCTTTTTTTGTCAATTGTAAGAAGTTGAAAAGTTTTTTTCTCAAAAATTAAAATGGAAATACAAAATATAAAAATACAATTTTTTTTATATAAAAAAATACTAGAATTTATATGTAACTAGGGATATTTAAGTAATTTTACTAATTATTTAGAGGGTATGGATATCCGCGGACGCGGATAGTATTAAACCCGCATCTGTATTCATTAAATGTGGATAAGTGAAATATCCATTTATTTTATCCGTGGATATCCATTAAGTTATCCGCTCCGTATCCATGGCGGATTTTATCCGCAGGTATGAATATTTTTGTCATCCCTAATATCTTTCGTTATGCCAAAATAATTTGCTTTTATCAATCATGTATATCCAAACAAAACGATTTTGTGACTCGTGCGCAAAAAATTTGGTTGAAAGAGAAAAAATTATTTTATGTGCTTTACAGAAGTCGCCGCTAAAGGCGGTGAAAATTTCGCTCACACTAGTGCAGAAAACACTTTTTACATCTGGCGAAAAGCACCTTTTACATCTGGCAAAAGTCAGTCATAAACCTACGAGTTATAGAAAGTCTGACACTTTTTACCACTGGCCCGGTCAGATGTAAAAAGTGCACCTTTTACATCTGGTTCGTTCTTCCTCAGTTGATAGGGAAAGTATAGAAAACCATACCTCCAAAAATAATGCTCCAGTGGATTTTACCTGCCCATTAATCAATTTAGAAGTGTCCACATCAACAGTTGATAGATCGACGTATCTGAAAATATATAAGGTATTAAGCTTACTATTAGACTAAAGAGGCACATCACATCATACACCATAAGCCTGAACACAATATCTTCCTATCGTTTCATTACGGAAAAAAGTAAACAATTTAATAGATATATGACTTGCAGACATTAATATAATGTGATGAAAATATATGCAAAGTCTTGGTTTGATTACTATGGATAGGCTATAGTCAAACTAGAGATAAGAGTTTCATTAGTCAGATGATAAGGGAACAAAGAGAACAAGAGATGGGTGAATCGCTGTATTGGAAACATCAATATCCATTTCAAATTCTATTATCTGTCAAATTATAGCAATCTATTTAAGAATACTTTGAATTAAAAAAAGCACCCTTTTCCCGAGCCCATTCCATTTGCAGCTCCATGCTTACCACATGCAACATCAACCTGATAAATGGAATAGAACATATATAACTAGCACATAACTTATACATAAGCTTTAAAAAAACTATACAGAAATATACACATCGCACTTTTGAGGATCAGCAAGCATGGTAAATGTGAGATCACACGATGCCGCCACTTCCTCAGGAGATGGTTGATATCTGCAAAAACAAATGCAGAATTTCAAACACACAATTTGAAATTCATAGAATATATTCTCTTTATGTCATGTGTCTTGAAAAATGTAGTTATTTTAAAGTGTAAGTAATGTAAAGGTGAATTATAGAGAACTTACTTAGCTCCCAAGCTAATTAGAGGTTCACACTTGCTCTTTGTCCTATTCCAAACAGTCAAATCAACTCTACAATAGGAAAATTTTGAGAACTAATTAGATATCAAGAACTAGTATACATCTTACACACATATAAGAGAAAAAATGTCAAAACAAAAGTATGAAATTTTTAAGGCATGTTAATCATCTTAAATCATAATGAAGAATAAAAAATGATTTAGAAACTAGTAACAGCTAAAAATGTAAAAGGATGAAAAATACATTAGAAACTAGTAGCTTAGTAGAAATGTGGCATTAATATTACAATTCTTAATATAACTCATAGTTGAGAGAAATGTAAAGAATAGCAGTAAACATATCTTAAACATATAAGTCCATATGAAATTGGGAAGATAACAACTAACAATGATAACTAACTTTTTTTGTATAAACCAGTTATCCTCTACGTGAAACTGCGAAGACTAATTCCTCTAGGACCCAAATGGGCAGTAAACTCTTCCTACGAGTTGTAACGCTACTGGATGCTCAATCTCGCGATAATGATAACTAACTTTAAACTAACTACTAACAAACTGATATATAGTAATTAACATACATACCCAACTTTGATGAGATTTAATTAAGTTCCAACAAACAACCACTATACCAGACAAAAAAAATCAGAAAAAGTATATATGCTTACAAGTTTCTATACAACTGAAAAAAATCAGAATAACAAAAAATAGACATTGATGATTGTTTTGTATCAATTATCATTACCTATACAAGAAAAATGTGCACATAAGACCCTACAGATTTCAGAGATTTATTTATAGATTGATTTTTCAATTTCAATTTTGGAGTAAAACCCTACAACTATAGTAAGTTTATGGAATTGATAATGTAATTTTTCATTCAAAAAATCACTGAAACTTTAAATGAAATAAAAATTATATCATAAAGATTTTAAACAACAGATTTCCACTATACCAGACAAAAAAATCATTAAAACTTTAAATGAAATAAAAACTAAGAAAACATAAACAAATTTAAGAATAGGATCAGTACCTGTTTGCGTTTTCAGTCGGAGGGAGAGGAACGAGAGAGAGCTTCAATTCGTGTTCATTGAGTTGAAATTTAGGGTTCAGAGAGAGCCTTGATTCTGCAATTAGGGATTGAAATCTGTGATTCAGTAAAAGGGATTGGAGGCTAGGGTTCGAATTCGCGATTCTTCACTGAGGGAGATGAAGAGTTCGAATGCGCGACCACGAGTGAGTGATTGTGAGTGAGAGAGATAGAGCGTTGTGAGTGAGAGAGATCTAAATCTTGAGTGAGATAGGGTTGGTTCGTTCGTTCGAGAGAGAAAGGAGATTGAGAGATTGAGGATCGAGAGATCGAGAGATCGAGATCGAGAGATTGTGAGTTGTGAGGCTGCGTGATTCTGCTGTGTGAGTTGTTAGGGTTGTCGAACGAGAGAGGAAGGATTGTGAGTTGCGAGGCTGCGTGGGGAAGTAATAATCAGGGATAAAATACCTTTTACCTCGGGGAAAAAATAATCAGAATTAAAATCAATTTACACAATTTACTGATAATTACAGGATTGCCACCGCGTTTTCATTTGCTTCTGGGGTAATTATTGCCAGATGTAAAAGGGTATATCTTTGTATTTTTTAATTCTGGTAAAATTGAAATCAGTTGTAAAAGGTATTTCATATTAATTTTTGCATCTGGTACTGTTTCCACTGAAGTAAAATGCTTATTAATAAGTCATATTTGTACTAGTGTCATAATAAAATAAATAGAATTTTGTAAAACAAGTCCTGACTAATGTTTAAGAAAACTAAAAGAGTAATGTATGAAACTAGTTATTCTCTATGAAGAACATATCCAACAACACCCAAACATAATGAAGATGGGCCATATATAAGGTTTTAGAATATAAATGTGTAATGTCTGCTGAATATGAGAAACATCTCATAAGAGTTCTTCTTTTTGTGTCTCCTATTATTTTTCGCACGCTCTTTAGAATGATTAAAATATCTCTCTCGCTTAGATAACAAACTCGATTCACTGCTTATGTAGCGAGTAAAACACTTTTTTGACCTAACCCCAATGTCTACAACTTTCACGCCTCCAACAAGAAACAACACTCTGATTTGAAAAAAAAATGGTTCGCTACGTAGGTACTGAACACCCTTCTCCCAGTTTGCATTTTAGAAAGCGAACTCCTTCACTGTGTAACACGAGCCCAACCACCTCCCCCCTCATTTCAACAGCTTATAAACATATTAAAATCCCTCCAAAACTCCCAAAACTCGAAATTCTCACCAAATCCACTATTTTCTTTGCATTGTGTTCGAAATCCATTTACAACTGAAGACCAAAGCCAACAAACAAGAAGTTAGTGCACATTTTCTCGAATCAACACTTGTCTTTTTGTTTTCTTACTGGTTATATTCAATGGCTAATTACCAAACCAACTGTTAAGTGTTCACCACTTAGGCAGCGAACCACTCTGGTGTTGAAACTTAGTTGATATTCTGTTGATTATGTTGTTATATGACCATGTCTAACATTTAAGAGTGGTCCAAGTGGTGCACAGAGCATAAATCATGAATAACATTATAAAGATTATTCTAAATAACATGCACCCATACCCTTCTAGAATAATCATCAATAAAATGATAAGAAAATATGAATCTCTCCCATGAGTGGAAACAAAAGCTGGACCTCAAAGGTCTGGGTGAACATACTTAAATGTCCTACTAGAATTATGCACCTCCACCCCAAACTTCACCTTGTGTTGTTGTCTAATGTGCAGTTATCACATAATTCTAGTTTATTCAATTTTTCTTGTCCTAGCAAGCCTTGTTTAGCTAGTTCAACTAATTAAACCCGTTTCACTGACATGACATAACCTCAAATGTCATAATTTAGTTATGTTGGCAGTTTCTACACTAACTTCTAATGAATTAGATATAATTGTGAAACTTCTAAAATATATAAACCATTTATTTTAGACCCTTTAACAATTACTAAACCACTATGAGAAATTCTCATTATACCACGTTAAAATTCTAGTGCAATACTCTAAATCATCAAACGTGCTTACGAAAATTAAATTCCACTTAAGTTCGGGATTATATTTCACATTTTTCAAAAGGAAATCATGATCATCAAACATTTCGTGACAAAACTCAACTTGTATGATGTTTTTATTTACAAACTTGATTAAGAAAAAATGACAAACTCATTGGCCTTGATGAGACGGAAGAAGAGGTAAACAATTTGTACATTTCTTCAATTGAAAAAATAATTTGGATGTTCCAGAAAGAAGAAATTCTTGTTCTTGATTTGAATGGTCTTCTTGCTGACATTGTGTTTCCACCACCAAGTCATATGTTAAAGCAGATATGCAATTGTAGCAAGAAAAACAAGTGAGAAATAACACTTTTATTTATTTATTATTGTTACTTTTCTTTTCTTTTTTACTTTTCATATAATTAAAAATTTAATTTCAATTCACTGTAAATTTTCATTAATAATATCCAAAGAAAAAAATTTGTTTGATGGATATTATTTGTGTAAAATTGACAGTATATTAAAATTAAATTTTTTATTCTTTGAAAAAGTAGAAAAGAAAAATAACAAGTCTAATAAATAAATAAATACAAGAGCTATTTCTGACTGGTTTTCCTTATTACAATATCTTGTATCTAGGGGTGGGTAATGAGTTGGGTAGGGCGGGTTTGGGCCTAAAAATACCATCCATTCCAACCTGCGGTTGTAATAATGAGGTCCAATCCGACTCTTTTTAAAAGTTCGGTTTTTGCGGGTTCGGTTTATGCGGATTGACGGTTTGGCGGATCGGTTAATTCGGTTTTGAACTATCGAATACAAAATTATCCAAAAAATAAAATAAAAAAATGCAATTATGTGGTGTGAAGAGAACATGACTGCTAGTGAAATAGAATGCATTATAACGTCAAATAAAATAATATCAATAAATGTATGGTGATATTAGTATTTGAGTGAGAGAAAGCTAGTGGTTTTCAACTACTAGTTAGTGATTTTTTCGTTTCCACTTTCCAAGAAAACAAACGATAGCAAGTTTTGAGTTTGTGTTTCTCAATATGTCCAGTCACTTCATGATGTTTTCTATATTAAATAAAACAAAAACTTACGATTTATGTAACTCGGGCGGATTCGGGTACCGTTGGGTTGATTTTAGAAAACCGAACACACCCATTTCAACCCATCTAAAACCGAAAATGTGTGATTGACAATCCGACAATCCGCAGCGACCCGCCCGCTTAAGCATTTTTCGGTTCGAATTATTCGGTTTAAATCGGTTTGCGGATTTTTACCCACCCCTACTTGTATCTGCTTTATTATGACTTGGACGTGGAAAAACTATGTCAGCTAGAAGACTATTCAAATCAACAACAATAAGCTTCTTCTTCCTCAAACATCTAATTAATTTTTCAATTGTAGAAATATACAAAAGTTTCCCTATTCTTCTTCTGTCTAATCAATGACCGATGATTTTGTCATTAATTATTTCTTAATAAAGTTTTGATTTTGTCATAAAATTTGTGAATAAAAAAAGGCAGATATTAACATGGGCTCCAAGGATAGTATTTAATTAATTAATATTTTACTCACTCTCCAGTCAAAAATTTAGGTGTAGTTTTTTTATTTTTTTTCTATTCAATTAAACAATTAAGTGTTTTTTTTTTTTTGTCTCAATCAATAGAACTGAGTATTATAGTATTATGTTGTAATGATAACAATTGTTAGTTTTTTGAATTGCTAATATTGTTTAATGTAGGACAAGATAAAAGGAAAAAAGAAACAAAGGGAAAGAAAAACTACACAGGAAAAAAAGAAAACAAACAGCACTAGCTCCTTAGAAACAAGACCCTCCTTATGCAGCTATTCCTCTTCTGCAAGCGGACGCCGATCGGGTTTTGAATTGCTAATATATTTACTTATAATATAATTTTTGTTTTTGGTTTAAAATAAAGTAAAGATGTTGATTTTTTTTTTTTTTTAAGCAAAAGGAGAGCAGAGGAAACCCTGCTCTATCCGAAATATATTAAACATAAAATAAAATATAGTACAAAAAACTGGGGGGACATTAACCTGACCCAGTTAACCTATTTGTAGCAATTAAAAATAATACCATTAATACCAGCTACAAGTGGTTTTAAATCCAACCTTAAAGGTAAAATAAAAAAACCAGAACAAACGCAGACACAACAAACACTATCCAGCGAGCCCACAAACGGGCGCGAAACCAAATAGCAAAAAGAAAAAAGGTGTGTCTACATTTATTGAGGTAATAAACGGCGAAAGAAACGACCGCCAACACGGACAGAATCAAGTGCCAACCGTCCCCTGCAAAAACACAGCAGACACAAAGGCTCCTTCAAGCCAAAGAAACCAATATTGCAAAACCACAGGACAAGGAAACCAGAAGCAGCAACCAGCCTGAAAGCAACAAGGTATGGAATAAATCGCTCCGGCAAATCAGATAAGCGAAGGATCGAGAGCATCAACGCGAAACATAACCGACCCTCACGGGTTTAGAAAGACAACCTGCAGAACCAAAATCTAAACAAATAGATCTTGAAAAAACCAGATTGTGAAGAAATTGATACTAGCACCACTGCTAGTTAGAAAAACCCCAACCTTCCAACGCGGAGGAGGACAGCCAAAATCCGGCAAGACATTGAACCGCCACCAACCACCCAGAGAACTGGATGCAGCACCACCACGTGACCCTTACGGACCTGCAATCGACGACGAGCCAAACGACGACGGCGAGAGGTTGGGAAATCACGAGAAAGCTTGGACCGCCGGAGGGAAAAGGGTAAGCACCACAAACCAGTAACCACCACTACGGAGGAGGCGGCGCTGGTTGAACCAAACCACCGCAAAGGTAGATCTGATGGAGGCAACGCGGAAACTGCTACCACCACCAAAACAACACCGGAGATCTGGACGACGGTGGTGCGGAGGGCAAGGGCCGCTCGTCGCACCACCACCCTGCAATCCTACATCACAACAGCAAGGTTTGGATTAAAAGGGAGGAGATCGGGAAAAAATTCTAGAGAGGGGTCAGAGAGTGGTTGTAGAGAGAGAGAGGGGTCAGATTAAAAAAATCGTATTTTCAAAATTTGGTGGATCCAACAGCAAGGTTTGGATTAAAAGTAAAGATGTTGATTAAAAACATGTGGTGTGTATCTTTCAATTCTTTGGCAATTGTACCTTTTAATTATTGATTGCCGTATCTTTAATGGAAAATGTTAACTTGTGCACCAAGGGCACGTGCTAATCATGCTAAAATAGAAATATTTTCTTGAAATTTGTGCATTTAACTTTCAAAACATTAAATATTTTACATCATTAAATGTTAACTTTCTACTTTTAGGTAGCTTATCATGTGCCCTTAGGCACATGTTAACATGACCCATCTTTAATTATTTAGGACAATATCAGTTATTTAGTAAAGTTGATTAATGCTACTTTTAAAGTAAATTAAGTGAGATATTATCTAATTAAACCTTATCATGTGCCTGTTAGCGGAAGGTCCCATAGAAAAACCATGCATTCATATATTATCATATCAAAATATTTAAATAAATGTAACACAATCATATTACATAAACAAGACAATAATACAACAATTCTAGCAAGTTTATGTATCAACATGAGTACTAATAATAAAGGCAGAGATAAAAAAAACATGAAAGAAATTTAAATGCAATTAACATACTTGAATATGATTTTGAATTTTTCTAGATAATGTGTACTTAAACTAAAACAACAAAGAAAAAAAAAATCAATTTTTCTCTCCAGTGAACTAACCTGAAAATTGCAACATAGTTTAGAAACCCTCTTGCTTGGTTGATCAATTGGTGACGTATCCTTGGCAACAACCTCTTGCTTTTGAAGAAGCACCCTTCACAAAAAAAAACCCTTTCTTCTCAAAATTTACTAAAATTTTAAAATTGTCTTCATATGTTATCTATCATGTTGGGTATTCGCTCCACCGATATAAAAAAACCTTCAGCAAATGTATTTTTTCAACTAGTGTTCAAAACGTGAATTATTATTAATAGTATTATCTAATTGAATGGTCTAGATCCACAAGTATTATCTTAATTGAATGGTCTAGATCCACAACAATGTAATCGGAGACAACTCTCTTTTCAAATAAAATCCAAGAAATAGAAAATATTTATAATTGTTTTACCTATAGAAAAACCAAAGGCAAATTATTTGCAGTCAAGATAACCAATATTAGAGTAGGCATATGATCGATTTTAACATAACATTTTGAATTTCAGGTTAAAAAATAGATCTAAAACACAAAATTGAAAATTACACAATTTTATCTTATTTGGATCTACTACATTTATTTTATGATAAAACTTCACCAGAGACGGTTCCGAAGATTACGCTTCACCAGATACGATTCCGAGGTTTCAAACATCAATTATCAAATACGAACAAATATCAGCTAACTTAATTATTTTATGATCAAAACCAGTGTATCACATACACTATTGCATAGGGTTTATGTCAGTATTTGATCGAACAACGTGATTCAGTTCCATGGATAACCAACATATTGATGCTTCACCAGATACGGTTCCAAAGCTTATGCTACACCAGATACGGTTCCAAAGCATATGCTTCACCAGATACGGTTCCAAAGCTTCAAAAGTCGATAACCATGAACAAATACAAGTTCAACAAATAATATAGACAATACTAATAAATCAATTTCATAGTTCCCCTTTAAAAATTTCTCCTTTCTAAAATACTCGCAAAATACATGAAAGACTAAAAAAATCAAATGGATAACTTATATAAAATACAACTCATCAAAATAAAATAAATTAATTCAAATAATCTATACTAGATCAAAGAGATTATATATTAAATTCAAAATTATAAAAAATTGAACAATATAGCAAATGGTAATAGATAATGTGTAAAAATACAAGACAATACCATTGATTTGCATTCAATTAAGCTTGAAATGATAATCCTAGGTCATGGTTTTACAGCCTCATTATAGATCTCGTACCAAAAAAAAAATTTAAATAGGAGAAAAAAAGACAATCCAACAACAAAAGATATAGATCAATATTTGACGAAATAAGATAAATATCTTAAGATTGAACACACACGACCGATTCAACTAAAATGAAATCCAAAGGATTACATATCAAACCTACTGCACTCATACAAGTAGATATTTTTGAAATCTTATCTTATATATAGATGAGTGATAGTAAGATATTAGTATTAATTCCGAATGAAAGATAATATGAGAAAAGTGAGAGAGAGACACAAAGAGGACGAATGCAAACGGCGCCTCTTATGATGACATAGTAAACCTAAGGACGTACATTTATAAAGAGCTCACATGAAGAGTTGTTGGTGTAATTAGGTTTAGGTTTTACTTGATGGGCTTCACGGGTCCAACAAATAAACGGAATGGGCTCTTTAATGATCTATTGTTTGGACAAGCCCGCCTTTTTAAATTGCAGATCCTTTTTATTATTTGACTTCACCTCGTTATCTAGTCAAAGTTACATACTGGAAAATAAATAAATAAATAAATAAAACCGAGTTCTAAAGTGGTGCACAGAGCATAAATCATGAATAACATTATAAAGAATACTAAGTCTTGATAGTTTTCACTACTAATCTTCAATAGATATATTGCAAATATTCACAAATTAAAATAGTCAAAGGAGACTAAAAACATCAACCTCTTATAATAAAGATAAATCATACATATAATCTCCACCACTTCTCCATCACTTGTAACAAATGAGAAACATTCAAAAAAACTTGTACCACCGTAATATTAATTTGGAATATGAATCAAAGATCCCATAGTACTATTACTATACTTTTGATAGAAAAATCACACAAATAATTGGTTGATATATATAGAGAGTGAGTAGAAAGAAGAATTGTTCAACAAAAAATGGAAATTTGGAGTAGATGTTTAAAATAAGAAATTGAGAAAATATGAAATTGAATGGAGCATCATAAGGTATTTATAATTGATGAAAAAGTAACAAAGAAGTGATCTTTCACATTTCATAACATTTTTTATTAATTAGCAAGCAAGATATTGTAAAGAAGTATATAAAAAATAACCATTTAAAAGGGATGATCTTTCACCTTTCATAACATTTTTTTTATTCTTAATCAAATGTTTTAATTTGTCCATTAACATTCCATACCATTTGATGACATGTTTGACCTAGCTTATTAAAAGATGACACATCATCACAATAAAATGAGAGATGACACATAAGCACCAACTTTTGCTTAGAAAAGAGAAAAATGTGAGGAGCTTTGGTAAGTTGACACATAAGCAAAAAATAGTTTGCTTTACATAGAAGGAGACTAAAAACATCAACCTCTTATAATAAAGATAAATCATACATATAATCTCCACCACTTCTCCATCACTTGTAACAAATGAGAAACATTCAAAAAAACTTGTACCACCGTAATATTAATTTGGAATATGAATCAAAGATCCCATAGTACTATTACTATACTTTTGATAGAAAAATCACACAAATAGTTGGTTGATATATATAGAGAGTGAGTAGAAAGAAGAATTGTTCAACAAAAAATGGAAATTTGGAGTAGATGTTTAAAATAAGAAATTGAGAAAATATGAAATTGAATGGAGCATCATAAGGTATTTATAATTGATGAAAAATTAACAAAGAAGTGATCTTTCACATTTCATAACATTTTTTATTAATTAGCAAGCAAGATATTGTAAAGAAGTATATAAAAAATAACCATTTAAAAGGGATGATCTTTCACCTTTCATAACATTTTTTTTATTCTTAATCAAATGTTTTAATTTGTCCATTAACATTCCATACCATTTGATGACATGTTTGGCCTAGCTTATTAAAAGATGACACATCATCACAATAAAATGAGAGATGACACATAAGCACCAACTTTTGCTTAGAAAAGAGAAAAATGTGAGGAGCTTTGGTAAGTTGACACATAAGCAAAAAATAGTTTGCTTTACATAGAGTATATAGACAAGTTTTACAAAATCTATTATTAGATCGAAAGTTTATATCATACAGATCATCCATAATTTATTTAAAAGAACTTGAAAATCATTTGATATTATTCGGACTCATCAAGATTATTGTATTCAATAAAAACATAAGTTTAATGTAATCATTATGCTTTACGAAACTCTTGATCTCCAGAAATTTTCAAAAAATGTTTTTCGAAAAATTGCATATTGGAAAACGTTTCCCAAAATAGTTTAATCTCTAATTTTTTTGAAAAATAGTATCCAAAATACTGAAATGTGAATGAAAAGAATGCAACTACCAACTTTATCTTCAAATGATACAAATGAAATTGGAAAAAAAAAACTTTACTTATGTGTTTAAAGAGATTCGAAAAACATTTTTCCAAATAAATTGTACTTTAGAAAACGTTTTTTAAATATATTTAAGGGGCAAAATTAAAAATTTGGGAGGTTTGGAAAAAATAGGGGGGAGGGGGGGGGCAAGAGAAACATTGCTTTAAATGGGACCATTTTATATGAGCCATTTTCATGTAAGGCCGTTTGGCTCCAAGCCCATAACTTTATCAACTTTCTTTTTAAGAAAAAAGTTCTCCAAATTTTTGAACTATATTGGGAAAAATATAGTTCCGAAATTTTTTTATTAGACAAAAAATATTAAAACACTTTTTTTTTGGAAAAAAATTATCAATTTTATTTCAAACAATTAAAGATTCGAATTTTTTTTCTCAATACAATTTTTTTAATTTTTTGTCAGAACAGAATGCCGAAGTTTTTCCTAAAATTTTTCTGGAAAGATTATGAAAAAAAATTGTCACGGCCGAAAAACTATGTTTGTTTCAATTTTTTAAGATCTTTCAATTCTCGAGGCTGAAAATGTTTCTATTTTTTCAAGATCTCCCATATAATTGCAAATTGTAATTTCTTTATATTGGTTGTTGAGGCTGAACAACTAAGTTTGTTTAATGACAAAAAAAAATGTGTGAAAACAATATGGATAATTTATTGAAAATGTCTTCATTTAAGGACAATAGAGTTGACGGTGTTTGAAAAACAAAAACAATTGACAAATTATATTTTCAGGTTAAAGATTTAGAATTTTTGTTTTCACGCCCCCACAATTACTCACACTCTATAAAATGACCAAAATATCCTGCTTACTACTTAGTTGGCGAACTCATCAGTTTGCACGTTACATAACAAGTGACAGCTTTTTTAACACAACTCCAACATTTGCACCCGCCCCCGATGAAATAACACTATGGTTTGAAAGAACTACCTTTCGCTACGTAGGTAACAAACTCCCTTCACAATATTCACATTTTAAGAAGCGAACTTCTTCTCTATACCATTGGGGAGATCACAATCACACTAGATGGCGTGTACTATCTTCTTCTGCATCTCCCCATTGAGGGACGTGTCCTGGACCACCCGAGCATCATTTGCAAAGCTAAAGTTGATGGTGACCTATCTTGGTAAAGTTCCGCCGAGGTTGACTATGAAGTCACGTCTACAAAGAGGACCCATACACGATTTACATACTTGAGGCGTCTCCTTACCAACCACATGAGAGGTGGACATTAAGCTGAAAGGGAAGGAGATATGACCAGTATGCATATGTACCGAGACTACACCATCAAAACATATTTGTTGTTTTTGCTTGGCATGGCCAGAACATATTATGTATGGGTAATTAATGTTTTATGTATGGGTAATTTGTATGGTCTATGTATGGTTAATTTATTACAAGCTGTGTTAGTATGTTGTTTTAAGCATTTTAATTTGTTTGCATGGTTATGTATTTTAATTTATCGAAACAAATTTAATAACATACGAAACGAAACATGTTCAGTTCTGATCTAGGAGGTGTTTGTTGGTTATGCAACGAACTAAAAGATGGTTCGCTGGGTAACTAGTGAACTATGTAGAGTTTTGCAGGTTAACCAATAAAGTCTTCTAATACAGGTTTTGAAAATACAGAAACATGACGGGGAAATGGTAGACAAATTGAATATAAAGATTTTTATTAAAAGATTAGACAGAAAAATTAAATCTGGTTAGACACTCAATCGAACATCTCAACTTCTAATTAAGTATAACAATGAGGACCTATATGGAAATATGAGAGATAAGAAGAAAGGTGATATTCATTTTCATGTGTTAAATGAAAGAGTTTCGCATGCAAGTCCCACTACTAAGTTGCTTACAATAGGCTCACACTCAGCGGACAAATCTTCTGTTTTTGGTTGTGTAGAAACTTGATCACTTAGTTATTCCTATCTGTTTTGGTTAGTCATAATGTCCCCGATTTTCCCACAAAAGACCCTCGTCGATTACCATAATGTTTCCATCCATGATCATTAAAGAACATTGATATGAATGATATGCATAATCGACAACGAGTTATCCGGTCATTTTCAAATGAAACGATGAAAATATAACAAAAGATAAAAACTAAAAAGAATGTGAGAATGTGAAGAATAAAAATTAACACAATGGTCTCCTATTATAGAATTCACCAAAACTTATGATTGGTGGATGATATGTCGCAACCACACACTTGACCAAGCAAAATTGGCTACGTGTCACCACAGTTTGACTGCAGATCATGACTTTATTTTTACTGCCGACATATTCGCTGGTTAAAATGCAAACTGATTTCGCAGTGTAGGTAGCGAATAGTTTTTTTTTTCTTTCCAAATTTTGCTATATTACACACTTGCTGCCTAACATGCAAGGGGGACAAAATGGGAATTTCAAGGAACGCGAGAAGAAAATCTCAAAATAGTGAACTTTTTTTTTTACAAACATAAACTTATATCATTTCATTAAATAACAAGGGAGTAATACAAGGTGGTAATGTATCAAAAGTACAGCGACTAGACCAAGAAATGACCGCCCTAGCAAGTGTATGAGCAACCATATTCGCTTGCCGCTTAATAAACTTTACCGAAAAGTTTTCATTAGATAATAACAAGTTGCTAATATGCCTAATAAGTAAACAAAATTCAGAAAGTCCACCATTTTGATGAAGAATTGCGTCTGCTACTATTTTGGAGTCTGTTTCAAATTGCACTTGCTGTATGTTCCTTAGTTGCATGGCTTTCAAAGCTTCAATAAGTGCAATTGCTTCTCCTTCAATAACTGAGCAATTTCCTTCAAACCAAGTGGTCTCCGCCATAACAAAACGCCCTAAATAATCGCGCAAACACCAACTCGTACTAGTCTTGTTTATTTCTTGATGGAAAGCAGCATCTACGTTGCATTTGTACCACCCTTGGGAGGGTTTTTGCCACCTTAATACATGCTGGACCTGTGAAAAAACTACTGGTATATTGCAACTGCTGAATAGCAGCCCATTCCTCCCATAAATGACGAGCTTTAAAGCCAAGTGAGCGCCCCGTATCAGCCATATCATTCCAAACCTTGCTTTAAAGCCAAGTGAGCGCCCCGTATCAGCCATATCATTCCAAACCTTGTTGTTTCGATTATTCCACAAAACCCACACGACCATAGCAAAGATTCCAGCAGTATATTTATCTTCATGTGCACAGACATTAAAAATTAACTCTCTTATATTTCCTGCACTCTCTTATAGTGAACTTTAAACTTGCATTTTAGTTTCTTTTAATATCTTCAACTCACCAACCGAGTGTAATAATGGTTTAAAATATAAGCATTTGAGCCATTAATTTTTCTTTCAACATACATCTTGCCATATGAGTAGAATATAGCTTCTTCTTTATGTAGTCTACTGAGAAAAGGTGAATAATTCATGATCAATTTCATTTTCTTCACAAAAATAAAACAAGTAAAACAATATTTCATTTGTTCCCGCTGGTACGGACATTGCTATATCTAGAGGTCATGATTCGAATTCTAAACATTACACTTATTCATCTTAAGAGTGAAAGAGTAAGATTTGTGTCATTTATACAGGGACACTCCTAATTATATTGTCAGAAAAAAAAAACTCCTAATTATGGTTTTTTAAAAGAGATAAACTTCATTTTAAACCATTATTGTGAATTTAATATGTATTATTAACGGGAAAATAATCAAAGCAATAAGAAGAATTTGATCAACTTATTCAAACTAGATTAATGCATGATAAGAGGGGAGAAACAATTTTCAAGTAAGAACTAGAAAAATGGAAATCCGGGTAGAAAATAATATTGAAAAAGGAACTTCATGTACAAATAAATTTCTTTATATAATATATGTATATGTGTGCTCACATAAAAATACTTATAAATCCAAAGACACTAATAACTGATTCTTATAAGTAATTTGTAAAAGTCATAGCTATACATAAGAGAACACAAGAACAGCTCATGCTCTTTCACTTAATTCTCATTGCATTTCCATTTAGAAGTTGGAACACATGTTAGATATCGACACCAATGGCAGTGATCGTATCCGTTTTCGCCCCGTAATAGCATCAGTAAAGCAATGCATAACCTACCATTCAAGAGATGAATTCAGTGATTAGATATAAAATCTACTTTTTGATAGGGTAGATAAGCAACATATAACAACCACCTTTAATTTTCCTAACAATAGATCAAGAGAATTTATAAAATCTTTAAAATCGCATTTATTTGTTTAGCAGTAATAACAAAACTGTGTTTTGTTTAGTCACACTCACATGTCACCACTTTATTTATTTAACTAATATATAGTATTCTCTCAAGACCCGTGTTGTAACACGGATAGAACTGTTTAAAAAACAAGAATTTCACCGCGCAAAAATAACCAAATTGTGATGAGCAGTACACGAACTTGAACCAGAATTCTTGTTATCATGAACTATCTGTCACAAATTTGGTTATTTTCGGTTTGTGTTTTAACTTTTTTTTTGCAGTCCTAATATTTGGTTCAGTTCGGTTCACAAAGATTCAGTTCAGTTCAAAAAGGTATAGTTCATTTTTCGGTAAATGTAATTCCGGTTTGGTTTAGAAACACAGAATCCGTGCACCAAACCAAGTCCAAGACGAACCATTAACAATTTGGTTTGTGTTTAATGGACTTGAATTTCATCCCAAAAGCTAGCTCAAAGGACGAGGGTTCCCAAAAACATTTATACATTGAACAGCCCGGGAACCTAAACAATGTGAGACTCCGAACAACTTCAACAATTCGGTTCACAGTTTTTCTTACTGAACCGAACCATGAATAAGTCATAAACACAGGTTATTGGATCTGCTAATAGTCCTATCAGTTATATATTGGTAATGAGGATTCAAGAAACGAACTTACCCGGCAATCAATAGAATAACAGAAACTATCCATAGAACATATTGGTAAACCTTGTACTTAGACTTGAGGCGAGCACCGGCAGGAACATGTCGCTGCGCTAACCACCCAAATTGAGGACGCGGTAGGAAAATGAAACCAAGGAGGAAGCCAGTCAGGAATCCCCCGATATGTGCAAAATTGTCAACATGTGGCAACATTCCAATCGCAAGATTGATGACGATAATAAACAGAAGTGTGATCAAAGCAGCTACCTACAAGATACAAAAGAACGGTGTGTTAGAAATGAAATTTAATCCTACTATAGTACAAAAGACCAAACACTACCTAGATATAAGATGTTTAAAGATTCAGATCGATTGGGTTCAATTTAGTATCGAATCGAGATACGACTTGCACTGTTGCACGTGTCATGAGATACTGATAACCATTCAAAAGTGCTTTTTAAATTATAGAAATATTAAGCATACAAAATGCATAAATAGAACATCAAATCAAATAATGATTAAATACACTCACTTTATTCGTATAAATACTCCAGTTTGTAATAAGTTCTGAAAGCATAGCTCCAAGAAGTCCAAATAGTGCGCCCGATGCACCAACGGAGATGTTGTTTCTAATGAATAGAGAAGACAATACACTCCCACCGAATCCAGATACTAGGTAAATGATTCCTATCCTCACTGCAAATATTTTTACAAAATGTTTAGTCATAAACCTTTATAACGCAGAACTCGAATACAGAAACAGTTCTGTTTATTGATATTCAATGGACGGACGATAAAAATAGAGACATACCGAACCCAAATTGTTGTTCAAGGCGAATGCCAATGAAGACTAGACTCAACATATTTGCTGCCAAATGAATAATTCCGGCATGTAACCAAATGCATGTCACAAGTCTCCATCCTTGGTGATGATTCACAACATCATCCCACTTAAGGGCTCCCATCTTCGTTAGTCTGCAAAAACCAACAAAAATTTGATGCATAAAAGTTCTTCAAAAATCTATAAAAATCCTAACAATTTTATTCAATCTTTTTCGAGTAAAACGGTCAATTTTGTCCTTAAATGTATGAGGCACAACCTCAATAGTCTCTGGATGAATCAAAATTACAAAAACATACCAAAACGCATTTGTCATTAGTCAACTTGGTCATAATATTACCAAGACATATTTGAAGATGTTTGTGTAATTTCAATACATTCAGAGATTATATCAACAACGCCTCACACGAACAAATAGAATTTTGAAACAAAATTCAACAAATACATTTATTCAATCAATTCAAGTATGAACATATATATGTACATCAAAAATGAAAATTTCACTTCACTAAGTTCACACAATAAAGCCAATAAATTCATCTCTGAGAATCAACCAAATCCAAGTACTATAACATTGACATAAAAACTAGATCAAGGTACAATCAGAAAAAATAAACCCCCAAATCCAATTCAATAAAACAAAAAATCAAAATCAAAGCCATTTCTACTAAGTCCATGATTAACTATTACACAGGGTATGAAAAAGGGTTCGCAACCGCGATCTGAGCCACGACATAATGATTTTCTATGTTGTGGCTACCAGAGCGCGATTGCAATTGAAGCCACACTAGCTGCATTTGACTGCAATTTTCTGCAATATCAATAACGGCGCCGCAGCCACAATAATCTCTAACTAAAAACAATACCAAAATCAAATAAATGAACAATCAATTAGAACTAATTAAAACAAAAACAAAGAAAAAAAATGAAAAATATTGAAGGAGGAAAATAAAAAACAGTAATTTAACTCTTACGTTGAAGAAGAAGGACCAAACAAAGGATTCTCTTTAAGAGGCTGAAAAGAGAATCTACCAAGAATCTTCAAAACACAATCACCTTCAAAACCAAGATTTTTACCAGGACAATTATTAATATACATAGCTAAAACAAAAACAACAAGATTAGCAACAACAAAGAAAGGAACAAGCCATGATGTCCAACTAGTTTCAGAATCATAAACATGTGAATTAGGTGGAGGAACATAAGAAGAAGAATAATTGTTCTTGTTTGCCCCTTCTCTCTCTAGATCTCTCCCAGACATTTTTTTTCTCTCTCTATGAAAATCCCAACAAGGAAAGTTTGGAAATTTAGAGAAAATGGAAGATGGGTTTGGTGTTAAATCTGAAGAAAACAAGAGACACGATGATGAAGTAGTGGAATGGAAGAAGACAGGTTTTGGGTTTGTAGAAATGTAACTGTCACCTCAATTACAAGCGTCCACTAGTAGTAGTAGATTGTAAGTTCCATAAATAATTAAAGATTTAATTAATTAATTAATTCAAAAGTTTTTTCAAACTAATTTTTAATTAAAAAAATTTCTTGTCCACAAACACAATTACTTTACTAATTATTTTTTATGTTTGATTCTTATGCATTAAGGATTTAAGATATTTTTACGTATACATCTAATCAAAAGTGTCAGTAAATTTTTAAAATATTTCTATAAATATCTATATAGTGAAATTTGATTGGATGTATATATAAAAAATTACAGTGCCCGTGTATACAAACTAATCATTTATTGGTGCATCGACAATAGTATCTTCGGTCTAGACTAGAGTTGGGTATATTGACTAAGGTCTGTGGGTCGATCCGTTTAATCTGTAGCTCGCACGGATTTAAGACCATTTTTTTTTACTTTGTTTAGGACCAACATATCACAATTCTCTACATTTGCTAACGAGCTTGTTAGCCCCGTTTAATGTGCGGGTTTATGCTAGGCTAGCGACGATGGTGTCTGATAGTGGTGGTGGTGTCATTTGGTACACTCTGACACTCAATCTTAAGTGGCGATTTGAGATGAAATGATATATTAGGTTTTTTAGTGAGAGAACCTCTCCCTTCTCTCAACCATCTTCCTTAGCTATGAGCCTCCAATTAGGGTTGTCTCCTCCATCTTTTTAGAGACATTTTCCCTCCCAAGTTGAGGTCTCATCTCTCCCCATTCTCGGGGGTTTGCCCTTGAAAGCTTCGAGCTCTTTTCCCTCTGTCCAACACTCCATGTTTACATAAGCTTCATACCCTTTGAACACCTAAGGGTGCTCTCACCCACAAGTACTGCCATAGCTCCTCCTCCGGTCGATAGTAACAATTTGGGTGCTAGGTTTTAGATCTTGAATTAATAAATTTCTTTTGAATTCTGATCACTTAAAGTATCATTTTGTGCAAGATTTAAGTTGTTTGTCTCCTTGTGATGGTTTTATAGTGTGGATGAGAAATGTTCCAACACATTATATAATGTTTTTTGTTTAATCTATTGAAATAGTTTGATTTATATATAGAGAAAAAAATATTAGACTTTTAATCCAAAATTTCTAACCATTTATGTTATAAATGATATTGTATTAATTTACTTGAGCATGATTAATTGAATTGAAAAGCCTCAAATATTTTTAAGGAAAACTTATCTTCACAATAAGAATATTTTTTTTAAAATATTTGATTTTCTTTTTGAAATATCAT
This sequence comes from Trifolium repens, assembly GCA_030408175.1. Taxonomy (NCBI): domain Eukaryota; kingdom Viridiplantae; phylum Streptophyta; class Magnoliopsida; order Fabales; family Fabaceae; genus Trifolium; species Trifolium repens. Next base: position 13,090,499 of record CP125846.1, read on the forward strand.
GTAGTAAGATAGGATTCATAATCTATATCGATAGGATACTCATCCTACCAAGCTAACAATTTTAGGGTTTTTACATTAAAACTTGGAAAGACAATAAAAATATCTAAGAAAATAAATATAAATATTTCATTTTTCATTGATTGCTTTCAAATGTCTCCAAAATTACATATAAATTGGCCCATAATGGATAATAATTTAAATGGGCTAAAGCCAATAAAATTCAATTAAACAATCTAAAGAGTGTGTTTGGTAAGTCCAATAAGCTAGTTTATAGCTTATTAGACTAGCTTATAAGCTTGTTTGATAAAAATGTATGTGTTTGGTAACAAGTTTATCTAATTAGTTTATAGTATTTTTTGAAATGCTATTTGAAGTAGCGTATGAGCTTATAGCTTATAGTTTTTTTTACATTTTTTCTCATTTTTACCCTTATTATTTTCTTTTATTATTTCTTTATTTTTTAAAAAATATAATAACTACCCACAAACCATGTACTTTTAGGTCATTTTGTACTTACAACAGCTAAATTTGCCAAACGATTTAATTTCATTCTACTAGCTTTTCAACTATAAGCTATTAGCTACCGGCTATCAGCTAGCTTTTCAGCTATAAGCTAGCTTATAACTTATTTTTACCAAACAGAGCCAAAATAATAAGAAGTTTATTTGTTGTGCACTGTTAGTGTAAAATTATTTTACACACGCATCCAATAATGTGTTGCTATATTATTTAATAAATATGCCACATCTATCAAATGTATGTGTAAAATAATTTTACATCAATGATATATATAAATTAAATTCTATAATAAAAGTTCAAATAACAATATAAGTTTAATTTACTTCTAATTTATTTAATTAACTACTGCACAATCTTTTAAACATCTAAATATTAGAGTATGTATTTGCAATGTGAGTAATTATGTGTGTATATATGATGTAACCATAATCAAATATTTACTCTATGTCATATAATTTTTGTGAAATGTGAATATATAACCGATCTAGTACTCATTGTTATCCCTACAACAATGAAAGTATCATGTGACTATTAAGGAATTAAGGAGTTTGTCCTTTAAATTATAGAGATGTTTTCTGCTAAAAAAAATAAAACACATACAGACACCATAATTTATACCTTTTGCTATTGTTTTTTCTAGAAAAATAACTATCTTTAATTGCGTGCACACCATTGAAGTTTTATGTTCACACGGTGTGTGTTGGCAAAAACTGTGTTCAAATAGCAAGTCTCTTAAATTAGTATGCTTGGTCTGGTCCTATATTTGTATAACAAAGTAACAAACAACCTGACTACACTTAGAAACAGTTAAATAATTGAAATAATTGTTTAGAAAATGACAAGAAATTAGAGTACATGAGAAATTTAATATTTAGACTTTGTTTGGTAATAATAGCAGATAACTAATACGTTAGCTGATAACTTATAGCTGATGAGTTAATTACAGTGTTTGATAAAATTAGCGATTCAACTAGTTGATAAGTATAAAATTACTTAAAACAACATTTTTAATTAATAATTAAAAATGTGAAGCTTTGTTTTAGATGCATCCGGATAAGGCGCCTGGTCCGGATGGTTTCAACCTAGCATTCTATCAACGTTTCTGGGACCTTTGTGGCAATGATATTTTCGAGGCTGTTAGGGAGTGGCTGGACCGTGGGACTTTCCATCCTCTTTAAAAGAAACAAATATATTTTTGATTCCTAAATGTTAGAGCCCAACCTCTATGAAAGACTTGAGACCAATATCTCTTTGTAATGTACTCTATAAGATGGTCTCTAAATTATTGGCGAATATACTGAAGACTTGTCTTGATAAGTGTGTGTCGGAAGAACAATCGACCTTTATCGAAGGAAGGTCAATTTTTGATAATGCCCTCATCGCTATTGAAGTCTTACATGCTCTCAAGAGGAGAACTAGAGGAATGAAAGGTGAGCTCGCTCTTAAAATAGATATCAGTAAAGCCTATGACAAAGTTGACTGGGCTTTTCTTGCGTGGTATGCTTGAAAGATTGGGATTTTCCGAAAAGTGGATTCATTGGATGATGCTATGCGTTAGTTCTGTTAACTATTCTGCGTTGGTGAATTTTGAGAAAGTGGGTCCTATTGTTCCGGGAAGGGGGCTAAGGCAGGGAGATCCTCTCTCACCTTACCTCTTTATTCTAGTTACTGAAGGTTTGACGACTTTAATCAAAAAATCAGTAACAAGAGGCGACTTACATGGCGTACAGATATGCAGAGGGGCACCAGTGGTGTCCCACCTCGTTTTTGCTGATGATTGCTTTTTGTTTTGTAGGTCCACGATTGATGAAGCAAACCATTTGATGAGCAATCTTCAGATATACGAAGAAGCAACAGGCCAAGAGATAAATTTGACCAAGTCAGAAGTTTTCTTTAGCAGGAATCTCAGCATAGCAGCATAAAAGGATCTCGCAAGAATCATGGGAGTCAGACACGTCCTAGGGACTGGTAATTATCTTGGACTACCTTCTATGATAGGAGGAAAGAAGAAGGACATTTTTGCGTATATAAAGGATAGAGTTTGGAAGCGGATCAATTCATGGGGAGGCAGGTCTCTATCAAGAGCAGGGAAAGAAGTGATGATAAAATCAGTTTTGCAGGCTATACCCTCCTATGTAATTAGTGTTTATCTTATTCCGGATTCCACTATCAAAGACATTGAGAGGATGATGAATGCTTTTTGGTGGAGTGGTGGAACTAATAATAAAGGTATTCGGTGGTTTGCTTGGGACCGTATGACACAACCAAAGGACCGAGGAGGTATGGGTTTTCGGGATCTTCATGCTTTCAATTTAGCAATGATTGCCAAACAAGGGTGGAACATCCTGACAAAGTCTCACACTCTTGTGGCTAAACTTTACAAAGCAAGGTACTTCCCAAATTCCACTCTTTTTTATTCTAAGATTGGTCATAATCCGAGTTATGCATGGAGAGGTATTTGGAATGCTCGACAAATTCTAATGCATGGTTGTAGGTGGAGTGTTGGAAATGGTACTAGCATAAGAGTCATGAATGATCCTTGGTTGAGGGGAAGTGATGGTGCTTGGATTCCTTCACCACAAGGTCAAGGTGCGGATAATTTACATGTTAATGATCTTATGATACCGAATGTGAAAGTGTGGGATAAGTGTAGAATTGATTCTATTTTTCCTATGCATATTGCTACACGTATTTTTGAAATTCCATTATTTGATTCTCTTGAGGATGATAAGTTAGTTTGGGTTGACAATTCGAATGGAATTTATAGCGTCAAAAGTGGATATAAAATTATGTTGAATGTTACAGGCAAGTTGAATGAAGTACCACAACATGAGAGTTGGCAAAATCTCTGGAATATTAGTGTCCCTCCTAAAGCTAAACACCTACTTTGGAGGATTAGTCAAGGGTGTCTTCCGACTCGAGTGTGCTTACAAGGAAAACGGGTTGCTTGTCCATTGGTATGTCCTCTTTGTAACCAAGAAAATGAAGATGATTGGCATGTTTTATTTGCTTGTGAAGTTAGTATCAATGCACGTCATCATGCAGGTTTGGATAGTGCAATTTTGCCTCGGTTGCAACAGTGTGATAATGCTAAAGAAGCAATTTTCTCAATTTGTTCCAATGAGGATAAGGCTACAGCAGGTCGGTTTGCAGTCATGGCATGGATTTTATGGTCAAACCGAAATAGCAAAGTTTGGGATGAGATTAGTGAACTAGGACATGTTCTAGGCTTCAAAGCTCTTAAATTTTGGGATGATTGGATCATGGTTCATCAGCTCCAGCATGGTACAACAACAAGTGAACAGCAGCAGTATAATACTAGGTGGGAAAAGCCTATGCTTGGTTGGTTTAAGTGTTGTGAAGACAAGCTTCTAAATTGAAGTTATTTTGATGAAGACAATGTGAAGACAAGCTTCTAGATTGAAGTGATTTTAATGAAGACAAATATGTGAAAAGAAGAAAAAGATTGATTATGCTCAAGTTCTCAATGTTGAAGAATTTCAATTATATCTCATGAAGATGTGATCAAGATATGGAGCTTAATCTATAGGTACAATATGCAATTCATTATTATAAGCTTTAGTGCTCAAAAACTTTAATCTAAACCTTTCTAAAGTTACTATAATAATGTTGCATGATTCCCATCCAAAAAGTGTTTTAACTTAGACTTTTTTCAAAGTTTTAAAGGTGTAAATCGATTTACCTAGGGAGGCAATCGATTTACACACACCCTGCCTTTTTAAGAAAAGCTGTTTTTTAAAAGTTGCTGTCAGAACCTTTTATATCTGGTCCATCGTTCAACAGATGTAAAAAGTCTGTTGATGAAACAGTGCAACGTTTGAAATATTTGAAAACAGAACTTTTTACATCGCTTCTTCGTTGCAACAGATGTAAAATGGTCTGGGCAGAATTTTTTAAAAACAATCACGCCACTTTTTGAAGAGTTTAATTGTTATGCACTGTCAGTGTAAAGTTATTTTACACATGCAACCAATAAGAATGATTTAAACTTCCATGTCATATAAAGATAGTGGGGTAAAGTGGGGTGATGTGGCGGAATACATGGTTGTTATTGGTTGACAGTGTAAAATTATTTTACACTGTCAGTGCATATAAATTAAATCCCTTTTTGAAACAATGCCTTGTTTCATTTATTTCTTTTTGGACCTTTTTATTATTATAACAATTGCATTGCTTCATGAACAATTCCAAAAAGTCTCTATATATTCATAATTTTTCTAAGATCAAATTACCTCTTCCACACAAATTTTCATAACAATTCTTTTGCCAAAATTCTCACAAACTCTTTGAAACTTTGTTACATATTTTTTATATCAAAGTTAAAGTTTCATGAGCACTTTGAGTTTTATAATTCTGAATTGTTATATTGAAAGAGAAGACAAAGTCTAGAACTTTGTATACCAAAATTCTATTGTATTCAAACTCTTGTACAAAATTCAGTTTATTGTGAATACCTTGCTGTTCAGGATTGTTGGAAGCAAGAGAGTGAAAAAGAGAGGATTGTTCTCTTGTTTCACTTTGTAGGGAATCACCTTGTTGTCCAGGATTGTTGGAAACAAGAGAGTGAAAAAGAGAGGATTGTTCTCTTGTTTCACTTTGTAAAGGTCATAGTGAAATCCTTCAAGGAGTGAAGGGACTGGATGTACCCTTGGGTTAGAAGGGGAACCAGTATAAATCCTTTGTGTTCTTCTTCTCTTCCCTACACCTTTTATTTTTCTCCATATTGTTCATACCTTCATCATAAACTTTCCGGAAAAATAATAATCATCATAACATCTCTAAAATAACCGAAAAAATTATAGAACCTAATTCACCCCCCCTCTTAGGTTGCACTCTTAAACTTACAGACAAATATGTGAAAAGAAGAAAAAGATTGGTTATGATCAAGTGTTCAAGTTGAAAGAATTTCAATTATATACAATATGCAATTCATTATTATAAGCTTTAGGTGCTCATAAACTTTAATTTAAATCTTTCTAAAGTTACTATAATAATGTTGCATGATTCCCATCCAAAAAGGTTTTTAACTTATTTTTTTCAAGCTTTTAACGTTTCTGAAATGCTGTTTTTCAAGCAGTAGAATGCTGTTTTTCAAGCAGGTAAATCGATTTACCTCCACAGGTAAATCGATTTACCAGCACTCTGTTGCTGAATTTTTAACAGGTAAATCGATTTACCTGATAGGGAAATCGATTTACCCTGTGTAATTTTGCAAATTTTGTAACGTTAAAAAGGGGAAGGGAAATCGATTTACTTAGTAATGGTAATCGATTTACCTATGCTTGAATTTGAAAATTCTGATTCTTTTTACACCTTTTCATTATTATAACTCTTCCAAATCATTGCCATTTTATTTTTCAAAGAGGTATCATTTTCTCTATATAAATACATCAGAATTTTCTCTTGAGATTCAATCACTTTCATAAACTTTCTAACAACAATTCTTTGTACAATCTTTCATAAAACTCTTTGAAACTTTCCTGTATAACTTCATATCAAACAAAAGTTTCATGATCACTTAGAATTTATTATTCTGAATTGTTATATTGAAAGTGAAAACAAATTGCTAGAATTTTGTTGTATCAAAATTCTCTTGTATTCAAACTTATCATTTATCTATAACTCTGTATTATTGCTTGTTTTCCTAGTTTGTGGAAACAAGTGTTTTTGAGATAAAGAATCACCTTGCTGTCCAGGATTGTTGGAAGCAAGAGAGTGAAAAAGAGAGGATTGTTCTCTTGTTTCACTTTGTAGGGGAATCACCTTGCTGTCAAGGATTGTTGGAAGCAAGAGAGTGAAAAAGAGAGGATTGTTATCTTATTTCACTTTGTAAAGGTCATAGTGAAATCCTTCAAGGAGTGAAGGGACTGGATGTACCCTTGGGTTAAAAGGGGAACCAGTATAAATCTTTTGTGTTCTTCTTCTGCTCCTTACACTTTTATTTTTCTCCATATTGTTCATACATTCATCATAAACCTTCAAGAAAAATAATAATTACCATAACATCTCTAAAATAACCGAAAAAATTATAGAACCTAATTCACCCCCCTCTTAGATTGCACTCTAAACTTACAATTGGTATCAGAGCAAGTTATAGGTAACTTGTTCCTAAAAGATCCATAATGGCTTCCGCAAATCCTACTTTTAGAGATAGTGGTAGCAGTAACAAGCCTCCGTTGTTTAGTGGTGAATATTTTGATTTTTGGAAAATTCGCATGAAGGCACATTTAGAAGCACAAGGAGATGGTATATGGAATGCTGTTGCAGAAGGTCCATTTATTCCCATGAGTGTTGTCAATGGAGTAGGTACACCCAAAATACAAAGTTCATGGGATGACGATGATAAGAAAAAAGTACTCAATGACAAAAAGACCATCAATATACTTCAGAGTGCGCTTAACATGGATGAATTTTTCCGTATTTCAACATGTGAAACGGCAAAAGAAATATGGGATACATTGGTGGAAACTCATGAAGGAACCGCTGAAGTTAAAAGATATAGATTGAATACATTGAGTCAAGAGTACGAATTATTCACAATGCAGCCCGGAGAATCAATTCTCAATTTGCAGAAAAGATTCGTGCACTTGACAAATCATTTAAAAGCACTTGGTAAAACTCTTACTTATAATGATGAACTTAATCTTAAAGTGCTTATATCTTTAACCAGAGAATGGCAACCAAAAGTGACGGCAATATCCGAGAAGAAAAGTCTATCCAAAATGTTTTCCGCAACGTTGTTCGGAAAACTTCAAGAATATGAGACGGAACTTGAAAGACTTGAAAAGCATGAGAATCAGGATAAGAAATCCAAAAACATTGCTTTAAAGGTTGATTCCAAAGAAAATGAAAAAGAAGATGATCCGGAAGAAGACGAGAACTTCATGCACCTTGTAAAAAGGTTATGTGAATTCTTTATTAATAATGATATTAATTCTAACCTTGTGAAAAAGAAGAATTTTTTTGACAAGAATGAAACATCTACATCTACACAAAATGTCACATGTTATGAATGTGGGAAACAAGGACACATAAAGACGGATTGTCCAAAACTTGCAAAGAAAAGTAGTTTCAAAAGAAGAAATGGGTCAAAGCCTAAAAAAGCATATATTGCATGGGATGATAATGAAGTAAGTTCATCAATCGTCTCAGAAAGCGAAGAATATGCAAATCTTGCTTTAATGACATCACCCCATTCCGATGATGAAAATGAAGAGGTTAGTAGTAAATCTTCTTTTTGTGATAATGATTATCAAAGTGTTATTAATGAATTACTCAATGAATGTAAAATTCTATATAAAACGGTGTCAACACAAAAGAAAAAAATTCAATATCTTGAAGAAAAGATTGACACCATGGAAATGAATTTTGAAGTTGAAAAACAAAGTTTTATTCAAAAAGAAAAACAGAATTTTGAAGTTGAAAAACAAAGTTTTCTTGAAAAAGAAAAACAAAATTTTACATGCAAATAGTGTGATTCACTTTCCTTCCAAATTGTCCAATTAAAAAGAGTTCTTGAAAGATATGAAAAAGGACAAGTTGGATTGGACAATATCCTTAGTCAACAAAGATATTCTAATGATAAAAATGGACTTGGTTATTCTAAATTTGATAAACCAAGTACAAGTAAAACTATCTTTGTTAAGGCAATTGACCAATCCAACAAAGAGAAAGTGAATAAAGCACAAAAAGTTAATCATCATCTTAAGATGAGATTTCCTAAAAAGAAATCCTATGTTCCTAGATATAGAAGTAATTTTGTTCCTACTTGTTTTTATTGTGGTATAAATGGCCATACACCTAATGCTTGCTATGTAAGAAACTTTAGTGTTCCAAGTGGGCATTATGTATGGGTAAAGAAAGGAACTAATTATGAAGGACCCAAAGCAACTTGGGTACCAAACAATATTTAATTTGTTTTGTAGGTTTGCTTGAAGATCACTACAAATCTATGGTATATATCTTGATTGTGGTTTCTCCAAGCATATGACGGAAGAAATAAGAAAATTTTCAAATCTAGTGCTTAAGGCCAAGGGTTATGTCACTTATGGAGATAACAACAAAGGAAACATTCTTGGCATAGGCACAGTTGGAGCACCACCTTTCACATCCATTGAAGATGTTCTTTATGTTGAAGGACTAAAGTACAATCTTCTAAGTATAAGCCAACTCTGTGACAAAGGCTTCAAAATCAAGTTCACAAAAGATGAATGCTTGATTGAGGATGAAGCAAATCATGAGGTAAAACTCATAGGTAAAAGAATTAATAATATTTTTATGATTTCTTTAGATGATCCATCTTTGAAAATAAAATGTCTCTTGGCAAACAACAATGATTCATGTCTCTTGCTTCTTTTATGTTCATAAATTTTCAAGTATTTTCCCATCCTTTTTGTTAATAACAAAGGGGGAGAATATGCTTTTGTATATGTTTTTCTCTTACAATTGCAGCAAGCAATATCTCAAAAATACTCTCTTTCAAACATCAAGGGGGAGCATTGATCAATGGGAGTTAACATTGTTAGGAGAAGCAAAGCTTATCAAAGTGTCAATGGGTTTCATCTCCAACTATTTATTTTGATGAAGATCATCAATCTTGAACATTTATTTATTTTTAATCTTACCCATCTTTCCCTTCTTTTTGATAATGTCAAAAGAGGGAGAATGATGTATATATGTATGTGTGTTATCCTTGTCTCCTTGATATTTAGGAACATCATGAATTTTCAAATAAATACAAGTCATGGATTAAGGGGGAGATATGCATCCTAGGGGGAGTATTCCGGAAAACTCACAAACATCAAGTATGTATTTGTCATCATCAAAAAGGGGGAGAATGTGAAGACAAGCTTCTAAATTGAAGTTATTTTGATGAAGACAAATATGTGAAAATAAGAAAAAGATTGGTTATGATCAAGTGTTCAAGTTGAAAGAATTTCAATTATATCTCATGAAGATGTTGATCAAGTTATGGGGTTTAATCATAGGTACAATATGCAATTCATTATTATAAGCTTTAGGTGCTCATAAACTTTAATCTAAATCTTTCTAAAGTTACTATAATAATTTTGCATGATTCCCATCCAAAAAGGTTTTTAACTTATTTTTTTCAAGCTTTTAACGTTTCTGAAATGCTGTTTTTCAAGCAGTAGAATGCTGTTTTTCAAGCAGGTAAACAGATTTACCTCCACAGGTAAATCGATTTACCAGCACTCTGTTGCTAAATTTTTAACAGGTAAATCGATTTACCTGATAGGGAAATCGATTTACCCTGTGTAATTTTGCAAATTTTGTGACGTTAAAAAGGGGAAGGGAAATCGATTTACTTAGTAATGGTAATCGATTTACCTATGCTTGAATTTGAAAATTCTGATTCTTTTTACACCTTTTCATTATTATACCTCTTCCAAATCATTGCCATTTTAATTTTTAAAGAGGTATCATTTTCTCTATATAAATACATCAGAATTTTCTCTTGAGATTCAATCACTTTCATAAACTTTCTAACAACAATTCTTTGTACAATCTTTCATAAAACTCTTTGAAACTTTCCTGTATAATTTCATATCAAACAAAAGTTTCATGAGCACTTAGAGTTTATTATTCTGAATTGTTATATTGAAAGTGAAAACAAATTGCTAGAATTTTGTTGTATCAAAATTCTCTTGTATTCAAACTTATCATCAATTATCTATAACTCTGTATTATTGCTTGTTTTCCTAGTTTGTGGAAACAAGTGTTTTTGAGAGAAAGAACACCTTGCTGTCCAGGATTATTGGAAGCAAGAGAGTGAAAAAGAGAGGATTATTCTCTTGTTTCACTTTGTAGGGGAATCACCTTGTTATCCAGGATTGTTGGAAGCAAGAGAGTGAAAAAGAGAGGATTGTTCTCTTGTTTCACTTTGTAAAGGTCATAGTGAAATCCTTCAAGGAGTGAAGGGACTGGATGTACCCTTGGGTTAAAAGGGGAACCAGTATAAATCTTTTGTGTTCTTCTTCTCCTCCTTACACTTTTATTTTTCTCCATATTGTTCATACAATCATCATAAACCTTCAAGAAAAATAATAATTACCATAACATCTCTAAAATAACCGAAAAAGTTATAGAACCTAATTCACCCCCCTCTTAGGTTGCACTCTAAACTTACAAGTGCAACGTCGATGCGGCTTTCCATCAAAATTCGAATAAAACTAGTACCGGTTGGTGTGTGCGTGATCATTTGGGTCAATTCGTCATGGCGGGAACTACTTGGATTAATGGGAGTTGCTCCATTGTGGAGGGTGAATTCATAGCCTTATTAGAAGCCTTAAAGTGTATGCATCAAAGAGGTATTACTCATGTAATTTTTGAGACGGATTCCAAAAGTGTTGTGGATGCAATCCATCAATTTCGTGGCGGTGTTTCGGAATTTAGTTTCATTGTTAGTAATATTATTAATATTCTATCTTGTAATCAAAACTTTATGGTTAAGTTTGTGAAGCGACAAGCGAATATGGTTGCTCATACTCTTGCTAGGGCGGCAATTTCTTGGTCTCGTCGCTGTACATTTGAGATGGTACCTATTTGTATTACTCACTTGTTGAATAATGAAATGATATAAATTTGTGTTTGTCAAAAAAAAAAAATTTATATCAAATTTATATTTAAATAATAGTTTAGATTTAAAAATGTAATATGTTATTATTAAAAAATATTATATATGCTGAAATTTTGTGTTTAATTTTGTTTTTAATTATATTTTTTCTTTCAATTTTGCATTAATTATTGTACAACCAAACATAATGATTAACCCATTTATAGTGAATTTGTTTTCTTCAATTTTGAAGTTAGATGATGGTATTAATATTCGACTTTATAAAAATGATCTTTCTAACATGTGTCTTAGGGTACATGTTAAGAATCTATATATTTCATTAGAATTATACAATAAAAAAAGTTGGAACATAGCACTACATTTGTTCTATTTATTTTAAATTATACAAAATAATAAAGGGTAAAAGAAAAGTGTAGATTAAATAATAAAGGAAAAATAAAAAAATGATAAGCTATAAATTCGTGTTGAAAAAACTGTTACCAAACAAATCTTTAATTTAGCTTATAAACTAAAAGACATAGTAAGTTATAAATCATGAATGTTTTGCCAAATCAATCATTAATCAAAACAATAAATTCAATTAATTAATGAGCTGTCCCTAGAATAAATTGTCCGAAGAACTCAAATTCAAATTTTTTTTTTTTATATTTTGATAGAATCAATTTTCTTATTGAAAGAAATACAATTAATTGTATGTTATAAAATTGTTAAAAAAAAATTGTGCGTTATTAAAAATGACAAGACAAGAGGGAAGTATGGGGTTAGTTTACGGGGTGGCATTTGGTGACGAAAACAATACCATCAAACAACATTGGATTGTGACCGTATGCTTCACTTTTAGGAAAAGCCATGTTGGAACTTCACCTAGTTTAATGTGTTTTTTAAGTTTATATTCCTATGTTTATTTTTTATTTTTTTCTTCCTTTCATGTTTTAACCTAGCCATCTAGAAATAGTGCGTTGAAATTGTTGTATAGGTCATTTTGATCCACACAATGTATCCACGTTTTGCTAAATTGAAGAATAAGTAATAATATTATTGCTCACACAACAATGAGGGAAAAACGAAGTCCAATTTGAATCAAAATCTCTATGATTAACATGGATTCAAGTTTAATTACACGGGAATAAATGATTTAAATTGTCTCTTTAGTTAATAAAGAAATTCAAATTTAATCGAGACAAATTAATTTAAGTGGTCAAGCTTGTCTTTTTTACAACGGTCGAGTTTAAATTTTAATCCGGCCTATTTATAATAGTTGATTAAATGGACCAATTAAATTAACTTTGACACATTTTTGTCACTCTAATCATAATTTTTCCACCTTGACTTGAAATTATAAATAATCAAGTCCAAAGTTGTGATATACCTTAATCTTCAATCACCAATTTCATCCGATTGACTCTTTTACCTTGAGTAGTTTAATTATGTAGTTTGGTAGTGTGATAGATGGCTTAGGTTGTAATCTACTAGCCCAACCCTATCGGCGTGTAAGGGTGATAAAATAGATGGATTGAACGAATTTGAACTTGGATGACAAAGGATGAATCAAAATAATTCATTAATCCATTATAATCCATCAAAATTTTATGAAAACAATTCAAATCAATCCATCCAATTAATAAATATATGATTCATCCAATCCATCCATTATTGTATCTTCTTAAATGGATGAACTAATATCCATGTGATCCATCTATTAAAGTATTATTTTTTTCTAAAATATATTTATTAATTGATTTAAAAACAGATTTATTAATTATTTTAAGGGTTAAATAGTTGATACCCCCTGCAAAGTAGGTCGGTTTTGGGATACCCCCTGTAAAATTTATTTTTAAGATCCCCCCCTTGCAGACTGAAGATTCTTTGGGATACCCCCCTGGAGTGACACCAATGCATGAAATCTCCACGTGGATATTTTTTTATTTTTTATGCCATATGGCATTAAAAAAAAATTTTTTTTTAAAAAAAAACCAAATTATTTTTTTTGCCACGTGGCATTAAAAATTAAAAAAAAATTTAAAAAAAACCATTTTTTTTTTTCTGTTTTGTTTTTTTTTTCTTTTTTTTTATTTATATTAATTAATTTAAAAAAACAGTAAATATTAAATAAAAAAATTAAAACTTATTATTAATTATAAAAACTTAAATAAATTATATAAAAAATAAAAACATAATGAAATAAAATAATTAATTAAAAAAGAATTTTTTTCCCACCTTGCTTTTTCTGATTTCTCTATTTTTTTATTAATTAAAAAAGAAATAATAGGCTTTTGAAAATTAAAAAAAAAAATAAAAAAAGGAAAAAAGGGATTGAAACGGATCATCATCTCTCTTAACATCTTCATCATCACCACCTCCATTTCATATCTCTCTCTTCCTCATACATTTTCTTCTCAAATAACAAACCTTCAAAATCCAAACAAATTCAAATTAATACACTAAATTCTCAAATTCTCATCTTCATACATTTTCCCAAATTCCAAAATTTTTTACAGTTCAGTTTTTTACATTTTCTGTATTAAAAACCAAAACTGCATAAAAATTGAACTGAATTAACAATAATAAAAAAAATTGACAAAATAATATTAATAAAAAATTATGCTGCTACTAAATTATTGATAATGAAACCAATTAGATTGTTACTAATATACAAACATATTAGTAGAAAATTATGGTTCCGAACACAACTTGATATTTAGGCTGCTACTAAACTCCGTTTTCTTATTATAAGATGTTTTTGGATTCGTCTCGAAGAGTATTTTCAAGATATCATTTTTTTATAATTTTTATTATCATACAATTAAAGATATTAATCGTTAAAGTTATGTGTTTGAGTTAAATCAAAATCTCTATTTCTTTGTCTTGAAGTTCTAGCTCAACTGACAAATGCCGAAATTGCTAGATCGGACGTCATGACCCGGGTTCGAACCCGGGACCTCACAGTTGTGTGTGAGTTTAATTTCAGTGAATTACCACTTCATCTAAAATCTCTATTTCTTTATTATAATATGTTTTTTGATTCGTCTCGAAGAATATATTCAAGATATCATTTTTTTATAATTTTTATTATTATACAATTAAATATATTAATCGTTAAAGTTATATATTTGAATTAGATCAGCATCTCCGTTTTCTTATTAGAAGATGTTTTTGGATTCGTTTCGAAGAGCATTTTCAAGATATCATTTTTTTGTAATTTTTATTATCATACAATTAAAGATATTAATCGTTAAAGTTATGTGTTTGAATTAAATCAAAATCTCTATTTCTTTATTATAAGATGTTTTTGGATTCGTCTCGAAAAGTATTTTCAAAATCAAAGTTATATATTAAAAGTGAAATTAAACAATAATATTTCAATTAATTTTGTTGGATTGATTGAATATTCATCCATCAGAAAGATAATAATGGATGGATTAGATTGGATTTTATCATTAATGGATGGATTTGATTTTTTGAATGAAGTTGTAATTGTAATTGTTTTTGGGTTTAGAGAGAAGCTGATTTCAATTTTGATTTTAGGGTTTTAGTAATTTTTTGGTTTTTGGTTCAGTTTACAGTTAACTGATTTTGTATTTAAAAAAACTAGTTAACTGAACTGTTGTCTCACAAACTAGTAACTGGTTTTTATTTTTTATATAATATATTTAAGTTTTTAAAATTAATAATAAGTTTTAATGTTTTTATTTAATATTTACTGTTTTTTTAAATTAATTAATATAAATAAATAAAAAAGAAAAAAAACAGAAAAAAAAATATTAATTTTTAATGCCACGTGGCAAAAAAAATAATTAAAAAAGAATTTGGTTTTTTTTTTAAAATTTTTTTTTAATGCCACGTGGCATAAAAAATAATTAAAAAATAAAAAAATATCCACGTTGAGGTGCCACGTGGAGATTCCATGCATTGATGTTGTAACACCCGTATTTATTTATTTTATTTTAATTAGAGTTAATTAACCTTTTTATGGTATTTGATAGTGGGTTAATAGTAGTGCTTTGAGAAAGAGTAGTGCTTTGGGAAAGAGTAGTGCTTTGAATAAGATAAGTTTTATTAGAGTTATGATAAGAGTTGGGCTTGAGTGTTATTGGGCCTAAATTAATAGGAGGGATATTATGGTCTTTAATTAAGCTAGGTTTATATAGGGTTAAGAGAATGGAGAGATAATGCTCATAACTTAAGAAAATAGAAAGGAGGTGGAAAGAGAAACTTTGAAGAGAATGAAGTAGAGGGGAAGAATTGAGAAAGCTCAAGAGAAGGAGAAGAATCAGAATTTCATCAATTCTAAGGTTAGAGAGTAGTTTATAATTCATGTGAGATGATCAAAGAGGGGGGAGATGCCTATTCTCCACACCCAAACCCTCTCATCTCTTTGGTGGGTTATGGAATCAAGGGAATGTGATTTAATGAATTTCTATGTTATTGCATGATGATACTATGTTATTACATGATCCTAATTGCTATTTCAATCATCAATTTCGTGTGTTATATGAAGATTGTTGTTGTTCATATTTGAAAATGGGTTTTAAGAAAAATGAGGAAAAATCTCTACTTTCCACTTGAAATGATGTTTGATGATGTTAGAACTTGTACTTCTAGGTCTATATATGATATGTATGCTTAAATGTGATAGCTTTACAAGTTTATAATATGAAATTCGTGATTTTTATGAGATTTCTATGTGAACCCGAGAGCAGAGCATGAAAATCTGGGTTTGGTCGCTGAGCCACCAATCCGTCGCTCCAAGCGAGGATTCATGTGTTCTTCGTGAACCCAGAATTTCATGTGGTCGCCCAGCGACCAGTAGCGACCGCCAGCGACCAGACGTCGCCAGGCTTCGCTCTGAGCGATGAACTGTCTGCCTTTTTTAGTTTGTTCCATCGCTGGTAGTCGCCCAGCGACCATGACCTGATTTTGAGAAATTTCTTGATGTTGTATGATGATTATGAGTGTATAACATGCTTAGATTTGATCTTATAACATGTTATTGATTTGGATTGATTGAATCTTGAGTTAGTATGATGATGAAATGCTTTTAAGTATGTAATTGATTGAAATTGAGATGATGAGCTATGATTAGCTAAGATGATTAGGTGTGTTGTATCTTGCTTGAATGTATACCTTAATGATGATATGATGATGCGAATATGATGCGAATTGAGAGGGAGTAATAGGGTTGAGCGGCCTATTATTCATGAGTAGTTGTTTAGGGTACCATCATTATATGGTATGTGAACATTCATGCATTCATGAGTCAACTTGATGCGATGTCCCCCATGACTTAAAACTGACTTGATGCGATGGATATATGTTTATCCTAATTTGATGCGGGTACCACATGCATTAGAGATGTCTAGGCGACATACATTATGTGTTTTCATTAGCTTGCATTATGAGATTGTGCACTATACTTGATAATTGGTATTTGTGTTGCCTTCCAATGTAATCTTGTGAATCTTTGAGTTATGTGAGTTTTACTTGAATACTTGGCTTTTGTTGATGAACATGATGAACCATGATGTTATTTATATATTGTTAGCTCAATACGATATGAGTATGATTTGTTTATGATATAATTGTTTACATAATATAAGTGTATACTATGCTTATTATTATGAACTTGAATTATAACTAACTCTCTATTTTTGTGTATGTGTAATGGTTTGGGTCCAGATTCTCCACTTGAGGAGTGATCCCGTTGCTTTGGAGTTTAGCTCGTGAGGACTAGCATAGCTTGGTAAGGTGAAGGATAGGAGGATCCTAGGAGCTTAGAGTTTAGGATATGCTCTGATACTTGTAACCTTGCTTAGTCTAGTGTTAGGTTCTTCGTTTGTTTGAGATTTTATGTATGAAATTGCTACTTATTTATCTTATCTTTAATTACTCGTTGGATTATTTTGGATTATGTTATGGGGCTTCATTTATGGAAGTACCTAGTTGGAGTTGTAATATGATTTATGACTTGCATGCTTGGTCTCAATTATTATGAATGGTTTGAGGAGAATTTCATATGCTTCCGTTGTGGTTTAATTGAACTATGCATGCTATTAGTTATTTGATATTAAGTAATGCCTTGATGATTTGTATGTTGAATGATTTAAATTAATTATTGCATGCAAATCGATTAGGAGCGTTACATTTTGGTATCAGAGCAAGGTCGGTCCATATCGGATCAAGTAGGTTAGTATACCCATAGGTGCTTGAGTATAGTGAACACTTTTAGTACCCTTAGTCTAACGTAAGATTGGATTTCTTTTGGTTAGTTGTTTAGGTGATGGCGACTAATAGAGCAATGGCGGATGCGGTGACATACATGGCAAATGTTATGGCACAAGAGACGGCGGCAAGAACGGCCGAGAGGTTGGCACAAGAGAACTTAAGGGGTAATGAAGATGAATTGAGGTTGGAGAGGTTCTTAAAGAACAATCCACAAGCGTTCAAAGGAGGTTACAACCCCGAGGGAGCTCAAAAGTGGCTTGAAGGCATGAAGAAGATTTTTGGAGCCATGAGGTGCTCGGAAGTTCAAAAAGTGACTTTGGGAACCTACATGCTTCAAGATGATGCTAACTACTGGTGGTAGAATGCTTCTCAAAGACTTGGTTACGATGGAGCCGTGATCACTTGGGATATCTTTAAGAGGGAGTTCTTGATTAAGTACTTTCCAACGGACGTGAGAAACCGGAAAGTAGTGGAATTCATGGAGCTTAAGCAAGGAAATCTATCGGTTGCGGAGTATGCAACCAAATTTGAAGACTTATGTCGTTTTTGTCCACACTACAACACCGTAGAGGCGGAAGGGGATAAGTGTGTGAAGTTCGAAAGTGGTTTGCGTCCCGATCTTAAGCAATTGGTTGGTATCTTGGAGATAAGGAATTTTGCTAATTTGGTGAACAAAAGCAACATTTGTGATTTGGATGGGAAAGCTAAGACAAGCTACTATAAGGAGATGAATGACAAGAGAGGAAAAGGTGAAGACCGTGGTAAGCCTTATGACAAGAAGAACAAGGGCAAAGTTGGAGGTAGTGGAGAGAAGGGAAAGAATGCTAATGACAAGTGCTTTAAGTGTGGTGCTTTGGGTCATCGTTCCTATGATTGCCCAAAAGGAGATAGATGCTTTAGATGTGGGGAGTTTGGACACAAGGTTGATGCATGTAAGAAGAAGGTTACTTGTTTCAATTGTGGTGAAGAAGGCCACAAGAGTTCGGAATGTAAGAAGCCAAAGAAAGCGACCGGAAAGGTGTTTGCTTTGAGTGGAGATGAATCGGAGCAAGTGGACAAACTCATTAGAGGTACGTGTTTCATCGATGACACTCCTTTAATTGCGATTGTTGATACTAGAGCAACACATTCTTTTATATCTTTTGAATGCATGAAGCGTCTTAATATTCCTGTGTCTGAAATGCTTGGTTGTATGGAAATAGAAACCCCTACTAGTGGTTCTGTCACTACTCAACTTGTTTGTCGTAAATGCCCTGTGACCGTATTTGGTAAATCTTTTGATATGGACTTAGTGTGTATTCCACTTAGCGCTATAGATGTGATTTTTGGTATGAACTAGTTAATCTTAAATCGAGTTCATATTAACTGTTGTGAGAAAGTGATTACTTTTCCGAAGTTGGAAGAAGAGTCTAAGTTGATAAGTGGGAGAGAAGTAAGGGAGTCCTTATTGGAGCATGGTGAATTGTTTGCTATGTTTGCATCTTTGAAGATTGAGAACGAAGTTGGAATTAAGGAACTACCGGTTGTGCAAGAATTTCCCGATGTGTTTCCGGAGGATGTGTCAGATATGCCTCCAGAAAGAGAAGTGGAGTTTACTATTGATTTGATACCTGGTACAAGTCCAATATCTATGGCACCTTATAGAATGTCGGCATCTGAGTTAAGTGAACTAAAGAAGCAACTAGAAGAGTTACTAGAGAAGAAGTTTATTCGTCCGAGTGTATCGCCGTGGGGAGCACCTGTGCTTTTGGTAAAGAAGAAGGACAGAAGTATGAGGTTGTGTATTGATTATCGTCGTTTGAATCAAGTGACCATCAAGAACAAGTATCTGTTGCCAAGGATTGATGACTTAATGGATCAGCTGGTGGGTGCTTGTGTGTTTAGCAAGATTGATTTGAGGTCTGGATATCATCAAATTCGAGTCAAGGCGGAAGATATTCAAAAGACTGCTTTTAGGACAAGATATGGTCACTACGAGTATTCAGTCATGCCTTTTGGAGTAACTAAAGCACCGAGAGTGTTTATGGAGTACATGAATCGGATTTTCCATTCATATTTGGATAAGTTCGTAGTGGTTTTCATTGATGACATCCTAGTGTATTCCAAGACCGAGGAGGAACATGCGGAACATCTAAGGATTGTGTTGGGAACCTTACAAGAGAAGAAGCTTTATGCGAAGTTGTCTAAGTGCGAGTTTTGGTTGAAGGAAGTGAGTTTTCTAGGTCACGTGATATCTAGTGGAGGTATTGCGGTGGATCCTCTAAAGTTGATGCGGTAATGAAGTGGGGAACTCCAGAATCAGTGTTCGAGATTAGAAGTTTTCTTGGATTGGCCGGTTACTATCGGAGGTTTATTGAAGGTTTTTCAAAGTTGGCTTTACCGTTGACCCGATTGACTAGGAAAGATCAACCTTTTGTTTGGGATGGTTTGTGTGAGAAAAGCTTCCAAGAGTTGAAGAAGCGGTTGACGTCGGCACCAATTTTGATTCTACCGAAACCGGATGAGCCGTTTGTTGTATATTGTGATGCATCTTTGATGGGATTGGGTGGTGTTCTTATGCAAAATGGACAAGTGGTTGCTTATGCTTCTAGACAATTGAAAGTGCATGAGAAGAACTATCCAACGCATGATCTTGAGTTGGCGGCCGTTGTGTTTACTTTGAAGATATGGAGACATTATTTGTTTGGTTCTAGATTCGAAGTCTTTAGTGACCACAAGAGTTTGAAGTATTTGTTTGATCAAAAGGAGTTGAATATGAGGCAAATGCGTTGGTTGAAATTTTTGAAAGACTATGATTTTGAGTTGAGTTACCATCCTGGAAAGGCTAATGTTGTGGCCGATGCTTTGAGTAGGAAGTCCTTGCATATGTCTTCACTTATGATGAGAGAGTTGGATTTAATTGAAGGGTTTAGAGATTTGAGTTTGGTTTGTGAAACGACTCCAAGAAGTGTAAAATTGGGAATGTTGAAGTTAACTAATGATTTTCTTGATGAAGTAAAGAATGGTCAAAAGGGAGATTTGGATTTGGTGAATCGTCTAGCATTGATTGAGCAAGGAAAAGAAACTGATTTCAAAGTTGATGAGATTGGAGTTATAAGATTTCGAGAGAGAGTTTGTGTTCCTAACATACCCGAGTTGAAGAGAAAGATTCTAGAGGAAGGACACAGAAGTGGTTTGAGTATTCATCCTGGAGCTACTAAGATGTACCAAGATCTTGAGAAGTTATTTTGGTGGCCGAGTATGAAAAAGGAAGTTGCCGAGTTTGTTTATGCTTGTTTGACATGTCAAAAGTCAAAGGTTGAACATCAAAGACCATCCGGATTACTACAACCCATGTTTATTCCGGAATGGAAGTGGGATAGTATTGCTATGGATTTTGTAAGTGGTTTGCCGAGGACTACAAAAGGGAATGATTCGATTTGGGTGATTGTTGATAGGTTGACTAAGTCGGCACATTTTATTGCTTTTAAGACCAGAACTTTAATACCAAGGTTGGCGGAGATTTATGTTGAGCAAATTGTGAGATTGCATGGTATTCCATCTAGTATTGTGTCGGATCGAGATCCAAGGTTCACTTCGAGATTTTGGGAAAGTTTGCAAGAGGCTTTGGGGACTAAGTTAAGAATGAGTTCGGCTTATCATCCTCAAACGGATGGACAATCGGAAAGAACTATTCAATCACTTGAAGATTTATTGAGAGCTTGTGTTTTGGAAGATGGAGGGAGTTGGGATAAGTATCTACCTTTGATAGAGTTCACCTACAATAATAGTTATCATGCGAGTATTGGAATGACACCTTTCGAAGCTTTGTATGGTAGGAGATGTCGTACTCCTTTGTGTTGGTATGAGGATGGAGAAAGTGTTGTGTTGGGACCGAAATTGGTACAACAAACTACGGAAAAATTTAAGATGATTCAAGAGAAAATGAAAGCAACTCAAAGTAGACAAAAGAGTTATCATGACAAGAAGAGGAAGGATGTGGAATTTCAAGAAGGAGATCATGTATTTTTTAGGGTTAATTCAACCACCGGTGTTGGTCGTGCTTTGAAATCTAGGAAGTTGACATCAAAGTTTATTGGGCCTTATCAAATTTTGAAGAGGATGGGGAAAGTGGCTTATAAGATTGCCTTGCCACCATCATTGTCTAATCTTCATGATGTGTTTCATGTGTCGCAATTAAGGAAATATGTCTCGGATCCATCACATGTGATTGTATCAGATGATGTGCAAGTAAGAGATAATTTGACAATCGAAGCTAGACCTTTGAGGATTGAAGGTAGAGAAGTGAAAAAGTTGAGGAACAAGGAGATAGCATCCGTTAAGGTCATTTGGGGAGGACCCGCGGGAGAGAATGCTACTTGGGAGCTAGAAAGCAAGATGAGGAGTTCTTATCCGGAGTTATTCTCAGGTAAATTTTCGAGGAAGAAAATTCTTTAAGGGGGGTAGAGTTGTAACATCCGTATTTATTTATTTTATTTTAATTAGAGTTAATTAACCTTTTTATGGTATTTGATAGTGAGTTAGTAATTAATTAAGAATTATGGCTATTTTGGGAAAGAGTAGTGCTTTGAATAAGATAAGTTTTATTAGAGTTATGATAAGAGTTGGGCTTGAGTGTTATTGGGCCTAAGTTAATAGGAGGGATATTATGGTCTTTAATTAAGCTAGGTTTAGATAGGGTTAAGAGAATGGAGAGATAATGCTCATAACTTAAGAAAATAGAAAGGAGGTAGAAAGTGAAACTTTGAAGAGAAGGAAGTAGAGGGGAAGAATTGAGAAAGCTCAAGAGAAGGAGAAGAATCAGAATTTCATCAATTCTAAGGTTAGAGAGTAGTTTATAATTCATGTGAGATGATCAAAGAGGGGGGAGATGCCTATTCTCCACACCCAAACCCTCTCATCTCTTTGGTGGGTTATGGAATCAAGGGAATGTGATTTAATGAATTTCTATGTTATTGCATGATGATACTATGTTATTACATGATCCTAATTGCTATTTCAATCATCAATTTCGTGTGTTATGTGAAGATTGTTGTTGTTCATATTTGAAAATGGGTTTTAAGAAAAATGAGGAAAAATCTCTACTTTCCACTTGAAATGATGTTTGATGATGTTAGAACTTGTACTTCTAGGTCTATATATGATATGTATGCTTAAATGTGATAGCTTTACAAGTTTATAACATGAAATTCGTGATTTTTATGAGATTTCTATGTGAACCCGAGAGCAGAGCATGAAAATCTGGGTTTGGTCGCTGAGCCACCAATCCGTCGCTCCAAGCGAGGATTCATGTGTTCTTCGTGAACCCAGAATTTCATGTGGTCGCCCAGCGACCAGTAGCGACCGCCAGCGACCAGACGTCGCCAGGCTTCGCTCTGAGCGATGAACTGTCTGCCTTTTTTAGTTTGTTCCATCGCTGGTAGTCGCCCAGCGACCATGACCTGATTTTGAGAAATTTCTTGATGTTGTATGATGATTATGAGTGTATAACATGCTTAGATTTGATCTTATAACATGTTATTGATTTGGATTGATTGAATCTTGAGTTAGTATGATGATGAAATGTTTTTAAGTATGTAATTGATTGAAATTGAGATGATGAGCTATGATTAGCTAAGATGATTAGGTGTGTTGTATCTTGCTTGAATGTATACCTTAATGATGATATGATGATGCGAATATGATGCGAATTGAGAGGGAGTAATAGGGTTGAGCGGCCTATTATTCATGAGTAGTTGTTTAGGGTATCATCATTATATGGTATGTGAACATTCATGCATTCATGAGTCAACTTGATGCGATGTCCCCCATGACTTAAAACTGACTTGATGCGATGGATATATGTTTATGCTAATTTGATGCGGGTACCACATGCATTAGAGATGTCTAGGCGACATACATTATGTGTTTTCATTAGCTTGCATTAGGAGATTGTGCACTATACTTGATAATTGGTATTTGTGTTGCCTTCCAATGTAATCTTGTGAATCTTTGAGTTATGTGAGTTTTACTTGAATACTTGGCTTTTGTTGATGAACATGATGAACCATGATGTTATTTATATATTGTTAGCTCAATACGATATGAGTATGATTTGTTTATGATATAATTGTTTACATAATATAAGTGTATACTATGCTTATTATTATGAACTTGAATTATAACTAACTCTCTATTTTTGTGTATGTGTAATGATTTGGGTCCAGATTCTCCACTTGAGGAGTGATCCCGTTGCTTTGGAGTTTAGCTCGTGAGGACTAGCATAGCTTGGTAAGGTGAAGGATAGGAGGATCCTAGGAGCTTAGAGTTTAGGATATGCTCTGATACTTGTATCCTTGCTTAGTCTAGTGTTAGGTTCTTCGTTTGTTTGAGATTTTATGTATGACCTTGCTACTTATTTATCTTATCTTTAATTACTCGTTGGATTATTTTGGATTATGTTATGGGGCTTCATTTATGGAAGTACCTAGTTGGAGTTGTAATATGATTTATGACTTGCATGCTTGGTCTCAATTATTATGAATGGTTTGAGGAGAATTTCATATGCTTCCGTTGTGGTTTAATTGTGTTGGAACAAAGTGGGTCTGACATGAACCTCTAATGTTTTAAGTGGTTTTGATGATAACAAAGTATTAAAATTACAATTGGTATTACTAATGATTATTCTAGTGTGCAGAATTACAAGTTAAAATTCATGCAGAAGCACTATGAATAGTAGCAGAGAAGCCAGTCAAGACAAGCTCTGAAAGAGTACCACTGTTCATCAGAAGCTTAATTTTGCGTGCTGAAGATAGCACCTCTGAAGACCAAAAGCTAGGCTCTGATGAAGTTCAGAAGCTGAATATCTTAAGAAGCTATGACAAGAACATCAGAAGCAAAAGGAATTTACGTCACTCAAGAGCTGACCTATACAGAACCAATGATTGAAGAACAATCCACTTCAAGGCTCTGTCACATCCACAGGAAGGAATATTCGTTGGTACAACGTTAACCTTATCCATAAGTGGAGCGCATTTGAGGATAGTACTATCGTACTATTATTACTCAAAATGGATGAGTGATAAATTGAATAGCTAGGTAGTGGAATTGGAATTCCTTACCAAAGAAGGCAATATACAGCTATCAATTGTACGAGTAAATTCCAGCTGGCACAAAGCTCTCTGCAACGGTCATCATCTTCCTCCAAGTATAAATAGAAGACTCAAATGGAAGAAATGACTACTGTTCCTACTACTGTTCTATTACTGCGTTCAAAGACTAAGAAGCATTCTGACATCATTTTTAAATCTGTCATTCTAAGTCTTAGAACAAATTGAGTTGTATTTTGTAAACACCTCTGATAGTATATCAAGTGTTCCTTAAACATTCATTCTTATTCTTAAGTTTGTTTGAGAAGTCTCTTGTTAAGTTTAACTTGAGCATTTGAGAAGTCTCTTGTTTAGTGAAACTTGAGCACCTGAGAAGTCTCTTGCAAGTGTGCTTGAGCAATTTGTAATCTTTAGTAGATTATAGTGAAAATCTCTTGTTAGTAACAAGGGGACTGGAGTACTCTCGATTTGTGAGGGGAACCAGGATAAATTCTGTGTCTTTCTTTCTCTCTCTCAGCACCCTCTCTTTAATTTGTGTTTTATCCGCTGCATACTTAGTCGCTATTAGGTAAAAAGTTTTAATTTTTTAAAAACACAATTCAACCCCCCCTTCTTGTGTTTTTCCACCTTCAAATTGATCTATGCATGCTATTAGTTATTTGATATTAAGTAATGCCTTGATGATTTGTATGTTGAATGATTTAAATTAATTATTGCATGCAAATCGATTAGGAGCGTTACAGGTGTCACTCCAGGGGGGTATCCCAAAGAATCTTCAGTCTGCAAGGGGTGGATCTTAAAATTTTTTTTTACAGGGGGTATCTCAAAACCGACCTTCTTTGCAGGGGAGATTTTTTAAGTGATAACGATGGGGACAAATCTAGAAATTTCCACTAATAGGGCACATGTCATAATGCTATAAATTTAAAATAGATAATAATATATGGGTCTTGATTTTAAAAGTAAAAATTTATATTAAAAAAATTATAGTAAAAAATTATATTAAGGAATTTATAAAGTTCACATGACAAAAAAATAAAACTAAGCCTAAAAGATTACTTTTATTTCTACCAATGTTTTTGAAACATCACTAATTTGGATTAAAAAAACGTCCCAAAACATTTCAATGTATTTTTTCTTTTACAACAATTTCAATTTAATTATAAATATATAATATGAAAATTAATATAAGAAAATATACTGTACTCAATTGGTTGGATTGAAAGACTAGTATATGTTTTAGAACATGGTCCAAATTTCATATTCATTTAATTATTTAATTTTTTTAATAATCCTTGTATTCTTATTTATTTGAATTGTTTTAATTTACCTCATAATTGAATTGAAAGATTTACTTATCCAATTAAAAAAATGTAGTTAATATTGTTTTCTACAGACTTAACTTGACTCGGCTCATTAAAGCCGTCTGTTCAATCCAACTCCACGTTGACCCAAAATCACACTTTTTTTTTTTAACCACCAATTTAATCTGATTCGAGGGTCAGTTCTGATATCAAGCGGTTCCAGCCCCTTCCTGATCGCAGTTGCGGGGATCAAATTGTGATTCTTCTTATCAAGTTTAGCGCCAAACACCACTGAATCAACTAATGATTGGTAAAACCACATGTTCTTGCTCAAAGGCCACATAAGCTGACACTTCTATAACGGTCGACACAAAATGATTGACATTTATCGTCATTCATGATTTTTTAGCTGTTATTTCGACAATCATTAATGTCAATGACGTGAGATTCGCCATCACATTAATGGTCTTAGTTCCACACTGAAAGCTATAAAAATATTACAAGACTTTTCATCCACTTCATTTGATCTCACAATATTTCTTGTTACATAGAAAGAAGCAGTGGCATCCTTCAGCTTAGCATGTGCTGGTGAGTGATCATTTAATTTACTCAATTGTTTTTGCATTTAAATCAGACTCTTACATTAGATTTGATAAACTACTTGTTTGTTGCATTGCATTAATTGTTTTTCAGATTTTGTATTTTAAATTTTAGTTTGTGAATGAAAACGACAAGTTGTTTTAATTACAAAAACCATAAAGGAAAACACGAAAATGAAAATGGCATCGTCGACATTAGTTTGCTGCATTGCAGTGTCGGATTTGGTCCCCCAGGTGTTTGTTAATTTGTTTCTTTGGCCCTAATAAAATTGATATTGCCTTGGCCCTTAGTTTTTTATTGTTTATAAAGTACGTAGTACTACTACAGATCACTAAAGATCCTCTAGTTAGTAGGACATATATAGTGCAATTTTGAGTTGAGTTTGGATCATTTTTTTCAATCTGTTTCGTCACTAAAGGTAAAGATTCCACAAAGTACCTAGAGAATAGAGATAGTCCTTAGGGGTCTTTCTTTTAGGAGAATTTATTCTTTGTTGCTTTTCAATGTTTCACATTCACTCTTGAGGACCATTCCCTTCGAGCTTTGTTTATTTTGATAGCGACGATTGTGGATCGTTCATTTTTGTTGTTAATACGTTTATCGTATGTTTCGGTGTGTGGGCTGTAGCTGCAATATCTATCTGATATTGATCTCAAATCTATAAAGTTGCAAAAGCAAGATCAACACAGTCACAAGATCGAAACAATTGAATTGAAATTGGATGTCTCATGTTTTTATTTTACGAAAAAATATTCGAAATAGATACTTGGACATAGTCGTGACTCATGCGATCTCCACTCAATGGTTCCAAACTTCCAATCTCGTCCTCAATTTTCATTTGATAGTTGAAGTTAATTACATTTTGTGTTTCTTAGCGCAATTGTACACATTGAGCTTTGAGATACTTGTAGCTCGACATGGGAAATGGATTCCCTGAAGTTGCAATTCTAGCTTTTGTAAGACCAGGAAAATGTTGAATTTGAAGATAACAATAAGCACCTTACTCAAAATATGGTGTCAACATAATAAGCCACTCTCAAACATTTTAGCAAACACATATAGCATAAACTTGAAATAGACTAAAAGTAATAATAATAAAACACAATCAAAAGAAACATAAACTACTTTAAAAAGTTTATAATATTGTAAAAAAACTTATTTATTTGCATAAATTGTTTCGCATAAGCTCAAAAAAAAATCAATCCAAAAGAATCCATAATGCATGTCACTACCAACTGCTCATATGGACTTTTGAAGTTTTTTTTTTAATCAAATAAAGGATTTTTTTTAAAGAGACTAAAAACAAAGTATAATATATTTATATCGATAAAAACCTATTTAACTCATTTAAAAATTATATTATATTTAATTTAAAATTTTAATTATAATCGAATCAAATTTTAAAATTAAATTCTCGTTTAGGTTGACTTATTTTTAAACTTATGCGATACAACATATGCAAATAATTAATATTTTATGTATTATTATAAAATTTTCAATGTAGTTTATGAAAAAACAACTTATAAAGACACATTTTTTGTTAATGAACCTTATAAATCAACATTAAAGTTTATTTATTTGCATAAATTATTTTTATAAGCTAAAAAGAAAGCCAAATCTTAAAAATTAAAAAAAAAAAGTCAAATCCAAACTAGGCTTAAATATATAGATAAGAATTGAATGAAGAGAGTTCCCACTAAAACTCAATACATACATCAAAGAAATAAAGAAACTCGTTCGCGCTTCTTTCTGTTTCCATTTTCTTTGCACAGAAACAGAACACAACACAAAACAGAGCATTCATTCATTCAAGAACTCTCTCAAGAATTCAAAGAACTATGGCGGTTCCATTCTCTTTCTATCAAGCTATGGCGGCTCCAAGGTACTACATGCACGATGATATTGCTTTCTCCATTCTCTCCAAACTTCCTATTAAATCTATCAAGAGGTTTTCTTGTGTTCACAAATCATGGATTAATCTTTTTGAAAACCCTACTTTCATCAACATGTTCTGCAACAATCTCTTATTGAAATCCAATTCACTCTACGCTGATGATGATGTTTGTCTCATTCTAAACCAGTATGGTTGGAATTTTTATTTGCTTGATGGTGACAAGTTTCAGAATGAATTCATATTGGATTTGCCTTACTTTGATGAAGAGGATGATGATAGTTCTATTAGTATTTTAGGTTCGGGTATTAATGGCATTCTTTGTATCTACGATTTTAATGATAATGCAGAGGTTGTATTATGGAACCCTTATCTTAAACAATATAAGAAAGTTCCTTATAGTCTTGCTGAGTTTCCAGAAGAGAGTTCCACTCGTATTTCACTTCATGGATTTGGCTATGACCATGTTAGAGATGACTATAAAATCATTGAACATGTGGCTTATAAGAAAACTCGGAACACTCCTTCAGATGCTGTGTTGCTCGACCCATTTTGGGAGATATATAGTCTAAAAAGTAACTCCTGGAGGAAAATCAATTATGATATGCCGATTCGTTTCTTGTCGGCTAGTGATGTGTACTTGAATGGGGTGTGTCATTGGTGGGGGGAAACAAATAATAAAACATGTTTGGTATCACTTAACTTGTGCGACGAGGTCTTCCTTACTACACCTTCACCCTTAGCAGATGTGCCTGATGATGGTTTTCGTGTTCAACTGACGGTTTTAAATGGGTCTATTGCTTTGATATCTAATCAGAAAGAGACTGCATCTTACCAAATATCAACTTTGGGTGAATTTGGTGTCGAAGAATCATGGATTAGACTCTTTGATGTTGAACTCCTGTCTTGCGCGTGGCCTATCGGAGCAGGGACGAAGGGCAAGATATTCTTTAGAAAAAAAGATGATGAACTTGATTGTTTTGACTTAACTACTGGGTTGATTGAGGACATTGATTTTGATGCTGTGTTTCAGGTGATACATTACAAGATAACCTTCGTTCGATTGGAGAAATAAATGTTTAATTTACTTTTCAGCCTATGCGTGCGTGATGTTTTCATTCTTGAGTTTTCCGAGTCTTGTTCTTATATGCAAATCAGCTTGTCAATTGTCGACATTATATGTATACGTATTATCAAGTATACGAGTTGTTAGATACAAGTTTTCACACATAAAGGAGTATAATTTCACTGTTAGGTATATGTTGTTAGCTTGTTATCTATCATTGATTGGAAATCGGTACAAAAATATACATGGACTTGCAATGTATGTTTTGTAGCTGCTGTTTGTCTTGATAACTATATGGTGATTCCAAGTTAGGAGTTTAGATAAATTTTACAGACTACATATATATACATATGTTAAAGTAATGATGCTGTCATGGATCTTCCTTTGATTTTGTTAGGCATAGGCATATGGAAAAGCTGTGATTAATCTCTTGGGAATAATATATTTTCAATAACTTTGTCCACCTGTATTTGCATTTCAAGTTTTGTCGTATTCAATCTTATAGAAGTCGTTGTGTCCTGTTGTTAAGTTAGCAATTGGTTCACTATGCTAATAAATTTAGAAATCGTGGAACATTGTTTTAGATCATTCTATTTGACCAAAAAGAAATTCAAAATACTTACTTAGAAGTAGTCGTGAGTCATGCGATCTCCACTCAACGGTTCCAATCTCGTGAGTGTGTTAGCCGCATACTTCATCGATTTTCATTCAACAGTTGAAGTTTACACTTTGTGTGTTTCTTATGTGCAATTGTATACATTGAACTTTGAGATACTTGTAACTAGACATAGGATTTGGATTCTCTGAAGTTGCAATTCTAGCTCTTGTAGATCTCAATTGATGGGTAAAGATTGGATTATTAGTTACATTTTAAATTAGATTTTTATCAAGTGGTCCATTGGTTGATTAAGAATAATCCAAACAATATTACATACTTTGTGAAGACGATTTGGAAGGAATAGAGGGTATAGTATATTCGGACAAGTTGATCTATTTTCATTTGCTTCCTTCTAATGGAAAGAAAGGAATTGGGATGGCTTAGCATCCAGTTCATTATTTCATTTATTAGGAGCTTTTTTATGCAGTAAACTCTCAATTTTGAGTACAGTGGTTAGCATCAGAAAAACAAAAACCAGCACAGACACAATACATATCAGCAGCATTAAACCAGAGGCTGCGAGACTTTTCACCTCATGAGCATATTCAGCACAAGCTAGACCAAGGAATGTTAAAGGGAATGAGTAGATCCACCATGTAACATTTAACCTTTTCATAGTTTTCTTGAACAGTGCTGGCCTGCAAGCCTGCATTATAGAACCCTTGATCATTACAATGAAAGTGATGATTAAAATAACCGACTAAATATATAATAGGTGAATTGAACCTACCTGAGAAATGAAAAGGAACAAAGAGAGAAAGAACAGCATCTTTGATGAGACGAGAAAAGAACCTGAGATGGATTTCCAAGCTAGACTTGCCATGCTTGGTGCGGCAAAATACAAGAAATAAGCCGGCCTTAACACTATAGGGAACTGATTACTACTTGTCAGACGCTGATACAGCGTCACAAATAGAATCAAATAATGTACCATTCCTAATGAAAACATTGAAATTGCAAACTCGTTCCAACCGATTTCTGTCGCAATTTGAGCAGCCACCAAGTTTCCTATAACAGAAACCAGGTTAACTGGGTTTGCTACCACTGACAGAAACCTCTTTTCAGTTGTTAACCATTGTCCAAACAGTTTTACATCAAGCAGAAATATTACAAAAGAAAAAGCCAAACAAAGAAACTCATAGTAATAAGCTCTTGGAACAATCAAAGGCGGCGATGATTGAAGCATGAGAAGATATGAAATCCAAGGAGTATACATATAGTTAACTCCAATATGATGTGAAAACTCTTCCTTCACTGCATTAAAGTGAAAGATACACTTGAGCATATAAAGAAAAGATAGTGTAGTTGCAATAAATACTGCAAGACACCAAAGTAGTAAATAAGCAACAGAAGGCATGAAATTAAAACCATGCCAAAGAGTTTGTGATTCATTGTTATGTTCACTTAAACTCTTCCAAAGCAAAGCTTGAGCACCAAATGAAAGACAAATGAAAAAGTAGCCTGCATGGAGCTTAGTTAAGAATGGTGACTTTGAATTTGATGGCTTGGTGATTGGTTGGGAATGATTGTTTTTATCACTAGTATTGTTCATGGAAGCACACACTATTATGTCAATTTTTGGCTTAATTGCAGCCTCATCCATTCTATTCTATATAGTTCATTATTAGAAGTGATTCAGATTTGTTTTTAATATGGATTAGTGTCTCCTTCTCATTTTGTCCCTACACAATTGAGGATATATATATAGTGCAAATTAAGTAGAGGATTTCAATCAAAGAGAATTGAAACCGCTTTAAGCAAGAGATGGTTTTAATTTTAAAACAGGAAAAGCATTTCCTTAAAGTAAAATTTGAGCAAGATAAGGTACTCCCTCCGTCCCAAAATAAGTAACCTAATTTTGATTTAGTGTACTATTCATTTGACCTACTTTGACCTTATTTTTCTACTTATATATACTTGTAAATATTAGCATATGAGATCTTGTTTGATTTGTCTCGACGAGTATTTTCAAAATATACGATTTTTATAATTTTTAATAATAGATAATTAAAGATATTAGCGATCAAAGTTTGACATTGGTAAGCGTAAATGAAGCCAAACAGGTCATTTATTTTGGGACGGAGGGAGTATATTTTTACTCTAAAATTTTCTGTGGTACAATTTATATTAAATAATAATCAATGGTGCATATAACCTTACAACTGTTCACTTTTTCCTTCTTTTAGTGATTTTGTCCGGATATGTAGAAAACATAAAGTTTGGTTAGTAATTTAACACGAAATTCATTTGCATGCATTGGCCACCAGAGCATTAATGCTAAGAACTGTCATATATTATGCCTTCTGTTCCCTTCCTCTGCTTAGGAATAATCAAGGAGATACTATCTTCGTCTTTATATGAAAGACCTTATTGTATAAAAACTATACATTTTGATAAGACCATTTTTAATTTTTGTGCATTGATCAAAAGATGCTTACATATAGGGATAAGACAGTAAATATTAATATCCATTGAAGAAACACAATGAAGAGTTATATTTCCAATTAATTTTTGAATGGCTGAAGTAAATTGAGAGGAATATGCTGCGGACAATATTGACACAAATATATGTATAAGTTATCCTTCTTAATAAGATATAACATGTTTAATCATTTATCAACATTTTAGTTTGGTTGTATTGGACCAAAATAGTATATAAATTAGCTAAAACAAAAAATCACTTAGTTTAAGAACGTTGCATCTAGCTTAACGAGTGAGAGCTATAACATTTCCAATTATCACTTTTAATTTTTATACATGTTTCCATGAAGATCATGTTGGTAAAATAATAGCTTGTTATTTTAATATAACCTTACTATATAATTTGTTTTTGACAGTAAAATATGTGTCATTCAACTGCTAGAACAATGATCAACGTGATAAACATGTGTTTCAGTAACAACATCACAAGTAATTAACTAAGTACAACAAGGCAAATGGACATGCACAGATTATTCCTTTTATTTTAGATATGGGATATATTATGGACGTCTATTTAGCTTATGTTTGATGTCATGATGCATATGGCAGAATCAAGGCGATTCACCGTGATTTTTCAAAAACTACATTAGATCACTGTGAATCTAACATATATACCGTGATATCAAACATACACTTAATATTTACATGTTGGTGGATTCTCTACCTGTAGTCCAAACCAAATCAAGACACATATGTGTTGGGAATAATGCCTAAATATTTTTTTTGGAAGATTTTATATTTAAATATATTTTAGATTTATATTTGAAATAAAATAATATTAGGGTTTATGATTTATATTTATACTTAGAATCTTAAGGATTTTTTTAGATTTTATAGGATTAGTTTGTTATTTAAAGATATTATTTGTTTTTATGTAGCTCTATATATAGAGCCATATACCTATTATTTTAATGAGAACAAGAATTTTAGTTTTCTCCACATAAAAATATATCCCACCAAATTCCGCAATACCAAAAAACACAAAAAACCATATCAATATGTTGTACTAAGTAGGCAGCATTTTTTTTTTAATTATGATGGAAGGGGTTATTTAAAACATTCCACCAAAAAGAAGATGATTTAATTTTTCATCCGCGTTTGAGATTTGGAAGTAACTATCAATTTAGAAACTATGCAATGGAATAATTTAGAAGCAATGTAATTTCTTTTCCTACAATCTATACACAAGTTTTCAATTATTTTATGAAAAATTCTCAATCAACCCAAAAGAATATCTTTACTAAACCCAATTTTTTTATGTTTTGTACATTCTTTGTAGTTTCTACACCTCTCTAAATTATTTTTTAAAACAATGTCATGAATAGAAATTATGTCATGAATAAAATACGATTGAATTGAAAGAAAGTCGGCACTGACGATATTTTTATATAATATAGCGCTATATGTGATAAGAAATAATGGGGATCATGAACTAAAGTCTATTGAAGATTATAGACAAGACATTGATTGTCTAAATGAAATGATGCAATTGCTACGTAATTAAAGTCACTTTGCAAAGTGAAAGATTTTTGGACCAGTAGTCCATACACCTGAAGTGTAAAAATGATGAGATACGAATCAATTTTCGTGTGAATAGGAAATGTTGAAATACAAATATTAAAAGTTTGTCATTGAATGTGAATAGAAATATCCACCTGAAGTGAAATCAAAATATTTCTCTTACTTTATTAAGTTTAGTAACACATGAAAAGTTTAAAGTGTTACAATGTATTTGTATGGCTTACTTGTTAGTGGTGATTAATTAAACTCCCTGAAGGATTTAATCTCCATGAGACGTATATTTCCAAATATTGAATAAATGACTTAATAAAATGGATAAGTCTATTTGTATACACATATGAGAATGACAACATTTGTCCATTTTTAGAGAAAAGATTTGGAAATGAATTTGTTATAATCGTTTTCTATAATGATGATATTATCGGAACTCCTGAAGAGCTTTCGAAATCTGTTGATTAAAGAAAAGTTTGAAACGAAATATGTTTGATGATAAAAGTTTGTTTGGAATTGCAAACTTTATATTTTAATGATGTTTTGTGCATTGAGAAACTTATATATCAAAGGTACCAAAGCAGTTTGATATTAACAAATATAATTTGTTGTCACTTGATGTGAACAAATATCATTTCATGTCTCAAGAAAATGATCAGATATTTGAATTGGTTCTAAAGTACCATATTTTAGTTTTATGTGGTGATATCAATAACTCAAAGATATTTGAACAAAGTCAAGTATATAATTTGTATCTTAGAGATACAACAATTTCATCCAATTCTGTGGAAGTTTTAACACTACATCAAGGAAGTTAAGAATGTGGTTTTGTTGAGGTTTGTGATTCTACACATACAAGAAACTTGAAAAAGATAATATTGCATCAACGAATAATGCAAAGAAGAGTATATTAAAGGAGAAAAATCAAATCTTTCTACAAATCAGTCATCGTCAAGTAAAACTATTAATCAACAATATTGAAGATTAATTGAGCTTCTTCGTCTCATATATAATTTTCTTTATGAGGGGGAGATAACATTGTGTTATGCACTTTTTTCCCTTAACCATGGTTTTATCCCATTGGGTTTTCATGGTAAGGTTTTTAACGAGGCAGTTTAAACACAAAGGATGTTGTACTCTTTTTCCTTCACTAGAATTTTTTTCCACTGGGTTTTTTTCTAGTAAAGGTTTTAACGAGGCACATTCTCGATGGACATCCAAGGGGGAGTGTTATGAAAATTATTAGTGGATGTCCACATAGGTCATTGGCCCATATATTTGGCCTATTATGTTTACCTATATATAGATACTATGTATCATTGTAATGAACCATAATCCTAGTGATCAATAATACCGACTATTCTTCTCTCCTTTCCCTATTCTCCATCTATTATATTACTCTTGTTTATATAACACCCAAAATTTATTATCTAGCTATTTCTAGTTTTATAAAATCCTTTTTCAAAATGCGCAACGGAAAATAAAGTTTGAAATTATAAAAAAACAAAGATTTGAGTATTGCATGCTTCAACAAAACATTACCAATTAATTTAATCGATAAGATAACATCTTATACAAAATCCTTTGATTATAATTACAACCTTAATAAATCAAAATGAGAAATAAAAGACTCTATGTATACATAAAAAGCTAAACCATTTCCCGTGTCCTAATCAGAGCAGAGCATCACCGTCAACTTGGTCTTAACCAACACCTGAGAATCTGGACCCCCAAAGGTCCAGCAAGTACACAAAACAGAGAGTTAGTAAGGAATCCCAAAATAAGTGTAAGTATATCGAATACTATACACTTAATAATAACATAATAAATCCTACTAACATTCGCATCATAAAGATGCAAGATTATATAATTAAGATAAATTTATAATTAATAAATCAAGTATCAAGTAATTCATATAATCCACGTATCATCAAGTTACTCATAATTGACATACAAATAGTAATCACGTATCATCAACATTAAGTTACTCACGATTGATACACAATTAGCAATTAATGCACACCAATAGTATCAATTACCAAGTAGTTCACATAATGATTTCACCTTCATCTCCTAATGCAAACTAATGTCAATTATTCATGAAATGCTCCCTAGCATTTACTAGTGCATGAGGTACCTTATTAATTCATTGGAAAGCTTATTCCAACTATATTTTAACCACCTCGTTAAAATATTACCATACTTTAGTCACCTTACCAAAGTATCTGCTCATCATACATATATGGATGCATGAATGTCAAATTACCAAACATATGGTTTAATCATCTCATCCTATAAAGGATATCACAATCGATGTACTTCAATCACCTTTTACAAGCACATCTCTATTAATTAAAAATTATGTACTTCAATCACCTTTTACAAGTACATCTACTCCATCAAATTAAATTAAATAACATTAATTAATCTATCACATACTTTAGTCACCTCACTAAAGTATTTACTCATCATAAAAGGATAACACAATCTATATATACATATTTCAACAACATTGTTAGAAATACATCTTCTCTATCCATTAATCACATTAATTAATCTTCTCAAGTTATTACACATATACAAGACTATATCATCATAATTCATTATCATAATTCCTTCACATATATGAAATCATAATTCATAACCTCATTTCATCATTTAAGAATTCATATAATAGTCACACATATCATTACATAATCCTGAGATTATAATGCAATCATAGCATAAGCATAAATATCATTAACTAAACATCATCTCATAAAACGAACCCCGGAATTGGATTCTACTCGAAAAATCATTAAAAATAGGTTTTCGGGTCAAAAGTCAACAAAAATAACGTTGGTCAAAAGTCAACAAAATCCTGTCCAGAAACTTTAGCCCGGCGAAGTTTAGCGAAAATTTAGCCAAACCTCGCCCGGCGAATTTGCACGAACAGACACACTCTGCTATCGGGTTTTGAACTTCAAAACCCCAATAAACTCGAAATTTCACTTCCAGAAGCAAAAAGATGATAAATTTAGGCATATATAAGTATGATAAACATGTAAGTACAACCCCTAACAAGGATTAACAACAATTCATACTAGAAATCATCAATTTCATCATTTTTCATAAAAACTCATAAACTTCAAACATCTAACAAATTCCCACAAATTAAACCCCAAAGTTTGTAATTTCTTTCATCAAATCATATAAGCAATCTATATATAACATGAGAAATCATTCATTTTTAAGAATCAAACCCAACCCAAAGAAAAAGAGTGAGGAAAGATTGGGATGGAGAGAAATAGATTTTCTCCTCTTTCCTTAATCACCCTAGAATTCAATACTACTCTCATACCTTGTAGAATCTGATTTCTTTAGTCCTTCTTACTCCTCTAGCTCTCCCTCTAGTTTCTCATCTTCTTCGAGAAAATGGGTCTCTAGCTCTCTTCTCTTTCTTACCAACTTAACCTAATTATAGTTAAAAAGTCCCTAATACCCTTCTAGTCTCTTACTCTCTATTGGGCTTAGCTCATTCTTACCACAAGTCCAATTACTTAATAACCTAATAAGTGACATAGACCACTATTCTACTACTTCTCATAATTAACCAATTAATTCATCTAATCTTAATAAAAGGTTCTCAATAGAATTAATAATCCTAGGGGATTACTAAACTACCCTCACTTAGCTAATGCATAACTATTGATAAAAATCATAAAAACACATTTATTCAAGTAATTAAGTAAATAGACAAATAAACATATAAAAATCCTATTTAATTAAATACGGGTGTTACAGTTTAGATCAGTTTATAACAATAATTTTGTTCTCTTTATGCTTTTTTCTATTTGAATTGTTTTTCCACATTTATAAAAATTCTAATGGTATATATATCAATAAATATATTGGGTGCGTTTGTTTGGGATTTTTTTAAGAAAAAATCTATTTTTTTCTTAAAAAAATCCATTTTGTAATGTTGATAGTGTTTGTTATAGATTTTTTTTAAAATCATTTTCTTAAAAAAAATCATTTTTAGCCCCAAAATGAAAAGCTATTTCTAATAGCTTTTCAAGAATCTATTTTTTTAAAACTAAGGAATCTAAGTGTATGAACTTCTTTTTTAAAAAAAATAGATTTTTATGATTTTAAACAAATACAAAGTAGCTTTAGATTTTTTTTAAAATCTCTACAAAAAAATCTATAGATTTTTTTTAAGAAAAATCTTTTTTTTTAAAGCTTAAACAAACGCACCCATTATCATCTATTCTTATTATTTAATGCGTGGCTGATATTTACGAATAAATTAGGTAACATTTTTCTTACCATCTATGGAAATTTCTAAAAGTTTGTTTTTGACAAGGAAAATTTCTAAAATTAAAAAAAAAATATTTTTATAATAATAGTAATATAAAATAATCACAGATATTTCGGATTTTGTTTCCTTTTCAGCTTCAAAATGGCTTAATATTTTTCAAATCAAATTCATACTGTCAAGAGGCTGGTTTTTTTGCCTTTATATTTTATCATAAAATTTGTCAAAATGGAAAAAAAGGAAAAAGAAAAAATGGAAAAATAATAAAAAAAAAGAAAAAAAAAAACTTCTATAATTAAATTTTGGATTCATTTGACCAAATAAAAAAATTGGACCCTTAAGAATCACCCAAGAAATCTCTTCTACATTCACCTACAAAAACCCCTTTTCTTAGATATATGGATCAGGTTCGTTTGATTAAGATCTGACAATGAAAATTTAAATATGATATTTTGATTAAAAGTTAAAAATGATTAATCACAACTTTAGTCTACATATTTTTATTTAATTACATATTCAGTCCTCCATTTTAAAGTCTTTTTGGACCTTCTTCAGATTCATGAACTTAAAAATAATGACATAATATATTTCAATAGACGTTGATTATTTACAATTTTGACAAATTCATGGAGGTAGTTTATTTTATTTATATGTTATGTGTTATTAGTACAATTATAAAAATAAATAATTTTATAAATTAAAATTGTTGTTTTTTTTAGATGATATTTCACAATTTCATAGATGTTGATTATTCAATATTATTATGCAGTAAGTCTTGTTAATTAAAACATAACATATAATCATTTTTAAATCCAAGGATATGAATAAAAGACTGTAACAAAAACTAGACAAAAAAAAAAAAGACTGTAACAAAATAATTTTAAAATGGATAAACCAATTCTCTTTAACGTATAAAAATAATGAATTAAAAATGTAAATATATCTAAAAATTAAAATATATTAATTTTCAACATTAAAAAATTCAACAATGTCCAAAATACGTAAATATTTGATTACAACTATAAACTGAAATCCAATTTTAGAAATAGAAAAGTAAAAATATTGATCAAGCCTAAAAATTAAAATATATATTTTTTAAACGATAAGCAATTTCCAAAATACGGAAATGTGTAATTACAACTATAACATGAAACCAATTTCAAAAATAGAAGAAGAGCAATCGCAATTAACCGTAAAAATTAAAATATGTCATTTTTAAATGGTCATCGGAGTCCAAAATACGGAAATGCGTTATTACAACGCTCGCATGAAATCCAATTTCATATATAAAGAAGGAAAATTGTAAATTAAACGAATAAAAAACTAAAATATATCATTTTTAAATATTATCGATATCCAAATTACGTAAATGCGTTTTTATATAGTTACCGATATCCAAATTGCGTAAATCGTAATTACAACTACTCCATGAAACGCAATTTAAGTAATTTTTCGATTAAATTCAGTAATTTTCAATCGAAAGATCCAAATAATACTATCACGGTCTAGCACACACCAAATCACAACCATAATGAAAAAAACCCAATCTTAAAAAAAAATCCCATTGTCTTTGTCAGTGGGTCCTACAAAGCTTTGTCACTATTTGCTATAAATTCAGCATTCATCAAATCTCACAAAATCATGTCATAGAATATTTAGAGAGAGATAAACACTACAGCATAGGTATTGTACTTGCATGCTAGTGAGTGTGTAGGAAAATAAAATAACGAAAGATTCAATTTTTCGTAATGAGTTTTTGGTTTTAATTCAAAGGGTCAATTTATTTTTATTGAATTAAACTCTTTTTCTTGTATTAAACTATTTTTATTGACTATATGTGATTATGACGTTTGAGTCATATTGTAGTCAGCTATATTGTTATATTATTCAATTTTATTCAATCATTGTTCAATCTTATACAATCATCACAAGGGTGGATTCTTCAATTGCAAATCTAAGCAGTGGGGATATCCACTCTTAAAATCTAATTTCTTCATATTTTTAAATTTTTAAATTTTTCAATCAAGGGTCAATGATTCCACTTGATGGTAAGGTCAAGGGAGAAGATCCATTCTCAATCATCACTGTCGATTTTATTTTGTTTTGTTTAATCCAATAAACAATTTTAATTTGATTAATTTTATTTTATATTTTTTAATTTTTCAATCAAAGATCACGATTCCACTCGTCAATGAACAAGATCTATTCTCAATCATCACTGTTGTTTTATTTTGTTTTATTTAATCCAATAAACAATTTTAATTTGATTATTTATTTTATATTTTGTTACAATGATTTTGTTATAGTGATTTGATTGATATATTATTTGTTTTCTTTGTATCTTCTACAGATTCAGAGAGAAACTATTTCTTATACTTTTGAAGGAAGAGGTATATTTTCTTCACCGTACCTATATTGTTTTTCAATCTCCATGTCATAAAAAAATAGCCTATTTCATATGGGTAAAATGGTCTCTTTATTTTAATAATGTGAATTTTGTTTTTTTTGTTTTACTCTTGACCAATCTAACTATTCTATTGTTTTGGGACACTTTTGAATTATTTTTATAAAACTATTATTCAATGATGACAAATTTTGTCAGGTCTTTATGTTAAAAATGGGAAAAGAAAATTTGGGATTGGGGGTTGTGCATTTTCTTCTTATTTTTCACTGTTCGATGAAAGTGAACTTTGGATGATAAAAAACGGTTTTTTTGTCTTGTTCTTATCCTTATAATTTTTTAATGTTTTTTAGTAAAAAAAAAATTAACTTTTATTTATTTATTTTTTTTTTTATAAAAGAATTTCTATTTTCTAGTACTATAAAAGATAAGAATTATCCATCAATGTTGACAACTTTTTAAAGTTTGTCTTTATTATAATATTAATTTTTGGTAAATAAGTAAATAAATAAAATTCAAATATAATATTTTGTATTTTTTTAATCAAATATAATATTTTTGTGTATTTTACTCAATTTGGTCTAAAAAATCAACACTTCGAGTAAAAGAATCCGACCAAAATTGAGTAGTGCCTTGGGAAATTGTGAATGCATGATAATGACATGTTCTTGACAACAAAACAGAAGTACAACAGGGTGCATAAACTTTTTTTTTAAGCTTTTGTTTTTTGTTTGTGAAATAAGATTGTAGTGTTTGATGGTTTTGCATTGTTAAAGTCATCTCTATTTTTCTAAGACAAGTTGTCCTTTGATCACTGTATACTTCAATGTCACTCTTTTATATTGATTTCACTTTTTAATATTTTGTTCATTTTAAATCATTATGATTTATGAGAATGATTTATATTTTGTGAATTTTTTTGGTTATGCATATTATATTATGTTAATGTGGTTTATGTGAATTTATTTTGCTGCATAGGAAAATGGAACCAAATGGTGCTAATGGTTCAATTGGTGCAAATCGTGTTAATGGTCCTAATGGTGAGATGAGACTACCTGGAGAAAATTTTGATGCTAGTGTGATGGGTAGGATGAGGGAGGATGATTTTGATAGCAGGTCAAGAAGTGAAAATTTCGATGCTTCCGGTGATGAAGCAGATGTCGGTGATGATCAACAACAAAATAAGCGAAAAAAGAAGTATCATCGACATACTCCTCAGCAGATTCAAGAGCTCGAAAAGTATGTCATCTTTATGACAATTATGCAATCTTTTTATTAAAATGTGATTGATTATCTATGGTTTAATTACTTTATCTGTCTTTGAAGTAACTATTTCGTCATTTTTAAATAGGTCCTAAACTAATTTTTTTTGCAATTAGATCCGTTAATTTGTTTGTATCGTTTGTTTTTATGAAAACTATGCAATTTTTTTTAACAAAATGTGACTTTGATTATATATTATCTATGGCTTAATTACTATGTTGGTCTCTGAAATAACTATTTCGAGTTTTTTATATATGTCATGAATTTAAAAAGTTTGCAATTGGATTCCGTGATTTGTCGATAGTGGTTTGTAATTATATCATTGGATCCGTGAATTTGTCTATAGTGATTTGTTATTAAATCATTGTATCCATGAACTTGTCGTTAGTGGTTTGTAATTATATAATTGGATCCGTGAACTTGTCGATAGTGGTTTGCAATTATCTATGGTTTAATTACTCAGTAGGTCTTTGAAATAACATTTTTAATACTGATTTTTTGTTTTTGATTGTTTTCAGTTTCTTCAAGGAGTGTCCTCATCCTGATGAGAAGCAAAGAGCTGATCTTAGCTGGAAACTTGGCTTGGACAACAAGCAAGTTAAGTTCTGGTTTCAGAATAAACGAACGCAAATGAAGGTAAAATTTGAATCTATTAGTATTCTTGTACTCGTCTTTAGTTTATTGATACAATTGATATTGGTGATGAGATTCGGAGATGTCAATCTTTTTCAATTTATATTAATTGCTCTAGCGTGTAAATTACTTGATTTAATCTCTATGTTATATTTGATTTTCGTACTAAAATTTATATGAAAGTATTGCTGTTATAACTTAAAATTTAAGGACCAATCATTAATTGTTATACTTTACCGATTAAATTGCGTTTCTTGAATCAGACACAACTGGAACGCCATGAAAACATGCTTCTTAGGCAGGAAAACGAGAAGCTACGAGCTGAAAACAATATGCTGAAGGAGGCTCTAGCAAATCCAATTTGCAACAACTGTGGTGGCCCGGGAATTCCTGGACAAATTTCAATGGACGATCATCAGCTTAGAATTGAGAATGCTCGACTGAAGGATGAGTTGGCCCGACTGACTGCCTTAACCCAGTTACTCGGCCGACCAGTCTCTGCATTGACTGCAATGTCTATGCAGAGTCTTGAATTCGGTGTAGGAAGGAATGAAATTGCTGGTCCGAGCAATTACAACATGCAGCTGCCAATGGGATTTGTTATGGGAGATGGAGTTATGGGAGCTGCACCAGAAAATTCTGGAATGCAACCACCGATGGGAATGATTGGAAATGATCCCCAGCAGGAGAGATCTATGCTAGGGGTGATCGTATCTGAACCAATCCAAAAGTAAAACCGCAAACCAAACCAATCCAAACCGAAAACCGCAAAAACCGAATTTGGTTTGGATGTATTTGAATGATTTTTTTACTGAACCGCGAACCGCAAAAACCGCGGTTAACTGATAAAACCGCATTAAGTTTCTAATATATTCTAATACCGCTAAAACTGCATTAAGTTTCTATTATATTTCAATATACATAGCCCAATTATCAAGTCAGTCCACCAAATTAATGGAACCCAAGTTGTTCTTATTTTTTGTACTATGATGTTACTTTGGTGTTATAATTATTTTAGATAACAACTTTTATCGATACTGTAATGTTATTTTGGAA
Source organism: Trifolium repens (assembly GCA_030408175.1). NCBI lineage: Eukaryota > Viridiplantae > Streptophyta > Magnoliopsida > Fabales > Fabaceae > Trifolium > Trifolium repens. Next base: position 13,134,105 of record CP125846.1, read on the forward strand.
CTTCAAATTCTTTTTTTGGATATTTAAAATTGTAAGGTACTGTAGTGCTATTTTGGATAAACAACTTTTATTGGTACTGTAATGTTATTTTGGAACTTCAAGTTCTTTTTTTGGATGTTTAAAATTATTTGGTACTGCAATGTTATTATGTAAACCGCAACCATCGAACCGATCCTAACCGCATTGGTTTGGTTTGGTTTGGTTTGGATGACTTTTTAAAAACTAGCCGAACCAAACCGAACCACATACAATTTTATCTTGCGGTTAAGATGACTTTTAGGCTCAAAACCGAACCTAACCGCACTGCGAACACCCCTAATCTATGCTTATCGATCACGCATTAGCTGCGCATAGCAAAAAAATTGGTACACAATGAACAAAAATAGTACAAAAAAAATCATAAACCTCATTCTCAATTCTACCCTTTCTTGATCATCACTCTCTCACATTTCTTAACCTAATTCACTTCACATAAATACCACCCATCCTTGATGAGAGAGAGGGACGAAATTCATCAGAAAAGAACTCATAAGAACAACACTAATTCCTCTCATTTTTCATTAATTTTCCCATTTTCGGTTTTGACAAAAACCTTCACCAATCTCTCATTTTATTTCACAAATCATCTCCATATACTTCCAGTAACTCATTAACAACCAAAAACAACAAACCCAACGTCCCATTTTCGAGATCAAAATAGTAAAAATAAAATAAAAAAAGTGTTGGTTCGAGTAGAATTTTATAGGCCTCTTTCTCTTTAGAAGCATTTCCAGTATTTAATTTGTTGAAATCTGGACTGGTTTGAGTTTCACCATTTTTGTTTTTTGAGATATTCACTTGGGTGTTTCGAAACCCTAATTATATGTCCTCAAATGTGAAATCCAACCATGGATTCGTGATCAGGAGACAAAAACAAGTGGGTTTATTTCGTAAGTTTTGAGCATTATTTTAGATTCTTTAAAAAATTTGAAAGTGAAGAAGATGAATATCGTAGCTAGAAGTTTGAATACCGTAGTTAAAGTTTGAAGTCTGTCGCTAAAATCTTGTTTCCGTCGCTATAGCTCTTTCTGTCCGTTGTTTCTTTTCTCGTCCGTTGGATCTAAAGCGTTAGCAATGATAGATCCTGTGCGTTGGATCTGATTGATCCATACGCGTTGGATCTGTTTGACCTTCTGGGTGAACAGATCCAACAGTTCTGAGCTGATGGCGCACGCAAAAAAGTTTATGCCACCCACACACTGGATTTTTTTGTTGACTCTGAACTTTTTGTTTGATTGGCGCGTTGGGCTTGGGCCTTTAGGACCCAGTTTGCCTTTTGCACCCCTCCTGCCTTGCTTTATGCACCTCCTTGAACTTAATTTTAATTAATTTTTCAGCTTATTTGGAAAATCACTTATTTGGACAATAGCTTATTTAAGCTTATTGAGCCACTGTTTTTGATTGAATAATTTTAGTCTCTTAAAACTTCAAGTTTATTTTTTATAGCTCATTTTCATAAGTCATTTTGAATTAATTACTTTTTAGCTTATTTCCAAAAGCACTTATTTGAAAAATAGCTTATTTAAGCTTATTGAGCCACTGTTTTTGCTTAAATAATGTTAGTCTCTTAAGACTTCAATTTAATATTTATAGCTTATTCTCATAAGTTATTTTTGAATCAATTGCTTTTTAGCTTATTTTCATAAGTGCTTAAGTTGGGCAAATATTTTAGGCTTAATTACTAATTTGGTCCCTTATCTTTAATTTAGTTCTCAATTTGGTCCCTTATCTTTTAAACGTCTCAATTTGGTCCCTTATTTTTTCTGAAGTTCTCAATTTGGTCCCTTCTGTCAAATTTTTCACTATTACCATTAAATTTGGACACGTGTCATCTGTCCAAGTGTGCCACGTGTCCAAAATTTTAAAAGACAATGGACCAAATTGAGAACTGCATAAAAGATAAAGGACCAAATTGAGACCTGCAGAAAAGATAAGGGACCAAATTGAGACCTGCAGAAAAGATAAGGGACCAAATTGAGACTTTTAAAAGTTAAGGGACCAAAATGAGACGTTTAAAAGATAAGAGACCAAATTGAGAACTAAATTAAAGATAAGGGACCAAATGAGTAATTAAACCTATTTTTTTTAAGTGCTTTGAGCCACTTCTAGTGCACTAAAAGGTTTGTTTACCTTATAAAATTGTATCATGTGTTTTATTTCATTTAATTCCTCTTGTTGTTGGTAGTTACACTTTGATTTTTTATTTTTTGCTTCATCCATAATTATTCATTTCTTATTTCATTCATGCATATTTATTTGTATCATAATGATTCATGCTTTTTATTTATGTATTTGCTGCATATTTAATTTGATTGTTGCTTTATGATTACATTAATTATTACTATTGTAATTTCGCGAGCCCTTTATTTTCTCTTTTTTTTTTCCCTTTTGGACCATTTTCTTTAATAAACTTAATTAACTTTTCATAATAAATAAAGGATGAAAAAGGGAGAATTTGTCATTTGCCTCTTTCCGCTCCGGATGACTTGAATCCTAGACATTTGACTAATGATCGCGAGTTATTCTCATCTTAATTAAGCACTAAAATGAGCCCAACACATTTAAACCTTTTTCAGAAAAACATGGATGTACGCTCTATCCATTCTTCTGACACATACACGCTTTAGTCTCTCTTAAGAGCATACAAGCACTATTGTATCAGCGAAATGTGAAATGAACATCATCCGTTAACAACTCTCTTTTCTTAAAAATGGATTTACATTTTATGTATTCCTCTGACACATATAAAACTTAAGCTTCTTTTTAGAACATACAAGCATTGTTGTATCAGTGGAATACGAAATAAATGTTATCCGCTTAAAACAAACAAACACATAAACATTTTTTACCAGAATTACGTGAGCTTTGAATTTTCCATTGCACCAGAGACTTTTCTAAAAAAAAAATAAAAAAATTGTAGGGGTATAAATGAAAACTATTTTTAAAGGGGCCAAAATCAAAACTGACTATATTTGCAGGGACCAAAATCATAGCCTTGATTTTATTGGTAAACTTGTAAAGGGTCTAACTATACTTTTTTAATTCTAATTCCAAAAGTGGTGAATCCACAAAGGTTTTCATACTTTCGACATATCTCTCTTGTGGGTTGTATGTATAAGGTGTTGGCGAAAATGTTGGCTAATAGATTGAAGCTTGTGATTAATAAGATTATTTATGAAACTCAATCTGCATTCATTAAAGGGACACATATCCTAGATGGAATTTTATTTGCTAATGTGGTGGTAGATGATGCCAAGAAACTTAATAAGGAGTTGATCATGTTCAAAGTTGATTTTGAGAAGGCTTATGATTCAGTGAAATGGGAGTACCTTGATTCAGTAATAGCGAAATTGGATAATGACTTGTGTCAGTTCGGCTACTGCACATGTTCTGGTTAATGGTAGTCCACCTGAAGAGTTTCAGTTGGATAGAGGGTTGCGACAGAGGGACCCTTATGGCCTTTCTTTTTGATAGCTTCCGAAAGGTTGAACGTTATGCTCAAAGCTTCTACTACTGGTTTATTTAAGGGGTATAAAATTGGTAATGAGGGTACTTTTTTTGTTTGAGTTTCTCACTTACAGTTTGCTGATGATACTTTAATCTTAGGTGAGAAGAGTTGGGTAAATATTCGAGTTATGAAGTCAATTCTTATACTTTTTGAATTTATTTCGGGTTTGAAGGTTAACTTTTATAAAAAATTTGCAACGTAGGTCGATTGGTGGTAATGTAAAACGTCATTCTTTTTGGGTTCCTCTGATCGACAAAATTAGAAATAAATTGTCTCTGTGGAAAAGTCGACGTACACTTGTTCATGGGAAGATGTATGGTTTTAATCAAATCTGTTTTGTCCTCAATTCTGGTTTACTCTCTTTTTCCGTCTTCAAGGCTTCAACATGTATCATTTTTTAATTGAATATATTTTTAAAACTTTTCATTGGGGTGGGAGTGAGAAATCTAGAAAAATAGTGGGGGTGATAAAGCTTCTAGTTGGTAGAAAAATTTAATTAGTATTAGGGTTTAAATATGCAAAAGGTCCATGCACATACACTTCGTTTGAATTTTAGTCCCTGCATTTGAAAAAAATTTCGTTTTACCACTATACTTACAATCAACTTTAAAAAAGGTCCCTGACTTGACTTTTTAGATGATGTGTCATGTTTTTGTACATGTGACACAAATGATTAGACTTCCAACATGTTGACTCATAAAAGAACTTAGTGGATAGACAAAAATGCCCTTAATGTTAGCAACTAGTAACTATGAACACCAAAAAAACACTAAGGTAGTGTTTGGCCTGCCTTTTTTGTTACTTCTCTTCTCCTTAGAAGGAGAATGAGGGCCAAACAACATTTCAAGTTAGCACTTCTATTGACAAGTTACCTTTTTTTATAGAAGAAAAATGTGTTACTCTATAAGCTGTTGAGATGAACTTTAAAATATAAGTTTCTGTTTTTCGGCATGCATATCACTTCGATCCCGTGCCAAACCATATTATTTTGTGATATTAAATTATTGGCTTAAATAGCAAAATGTCCCTGCACTAAGGGGTCGTTTGAGTTTTAGTCCATGCATTTCAAAAAAAATTCAAATTTTTCCTGCACTATTAGTCAACTTTAAAAAAGGTCCCTAATTTGACTTTTTTGATGATGTGTCACATTTTTTGTTGATGTGTCATTGCTGACTGGTTTTTAGTGTCAATGACTCATTAACTTTGCAAGGAAGTGATCAAAGTACCCTGGTGCCTCAAAAAATAAAAAATATGTTTGATAACCATCTGTGAAGAAACCCAGAAAGTGAATTTCATCATCTTCCTCCTCATACCCAGAAAGAGTACCCTTCCTTTTTCCACTGTACCAGATCCATAACAATAACTCCAGTATTAAAGTAACAAACCTTTCGTTTCTCAAACGTACGTAGCCGCAAACGACGACTCCGACCAAAACCCCACCGTGAAATACTTTGTGAAATTCGCGTGACAATACTCCGGTGCTCCGATTGTTTTCAAACCTAAATTTGTACTCCATAGTTTCTCTACATCGTCAACAACAATATCTGAGTCCAACAAATCGACAAGAAAAAAGAAAGAAAAAAAGTCCAGATTTGTTTTTCAATTGAGGCGAGAAAAGAAACAAATAATTAATTGAGAGACTAAAGAGGAAGAAGAAACTTTTTCTTTGGGTTTGCAATGTTGCTTGTTTCTTTATTTTTTGTTTGAAAAACATTGTTGTTGTTAATGAGGGTTGAAATTGATGCGTTGTTGTTGTTGTTAGTGTTACTGTGTTGTTAAGGGTTGAAATTATTGATGAAAAAGAAAAATTGTGTAGCTGTATTGTGTTGTTGTCATGGTAACTGGTGAAAGCTAGAGATGGATGATGAGTGAAATGTTTAGCAGGCTGTTCAAGATTGTAGGAGTTGAAGGTAGTGTTAGGAATATTTGAGGATGATGAGAAGCCATGAGTTTTTGCTTGGGATTATGAAGATCAAGGGCAAATTTGTCCTTTCAAAGTGTTTTTTTTATGCGTCAGCATCCTTCAAGCTTAGTCATCGGTGACATCTGTTGAAATTGGTGACACGTCATCAAAAAAGTCAAACCAGAGACCTTTTTTAAAGTTGACCAAAAGTGTAGGGAAAATTTAAAAGTTTTTATAATGCAAGGATTAAAACTCAAATGACCCCTAAGTGCAGGAACCTTTTACATATTTAACCCTAAATTATTTAACATGCTAGTGCGCATGGCTGGTCTAAGTGGTAAAAAGAAATATCTAACATGCTATGCTATCACAATATTCTAAAAACATGCCAATACGTAAGAACAGCATTTTAAAATTATTTATTTATTTTTGGATTAAATAATATTTTGACCTCTAAATATCTTAAATTTTGTATTTTAGTTTTTATAAAAAATTTCAGGAAATTTTAATCCCATAAATATTTTCTGTTATAATTTTTAGTCTTTATTTTTAAGTTAATTCAAATATACTCTCACATTTTTTAATGATATACATGACTTGAATATTTGACTCACTAGCAGGAACTGATAGTTATGAAGGAAAATATATTGGAAATCGAAACTTTCTGAAATTTTTTATAGGAACTTTAAGAAAAATTTGAGATATTTATAAAAACTAAAAATATATTTAACCATTTATTTTATAACAAATTAAAAATTATCACTTTGATATTTTTCTGATTTTCTCTATTTTATTTTTATTGGATTGTTAAACTTGTTTTTAATGTCCTTTTTGTCTCCATTAATGTATGATTGTCAAGTTTTTTCGATCTATGATTTTTCCTTGAGGAATAACATATATTTATGATTAAGAGCGTAGAAAGAAAGAAAATCATATATTTGAAGTTTGAAATTTATATTCAAACATAAATAAATTATTAAAATATTGTAAAAAAAATGACTACTTCGTTGCCTAAAATTAAATCAAAGGAATCATAGAAATAATTTTGTCAAAAATTTACCAACCAAGTAATTTCAACTTTTTTAAAAAATAACTAAATTAAAAAGCAACAATTACCAAACAACTTTAACTTTATTCACAAAGTTCTTATTTTTAACTTTTGTACCAAAGTTCTTATTCGTAACACACATTTTCTTCCTCTGTCTCTAATATTTTTATCTCTCTAGATCTACAATCACAGTCTGCTTTCTCGTATCAACTATTAGGATCTAAAACAAAAAATCCCACCTTCAACTAATGAATTTTTTCGCCTTCAAAACAAAATCAAATCTAGAAAGTTGGATGAAAGTTTCGATTTGAACAATGTGGTAAGTTTCGATTTGAGCTAGAGAACCTGGTTTTCTTCATTTTCGATATGACCTATTTTTGCTAAGACTCGTTTTGTTGAGTTGAAGGAGAAGATTGATACGGTGGTGGAGGACAAAAACAGGAATGTGAAGATTGAAGAAACTTTTCCCATTTTGTATTGTTTTTATTTTTAGAGAGGCAAACATGAAGAGTTATAGAGAGTATGTTGTTGTTGCTGCATTTGAAAGAATATTTTTTGAAGAGAAGTGGAATGGTTGAGGTTGGATTCGTAGATAGAGCGCAAGTGTGTTGTTGGCTTTTTCCAAGAAGAGTGAATGGGTGGAGTTAGGTTGTTGAAGAAGAGGTGGAGTTGAATTGTTTTTCCAAGAAGCGAGAATGTGGGTGGAGTTGGGTTGTTGAATTAAGGGCAATTTTGTCCTTCCAAAATGTTTTTTAATGAGACAACATCCTCCAATCCCATTCATCAGTGCCACTTGTCTAAATTTACGACACATCATCAAAACGGTCAAGCCAGATACCTTTTTGAAATGTAAGGACTAAAACTCAAACGAGGTGTAAGTGCAGGGACCTGTTGCATATTTAAGCCTAGTATTAGGGATTATAGTGCGGTAGGAGATGGTAGTTGGTTTGGTGATAATATTAAGATGAAAGTAAGAAATGGTGAGAGTTGCTAATTCTGGAAGGATGCGTGGTTATAGGGGAACTTTAAAGTCACAGTATGGTAGACTTTTTTATTTTTGTTTAGATAAGGATGTTTCAGTAGCAGATATGAGGAGGCTAGGGTGGGGTTTTGGGATAAATGGGTGGAGGTGGCGCAAAGGCTTTGTTTGCGTGGGAGGAAGAGGTTTGGGGACAATGTTGTTCTGCTATGGGTAATTGTTTTGCAGGAATCTCTGTTGGATTCATGGCTTTGTTTACCAGATCCATATACATGTTATTCTGTTGGAGGAGTTTATCATTTCTTGTTTCATATGTTTCCTAGGGCTTCGTCAACTCACAATGATTTTATTTGGAACAATTCGTTCCTTTGAAAGTTTCCATTTTTGCATGGAAGCTTCTTTCTGGCAGGTTATCTACAAAGAATAACTTATTTCTACGTAATGTGGGTGTTTGCGCATGAAGGAAAATAATGATTGAAAAGCAGCGGAATATAAAATTTTCCTTTAATGATCCTTACGAATGAGCATGAATCTGTGTTTAGGATTTTACCTCTTGTTGTAAAATTATTTCCTATCACGAACGGTGGATGATCAACACTTGAATCACGAACCGGGAATGATCAATACTTGAATCACGGACGGAAGATGATCACGAGCGTTGATGACGAAGAACAACGCCTCTAGCCAATCCACACGAACAGTAACCTTCAAAGGAGTGCTAGCTCCAAGAGATGAAGGCCTCAAGTGAGAGGAGGCAAGAAATAAGGATTAGGGTTTGCATCAAGTGTAGTTTCTTTACCACAAGAGTTCTATTTATAGAACCACTTGTCTTGTGCACCAAGACAAACTCTTGTCATTGGGCTACAACTACACTAAAGCCGATTTCATTAAACAAGCTAAAGGGGGGTGCATGCCCCATGTGTCATGTACACATGAGTGCTCCCTCACCATTCCTTATGGTGTACTGCTTATTTAATTACCGTGATACCCTTATCATATTTCCATATTCCTCTGAGGTACACCGTACCTTACGGTGTTCCAATCTCACACTAGACTGTCCTTATGTGTGTGACCCTTGTAGGTTTCCGTAACATTTGACAATTATATTAAATCATATATTTATTATAATAAACAGTGAGCGGTATCTAGCAACACATCACTGCTACTCAAGTTACGAGAAATTATCATGTGATCTAAACATAACCTTTGTGATAATACTAGTGTGTATAATTACCCCTTTGCCCTTATGTCTATATTGAACACAAGGCATACATGGTGTCATCCTTGTCCAGTTCAATATTGGGCCCGTGACATTTATCCTGTTATGCAGGATTGACAAATTCCATCTAGGTCACTACTGTCCCTCAGCATGTTTCGTGAAGTACCCATCAACCGCCTTTATAGTTATCCTGTTACGGACGTTAGATCAGAAACAAAGTACTTGACTCCACATCTAGGGTACAAAGTGGTTTCAGGTCTAAGGGTGGTATACACCATTATCACCATGGGAGTAACTTATGACACTTTGCATAACATTCATGTAGTACTCTCATAGCGGGTCAATCCAGTATAAATACTACTCTTAATATTTATACATATGTCAAGACTTGATAACTCCTTATCCTATGATCCATGAGATGCGATCATCGGTCTATCTTCATAATAGTCTTATTATATCTTATTATATTTTTATCCGATTTCTTATTCTATCACGTCTCTATTCTATCTTCCACTCGAGCCTCACAAAGTATGTTGATTAATATAATATTTTGAATAAATGTGAGCGATAATTTGATTATTTGGCATGGTGTCATTGACAAGAGATGGGGCGATATGTTATTTAGATTGGTAAATAATATTTGACTATGCTCGATAGATTTAATCTATATAAAAGGTAATTGGTGATATATACAGATTATATATTATATTTATTTTGGGATGACTCATTGAATTTACCGGAATAAATTTCTTTTAGGAAAGTAATAGCCCAAAACGTGGTTTCTCATATCATCATCGTCATCCTATCCACATAGTGAAACTAAAAAATATCATCCACATTATTTAGAAATTACAGTTTTATGTTAATTCTTAGAGAAATGCTAATATCACACTCTCAAACACACTCTTTTAACACACTCCAATAATATAATGACACATCACCCCATGTTTTTGTTGAAAAAGAGGAACAATTAAATTCAAATTTATTTTAAAAAAATAAAAATAGAAAGTGGGGTGAGGTGTCATCATATTATTAGAGTGTGTTAAAAGAGTGTGTTTGAGAGTATGATATTAGCACTTCTCTAATTCTTATATATAAATTTAGAAATTACAGTCCAATGTTAATTCTTATATATAAAGAATTTTTATATATAAAAACCAATTTTTAGATAACATAGGAGATTTAAAATTGAGAGAAAATAATACAATGTTCGCTAATTTCTATGAGAAGAGTTGCATCAAATATGTTTTGTAACAAAAAATATATATATATAATGTTCGAGAATTTGTACTCCCTCAATTCATTTTTATAGTCAATTTTGAAAAAAAAAATTTATTATTTATTTATAATCATTTTTAACATTCAATGCAATATTAACTGTTATTTGTCAATAATACTCTTAATTATTTTCTCTGTATCAAAATATAAAAAATAAAATGTCAACCAAAATTGATTTATTTAGTCCAAATTTTTAATCAAATACATCATTTTTTTACCAATTTTTTCTTATATTTTAGGAGGGAGGAGTATTATAGAGAGTGTAAAATTTGAAATAAGTCTCTATTTAAGAAATTTTCTGAGTTTAGTAAGAAAAAAAAAAGAATTTTTTTTTGAGTAAAATAATATAGAATATTTTATTCAATAATTTTTTTTCTCTTTATGCTTTTTTCTATTTGAAACTTTTTTCCACATTTATAAAAATTCTAACGGTATATTCCATATCAATAAATATATTATCATTTATTCTTATCATTTAATACGTGGTTGATATTTACGAATAAATTAGGTAACATTTTTCTTACCATCTATGGAAATTTCTAAAAGTTTGTTTTTGACAAGGAAAATTTCTAAAATTTAAAAACAAATATTTTTATAATAATAGTAATATAAAATAAACACAGATATTTCGGATTTTGTTTCCTTTTCAGCTTCAAAATGTCTTAATCTTTTTCAAATCAAATTCATACTGTCAAAAGGCTGGTTTTTTTTGCCTTTATTTTATTATAAAATTTGTCAAAATGGAAAAAAAGGAAAAAGAAAAAATGGAAAAATAATAAAAGAAAAAAGGAAAAAAAAACAAACTTCTATAATTAAATTTTGGATTCATTTGACCAAATAAAAGAAATTGGACCCTTAAGAATCATCCAAGAAATCTCATCTACATTCACCTATAAAAACCCCCTTTCTTAGATCTATGCATCAAGTTCGTTTGATTAAGATCAGACGATTAAAATTTAAATATGATAGTGTAAAAAAAAAATTAAATATGATATTTTGATTAAAAATTAAAAATGATTAATCACAATTGTAGTCTACATATTTTTATCTAATTACATATTCAGTCCTCCATTTTAAAATCTTTTTGGACCTTCTTTAGATTCATGAACTTAAAAATAATGATATGATATATTTCAATAGACGTTGATTATTTACAATTTTGGCAAATTCACCGAGGTAGTTTATTTTACTTATATGTTATTAGTTAAAATATGAAAATAAATAATTTTATAAATTAAAATTGATGTATTTAGATGATATTTCACAATTTCATAGATGTTGATCATTCAATATTATTATGTGGTATCTCTTGTTAATTAAAACATAAGTATAATCATTTTTAAATACAAGGATATGAATAAAAGACTGTAACAAAATAATTTTAAAATGGATGAACCAACTTTCATAATATATAAAAATAATGAATTAAAAATGTAAATATATCTAAAAATTAAAATATACTTCAACATTAAAAAATTCAACGATGTCCAAAATACGTAAATATTTGATTACAACTATAAACTGAAATCCAATTTTAGAAATAGAAAAGTAAAAATATTGATCAAGCCTAAAAATTAAAATACATTGTTTTTAAACGATAAGCAATGTCCAAAATACGGAAATGCGTAATTACAACTATAACATGAAACAAAATTCGAAAATAGAAGAAGAGCTAATATCGCAATTAAGCGTAAAAATTAAAATATGTCATTTTTAAATGGTCATCGGAGTCCAAAATACGGAAATGCGTTATTACAACACTCGCATGAAATCCAATTTCATAAATAAAGAAGGAAAATTGTAAATTAAACGAATAAAAAACTTAAATATATCGTTTATAAATATTATCGAAATCCAAATTACGTAAATGCGTTTTTATATAGTTATCGATATCCAAATTACGTAAATCGTAATTACAACTACTTCATGAAACACAATTCGAGTAATTTTTCAATCAAATTCAGTAATTTTCGATCCAAAGATCCAAATAATACTATCATGGTCTAGCACACACCAAATCACAACCATAAAAAAAACCCAATCTAAAAATTCATCTTATGACAAAAACAAAAACCTAATTACAAACCATTCTCTTTGTCAGTGGACCCCACAAACCTTTGTCACTCTTTGCTATAAATTCAGATTCATCAAATCTCACAAAATCATATCATAGAATATTTAGAGAGAGAGAAACACCACAACACAGGTAGGGTACTTACATGCTAGTGAGTGAGTGTGTAGGAAAATAAAATAATGAAAGATTCAATTTTTCATAATAGGTTTTGTGTTTTAATTCAAAGAGTCAATTTATTTTTATTGAATTGAACTATCTTTTCTTGTATTAAACTATTTTTATTGTTGTATTAAACTATTTCATTGACTCTATGTGATTATGACATTTGAGTCATATAGTAGTCAGTTATGTTGTTATATTATTCAATTTTATTCAATTTTTTTCAATCATCACGAGTATGGATTCCATCAATTGCAAATCTCATAAGAGAGAGCGGTGAGAATATCCACTCTTAAAATATGATTTCTTCATATTTTTTAATTTTGTAATCATGAGTCATGATTCTATTTGATGGTAATATCAATGGAGAAGATCCATTCTCAATCATCACTGTTGTTTTTATTTTGTTTTGTTTAATCCAATAAACAATTTTAATTTGATTATTTATTTCATATTTTTCAATTTTTCAATCAAGGGTCATGATTTCACTTGATGATAATGTCAATGAAGAAGATCCATTCCCAATCATCACTGTTGTTTTTAGTTTGTTTTGTTTAATCCAATAAACAATTTTAATTTGATTATTTATTTTATATTTTGTTTACAATGATTTTGTTACACTGATTTGATTGATATATTATTTGTTTTCTTTGTCTTTTTCTCTTCTACAGATTTAGAGAGAAACTATTTCTTGTACTTTCGAAGTAAGAGGTATATTTTCTTCACCGTACCTATGTTATTTTTCAATTTCCATATCATAAAAAATACCCTGTTTCATAGGGTAAAATGGTCTCTATATTTTTTTTTGTTTTACAATTTCCAAATCATAAAAAAATACCGTGTGTTTCTTCACCATACCTATGACCAATCTAACTTTATATTGTTTTGTGTTAGTGTAAGTACTATCCGATTGATTTATGATTCAATGGATTTTGTTGGTACACTTTTGGGTTCTTTTCTTTAAAATATTTTTCAATGCTTACAAATTTTGTCAAGTGTTTATGGTAAAAATGGGAAAAGAAAATTTGGGGGCTATGCATTTTTTATTATTATTTGTCACTGTTCACTGAAAGTGAACTTTGGATCATAAAAAAGAGTTTTTTTTTTGTCTTGTTCTTATCCTTAAATTTTTTTTAATGTTTTTTAGTAAAAAAAGAAGATTTGTTTTTTATAAAAGAATTTCTATTTTCTAGTAAAAGATAAGAATCATTCACCAATGTTGACAAACTTTTTAAGGTTTGTCTTTATTATAATATATTAATGTAATAATATTAAATTTTGGTCAATAAATAAATAAAATCTAAATATAATATTTTGTATTTTTTTAACCAAATATAATATTTTGTATATTTTACTCAATTTGGTCTAAAAGGTCAACACTTGAGTAAAAGAATCCCAAATTGAGTAGTGTCTTGGGAAATTGTGATTGCCTGATAAGGACATGTTTTGAGAATAACCTTGAGAACAAAACAGAAGTACAAAAGGGTGCATAAACTTTTTGTTTTTTTTTTTTTAGTTTTTTGTTTGTGAAATAACATTGTAGTGTTTGAAGGTTGTTTTTTGGTTTATAGTTCTTCATTGAACCATTTGATTGTCACTGTTTTGCATTGTTAAGCCATCTCTATTTTTCTAAGAAAATTTTCTCTAACTTGTCTTTTGATCATTGTATACTTCAATATCACTCTTTTATTTTGATTTAACTTTTTTATATTTTGTTAATTTTAATTATTTTTAATCATTATGATTTGTGAATATGATTTATATTTTGTGCATTTTTTTGGTTATGGATGTTATGTTATGTTAATGTGTCTTATGTGAATTTATTTTGCAGCATAGGAAAATGGAACCAAATGGTGCTAATGGTGCAAGTGGTTCAAATGGTGCAAATCGTGTTAATGGTCCTAATGGTGAGATGAGACTACCCGGAGAAAATTTTGATGCCAGTGTGATGGGTAGGATGAGGGAGGATGATTTTGATACCAGGTCAGGAAGTGAAAATTTCGATGCTTCAGGTGATGAAGCAGATGCCGGTGATGATCAACAACAAAATAAGCGAAAAAAGAAGTATCATCGACATACTCCTCAGCAGATTCAAGAGCTTGAAAAGTATGTCATCTTTATGACAATTATGCAATCTTTTTATTAAAATGTGATTGATTATTTGGTGATTTTCAAATAGGTCCTAAACTAATTTTTTTTGCAATCAGATATGTTAATTTGTTGGTATTGTATGTCTTTACGAAAATTATGCAATTTCTTAGTATCTATGGTTTAATTAGTCTGTTGGTCTTTGAAATAACTATTTCGAGTTGAGTTGTTTAAATATGTCACGAATTTAAAAAGATTGCAATTGGATCATGTGATTTGTCGATAGTGGTTTGTAATTATATCATTGGATCCGTGAATTTGTCGATAGTGGTTTGTTATTAAATCATTGTATCCGTGAATTTGTCGATAGTGGTTTGTAATTATATCATTGGATCCGTGAACTTGTCGACAGTGGTTTGTAATTATCTATGGTTTAATTACTTAGTAGGTCTTTGAAATAACATTTTTAATGCTGATTTTTTGTTCTTGATTGTTTTCAGTTTCTTCAAGGAGTGTCCTCATCCTGATGAGAAGCAAAGAGCTGATCTTAGCCGGAAACTTGGCTTGGACAACAAGCAAGTTAAATTCTGGTTCCAGAACAAACGGACGCAAATGAAGGTAAAATTTGAATCTATTAGTATTCATGTACTCATTTTTAGTTTATTGATGCAATTGATATTAGTGGTGACATTCGGAGATTTCAATCTTTTTCAATTTATCTTAATTGCTCTAGCGTATAAGTTACTTGATTTAATCTCTATGTTATATTTGATTTCCGTACTACAATTTATATGTAAGTATTGCCTTTATAACTTAAAATTTATGGATCCATCATTGATTCTTATACTTTACTGATTAAATTGCGTTTCTTGAATCAGACACAAGTGGAACGCCATGAGAACATGATTCTTAGGCAGGAAAACGAGAAGCTACGAGCTGAAAACAGTATGCTAAAGGAGGCTCTAGGAAATCCAATTTGCAACAACTGTGGTGGCCCGGGAATTCCTGGACAAATTTCAATGGACGATCATCAGCTTAGAATTGAGAATGCTCGAATGAAGGAGGAGTTGGCCCGACTGACTTCCTTAACCCAGTTCCTCGGCCGACCAGTCTCTGCATTGACTGCAATGTCTATGCAGAATCCGAATTTAGGTCTTGAATTCGGTATGGGAAGGAATGGAATTGCTGGTCCGAGCAATTACAACATGCAGCTGCCGATGGGATTTGTTATGGGAGATGGAGTTATGGGAGCTGCACCGGCAAATTCTGGAATGCAACCACCAATTGGAATCATTGGAAATGATCCCCAGCAGGAGAGATCTATGCTTATGGATCTCGCATTAGCTGCGATGAATGAACTTGTCAAACTGTGCGAACCTGAATCCCGCCTTTGGATTAAGAGTACAGACACCGGGAAGGATGTTCTTAACCTTGAAGAGTATGCGAGGATTGGTTCTCCTTTCAACACTCCGATACCAAATGGTTATACAACTGAAGCTACAAGAGAAACCGGGCTGTTATACACAACCAGTGCGGCTCTCGTGGAAACATTCCTAGACGCGGTATGTCACACAACTTAATCATTTAACTGATTTATTGTCAAACATGATTCTGAATAAACATGATTTGTTTTAAGTTATGTTTGAAGTGAAATGATTTAGGATTCTTGATTATGATGCACATTTAGTTTCGACTATTGAGTCCACAAGAAATTTTGTTAAATAATTTTTGTTTATTGTTTATGTCAAATATATAGGACCGGTGGTCAGAGATGTTTCCATGTATGATTGCTCAAGCTGCAACCTTGGATGTTTTATCCAATGGAATGGGTGGAACCAGAAATGGAGCTATGCAAGTGGTATGTTTCTCTTGGTTGTATTAATTTGTTCGACTTTGCGATTTTGGATTGAACTAATTAGGAATTCAATTATGTGTTTCTTTTCAGATGCAAGCTGAGGTTCAATTACCTTCTCCATTTGTCCCGGTTCGACAATATCGTTTCCTCAGGTTCTGCAAGCAGCATGGTGAAGGTATTTGGGTCCTGGTTGACATTTCGGTCGACCTTGGTCGTAATGGTTCAAACAGCATCCCTTACATGAGCTGTAAGAAGCTTCCATCTGGCTGCATTTTGCAGGACATTGATGGCTTGTGCAAGGTAACTGCTTTATCTATTAGATGATATTATTAGTTTTCTTAATTTCTTCAGTTGATAGTTAAATTTCTTCAATAAAAATTAAATCAATGGTTTAGTATTATACATTTGACCTATTATCTATTTAATTAATGCACATGATACTTGCTGGTTGTTTTAGTATTAATATCCAAAGTTCTATTTTAATCTGCTAACTTCAAAGTTTACATAGTTTTAATAGTAATTTGAAGCTTTTAGTTGCTATCAGATATTAATGTATAATTATCATAAGTATGAACTATTGTTACCTAATTTATGTTATAAACAAAATTGATTGAAGCTAATTTAAAAATTGTTGCAGATAACTTGGGTGGATCATACTCAATATGACGAGAGTGCTGTCCACCAAACCTATCGCACAATGGTCAGCTCCGGCCTCGCATTTGGTGCCCATAGATGGGTCGCGACTCTCCAGAGGCATTGTGAATCCCTTGCTATTCTCATGGCTGCTGCACCATCTGATGACCCTACAGGTATATAACTTTGTTATTTTACTTAAAACCTATGAAACATATCTTAACATTATTTTCACTCACAAACCTGTTTTCTTTTTTCAGTCATAAGCCCGTCCGGAAAGAGAAGTATGTCAAAGCTTGCTCAGCGGATGACGGACTACTTCTGGTCGGGAGTTTCTCCGTCTTCGGCTTGCAAGTGGGACATCATTCCTATTAATAACAATGGAAGCATTGACATGAGAATCATGTCCCGAAAAATTCCCGATGCTTCTGGAGAGGATCTTAGCATTGTGCTAAGTGCTGCGACATCTGTTTGGATGCCGGTGTCGCGGCAAAGGGTTTTTGATCTCCTCCGCGATGCACGCTTGAGAGGCGAATGGGATCTTTTGTCCAGTGGTGGAACAATGCAGGAAATGGTCCACATTGCTACAGGAGGACTTGGAAATTCCGTTTCTATCATTTCATCTGATACTGTAAGTACACATTTTTCCTAGTGTTTATTTAGATTACTATTTGCACCTTTCAAACCTCACTCGATTTTTTGTTTTTGTTAAGGCTGCAAATGGAAACGAGGGGCTGTATCTGCAAGATTCATGGACCGATAGCTCTGGTTCGATGGTTGTTTACTCTCCCATCAACATGCAGTCCTTAAACTTGGTGATGTCTGGAGGAGACTCTTCATTTGTGGCTCTTTTGCCTTCCGGGTTTTCAATTCTTCCGGATGGCTATTCGAGTAACAACAACATCATTGGAACTTCAAGTGACGGAAGCAGCAGCAGTGGCAGCGACAATGACAACAGCGGATGCTTGCTCACTGTTGGATTGCAAATGTTGCTGAACAACCATCCATCAAGCAAGTTGACAGCTGAATCGGTTGATACTGTCAATAACCACCTTGCGAACACCATCCAGAAGGTCAAAGATGCACTCGGAGTCGCTTGATTAATGAAGAATTTGATTTAGAAATAAGACTTTTTTTATAGGGCATTTTAGATTATAGTTGGAAAAGGTTGAGACATAATTAAGGGTCTCTCTGATGAGTCAAGAATGAACCATGAAAAAGCAATTAATTGATTTTGCTTTGTGTTTGGTTGGTTCTTTTATTGACTTGTGTACCTGAGAGATTTGTCTTAGCCTTTTTGATTTAAAGTTGTCCAAAACAGTATAATGTTGTATTCATGTTCTTACTTGTTAAAGTGAATTTTACATGAATTTGCTAATGGTTGTTATCTTCTTGAATGCATGATTATTTTTCATCTTTAATTTCTGCTTGCTTACAAAATTTATGTGGTTACTTAAAAGTGATTTTGATAGAAAATAGTTTTAGTTTATGGAAAGAGATGGTGAGATGACTTGGTATCCAAGTAGTTTTTGTGAAAGGGGGCTATGAGCATTATCAAATGTTTAGAAGCTTAATTTCGGGCAATATGGTTATCAACAGTTCATTCAATATGGAAGGCGAAACGAAATGATTTTATGAGTTGAAGTGGAATTTGAATCCTTTAGCATGCATGGGAATGGGAGGGATGAGTTAGACTTGACCTTATCTCAGTCGGGTTGTTTTCGTGGTGTGCAGCTGTTCTGGTTGGTTGTTATATCTCTGCTGCATAGCTTCAGTTTTGTTATTTAGCTTTGGAGCTATTGAGGCTGTTTGCTTAAATGGTAAAGTTTGAATTGTGAGAGTTAGATTGACTTCAAAGAATATGCTTTCTGTTCTTTGAATGTCAAATAGACTTCTCATCAGTTTGGCATATTCAATACATATCACACTATTTTTTCTTATCAGTTTTTGGGAATGCCTTGATGCAAAACAGAAAGTAGGGAGTGCCACTGGTTTTCTGTCATAATTCTTCTTCATTGCTGCCAATTTTGAATAAGTTGTGGCACTGAGATATTTGTATTGGATGGAAAGGAGGGAGTGTCTTCTTTTTAATGTGGCGTGTTGCTGCTATTGGTATTGGATGGAATGACGTTCGCTATTCTCTAGTGCTACTCTTGGTGTTGATAGTCTATGTAGTTTGTTTGGTGTTTCTTTATAATACTTCTTGGTGTCTTGACAGATTTTGTACCTAGTTGAACGTGATTTTTATGTTTGACTTCGTCGAGTTCCTGTTGATATTGATTTTTTTAGTAGTTATTACCTTTTTAGAGTTCAATGCTGATACTTTTTGTTGCTCTAATTCTTCATATTCAAATTCTAATGCAATTTGATGACGCACGTCATGTGTAAGATTGAGATGTATGTATATCATCAATTGGTTATCAACTAGTGAAAGAGTATATTCTCATTACCATGATGCAGTTTCTATATTAGTGAATATCGTACTCGAGTCAAAGCAAATAGAATTCAAAAGATTGATGATGGCAGCAGTAATGGTAACTTTGCCCTGAGGAGACCAGTTAAGATCACACAACTTCCACATGTCCTCCATGCAAGTAAATTGAATGGTTATATTCAAGCAACCAGATAGCCATGACCAGAGCTTAATAGCAAAAGCACATTCAAAAAATATGTGAAATGAAGACTCGGCATGACAATTACAAAGATTACACATTGATGGTATTGCACAGCCTCTAATCATTAAGGGGTATTGCACAGCCTCTAATCATTAAGTTCTCATCTGTTGGCATCTTCTGATGCATCAATCTCCACACCAATAGAGATTTTGAAGGAGGAATATCAGGGTTCCAAATCAACTTTGCCCATTATAAGTCTTGGTAGTGCTGCAACTTAAAAGAATAGGCTTGCTTGAGCTCCAAGTCACCAGAGTCTGAATGCTTCCATAAGAGTTTATCTTGAGAATTCTCCAAGGGAATGGTAACTTTGTCAACAATTGAACTCAAATTGTTGAACATAAGAGTTAACTGAGGAGGTAAATTCCACCGGCCATTATGGATGTAGTCACCGACAGTTGAAGAGAGTGAATGACCAATCTGATGTGGAATGTGAAACTGATCTACTAGTGGAGTGCCACACCAACTATCATTCCAAAAATTGATATCTTTACCATTGCCTAGAAGCCAAAAAGAATTGTCCACAGTAACTTCAAATTCCTCTTTGATACTGCTCCAAATGGAGGAAAATATATGATTCTGATTGATGTTTCTTTTGCTGAAAACTCTATCCCTCAAACCACTCAAATTACCTTTACAAAATATCATCAAATCATCTGCATTGTGAAGGAACTCTGACATTCCTTGTTCCCTTGATCTGACTCAAGCTGCCTTGGGACACAAGTCTAGAGATACTTCTACTAAGCAAAAAAGAAGTGGAGTGAAATTTGATCAAGCTGCCGAGAAGATTGCTGGAAAATGGTTGCAAATTTGGAGTGAGTGAAATTGGTCACCTTTCACTTGCAGTACAAGTTTCTACCTCTCACTTGCAGTACAAGTTAGGTGCAGGTAATGCTTTCCCTTTATCTTTTCATATTACTGTTACTAACTTCTTTTCATACATCATATTCATAATGCTTAGATTTTTTTAAAGAAAAAAAGTTTTAAAATGTCTTATAAGGAACCTTGAAAGTTAAGTTAGTGCTAGATAAGTAGATAATAATTAAAAGACATCATATTTAAATTTGTGAATGAAAGGTTGGAAACAGTATTGGGTTTGGGTATTTGGTGAACTATTTATAAAGATTGTGATTGGAAATTTGGGTTCTTCAGAAATGTTTAGAATTTTTATTTTATTTTTTTAATGAAACTGAACTATTTTGAAACACCAGTTTGTGCAGTTGCGTTTGGTTATCGTGCTGTCCAGTTTGGTTAGTAACATGTGTTTGTAACAATAGTTCTGTTTCGTAAACTCACAAAAACAATTCGGTTATTTTTAGTGCAGTTTGGTTCAGTTTTGCAGTTTGGTTCAACTTTTAAGTTTTTTTTTTCAACAGTCCTAACTTTAAGGACAATGTTGTTATGGACGGATTGTGTTATATTTTCATGTTCCTATTCCCTTTTTAGTTGTTAGATTCTCTTATTCTGTTGGCATCTTTCTCTGCAATATGAGTGTTTAATATTAGCCTAGCTATTTTTTATGTCACCTTGTAAGTTGTAACATATATGATAGGATAGGGCCAATGGTTCATAAAATAGAGAAAACAAGGTAAAGGATGGATATTGCTTCTGTGATTATCACAAGTGTTGAGTATGGCGTATATGTATCAGGAAGAGGCTGGGGGCGGCCGTGGAGCTGAGCTAGCGTAGCGAAGCGAAACCCTAATTCATTCATTCATCTAATCCAAACGATCTGTAGCCAATTCTACAGTCGGAGACGTACCTACGGGAAACGCCATTATCAAACTTTCTTGTGTTCTTTTTGTTTGCTTTTCGTTATTATTACCTTTTGTTACTAGTTGTGCTCAACAACAAGTCTTAAATTAGGCTTGATGCTTCAGAAATTCGGTTGCATATCCTTCAAGAATGTAATGTAATTACTCTTGCAGTATGACATATTTGGTTTCAGATTATGTTCTCAGCTGGTTCATGTTCTAGTATTTGAAATTTTGTCTTGTAACATGTACCGGAAGCAATCTCCCATTTTCGTGGCTAGGACACTAGTGCACTCCTCGTGTTATAGTTTAAGTTGTTTGGTTTGTCCTTGTTCTCAGTTTGTATTTGGGTTAGAGTACCCCTTATAACCACATTGCGACCACCATCCAGAAGGTCAAAGACGCCCTCGGAGTTGCTTGATTAATGAAGAATTTGATTTAGAAATAAGACTTTTTTTATTATATTCATGGATTATTTTGGTACTTTTTGAAATTTTATCTTTGTTTAGAAATTTGGCATATCAAAACTTGATATGTTTTGGATTTATAGGGCATTTGAGATTATAGTTGGAAAATGTTGAGACATAATTAAGGGTCTTTCTTGTGAGTCAAGAATGAACCATGAAAAAGCAATTAATTGGTTTTGCTCTGTGTTTGGTTGGTTCGTTTATTGACTTGTGTTACTTTAAGAGATTAGCCTTTTTGATTTAATTTGTCCAAAACAATATTATGTTGTATTCATGTTCTTACTTGCTAAAGTGAATTTTACATGAATTTGCTAATGGCTGTAATCTTCTTGAATGCAGGATTATTTTTCATCTTTAATTTGTGTTTGGTTACAAACTTTATGTGGTTATTTAAAAGTGATTTTGATAGAAAATAGTTTTAGTCTATGGAAAGAGAAAGTGAGATGGCTTGGTATCCAAGTAGCTTTTGTGAAAGGGGGCTATGAGCATTATCAAATGTTTAGAGGCTTAATTTCAGGCAAGGCCAATCTTAAGGAGGTTCTAAGTATAATATGGTTATCAACAGTTCATTCAATATGGAAGGCTAGAAACGAAATGATTTTTAATTGGGAGAAGGTGGTGGACGAGATCAAATTTTGTGCTTGGAAAGTGTTAAAAGCTCGCGCTAAGTACTTCACTTGGAATGTATATAAGTGGAAGTACTTCATTTGAATCCTTTAGCATGCATGGGAATGGGAGGGATGAGTTAGACTTGACATTATCTCAGTCTATCGGGTTGTTTTCGTGGTGTGCAGCTGTTCTGGTTGGTTGTTTTAGCTTTGGAGCTGTGTGTATTGGGGCTGTTTGCTTCTGGGTTAGGTGTGTTGGTAATGGTGTGTATTAGAGGCATATGCTTTGTGGCTTCTGGTTTAGATGGTTTGGTGCTTTTGTTAAGGTTTTAATCTTTCTTGGCTTCTGAGTTGTATGTATTAGAGGCATATGCTTTGGATTGAAACCTTGCTTGTACTGTTTTGGCATCTCTTATGCTCCTTTTAATTTATATATATATATATATATTTATTGTTTTAGGCAAAAGGAAAAATAACATAAAAGAAAAGAAAAAGAAAAGAGCGATACAAAGACCGGGGACATAAAACTTGACCCAAGTACAACCAAAAGGGAATACAGCAATGTAAAACAGATTTAGAGGAGGACTCGTTTGATTTGCAAAACGGTAAGTACTGGACAGAACTGTACAGGACAGAAAAAGATAGAACAGGACTGGACAAAATTGAACCAATAAGAGAAAGAGAGATAACATTTTTTATTTTCAAAAATAAAATGGGTATTTTTCGTATTTTTATAGTTGTATCATGGACAAAAAGTTGTCATGTGGTTAATTTAGTGAGGGACAAAAATTCTTGTTTTTGTCATGTCCCTTGCTGCCTTCTTGTCCAGTACCATAACCAGTTTCTGAATCAAACAGGGTACAACAAAAGTTGTCTAGTCCAGTTCTTTATTTTTTAGCAGATCAAACGCACATGATCCCAACAAAAATCCAGCAATCTCAGGGACAACTTAGCGAGCCCGCGCACGGGCATGAAACCAAGTTACAAAAAAAAAGTGAATCTTTGCCAAAACCATTAGAGTTTAGGAACGGCAAATGGATTGACCGCCAACACAATAACAAAATCCAAGTGCTAACGGCTTCTTGAACGATGCAAGCTTTTTGAAAGTATAAAGAAATCATGTAACATTGTGATTTTGTTAAGGTTTAAAACAAACGGCTTTTTTTTTTTTGAAAATTACAGTGACGGTGACTTACTATAGTACATAAATTCCATTTTTACTTTAGTTGGTTCTTGGGCCGGATACTGAATTTTTTTAAAAAAATATTATCAAAGACCTTACATTTGCTCCCCTACTAAGCGCTATAGTTTTCTTTTACACAACTAATTAATTTTTTTAATATAAAGGGATTAAAATCTTCATTTTCTAGTAAATTATTTTATCCAAAAAAATTTGGACCGTTTTTTCCAAAAAGAAATTCAGAACTTGTTGAAAAAACATTTTGATATTTTTTTTAAGAAATTCAGTAACTACTTTACCGCAAAAAAATTTCAAGATAATTTTTTTGAAGAACATTTTCAAAAGCCTTTTATTTTAAAAAAATATATGATAATTATTGTATTTCAAGAAACTGATTTCTCAAGAAAAAGTTCAAAAACTTTTTTCTCGAAAAAATTACGAGAACTTTTTTTCCTAAGTAAATTTTCTAAAACATTGTTCTAAGAAATTTAAATCTTTTTTTAAAAGAAGTATCGATTTTTTTGGAAGCTTTTGTTTTTCAAAAAAAGTTTTGGACTGTTTTTCTTAGATAGACAAAATGACAAATTATTAAAAAGGGTAAGAAAATATTTGAGAGAAAATGTGTGTACCTTGAGAGTGGATACATTATAGTGGAATATGAGGAATAAACATTATAGAGAATTAGTCACAAGTATCTTCTGAAAGGTAATTTATTTGGTGTATATATAAGACATGTATTGGAGCTATGAATTTGCACCGTACCCTTGAAGGAGCTTCTCTGTTTGTTCCGTAGGTTTGGCGTTTGGGCCTTAGTTTATTGGGCTTTAGCTGGTTGAGAACACAAAACTTAATGGAAATTTTTTATAGGGACCAAAAATAAATTTTGATATATTTACAGAGACCAAAAATATATTTAACCCTTTATTATATTAGTGCATAAATACATTGCTTAGTGGATAATATTATTTCTTTTTTTATTGTTTCTTTTTTTTCTATAATTGTTACTCCCACGATTTTGAATATAAGCAAAAAATCACTTTCTAGGTTCATTGAATAACACATGTATTTGGACAATATAATGGTCTACATACATGATTCATTAAATAAATCTAGAAAGTGATTTTTTGCTAATAGTCAAAATAGGAGTAATATTTTTTAAAACAACATTCTATAATATTTTTTATTGTTTTTGATATGTTCCTATTTTTATGCATCGATGAAATTGTTTTTACTATGTTCCTATTTTATGCATATATTATTAATAGTGATAAATTACAATAAAGGATATAAAATTGGAATATTTGTAAAACGGATAAGGAAAAATGAGTAAACTTGGTAGTAATTAATTTTATTGTTAGAATAAACTTTCTATAATCTTTTTATTGTTATTGACGAATTTTTTTTTGTTCTTATTTGTATGTTTAGATTGAATTATTTTTATTTTGTTCCTATTTTTATGCATATATATTATTAATAGAGTCAAATTACACTAAAGGATATAACATTTGGAATATTATTAAAACTTATACCGTAAGGCCAAATTAGAAACTTGGAATTAATTAATTTTATTATTAGAAAGAAGTAGATAAATACTTAAAATATTTTCTTGTCCGGTAAAAATACTTAGTATTAAGCGAGAAGGATGATCACAACCAAAATGTATATCCCTCTCACCAAAAAAAAAATCCCAAAAGCTTCGAGCTAAGAACAGTGATGGTGATGAAGAAGGAAGTTAAGGAAAATTTGATCATATGCGACAGTTGTGAAGAAAAGTAGCTTAGAGTTGAGAATGGTCAACTAAAGAAACAATTGGCCCAAGTGTATGCCTTAGATGTTATAGATGAACTCATCCAGATGGCTGAACCAGACTCTGATCTCTGGATCAAGAGTTCAGGAGCGGGAAGGAAGAGTTTAACCACAACCAATATGAAAGGATTCGTTCTCCTTTTAATACTCTGAAACCAAATTGTTTTGTAGCTGAAGCTACAAGAGTGACTGTGTTATTATGCATGAATGTTGCTGCACTCATTGAAACATTCATGGATGCAGTATGTCACATAATTTTCTTGATCTTATATGAAGTTTAATAATGATTTATGATTGACGTGAATTGATTAATGATTGATCATGATTCTTGAGTGCATTTAATTTATTTATTCATTTATTTATTTTTTGTTTGTGTCAATAGGATCGGTGGGCGGAGATGTTTCTATGTTTGATTGTTGAAGCTGAAACCATGGATCTATTTTCTAATGGAATTGATGGAACCAAAAATGGACCTATACAATTAGTATATTTTTTATCTTCAATGTATTTATTAATTTTAATACACTCATATGAAAATCCCATTTTATGAAATTTATAGTAATGTGATTTATATACATTGATATAAATCTTAATGACTTTTGATAATCATCACTAGGTAATTTAAATTTACATCTAATCTTAAGTATTTTTGAAATTAATTTGTCTTATTCGTGCATCACGCAAGAAATCAAACACCTGTTGCCGCGAGACAGGCATCCAAACAGAAGTTGAAGCACCTAATATGATGTTAGGATTTTCACCATAGGCGTCCTGGATTTCTTGGGACATGATTATCAGGTGGTTGTTTCCCATGTCAGTAATGAGAAGGATGTCTCGGTCGCTATCCTACGAAGGACAAATTCCATACCAGAAGTAATCAGACATCTGCTGACATGATTGTTTTTATAGACGGGCTTATGACTGAAAAAATAAACAC
Source organism: Trifolium repens (assembly GCA_030408175.1). Taxonomy (NCBI): domain Eukaryota; kingdom Viridiplantae; phylum Streptophyta; class Magnoliopsida; order Fabales; family Fabaceae; genus Trifolium; species Trifolium repens. The sequence goes on from CP125846.1 coordinate 13,160,312, forward strand.
GGGTTTGTGAGTGAAAAAAGTGTTTTGAAGGTGTGGTTGGTGGGTGACGTGTCAGTGTCTTGTCTGTGTTTCATAGGTTTTAAGTAAAATAAAGAAGATATATACTTTTAGGGTCGATACATTTGGTGGACAACACTCATCGTATTGAGAATGATCCATTCATGTAATCTGCAACAATTTGTAAATTAGCTTCAATCAATTGATTGAAGCTAATTTACAAAATGTTGCAGATCACCTGGGTGGATCAGTGTCAATATGACGAGAGTGTTGTCCAACAAACCTATCGCACAATGGTGCCCGAGATGGGTTGCAACTCTCCAGGGGCATTGTGAATCCCTTGCTCATGGTTGTTTGTACCATATGATGATCCTACAAGTATATATATCTTTTTTATTTTACTTAAAACCTATGAAACACAGACAAGATACTAACACGTCGCCTTCCAAACACACCTTCAATATGAAGTATCTATGCTACATAACTTAACACTTTTTTCACTCACAAACCCGTGTTTCTTTTTTCAATCATAAGCCCATCTGGAAAAAGAATCATGTCAAAGCTTGCTCAGCGGATGATCGATTACTTCTGGTCTGGAGTTTGTCCTTCTTCGTCTTGTTAGTGGGACATCATTCCCATTAATAACTTGGGCAACAATGACATGAGAATCATGTCCCGAAAAATTCCGGATGCTTCTGGTTAAAATCTTAGCATTGCGCTAAGTGCTGCAACATCTGTTTGGATGCCGGTGTCGCGACAAAGGGTGTTTGACTTCCTCCACGATGCACGCTTGAGATTTGAATGTGATCTTTTGTCCAGTGGTGGAACAATGCACGAAATGGTCCACATTGCTACAGGAGGACTTGGAAATTCCGTTTTTATCATTAGCGCTGATAATGTAAGTACTCTTTTAACCATTAAGTTCATGAATCTGAAATGTCTAGTGTTTATTTAGATTACTATTTGCATCTCTCAAACCCCACCCGATTTTTTGTTTTTGTTTAGGCTGCGAATCGAAACAAAGGGCTTTGCAAGATTCATGGACTGATAGCTCTAGTTCGATGAATGTTTACTCTCCCATCAACATGCAGTCCTTGAACTTGGTGATGTCTGGAGGAGATTCTTCATTTGTTGCTCTTTTGCCTTCCGGCTTTTCAATTCTTCCGGATGGCTATTCGAGTAACAACAGCAATGGAACTTCAAGTGATGGTAGCAGCAGTAGCGGCAGCGACAATGTCGGATGCTTACTCACGTTTGGATTGAAAATGTTGCTGAACAACCATCCATCAAGTAAGCTGACAATTGAATCGATTGATACTGTCAATAACCACATTGCGACCACCATCCAGAAGGTCAAAGACGTTATCGGAGTTGCTTGATTAATGAAGAATTTGATTTAGAAATAAGACTTTTTTTTATTATATTCATGGATTATTATTGGTAATTTTTAAAATTTTATCCTTGAACTTTAATTTGTCCAAAACAATATTATGCTGTATTCATGTTTTTACTTGTTAAAGTGAATTTTACATGAATTTGCTAATGGTTGTTGCTATCTTCTTGAATGCATGAATATTTTTCATCTTTAATTTGTGTTTGGTTACAAAATTTAGGCAAATGTTAACGAGTGTCCCCGGGGCACTCTTTAAGATCTTAAATAGTAAGATTTTTATAGAATTTTTACGGGAATGCGTAAAGTCAATGGATTGGAAATTGTAATGCTTAATTTTTTAAATAAAAAACTCCTATAAATGGAATGCTTGAAGAGTGCCCCGGGAGCACTCATTAGCAAGACCCCAAAATTTATGTGGTTAAAAGTGATTTTGATAGAAAATAGTTTTAGTTTATGATTATATTGACTGAAAGTATGGTGAAGTCACATAACATTGTCATTTTGTTAAGGTTTCAAACATACGTTTTTTTGAAAATTACAGTAATGGTAAGTCTCAAGGCGGATGCTATGGTGAGAGACCAAGTCATGTCTCTCACCGGTGTGTTGGATGTTATAACCGTTTGATGATGAGGTTACATAGATCAAATCATGTGCTATTCACATACGATTATTTTTTGTTGCTAATTTTTGTTCTTTTTCTCTTTCCAGCTTTCTCTCAAATTATTTTTTTGTGACAAATTACCACCCAATTTTCAGAAAAAAGTATTCGGTCTTTTTTCGGAAAAAAAATTACGATATTTTATTCAGAAAAAAATTCTTGTTTTTTCCGAAAAAATGGATTTTAATCTTTTTTTGCGAAAAATTCGAAAAAGTTTTTCGATTTTTTTCAAAAAATGCTCCCGATTATTTTTGGGAATAAAGTTTTGATTTTGGATAAAAAAACAATTTTGGAGTTTTTTCCGGGAAAAATTTTCGATATTTTATTTGGAAAAAAGTTTCCAATTTTTCCGGAAAAAGTTTCCGATTTTTTTGGGAAAAGTTTTTCGATTTTTTATCGAAAAAAATGTTCCCAATTATTTCGGGAAAAAAAGTTTCAACTTCAGATAAAAACAATTCCGGAGTTTTTTCTGGAAAGAAAGTTTCCTATCTTTTTTCAAGAAAAATGTTCCGATATTTTATTCGAAATAAAAGTTCCGGATATTTTCCGGATAAAAGTTTTCGATCTTTTAAAAAAAAAAATTGATTTGGTTGAGCAATAAAAATTTGTGTTTTTTGACAAAGAACAAACCGTAAAAAGAGATCAAGGTTGAGTGTGTGGTTGTGTTGATTCTTTAGAAAAAAAAATCAAGTGTATGAAGGAACACATGCAAGATTTTAATCTAACGGTTCTCATAATTTATAGCATCAACCCACCGGTGAGAGACATACTTTGCTCTCTCACCGTAGCATCCGCCAAGTCTCAAAGGTAAGGTTTTAGGAACTTAGTTTTTCTAGTTTAGAGATGTCAAAAGCTTCAATTATCAAAGACTTAATATAATGTTTTCTTGACAAAATCTATAAATTCCATTTTACCTTAGAGTAGAGATGTCAAAAGCTTCAATTATGAAAGACCTTATATTATTAATCATTAGTTGGTTCAGTGATGATTAACACTGAACTTGATCGAGAGGATGGCGATTTGATCTCCACAACTACGATCGAGAATGGACTGAACCACTTTATACTCGAGCTGACCCACGAACTAGATTATACAGGTGGTGAAATTCAGGAACTATTTCATTCCAAAAAAAAATTCAAGATTATTTTTCTTGGAGAACATTTTGAAAAGCCTTTTATTTTTATTTTTTAAAAATATGATAATTATTTTATTTCAAGAAACTGTTTTCTCGAGAAAAAGTTCAATTCTTGGAAAAATTATGAAAACTTTTTTTTTTCTAAATAAATTTTCTTAAACATTGTTCTAAGAAAATACTATTAGAAACTTTTTTTCTAAAAATAAAATTAAATCTTTTTTAAAAGAAGTATCTATTTTTTTTGGAAGCTTTTATTTTTCGAAAAAATAAATTTGGACTAAACTCCAAAGGGTTGGTCTAGTGGTAAAAAGACAGGTCTTAATCTGAGAGGTCCTGGGTTCGAGCCCTGCTAGTATCTTTGGAGGGAGATAAGTGCTCTTTGAATTCTAAGGTCGTTCTTGCCTTAGACTGGGGCACCATCCTCACTCTAAATTTTTTATAGAAAATAAATAAAAATATTTGGATTTTTTTTTTAAGTAAATAGGTAAAATGACAAACACAAAATTGAACAGAGGGTTATGTCATGAGATACTTCCAAATTCAAATCAGATACTTCCATTCATCCCACAACAAACTCCCAAATCCAAATCCAGTAAGTATATATTCTCATCTTTGTCATGAACAACCACTGCTGGTAACTGTATACGATGAGGTTGAGATCCTCTTGGTCGAAAGAATGTTTCTTGGTTATTCAATTGTAAGATGACGATGATGAATCAACCTCTCTATTGAAAACTTTGGTAATGTGCGTGGTTTTGATTCAAGATAGTGATGAAGAAGACAAAGGGTTTTAGGGATTTGACCACCGACTCCTATTTATGAAATTTTTTGGTTGAAATGAGCTAATTATTGCACCTTGTGGGGCCATAGATTCCCCGACGGAGATTGGTCACAACATAGTGGGCGGTGGAAACTTGCGACAATATGGTACCGAATTTTATTTAATTATTTATGAGTTTAATGGATATGCTCTGTCAGTGTAAAATTAATTTACACACCTCCAATACGAATCCAACATTTTTCCATGTCATTCAATTATAGTGGGATGTAGTAGGGTGATTTAGCGGAATAACGGTTGGTATTGATTGACAGTGTAACATTAGTAGGGGTGATCATATCCGAACCAAACCAAAAGCAAAACCGCAAACCGAACCAATCTAAACCGAAAACCGCAAAAACCGCATTTGGTTTGGATGTATTTGGATGATTTTTTTATTGAACCGCGAACCGCAAAACCGCGAGCCGCATAAACCGCAAACACCGCGGTTAACCGCTAAAACCGCATTAAGCTTCTATTATATTCCAATACCACGTTAAATTTATATTATATTCAAATATACATAGCCTAATTACCAAGTCAGTCCACCAAATTAATGAAACTTCAAGTTTTAGTTATTTTTTGTACTTAATATTATTTTTTATCAACAACTTTTATCGATACTATAATGTTATTTTGGAATTTTAAATTTATTTTTTTGTATATTTAAAATTGTAACGTATTGTAATGTTATTTTGGATAAACAACTTTTATTGGTACTTTAATGTTACTTAGGAAATTCAACTTTTTTTTCTATGTTTAAAATTGTTTGGTACCGAAATATTACGTCGTAAACCGCAACCACCGAACCGATCCTAACCGCATTGGTTTGGTTTGGTTTGGTTTGGTTTGGATGACTTTTTTAAACCAACCGAACCAAACCGAACCGCATGCATTTTTATCTCGCGGTTAGGACGACTTTTATGTTCAAAACCGAACCAATCCGCACCGCGATCACCCCTAAACATTAGTTTACCCTGTGCATATACATTTTTTTCTTTATTTATGATGCTTATTGTTTCCACAAGACTCGCAAATTTTTTTTTTAAAATTAATTATTACATTTTTTTTACCACTAATTTGACCGTAATTTATATATTAGCTAGGAAGCATAAATGTTCCTAAAATGGTGAATTGAAATTATATATTAGACAACTTATCTTACTTAGGATTTTTTTTATTTTTGCTGAATTGAAATTTTATGCTTAATACTTGTCTTCTTACTACACAGTGTCGTATACTTGAGGTACAAATCACTAGAGATGGACTTGGACAATACCTTCTTCAAATGCAAACTCTTAGGATTGATTTTTTTGAAGAAGGATATAGGGATGACACTCTTAGGACAATACCTCTATTGTTATGGAAGCATAATAGAGGTGAGATTTCATTGTCTTAAGTTATCTTAGTGCATTTTATTGAGGCAAATAAAACCAATTACATACCCCCTCCGACCTTAATTATAAGTAAATTTTCACTTTTCAGATTCATTGAACAACTAATGTATATGACCTTAATTATAGACTAGATACACAACACATTGGACGTAACATGTTATAAAATTATTTGTAAACATGGGCAAGAATATAGATGAAAGAATATTGTTTTGTTTGTTTGTGTTCGTTTTATAAGTTATTGTTATTCTCTTCAAAGTGTGTCCTCTACATTGCAATATAAGTCATATTTATATGACAATATATATTGGGCCTAATAACATGGATTAATTGTCCAATAGACATCTAAATAAAACTATTAATTTTTATTAATAAATAAATAACAAATAGTGATATTAATTTCTAGTATTAATACTATTAAACAAAAAGTATAACCACAACCAAAAAACATATCACACACACCACCAAAAAAAAAAAACCCAAAAACTCTGAATTGAGAACGGTGTGATAACGAAAAAACCTAGGAGCGGATCCATGCCTAATGGATTGGGGGCTCAAGCCCCCACAAGCAAATAATTTTTTCTTATATTAATACTATCATATATATATATATATTTGTCATAAGAAAATTCTATTATATTTATTTATTTTAGTCCCATAAAAATTAATTAAGTCCATTAACTTATACAATATATTTTGTACTACACTCATCTCAAATTCACATTTTCATTTTCAACTTTTAATAGTCCTGATTAAAATAAGTTCATAATCTCAATTTTTTCTAGTTATATTTGTATGTAGGTTCTCTCAGACTCCGATCAAATTCTTCGTACACCATCTTTTTCTCTCCTGATTTTTTCTCTCCTGTCATTTTATTATAATACATCAAGCAACGTCTTAAAAAAAATTATTCACTGTAATATTTTCTATCCCCCATCAAAGAAAATTTCTGGATCCGCCACTGAAAAAACCTATGGCACCGACCATGTGCAGATGCAGAAGTTGTGAGGAATGGCAGCTTAGAGTTGAGAATGCTCGACTGAAGAATGAATTGGCTCGAGTGTCTGCCTTAGCTGCTATGGATGAAGTCATCAGGATAGCTGAACCAGACTCTGATGATGTCTGGATCAAGAATCCGGAGAGTGGTAAGGAAGAGTTTAACCATGTCGCGTATGAAAGGATTCGTTCTCCTTTTAATACTCCAAGACCAAATGGTTTTGTTACTGAAGCTACAAGAGAAACTCTGCTGTTATGCACCAACAGTGCTGCACTCGTTGAAACATTCTTGGATGCGGTATGTCACATAATTTTCTTGATCTTATATAAAGTTTAACTGATTTATTTGAGATTTATTGTAAACCATGATTTATGATTGACGTGAATTGATTTAGGATTGACCATAATTCCTGAGTACATTTTTTTATTTATTGTTTGTGTCAAAATATATAGGACCGTTGGGCGGAGATGTTTCCGTGTATGATTGTTGAAGCTGAAACCTTGGATGTATTTTCTAATGGAATTGATGGAATAAATGGTTCTATTCAACTGGTATGTTTCTGATCTTCATTGTATTGATATTTGCTTGAATTTTGTGATATTTGTAAGAAGTTGAAACTGATTGGGAATTTGATTATACTTTTCAGATGCATGCTGAGATTCAATTGCCTTCTCCGTTGGTTCCGGTTCGAGAATATAATTTCATTAGGTTTTGCAAGCAGCATGCTGAAGGTAAGTGGGCTGTAGTTGATGTTTCGTTCGACTATGGTCGTAATGGTCCCAACGGAAACCCTAAGATCAGCTGCAAGAAGCTTCCGTCTGGCTGTATTTTGCAGGACATGCCCAATGGTTTTTGTAAGGTAACTAACTGCTTATCTATATCAAATTTTATACATTGATTTTCCTGTGATGTTAGTGTTGATAGTGTTGTAATTTCTCATCAGAATTTTTTTCGTTTATGATAATTTGTCTAAAATAAAATGAACTTTTTATACGTAAGAGTAACAATCCGGTAACATCCACCCTGTTGTATTAAATTTAACAGCAGTGTTATTTATTTCAAACATAACCATTCATGAGAATCACGAATATTGACGTGCTTCAATCTGGATGGCTATCAGTTAAGTATTTGGCGGGATAAAGGAGGCATCTTTGTTATAATAGGGTTAAATAAATTGCATGCTACGTAACTCGTGATTTTGTTTTTTTCCCGACAAAAATTATTTCTCTAAATTTAAATCCCTTTTTTTTATTCTTTATTATTATGACTTAACAACCCGTGGCACTCTTTTCTCGCAAAATGACAAAACTACTTAACTTTCTCACACGCGCACGCGCAGACACATGTATCTTTTTAAATAAGTAGCCTATCAGATGATATCATTAATTTCTTCAATTGATACTTAAATTTCTTCAAGCAACAATAAATTCAAATGAGATATGCAACACAATGAATAAATCAATTTTTTGAAACTTTTCAAAAGTACATGGTTTAACTTTAAAGCTTCATTTCTGTTTGGTTTGGCATCTTAGTATTTTGTAAGTGCACAGACTTAAAATCTTGTGATTTTCTGTGTTTTATAATACAATTGCAGATGCTATGGTATTTTGTGCTGGTTAATTTAATTGGTATTTTGTAAACAAAATTGACTGAAGTTGATTTACAAAATATTGCAGATTACATGGGTGGATCATTCTCAATATGATGAGAGTGCTGTCCACCAAATCTATCAACCATTGGTTAACTCCGGCATCGCATTTGGTGCTTATAGATGGCTTGCAACTCTCCAGAGGCATTGTGAATCCCGTGCCATCCTCATGGCTGCCGTACTGTCTGCTGACCCTGAAGGTATGCAATTTTGTCATTTCACTCAATAGTCGACATCGGTAATAATTTGATAAAATGGAATAATTGGATGTAACATGTGTCAGTGTCACGTCGGTGTAGGACATTGAGACTTGTCGCACACCAGACACGTCTTCAATCTGAAGTGTCTATATATGCTATAGCTTAACCCTTTTTTTCACGTCGGTTTAAAGGAAATAGATTCTCATTTTAATGGACCTGTTTTTTTTTTCCAGTCGTATGCCCAATTGGCAAGAGAATCATGTCAAAGCTCGCGCGGCAGATGTCCGATTACTTATGGTCTGGAATTTGTCCTTCGTCGGATAGCGACTGGGACATCCTTCTCACTACTGACATGGGCAACAGCGACCTGATAATAACGTCCCAAGAAATTCAGGATGCCTATGGTGCAAATCCTAGCATCATATTAAGTGCTTCCACTTCTGTTTGGATGCCGGTCTCGTGGCAACGGGTGTTTGATTTCCTCCGTGATGCACGAAGGAGAAGTGAGTGGGATGTTTTGTCCAATGGTGGATCAATGGAGGAGATGGTCCGCGTTGCTACAGGAGAAGGGATTGGAAATTCAGTTTCTATACTTCGTGGTCATAATGTAAGTACTCTTTTATTCATCATGTTTATAAACTAACCATCCTTAGTGTATATTTAGCAAGGAATACTTGCATAATTACCAACATTTACACATTCAATTTGGTCACACACATATAATTGAAAAAAAGTAGAAACAGAAAAGAATTAAATAATGTGGATTTTTAAAATAATTAAATAAAATGTATTGTTATGTGTGTGTGACAAAATTAAGTGTTTATATTAATTGTGACCATTTTTAACGCGTTGCAACTTAGCTTAGATGTTTATATTAATTGTGCATTAAAAGAAAATCATCACTTTACATTTGGATTTTTTGTTTTTGTTTAGGCTGCAAATGGAATATATCTACAAGATTCATGGACGGATAGTTCTTGCTCGATGGTCGTGTACTCTCCGATCAGCATGCAATCCTTGGACATGCTGATGGATGGCGGAGATTCTTCATTTGTTGCTCTGTTGCCTTCCGGCTTTTCAATTCTTCCGGATGGCTATTCAAATAGCAACACCGGTACTTCAAGTGACGATAGTGGCAGCAGTGACAACGACAACAGCGGATGCTTGCTCACAGTTGGATTTCAAATGTTGCTGACAAATGAATCATTTGATACCATTTATGAACTCATGTCACACACCATTGAGAAGATCAAAGATGCTCTTGAAGTTGAATGATCACAAATTTGGTAATAGAAGAATTTCATATTCAATGAATATTTTGTCTCTTTAAATTTTATTTTTCTTCGGATATTTGACATATCAAAAGTTTACATTATAGAGTTGGAAAAGGCTGAGACATAATTAATTAAGGATCTCTTTTGTGTTTTTATGTTGTTGTTCAATGCTTACTTTGCTTATAGCTAAAGTGAATACTGCATGAATTTGTTGAATGCATGATTATATGATCATTTTGTTAGATACAGTAGGACTTTAAGTATTGGGCTTTATATGTTAGTAGTAAAGTCGTCCATTAAGTATTATTATAAATTGTCTTTGTAATCCTTATTTTGTTAAGCAATGTCATTCTGATAGTATTGGAACCCTAGCTATCTTTATATATGTCTTAATTTGTATCTCTGATTCTATCTTATTATCGAGAGCATGGTTCGATCCGCCTTAGAACCACTCATTGCTTCCGCTGTCGATTTCCCAGAAGTTTGGGAAAATGTTATTGATTTGATTTAATTTTAGTACTGGTCTTTTAGTGTTGATTTGATTGAAGAACGAGCACATTTGTTTTTGAAGAATAGCTTAAAGTGATTAACAATTTTGTTTTTGTTGAGTGAAGTTAATTTCCTCTGAAGCCGCCGTATTCCAATCAAAGGTTCACTTTTCTTGTTGGCAGATTTGGCGGTGCCATATACTCTCTGGAAGTTTTGTATATGGTAGGTATACGAAGAAGAAGTATAGCATATGTTGATAGAAGATTTGACTAATTTGAATTTGCACAGCATGATTCTTTTAGCTTCCCTGGGCTACGTGGTTTGATTGAGTTTAGTTTTGTTTGAATTTGTTTGATTTGTTTAGTTTGATTTGATTCTGTTTGGTGTCAATTGAATTGATTTGATTTGATTTGGTTTTGTTTGGTTTGGTTTGGTTTATTTGGTTATGTTTGGTTTCCTTTGATTTGAAAATTTGAATTCGGTGAGGAATACTCACAATTTGGATATCTGAATCCGGAGAGGGAATGCTCACAATCTGAATCTGGTGAGGGAATACTCACAATCTGAAAATCTAAATTTGAAGTCTGAAATCTGAAGCTGACAAACTCAAAGCTTAGTAAGCTTTAGCTTGAGGGGTAGTATCAGAGGTTTATTTTTATTAGAAGTTTATTTTATTTGATATGTTTTTCTTATTTTGTTTGACAAACTCATAATGTTTCTTGTTGATACATCATGAGTTTCAGGAGAAGTTTTAGATATAGTAGGTCTTTAATTATTGGGCTTTATATGTTAGTAGTCTAGTGCAGGCCCGACCCGGACAAATGTGCAAAATGTGTCGTGGCATCAGACCTCCTAAAAACGAAGGCCTCGATTTTTTATATAGTAGTAATATTAGTAAATTAAGGGATGTAAAATTTAATATATTACAACAAATTACAAATGTCTAATTGTTAGATTCAAAATCTCTTTTACTAAGTAGTAGTATTAATAAATTAGGGAGTGTAAAATTTAGTAGATTATTTAATTAACAAATTTACTCCAAAAAATATTCGAAAAATGACTCAGCTTAAGTAGCTAGAAAATATTTTATTGTTATTAATTATACTATGAATCTTTTTATATTAATTACAAAGATGATTATTATTTTTTATGTTATTTGCAATTTAAATCAGGGATAACTTTTTAAAAAAAATTGCATTTTTATTTGTTAAAATGGACCATATTTATTATTTGCGAATGTCCTCCAAAAACTCGAGGTCGGCCCTGTTTAGTGGTTCATTAAGTATTATTAAAAATTGTCTTTGTAATCCTAATTTTGTTAAGCAACACCATTTGATATTATTGGAACCCGTATTTATATTTGTCTTAATTTGTATCTCTGATTCTAACACGTTTTATCTATACTAATATATAAAGGGGATACAAATATTTGGGGAGTCAGGATCCGTTGATACCAACAAATTTGACACCAAATGTTACACCTCTCAATAACGTTTTAACCGATATAAATTTTATAAAATCCACCGTTGGATTGAAAGTTTATATCATATAGATCATTTATGTAAAGTTTCAAAAAAATCCAAAATCATTTGATATGTTATTAAGATACATCAAAGTTAACGGTTTGCGTCTTTTTTTAAATGCCGTTGATCTTTATGTGTCTCAATAGCATATCAAATGATTTTGGATTTTCCTGAAACTTTACATAAATGATCTATATGATATAAACTTTCAATTCAACGGTGGATTTTATAAAATTTATATCGGTTAAAACGTTATTGAGAGGTGTAACATTTGGTGTCAAACTTGTTGGTGTCAACGGATCCTGACTCATATTTGGGATGGCTTTTTCATTATTCCTATTTTACCGTTAAAAAATAACTTCCACATAAAAATAGATATTCAGTTTTTTTCTATACTAATATATGAAGGGGATACAAATTTTTGGGATGACTTTTTCATTATTCCTATTTTACCCTTAAAAAATAACTTCCACGTAAAAATAGATATTCAGTTTCTTTTTAGTAAATAATTTTTTTTTTCTTCTTAAGAAATAAGCACAACTTCCACATAAAAGTAGGTTTTCAGTTTTTCTATAGTAAAAAAAATAATATTTTTTTCTTCTTAATAACTAGCCACAACAAAAAAAAGAAATTACATAGTTATCAATTAACTAAGTCCAATAAAAAAAAGAGATTAAATAGTTATTTATATTTGCACAATAGAGAATATTGAACACAAAATAAAAAAAAAGAATATCGATCACACAAAATAGAGAATATTGGCGGCCAGTATATTATAGTGTTGTTTTTGTGTTTGGTTGCAAAGTTTGTGGTTATAACATATTTTGATGGAAGGTTTGGTCACTGATTTTGTTAAATTTTCAAATGTACAGTACGTTTTATCAAAGAGCATTGCTATTTAGCATGAAATTTTTACACAAGAAATGCAAGAATTAACACATGGCAAAATCTTAAAGGATGATGTCATTTAATTTTCTTTTTTAGTGGAAAACATGGGTGGTTATGGATGTAATCAAGGGTGAGAATTTATTCTTCTCTTTTTTGCATAAAAAAATTCTTGGTAAATAGCATTTTCCTTTATCAAAATGGCTGTGATCGACTTATTATAGTTTTAACATTGTCGTCATGATTTAAAATATGCATGTTTGAGTTTCAAATTTATGAATGCAGTTTTTCTTTAATTACAGTTAATAAAAATTGATTTTGGGTGAGACCTATAAAAAAAATATTTTTTTTTTTTTGAGAAAATCTATAAAAAAAATTTGTATACTTCATAAGTGATTATTTATCATTATTTAAATGAAATCAATTTTTAAAATTATTTTTAAAACATCATTATATATTATTTGTGATCTCAAGTTTTTAAAATTAATACTTAATTTTTAAACATTTTAAAAATATCAAGTTATTGTTTGATTATTCTCTTTTTTTTTCTTAGTCTAAATTACTTTTTTTTATTTCATCTTCATTAATTAAAAAACAAATAAATTGTAAGTCATTTAAATAATTGTAATTTATTCAAAAAAATAATTGTCTTCTTATTAGTTCTTACTTTGGGTCATGGGCTCTGCAAGTAGGCGTTTACGATTATAGGATCCAAACTTGTACAATTTTGGAACGTAGGTTTTGAAATGGATTTGTTAGAAAGGGAAACGATTTTTATGACAGGAACACAAAGAACTCATCGTTGAAGTTTGAGTCGCAAGGTAAGACGAGAAATCTTTATGGGGTGTTTTTTTCACGAATACAAAAATTATTCTCGGGAATATCTTTCCCAGGAATATAATGATAGAAATTTTGTTCCAAGAAATTATCCAAAAAACTGTTTGGTTATATATATGCAACAGACACAAGGAAAACGTATACAGCAAAACATACACCTACAATAATTGATAAAGAAACATACACCTTGCAACAAATAATTTATTGTTGTTATTGTTTCTTTATTTATCGTTTCTTTGATCTATCAAAAGAATTGAAATATAATTCATTGTTGTTGGAAGAAATAAAGAAATAATGTTATGTCGATATATAATATATAGGGCTAAAGTTTATTTTTTTTGTTGGTAAAAAGTCTATTTCAAAAATTAATTGCTATCATGTATATTGGATTTAGTGAGTATATAATTATTACAATTGGATAAAAAACATAGTTTTATGGATGATAACGATCACCCCAGTAACAAGAAGTTGAGAGATACAATGGTATTTTGGGCAAAAAAGTAACTGGTGCCACCCACTTAGCTACTAGGGAATAAAATGTTCCTCGGAATAATTATTTCGTGGGAATAAATTTCTATTTTCCTACAACAAACATGTGTTTCTTTTATTCCAATCCCATATTCCTGTGAATTATCTTAGTATCTCACAAACAAACGCCCCCTACTTGAATCGTTCTGGTGGAGGTGTGGTCGCCCTCCTTATTGAACGTATTTGGAAGTTCGACGCAGCCGATTGGTTGGGTGGTTGAACTATTAAAGGCTGCCAATGGTCGTTCGCGGTATGGTTCAAGTCGTTCTTGCTCGATATGAAGTTTGAAAAATAGTTTGTTATACATAATATCGTAGGAGCTTCCTTGATCAATAAGGATTCATGACACATTGTAGTCTGCTATAGTAGGGATTATCAATAGTGGTAGGTCTTCGTTTTGTGACTCGTTGATGAGGTAGTGATTTGTGAACTCGAGAGGTGATCTCTGGAGTGGTTTTGGGGCAGGACCTTGGCGGTGGCGTTTGGTGGTGGTTTGTGATTTTTTGGTAACCTATGGGTACCGCCAGAAATCGTGGAAACAAGCATCTTTGTTTGTAACTTTGTAGCTAAAGGTATATTCCGGCAGATCTAATAATTTTTTAGAGAAATGGGTAGAGTGAAAAATGGGTATTAAGCTGGTTTTTGGATGTAAACCGAGCCACAGGCGGGCCACTGAGCCGAGTGCTTAGAAATGGAATGTTCTCTATGAGGAGAAGGATGATTAGATATTTGCTAGGTGAATGATGATTGAATCTTTGAGTACCAAATGAGGGAAAATGTACCTGCAATTTTTTTCCTGTTCTTTTAAGATAAATAAGTGATTATCACATAAATCAAGTTTTTTCTTTTGAGTTTTTTTGTTATTTTGTCGTCGTTTTGTGCGCCATTGTGTTAGTCGTTGTTTTGTGCGGCATTGAGTATTTCGGTAACTTTTATTTTGTCACATTATTTGTAGGCCTGAGTATGCCGTTTTATTCTATTAACTTGGATGCTGTGAGTTTGTTCGCAGATTCATCCTTTTCGTTTTTAGCGCTATTGAATTTGTGCTCTTATCTGATGTATCTATCTATTTGAATGAATGAATATTATGTTTTAGTCAAAAAAAGAATGTTAGCACTCCAACGTTCAAGTTAGTATTTTCAAAAGGTGAGAGGTAGTGCTAAATTGGGGTGAAATGTGTGTACCTTGAGAGTGAGTACATATATAGTGGAATATAATGAATAAACGTTTCCGTGGGATCCTCCATGTGTAGAGAATTAGTCACAAGTATCTACTGAAGGGTGATTTATCTGGTGTATAAGACATGTATTGGAGAGCTATGGATTTGCACCGTACTTGTGAAGGAGTTTCCATGTTCGTTCCATATGTTTGGCGTTTGGGCCTCAGTTTATTGGGCTTTAGCCGGTCCATAACGCAAAACTTGATGAATTTTTTTTATTGAGACCAAAAACAAAATTTGAAATATTTACCGGGACCAAAAATATATTTAAATAAATTGTTGAGTGGATGATATTATTTTTGTTTTTTTTTTTCTATAATTGTTACTCCCCCCGATTTTGAATATAAGCAAAAAATCACTTTCAAGGTTCATTAAATAAAACATGTATTTGGACAATATAATGGTCTAAATACATGATTTATTTAATGAATCTAGAAAGTGATTTTTTGCTTATATTCTTTTTTTTTTGGTACATATTTTTTGCTTATATTCAAAACTGGAGTAATATTTTTTAAAAAAACTTTCTATAATCTTTTTATTATTTTTTATTTGTTCCTATTTTTATGCATCGATGGAATTGTTTTTATTATGTTCCTATTTTTATTCATATATTATTAAAAGAGAAAAATTACAATAAAGAATATAAAATTGGAATATTTGTAAAACTGATAAGGAAAAATTAGTAAATTTGGTAATAATTAATTGTATTATTAGAGTAAACTTTCTATAATCTTTTTATTGTTTTTGTTTTGTTCTTCTTTTTTTTTATGAATTTTTTTTTTTGTTCTTATTTTTATGTATAGATTGAATTATTTTTATTTTGTTCCTATTTTTCTGGATATATTATTAATAGAGTCAAATTACAATAAAGGATATAACCGTTGGAATATTATTAAAACTTATACCGTAAGGACAAATTAGAAACTTGGAATTAATAAATTTTATTATTAGAAAGAAGTAGATAAATACTTAATATATTTTCTTGTCCGGTAAATATCCGTAGTATTAAACAAGAAGGATGATCACGACCAAAATGTATATCCCTCTCACAAAAAAAAAATCCAAAAGCTTCTAACTAAGAACCAAATTGTTTGGTAGCTGAAGCTACAAGAGAGAGTGTGCTATTATGCATCAACGTTGCTGCACTCATAGAAACATTCCTGAATGCGGTATGTCACATATTTTTCTTGATCATATATGAATTTAATAATGATTGATCATGATTCTTGATTACATTTAATTTATTCATTTATTGTTTGTGTCAATAGGATTGGTGGGCGGAGATGTTTCCGTGTATGATTGTTGAAGCTGAAACCTTGGATGTATTTTCTAATGGAATTGATGGAACCAAAATTGGATCTATACAATTAGTATTTTCTGATATGAAAATATCGTTTTATAAAATTTATTGTAATATGATTTATATATATTGATAAAAATCTTAGTAATTACTTTTGATAATCATCACTAGGTCATTTAAATTTACGTCTAATCTTAAGTATTTTTGCTATTAATTTGTCTTATTTGTGCATCACGGAGGAAACCAAACACCGGTTGCCGCGAGACCGACATCCAAATAAAAGTTGAAGCACTTAATATGATTCTAGGATTTTCACCATAGGCATCCTGAATTTATTGGGACATGATTATCAGGTTGTTGTTGCCCATGTCAGTATGAGAAGGATCTCCTATTCGCTCTTCAATGAAGGAGAAACTCCAGACCAGAAGTAATCGGTCAAAGCTCGCGCAGCAGATGTCCGATTACTTCTGGTGTTGAGTTTGTCCTTCTTTGGCTTGTAAGTGGAACATCATACCCATTAATAAATTGGGAAACATCGACTTGAGAATCATGTCGCGAAAAATTTCGGATGCATCTGGTGAAAATTTTAGCATTGTGCTAACTGTTGCAACATGTGTTTGGATGCCGATGTCGCGGCAAAGGGTGTTTGACTTTCCTCCGCGATGCACAATTGAGAGGTGAATGAGATCTTTTGTCCAGTGGAAACCAAACACCCGTTGGTGCGAGACCAGCATCCAAATAGAAGTTGAAGCACTTAATATGATTCTAGGATTTTCACAATAGGCATCCTGAATTTATTGAGACGTGATTACCAGGTTGTTGTAGCCCATGTAAGTATGAGAAGGATCTCCCATTCGATCTCCGATGAAGGAGAAACTCCAGACCAGAAGTAATCGGTCAAAGCTCGCGCAGCAGATGTCCGATTACTTCTGGTCTTGAGTTTGCCCTTCCTTGGCTTGTAAGTGGGACATCATTCCCATTAATAAATTGGGCAACATCGACATGAGAATCATGTCGCAACAAATTCCGGATGCTTTTGGTGAAAATTTTAGCAGTGCTAACAGCTCCAACATGTGTTTGGATGCCGGTATCGGAGGAAAGGGTGTTTGACTTCCTCCGCGATGCACAATTGAGAGGTGAATGGGATCTTTTTTCCAGTGGAAACCAAACACCCGTTGCCGCAAGACCGGCATCCAAATTGAAGTTGAAGCACTTAATATGATTCTAGGATTTTCACCATATGCATCCTGAATTTATTGGGACATGATTATCAGGTTGTGGTTGCCCATGTCAGTATGAGAAGGATCTCCCATTCGCTCTCTGATGAAGTAGAAACTCCAGACCAGAAGTAATCGGTCAAAGCTCGTGCAGCAGATGTCCGATTACTTCTGACCTTGAGTTTGTCCTTCTTTGGCTTGTAAGTGGGACATCATTCCCATTAATAAATTGGGCAACATCGACATGAGAATCATGTCGCGAAAAATTTCGGATGCTTCTGGTGAAAATTTTGGCATTGTGCTAACTGCTGCAACATGTGTTTGGATGTCGGTGTCGCGTCAAAGGGCGTTTGACTTCATCTGCGATGCACAATTGAGAGGTGAATGGGATCTTTTGTCCAGTGGTTGAACAATGAAGGTAATGGTCCACATTGATATATACAAAATATCGGGTGAGGTTTGAGAGGTGCACATAGTAATCTAAGTAAACACTAGGCATTTCAGATTCATGCATAATGGAAAAAATAGTACTTACATTATCAGCGCTAATGATAGAAACGTTTCTATCATTAGCGCCGTTAATGTAAGTACTATGTTTTCCACTATATTCAAAACAATATTGTTGTATTCATGTTTTTACTTGCTAGTGAATTTTACATGAATTTTCTAATGGTTTATCTTCTTGAATGCATGATTATTTTTCATCTTTAATTTGTGTTTGGTTACAAAATTTATGTGGTTAAAAGTGATTTTGATAGAAAATACTTTTAGTTTATGGAAAGAGATAGTGAGATGGCTTGGTATCCAAGTAGCTTTTGTGAAAAGGGGCTATGAGCATTATCAAATGTTTAGAATCTTAAGGAGGTTCTAAGTATAATATGATTGTCAATCGTACTCTTTGTCAATTATTTTTATTTTTTCAATAAAACTAATTAATGTTATATATTTGGAAAACTAAAATTTATTTTTTAATTTTTTTTGTACATAACATATTAAATTTATTTTTTTACAAAATATATTAAATTTATTGGAAAGAGAAAGTGTGTGCAAAAAAATATGAATTTATTGGTGGATTAACATTAAGGTATAATAGAAAGATAAGGTGCAAAAATTCACTTTATTAATATTTTCTTTGAAATAAAAAAGCTGCTTTTTTCTTACTAGAGCTTTTAAAAAATTTTGTTTGGTTTAGCTTCTTACTTTTAAGAAAAAAGAAAAGAAAAAAAAGCTAGGTCAAACGGTACCTAAATTCTACAGTTTTGTTTTTGACACAACTAATTAATTTTTTTATTACAAAAAGGATTAAGGCCCTGTTTGAATTTAGCTTATTTTTGAGTTTATAAAAATAACTTATGCAAATAAATAAACTTTCGAGTTAATTTATAAGTTTTCACTGCCAAAAACTGTATTTTTATAAGTTTTTTTTTATCATAATCTACCTTGAAAAGATTATAATAATACATAAATGCTTACTTACTTGCATAAGTTGTTTCACATAAGTTCAAAAATAAGTCAATCCAAAATAATTTTTCTGAAACATTGTTCTAAAAAAAATTTAGAAACCTTTTTTCTAAAAAAAATAATTTAAATATTTTCTTAAAAGAAGTATCGATTTTAATTGAAAATTCACACATACAAAATAATCCAACTTAACTTTTTTATTGAGACCGAGTCATACGATCGAGAATAAAACATACAAAACACATTGGGTCTACACTGTCACATGTTATGAAACTATTTGTAAACACGAACTAGAATATATAGATGAAAGAATATTGTTATGTTTGTTTGTGTTTATGTTGGTTTTAGTTTTTCATATATTGTTATTCTCTTCAATGTTGTCCTCTACATTGCAATATAAGTCATATTTATATGACAATATTTATTGGGCCTAATAACATGGATCAATTGTCCAATGGACATCTAATAAAACTATTAATTTCTATTAATAAATAAATACTTAAAACATTAATAAATAAATAAATAACAAATACTGATATTAATTTCTAGTATTAATACTATTAAACAAAAAGTATAACCACAACCAAAAAATATATCCCACAAACCACAAAAAAAAACCCAGAAATTCTGAGCTAAGAACAGTGTGATAACGAAAAAACTCGGGGTGGACTCCGATAAAATTCTTCGTACACATATCCCTCAAATTTTTCTAATTATATTTGTATGTAGGTTTTCTCGGACTCCGATCAAATTCTTCGTACACCATCTTTTTCTCTTCTGATTTTTTTTTCTCTTGTCATATATATATATATATATATATATTTTTTTTTTTTTTTTTTTTTTTTTTTTCTTAAGCAAAAAAGGAAAATATATTAAAATAAAAAAAGAAAGATACAGAGACTGAGGGGGCATTAGACCTGACTCAGTTACAACGTGATCATACAAACAAAGTGAACCAACCCTAATCAATTCTAACTAAAATATCACTCAACACAAGCGCAACCCAGCGAACCCGCGTACGGGCGCGAAACCAAGCTACAAAAAAAAATGAGGAGTGAGCATCAGCTAGAATAAAAAAGGGTTCAACAGGCGAATGGAACAACCGTCAACACGGAAGGAACCAAGTACCAACAACCCCCTGAACAAAGCAGCAGGCATAATAACTCTTTCGAGTATAACAATCCAAACACAGTCACATGAACTGAGACGGATAAGCAGACAGAGTCAGAAAGGAGACAAAACCAACGCCTTGAGACCTGCAGATCTCAACAGACCTGGAGCATCGGAGAAACAAAGAGCGTTGAAGCACCAACCCAACCGGAACCATAAACTTGAGTGAACTACCCTTTCGGGTAAAAGAACCACATTAGAAATCAAACCACCCTTTCGGGTAAAAGAACCACAAATCCTTTCGGATTTACAAAATCAAACCATCGCAACAGAGGCCATATCCATTACCACCCGATCTCTGGACAAACATAAACGCAGAAAACAATAAAGGAACAATAAGTAAATAAACAGAACAGACAAACAAAAATACAAAACCGTCGGAGCAGTGGACAAAATCAGCGCACGCCATCAAAACTGGAGCAAGGGAGACGAGGCCACCGGAACCGCCGAAAGAAACAGTGCAGCAACGCAAATCCCAAACCGAAACACCAACAACCACCGCCGGAGAAGCGGCCAAGCTGAAACGGCGAGAAATCAGAATCGAAGAGCAAGAGCACAGAAACGAGCGGAGGCTAACGGAAACACCATAACCAAAACTCCAGATCCGACCATTGCTGCGGCGCCGATGGCGGATGACGACCCAAAACGGGGAAACTACTCCGGACGGGATAGGAGGTGGTGCGGCCGTGAGGGGCAAGTGCACCACCGGTGTGGATGTCTACATGGTGACTGAGCTTTTGGAAGTAAGTTGGTCTTGAACTCTTGATAACTACATGGTGACTGAGCTTTTGGATGTCTATATATATATATATATATATATATATATATATATATATATATATGCAACCTCTCCTCCTAATGAATCAACATAAACCATTTTTTTAGGAGCAACTCAAAGATAAGGCTATCAAGGCAATTGTGCCTTAGAGTTCTAAAAATCTAAAATAAATTACTTTATAAAAAGTCCTCGTATTTTTATTATAATACATCAAGCAACGTCTTAAAAAAATTTATTAACTGTGATATTTTCTAGCCCCCATCAAAGAAATTTTTTGGATCCGCCACTTAAAAAACCTATGGCATATCCGATCATATGCAGATGCAGCAGTTGTGAGGAATGGCAGCTTAGAGTTGAGAATGATCGACTGAAGAATGAATTGGCTCGAGTGTCTGGCTTAGCTGTTATGCATCAAGATGGCTGAACCAGACTCTGATCTCTGGATCAAGAATCCGGAGAGTGGTAAGGAAGAGTTTAACCACGTCGCATATAAAAGGATTCGTTCTCCTTTTAATACTCCAAGACCAAATGGTTTTGTTACTGAAGCTACAAGAGAAACTCTGCTGTTATGCACCAACAATGCTGCACTCGTTGAAACATTCTTGGATGCGGTATGTCACATAATTTTCTTGATCTTATATAAAGTTTAATTGATTTATTTGAGATTTATTGTAAACCATGATTTATGATTGACGTGAATTGATTTAGGATTGACCATAATTCCTGAGTACATTTTTTTATTTATTGTTTGTGTCAATATATATAGAATCGTTGGCCGAAGATGTTTCCATGTATGATTGTTGAAGCTGAAACCTTGGATGTATTTTCAAATGGAATTGATGGAATAAATGGATCTATTCAACTAGTATGTTTCTGATCTTCATTGTATTGATATTTGCTTGAATTTTGTGATATTTGTAATGGAAGTTGAAACTGATTGGGAATTTGATTATACTTTTCAGATGCATGCTGAGATCCAATTGCCTTCTCCGATGGTTCCGGTTCGAGAATATAATTTCACTAGTGTCTTTTGGACTATGAACTAGCACATAGAGCAAATGAAATTTGATCCACTAGAATGTCGGTGAGATTAGAACCTCTATGAACCTCATTCCGTATGTGAAACAGTGATCTCATCACTCACATTGATCTCTCGTCCAAAGTTGTTCAACGCGGTGTGGTGCATTTTGGCCTTGCACCTATACCTGGATTTCATGAGTGTCTCTAGAAAGTCTGCCCAAGCTTTCATGGAGGCGGCCCCACCTCAACACTCATATACACTACAACATTTTCATTCTATAACAACGTCAAAAAACCGTTGTGTAATGCAAAAAAAACCGTTGTCATAGGCTACGAGAACGGTTTTCAGGGCGTTGTGCACCGAGGCGTTGTCTTAGCCTTTCGCAACGGTTTTTTTTCCAACGGCAACGCCTTGTAGATAACCGTTTTCTTAGAGTCTCTAACAAAACGGTTTTCAAAGTTCCCTACAACAACGGTTTCTATCCGTCCTTGGTAAAAACCGTTGTCATTGGTTGAGTTTAGAGAACGGTTTTGTATGGACTATCACAACGAGTTTCCACCGTTAATATATGATTCCTTAGTAGATACAACAACGGTTTTGCTGCTACAGAAAGCGTTGCCCAATCCAAAACCGTTGTGGTAGACTCTTTACCGTATGATTATTCAGTATACACGACAACGGTATTTCTGCTACAACAATGCTTTCCACCGTTGCCCAGTCAAAAACCGTTGTGGTAGACCCTTTGTTATATGCCCTCTTTTGTAGCTACGACAACGGTTTCTCAGCTACAGAAATGTTTTCTGACCAATGCATTTTTCTTTTGACGCAAGCTCAAATTAAAAAATTAAAATAACAAATTAGATAACAAATTAAAATGAAATGGTTGTGATTCATTCATATAAATCAAAATAACATTCATTTTGGATCTTTAATGTATATCCTAATGCCAATCATTCACATTACAACTAACATCTTCAAATTGAAACTAACTACTTTAGTGTATATCCTAATGTGAATCATTCAAAATCAAACTAACATTCAAAATATGTATCCTATTCTTCATCTTCAAAATCCTGCATATCTTCATCGATATCATCATTATTCATCATCTGCAAAATAAATGTAATATAGTTAACAATGCGAGAGTATGTTTAACAAAATAATGCAAATGATGACATGGTTTGAAATTGGTAAAAAATTTCAGCTAACTCTTTGACCAATTTCTCTTCATATTTCCATATATAAAAAGTTTTAGAATTTAAAACATAGGTAACAACTTCTCTATTGAGGACTAATTGTCTCTATTGCACTGATTTTGGTTTTCTTATTTTATATACAAATAAAAAATCATCATAAGGAATAAAAACTAAGCAGATCAAACTAATGCAGCTGCAATTGTGTCCCAGCTACTACGTGCTAGTTTATTTTATTACTCAAACTATAACTTCATTTGAGAGATATTCTTGACCTATTTTGAACTACTTATTTGCATTTATCTAATCTACTGCCATAACTTTGAGCCTATGCAATTCAATTGAATTATCTAAACTTTAATATATTGTATCAAGCACAAAATATAGTTCAATCTTACCTCATTATCATTTGGAGCATGTGTTGATGTTAAAGAATGGAACTCACTGTTAGCATCAGTTGTAGGAGCTGATATCAAAGCTGCAATAGCATCCATGTCAAAGTTTGCGACGTTTTGATTCATAATGGCTTTAAGAAGAAGTTTAAGTTTTTTGTCCGTTTCTTCCTTATCTTGACGACGTTTCTCCTCCATCTCTTGCGTTAACTGTTTTACCTCATCAGCATGCTCTCTTTTAAGTTTTGCAATTTCTTCATTTCTTTTCAAGAGAGTCAGTGTTGTGGTTCTTCATTCAGGCAACAATCTACTGAGAATTAACGCTGCTATAAAATGATGAGTTTGCAAATTTGTTCCGTAATCAGAAAAACATACATCAGTAAAATCATAGTAGAACTATTTTCTATATGATATTTTTGTAAATTGGTTAATCTTGACGAGTTAAACAGGATGTAAAAGAAACCCGAATGGCAAAATGGTGAAGAACTAATATTAGTACAGTGGTCCTCCTCATCACAAGACAATGAGCCATTACAGTTGACACATGCACAATGTTGTATATAAAGGATCAAACCAAATAGCTAAAAGATCAAATCACAACTAATACTATCAACACAACAAACAAAAGTAACCACAACCCCCACCACACTAGCAGACACCAAAACAAGAACAAAGAAAAGGATCGCAACCCTCACCTCACTAAGTTAATCAAGAGCTTAGTAAATGAACTATCCCCACAAATAACGGCTAAATTAACATCTCAAGTAAATTTAAAGTCATAACTACTTTATTTGACAAAAAATTAATAATTACTTATTACTCAACAAGGCAAACAAATTGGATTGCCAATGATATGGATGACAGTGTTCTTAGAAAAAAATTATCAAAGAATACATGGATAAATATTTCACTATTCTTAGACATAAAGCTAAAAAATACTTAAAATTAACTAAGTTAGAGATTATTTTACTAAACTCCCTAGTAAAGCTTATGAAAATGCTTGCACAGAATTTACGTCGACTACACCATCATATTTTTTGCTTATTGAATAAGTGTTATATTAAACTATTTATCGAAAGACATTATTGAATAAGTCCTTATTGAAAAGCCAAAACCAACCACATAAAGCAAAAAAAGACAGCAGCAACACCACTTCTAAACCTCGGCCGATACAATTACAAACCTCCATTTTTAATTACGAAATGCTATCATTCATTGTCATGGTTCCTAATTCATTACTAAAATGGTGAAAATAAAGATAACTAAATTCACATCTTATATTCTCAAAAAAACTATCCTGTTCTTAAAATCAAGAAACTTGTTTAAGGCTAATGTGGAGAATACAAACTTAGATTCTAACATGTATGGAGAAAAATTAGATCTATCCATTTTTACTATTTATGTGAATCCATGAACAACTTTCACTTTATAATTAATTAGTGTTTGTGGTGAGTTAGATCTCTTTCCCCCACTTGCTACAAGGGTTAAATAATGGATTAAAAGTGATTTTAAATGTTAATTTATCTTATAAATGGAACTAGGTGAAAACTGGACTGTCTAGGCTGTTTGCATATTTCTGCAAAATTGTGCAGTAGTTGCTGCCCTTTTGCGCGTGGGCGCATTTGGCAGACTTGCCCTTCTCCCTATTTTGCGCCTTTTCACGTTTTAAAGGGCTGTTTTATGACCAATTGGGAAGGTTCAATATTGAGCCACTTGTAATCATTCTAGGACCCTAAGAACAACTATTAGAGAGTGAATTAATAACCCCAGGTAATCAAGAATTTTATTATAATGATAATAAGGCTTGGGTAATTAAGAAAACTAAATTTGGAATAGTTAACTGACATTGATTTATCTAATCTAAGAAGTTTAAGATTAGTATTTGTAACTTAAACTCGCTTGGTTCCCCCATAGTGATAATTTTAGTATTAACTATTGATAACAATATTAAGACAATTGCAAACCACAATCAACCAACTGAATTAATAACATATGAACAGTTGATCAATACAATTGAATCATGGTCAGTATCAAACATATAGCCGAATTAAAAATGTCTAAGTATCAAACATATTCACAATTAAAGATCAGTAACTATGTATCTTAAAACCAAAGAATATACCAAAGAAACACATGAATAGCCAAATTGTGAACTCAAAATTACATGTTTAGCCACAAACACAGTATAGTAAAATCAAGTACCACAAAAACAGTATAATTTTTAAACCAACTCAAAAGTACATGTTTAGCCACAAACACATGAATAGCCAAATTTTGAACTCAAAATTACAATGCAGTATAATAAAATCGAAACCTGCAAAACCATTCTCATCGTCATTTGGAAAGAAAGGAAAAAAAGGAAAAAGTGAGTACCTTGCGAGAATAGAATCGGAAAAGGACGGAATAGCGTTTTGTCGAGAAGAAGACTGGAATCGTGTTTCTTTCAATGGGGCTAGGATTTGTCACTGTCTTTTAATGAACACGTTTCTTCAACTTAACATATTAAGGTTCGTGAGATTAGGGTGAATCGATTTCTGAGTTTGTGAGCACAGTCAACACAACAAAACGGATAAGGGTAGTTACTGAGCTGAATCGCCGGTTGTGTTTACTGTTCGAGGAGAATGGATTATGAGAAGTAGAATCAATTTGGGGAACAATCAATTGGGATTTTGGCCATGAAATCAAGAAACTAAGCATCACTATATATGATTGTGATTATGAGAAATCAATTGGGATTATGAGAAGAAACACTATATATGATTTTGGGGAAAATAAGAATCGTTTGTTTTATTTGTTTTCAAGGGAAGATAAAATAGTAACAAACTATGCAGAACACACATAACTTGTATGCGGCGTGTTATGTTTTTTTTTTTTTCAATTAATTTTGTTTTTTTTTTGTACTAAATCTTTTTAAAATTTCTCAAAATAAAACAATAAAAAACAGTTTTTGGCAACTAATTTAAGATATATTTTATTAAAATAATTTAAAATTATATGAGTGCCGTTTTTAACCGTTGTTATAAATTAATAATAAAAAATCGTTCTTGTTGCAATAGACTATAAAAACGGTTTTCTACAAAATTTTCACAAAAAAAAAAATACAATAAAAAAAATATTTTATTAAAATAATTTTAGATTATGAGTACTTTTCTTAACCGTTGTTGTAGATTACATATAGAAAACCGTTTTTGTTGGTATCTGTTTACCCCGATTTTTAGTAAACAACCGCTAGTTTAATTATTACAAGAAGGGTCAACTAGTAAATCCTGGGACATATGAATTGTGCAGAAGATGATGAAAACATATTCATATCTTTTTGGGTTAAATCGGATAAGTTGATAAAAAGTAAAAGCATTTGACGCAGTCAAATGGTTTGGTTTAAAGTGAAATGCTTCAAAGTTAAATTTGCAGAAAACTTGTAAATGAATTGCAAATAAAGTTTAAAGAGAAACTTTGAAAAGTAAAACATGCAATGAAATAAATTGCAGAAAGCTTAAATGAAAGTCAAGTAATCAATACTTGAAAGATAAATTGCATTTGACAATGTAAAAATGTTTACAAAGGATGGTACACAGATTCGTACATGTTCCTGTTCGCATTCATTTCGCTCGTTGACATGGGTACTCTGAATTTCTAAGGAATTTGCATGTATTATGAATTGTGGACCCGTTTCTCTTATGAAAAACTAATATTTATAGGCAAACTAGAATAACTGCTATAAACCTACAAAATGCCTAACTATGCTCCACGTGTCTTTGACAATTTGAATTCCCTTTGACACCTGGTGGGACTTTTGAACGTTATCCACTTTTGAATAATTTGCTAAGTCCAGAGTATGCTTTCTCCGTTCTGCATAGTACGTTAGACAAACAAACATACACACGTATATATATATATATAATTTTCAACCATTGTCAGTAATGTCGAAAAATAGATATTTGCACAAATAACTTCTTGTCGAATTCGACAAGCTCATTGGGCAACAACATGTTCTGTCGAATTCGACAGACCCCTGGGCTTTGACAAGCAACTTTGCATTAAAAGTCTCTGACGTCAAATGTCTTAATTTTCTCTTGATTTAATACTAGAATCAATTCCCAAGAGAATATTAAAAATGCAATCATGCACATTAAATGAGATTTCATCATCTCTCTCCAATTCATTAA
Organism: Trifolium repens; assembly: GCA_030408175.1. Lineage (NCBI taxonomy): Eukaryota > Viridiplantae > Streptophyta > Magnoliopsida > Fabales > Fabaceae > Trifolium > Trifolium repens. The sequence goes on from CP125846.1 coordinate 13,188,004, forward strand.
TGCCTGTCGAAAATACAGGCTAACAGTATCTATGAGAACGGTTTTCTGCTGTTGTATACAACTAGCGAAAATATATATACTTCCAGAACGGTTTACAAAAAGCGTTGTCTTTGACATGCTACGACAACAGTTTTTTTACATCCCAAAATTTAGGCGTTGCGGTAGGCCTAAAATGTTGTAGTGATAGGTGAATCTATCAAGTGTACACCACAGTCAAGCACACCATTCATTTATAAGCTATAGATTCATTAAGAGTATAAACTCAACCTCCAACGCTGTAGTATACACTATCCCACACCATAGGGATGAACTCTCAATAAAAAATTGGATAGTGTCTCACCAAATTGACAAGTGACTTGTTCTTACCCATATGAACATAGCCTTGCAATTTTTCACAATCTATGTTGGGTTACCATCACTCTCAATTTTTGTAGCGGACATAAATTCATCCCCCTCGATGTATATATCATCCACTAATTTCTTTCTCAGTGGACTATCACAGGATCCATTATATAGTTATTTAACAGCTGTTTCACAAAATCACATTATATATTGATTAAGACGTCTCTTAATCAATGTCTCATCTTTTGCCAAATATACATCTATGATATATAGGTTTACTTAGATAAATTCTAAGCAGCAACATTCTCACACAGGAGAAATTAAATTTTATTTCAATTCATTACATAGGTCTACTTGAAAAACTTTCAAGCGACAACGCCCCCACATTTGGTAGAATTAATTCTCCATACAAATAATTTATCTAAGTCTACTTGAAAGAATTTCAAGCGACAAACCCCCACATTTGAGAAATTAATCCACATAATTATTTATTTTCTTATCACCAAAATTCACTAAACATCATCATTGTATTATTTTAATACAATGGATAATGCACAATATACTATATTATATAGTTTTTGTGGTATCTCAAATTTACCAAAATTAGACTGATAAAATTTCACCACATACAAGAAGCATAAAGCCATTCGCCTGAAAGAAGAAGCAGCACACCTAACGAACGTTTTCAACATCATGCTCTCTATGCTTTAGAAGAGCAACTTGCTGCATCAGTTAAATAACAACTAGTGTGCATTGCTCACTATGATTAATAGAACAAAAACTAAATATATAATATCATGTTATCACCGGTGCAAAACCAAAGTTTAAATCATATAGAGATAAAAAATGCCTTCAAGCTATTCTCATAAAAATTCAACTCATAATCATAGTTTCAACATACACAAAAACAAAGCTTTAAAGGTTTAGAGATTAAAACTTGTACCTTGTCCTTGTGGATGGTTTCAAGGAAAGAAGAGTCTAAAACTTACAGATAGTCAACACTCTATGCTCTTATTGAATGAAGCCAAAAATTCAACAAAATCATTTGTTCCAAAAATGAAATTAGTGATAATTCTACATGATTTCATGTCAATAAAAATACTCTTAAGATTGTTGGAAAAATATGACATAGAATTATCTCAATAGAATAAATCAAATTCATATTGGAACAAATAATTACAATTAAATATGATACATCATAAAATAAAATTGAGAACATAATAACATAAAATAGAGAAGAAGAAAAGCTTATCGATTTTGACTGAGGCGTGTAAAAGCACTGGGCTTAAGAGTATTTCGCCACCACAGGTAAATTACCCGGTGCAGTTGGTCTCATAGCTAATACCCTCCAAGATACAACAGTCACTTCTTGCTAGCACCGCACGTGAATTAGCAAGGTCTCATAGAACCACTTTTGGATGCTCAAGAGAACTTAATAATATTTTACTTATATGATTTATTTTCTCATTCTCATAGTCCACCTCCCAAAACCATCGTATACCTATATATATAGTCATAGTCTTATTGTATAGGCCAAACATATTACATAGGATACCAAGTTAACCGTTGTAAAAAATAACTTCCCCTGTTAATTAGGATTGAAACTAATTAATAGGAAATAAAAGGTAAATGTTACAAAGTAATATCTAATGACTTGGTCAAAAATAAATTAATCAATTTAATCATTATGTAATAATAATTAACTTTAAAATAAATTAATAGATAAAATATCCAACAAATTTCATTAGGTTTTGCAAGCAGCATGCTGAAGGTAAGTGGGCTGTAGTTGATGTTTCGTTCGACTATGGTCGTAATGGTCCCAATGGAAACCCTAACATCAGCTGCAAGAAGCTTCCGTCTGGCTGTATTTTGCAGGGCATGCCCAATGGTTTTTGTAAGGTAACTAACTGCTTATCTATATCAAATTTTATACATTGATTTTCCTGTGATGTTAGTGTTGTAATTTCTCATCAGAATTTTTTTCGTTTATGACAATTTGTCTAAAATAAAATGAACTTTTTATACGTAAGAGTAACAATCCGGTAACATCCACCCTGTTGTATTAAATTTGACATAATTAATTCAGTATCTCTTTTGTGTTTTTATGTTGTTGTTCAATGCTTACTTTGTTTATAGCTAAAGTGAATATTGCATGAATTTGTTGATATGCATGAATTTGTCTTTGGTTGCAAAATTTATGGTTATAACAGATTTTGATGGAAGGTTATGTCACTGATTTTGTTAAATTTTCAAATGTACATTTTATCAAAATGGCGGTGATCGACTTATTATAGCTTTAACATTGTCGTAATTGTTTAAAATATGCATGTTTGAGATTCAAATGTAGGTTTTATAAATGCAGTTTTTCTTTAGTTACGATTAACAAAAATTGATTTTGAGTGAGACCTATAAAAAAATATTTTATATTTTTGACAAAATCTATAAAATTTATTTGTATACTTCAAAAGTGATTATTTATCATTATTTAAATGAAATCAATTTTTAAAATTATTTTTAAAACATCATTATAAATTATTTTTGATCTCAAGTTTTTAAAATTAATACTTTTAATTTTTAAACATTTTAAAAATGTCAAGTTATTGTTTGATTATTCTCTTTTTTTTCTTAGTCTAAGTTATTTTTTTTATCACATTGACTACGGTCTGGCAAGTGCATCAGTCTGTCGTCGAGTAATAATTCACACTCTAGGTGTCTACAATGAGTTCGTATCCACAGGGAGCGTGCCGCAGCGTCGCTAGCGTTATTTAAGTTTGTATATTTGCATTCGCTTTGGGTTTTTGGAAAAAGGTTTTTATAAAAATAGCGTAATGCTTGCAGAAAATATAAAGATAAATTGATGCAGAAACATAGAGGATAGGTATGGTGGTTGGACTCACTCCCTTCTTCCTATTTGGCATGAACGGTGTATAACATAGTTAATCAGATTATTATTCGGCGGTGACTTTTCCTTTGTTGTAGTAACACCTTACTGTTACTCTATGTATATTGAAGTTTCCCTACTTTCATAACTAAGGTACCTACGAGAGCCTAACCTCGCTGTGTCACATACCCTAATTGCTAGGTGAGTTGTTCATTACACATGCATTATTACCTTCACCCATCAAATGCCTCTAGGTCCTAGTATGGGGCTATTCAGCTTCTAAGTGCTCAGTTCACACCTAGTTCTTGATTCCTCCTCCAACCGCTCAGTTCACGACTAGTTCATGATGTTACCGTCTCTACTCACCTAGCATATTTACTACTAGTTCCGGACGATTATTAGGTGTCCCTAATATAGATTCTACGAGCGCTCCCACTTATCCGGCCAGATTACGAGATACGTTGTTAAATTGCAAGAAAGTAAATAACAAACATAATATTGAATAACAATTTATTATAACTTTGACTCAATCACAGACTTGAAATATTCATAGGGGAGTTCATCTTCTCCACCACAACCTAAGGCATCTATACAAAAGACTACATATTTAAATTACAAAATAATAATCTAAACATAAAAGCCTAAAGAAAACATACCTTCCTGAGTTAGTTTTCCCGTAAGGGGAGAAAACTATATATGCCCTATAGAGCTCCTCTGAACACCTCCTTATAGTAGAGAGTGTTCTACTATTTCTGAATGATTTAAACAATGAGAGGAGGACTATATTTATAGTTTTCGTAATGGGCCTCAGCAAGCCATCGTACTGCGATAGGTCCATTGCAGTATGATGGGAAGATTCAGTTCAATTTTATAACTGATCATGTGCATTTCATCAGCTTGGTCGCCAAGTAATGTCATCGTGCTACGATGAGTACCATCGTGCTGCGATGAACAGATATTTTCCAGATTTATTTCTTCTGTTTTCTTGGCCAGCAAGCAGCTCCCATCGTGGCATGATGGGAGCCATCGTGCTACGATAATCAGCACATTTTCTTCACTTTTTGGGTTTTTTCTTGTCTTTTTGTATTCTTCACTTTGTCTTGATGTTTTTCTTGGATTCTGTAGGTTTTCCTTTGTATTTGGGCATGTCTTGGTCATTTTACTACTAATACTAAAACTAAAAATACCATAGAAATTCCTGTCATCACACATCTTCATTAATCAAAAAACAAATAAATTGTAAATCATTTAAATAATTGTAATTTATTCAAAACCAAAGAATTTGTCTTCTTATTAGTTCTTACTTTGGGTCTTGGGCTTTGCAAGTAGGCGTTTAGGATTATAGGATCCAAACTTGTACAATTTTGGAACATAGGTTTTGAAATGGATTTGTATAGAAAGGATAACGATTTTTATGCCAGGAACACAAAAAACTCAAATTTCAACAGTTGAAGTTTGAGTCGCAAGGTAAGACGAGAAATCTTTACACTTGAATCGTTCTAGTGGAAGTGTGGTCGCCCTCCTTATCGAACGTATTTGGAAGTTTGACGCAGCCAAGTGGTTGAACCATTAAAGGCTGTCAATAGTCCTCCGTGGCCTGGAGTTTGGAAAATAGTTTGTTATACATAATGTCGTATGAGCTTCCTTGATCAATAAGGATTTTGAACACATTGTAGTCAGCTATAGTAGCAACTAGGGGTGAGCAGAATATAACAATCCGACCGTGACCCGTCAAATCCGAGCCAACCGTGGGTCTGACGGGCGGGTAAACACGGGTGTCGGGTGCAAAAATAAGAGAAAACAAGTTCAAGTGAGTTAATCTGGGCGGGTTCGGTTTTCAAAAATTAAACCCACAGATGTCCAGACCCGACCGAGGCATGCAATAGTTCAGTCACATGCTCACATTCTCCTATGTTCTGCAATAGTAGACTGTCTCACCACTGCATACACAGACAAAATTTGCCATAATTTAAAGCAAAAGTCAAATCCAATTTATTAGCTTATTACTGCTACATGGCACCGGTACAATGCTGCTAAACAGACAAGTTCTTCCATGTGAGTATCACAAAGCAAACCTTATTAAAAAGAAAAAATACAGTATATATATAATGTTAACTAAAAAATTTACTAGCCTATTTCATATTATTCTCACTTATCCTTCTCTTCTTCTGTACTCTTATCCTCTCATCTATCTTACCAAACCAATGACTTAGCCATAACAATTCCCACCATCACAACAACTTGTTTTTCATCACAAATATGAATTTTTATGCAACTGGAGCTGGTAGATTGAAAGTGAGCGCAAGGGAAACATATTCTCAATTCTTCTTTCTCTACCTATTTCTATATTTACACTTAATTTTTCTTTCTTTGCACTTTTTTTCTGTTGAAAAATTTCTTTCTCTCCACTTGATTTAACAGAGAAGGATTCTTCAAAGTGTTATGATTCTTTTGAAATTTGAAATTAAACTTGAAACCCGTAACAACCGAACCGTTTGCACCGCTACCCGTCAAAACCGTAACCCGACAAACCCGTTAACAGAATCAGACGAAATTGGGTCATATATTATCTTGTTCGGTTAAAGATGAGATGCAAGTTTTTGGCCCGAAACCGAACGAACCCGCCCGATGTTTAGCCCTAGTAGCAAGTACCAATTTTGGTAGGTCTTTGTTTGGTGACCCATTTATGAGGTAGTGATCTGTGAACTCGAGAGTTGGTCTCCGGAGTGGATTTGGGTCAGGACCTTGTCGGTGGCGTTTGGTGGTGGTTCGTGATTCTAGTAACCTATGGGTACCGCCAAAAATCGTGGAAACAAGCATCTTTGTTTGTAACTTTGTAGCTAAACGTATATTCCGGCAGATCTAATCGTTTTTGAGAGAAATAGGTAGAGTCTAAAATGGGAATGAAGTTGGTTTTTTTATGTAAATCGAGCCACAGGCGGGCCATTGACCCGAGTGCTTAGAAATGGAATGTTCTCTATGAGGAGAAGGATGATTAGATTTGTGCTAGGTGAATGATGATTGAATCGTCGAGTACCCAATGGGGAAAAAGGTACCTGCAAGAATGTTTGCACCCCAACGTTCAAGTTTGTATTTGCAAGATGTGAAAGAAAGTGCTAAATTGAGGTAGAATGTGTGTACCTTGAGAGTGAGTGCATGTATGCATATATCAATAGGAGGAATAACTGTTTATGTGGGGTCCCCATGTATATATATAGAATTAGTCATAGATATCTCCTGTAGGATCATTTATCTGGTGTATAAGACTTGTATGGTAGCTATTGATTTGCACCGTACTAGTGAAGGAGCTTTCGTGTTTGTTCCGTATGTTTGGCGTTTGGGTATCAGTTTATTAGGCTTTAGTCGGTCCAAAACACAAAACTTGATGAAATGTTTTATATGGACCAAAAACGAGATTTGAAATATTTATAGTTAGGGACCAAAAACATATTTAACCCTTTATTATATTAGTGTTTAAATAAATTGTTGAGTGGATAATATTATTTCTGTTTGGCAATTGCAGTTTTGGTCGCCCTATTTTCATTATTTTGCAGATTTGGTCCCCCTATTTTAAAATTCGATAGTATCGGTCCTCATATAGTAATTTTTAACAATAAATTGATGATGTGATATGTTTTAAATGACGTGGTATATAATATGGTGATGAGAAAATACAAATATCGATGGCATTGCAACAAAGATCTTTTATAAAGTTAATTTAAAACATGTTGTATCATCATATTTTAAAATAGGGGGATCAATTATGCTAAATGATGAAAATAGGCAATTAAGCCTTTCTATTTTTATTGTTTCTGTTTTTTCTATAATTGTTTTTTTTTTTTAAAAAAACTTTCTATAATCTTTTTATTGTTTTTGTTTTGTTCCTATTTTTATGCATAGGTTGAATTGTTTTTATTTTGTTCCTATTTATATACATATATTATTAATGGAGTAAAATTACAATAAAGGATATAAATTAATAAACTTGGTAATAATTAATTATATTGTTAGAATAATCTTTTTATTATTTTATTTTTTTTACAAATTCTTGTTTTGTTCTTATTTTTATGTATAGATTGAATTGTTTTTATTTTGTTCCTATTTTTATGCATATATTATTAATAGAGTCAAATTACAATAAATGATATAACATTTGGAATATTATTAAGACTTATATAAGGACAAACTAGAAACTTGGAAGTAATTAATTTTATTATTAGAAAGAAGTAGATAAATACTTAATATATTTTATTGTCCGGTAAAAATATTTCGTATTAAACGAGTAGGATGATCACGGCCAAAATGTATATCCTTCCCACCACAAAAAAAAACTTCGAGTTAAGAACAATGATGGTGGTGAAGAAGGAAGTTAAGGAAAATTTGATCATATGCGATAGTTGTTAGGAAAAGCAGCTTAGAGCTGAGAGTGCTCGACTGAAAAAACAATTGGCTCAAGCGTATGCCTTAGCTGCTATATATGAACTCATCCAGATGGATGAACCAGACTCTGATCTTTGGATCAAGAGTTTGGAGAGTGGGAAGGAAGAGTTTAACCACGACCAGTATGAAAGGATTTGTTCCCCTTTTAATACTCTGAAACTAAATTGTTTTGTAGCTGAAGCTACAAGAGAGAGTGTGCTTCAACGCTGCTGCACTCATTGAAACATTCCTAGATGCGGTATGTCACATATTTTTCTTGATCATATATGAAGTTTAATAATGATTTATGATTGACGTGAATTGATTAATGATTGATCATGATTCTTGATTACATTTAATTTATTCATTTATTGTTTGTGTCAATAGGATCGGTGGGCGGAGATGTTTCCGTGTATGATTGTTGAAGCTGAAACTTTGGATGTATTTTCTAATGAAATTGACGCAACCAAAAATGGACCTATACAACTAGTATGTTTCTGATCTTTATTGTATTTATTAATTTTAATACACTTATATGAAAATCCCATTTTATGAAATTTATTGTAATTTGATTTATATACATTGATATAAATCTTAGTAAGGACTTTTGATAATCATCACTAGGTCATTTAAATTAACATGTATTTTTGCTATTAATTTGTCTCAACCAACACTTGTATTTCCTAGTGTCGTTGCCAAATTAATTTGCTTGATTTTGTGATATTTAGATTGAAGTTGGTACTGATTGGGAATTTGATTATACTTTTGTGATGCATGTTGAGATTCAATTGCCTTCTCCATTGATACCAGATCGAGAATATAATTTCATCAGGATTTGCAAGCAGTATGCTGAAGGTAAGTGGGTTATGGATGATGTTTCGTTCGAGTATGGTTGTAATGGTGCCAACGGGAACCCTAACATGAGCTGCGAAAACCATTAGGGAAGTCCTGCAAAATACAGCCAGATGGAAGCCTCTTGGAGCTCATGTTAGGGTTCCCGTTGGCACCATTACAACCATAATCGAACGAAACATCAGCCATAACCCACTTACCTTCAGCATACTGCTTGCAAAAATTGATGAAATTATATTCTCGAACCGGAACCAACGGAGAAGGCAATTGAATCTCAGCATGCATCTGAAAAGTATAATCAAATTCCCATCATTAGCGTTGATAATGTAAATACTCTTTTTTCCATTATGTTCATGAATCTGAAATGCCATCAAACCAGATCTATCGATCCATGAATCTTGGAGATATAGCCCCTTGTTTCCATTCGCATCCTAAACAAAAACAAAAAATCGAGTGAGGTTTGAGAGGTGCAAATAGTAATCTAAATAAACACTAGAAATTTCAGATTCATGAACATGATGGAAAAAAGAGTACTTACATTATCAGCGTTAATGATAGAAACAGAATTTCCAAGTCCTCCTATAGCAATGTGGACCATTTCCTGCATTGTTCCACCACTAGACAAAAGATCTCATTCACCTCTCAAGCGTGCATCGCGGAGGAAGTCAAACACCCTTTGCCGCGACACCGGCATCCAAACAGATGTCGCAACACATAGCATAATGCTAAGATTTTCTCCAGAAGCATCCGGAATTTTTCTGGACATGATTCTCATGTCAATGTTTCCCAAGTTATTAATGGGAATGATGTCCCACTTACAATTCGAAGAAGGACAAACTCCAGACCATAAGTAATCGGTCATCCGTCGAGCAAGCTTTGACATGCTTCTCTTTTCAGATGGGCTTATAAATTAACCCTTTTATACTCACAAACATGGTTAAAATGAAGCTTTGAGCAATTATTTTTTCCAGTCGTATGCCCAATTGGCAAGAGAATCATGTCAAAGCTCGTGCAGCAGATGTTCGACTACTTATGGTCTGAAATTTGTCCTTCCTCGGATAGCGGCTGGGACATCCTTCTCATTAATAAGTTGGGCAACAACAATCTGATAATCATGTCCCAAGATATTCAGGCTGCCTATGGTGAAAATCCTAGCGTCATATTAAGTGCTTGAACTTCTGTTTGGATGTCGGTCTCGCGACAACGGGTGTTTGATTTTCTCAATGAAGTGAGTGGGAGGTTTTGTCCAATGGTGGATCAATGGAAGAGATGGTCCATATTGCTAAGGGAGAAAGGATTGGAAATTCTCTCATAATGTAAGTATTCTTTTTTCCATTATGTTTATGAACTAACCATCTTGATACGCGACTGCTATGGACTGTCCTGAAAACAGGATAAAGAAATTTGACCCTAACCGCGACCTGCCGATAGAATCAAAATTATCAAAGGAATAAGGAACTTGACCCTAACCGCGACCTGCCGGTAAAACCAAATTTATCAAGGAAAGTGCGACCCTAACCGCGACCTGCCGGTAGAACCAACGCTATAAAGTTCTTATCTCAAGAACAAAGGAAAAATTCTCACAACTAGAAAACTCTCAAATTGATAATATTCAAGTTGTGTTTTGAGAAGTACATGAGAGCCATATTTATAGCATATCCTTACATAGAAGGATTTATTGTCCATTATCCTATATTCATCATTAGGCAATAGAAAAATAGCACTAACATGCTTATAACTTCTCACTAGTCACTATAATGACTTAGTGCATCACTAGGAAAGATCTAGATAGACTAGAAGCAAGTTAAAAGTAAAAAAATAATTACGAAAAAGTATTAAAAAAAAAAATAATGTATATTTTTAAAATAATTAAATGAAATGTATTGTTATGCGTGTGTGATCAAATTAAGTGTTCAAATATTTGTTATAGAAACTTCAAGTGACAATACTGGCAACAACGACAACGGTGGATGTTTGCTCAAATTGTTGGAATACAAATGTTGCTGAACCGCCCTCCTGACAAATGAATCATTTGATACCATTAATGAACTCATCTCAGGCACCATTGAGAATGTCAAAGACGCTCTTGAAGTTGAATGATCACGCATTTGATAATTGAAGAATTTTATATTCATGGAATATTTTGTCTCTTTTTAAATTTTATTTTTCTTTAGATCATATCAAAAGTTTACATTTAAGGGTTTCTCTTTATGTTATTGTTCATGTTTACTTTGGTTGTAGCTAAAGTGAATATTGCATGAATTTTGGCCGTTATCTTCTTGAATGCATGATTTATATGATCATTTCATACATTAATTATAGTGCTGTTTTTTTGTGTTTGCTTGCAAAATATATGTGATTAAAACAGTTTTTGATAGAAGAAAAATTTAGTGTGTGATTATATTGACGGAAAGTTTGATCATCGTGATTTTGTTAAATTTTAAAATGTACATCTTATCAAAGTGACAGACAACTTAATATAGTTTTGACATTGTTCAAAATATGCATGTTTGAGTTTTAAATTGGGTTTTATGATCGTAGTTTTTCTTTATTTACCATTAACAAAAATTTATATTGAGTATGAGCGTTAGCGTTAGCCTTAGCCCTCTTTCTCAACCAAAAAAAGAAAATGATTTTGAGTGAGACCTATAATTTTTTTATCTATAATTTTTTTTTATGCTTCAGAAGTGATTATTTATCATTATTTAAATGAAATAAATTTTCAAAATTTATTTTTAAAATATCATTTTACATTTTTGAGATCTCAAGTTTTTAAAATTAATACTTTTAATTTTTAAACATTTTAAAAATGTCAAGTTGTTGTTTGATTATAAATTATTCTCTTTTTTTTTGTAGACTAAATTATACTCTTTATTTCATCTTTATTAATCAAAAAATAGATAATTAAATTGTAAATCATTTTGATTAAAAAAATTGCAATTTATTCATAAAAATTATCTTCCGTTTAGTTCTGAGTTTGGGCATTAGGATTTGCAAGGCCCACCTTTTAATAAATCTTCTTTGACCCAAAGCAAATCAATTTTTTCTCTTTACCCTCCACAATTCTTCCATCCCACGGTTTTTCTTTTTTGCCCATTGAGAAGATTTCAAAATCTATTTTTCGCAGCTAACATAACTTCGGAATCTAGAATCTGCTCGGAGGGTTTTAGAAAACAGTTTATGAAATATACCTTTATACACACCAACTTTTATCTATTGTACTTTCGCTTCTTCTTCCTCACTCATTTTCAACCCTTAGCAAGGTTTTCTACACTTATTTCATGTAAAATACAAGATAATGCGCAATTTGAACCGGTTTTTTTCTTTCTATATTCTTAGTTTTAAAAATCATAATTTGTACTATTATCCTTCGTAAAACGTTTTCCGAAATTTCTTTGGGTTTCTATTTTCTGAAGCTTCTTCGGATTATGCGTTCCTAACTGGCCAGAATATGCATAACCTATATAATTATGCAGGAAACAGATATTTAGGATCCAATTTTGGTCATTATATTGTATGTTTAGTCATCTAATTGTACTTTTCGCTGATGAATCAAAGTCGTCCGATGAATTGAAAGTGTTGTTGTCAAACCTGAAATTGACAAAGCTCTCGTTGATTTGAAGCCTAACATTGATGAACGGGAGGTGGTCGTTGATTCAAAGCCTAACATTGATCAAGTTGAGGTGCATGTTGTAGATATGAGTGAATGTTCAATTTACAACATATAAAAAATATAAGGATTAAGATAAATTGATTACTTCGGCCTATGGTGAAGTTGAAAAGTTAGGATTTACAGTTGTAATAGAGAAATTCGTCTACAATATGTTCATTTAAAAGAAAACATTATTTTGTGTTGGGTTGCGAATCAGATGATGTGTTGGATAGTCCGAAACAAGGAAATGTGGGTGTCTATTTCAACTATGCAATTATTTTCTGGCAGCACATGAATGAAATTTTATGGTTATGTCTAGCTTAACAACCATAAGTTGGGGTGAAAGTTGGAAGGCAGTATTCTTGCCAGATGTTTCAAATCGGAAGAGAAATGGTTTGTTGCTGAGATGACAACGAATTTGTCCCGCCTAAAAATATCTCGTCCCCTTTAAAACAATGACATAAAGAAAGTGTGACTACAATAAGTAAGTGTACAATGTTTGGATTTGACTTATTTTGTAGCTTATGAAAATAGCGTACGCAAATAAATAAAGTGTTATGTCAATTAAGTAAGTTTTATGACAAAAATTGTATCTTTATAAGATGTTTTCTCATAAACTACTTTGAAAAACTTATAATAATGCATAAAAATTTATTTATTTGCACAAATTATTTTTCATAATCTCAAAAATAAGTCAATCCAAACGGATTCAAACTCTTTTTGATGTTCGCTTGATGGAAAAAGAGAGATGAAACAAGAGTAGAGGTTAGAGGTTCGTTTAAGGCAATAATTTGTTGGAAAAAAAACATAATTATATATCATTGTGCTCATTTTTACATATTAAAGGAACATTTCAAATTCTACGTTCCAAAATACACCGAGCAAACAATAGAATCCGAAACTTTTTCGGCTACGAATAATAAATTCTAAATTATGTTTAAGGGGCAAAAAAAATAAAATTCGAGGAGTCGAAGAAACACAAGAGTGGGTTTAACAAGAAAAATTCAAACTAATCAATATCAAGATTATTTACAATATTCCCCTAAAAACTTCATATATTTACAATATTCCCCTATACTTCTAATTATTTCACAAAACCCCTTCCGCTCTAACCACCCTCCAACTTTACTTCACAGTTCAACTCCATAGCCAAATCATCACATAAACCCTAAATCTCTAAAACCCTAAAAATGCGAATCTTCAATTTTCGAATCACCAATTTCATAAAGCAAAATCTCGAAAATTCTCCATGGATTCATCACCACCAACACAATCTCAATTTCAATTCGATCAGAGAAATGTCTCAATCCACATCAATCCCTAAAAAACAACTACGAATTCGCGATCATGGTTACGATAATTACATGGAAATCGAGAAGAAAACTCGTAAAGTTCTCAAATTTCAAAGCCTGATACTCTCTGAACCAAACCAATCAATCCCAATTCCTCGTCTTGAAACCCTAGCTTTTCGAATTGGCTTCACGCGCCATGAAGCAAGCGCGTTTATTCTCAAATTCCCACATGTGTTTGAAATTTTCGAGCACCCGGTTCAGCGGATTCTCTTCTGCAGGTTAACCCGAAAAGCAATTCTCCAGATTGAACAGGAGCGTCTCGCGCTTGCTGATCAGCTCTCACACGCTGTCACGCGCCTCCGTAAGATGCTCATGATGTCAAATGATCACCGGTTACGCCTGGAGCATGTGAGGATTGCGCGCTCCGCCCTTGGATTACCGGATGATTTTGAATATTCGGTTGTTTTGAGGTATCCTGAATTTTTTCGGTTAATTGATGCTAAAGAAACTAGGAATAAGTACATTGAGCTTGTTGAATTTGACCCTAAGTTAGCAACTTGTGCAATTGAAGATGCTAGGGAGAGAGTTTATAGAGAGAGAGGTAGTGAAGCTGAAGATATTAGGTTTTCATTTTTGATTGATTTTCCACCTGGTTTTAAGATTAGTAAGTATTTTAGGGTTGCAATGTGGAAGTGGCAAAGGGTACCTTATTGGTCACCTTATGAGGATGTTTCTGGGTATGATTTGAGATCGATTGAGGCGCAGAAGAGAATGGAAAAAAGGGCTGTTGCTACAATTCATGAATTGTTATCCTTAACTGTGGAGAAGAAGATTACTTTGGAGAGGATTGCGCATTTTCGGATGGCGATGAACTTGCCGAAGAAGTTGAAGGAGTTTTTACTTCAGTATCAGGGGATTTTCTATATTTCCACTAGAGGGAATAACGGGAAGCTTCACACTGTTTTTCTTAGGGAGGCTTATAGGAAAGGTGAGTTGGTTGAGCCTAATGATTTATATTTGGCGCGGCGGAGACTTGCTGAGCTTGTGATTTTGAGCCCACGGAAAGCTACGGTTGATAGGGAATTGGTTGGGCATAGGAGGAGCAAGTTAGATGATGAGATGGGGAAAGTAACACGAGCTTATGTTGATGATGCTTGTGAAGACTTTAAGGGTGGAGATGGTGTGAGGCAAGGTGAGGATGCAGAGGATGAGTTGTCATCAGATATTGGTTCTGATGTTGATTCTGGCGGTGAGGATGTTGATTCTGGAGATGAGGAGGATGATTTTGATGATAGTGCATCAATGCAAAATAAATCTCTTGAGTGAGATTATGATAGTGTATCAATGCAAAAGAAATCTCTTGAGTGAGACTACTCGGAGAATCTTATGTTTTTCCGATTTTGCTGTTGAGAAGTCTCTTGAAGGAAATTGGCTCTGTCGTGGCAATTTTCACCGAATGGAAAATAGTGAAAATGTTATCTTCACTATTTAACCTCCCTCTCCTGTTTTTTATATTTTAAAGGATCGTCTCACATTTTTTATGGATGACTAAGATTTCAGTGGACCAAAATTTCAATGAAAGAATCCATTCCTGTATCTTGAAATAGTTTCGATACTTTGGGAACAACAATAAAGGCGGAGTTAAGTTTCGTGTTTCTACTGCATCTTAATTCTTAACCGAAGTACACTACAGAGCTAACTATGTAAAATGTGAGTGGCTTTCCAAGATTATTTTGAAAATGATATCTGATGTGAACTCAGATTTTCAACCTAGAATAGATAAATTGTGCTACTTTATTTTTTCCAGTGTAAAGTATAATAAATTGAAGTGAAGGTATCAATCCAGTCATGGACTCTTTTGCCTCCATCACTTTGTCTTGGACACACAGGAACCATTTTTGCAGAAGAAAACAATGTGTAAACAAATAATAGCTTTTAACCTTGAAGTGCTTTCGCTGTTGAAAAAGCCGTTGGAAAATCAAGGGCTTCACGCTACGATATTCAACTAATCATGTAAGGAAACTCATCTGGATTTGCTTACATATCAGTCACTTCTTTAAATCAATGTACTTTAGAAATTTTGAAACTAATTTACCACAGGATGAATTTTTCCTTCAAGAAACTGTATTCAATACTGCATGATCTATGTACTTATTGGATGGACTGTATATTTTTGCAGGATTTTCATTATTAATTTAGCCTCCAAACCAAAATCCTCTAATTTTATGCCTGTGTCACCAAGTTCTTGAATGGCTGAATTTTGATCCTTAGTTTGGAATCTCAACTAAAAATATAATAGGGTTGATAGTATAAGTGGAAAAATCTAGCTGAAACATCCAAGGATGTTTTAACTTTTACAGGTGAAACAAGCAAGCAAAGACAGAAAAGAAAAAAAAGTTTAGACAGTTAATTTTTTGTTCAATTTAAAGATAGATCTCAAATTAAATACAAAAAAGGCTTATATACTAAGATAAATACACATGGATAAAAGGTAGGCAGACAAAATAACCTTAACTAGTAAATGACTACAGACTAAATAACAAAAATAATGTATTATTCCTCTCTCAAAATTGTATTATTCCCACTTCAAATTTAAAACTAATATGCAGGGATCGGAGTTCGAACCCCAGTACTCTCACTTATTCACCTTTAATAAGATGAAATTCTAATCATTATGCTACTAGACAAAAAAGTTTAAAACCAATTTTTGTAGGCGCCACAATAGGGTTGAAACTGCAACCCAACATATTCTTCAATTTGTTAAAAAAAAAAAAAAAGCAGGATGGAAAATTGGAAACAAAAATAATTAAAGAAGACAAACAATTTTGGTGTCATTCATGGCTTTACATCTGAAACACCTCGTACATTTTTCCCAACATATTCTTCCATTGATTTATCCCAATCAAAACCAATTTGGTTAAATACCACGTTGTTTCTAGTTTTCCAAATAAGCGAAATCGCATAGAACCAAACTACTCCAATCGTGTCTCGAGTCTTGATATTGCTTGGAACCAAATTTTTCAAGAGGTATAAATGGTTTTGACTCCCCTTCTAGTAAAGCAATTGGAACTCCCAGCCACTTCACAATCTCTCTCCAAATCGAACCCAACATGGGACAATTGAAGAATATAAGCGGTCTTCCGTTTCCGAATTTCCACATCCCCCATACATAGAGTAGAAGAATTGAGATATTCATTTCCTAATCAAATTATCTTTAGTCGATAATCTCTTATGAAAAAATCTCCAAACTAAAGTTGACATATTCAACGGGATTAATCGATTCCAAATGTCTATATCATTCACACTCAACCTCACCCTCTTCCTCTCTACTTTAATCACTTGATACGCCTCCCTAACATAATAGCTCTCCTCCCTCCACTTTCAACTAATGCCCTCACCTTTTACCCTCTTCACATAAACCATTACAAACTTCCACCATCTCCTTTTCCCATTCAAATAAACTTATCATCCATCTCCAATTAATCTTTTTTACTCCCTCTTCGTCAACTAACATATCTGCCACGTTCACATCCTTATCTAGAGATAAGTCAAACAGTCTCCCAAATAGAACACAAAGCTTATCACCCTCCACTCAAGGATCTTTCAAAAAAAAAGTGTTTTTTTTGTCTCCCACCTCTCTCCTTATATTCTCTTCAAACCAATCTACACCCCCTTGCCCTTGAATTTCTTTAATCTGAATCAAATCCCTCCACCATGATGACCTACACTTATTCCTCTCCTCTAGAGTCTAGACTATTGCCATATTTTTGTTCTAAGACTTTGTACCATAGAGATTCTTTTTCATTTCTAATCCTCCACCACTATTTTCCTAAAAGGGCGATATTGAAGACTCTCAAGTCTCTAACTCCTAAGCCCCCTATCTCTTTAGAATTACAAACCTTATCCCACTTTACCCATTGTATCTTCTTTGCTTCCACACTCCCCCAGAGAATTTTTTTGAAAAGAGATTTTGTGGTTCAATGTGAGATGACAAAAAATTGTCTCGTGGTTCAGTGTGAGACAAAAATGTTAGTTTTTGTCCAGTCTCTTGACCCGTAATTTGTCCAATACCAGAAACAATTTTAAAATCAAACACAATACAATTGAAGTTGTTCTATCCATTCTTTTATTTTTTACCAGATCAAACACACATGATAATCAATTAATGGTTGAAGCTTGTACATCCCTTAACTTTATTTTGCTTATCAAAGTAAAACTAGTAGTATATTGTTATGTTAGTAATTTTTCCTATATTAAGATTTGAACGTGTATTTCAACTCTTTCAATTTGTATAACTCACCCTCAAACTAATTGAACCAGACTACTCTAAAGTTCCTTAATTGTCTTTCAAAATGTTGCTAATATTTTAAAGTATTTGTGCCACTAGTTTTTAAAATATGGAAGAGAAAAAAAAATCTAGTAATTTCTTTTCAGTTCTTTTTTTAAAATAAAGGGCAAGGCCCTATGTTAATATTGAAGAAGAAACATGATAGATAAAAATTAAGAGGGATATTAACCAAAATCCTCAAGGCTAGCAAAATATAAAATAAGGAAGATCTAGTCTATTCTTATAGTAGTTTTCTCTGACTATAAGCGTCACTCCAATATTTCACCAAAAATTGGAGTCAATATCTAAAGTTAAACAAGCAAGTTTATCTATATAGTAATTTTCATCTCTAAAGATATGAGAAACCACGAAAAACATGATTTTAAATAAAATAAAATAAAGAGTTTACCCTAAGTTTCATAGATTTCAAGAAACCATTTTTTTTTACGCAAGATTTCAAGAAACCATGAATGGCCTTATCGATTATTTTTCAATTTGTATGAGCCAAAGTGCAACATGTCAACCACCATTCCTCTATTTAATAATTAATTTATAATTAATTTGTTCCAATTTTGGGAAAGCAGGAATTATGATCCTTTTTTATACACTCTTACGTCTCATTGATGTTGATATTTTATTTATCATAAAAAATATTAATATTTAATTATTTAGAGAAGGTGACTGTTCAGATTCGGCCTCAAGTCCACATCTCCGAGAGATTGTCCGCTTTGGGGTTGACCCGTCACGGTTTTGTCCTTTGTAGAAAATGCGTCTCGGTTGATTTGAAAGGTGTGGGTGTTATATATAAACTACCCTTTGCCTCGAGTACCAAGCGATGTGGGACTATTTTGATGTATCCATAATAGAAGGCCCCTAGTCGAGGCTAAAGGGTTCGCGAACGAAATTTATCGTTCCGACAGACGACGTCACTGTTTAGATCCGACCTCAAGTCCACATCTCCGAGAGATTGTCTGTGTTGGAGTTGACCCATCATGGTTTTGTCCTTTGTAGGAAAGGCGCCTCAGTTGGTTTGAAAGGTGTGAATGTTGTATATAAACTACCATTTACCTTAAATATCAAGTGATGTGGGACTATTTTGATGTATCCAGAACAGTTACTATTATGAACAATATACCTTGTAATAAAGCTCGCTTGATATAATAATATAGGAAATATTTGGCAGATTAGTGACTTCGTCCAACCATATTAACTAGTACTCGACTTAGTAACATAGGCACATAGCTAAAACATGTAACAAATTATTAAATGATCACATGAACTTTGACTTTTACATTAGCTAGGCAACTTGTGTGAAAAACAAGCTATGAGCTATTTTATGATAAATATTTTGTGGCTTCCCCTATGTCTCAATCTCTAAACGAATCTTAATTAAGGACCTTCTCCTTCTATAGTTAGGTTGCTTTCAGAGAGTAGATTCTCTCCCATTTGTACATTTTCTTCAGTTAAATCTGGATCTTTCGGTTAAAATTTTTAAAAAAATATAAAACATAAAAAGATGTTATTTTAATGGTGCGAATGAACAGTGCGAATGAACAGTAAATTTTACAATCGAGGAGATCCTGACTCATTGCTTTTTCATGCTCGTGAAACATTTGAACCATTTATGGCTTTAAGATGAAGATGCTTGAAGAGTTGTCCTTTGAAAAAGTTTGTATAATTGACTAGCTTCCAACCATGTTAATTAGAAATCAAATCTATTATTTTAATTAAGGCCTACACGTACAATATTTTGGACTTATATATAGGAATTTTTTATTTGGGGTGTAAAATCGGGGCAATAGTATCTTTGTAAAGAAAATTAAAAAATATATATATACTCCATGAATTATTGAGGTAGGAAAAAAAAAGGTGAGCATGATATAATGATATGGTCTATCATCGATGTGATTTGTGCATGCAGAATATTTAAATAGAATTATTGAATCTTTAAATTAAATAAATACAGTGTGAATTAAGAACAACAACATGCCTACATTTTTTATTGATATTTTTGTTGACTTAATTAAAGGAAACCATATTCAACGTGCAACATATCCCCCGAAAAATAGGTGTGTCCTACATCTTTATTTTATAACATAATCAGGGGCGTTCCCGAATATTTAGAGGCCCCGAGCTAATAATGAAAATGAATCCCCTAATAAAAATAAATATGTTCTTTTTTAAAATTTAATATTTATTTTTGTGAACAAACAAATATTAATAAAACAAAAGCTCAAAAAGTAGTAGAACAACGACAAGACATAAGCACGGAGGCCATTATTATTTATTGGTATAACTTTGCTCAGCTGGGCCATTATTGATATAATTAAATTGGGTATAATTTTGCTCTATTAAGCCATTATTATTGCTGAACCATTATTGTTGCTACTTAAACCCCCTCAATATAACTAACTATTACATAAATTATTATTTTTTGAGGCCCCATGCTATAGGCATGTTTGCACATGCTGAAAGACGGGCCTGGATATAACAAGCGGCTAAGTTTGTGTAATCGATATTTTTTAGTGTGTTAATATAGATAACTATTTATGTGAAAAGTAGCCATACTCTAGCTAAGACATATATAGCTTGCAGCACAAGTCAAGTCAGATAAATAATGGTTAGGGACAGTTAGAGGTAGTTAGATTGCAGTTACATTTATGTTACTTTGTATAGAGTAGAGCTAAGTATCACATAGTGTATATAAGTATCACATAGTGTATATAAATGTATGAGACTCTTATTTGTAACTCAGATTTGTGATCAATAATATTTTGTTTTCTCTCTTCACTATCAACACATTGTTACAGTGTTAAGCTTCTTCTTCTTATTCTTCTTCTTGTTTACTCTCTTTCATGACTATTCCTAGCTGATTTAACATGATATCATCAACCCGTGGCTTCTGATTTTACAATTCTGCTGCATAATTCACAAATCTCACCCCATTTTTCTATCACTTTCTTCATCAAATTTTCAAGCTTTCTCTTTTCTTTTCATCTTCAACATGTCTATTGAAGGTTCTGTTGGTAGCGTTAATGGTGAATCTTTTTCTAACGCTAATAAAGGTTATCAGAATGATACGTTCAACCCCTAGTTTCCAAAACTTAACCTTCTTTTTGGTTGTGTTTAGTTAATTGATAACTACTTAACCTCTTTTTTGGTTGTGATTAGTTATTAAGAAAAAAAAAATTATTAAAAAAAATGAAAATCAACTTTTGTGTGAAAGTTATTTTACAACATATACAAATATTAGAATCTGTGTAAAAAAAAATTAATAAAGTGAAAGGTAAAAGTGACGGTAAAAAAAGTCTACACCAAAAGGGCATTCTCTTTAAATATTAGTATAGATATATGACATATGATATTTAAATATAATTAAATGTGCTTGAAAATATTAGAGATGTTCAATTTATCTAAATACTTATATGTACAATTACCAAGATAAAAAACATGATTTATCAGAAGTAGGTTAATATTACATTGCTCGATAATATTTTGATACAAATTTTATAAAATTTATTGTTGGATAAAAAGTTATGTTATTTAGATTATATATATATAAGAAAAATTTAAAAACTTTTTCACATGTTATAGATTTTCATTAAGAGATTGAATAAAAGTGCATAAGACCGTTCTGTGAGTTTAACTCAGTTGGTTGAGACATTACATTATATATGTAGGGGATCCGCGTATCCATTTTAAGAGTGAAATTTCTAGTCATTAGGCTATTTGATAAAAAAGTACGTAAAATTTGTCAGCTTTCAATAATATACATAGTCTTAGATTTATATAAAATTTTATATTTATTATTGATGAGCTATTTATAATATAAGCTTTCAATTTAGCAACGAATTTTACAAAATTCGTATTCGTTTAAATGTTATCGAGTGATATAATATTATTCAAATATACTATAGCGGTTTAAATGAGCTTACCATATATAATTTGCAAATATATTGTAGTTATAAAAGGGCTGGAAACACTTGATGTCATAACTGACATCCTGGATTAGATTAAAATCGGTGGTAAAAGGACAAATATATGAACAAACAAAAACAAAAAAAAATTGTAAGTTGAAGCTGAGATAATCAAAATATCTAAACTAAAAAAATTTATTATTTATTAATTAATTCATTTTTATTATATTAAATTTTGTATTGTGAGATAACACCAATTATTATAGGTTATAATTAAAAATGTTTGAACCGATAACCTGATGTCTACTGTATATTCAAATTCAACACGTCCTCGTCCAATAATTCGTCTATTTTCCAATTTAAATTAGTTTACTTTAGGTTGAATTCACATTTTTTTTATAATTTATCAATTTTAAAAATTCAATTAATTAAATCCCGAATTTTGCATTGTACCGAAAAAATAATCAATTTGGCATACACCAGCAATTAATGTTGCTCGTCAGCATGTCCATCGTCTACACACTACACTTGAAGAACAAATTCATTCCATAGAAGTGAAGCAAATCAAAAGATAAATTAACTATTTCGAAGAAATAAAATTGATTGATGGTCACAATTCAAAGATTAAATTGTCCTTTTTTTTTATGAATTTGTAGATGAAATGATAAATAAAACATTGGTTTAATAATTTTGACATTTTGTCTATTGAGCAGGATTTTTCAGATAAAAACAAAGTGGTGTATTCAATAACCTACCATATAGACGTGCTTTTGCTGTTCGAGTTAATAATGTCTGGCCTGCAAGTTCATTTTCATAAGAGTATGTTGGCCGGTGTTAATATCTCTGATTCTTGGTTGATTGAGGTTGTATCTGCATTGCGGTGTTGAGTGGGACAAATCCCTTTTATTTATTTGGGTCTTCCGATTGGCGGTGATCAGCGGCGTCTGGGTTTCAAGGAATCAGTGTTGGTGCGTATTAGGAATAAATTGTCTGGTTGGAAGAGTCTCTTTCTGTCTTTTGGCGGTCGTCTTATTCTGCTCAAATCTATCTTGACATCTCTGTCTGTCTACACTCTTTCCTTTTTCAAAGCCCCCTCAAGTATTATCTCTTCCATTGATTCTCTTTTGATTACAAATTTTTTAGGGCGGGGGGGCGGCGGGTGAGGATGCTAGGAAAATATCTTGGATAAATTGGAAAACTATTTGCTTACGTAAGGAGTATGGAGGGTTGGGGGTGAGGCAGATTACGGAGTTTTACAATGCCCTATTGGGCAAGTGGTGTTGGAGGATGTTGGTGGACAGAGATGGATTGTGGTTTCGAGTGCTAGCAGCCCGTTATGGAATGGAGTAGGGCAGGTTGAGGGAGGGAGGGAGGGAGGATGGGTTCTGCGTGATGGAGGGAGATAGTAAGGATCAGGGACGGTGCAAGAGGGTTTAATGACGGCTGGTTTTGGGAGAGTGTGACGAGGAAGGTGGGGGATGGGTCAGATACTCTTTTCTTGTTCGACCCCTGGCTGGGTGGGATCTCTTTGTGCGAGAGGTTTGGTCGCCTATTCGATTTGGCAGAGACCAAGTCGAGCACGGTAGCGGAGATGTACTCTTTGGGGTGGGAGGTTGGAGGGGTGGCTTGAGTGTGGAGGCGTCGGCTGTGGGTGTGGGAGGAGGAGATGTTAGGGAAGTGTCAGACCTTACTTCTACTCGTGACTTTGCAGGTTGATATTCCAGACATGTGGCAATGGCGACCGACTCTTGGTGTCGGGTATTCTGTTCGTGATGCTTATTAGATACTAACTTCTCAGGATACAGTTACTGTAGAGGCGGCCGAAGATCTCCTATGGCACAAATAGGTTCCCTTGAAGGTGTTTCATGCGTGACCGGTTACCAACGAAGACAAACTTGGTTGCTCGAGGCATTATTTCTTCAGATCTTGCATAGTGCGTGACAGGTTGCGGTGGTGCCGAGTCTTCCCAATATTTGTTCCTTTCCTGCGGCACCTTCGGATCTATATGGCCTCCAGTTCGGACCTGGATTGGCTTTTCGACGGCGGATGCACACAATATCTCAGACCATTTTGTTCAGTTCACTTATTCAACAGGCGGCCTCCGGGCCAGGAGGTCCTTTCTCCAACTTGTCTGGCTTGCTTGTGTTTGGGTTGTGTGGAACGAGAGAAACCGGCGGGTATTCAGCGATTTAGCGACTCCTGTGCATCAACTATTGGACAAAGTCAAGATGTTCTCATACCGGTGGTTGCGGGCGACTAATGTTTCTTTAGCTTCTAACATGCATAGCTGGTGGTCGAGTCCCTTGCTCTGTTTGGGAATCGACTTTTTGTATTCTCTTGTTGTTTTCTGGATCCTCAGTAAACATTGATAGTTCTCCTTGGCACACCTTGTGCTGAGGGGTCTACATATTTCTGTGGTCATATATATTTCATTTTTGGTTGTTCAAAATAAATAAATAAGTGTCACATGTTAAAAAAAATAAAAATAAATGTCGTATTATCAAGTCTTTAATAAATATCCATTCAATCTTAAATCTTAATGCTTTGAACAGGTAGAACATAACAACTTTAATGGTGAGACTGAGTGGTTAATACAATGGTTATGAACTTTAGGCACAGAGGGAAAATGCTAAGGAAATGGGTGAGAATTGCGTACCTTGAATGCTTGAAGTCTACAAGTATTTATAGGCCAAATCTTACATGAGTTTGCATGGAGAGTGACAATTTCACTACCTTGGTGGAGCTAAGAATAATACTATTTTTGTATTATGTGGAATCCTTATTGGCCGAAGCCATGTGTTACGAAGGACGTGTTTGCCCTTGTTATTAAGGGAAATTATGTAGTGTTTGGTAACAAATATTGGAACTTTACGACTTATTACTTTTATGGGCCTTTAGCATTTTTGGGTTTAGTCCAGTCTAAACCACTTAAATATAAACAAAGATTCATTGAATAACCAATATATCTAATTTTAATATAAACATGATAAATCAATTATTCAATAAATCTGAACAAACAAAATACTTCCTCTGTCATTTTGATGTACAATTTTTTAATCATACCCTTACTTTCTCAATAACTTCACTCATATTTTCCATAAAATTTAATAGAGAGAGGAAGAGTGTATAACCTATTATTTTATTTTTTAAAAAAAAAGAGAAAGTAAATGGTGGATTAAATGAGGATAGAATTGAAAAAGAAAATAACAACATGTTTTCTTGATTGGAGGATTTTATGCTAAATTGATAGAAAAAAAGGAGTAATTTATATTTGAGATCAAAAGAAGTAATAAATTGACCTTAAATATAAGTAGGGTTGAGAATATGCCAGACCTGCCTATAGGGGGCCTACGACCTAGCCTATATCGGCTCATGTTAGGCCAAATCAACCTATTTCTTTAAATAGAGCAGACCAAAACTTTTTCATAAGCCTATTTAGCCAAAAGGACTAGACTTCAGGCCATTAACAAAGGCTCTTAGGTCTACAAGACCGACCTATTTAAATAAATATAAATAATATTTTTATACTATTATTATTATATTAAAATTTGTACTTTGATTAAATTATAAATCTATTAATATTTTTAGTAGTTTAAGTTTATTAATCAACACTAATTTTCACATATATAAATGCATTATTATAAACTAGAATTGAAATATGATGTCATATATAGTCAAATTCTCCAAAGTATCATGTTAAATACCAAAAGGAAGTTTAATCTCATTGATTTATTAGTTCATTTGTATATTTAAAAATAAATATAATTATTTATTTAACCGTGTTCATGTGAAATAAACTTTTAAACATGCTAGCAAGCCATATCATACTTTTAAAAGGCAAGACTCGTACCTAAAAAATAAGCCTATGACCGCAATAAACCTTCAATTTTTTGACAGGGTAGACTCAGGCAACAAAGCATAGCTCCGCTTAGCCTATTCGCAACCCTAAATATAAGCAAAAGTTACCAAAGCCAACTTTAATTAATGTTATTCTTTCAAAAATACCCCATTAAAAATAAGCCTATGACCGGCCACATACATTCAATTTTTTGACAGGTTAGACTAAGACAACAAAGTCTAACTTCGCCTAGCCTATTCCTAACCCTAAATATAAGCAAAAGTTACCAAAGCCAACTTTAATTAATGTTATTCCTTCCAAAAATACCTCAATTAATTATTCTACTTTTTAACATGATTGTAGAATTTCAATGCAAATTTAATGTATTGTAACGTTATTTTAGGAATTGCAATAGCTAGAAACTTCACATAAAATCAAGACAAAAAAATAACTTCTTAATAAGTGTGCAAATTGATATGTTTGCTTAAAAATAAAGCCGAAGGAAGGAAATTTTAAAATTTGTAAAATGTTTGAATGCACACTTACCAAAATAAACTTTTACCTTTTATCATTTTACTCTCTGTATTCTTATTTATAAGCAACGATCTACTTTTTAGATTTATTCAATACTTGATGTATCTGAAATATAATATAGTTCAGATACATTGGTTTTTCAATGAATCTGAAAAATTAACTTTTATTTATAATTAAAAATAGAGAGTATATTTTATTTTTCAACATTAGTATTCAGTTCACTGGACAACCTAATATAATTCGGAGATTAGTTTTGTCATCAAGTAGTTTCATCATTGAAGGAAGTACTCCCTCTAGTCATATATACAAAAAGTTTGTTTTTTATATTCATTGTAAAATTGATGTATCTATATTATAATATTATTTAAATACATCAATTCTACAATAAATCGTAAAAATAATAATTATTTTTTATATATAGCACGAGAGCCTGAATATTGGACCAGGATTGAGTGCAGTCACTAATCAGTGACTGCACTGTAGTCAATCAGATCTAAACCATTTATTTTAGATCAGACGATCAGAATTAAAACTCAATTTTATATTTTAAAAATAAACTAAAATTTATTCTTTAAATCATAACTGTCCGATCATGATCGGACGGTCCATATTCACTAGAGCTGTCAAAACGGGCGGCCCGGCCCATTCGGGCTTCGGGCTTTGTCGGGCCGGGTTTAAAAAGGCCGGATAAAAAACGGGCTACAAAATCAAGGCCCGAGCCCGGCCCGGTACGGGCTCTCGGGCTTTCGGGCCGGCCCGTTTTTTTTAAAAACAAAACATTTTTAAAGCAATAGATGAAGGTAATGAAAAAAGAAGAAATTTAAGTGCCCAATAAATTTGACAAAGGGATCACAACATTAATTAATTACAAATAGGTTGAAATTTGTTAGTATTAATGTAAAGTTATTTAAGCTAGTTACAGTTTACGAGTAATTACGTAGAGAAATATTTTACGATCGTGGTTTTATATTTTTAGCTTATTTATTTATTTGTTATAATGCCACGATAAGTTATTTTTACTTTTAGCTTCTTTTCATTTCCTTATGTATATAATTTGCGTTACTAGTGCATGTATATAATTTGCGTTACTGATGCATATTTATTTTCTTAAATGCGCGTTTGATGAAATTGGAAGGTGTGTGTGACGTGTGTGTTGTCTTGCTGCCGTGTTGCTAACTTATTATGTTTGTGTGGACTTTTAGATTGGTGGCCCAAGTAAAAAAAAAAATATTATAAACACCTATTCTTGTTTACTCATATTTTTTATTTTATTTTTTTATTATAATTTAATCGGGCTTGCGGGCGGCCCGCGGCCCACTCGGACCGGCCCATATTTTTTGCGGGCTTTATTGGGCCGGGCTAAAAAGCCTAGATGCTAATTCGGGCTAAATTTTTAAGGCCCAAACCCAAAAAAAAATTGGGCTTTTCGGACCGCCCATTCGGACCGGCCCATTTTGACAGCTCTAATATTCACCAACTACATTGCACACACCAAATCAAAAGTTATAAATTTGTAAATTTGTAACATACTCCTACATGAATGCACATTTCCCAAAATAAAATTTCCACTTTTATCCTTCTCAACAACATTTCCCAATAAACAATTTCAACAGAACAAAGTCAAAGGAACACAAACAAGAACAGAAGAAAAGAACATAAAGGTAAAGTGAACCTTCATTCTATTTTTCCCCCTTTGTTTTTTTCTTCGCACACACACAAAAAAAAAAAAAAAAATCACCACCATTAACAACCATAACTCACATTCCAAGTTCCATCCTTTCCTCCTTCATTCTCATCTCACTCTCAGAAAAAGACAGTTACTGTGTGTGTCTTTGTTTCTGCTGCCACATCACCATCACACAGTTTCTCCATCAAATCCAAAACCAAAGTTTTCATTTTTCTATAAATTATAAACCCCCCATTAATTTTTTTGACCCCACCATTGGTTTTCTCAGAAGATTTCATCACAGAGATGGGAAATTCTTTTGGGTGTTCAGCTTCTGGTGAGAGATTGGTATCTGCTGCAAGAGATGGTGATTTGATTGAAGCAAAGATGCTTTTGGAATTCAATCCTGGTCTTGCAAAGTACTCAACTTTTGGTGGTCTTAATTCACCTCTTCATTTTGCAGCTTCTAAGGGTCATAACGAGGTTTCTCATATACCCTTTTGATTTTTTTGCTTTTTAATGTCTTAAAGTTTATGTTTTCATCATTTTGATTAACCCCCTTTAGATTCTTAAAGTTTTGGTCTTTTGGTTTGTTTCATTAGATTGTGGCATTGTTGCTTGAGAATGGAGCTGATGTGAATTCAAGAAATTATTGTGGGCAGGTACAATTTTCATTTTGTGGCTAATTTTAGTTTTTTTTATTTTATTTATTTTTATATATGGTGCTTGAATCTTGATTGATTTCAGTTTTATGGTTCTTTTGTTTGATTTGACTAATTGAGTAATATGATCAAGGTTTTAAATAGCAGTAACAGTAACGATTGTGGTCGTGTTGCGATCCTTGATATTGAGGAGAATCACATTCAAATGCATCTGCAACTGATGTGACCTAAATCGCGGCTGCGTTGCGGTTTCGCAAACTTAAAAACCTATTATGTCACGACCTATATCACAGCCGCATACCTTTATTTAAAACCTTGGATGTGATTAATATTAGTGTGGTTAATTTAGTGGTAAATATCAGTGTTAAAATTGGATTTTTTTCTTCGGATTTTGGTTCACCTAACTAGTTTGAGAGTGTGATTCTATACCATTGGCTGGCATAGCTTTTGTTTGTATTATGATTCTTGACAGATCAAGGATCTGGTTCTTGTTCAAAAGATGTCACGATGATAATGTGAAGATTTCAAAAAATTTCTTTCGATGCTTCTAAGTTTCATTATTGATACATGTCTATGATGCATTTACGAATATGGTTTTCTAAATGAGATTTTTAATTTTGGTTTACTTTGATCCTTGATTTATAGACAGCTTTGATGCAAGCTTGTAGACATGGTCATTGGGAAGTCGTTCAAACCCTTATGCTCTACCGATGTAATGTGAGTATTGTGACCCATTTTCCGCCCCTTTCTTAGTCTGTTGTATCTGATAAAATCATAAAATTGAAACGTTAAAAGTCACAGGATTCATAATTGAAACCATGTTTGGTGGGAATCGGAATTTTGTGTTTTAGTGTATTTTCCTATTTACATGGTCAAAGTCTCATTTCGTGAATCACGGTTATCGCAAGATTCAAATGATTTGGAATACCTATTTTCTGAATCTTGATTTGACCTTATTATGAATATTGAATCGTAAGATACATTTCCAATAAAATTATACTCCTTCCCGTATCGATTATAAGAAAGAAAGAAAAAAAATCACTTTTTATGTTCATTGAAGAACTGATGTATTTAGTCTATATTATAGACCAGATACATTAGTTATTCAATGAACCTAAAAAGGGAATTTTTTCTTAAAAAGGGACCGGCGGGAGTAACATTTTTAAGTAAAATTAACTTATAAAGCAAAATTATAAGCTGATATTGTCTACTAAACTAAAAATTATTCAATAGGTAGTGATTCATTAGAATGTATCAAAAGTCATCTATAGTGAATCATGATTCAAGATGAGACTCGTGTCCAAAATAAATACACACAACAGATTCATATTGATCGTGTTCAGTTTTGTATCGAGTTGAGATGCGACTTGCATTTATCGTGCTAACCATGTCGAAATTAACTGGATTCAATAACAGGTTATGAAAGCAGATTATCTCAGTGGAAAGACAGCTCTTCACTTTGCCGCTGTCAGTGGACACGTAAGATGCATTAGACTTGTTGTGGCTGACTTTGTTGCAAGTGTTCCTTATGAAATTCTACATGCTCGTGTCGATGCTGACGTGGGTGATGGATTAAATACGAAAAGAAAACAGGAACAAAGGTCTGCCATTCCTCTTCATTGTGAAATTCTCGAAAGAGTACTGTTCTAGTGAATTTCATTCTATATTTTATTTTTATCCGGTCGTGTTGAATGTCTAATATAGTTTCACCGTTTGTGGCATGCTAATATTAAAATGTTCTTTCTATTCATTTCACTATATTTAGCATTTTGTATATTCATTTTTCCCTTACATTTTCATATATAGATATATGCATTTACACATTTTAGTTACTATAGTATTAATCATTTGATAAAAAGTATTAATTGCAAACGCCATGCTTGATTTTTCTTTAGGAGTCATCACGGCATCAAACTTGTTTCACATTTAGTTTATATTAATGTTTTAAAGCCTGAATATCATGTCTTAAATTCTGATTGTTGTTACGTACAAACCACTATGTTGCGGCTGCGGTCAAAATTGCGGCTGCGATGCTGTTGTAGGGATTTCAAAATCCTTTATATTCCATCCGTAATTGCGGTTGCGGACCGCAGTTTAAAACTATACCGACTATACAATAGAGTCGATTTTGTATGTATATTCTAGCTATTTATTTAGTTCATTCCAGTGCAGTGCGTTATGCAAGTTTGTAAACAAGACAGCCGATGCTGGTATTACTGCACTTCATATGGCGGCATTAAACGGATATTTTGATTGTGTACAACTGCTACTGGATCTTAATGCATATGTGTCAGCTTCAACATATCATTATGGAACATCTATGGATTTAATCGGTAAATTTTTTGTTTAGATGATAGTCTAAGTATGTGCTTGTTTTCTCCGTTTCTTCCTGATAATTATTGATGTGCATTGATATAGGAGCTGGAAGCACTCCATTGCATTATGCTGCTTGTGGTGGAAATTTAAAATGTTGTCAGGTAAGAATTTCTTTAACGTTGATTTGTGAGATTAGCCGAAATAATTGCTTATAGTTTAAGTGTTTGTGTATAAGCTATTTCTATTGTAAAAGATAAAATAAAGTTAAATTGTTTTTATATATAATATAAGCTGTTTTGTTAAGCTATCATAAAGAGCTTATGGTAATAAGTTGAAAATTGCTTTGAGACATGTCATAAGTGAAAGAAACTAAGAAAGAGGGAAAAGTGATTTCATTGATTTCAGAAAGTTAGTTACAATTGATTGAGATTCTATCTTATATAGTGATAGAAGCTGAGGGAGTTAGTTACATTGTGTAGCTAACTTGACTAGTTACTAAGAATTCTAGAATCATCTATCAATACACATAAGACTAGCTATCTGCTATATACTCTAACACTCCCCTGCAGAAGCTGGACTTGGCTTGATAAAGCTGTATTTGTCATAGACCCTTAGTTTATCACGAAGAGCACAAAACTTGGCAGCTGAGAGAGGTTTAGTGAGGACATCAGCCCATTGATCCTGGGCAGGAACATGAGAGACTATAAGGCTTTTGTTGAGAACCTTCTCTCTGACAAAAAAGATGTCAAGCTCCATGTGCTTGGTTCTATGATGCAGTGTAGGATTATGAGCCAAGGAGACAGTGCTTAAATTGTCACATAAAATTTTGGGAGTGTAGAATTTGCAACCTAACTCAGTGAGGAGGGATTGAAGCCAGAGAATTTCTGATGATAGATTTGCAAGGCTTCTGTATTCAGCCTCAGCACTTGACCTTGCCACTAGTGTCTGCTTTTTAGACCACCAAGAAACTAGATTAGGTCCAACATAGATACAAGCCCCTGATGTGGATCTCCTATCATCAGGATCAGATGCCCAATCAGCATCACAGAAGCCAATGAGACTGAGAGGCCTGTCAATAGGTGCAGCTTGAATTAAGAGACCATAATGCAGTGTACCACTCAAATATCTGAGAATCCTCTTCACTGCCTTCCAATGTTCTTCAAGAGGATTAGAGAGAAACTGACAAACTTTATTGACAGAGTATGCTATTTCAGGTCTTGTAAGAGTTGCATATTGTAGAGCACCAACAATGGACCTGAACTGAGTAGGATCTTCAACAGGGACAGAACCCACTTTAGATAACTTTAGCGTAGAAGCCATAGGAGTAGGCATACCATTAGCAGTTTCCATCTTGGCTTTTGACAATAGATCTCTAATGTACTTAGCTTGAGACAAGAGAAGAGACCCATTAGCTAAGTGAAAGACTTCAATCCCTAAAAAATAATCCAATGCACCCAGCTGCTTAAGAGCAAATTCAGCATTCAAATTGGAACTTAATTTTTGAATATGAGGCATAGAACTCCCTGTGATGATAATATCATCAACATACACCAAAACAATTAGATGAATGTTGCTTGTTTTCATCATGAAGAGACTAGGATCACATTTGCTAGCCTGAAAGCCATAGCCAAGGAGAGCTGTTTGTAATCTATCAAACCATGCCCTGGGGGCTTGTTTAAGCCCATATAAAGCCTTGTTAAGCTTGCAGATGAGAGTCTTATCAGATGCCTCAAAGCCAGGTGGCTGCTGCATATAGACTTCCTCCTCCAAAATGCCATTCAAAAAGGCATTATTAACATCAATCTGCTGAATGGGCCACTTATTAGATACAGCCATAGTAAGAACAGTCTTGACTGTAACTGGTTTCACAACTGGAGAGAAGGTTTCAGTGAAATCAGAACCAGCTTGTTGATGAAACCCCTTAGCAACAAGCCTTGCTTTATACTTATGAACGGTCCCATCAGGATTTTCCTTGACTCTAAACACCCATTTGCAGCCTATGGGTTGTTTATGAACAGGAGGAGGAACAAGAGTCCATGTATTATTTCTGAGTAATGCATCATATTCTTCCTTCATAGCAGCATGCCAATGAGAGGATAGGATTGCCTGTTTAACACTAGTTGGTTCCATATGAGTTACAAGAATGGTGGGTTGATTTTTAGTCTTAGATCTAGTTAACATATGATGACCGACACGAGGTGGAATAGTGGGTAAGTAGAGTTAGAACTGGAAGCACCAGAATCAGGAGAAGAAAATATATGCTGTGAAGCATTGGAAGTTTGAATGGGAGGAGAGCTGGTGGTAGAGTAATTTGATGAGGAGGAGGGTGTAGAGATTTCAGGACTCATAGGAACAGTGGTGAGAGGAATAGGATTAAGAGGAGGAGACTGAGTTGGGGTACTTGAAGTTGGTGTAGATGGTGGTGAAGATATCTGTTGGGTAGGGGGTGGAGTATTAGTGTTGTGAGAGGGCAAAAACAGGGAGGATTGAGGTGGAGAGGTGTTTGAAGTAGGTGGTATGGGAACAGATTTGTTTTTAGAGAAAATTTGATTGTAGGGAAATCTTTGTTCATTGAAAAGAACATCTTTGGATACATACACTCTCCCATCAGCACTTAAGCACTTATAACCCTTGTAGGTAGATGAGTACCCCAAGAATACACATTCTTGAGACCTATAGGCAAGTTTGGTGGAATGGTAAGGTCTAAGAAAGGGAAAGCATGCACAACCAAATATTTTGAGTGATTTGTAATCAGGGTGTTTGTTTAATAGTACATAGTATGGTGAGTTATTGTGAAGAACAGGGGTGGGAATTCTGTTGATGAGGAAGGCTGCTGTGATAAAGGCATGATCCCAGTATTTCATTGGGAGATTAGCTTTGGATAAAAGAGTGAGGCCAGTTTCAACAAGGTGCCTATGTTTTCTTTCAACTAAACCATTTTGATGATGGGTATGGGGACAGGTCAATCTATGGATGACACCAAGTTTAGTAAGGTGTTGGGTAAGGGGTCTGAACTCTCCACCACCATCAGTTTGAACAGTTTTAATTTTACAATTGAATTGTAATTCAACCATGGATTGGAATTGAAGAAATGTATTGAATGTATCAGACTTTTTCTTTAAAGGATAGACCCACACAAATCTAGAAAATGCATCAACACAAGTAAGAAAGTATGTAAAACCACTAGAAGAGGTGATAGGTGCAGGACCCCACAAATCACAGACAATAAGCTCAAGAGGGAAAGTATAGGCAGTGGTAGATGCTGGTGCATGAAGTCTATGACTTTTGCCTAAGCAACAGTCAGAACAAAAAACATTTTGTGGTTTAGATGAGATATGAATATTGCATATTTTGAGTGCTTCTTTAAGTGCATCATGGTGAGGGTGTCCTAAACGATCATGCCACAAATTGTAAAGAAAAGCAGAATTTTCATTATTGGAATATTGAGATATATTTACATTAGCATTATGGATAGTAGGAAGAGTAAGCAAACTAGTATTAGGCATAGAAACAGAATTACACTGCTTGGAGTTATTTAAACTAGAAGTAGAAATACTAGAATTAAGCAGAAAGAGTTACACTGCTTGGATTTATTTAATGCAGGAAAGGAAACTAAAGGAGAAGCAAATTTATATAGACCATCTGCTCCAACTACTCCATGCAGCAGGACTTCAGAGGAAGCCTGTGATTTGACAACACAGAAACTAGGGTGAAACTCAAAGTACACATTGTTATCTTGAGCAAATTTAGAGACACTCATAAGGTTTTTAGTGATATTAGGAACTAACAGGAGATTATTAAGAGTAAGGGAGGTTTTAGGGTTGGTTTGAGAAGTAAAACACATAGAACCTATAGAGTTAATAGGCAAACCTTGTCCATTTCCCATTAGCACCTGGTCAGATCCAGAGAATGAAGAAGCATCAGAAAGATTGGCTGCATCAGGAGTAACATGGTGAGAAGCACCAGAATCAGGATACCACCATTGATTGTTAAAGGCAGAAGTGCTTCCTGTAAGTAGAGCCTGAGGACGTGGTTGAGGTTGTGGTCTTGGTGAATAACCATAGCCATATCCACTGAAAGGAGCAGGATATTGAGGTTGAAATTGTGGTTGAAATTGTGGAGGTGGTTGAGGCCTATAGCCATAACCAAAGCCAGGCATGGTCCCTGTGTGCCTGTAATGACAGATAGAGGCATCATGATTGCTTCTGTTGCAGATCTGACATGTAACACCTCTTCCTCCACGACCACCACGTCCGGAGCGTCCACCACCCCTTCCATTTCGTCCACCACGGTAGGAACCGTCTCCTCCTTGAGAATTACCTGCAGTTACATGACTAGAACCAGTAGGAAATGAAGAATTAGGAGTTGGAGGAGCTTCACCATCAGAGTTAGAGGTCGAAATTGGTAGTGAAGGAGTGTGAGCAAGGTTAACTGATGCAGCATCTGTAGCACTCTGCTTCTTGTACTTTTCGAGGCGCAATTCGTGAGCAAGAAGATCAGATTCAACCTCATCAATCGAAACGGTTGAAGATTTGCTCGAAATTGCAGCGACGACGGAGTCATAATCCTCCGGAAGAGCATCAAGAACGATTTCGATCAAATTGCGAAGAGGAACGGGATCACCTACTGAAATCAATGACTCGTTGATAACGCGAACGCGTTTGATGAACTCCGCAATCGTACGATCGCCTTTACTGAGAGATCGCAGTTCCGATCGTAGTTGACGCGCTTTGGTAGTGAGCAAAGTATCAAAGTGAAGGTGAATCGCATCCCAAACTTGCGACGAATACGTGAAATCAACTACCTTAGCAAGAAGCGAGTGCGAATCGGAGATAGTGGAGAGAATCCACGTGCAAATCAAGGCGTCGTGTTTCTCCCACTGTAGATACAAAGGATTAACAGTACCTGAAGCAAGATCTTCATTCGTGAGAAATTTTTCTGG
The DNA here is from genome assembly GCA_030408175.1 of Trifolium repens. Classification (NCBI taxonomy): domain Eukaryota; kingdom Viridiplantae; phylum Streptophyta; class Magnoliopsida; order Fabales; family Fabaceae; genus Trifolium; species Trifolium repens. The sequence continues at coordinate 13,223,644 of CP125846.1, forward strand.
AATTTCAGGATTTGTGATGTATTTTTGAAGATCAAGACCGCGAATCACACCGGAAATTTGTTGTTTCCACTGCTTGAAGTTCGTATCATCAAGCTTGAGGGAGATGAGGTTTGCGATCTTGTTGCCTTGAAAGAGATTTTGGTCCGCCATGGATCGAGAAGAGAGAAGCTCTATGATACCATGAAAGAAACTAAGAAAGAGGGAAAAGTGATTTCATTGATTTCAGAAAGTTAGTTACAATTGATTGAGATTCTATCTTATATAGTGATAGAAACTGAGGGAGTTAGTTACATTGTGTAGCTAACTTGACTAGTTACTAAGAATTCTAGAATCATCTATCAATACACATAAGACTAGCTATCTGCTATATACTCTAACAATAAGCTGTTTCCATAAGTTCTCACAAAATATTCCACGAAAGTTTTTATTAGTAGATAAGCTCAAATAAGTCAATCTAAATAAGCCTTGAATCTGATATGATATTCTTATTTTTTTTCAGATCCTCCTTTCAAAAGGCGCCTCTCGGATGGCTTTAAACTGCAACGGGTAAGATATTGTGAACGGAGATTCAATTCCAAATTTTGTTTACTTTATAACATAATAAATACTAATTTGAATTTTCCCTTCAGGTGGCTTCCACTTGATGTTGCTAGAATGTGGGGCCGTCATTGGCTTGAACCGTTGTTGGCACCCAGTTCAGATACCGTTATATCACCATTCCCTACTTCAAATTATTTGTCCTTGCCCCTCATGAGTGTTCTCAACATAGCCAGGTAATTTTTATAGTCAACAAATCTAGATAATGAAAATCACAAACATCTGCGGAAATAATGTACCAAAATATTGCGAATTAGTGTAAAAACGAAACTAGAGTTTTAGGAAGATATGAAAAATTGAAGTGTATGGTAGTCAAAAATCGGGATTCAGTTTGTTGGATTGCACATTTTTTGTGATCTACGTAGCTATGTCTGAATTAGTGCTTGTTCAGAATTGCCTTAACGGACTATAAAAACGTGTTACTGCCGCGATTCTGCGCTTTCTCTTTATGAGCATAGCAACTAGAGTTCATGATTTAGGTTTTGCGACCTGTTTGTACATTAAAAATCCCTTAACCATAAGAATATGTGCTCCCTTAAACAGCAAGCAGCCACATACCACCGACAAACCCTTAACCATTCATCAAACCAAACTAGCGATCTGGTATTTGATGCTGTAGTAGCATTGAACCAAGGAAGAAAGAGCCGCCTCTGCACCACACATGGGATGAGAACAATGTAGTAGATGAGTGCCAGTCAAACAGTCATGTATGAGAAATGTAAGGTAGAAGTTGTTTTTGGTTGGGAAGAAATGCTTGAGACATGGTTTGAAGTGTCAAAAACATAAATTATGAAGGTGGTGGTGGTGGGATTGCACGATCTCGCCAATGAGTCTATGCAATGTGATCAGATTGCTTGCATTCTAGAAATATGATTGTGAAAGTCTAGTATACAGTCTATAGATTTGCATAATATTTAGACTATTATAAGTCTTGAAGCACAAAGATTTTTTCTATTACAAGAGTCTTGAAGACATTTAATAATAAAGAAATTACACTCTTCTGGATGTCATTTGTTCCTGACTTCCCGTGATTTACCGAGCGAGAATTAGGAGTTAAAATATTTCTGTTATATTCTCCTGATGCAAATGGAACTAATACTGATTTGAATTACTGCAGAGAATGTGGATTGCATTCATCTACGACCTCCTCCAATGAGATCGACTTCTGTGCTGTCTGCTTGGAGAGGCCATGTTCAGTGGCTGCAGAAGGTACTGTGTTCTAACTTCTTAATATCTTTATTTTTGTGTGTTCGTCTTCATGATGATATATAATGAACTGCAGTTCTTTTTCAAATTAATAAAGGGTATGTGGCAGATATCTCACTCCATAAGTTATAATCCCATATTTTGGGAGAGATTTTGTGCTTTCCTCATTTTCAACTTTTTTTTTTTCTAGCATATCCTACGTTTATGATATCAGATCTTATATTATTTTTATTTTGGTCCAGCACGTTCAATAAAAAAGTACTAACATGCAGACAGTTACAATTTACAAATGTCATTTTATCTGCTAATGCTTTTGTTGATAAAAATGATGAAGATTACAAAATTTTATGTGATTATTTCAAAAAATTCAGTTATTTGATTATGTATAGAAGGCTAAAAATTCTAAGATAGTTAAATGAATGATAAAATTGGAAGAAAAAAAAGGCAACACCAAACTTGGTATCACTTTTGGATATATATGTTATGTTTTACTTATAATGTGTACCAGAGATGACATAAACTCAGTTTTTTTATGTCATGCTCTAACTTATCAACCTAACGCTGTCATACTCGTAGTCATTTGTCAAAGGCTTGCACATCATACTCATAGTCATTCATGTTAAGGGCATGTTTGAATTGGTTTATTTGAGTTTATCTACTGGCATAAACACTTGAGAGACTGAAACAGCTTATGGAAATAGCTTATGACATGTCCATAAGCTGTTTTTAACTTCTTTCCCTAAGCTCTCTGAGATAGCTTATGAAAACATATTATAGCTTTTATGAAAATAGATTGACTTTGTAGAAATAGTTTAAACATAAACACTTGTGCTATAAGCTCTTAGTTAAGTTGTTTATCTAAACATGGCTATAGTGTAAGTAATTGATCTCAAAATTTTTCCATGCAGGATGTATGCATGAGCTTTGTGTAAGATGTGCACTCTATCTTTGCTCGACAGCCAATGTTTCTTCTGAAATGCATGGCCCTCCTGGTTCTATCCCTTGTCCCCTTTGTCGACATGGAATAATTTCTTTCGTCAAGTTACCAAGTTTCAAACCAAAAGAAAATAAATTACATGGATCACTCAGCATGTGTACACCATGCATACAACATCCACGCGATGTAGATCAACCATCGCTTTCTCATAATACACCAGAAATTCGAAAAAACCGGGTAGCTTCTGTTTCTTCCGAGATGCTTTGTCCTGTCACTTGTACACCGTTTCCGTCTGTAGCAATTCCTCTATGTACTACATGCAATGATGGTCCTTGTCCACCATTTGAACCTCAGGAAGATGAAACACAAGACGAATCACCTCGTCACTCACAAGCTTCGACAACAGATCAAGATAAAATGGAAGGGCCAAAACTTGTGAAAACTACATGTTCAAGTATGTTTTGGGGTAGAAGAAGTTGCAGCAGGGAGAATCAATGCAATTCAGAAATAAATGCTTGATTGATTCACTAGACAAGTATGCAGCTTTCTTATTAGGGTAAAAATGCTTTTTGTCTCGATAAAATTATGACTTTTTAAAGTTTAGTCCCTACATAAATTTTATTCAATTTTAGTCCCTATTTTTATTATTTTTAAAAAAGTGAGTTCTTTTAGTCCCTGCATTTAGTTCCTATAAAAGTAAAATGGTTAAATATGTTTTTAGTCCTTGCACTATTTTAGTCCATTTTTTAGTCCTTACAGAAGGAACTAAAAACATCCGTTTTTATAAAAGGTTGGGACTAAAATAAAAAATGGATATTTTATAGGGACTAAAAACATACTGGAAAATTGAACAAAACTTATTAGGTAAGGACTAAACTGGAAAATTCATGAATTTATAGGGACTTAAGTCATATTTAACCCTAGTTATTATGTGTGGATATTATTTACAATCTTAGATCAACAATGGATGTATGCCAAGAAGAAAACAAGCTTCATTGCTAGTGTTTGGTGCAAAGGCTGCATACTTGGTGAAAGATAATTTTTCTTGCATTTCAGCATTTTGCTTATTTATTTACAAGTTATGATATTTAGAGAGGGTTTGAAAAATTAGTGTGAAGAGATTGTTATTGTAATTGATTGCAATTGGATTTCATTGTCATAGAAAAAAGATTGTTTTTTAGGGAGAGTGATAAAAAAAACACCTTTTTTCTTTTTTAGCATATGTATCAAATTAGTATTAGTAGGAGGTTTTGTATATTATGTTTGTTATGAATTTTATAGGTTTATAAAGGATAATTTGAGTACTTAATCTTTATGTTTTTCTTTGTCATGCAAATTTTTAGCTATTCAGTTAAAATATTTGTCCTTTGTTTTAGATTGCTTCTTCATTAACTTATGCTTTTTAGTTTTAACACTTACTAGTTTGCATGGAAAAACACCGAGACGAAAGAAAAGGGTGTGAAAACTTCGTATCTTTTTGTTGAAAACACTTACTTGACCCTTAAAGGTCTAACATGTAAATCGTGGTTGCGATTATGTAGTGACTTTTAATATTGTAGATAAATGCGATTGATGTTTTAGTTTGTGATAATAATGTGGCTGCAATTACGATTCTAATATGATTGTTTAAGTTTCCAAAACCTTTACATTACAGTTGAAGTTGCGGAATGCAATTTAAAATCTTCGCTTATAGTGATTAAGTGTAACAAACGCTTCTTTTTTTAATGAAATAAAATTTAGATTCGGGAGACACTTTATGCAAGGTCATAGAGAACTGACAATTTCATTGAAGAATTTTGAACTTAAACTTAAGTCACAATGAATGTGAGCAGAAGATTTAATACTCGATTGTTTTCACGGTGAACAACTTTTCAAATGCACGAGCTCTCAAAAGTTTAGATTTTTAGCTTTAGAAAGTCACGACCATAACACGTAACCAAACATACCATCAAGTCATCAACCATGTGTTAAGAAGAATCACATTTGGTTGTAATGAACACTAATGAATGATGAGAATATTTCTGTTTTTGTCAATGTAATGAACACTCTTTGATTGAAATATTTATGTTTTTAGACAAATAAATAAGATTAAATTTTCATTTTTATTTCTTTTAAGAATATATTATACTGTTTGATTTATGGCTACTACTCCACATGTTATTTAGCATTTGTCCCCACCTAATTTACATATGAAATCAATCAATGATGATGTTTTTATGAGAATCCAATATCTCAGGTATTGGAAAAAATCTTTGATCTTTCACATCCAACTAATGAAATGTTGCCACGTTTGTAATGTATCCATTAAAAAGGAGAAACGTGCCTTTCTTTTAAGGGCAATATTAGGTATTCTGCTTGTTTTTCTGTCCCTTCCTTAGGTGTTTGTTTTTTAATATGATATTGTACAAGAATATATTCACATCCAAGTCACACTTTTTGAAGACATAATATATTTGAGCAATCATATATATGTGCTTTATTTCCATTTATATATTTTTATACTTTATCTCCATTTATAAAATTTGAAAACAATTTTCATGGTTAATTATACAACAATATTTACTTACCATTAATGTTGTTCTCTATTAATTTATAATAAAACTGCCTAAACAAAGTTTAAATGGTAGTACATTTTAGAAGAATCATTTAGATAAAATTTCGTGAGAATTTGGTTGAACTATGGTTAAAGGTGCGTTTGATTCGTAAAATAGCAAGTATTGAATAGTACAGAACAAGATAGTACAGGATAGGACAAAATTGTTCCGAAGAGAGATAGGTACATAATATTTTTTATATTCGAAATTAAAATAATTTTTTTTCGTATTTTATAAAGTTGTACTATATAAAAAGTTGTACCGTGGTGATGGACAAAAATTCATGTTTTTGTGTTGTCCCTTACTACCTATTTTGTTCAGTTCCATAGTCAGTTGCTAAACCAAACAGAGAACAATAAAAGTTGTACGGTTCAATTCTCTGTCTTTTAGCAAATCAAATACACCCTAAGAGTCTATACCTAAGTATGCTCCTTAATTATATTTGGTAGATAGTTGATGAATATAACAAGATGTCACAATTTATTAACTATCCGTTCAACACAATTAACAATGTTTTTGAGTGTGATTAATCATAATTTTGGTCTCGCTTATGTTGCTGCAAATGCAAGAATCAAGAATGAGATGAGATTCAACATGTTTTTCCATGACGATAGAGGTGTTTCCTTGATAGTAAAATTGTAGTTGATAGTGTGCACTACAATGAAGGTCCCTTCTACCATCCATTTCATTATGGTACACACACTACAATCAATTTGTTTTAACTTTTTCTTTTAGTTTGTGCTTTTAGATATGATTGTGTGTATACGGGTTGAAGTGAATCTTATATTTTGTTTAATAATATCTTTTATTAGCTTGTACAAAAAATTAAAAAATAAGTACAAGATTCAACATCATTAAACTTTAGAGCAGTGTTTGGTCCACAATTTCCACAACTCACTTGCAATACAAACTACAAAAGTACATCAAGAATATGTGCAACCTTTTAAACATAACCCAACTCTAAGGTAGCATGGCATTATCGCGGTCGCGACCACAACACGATTCTTAATATTACATAAAATATAATTGATGTGACTATAGTTGCAGCCGCAACGCAGTCGCAAAAACATAAAAAGATTTGATGTTGCAATCCCAATTAACCTCAAACCAATTTTTAAAAAACTTGCCCCCAAAGAAATAGACAAAAGAAAAAGTGAAAATTGAATAGAGATTTCAACAAAATCTATATCCTTATTCAACAATGACAAACCCTAAGAAAAACCATAGGAAACCATTCAAATTCAGATATTAGGCTGAAATTTTTTTATTCGTTGCATCCTTTCAGCTTCGGGAATTGATAACGAGTTTAATAGACATACACTGTAAAATAATTTTACTCTGGCGTTCAATAAGATCTCACAATATTGTCATGTAAGCTTCATTTGTAACCGCAAAATGTTGGATTCTCATTGAAACGTCAATTTAAAATTAGTTTATATTGACGGTGCATGCTTAATTTTGCATTGATCACCTTCTTCTTGCCGCAGTTTCTCTTTGAGCATTGAAGTAAACTGCAGCAACAGGTAAGCCAAGGTTATTCTCATGTGAGAACCTTCTTGTGTTGAAATTGTCTCTAGAATTTGGGGCTCTCACTGTTTGTCTCCCTCTCTGTTTGAACAAGATGAAGACATATCTATGGATTCCTATTACTGGCTTTGGATTCTCATACTCCACAATCTCCTTTCCTGCATTAAAGTTCCCTTGATCATTAAGATTAAAATGATTATTTTTACAACTTAAGTTACATTTCTTTGTATGTTGCAAATAATAAACTTTTCTTGGTATACAATTTTAGTCTATGTTTGGTTCCACTTTTAAAGGTATCGGAATTGATAGTAAACATGTATAATTGATTTTGACATATTTAATTTTTATATAATAGAATTAATTTTGACTTCAGAATTGATTTTACTTGACTGCCATAAGAGAGATAGTGGGACTAACCAAAAGAGACATCTGTGGTACCTGGAATATCTGTGACCATCCTGGCAAATTGATGACACAAAATTGATAAAATTAATTAATTAATTAATTAATGGTACAAAAATGAAGACATGAGAAAGATAGAGTTTTGATTATACAAACCAATGGAGATGTTCCCTTAAATGTGGATCACTAGGACTAGGAGCATCTGGGTCTGTCATGATCTACAAGTTTCATCATTTGGTATATTATCATATGTTAGTACCAATATATAAAAATAGACATGTACGATGTGTCGGTTTAAGAGTTTGATCTTATAATTTTAAGAGATATAGAATTCAAATCCTATATAAAATGGTTTCCAAATGAGTATTAATGCAATTTAAATTAATAATACTTTTCTCCTTCTCCAAATTTTATTTAAGAATAAATATAACATCATATCTATGTTCATGTCTCAAGTTTGAACTTCAATAGTTCAAACAGTTAAATGGAGAATTCAACGTTGATTTGATTTCAATTGTATCTTATTTGGTTAAACCGGACTGAATCACGGTTGGTTCATCTGGTTCTTATTATATGTATTTTGTTATTTCGTTATATTTTTTCTTTATAAATATTTGTTAATTTATTATCTGGTTCAATCCTGAGATGCGTTTAAGGGGTGGCAAGGGCGGGCTCTGGCTCCTCCCTTCCATTCCACTCCTAATATTATATATATATATATATATATATATATATATATATATATAAGTTGTTCCTTTTTATATATGAAGTGGTAGAGAAGTAATCACCAATTATTATCCATAAACTATAATTTGTATGTATGACCATAGTATAAATTAGTTCCGATAAATAAATCGGTATAAAATAGTTTTATATCAGTATAATTTAATATCAATTCGTATAAAGTACAATTAAATTTTTTGTAATATTTTAAAAAAATTAATCAACCCCGATTTGATTTTTTTTTGGATCAGTCCCTTTCAACCATGGTTGAACTGACATGACTTAAAAGATTTCATTGATTTGAATTTTAAAGCATTATTTTATAAATAAATAAAAAAAATCAAAGAAAAACATACTACATAGTCATATTTTCTAATAATAAATTGAGATTATGTTAAAAAAATTCACATCGGATATGAGTTGGCGTGAGTTGTGTTAAGAAGTCTCACATCAGTTGTGAGATGGTCTGAATATGTGTTTATAAGTATGAGGGAATACTCACATTATAAATCGATTTTGTAAGGATGAATTAGGTCCAATACTTAATTCTAAGATGATATCAGAGCCTTTCATATAGATCCCGTGGACCACCTGCTATTGGGCCACCTGTCATTTATATCCACGCATCAAGCCCATTAGTGTTGGGCATGAGGGGGTGTATTAAGAAGTCTCACATTGAATATGAGTTAGTCTGGACAAGTGTATATAAGCAAGTGACAGTCTTCATCTTACAAGTCAGTTTTATAAGATGAGTTAAACTTCTAATAATTTCTAATAGGTTATCATCAACAAAGATACACATGTCCCATTCCCATATATTAAAAGAAATTGAAGACACATATATATTGTTATATAGAATGAATGAGTAACTTACCAAAGTATAAGCAGACCTCAAGTCATCACCACCAATATCAACCCTTGGCTTGTTCATAACAATAGAAGGCATTAACTCATGACCATTTGCAACTTGTTTGGTGGAATATGTCACATTCATTCTTACACTTGGATTGAAAATGTCAACAACTTCTCCTATCACTCTTCCAACAGAAAGTGGTTCCAATGACCTAGACATTATAAAATCACACAATGAGATGCAAAGCTAAGGAAAATATGCTCTAATTATGAGTGTGTATATTTGGGTAGTGAGTTGTTGAAGTAATTTATAGGCACAATAACATAAGAATATATATATATTTAGAAAGGGAGATAAAATGAACTTGGTTTGGTTTTAGAAGCATAAAGAAAGATTCCATACATGTTTTGCCTATTTTAGGAAAAGGATTTCTATTTAAAGTATCAACTTTGTATTATTCAAAATTGTTAAGGGGGGCACATTAGATACTATATTGTATATAGAATTCTTGATGTTTATAACATATCAATTTTTATGTTTGATTTTAATGGAAGAATCTTTAACTTGTCTATGTCGTATTGGATAGGTGAGAATGAAGAATTTTGCCTCTATTAAATAATATATCTTTGGCAAATGTGAATTCAACTTTATGATAAGGTGCTAAATTTCATGCACATGATTTGTCATATCAATGAAATAGTAAAACATATCAAATTGGGGCTTTGTTTTTAAAATTGATATGGAGAAACAAAAGGATCAAACTAGTTTGGGATAAATTTCTATCGAAATAAAGATCTTGTTACTTTGAACACTAATGTTATATATTGGGTTTATCTCTAAAGGTTTAGTGGCACAACATGTTGGTTTATTATTTATTCATTTGTAATTTTATACATATATTGTTAATCTTGTCAATAAAAACAAATATCATCTTTTGTTCCAAATCTCATTATTTTATGTTTTTGTCTAGTAGCTTGGTGGTTAAAAGTTTCATCTGAAAGTATTTTTGAAAAATAGATTTTTTCTTGTATTTTTGAAAAATAGATTTTGTAAAATCGTTTGTCAAAATATTACAAGTTTTTTATATTCGTTTTTTTTAAATTGAAACACTAATCATAAACATACATTATTGAATATCAAAATATGGTCAAAATTGCAATTTTTCCAAAAAGTTGTATTTCAAAAATGATATTTATGAAAATCTATTTGAGTCACGTGTCGGTGTCACGCACAATGAGAGTCATGTGTCCACGTGCGATATTTTTCATGAATTAAATCACTTTAATTTAGCCGCATGGAGATGCAGCTGCCGCCCTACAGAGAGTCTGAAAGCCTGGCTCTTGAAGCAATTAAATTCTTCATATGTGTGATGTTTAAAGATTGAAAGCAAAATCATTGATCTTGGGTATCTAGACTCATTAACATAGTGGTAGAAAGAATATTAAACTGCATCTAAACTTGTTAAGTCTTTTTCTCTCGGTGTCAGTGTCGACCGCCTTCTTTAAGGCCAACAGTCTTCTACTTCTAGTCGACTGCTCTATTACGGGCTTCCCTGTATCCGGGCTCTGCTCGGAAGAGGCACCAATTTCGGTGCTTGCTTCCCTTGACTGGGGTGAAGTTGTAACAAGGTAGCCGTAGGGGAACCTGTGGCTGGATGGAATCCTTCCTGATGAAAATGCATGCCCTCTTCCCCCAACCTACGGGGCTAGCTTGCTGGAATGCGGGCTTTGGGCCCAAAGGAGATCGGGGGCGAGTCAAGAAAGAAAAGCTTGAGCCTACCTTTGCACACCTCCGTTACTCTTTAGTAGGGATGGGCATGGTTTGGTTTTAGAGGAAAACCGAACCGAACTGAACCAAACTGTTTTCAAAATTTATAATAACCGAATCGAATCAAATGTAAAAAAGATAAAAAAAATTCTTTTATTAAAAATTATATGCAAGTATACACGAATTTAAAAAATTCACTTCAGTGCCTATTTGAGCAAATAAAAAAGAAAAATCACTACAATTACAATCGAGCAAACTCAATAAGTAAAGTCAAACATAATGCCTAGACTAGTACAATTATAGGACTCCATAAGTTAATCACAAATCATCCAAAGATTTCAAGCGCTGCCTAAATCATCAAATGTTAACCAGTATATTCAATTTGAGACATGTTGGATGTAACAGAGACCGGATCACTTTTCTACGCATTTAGTAGACAATTCTAGTGTTGTATTTCACGATCTTCTTTACCCCTTTCCAGTATAATTTTTCTCTTCTATGAGAATCGAACCATGTGTTCAATTCAATTCCACCGTCAATTGTGCAAATTGGATGATGCAACGACATCCGGTTTTCGCACCATGTCCAAAGGACATAAATCTAGCAAATTTTGTTCAAATTCACCCTCCAAAGGATTAGTCTCAACACTCTCAAGAATAGGTTCATCATTTGAAATCTTATCACTCTCAATTAAATTGGAAACACAATTAACCCATTGTGGCAAAGATGAAGATATATTTGACGTATCACTCTTTGTCCCATTCAAAATAGCAACCATAGCTTCAATGGTAACAACATTGTTGAATGCACTATTCTTCCCCTTAGTTATGGCTTCAAATTCAAGTTTTTTAGCTTCATAAGCTTTTGAAGCCTCTTCTGCTGTGTCGAAAGTTCCTAACCAATCGCGCTTACGTTTAATCGGGTTGCGAATTTCGGCAGACCATCTTCCCGATTTCCTCATTCGAACACCGGTATATTTAATACGAGGTTGTTCTTTCATTAAACTCTTGTTCAATCCATTATCATTATCGACCATTGTTTTATCGACATTAACTATGTCATCTGAAACATTAGGGACTGAAAGTTCAAGCACAACTCTCTTCCTCTTCCTTTGTTCTTTCTCAAAAAAATAACTTTCTTCATCTGATGATGAGTCAGTTGCATCAGGGTCATCATAGACAACTCTAATCCTTCTTGTGTTTTTCGCGAGATTGTGACTCGGTGAACGGACCATGATCAAAATTGCGGACAACTGCAAACGCTAAAACATCAAATGGATCAAATTGAATGATAAACCTCTCAAGAAATTGTAATGATAATCTTCACAAAAACCCTTTGAAATACACAAAACTTATTTTAGGAAACTAAATAAAAAAGGAATGAAATAAATAAATATAATTTTTAAAAGAATCAAGTGAGATTCACTTATAAAAGAGGCGTAAAAAATATTACAAAATAGTTTTGGATGAAAATCTCTGTAACAACCGATCGCTAATTGGTAATGATGATTGACGATAAATTTGGTAGGAAGAATCACAGTTTGATCTCCCGCAACCGCTATCGGAAGAAGGCTAGAACCACAGCTAACCCCCAAACCAGATTAAACTGGTGATGAAAATCAAAATAATATCTCTGAACAAACAATAATTCCATGAAAAATCTTGTGAATTTTTTTGGTAAGGGAAAAATCTTGTGAATTGTGTTTGAATGAATCTTGTGAATTGTGATAGGTATTATTACATTATCATATAAAAGAATTCTTGCTTTGCTTTTTTTTTCCTCGTGTAACAAAAAAAAAAAAATCTTAGGTACCCTAAGGGTTTGTTTGGTTCAATCGAGGGGGAGGAGAGGTGCGGGGAGGGATTTTTAAGGAGGGGAGATGAGGTAAAATATAATTTATTATGTTGACAAAATTACCCTCACTTTTTTAGTAAAATTTTAAATTATCTTTGTTGGAATATTAAAATTTTAGGTTATATTTTTTTAAAACAACAAAAAAAATTTAGGTTTTCTACTCATTAGATTTTTTTTTTATTATATATCCATTAGATTTCTTTTGACGTAATATATCCATTATAATTTAATTCTTAAGGGTAAAAAAGTAAATTACTTCTCTTATTCTCTCATCTCCTCTCGTTAAAAAGTTGAACCAAACATAAAAGTTTAAAAAACCATTTTGATGGTTTAATGGTTTAGATTGTCTTATATAAGAAACCAAAATTATTGTTAAATGGTTTTAAATAATAATTATAATTGTACCCAAAAAAATAAAAAATAATGATTCTAATTATAGGTTGTACTTCAAAACCATCTTATGCACTTAATGATTTTGGAGTGTATATATGTGAAACCATTCCCACAGCAAAATGGTTTAGGCTAAAAATGTGTGAGGACAAAAAAAATTTGGGCCCACAAGTCATCCGGGGGTGCGTGAGAAATTTGGGGGTGCACGAAAAATTTGGGGGTGCATTAGAAATTTGGGGCATGGGGTGCGCGAGAAATTTGGGGGGTGTGTGAGAAATTTAGGGGATGCGCGAGAAATTTAGGGGATGTGAGATTAAGTGTGAGTGTGTGAGTTGAGATTGGCTAGAATTATTACATGTGGATGCTCAATCTAATGGGTGATATTGACTTATGTACCATGCATAAGGATTACCCTTATGCATAATAACTTCACCCCTTTTCCACATCCACACTTTTCCTCCAATCTCCCACCCTAAACCAGATATCTCTCTGCTACCGATCAATTCTCCACCAGATATATAAAATTTAATTAAAACAATTTAATTAGTCAATTTGTTATTGGGACCATATTTTTACTGGCTAGCTGAGATTCCAAATTTGACCATTTATCAAAAGGACAAAAGATTTTAGGATCAAATTGGGTCTATTGCAGTTTGGGAAATACATGCGTAGCCATCTTTTGCCAAATACGGTATAGAATTACACTTTTGCAATCTTTTTCAATTATTATATCATATATTTTATGCATACAAAATAACAAACATAATAATTATCATATTATATTTTTAATATCTTACTGATAATAATTATATATATATATATAAATGATAAAATTAACGTTGTAAAACAATTACATTTAAGAAAACTAATCATTTTGTAATACTTTAAATTTTATAAACAAAAAATTTAAATAAGCAATCAAATAACTTTATGTATTTTTTGTTTAAAAAAGAATTAAATAGTTTTAAATAAAAATCATTAGAAAATAAACTTGTTAAATTTTTTATATGAATCATAATTAAATAAATAACTTAATTATATATGTTAGATAAGCTAAATAATTATATAATATATTTTATATGTAAATAATAAAACTACCATTGTAAGAGAATTATATTTAATTAGTTCTAAAATTTAAATTAACATCCCAATTTTATAATTTTTTGATAACTATTTTATTTTAGAATATTGTAATTTTAGTAGAATTTTTATTTTCAGATTATTTAAATTACAAAATTATCCATGTGAGAAATTGTAAGACCCAAGATTTCTTTGTATAGTTGGTTTAAGGAATATTAGGGTTTCGATGTGTTCGTGTGACGAAACATCGTGTAATTATTAGCTTTTGCTGTAATTGAGCCTGTTTAGTGCTCGTGCACTGTAATGGTACAGACTTTTGTCTTGTGATCCTGTTGCTTGAATAAGAAGTTATTTGTGGTTTCAGAATAATAAGTTTTGGATTATTCTTGTTTTTGGAAAAACGAGTAGGATTTTACCCGTCGTTGGAAAATCTTACTGCGTCTGTTTTAAGTGAGGTTTCGGATGGAAGTTTTATATATCTGCGCGGGTTAGGATATATTCTGAGATTAATTTTCTAAGGTATGGAAGAAAATTACAGTCGCGGAAAAAGATTCGGCGATAAGTTTTGGAAATGTGAAACGTTAGACGTTCTTTCCGTAGGTCTTACGTTTTTGTGATTTACGTTCGTCGCGGCGCGCGAGAGCTGAACGTGTGAGTGTTTCTATGAGGTATTGAGTTTAATCTCAAGTGGATTTGGTTTGGTTTGATCCAATGGCTAGGGTTTTGTCTTGGCGATGTGTTTTTGATCCAATGGTCATGAGCTAGCAAGAGCTTTAGCATAGTAAGGAGGTTTGCTCATTGTGGACTTAGAAACATCACCAAATTATCTCATTCTTTCTCTCTTTCACGTGAAACTCCATTTCACTTTCCAACCTTCACAAATTTTCCATTCTTCACCATTTCACTCCATTTCAAGCTTTGGAGCTTTGAGGAAAGTTGTAGAGAATCACTTTCTTGAGGTAACCCTCTCTTCTTATCTCCTAGGTTGGTAGATTTTTAGAGTTTTGAGGTTTTTTGGTTTATGTTCTTAAGAGGGTTTAGTGAGAAAGGTTGTTCTTGCTAGTTCTTGTTTCATGAAAGTTGTTCATGAGAGTTTAGTAAGCATGCTAGGCTTTGTTGTTTTTGTTTTCCATGAGTTGGTGAAAAATCTCATGAGAAAAGTTAGGGTTTTGGTTTGGTTATGTATTGATCAATTACATGAGGTTATGTTGTAAGGTTTTGAAAAGAAAAGTTGTCTTAGAACCTTTGAGCAAAAGGGAAATGCGTTGTATGGTTTTGTTTTAGAAAAATCCGATGAAAAATATTTTGTGGTTTATGAAAATATTTTCTAAGAGTTTTTGGGGTAGTATTGTGGGGTCAAAATGGTTTAAAACTATGGTGACATGTGGTGTCGTTTTTTACCTTGAAAACACGTTTGAAAATGATTACCGGACGGTTAAGGCCCGTAATAAAACTTGTGCTTGGATTTGGTTTTGATTTTGGGAATGAAAATCAAATAACTTGCACTCGAAGCAACCAACATGCTTTCGGAGAATGAATTGCTTGCTTATGAAAATGGTTTGTTTTTATACCTTGAAAAGATGTTGGGAACTAATAGAATCAAACTAGGCTTGGGTGGAAAAAGGTGGTGTGAGTTGCTGTCTTTTGCTGTCATGACAGTTGAAACTCGCCAGGCGAGTGGTTACTCGCCAGGGCGAGTGTCACAGGTCTTGACAACTCGCCAGGGCGAGCTCCAGAGCGAGTAAGACCAGTACTCTCTGCCTTCACTCGCCACCAACTCGCCGGGGCGAGCTCTGAGACTTAAAATTTTGGATTCTGATTTCAAAACTTGGTTTTTAACATTCTAATCCCTTTTTATTAATTTATGGAAGTTGTTGGGATTGGAAACGAGTTTTTCAGGTACTCGGAAAGTACGTAACTTATAACGCAAGAAAACGGCCATTTTGCATTTCAAATTATTTAAGACTTTTGACAATTGTTTTGGGTCCTAAAAATAGTACAAATAACTCATGGGGGTTGATCAATACGGTAGTTTTTGGTATGGTATCCGAAAGAGGGATTTTACCTTAGAGAACCTTTGGGTTTTTTGGGGTTTTTGGTTTAGTTTCAATACGATTGGTTGGGAAACAATGTATTGATGGTACGCTGCTTGTTTTAGGAAGCGCGTTGTGTTGTTTGGACGTGTGTTGTTGACGGAAGTTTGCCGAGGTAAGGGCTCCACTTTATTTCTGTCTTTAAATGGTTACGACATGCTTTGTTTTGCTGTGTGTGCAATTGCTGTGTGCTTTGGCATGTTTGTAGTTATGTATTCTCGTTGATGAGAACGTGGTTATAAATATGTGTGCAATTTACATATGATTGAGAAAATGTATGTATGTTGTGATGCTTGTGCATAGGCTTTAGGCTATGTGAATGTTTGCATGAGCATATATGAATGCGTGCGTCAGATAGGACTACGCGAGGATTTTGTCTTGTGTGACTATCCTGTATATGCCGAAGAGAATATATGCCATGCATTTCATAGTTGCGTGCCTAGGTGTATGTCTGTGTGACTTTGCCTACGTACCGGGCGTTTGACTGTGTGGCTTCGCCAAATCCCTCTGGATTTATATTGAGTTGGTGTTTGTCTGTGTGACTTCGCCTGGTGTTTGTCTGTGTGACTTCACCTGCCTTGTGTGGCATTTTTAGTGCGGGTACGTATATTTCTGTGTGGCTTTGCCTACCCCACGACTCTTCGAGGAGAGGTTAATTTTCCGGAAAATCATGCATGTGACTAATCAGTGATCGGTTGTCACACTCATTGTAAAAGTCTGCATTAGGCTTGGTGATTTATTTATATAAACCCGTTGGTGGGAATTGCTTTTAAGTTAAAGAGCTTTCTCTTGTGTTTCGTGGAAATTTGTTATGTGTACAATCTTTCGCACCGGCTATATATATATATACTATATATTTTGTGGTGACCCTTTCTTTCATTTGCGGGCTCATCCCACCCAGATGATGGGTTAGGTCGTGATGACGACGGTGGCTGTTCCAGGCCCCAGTGAGCGGTTGGAGCTGTAGCCTAGGATAGTTAGACTATGCGCCGGTGTGTTTTGTGCACCGTGCTTTTTGGTTAGCATAGGATTTCTAACTTGTTTTGGTATTTAGACTTGGATTGTAATTATTCAGGAAATACACTTTGCTTGTCGAAGCACCTTTTGGTAATGAGTTCTTTTGTATATTTGAATGCCGGTTCATTTTAAAAAAAAAAAATATAATGCCCTTTTTGGCTTCTGAAAAACGGGGTGTTACAATTTGGTATCAGAGCCCGGCTTTAAATCTTCAAAGGGAAAGTGTATACTTGAGTCGTTAGTCCAGAGTCGGTTAGAACGTAACTAGTGTGGAGTTAGTTCTAGTGTTTGTTCTGTGTCGGGTTTCGAGTTAGTAATCCGTGGAGTGAGGTATTCTGTTAGGATTCAGAATTGTATGACTAAGGATCTAATCAGAATTGGTATTGTGCAGAATAGAATGCCGCCAAGAAGGGCACCTACTGTACCTATGGCGGACAATGTGGATGTGAATCAGATGGCTTATGTCATGCATACAATGGCAGCGGCTGTGACTGCTCAGAGCCATGCTAAGGCGCAGAGAGATTTGGAAAAGCGCGAAAGAGAAATACTTGCTGCTGGTTCTAGACTTCTTTCGAATTTCAACCACCAGACTCCTCCAAAGTTTAATGGGGAGGGAGGTCCGGAAACTGCTGATTTATGGCTCCAATCTGTGGAGAGGATATTCGGGGCAATTCATTGTCCAGAAGGGGAGAAGGTAGTCTTAGCTACCTATCAGCTGCTAGGGGGTTCAGAGTATTGGTGGAGGAACACCCGTATTATCATGGAGAATGGCCATGAAGAATTGAATTGGGAGAACTTCAAGAGGAGGTTCTTGGCCAAATACTTCCCTGAGACAGCTAGGGAAAGGTATGGTGAAGAGTTCCTGAGGCTGAGGCAAGCGGGCATGAATGTTGAGGCATATGCCAAGAAGTTCGAATCACTATCCCGTTTCTTCCGCTTCTTTAGGGATGGGATAGATGAGGTCTATATGTGTCGTCGCTTCCAAGATGGGCTGAGGTACGAGTTGCAGGATGCGGTTGTGCCGTTGGGTATTCGGCAATTTCAAGTCTTGGTTGAAAAGTGCCAAGAGGTTGAAGATATGAGAAACAAAAGGGTGAACCGTCAGGGTGGTTTTAGTGCTGGGGGACCAAGTCGTTCTGGTGGTCCGAATCAAAGTCAGAACCGTGGGAGGCAAGGGAGTAAGCCGTATAACCGTCCTCAGAATAGTAAAGGACCGGGCCGATCGGTGAATCAGGGAACCCGGGGAAAATCAGAGGGTAGTAAGGGGACTTGCTACAACTGTGGAGAAGCGGGGCATTTTTCTAATGAGTGCACGCAACCTAAGGTGGGAAACACCTGCTACAATTGCAAGAAGCCGGGACACTTTGCTAGAGATTGCAGAGCCCCGAAGACTGGGCCGTCGGCAAATGTGGCACAAGGCTCGCAGGGTGCCAGACCTGCGGCAAAGGCACGTGCTTACTGTATGGGCACTGAACTGAGTGGGCAGGCTAGCAATGCCATCCACGAGAGCTGTCACATCGCAGGTAATTCTTTAACTGCTTTGATTGACACGGGGGCAACCCACTCATTCATATCTTTGGCATGTGCAAATCGTTTGAGTTTGAATGTATCTGTGCTTCCGTTTGATTTGAATGTTTTGACTCCTGCTAAGGATTTGGTAGTGAATACTGCATGTTTGCATTGTTTGGTAGTAATCCAGAATAGGGATTTTCTGGTAAATTTGGTTTGTCTACCGCTTACAACTCTCGAGATCATTCTCGGGATGGATTGGTTGTCTTATCATTATGTTATACTAGATTGTGCTCGGAAATTGGTTTTCTTTCCCGAGCCAGGTGTGCGAAGGTACTTGTCTGCGAATCGGCTTTCCGTGGTTATGTGTAACGGGGAACCGGAGATAGTTTCACTTGCTAGCTTAGGAGTGACTTCGGAGATTCGAATTGAGGAAATTCGTGTAGTTCAGGATTTCCAAGATATGTTTCCATCGGAGATTCCAGCTTTTCCTCCGTGTAGAGAGGTGGAATTCTTTATTGATTTGCAACCGGGTACGGGTCCGATTTCGGAATCAGCTTATCGGATGGCTCCAGCTGAGTTGGTAGAGTTGAAAAGTCAGATTGAGGATTTGTTAGATAAAGGTTTCATAAGGCCTAGTGTGTCGCCTTGGGGAGCACCGGTCTTATTGGTTAAAAAGAAGGATGGGAAGTCTCGTTTGTGTGTGGATTATCGGAAGCTTAATAAGGTAACTATCAAGAACCGATATCCATTGCCACGAATTGATGATTTGATGGATCAGTTGAGGGGAGCCTCAGTGTTTTCCAAGATTGACTTGAAATCTGGTTATCACCAGATAAGAGTACGAGATGAGGATATTCAAAAAACGGCGTTTAGGACGCGTTATGGGCATTATGACTTCTTAGTGATGCCGTTTGGAGTGACGAATGCACCTGCGATCTTTATGGCCTACATGAATCGGATATTCAATTCATTTTTTGACAAGTTTGTGGTGGTGTTCATTGATGACATTTTGGTGTATTCGAAGAATGAAGAAGAACATTTAGAGCATCTTCGCTTGGTTTTGCAAGTTTTGCGGGAGAAAAGGTTGTATGCTAACCCGTCAAAGTGTGATTTTTGGTTGGAAGAGGTGAATTTCCTTGGCCATGTTATATCAAAAGAGGGAATAGCCGTGGATCCAGCCAAGATTGATACGGTACTTTCATGGAAGCAGCCTCAAACAGTGACTGATGTGAGGAGTTTTGTTGGTTTGGCCGGTTATTACCGGAGGTTCATAGAAGGATTCGCTAAAATTGTGGCACCAATGACGCAACTTACGAGAAAAGATCAACCGTTTGCGTGGACAGAGAAGTGTGAGTTGAGTTTTCAGTTGTTGAAGGAGCGTTTGACGACTTCACTGGTGTTGGTGTTACCTCAGTCAGATGAACCTTATGAGGTTTATTGTGATGCGTCTCATCAGGGTTTGGGTTGTGTGTTGATGCAGCACAAGAGAGCAGTGGCTTATGCATCACGGCAGTTGAAGGTGCATGAAAAGAATTATCCTACGCACGATTTAGAGCTTGCGGCCGTTGTTTTTGCATTGAAGATTTGGAGACATCATCTTTATGGTTGCACTTTTGTCGTGTTTAGTGACCATAAAAGTCTTAAGTATCTGTTCGATCAGAAAGAGCTTAATATGAGGCAACGGAGGTGGATGGAAACTTTGAAAGACTTTGACTTTACCTTAGAATACCATCCGGGAAAGGCTAATGTGGTAGCCGATGCCTTGAGTAGGAAGAGTGTGTCGGGTTGTTCGGCGCAAATGGCTAGTCAACAAGAGTTGTTGAGAGAGTTTCGTGATTTACACCTAGAAGTAGAGTTTGCTTTAGGGAATATGAGATTGGGTATGATCACCATCTCGAATGGTTTGTTAGAGGATATTGCTAATTGTCAAGATGACAAGTTCCTTATGGAGAAAAGGGCTTTGATTGTTCGAGAAACCAACCGAGATTTCAAGGTGGGATCGGACAATATCTTGAGATGTAATGGTAGGGTGTGTGTGCCCGATGCGATGAACTTGAGAAACATCATTCTAGGGGAGGCACACAAGAGTAAACTTAGTATACATCCCGGGGCAACAAAAATGTATCAGGACCTGAGGCAAGATTTCTGGTGGCCGGGTATGAAGAGGGATGTGGCCGAGTTTGTGGCGTCGTGTTTGACTTGTCAGAAGGCGAAGATTGAACACCAGAGACCAGCAGGGATGTTGCAGTCTTTAGATATCCCCGAGTGGAAGTGGGATAGCATTTCTATGGATTTCATCACTAGTTTACCCAAGACCAGGAGGAAGCATGATTCCATTTGGGTGATAGTGGATCGTTTGACTAAGTCCGCTCATTTTCTACCGGTAAGAACTACGGATACGGCGGCGAAGTTGACCGATGTTTACATTGCTGAGATTGTGAGGTTACATGGGATTCCGTCAAGTATAGTGTCGGATAGAGATCCAAAGTTCACCTCACATTTTTGGAAGACTTTGCATGAGGCGTTGGGGACGAAATTGAGATTGAGTTCCGCCTACCATCCCCAGACCGATGGGCAGACCGAGAGAACAAATCAATCCTTGGAAGATTTGTTGAGAGCTTGCGTTTTGGATGATCGTGGAAGTTGGGATGATGTTTTACCTTTGATAGAATTCACATACAACAACAGTTTCCACGCGAGTATTGGAATGGCACCATACGAGGCTTTGTATGGGAGAAGATGTCAGACTCCTTTGTGTTGGTACCAAGATGGGGAGAGTATGATAGTAGGACCGGAAATGGTACAACAGACGACGGACAAGGTCCGAAAGATAAGGGCAATGATGAAGGTTGCTCAAGATCGACAGAAAAGTTATGCGGATAGGCGTCGGAGGCCTTTAGAGTTTGAGGAGGGAGATCACGTATTTCTCCGTGTTACTCCAACAACGGGTGTTGGAAGGGCTTTGAAAGCGAAAAAGTTGACTCCGAAGTTTATAGGGCCTTATCAGATTACGGAGCGGATTGGGAAGGTAGCATATCGGATCGCGTTGCCACCGGTACTATCTTTGATTCATGACGTGTTCCATGTGTCGCAATTGCGGAAATATACACCGGATCCTTCACATGTGATCACACCAGATGATATCCAGTTGAGGGATAACTTGTCATTTGAGGTTCCGCCGATCAAGATTGCGGATAGGAAGATGAAACGTCTGAGGACGAAAGAGATACCTTTGGTGAAGGTAATATGGAACGAAGCTACAGGAGATACCACCTGGGAGCTTGAGAGTAAGATGAAAGAATTATACCCCGGTTTGTTTGACGACGTCTAAGTTTCGAGGACGAAACTTCTTTTAGGGGGTAGTATTGTAAGACCCAAGATTTCTTTGTATAGTTGGTTTGAGGAATATTAGGGTTTCGATGTGTTCGTGTGACGAAACATCGTGTAATTATTAGCTTTTGCTGTAATTGAGCCTGTTTAGTGCTCGTGCACTGTAATGGTACAGACTTTTGTCTTGTGATCCTGTTGCTTGAATAAGAAGTTATTTGTGGTTTCAGAATAATAAGTTTTGGATTATTCTTGTTTTTGGAAAAACGAGTAGGATTTTACCCGTCGTTGGAAAATCTTACTGCGTCTGTTTTAAGTGAGGTTTCGGATGGAAGTTTTATATATCTGCGCGGGTTAGGATATATTCTGAGATTAATTTTCTAAGGTATGGAAGAAAATTACAGTCGCGGAAAAAGATTCGGCGATAAGTTTTGGAAATGTGAAACGTTAGACGTTCTTTCCGTAGGTCTTACGTTTTTGTGATTTACGTTCGTCGCGGCGCGCGAGAGCTGAACGTGTGAGTGTTTCTATGAGGTATTGAGTTTAATCTCAAGTGGATTTGGTTTGGTTTGATCCAATGGCTAGGGTTTTGTCTTGGCAATGTGTTTTTGATCCAATGGTCATGAGCTAGCAAGAGCTTTAGCATAGTAAGGAGGTTTGCTCATTGTGGACTTAGAAACATCACCAAATTATCTCATTCTTTCTCTCTTTCACGTGAAACTCCATTTCACTTTCCAACCTTCACAAATTTTCCATTCTTCACCATTTCACTCCATTTCAAGCTTTGGAGCTTTGAGGAAAGTTGTAGAGAATCACTTTCTTGAGGTAACCCTCTCTTCTTATCTCCTAGGTTGGTAGATTTTTAGAGTTTTGAGGTTTTTGGGTTTATGTTCTTAAGAGGGTTTAGTGAGAAAGGTTGTTCTTGCTAGTTCTTGTTTCATGAAAGTTGTTCATGAGAGTTTAGTAAGCATGCTAGGCTTTGTTGTTTTTGTTTTCCATGAGTTGGTGAAAAATCTCATGAGAAAAGTTAGGGTTTTGGTTTGGTTATGTATTGATCAATTACATGAGGTTATGTTGTAAGGTTTTGAAAAGAAAAGTTGTCTTAGAACCTTTGAGCAAAAGGGAAATGCGTTGTATGGTTTTGTTTTAGAAAAATCCGATGAAAAATATTTTGTGGTTTATGAAAATATTTTCTAAGAGTTTTTGGGGTAGTATTGTGGGGTCAAAATGGTTTAAAACTATGGTGACATGTGGTGTCGTTTTTTACCTTGAAAACACGTTTGAAAATGATTACCGGACGGTTAAGGCCCGTAATAAAACTTGTGCTTGGATTTGGTTTTGATTTTGGAAATGAAAATCAAATAACTTGCACTCGAAGCAACCAACATGCTTTCGGAGAATGAATTGCTTGCTTATGAAAATGGTTTGTTTTTATACCTTGAAAAGATGTTGGGAACTAATAGAATCAAACTAGGCTTGGGTGGAAAAAGGTGGTGTGAGTTGCTGTCTTTTGCTGTCATGACAGTTGAAACTCGCCAGGCGAGTGGTTACTCGCCAGGGCGAGTGTCACAGGTCTTGACAACTCGCCAGGGCGAGCTCCAGAGCGAGTAAGACCAGTACTCTCTGCCTTCACTCGCCACCAACTCGCCGGGGCGAGCTCTGAGACTTAAAATTTTGGATTCTGATTTCAAAACTTGGTTTTTAACATTCTAATCCCTTTTTATTAATTTATGGAAGTGGTTGGGATTGGAAACGAGTTTTTCGGGTACTCGGAAAGTACGTAACTTATAACGCAAGAAAACGGCCATTTTGCATTTCAAATTATTTAAGACTTTTGACAATTGTTTTGGGTCCTAAATATAGTACAAATAACTCATGGGGGTTGATCAATACGGTAGTTTTTGGTATGGTATCCGAAAGAGGGATTTTACCTTAGAGAACCTTTGGGTTTTTGGGGTTTTTGGTTTAGTTTCAATACGATTGGTTGGGAAACAATGTATTGATGGTACGCTGCTTGTTTTAGGAAGCGCGTTGTGTTGTTTGGACGTGTGTTGTTGACGGAAGTTTGCCGAGGTAAGGGCTCCACTTTATTTCTGTCTTTAAATGGTTACGACATGCTTTGTTTTGCTGTGTGTGCAATTGCTGTGTGCTTTGGCATGTTTGTAGTTATGTATTCTCGTTGATGAGAACGTGGTTATAAATATGTGTGCAATTTACATATGATTGAGAAAATGTATGTATGTTGTGATGCTTGTGCATAGGCTTTAGGCTATGTGAATGTTTGCATGAGCATATATGAATGCGTGCGTCAGATAGGACTACGCGAGGATTTTGTCTTGTGTGACTATCCTGTATATGCCGAAGAGAATATATGCCATGCATTTCATAGTTGCGTGCCTAGGTGTATGTCTGTGTGACTTTGCCTACGTACCGGGCGTTTGACTGTGTGGCTTCGCCAAATCCCTCTGGATTTATATTGAGTTGGTGTTTGTCTGTGTGACTTCGCCTGGTGTTTGTCTGTGTGACTTCACCTGCCTTGTGTGGCATTTTTAGTGCGGGTACGTATATTTCTGTGTGGCTTTGCCTACCCCACGACTCTTCGAGGAGAGGTTAATTTTCCGGAAAATCATGCATGTGACTAATCAGTGATCGGTTGTCACACTCATTGTAGAAGTCTGCATTAGGCTTGGTGATTTATTTATATAAACCCGTTGGTGGGAATTGCTTTTAAGTTAAAGAGCTTTCTCTTGTGTTTCGTGGAAATTTGTTATGTGTACAATCTTTCGCACCGGCTATATATATATATACTATATATTTTGTGGTGACCCTTTCTTTCATTTGCGGGCTCATCCCACCCAGATGATGGGTTAGGTCGTGATGACGACGGTGGCTGTTCCAGGCCCCAGTGAGCGGTTGGAGCTGTAGCCTAGGATAGTTAGACTATGCGCCGGTGTGTTTTGTGCACCGTGCTTTTTGGTTAGCATAGGATTTCTAACTTGTTTTGGTATTTAGACTTGGATTGTAATTATTCAGGAAATACACTTTGCTTGTCGAAGCACCTTTTGGTAATGAGTTCTTTTGTATATTTGAATGCCGGTTCATTTTAAAAAAAAAAAATATAATGCCCTTTTTGGCTTCTGAAAAACGGGGTGTTACAGAAATGATATATATTTAAAAATTAATTATTGTATTTTTAATTTCAAATTATTTTATTATTTGTATTTTATTAATTTTCATTTTTTTTATTCTAAAATATATTTAATTTATAGAATATATCTGTAAATTATATTTTTATCCTATTATGTTGGTAACTCAACTCAAATTCAAAATTAAAATTTTAAGTAAAGAGATAAGGTAGGATAAATTTCAAGATTAACGAATCATATGCTACTATTTCACAAAACACTGGATTGAGGTTGAATATAATTCAATTATTTTATTCTATCTCTTATCATCGGCACCAAACTAGAGTTTTTTTTTTTGAAGAAGCTAAATTAGGCCACTCAAATTGGCATCAGTGAAAATCAAACCTCAAACCTTAAAGAGAAGCACACTATCAGATCTCAAATCAATATTACGGGACCAACCCAAGTGGGTGGGTTGCACCAAACTAGAGTTAAACTCATAGTGACTCATATATGTTGACAAATGATGAATTTGAATTGAAACTCCAATTTCTTTAATAGTAATTTTTAGTAGTTACTTCTTTCGTCCCAAAATATAACGAAAAATTAGTCAAAGAAAATTGATATATTTGATTAAAAATTTCGTCCCAAAATATAACGAAAAATTAGTCAAAAAAAATTGATATATTTGATTAAAAATTTGGACTAAATGTATTAACTTTATTTAACGAATTTTATACTACATATTAGTAAACTATATTTACAAGACTTCTTTTATTTTTATATTTTGATCGCTAGAATGTCCCAGGCTTCCTTTCATTATTACTTCCCTATGAAGCCCCGATACGCGACACGATACGGATACGATATGATACCGATAAGCCGATACGTGAAAATTTTAAAAAATTCATATCCGATACTGGCGCGATACGTTATTTAAAAATTAATTTTTAAATTAAATATATAAATGCACAATAATATTAATAATGATAATTTTTTTGAAAGACAAAAAATTATTATAATTATTATTATTATAAACGCCAATAGTTCATTGTACAAAGAGTACACACAAGCCAATTAGCTTGCACAAGAGCAAAACAGTTTGAGGCTCAATATATAAGGGTTCATCAGTCCTAACTAAAGACATATAATAGCTCAAAAAACATATAATAGTCATGACATCAAACCTCTTCAACAAGTTCATCTTGTAGCAATATCAGACAATTATATAGGTCCCGCAGCTGACCAATTAAAAGCATAAAGCATTCATTCTTTAGGGGTGATCGCGGTGCGGATTGGTTCGATTTTATATGTAACACCCTCTAATTTCCTTTGATTTTATTGGTGAAATCATTAGTTATTTTATTTCAAAAGGAGTGTTACTCAAGCTTAACTCAACTAATTTATTAAATATATAAATAAAATGCTACATCGTATTTTTAAAAATTAATACATATCAATATCCAAAATTCTTGAATAACAAAATCTTGAAAGAAAATTATAATATAGTCTGACAATCCTTAATGAAGGTAATGGCTAAAATAGCTTAGAGTTTCCCCATGGTATCTTAACAGAGCGACTCCACAGAACAGAGCAAGGAAGAGCTCTCCGAACACAGCAACTAAGACTCATTACCTACAGAGAAGTCTACGAGTTTTACGTCGCAGGGTCAAACCAGAAGGGGTGAGTAACGAACATCATATAGAATAACTGAATTCAATAGCAACAATAAATAAAGTATCGCTCTTTGGAACGATGTGACACATACGCAAACATAACTCATAGCTGTAACTACTATAACAACATCATTAACAAATTTAAACATTTTTACTTCATTGCTACATCGTAGCTAACAACATCATTGCAACTTCATTGCCATATCTGGCTACATTATTACTCCTTCATTGCCATATCTGGCTACAATATTACTCCTTCATTGCCATATCTGGCTACAGTATTACGACTTCATTGCCATATCCGGCTACAGTATTACAACTTCATTGCCATATCTGGCTACAGTTTTACAACTTCATTGCCATATCTGGCTACATTATTAAATCAACGTCATTGTTCAACACACTACAATATTTAGTTCTTAAAGAAACTTAACACCAAATAAGCTCGACACCAATTAAACTCAACACCAATTTAATCAACACAAAATAGATCCAATTCCAATAACACTCGCAATTATCACTTAAATCTTTTTAATTAGACTTTTAACTTCTCTAACTAGCAACTAAAAGACTTCCCAAAACAGTCCCGACTCAATGTAAAATTTAATAGAGTCTACCTCTCAAATTTATTAGAAAATTTCTTTATATTGATTATAAAAAGGATAATTTAATTTCTAATTTTCTTTAAAACATTAACACCTATTTGGACATACTACATCTCTTCAAAATAAACAGTACCTACTGCATCCATGCTCACGAAATCCCATCTATTTCTTAATAGGCTTATTCAATCAAAGTCACAAATTTTAAGTCGCACAATCTGCAACATGCCTTCGGCGAAATTACCAACAACCAATCTTAAAGCAAACTATAGGCTCCCTACACATCCAACAAGTTTAGACTCTCTAAAACAATACTAATAAAGTGCTACTGAGAAGGCAATAAAAAATTAAGTGTGGCAGTGGAGCATTCAGAAGCAAGTCTCTTATCATATGATTTATTCTCAATTGAATCAAGATTAAGCTAGCTACGGGACGAGTTAATTCAATTGGCCTAAGATACACTATATGTTTGTATCAATTTGAAAACCCTATATCAGCTCCTGATGCTAAACCACTTTCATAAAGGTACCTATTAAAATAAGTTACGTATTGACATAAATCCATGCTATTCCTTAGATCCTTGAATAATTAAAACTACACAATTCTACTCCTCAATAGACACAAATTAATCAATAAAAACAAAATAGGAATCATAATTTAAACTCGTAGGAATCAAACGATAAAAATATATATAAAAACAAGAACACGGGAAAAAGGCCACATATATAACGCTATCTACAATCAGAATCTTTAAATGAGTTGGTTAAAACCCCCTTACTTGTTAGTAGCAGTGATCTCTTTTCCTAGTGCGATGAAGTTGTTCTCCTTCCCTTAATCTCCTTCTCCCTCGCCGCTTTCCCCTCCAAGCACTCCCTCTAATTTTTATTTTCAATTTTATGAAAAATGGCAATCCTAATTCTTTCTCGGTCTTATGCTTTACCTATTTATAAAAGGAAAGAGTCTAGGTTTCTTTTTCCTTAAGAAATAGTATATCTCATGAGATTTGTTTCAATTTAAAATTATGATCACATCTCTCAATAATTTGGTTCTACTTTTATTTTCTAAATATATCTCTCCAAAATTATACTAAAATAAATATCTCTATTTTTCTCCACTTAATTATTCTACTAAAAATATTCTTTAATTAATTGGTTCAACATATAATTCTAACGGAATTAATTAAATAATATCTAAATAACTTACTTCTAAATTTTGGGGCGTTACATTATACATAAAAGTCATCCTAACCGCGAGATAAAAATGCATGCGGTTCGGTTTGGTTCGGTTGGTTTTAAAAAGTCATCCAAACTAAACCAAACCAATGCGGTTAGGATCGGTTCGGTTGTTGCGGTTTACGACGTAATATTTCGGTACCAAACAATTTTAAACATAGCAAAAAAAACTTGAATTTCCTAAGTAATATTAAAGTAACAATAAAAGTTGTTTATCCAAAATAATATTACAGTACGTTACAATTTTAAATATACAAAAAAAGAATTTAAAATTCCAAAATAACATTATAGTATCGATAAAAGTTGTGGATCAAAAATAATATAACAACACCAAAATAATATTACAGTACAAAAAATAACTACAACTTGAAGTTCAATTAATTTGGTGGACCGAGTTGGTAATTAGGCTATGTATATTTGAATATAATATAAACTTAATGTGGTATTGGAATATAATAAAAGCTTAATGCGGTTTTAGCGGTTAACCGCGGTGTTTGCGGTTTTTGCGACTCGCGGTTTTATGGTTCGCGGTTCAATAAAAAAGTCATCCAAATACATCCAAACCAAATGCGGTTTTTGCGGTTTTCGGTTTGGATTGGTTCGATTTGCGGTTTTACTTTTGGTTTGGTTCGGATATGATCACCCCTAATTCTTATACTAGAATTTTGGGACAAGCCCAAATACTTAAACAACCTGTTATATAGTAGGACACCATAGTGACTTCAAACAGTGACAAAGACAAAAAATACTAATTATAATAAATTAAAATCATTAATACTAAGTTAAGTATTTATGTTTCATTAATATTGTCCTAAAGAATAATGATCACCAGTACATTTTAAGTTATACATCTTAAGTTAAGTATTATACAACATCATTAGTACTATCCAAAAAAAGACATTGTTAGTTACCCGTGTAACAACATAATAGTTTGACATTCACTAGGAAACATGGATTCTATCGGATATTATTTTTTATTTAAAAATAAATATTTAACCGATACTTTTTCGATACGAGTATCGGGAAGTATCGGACGCGTATCAGATATTATTTTTTTATTTAAAAATAAAGATTTAACCAATACTCTTCCGATACGAGTATCGGAACGTATCGGAAGAGTATCGGTATCGGGTGCGTATCGGACACGATATTTCACCAATTTTGGAGTATCGGGGCTTCAGAGTTACTTCCCCGTTGCTTTTTGACTTTTTTGTTTATCGTATTTTATGATTTTATCATAATCAAGCTCATACATATCTTCTATTATCGGCTGAAGGGTCTTTTTTGTTTGGTGAAAACAGCTGAAGTTAATTTTATCAAATACATGATATATTAAAAACCATTGACAGGATTTTACGGATGAGCTAGTTTTACCTCTCATTGCTTTCTTATAAATCATACTTCAATAACGGATTTGTATTTTTTTTTCTATCGCATAATTTTATTTTCTTACTCTTTCTTTCCCTCAAATTAACCAAACATATTTTTAAAATTTTATTTGTATTTTTTTTTGGTAAAAGATGTGATATTTCATTCGTTTATCAAGCTAAAAATCTGGAATTACTAACCCACAAATGGTAGAAAATACAAGATAAATATAAAATTAAAAAAATACAACTTTTTTTTCACCATCAGATTAATCTGGTTCGGGTGTCAGTTCCGGCATCAAGTGATTCTAGCCCCCTCCCGATAGCAGTTGTGGGGGACCGAACCATAATTCTCCTTACTAAGTTCAGCGTCAATCACCACCGAACCTAACTATTAATAAAAAGATACAACTTTTAAGTACAAGATTTGTTTCTGACTTATATACCAATATGATCAATGAGAGAGGATTCTCTCAATTTTAATTTCCTAAATTTCCTCAATTTTTTCAATCTCTATCCTTTAATTCACCTTTTTCTTCTATTTCTTTTCTATCTCCTCACAAATCAATGGCTATGATTCAACTATTTTCCTCGAGAAAATCCATTCTCATGATGAATGGCTACAATGGCAAGCATAGAATGAACATAGAAATCATCAAAGTACAGCAATAAGCAAAGTACATATTAGAATCAAAATGAGAGCAAAGAGATTAGCCCACACTTGTATCCTCAAAATATGATTACAAAATAACTACTTCCTCTATCTCAAAATATAAGTAAAAGTAAGTCAAATTTTTTTGATATATTTAGTTCAAAATTTAGACTAAATACATTCGTTTTTGTTGACCAACTAATTTTACTTATATTTTGGAACAAAATGAGTACAACAAAAGAGAGACATTGAGAACAAAAAAGATAGAACTAATCTCATGCCACACTAAAACAATTGTGAGGATCTTGCTAAAAGAACCACAAATCAACATCTAGCACAAATAAAAAAGGCAAGAATATGCCACTTTTTACATTTTAAATGTCTAGATTTTAGTATATTATTCTCTCAATTATTTTTTCCTCACGAAAACTATTTCTTTCTAACTTTAAGCCTACCAATAAAGAAATAAAATTATCTTTTATTAAATAAAATTGATAAAAAATTAAGATATTTGGCTCAAGTGAATAATAAACTTCTTATAAAATAAATCAATTTGATTACTAAGATTTCTTCTTTTGAAAATCAGAGTGCAAATATAAAAAAAAAATTCACAGAAGATGCCAATTTAGGCTTAATTGCAGTTTTGGTCCCTCTATTTTCAATTTTTTGCAGTTTTGGTCCCCCTATTTTAAAACTCGACAACTTTGGTCCCCCTATCATATTTTTAACTATAAATTAACGATATGATATGATTTAAACGGCGTGGTATATGAGTCGATGTTGAAAAAATACCAACATCGATGTAATTGTAAGAAAAATCTTTCATAAAGTTCATTTAAAACATGTTGTATCATCATATTTTAGACAAAATATGTGTTAGGGGGACCAAAACTGTCGAATTTTAAAATAGGGGGACCAAAACTGCAAAATATTGAAAATAGGGAGACCAAAACTGCAATTAAACCAATTTATTTTTGTTTCCACGCCTCATATGCCCATGATTATGAATCTTGACTAAAATCATTACAAGAATGACATTTTACCATGTGTTTGAATTTCTTTTTGTTTTATTTAATAATAGAAAAATGCTGACTAATACCTTTGGTGTTTAAGGAATTAAATATAATAAAATCTTCTTAAAAAACACTTCTCATAATATAAAATTCAATTAAAAGATAATTAAATTGTCAAAAATTGCTTGTCTTAAAAATTAAACTCAAAATCTTTCTAATCTCAAAATCTTTCTAATAATTTTGATCAAGAATTAATAAAAATCAAATGCATGTTTAAAAAAGGGTCATGTTGGCCTATGTTAAGAGTATTAATACAAAAAATTTATATTTAATATTATAAAAATTTAATGTTTAATGCACAAATTTTTAAAAATATTTTTTATGATTTTTTCCAAATTATCCCTTTCATAATTTGGAAATATTTACCTATCAACCCATAAGAAAAAAATTTACACATATAAAATAAAAATTAGTTATACACACCACATGAATATCAACTTACATAGCTTGTTCTTATTAATTGGTGAATAAATATATGCATGTTATTAACTTATTATCCTCATATTAAATGAAATGAGGTAAATAGGTTGATACCCCCTGTAGTGTGGGTGAATTTTGTTTTTTCCCCCTGTAATTTTTTTTGTTTTGACTATCCCCTTGCAATGTTGAATTTTTTGGACTCGCCCCTTAGGTGCACTTTTTAAATCGGTTATTTTGTTCAAATCGATTTAAAAAGTGTTGTTTTTTAAAACAGTTAATCTGTTCAACCGATTTAAAAACTGCAAATTCCTTGCACCCGAGGGAGAAAACAAAAAAAATTAACTTTACAATGGCGAATGAAAAAGAAAAAAATTACAGAAAAAAATAAAACTCACATTACAGGTGGATATCTACCTATTTACCCAATGAAATAATATGGGCTGTGTTAACCGATATCTTCCAAGGAAAAAAAAGTAAATTTTTATATTGAAAAAATTAATTTTAAAATTTCTTTCAAGGTTGTATTATATACTCCTTCCGTCTAAAAATAAGTGATATGTTTGACTTCGTATACATTTGTCAATATACAATATAGTCAAAATAAATCAAATAAATAGTACAATATAAGTTAAAATTAAATCATTTATTTTAGGATAGAGGAACTATTATCTTTCTTTTTTCCCCGACTAAAAAGCCAAGACATTAATTTGCATTTTGGATAAAATATTTTTCAAATAAATAGAGTTCATCTCAATAAAATTCTGAACACTACTAGTACTATTACAATTACAACAAAGTTACATCTATAGTCCACGTCTAATTTAATGCCATGCCATCAAAATACTCCCTCCGGCTATTATTATAAGCAAATTTCACTTTTTTGATACATTGTAAAAGTGATGTATGTGGTCCATATTATGAACCAAGTACATCACTTTTTCAATGTACCAAAAAAGTCAAATTTTCTTATAATAATGGCCGGAGGGAGTACACCCCAAGAAAGAAAAAAAATGAAAATACAAAGAAAAAGGACAAAAGAGTATCGTTTTCTTCTGACTTCCCATTAAGAAACTTCTGGGAATCGGTCCCATACGGTTATACGACACACGTGACAGTATTATCACGTGCGTCTCCGCGTGCACGAAGGTCTCAGATTCCCTACAACAGCATCATCTCTATCTCTCTCTCTATCTAATCTAATCTAAACATTAAAACTTGTCTCTTCTTACTAATTCACCACGTGTCATTTACATAAACTCTGATTCTTTCTACGACATTGATTCAACCACAACGTTTCATCATTATTATCACGTTGTTCCTGACAATCCAACGGTTCAGATTTCACGTCCGTAGTAACTGGTTGATGTAGCCGCAACAGTGTATCTTCTCCTCTTTCACCATTTTCACAACCGTTTTCTCTAATTCGCTTCGTTCCAATCGTAACACCGAATAGCTTTGGATTCATTTCAACGCCGGAGCTCCGTTTTACCTCCGCCGGTAACAAATCCAACGGTTTTACCGCCGTCATACCGGACTCTCTGCTTCCTTGCGCTCCACCGTCCGATTGATTGTTACCGTTGTTGCTATTGTTTGCATAACTTGACATGAGAGTGTATATATTGTTACAAAGCGATCTCATCTCAGCAAGTTCCTTATTCAACAGAACGTTTTCTTTTCTCAATCTCTCGTTCTCGTCGAGAAGCTCTGCTGGCGCTCGCGGCGGAGACGAACTCGAAGATATCACTTGTTCTTCACCGGAGTTTGACGGTGAAACCATCGGCATCGCCATCGGTATAACAGTAATCGGCATCGGTGAAGGAATCGTAACTGTCGGAGTCGTTGTTTCCACCGTTGCAGTAGCAGAAACAGAAACAGACGCCGGCGACGGTGAAACCGCCGGAGAACAGATCTTCCGCCGTTGAATCTCGCATAAAAGCCGTTTCTCACCTCTTCGGAAACAATCGTTTGAAAATTCCCACCGATCAGGTACTACTTTTCTAAATCCCTGCAAAAACCGTAAAAAAATTAATCAAAAATCAAAATCAGAATCAAAATTAAGAACTAAAGAGGAATTTAAGAAAGATTTTGAGAATGAATTGAATTACATAAGTATTGAGTTGACGAACGAAGCTAGAGAAATTGTTGTGTTTGAAATGTTTTGGAAGCAAATTGCTAGCGAAAACGGTAGGGTTCCAAACGATGAAGGTGGATCCATCTTCATTCCAAGAGATAACATCGTCGATGGATTTATCTTCAACGAGGTTATAGGTTTTGATGAGAAACGGCGTAGGAATAGATCTCTGAGACTCTAAGATAGGGGTGGTTGTGACGGTTGTGGTGGATTCGGCGTTGTTTTCCACCGGTGGTGGCGCCGGAGCCATGAAGAAAGAGAAGGAAATAGAAGGGGGATTGTGGTGGTTCTAGAAGGTTCGGTGAGAATAAAAGGATGAGAAAGAGAGAGAAAGTGAGAGAAAATGAGGGAAAATGAAAAAGGAAGGAACGAGAAGGTACTGCGTTAGTTACGTATAATTGTCGAGAAAGTTCCGTGTGAATTGAGGATTTTGTTGTTTGATTAATTAATTAATTTATTAATTGGTGATAAGCGAATTTTGACGATGATGCGAATAGGATGGAACTATTAACACCGTGAATGTAAAGATAGATAGATAAGAGTAGAGTAGATAACTTTCACGGCTCTTCGCAATCCAAGAAGGCCAGAAACTTCTACACTATTTTTATTATAAAAAATGAAATACTCCAAAAAAACCAAGATGGTTCTATTGTTTTTTTATTACTACCTCCTGTATTTGATATTGAGAAAATTTGTTATTTTAGATTTATTGAGTTTTCAAAGTATTTCGTTTTATAATATAAATTAAATATGTTAAATTTAAAAAATAAATTTTCTTTTATATGAATTTTTTTTCTTTTATATGAAAAATTGAAATGCGAATAATTAACAAATAAAAATAAAATGATAATGTAATGAAGTTGAGTTGTCATGTCTATTTTGATTTTGACACAAGGCTGAATCACGAAATTAGACACTGTACATTAGGGATTTTTACAGATTCACTGCAGCAGATTTCATAGAGTGATGATGAGTGTCTTGGTAGTGGATGTGAGCCATAAGATTTGAAATAAAAATAATTGTACTGCCTCAATCTCAAAATAAAAGAACTAGTTTGACTACTGCACGTATGTTAGAATCAGAGATGCAAAATAGAGAAACACAAAGAGACGGTTAGGTTTCAATAATATCTAAATAACATTGTTTGGCAAAATAAGGATTACAAGAGAATTTATAATAATACCTAATGGACTAATTTACTACTAACATATAAAGCCCAATACTAAAAGCCCTAATATATCTAACATTTCCCCTCAAACTCACGATGCAATAACAAAGCATCAGAGTTTGTCAAACAAAACATGAAGAACATATTATTACCCCTCAAGTTAAAGCTTACTAAGCTTTAAACTTGTTACAAAATTAGCGCAAAACCAAACCAACTAATAACTAATATCATAAGCAACGGCTGCGACAGAAGAGATGAAGATGAACCATCAGGAGGAAGAACCAAATCAAACCAATTTTATCCAATCCAAATCAAATGAAATCAACTCAGGGAGCCAAACCAAACAAATTCGAACAAACTAAATGGAACTGGGAGTCAAACCAAACAAATTCGATCAAACCAAATGGAACTGAACCAAACAAAACCAAATGAAGCCAAACCAACAAATTGTGAGTATTGACCCACCAAACAAATTGTGAGCACTATCGTGACTCACCAAACAAACAAATTTAAATGGAACCAAACAAAACGAAGTTAAACCAAACCAAATGAAACCAAACAAAACTAAACCAAATGGAATTAACCAAACCGAACCAAACTAAGCAGAGCAAAACAAAACAAAATCAATGAACCAATAGAGGAGCAACATACCAACAAAAACAAGTAAAGCAGACTAAGAGGAGACAATCAAACTAGTAGAGCCAACAAAGAGAACAACTGGAACATATTCTGACTACGGCATATCCCAATCAGCCTCTTGAAATTCAGATCCTGGCATATTAGAATGGCTCAAACCTTTAACAGAGGAGACAGACATGGCTTGGGGCTGAGTGGCGAGAAGCTTTTGGAGTT
Organism: Trifolium repens; assembly: GCA_030408175.1. NCBI lineage: Eukaryota > Viridiplantae > Streptophyta > Magnoliopsida > Fabales > Fabaceae > Trifolium > Trifolium repens. The sequence continues at coordinate 13,259,821 of CP125846.1, forward strand.
GCTCTGCAAGATCAGATATTTGTGAAGTAGTCTTAGGTGAGTATGCATAACCAGAACCAAAGGTAGAAGGAGCAGCAACAACAACATTAGATGATGGAGCTGTAAAGTTCTTTGTATTTGTTTTCAATAATAATTTTGTACATTGTGCTTTCCAATGACATTTCTCCTTACAAAATGCACATTCATCATTACCATGTCTAACCCTCCCTTGAGGTTTTTCTTTGTGAGTAGCAAAAACAGATGGTTGAGAAGGTTCCTTTTTCGGAATTCATATAAGAATGAGAATTGAGCCTAATTTCTTCTGCCAACAATTCATGAATAACTGAATCAACATTAGGAAGGGGAACACGATGCAAAATAGCTCCACGAAGTCTCTCAAAATCATCACGAAGAGCCATCAAAAGTTGAACCAAACGTTGTTCTTCTCGTTGGTCGGTGTACGCTTTGATAACCTTCAATTCAGCCGATTCCATAAGAGCCAATTGATCCCACAAATTAGTCATGGCCGAATAAAATTCGTGAATAGACATATTATTTTGCATAAGATCCCTAATATCACTCTCCAGCTTATACCGTTTTGCAAAATTAGACTGCGTATACAAACGTCTTAAATGATTCCAAACCTCCAAAGCAGTGTCGAATTTTGCAAGTTGCATACCAATTGACTGAGAAACAGAATTATTAATCCAAGTAAGAATCTTCAAATTACTAACATCCCAAATATCCAACTGTTTTGCATATTTTGTTTCATCCTTTTTATCAGTAGGCTTAACAGAAGTTCCATCAACATAACTCCACATTTTCTTTCCTTTCAAGAAATTTTTCATTTCATAACTCCAATAAGGATAATTTTCTCCATTAAGTTGAACACTAATAGATTGAAGAGAATCATCTTTATCATTAGCCATTAAAACAAACTGCTTAAATATAATCCTAGAGTCAAAACAAAAACAAGCAAAGGCAGTACCCAACTAGAAAAGAAAGCGCCAACCAATTATCAAAATCTAATAACCACAATCAAACCAACCAATTCATAAAATCAATTATCCTTAATGAACACACTTGAATCCTATACGTAGCATATCAGCAATCAAATAAAACAAGAAACAGAAACGTTATCTCTAGGGGCGTAAATCATAGGAAGCATCATACCTTTAAATCTCAACAACACCAACTCTATTTTCTCTCTTTCAGCGGAAGCAAAACAAGGCACCGAGAAACTCAACCATGCTCTGTTATACCATGTTAGAATCAGAGATGCAAAATAGAGAAACACAAAGAGACGGCTAGGTTTCAATAATATTTGAATAACATTGCTTGACAAAATAAGGATTACAAGAGAATTTATAATAATACCTAATGGACTACTTTACTACTAACATATAAAGCCCGATACTAAAAGTCCTAATATATCTAACACTTTCCCTCAAACTCACGATGCAATAACAGAAAGCATCAGAGTTTGTCAAACAAAACATGAAGAACATATTAATGTCAACGTACAATTTTGATCATTATTTCAGTGGCGTTGCCAGAAACCTAGACCAGGTGGTTCAAATTTTAAAAATTTAATTAATAATTATAATATATATCCAAAAAATTACAACAAATAGTAGTGGTGGTCGTAGGCGCAGCTCGGACGAATGGTTGACATGTTTGAGCTCAACTCGATAAGAATTGGTTCGACTAGAAACTCGACTTGAGTTTGACATGAACTCTTTTTTCAACTCGAGTTCGACTCATTTAGAGTTTGCGAGCAGTTCGGTTCGACTCATTAGGTTCAATTCATTTTCAACTTGAAACTAAAATCAATAATTCGATATGAATTTTCAACATCAAATAAGTCGAACTATATAGAACTCAAGTTCAGTTCATTTAATTAACGAACTTAATATTTAGTTTAAGTTCAACTCATTTGGTTCATAAACCAAGTTCAAAACCAAACAAGCCGAACTATATATAACTCAAGTTCAACTTGTTTAATTAACGAACTTAATATTTAGCTTAAATTCAACTCATTTGGTTCATGAACCAAGTTCAAAACCAAACAAGCCGAACTATATATAGCTCAAGCTCAACTCATTTAATTAACGAATTTAATATTTAGCTTAAGTTTGACTTATTTGGTTCATGAATCAAGTTAAACAAATCAATTATCAAATCGATTTCAAACTTTATTCGAGTTGTTTAGGTTCATTGTCAGCCATAATAAAGAGAGAATAAAATTTGAAAATGAGTAAGTTAAACTTGGTTTGAGTTTAATTGGGTCAATGGTGCAATATAGAAAAATGAGGCGGTTCAAAATATAAATTATATAAGATTATATGTGTATACTTTTTAAGTCCAAGGGATTCAGTTGAACTCCCTCAACTCAACTATATGTGGCGACGCCACTGATCACTAATATATTTTATTCTCTATTAGTAAAAATTATAAAAATTGGATATTTTGAAAATACTAATCAAAACAAATCAAAAAAGATCTTATATGCTTATATTTATATATTATTAGTAAAAAGTATGGTCAAAACATGATGAGTGAAGAGTGTCATTTAATTAAAAGAGGCCTAATAAAATGGGACGGAGGTAGTAGTAAGGTGATTAATATCTGAATCAATTTAATAGTAAAATTTTAAACTAAATCAATCTAAATTGATTTTTTTTTAAATAGTAAAATATATTATTAACCAGGTCTTTGCACAAGACGAATAGAGACCGGTAAAAAGAAACTACATAACATAGGTGCCGCATATATGCGGAACACCCAAAGAAAAGAACCCCTAAACAAACACCACCTAATCAAGATTCATCTCCTAATCCCAAATCAGAAAGGCACCCCCAAGATTCCATGCTACTAGAGCAAACACCAATCCAGCCCAAAAAGTTGCCACAACTAGACGCTAACTCCCGAACTCAAAGAAAAAACGCTCGGCCCATCAGAATCCAGAACCAACTTCATCAGGCGAACCGCTGACCAAACAAAGGTAGGATGAGAAACCAAGCAGACAAGTCTCGACAACGATAAAGGCACCACCATGAGGCTAGTAGTGGCGAAAATAACACCAAAGAAACAAATCACCACCGAGGATAAATTAGCTGACGCCAACGCAGAAGAGGTCAACCCAGATACATAGAGACCTGCAAATCTCAACAAATTTGAAAACCTTCAGCAACTCAAAACGAGTCCTACAAATCTCAACAGATTTGAAAAGTGGTCAGAGAATCTAGAATAAAAAAAAACGAATCCTGCGACATCAACCGCAACCTAATCACCACCACCTCACCATAGCACCACAATCATCAACGAAGCCAGACCCCGGCGACGCCAAATCCGAGCACCACCATCACCACCTCAACTCCTCATCACCGCCAAAAACAAGCAAAACTAAAAACCAGTTCTGCAACACAACTGAAAAACGCAACAGATCCGTCACCAACACACCAACTTCGGCGACACCAAAACGGAGCATCCCACCAACACCCGCCACCTGAATCTGCACCGAAACACCACCGTATCCGGAGCCACCATCCTCCACCTCCAACACACCTTGACCACAACATCACCTCACCATCTCCAGTGTGTTGGCCGCACCACAATCAACAACACAACCACACCATTTTTACTGATTTTGGAAAACTCAGATCACCAACACAGTAGATCACGAACCAAATCCACGTGACCCACTAAAAACCACCCAAACCCCTGAGAGAAAACTCCAACACCCACCAACGCTGCGGCGACCACCGAAAACGATAAATGCAGTAGAGCAGCAACGATATAAACAAAAAACGAAACTGTAAAAACAAGATGGATAGAACTGAAAAAGAAACAAAATCGAAACTGAAAAAGGAAACAATAACAACTGCCATAAAAGAGAAGCAGAGACACGAAAAATAGAAAACGAAACATCGTTGCTTCCAGAAAACGAAACAGAGAAACCAAAAACAGAAAACGAAAGAGAACTCAAGAGCACCGGCAAAAAATGCTATTGACAAAAACTCCGAAAACTAACCCGGCAATGAAACGCCGGCGAGAACTGGTGATGACGCGACACCTTGAGGCCGATCGCACCACCAAGAGGTGGTGGCTACATCTTGAAGAAGATAATTTGAATGAAAAGGGAGAGAAGGCGACATATCTGGAACTAGAGAGAAGGCAGAGGGTTTTTTGTTATTTTCTCTCTCTGTTTTGAACATCATTCTAAATTGAAAATTGGAAACACTGTATTTGGTTTGGTTGATTTTTTTATTGAGCCTCGCGATTTGTTTGGCGGTTTTCAATTCATAAAATCGAATTGCAATATTAAAATTAAATTTTTATTATACTCCAATATACATATTCCGATAAATATTTTTTATCGGTACTGTGATATTATTTTGGAATTTCAATTTTGTTTTTTTAGATATCTAAAATCGTAAGGTATTGTAATATTATTTTGTAACTTCAAGTTATATTTTAGGATGTTTAAAATTGTTTGGTACTGAAATGTTATGCTGTAAACCGCAAAAATAGAACCAATCCAAGCCGTATTGGTTTTGTTCTTGTGCACCCCCCAAATTTCTCACGCATCCCCTGGATGACTTGTGCCCCCAAATTTTTTTTTTTGTCCCCACACATTTCTATCCTAAACCATTTTGCTGTAGGAATGGTTTCACATATATACACTCCAAAATCATTAAGTGCATAAGAAGGTTTTGAAGTACAACCTATAATTAGAATCATTATTTTTTATTTTTTTTGGATACAATTATAATCATTATTTAAAATCATTTAACAACAATTTTGCTTTCTTATATAAGACAATCTAAACCATTAAATCAAAATTATTGTTTTTATTCTAATTATAGGGTTGTACTCCAAAACCATTTTATGCACCTAATGATTTTTTATTACAACCATCTGAAATCGTTCCCACAGCAAAATGGTTTAATGATTTTTTATTATAATCATTATTTTTTAGTTTTTTTTGGTACAATTATAATCATTATTTAAAACCATTTAACAATAATTATGGTTTCTCATATAAGACAATCGAAACCATTAAATCACAATTATTGTTTCTATTTTAATTATAGGGTTGTACTCCAAAACAATCTTATGCACTTAATGATTTTTGAGTGAATATCTCTGAAACCATTCCCACAGCAAAATGGTTTAGGATAAAAATGTGGAGGGGACAAAAAAAAAAGGGGGGGCAAAAGTCATATGGGGGTGTGCGAGAAATTTGGGGGGTGCATGAGAAATTTTGGGGGTGCGTGAGAAATTTAATGGGTGCATAGTAATTTGGGGGTGCACGAGTAATTTGGGGGGTGCACTAAGTAACTTATGCATAGTGCATAAGGATGACTTATGCATAATAACCAATCCCCTAATGCTCCTAGTATTTAAAAAAAAAAGTTTACTAGCATCCACTCAAACAAGGCCGACACTGACTTTCTAGACACACGCCTTGTATATTAAAAATAGCCTCTAATAAAAAAACACAAAAAATTAAAATAATTATCCTCTATTTAAATTATAAATTATATAAAAAATTATTATTATTATTGTATATAACATTAAAAATAGATATTCTAATCGGTGATTAATTTGATAGAAAGATTGAAATGATCTAGTTAGTAATTGAGTTCTATATTTTTTTTTTGTCATATAGCCTAGGTGGCTAGAAATTTCACCCTTAAGGTGGATAAGTGGGATGACCGGGGTTCGAACTCCGGCCCCCTGCATATATAATGCATTGTACTACCAACTGAGCTAAGCTCACGGGACAATTGAGTTCTATATTTAATAGTTGCAATTCTATTTTTTTTCACTATAAGGATTTGAATCAAGGGTCATAACCTATCATTAATCTATTTATGCACATCTAGTAATATTTAACGAATATTAAACATATATAATTATTATTATAGCTAGGGCTTGTTGCCTGAAGCCGTCGCACACCAAATACACGGACCTCAACCGCTGCGTCAGGGTGTCCTAGCCTGACTATTTATGGAGGTATTTTAAGAGATAGTTCGGTTGCTACTCTTGGTTGCTTTGTTAAAAATCTTGGTACTTCATGTGTTTAATGCTAAGATCATTGGAGTGATAATGACGATTGATATTGGATGGGACTTATTTTGAATGGTTGGAACTGATTTTGGATGAGACTGATTCATTGAAGGTTATGTTGCTTTTAAAAATCTATTTTATACTTCCTTGACTGTTAAGAAATTGTTGGTTAAATTATGTTGAACTCATTAAGAGTATTCTTTTCGCTATTTCTGACATTTATAGATAAGGCAATCAGTGTGTTGATAGTGTTGTTGACCTTGGACTTTGGTTACAAAATTCTCCTTAGTGGGATACAATTCATTTTATTATTGGTCAAGCTTTTGCTAGGAATAAGTTTTGTTTTTCAGAATATAGACTTTGTAAATCTTTCTTTTGCAGCATAACATTCCTTTTCACTTCATCTAATTTTCCCCTTTAGGTTTACAGATAAATTTTTTAATGAGACAATTATAATTTTTATGTCACTTGAGTTATGGTCTAATTTCTCCTAGTTTTCTTGTATTTTTTTCATCTTTTTAATATATTTGAGAGTCAGTATATCTATTGAATGGATAAAGGTCTATTGAATGGATAAAGGGATGCCAATTTAGTTGGAATATCTTTATCTATTACAATAATTTTTCTTAATTAAAAAATTGAAGTTTGAAATAATTCGACTTTTATGAAAAACTAAAATTTAATTTTTACATGAATTCAAAAAATACTGAGAAATAAAAATAGTTAAAATTAAAATTGTTGTAGTAGTTATTATTTTTAAAAATTGGTGGGGTAGGAAGTCCTATTATGAAGGTGTATAAAAAAAACGTTATTTCTTTATAAGGACAGGTCCCTCAAACCTATACAACCAGAAATTAGGGGCTAGATAGCAACCAGCAAGGCCTAGATTTAGAAAAACAACACATAAACATATTGGGCTTAGATAAGTTATCTTCTTTTATTTTTGAAAATTGCTACCAGTCCTAGGAAATTTTGGTTTCTAGGTGACAAAATTCACAATTTTATATCTTAAGGTGACAAAATCCACAATTTTGTATTTTAGGTGACAAAATCCATAATTTCATATCATATGTGACAAAATCCACAATTTTGTATCCTAGGTGACAAAATTTTAAAAAACGGGCGTTTCGGTAACTACGGGATAAAATTGTGTGGTTTATGCCTAGATGTGCGCTGCAAGACAGTCCTACTATGTTTTAACATAATTTCGTATCTTAGGTGACGAAATTTATTTCCTTTATTTTCTAGGATATGAATGTCTTATTAAAGGCTTTTTGGTCACGAATAAGGGTCTGAGAGTAATATAGGGGGGCCTAGATAACAATTTTCTTTATTTTTTTATAATATGTTTAACAAATGTTCCGAAAATACTATTTGACATGACTATATATATAAAAAAAAAAAATTGGTATGTAACAATTAATCTACAATATTATGAATAAAATGACTACCCCCTTTTTTTTTTTTTTGACAAACAAAATGACTACCCCTTTAAAAAACATATGATGAAGTCCTTATGCTTTAATCCTCATTGTCAAATATTCTCGGTTATTTGCAGGAATTTCTTATAGGGGTCTACAGTGGACCAAACAAAGTGTCACCTAACTAATTGTTTGGGATAAAATTTGTCTATCCAAGGATAAAGATGGCTTATTTTTTTAGGTAGAAATAAAGATGATTTTTTTTTTGAATCGGTAAAATTTTAGTAATGAACATATCCTTAAACAAGAAGTAAAAAAAATTGTTTGATCATACAATACAACAAGAGATAAAGTGATGAAAACACTTTAACCAATAAAAAATACATCAAAACATCACCACAATTCACCTCATACAATACATCAATTGAAATCACCAATGGCCACCGGTAGAAAGAAAACTAACCGTCAATACCGATGCGGAAGAGTTCAACCAGATACAAGAAACCTGCAAATATCAACAGATTTGGAAACCATCAGTGACTCAAAAAGAGTCATGCAAATCTCAACGGATTTGAAAAACGGTCAGAGAATCAAGTATCAAATAAAACCAATCGCACACGACATTAACCACCACCACATAACCTCTATCACCCAAATCCCATAACAGTCTCCAATCACCACCCGCCACAAGCACCGTCCTCGCCGGAGGCCACCATCTCATACCTCGCCGGAACAGTACGTCGTACGACACCAAATCACCACCGAAGCTCTAAAACAGTCCAATACCCCCAGATCAAAAATAAACCAATGCACCAAGCACCGAATCACATCGTCGGAGCTCTGAAAACCAAACCAAAATTCAAGATCCACCACCGGCACCGGAAAAACAACAGAAAGCGAGAACAGCACAGAACAACAGTAAAAGAAAACAGTAACAGAAAACAGAACATAAAAACGAAAAGGTAGACAACCCCGACAACAGTCGGAAAACGTAAAACGGCCTGAAACGTAAAACAGAGAGGCAGAAACGGCCGGAACAACAGAAACAGTAGAAATTGAAAAACAATTGGTGGTAGACAGCCGGAACTCCAAGAAACAGGATCGCCGACGCACCACCACCACCACAACTCGTGATCCAAGAGCAAAATGGAACCGAAAAAGGCAGAACCAGAAAAGAAAAAATAGGACCGAAAACTCACCGGAAAAGAACTCCGGCGCCTATCAGAAGCACGGTGGTGCGGAGGGTTGGCTGAATCCTCGTCGAGTAATGAAGATTTTAGAAACATACGTATCATAAATCAAGATCATGTGTTAAAAGTAGCACAAGGTCGCTCTAGTGAAATCTATTCCGGGTTTTTTATTGTCGAGTAATGAAAGCTATTCCGGGTTTTTTTATTGTCGAGTAATGAAAGCTTTTGCCCTCCAATTGGTATTCTACATTATCTCACTCTAGTGTTGAAATTGAATACGATGGAGTTGCCAATTTAGTTTCTAAATCATGTTGGTTACACAATCTTCTTCTTGAATTACATTGTCTCATTCTCAAGGCCACTTTAGTCTATTGTGATAATGTGAGTGCCATCTATCTATCCGAAAATCCAGTCCCACATAATGCTTGAAATACATTGAAAATGAATATTTGTTTTATTCGGGAAAAAGTAGCACAAGGTCATGTTCGTGTTCTTCACATCCATTGCATTTAATATTTATCTTTAACAAATGTCTTATTTAATAGTGTTTCAGAACTTCAAAGAAAATCTTAATGTTCGTCAACCTCCCGCTTCAATTAAAGGGGAGTAATAGAATAACAAATCTGTATACAATTTTTTTTTTATTTTTTATGATTTCACCGTCAGTTTAATTTGATTCGGAAATTAATTCTAACAACAAGTGAAATCTATTTATATTTTTGAATAAAAATAAATCCGTCTTATTTTATGTACAATTATTAATTACTTCTATCATAATTTAGTCAACACTTGTATTATGCAGAAAACATATCAATGAAAGATAAGGAATTATATTCTTACACTTCTGTAAAAAATTACTTCTAAGGATTAAGGCACCAATATATTAGCAACTAACGTTGAAATTGTTGTGTTTGTTTGTCACCGTAAAATAGGAAAATACTACACATTTAGTTGGCATTTGACAACTATTGTAATTTGTATAGTGTGAACTGTGAAGAGATATTTTAACAATTTCTCTCAAAAGCACACCAACATCCAATTGGAGTTTTGAATATTATTATAAGAGATATGCCAATAAAAATTAAACTTTGGTCATGGAATTCAACTTTTGCAAAATCAAAAACTCGCTAGTACAAAAATACCTTTATAGAAAGGTGCTTAAGTCAGTTGAATTAGCCACCCGACTTAACAAGTCACGCGGTGGCAATTCTGTAAATACTGGTAACTTTGTTAGATCGGTTGCCTTAAAAACCGACTTAACAAAGATTAAATAAAAAAAATCATAATTCGTATTTAATTGCTTAAGTCGCTTGTTTTAACTAACCGACTTAAAAAATATATATGTTAAGTCATGTGTCCCGCGTCTGACTTAAGAAGTTTTATTTACATTTAACAAATAAAATTCTAATATGTACCATGAGAGAATCGAACCCAAGACACTTAGTAAAAAAAAAAAAAAGCAGACTTTCTTATATATAAAAAAAACAGACTTTCTTATATATAAAATAAATAAATAAAAAACTGATTTTCTCTTATAAAAAAAACAGACTTTTAATAAAAAAAATTAATAAATACAGACCTCCTTCTCAAATAAAGAAAAACGAACAGACTCCTTCTTTATTCATTTAAAATTTATTCATTTATTTATATTTAATTTATTTTTAAGGGTAAGTTTGTTATTACCACCTACTCCCTCCGTTCCAATTTATAAGCAAAAAAAATTATTTCACACTTATTAAGAAAACCAAATCATAACAAAGTTAAAGTATGTCTCTTTAACTTTTTCTTATAATAAGTTTCATAGAAAGATGTAAAACTATTTTTTATTGGTCATTAGTTATAGAGAAAATGAAAGAGAAAACAAATTTTATAGAAATAAATAAAAACAATTCATAAAAAAGAGAAAATTTAATTTTTTTTGTTTATAATTTGGGACAAGAAAAATGAGTTTTTTTGTTTATAAATTGAGACGAGGGAGTACCATAAGTCTATCTCTTTCTATTCTCTCTCTTTCCTACCATTTTTAGACTAAATAGAAGTGAATGTAGTAATTAATATGCATTCTATTAATAGAATTCGTTAAGATTAATTAAACAGCGTTGCTATTTATCGCGACAAACTTTGTCACGAAGAGTTCACGAACAACACACGTAATATATATTGGCCAATGAAATTGAGTTATTAGCGGAAATCACGGCAAGATGTTTTTATCTCTTTGTTCTCTGGTTTATTCACACTAAAGTTTTTCTCATGTTCCAAAGAATCAAAATCCAAAATAAAAGTTCAACAGAAAAACCAATATGATATCAAATTGGAAAACATCAAAAGGAAAATAATTTGAGAAGTATAAATTTGGAAGAGGAACAAGGCGAAGTTGCAGAGAGAAGAAGATTGATAGTTGTCTTTGGAGAGATGAAAGATGAAAAGAGATGAGGAAGAGAGATAACTAAATTAATTAATTAAATTAAATAATAGGGTGCCACGTAATTCGTGATTGCTTCGTGATTCACTTCTTCGCTGAATTAAGCATTCCTTAATTAAAATCAATTAGTATTGATATTATATTTATGAGCAATGTTTTATATATGAAAGGCAAGAATGTGTGTTTATTGTATTTTAAATTGTATTCTCTAAACTATTTATCATAAGAACAAATCATATGCATGTTAAATAAAAGTTGATTACAAGTTTGTTGTGAATACCACATGTAAATATACTTTTGTGATTTATTCTTATTGGTTATTAAATAAATACCTTCAAATTATCAATAAGTATAGTAGACTTCACCTTTTTAAAAACCAAAGTTGTTATATAGACTATATTATGTCTCTAGCAGAATTCATGGGGGAAGTTTATTGTTTAGGCCATGATTTATTCTTGTGTTTCTTTGCTTAGTCATTTCTCTATATTTGTTATATTATATCAGCTTATTGTGTGCAACTCATGATTATAAATAAAAAGGTTTTATTGTAAAAAAAAAAATTAAAAAAAATTAATGGTCTTGACACATAACATTTATACAGAATATATTAAATTCTAATAGAGAGAATGGAAAGTTGGCATTCTATAAGGAGGGAATCAGATTTGCCGCAGTAACAGCAGGGCATTGTATATGATCTAAGCCATTTAATTTTCAACAAATAGTTGTGATTTTTTTACAGTGTAAAGCCGAAATTTAAATATGAGCCATTCAATTTAGAATCAACGACTCTAATTAATTACAGTATAAAACTATGTAGTTATCCTTTTTTTTTTTTTTTTTGAGCAGCAAATCAAAGATTATATTAATAACCAACTCAACACAAAAGGTATAAGACATACCAGTGAAGAGGCACAAAACAATACATAAGGTAGCTGGCCCCAAACAACCAGAAGCGAACAAAACAAAGAAATAAAAACAACAGGCAGCAGCACAAAGGCTGAAAACGCAACAACAAGCAAGAACAAACCAAAGCAGCCAGCAAAAACACCCAGGTGGCAGCGAAAGCAAAACAGGCAGCAGCACTACTAACGCAACATACAGTCTCCCGGGTCCCAAACCCATTCATAGTAAAGACAATGAGGGATTTTAAGCCGATCCGCACTCCACCTCCAAGATAACACCTTAATATCTTCCACAATATCCATCGGCTCCTTCTTAACCATGTTAAAAATTAAATTATTCCGCGCATTCCAAATTGTCCAAATAGCCGTATGCCAAACCAATCTAAATCCCCTTCTCATTTTAGAATTATTCGCCGAGGCACTAAGACAATCAAAAAGTTGGAAAATTGAAGGAGGCATTATCAAAACCACACCCAACCATCTAAACACCTCATACCAAACAAACATAGCGACCTTACAATGAAGGAAGAGATGTTGAGAGTTTTCAATACAATTTAAACACCAAACACAATTCCTTTGATCACCATGTTGCAACACCCCTCTCTTGAGAAGATTTGATTTCGTAGGCACCCGATCATGAAGCAATTGCCAAGAGAAAACAATAACTTTAGAGGGAGCCGGGCTATGTAGTTATCCTAACGCAGACAATATACAAAATGAAAAGTTGGCGATGAGATAGAACTATTCAAAACAATGAAAAGCGCGATCATGTAGATGAATTATGGAGTTTTGAATTTGACTGAAATTTACCAAACAACCCTCTCACCTCTATCATATATTAATGTTTCTTTTCTTCGTATGTAATTATTATATATTTATTAGCTACAAGCCTACAATTGTAAAAGAAAATAAAAAATTATAAAATCATATTCATATTTCATTCAGATAAGGTTAGAACTTAGAAACAATACTATATACTATATGGTATATTATATATATCCTATCACTATCACTAAATATAATTTCGTATCATATGGCAACCACAACTATAAGGTGTCTCGCACTCCACACATGATACTTAATAGGAAAACATCATTTTCCTGTATATGCTAATACATGGCAATATACGTATATAATGTTGTTGGTATGGTTTCACGTAAATTATAAAATATCTTCTATCCCTTTTCCTAACATATTGAGGAGGTAAAATAAAGTATATATCTCTATTACTATAATGAAAAGAAATAAAAGATATCGTGTACATGTTATATGGAGGGTGTAATGTGTGGTAGAAGGAGTGTCATCGTCACCAAACTATGGAATAGGAATCTATACTACGATCACCTTTGTTTTATAAATATCTTCTGCACAGTACTATGTACAAGATGTTAATTAGTTCATTCTTTTTTTTATAATTTTTGTGGTGAACAAAATTTTAGTTCTTAGCCAATGCAAAATGTTGAACCCCTCTTAAAAAAATACAAAATGTTAAATCATTACTTTAATTATGTAAGTTGGTAGTTATAGTGAGTTTTCTTAGCTTGTTACTTTTTAATTAGTATTTAATGCCATTATATATAGAATGTAATCACCTCATGTAAGGGAACTTCACCTCATCTAATCACATTATTATTATTATTATTATTATTATTATTATTATTATTATATACAAATTTGCATCCACTACTAGAAAACTTTTAAATACCGATGGACAAAATATGTCTCTAAAATGCAAACATTTTGTCACTAATCAGGCTAGAGACGGATTTGATGATGTCGGTAATTTCCTCATCTCTGAACTATTAGAGATGGACAAAATCTATCTCTAAAATGAAAATACATGTCTCTAAAATAAATATATTTGTCTCTAACTGCTTTTTCTGTTTTTAATTCCATCTCTATTAGAGAATAAATATTTTCGTCTCTAAATTTCGTCGATATTTCAACTTTTTCTAGTAGTGATCGATCAATCAATTTAGCATTTTTATACCACTAAATTTGATCTAGAAGTGAAAAATTTGAATAATATGTATAAACTCCATTGTAAAAAATATAAATTATTATTTTCATTTTGTGAAATTAATTGCATCGATCAAATTCGCATGAATGCCAAATCAATAGTTTTCTCCTTGAAACATTCGGTTGCATTTTCCCTAGAATTTTAACTCTAGTTTACAATATGTTTCTCTTGTTTACAATGTTTCCCCATTTCCATGAAACCAACTTCTCAATCGGGTTCGAATCAACATCCCCATTAACATACACTAATGTGTTGCCAACTTCTCAATTTAGTTTAATCAATATATGATCTAGTTGGTTTACATATATTCATGTTTGAATGTCGTTAATTTTGGTGGTCATTTTGATGTAATTTTAACATTCATGTATCTTCTGTATACTCTTGGCGCATTTTGCGCTTGTAAGTTGTAATGTTTACAATATTTCGATTGGTTGATTAGAAGAAAAAAAACTGAAACCTAAGGGAAAACTTAGTTATGTATTTGTCACATATAATTATATAACTCATTATATAAATAAAAACAAAACTTAAATGACAAAAAATAACCAAGGGAAAGACTAATATAAATGCTACCATAACCTTTGGAAGAAGTTAAATACAAAGGAAATAGCTAGAATAACTAAAAGAAACTACGTACCCAATCAAAACTATATAAAAATTGTTATAAAAGAAAGATAAATTCAAAAAAAAGAAATTATATGTGGATCTTTTGTTGATGATTAAATTCATTAATTGTAGGTATAAGAGCTACTAATTTTCTGCTCCTTTGTCACTGTCATCATTATAAGCTGCACCTTTGCTTTCATTTTCTACTTGTGGGACCACCTACACGTGGAAAAATCACCCATTAGTCACTTTTCTAAGAGGCACCAAAATATCCTCTAACCCAAAAATTAAAGCACAAAAAATATCGGGGAAACAGTCATTTTGGTTCCCGATTCTGCAGCTTGCTGTCACATTGATCCCTGACTTATGTAAAAATGTAAAATAGTCCCTGACTCTGCAGTCCGTTAGTCATTTTGGTACTGACTCTGCAGCTCGCTGTCATTTTGGTGTCATTTTGGTCCCTGACTCTGCAGTCCGTTAGTCATTTTGATCCCTGCAGTCCGTAAAAATACTAACTGATTTCAGAGCTAGGGACTATTTTGTGTTTTTTCTTAAATCAGGGACCAATATGACAGCGAGCTGCAGAGTCAGGGATCAAAATGACTGTTTCTCCAAAAATATACTTCTCAATTCAAGATTTGATGGATGTGTTCATGCACACCACGCCAAAAATGTGAACATATCACATAAGCCATATATTTTTTGTCAACAAAAAATATTACATTATCATTACTCACAAACTATATATATATATATAGAGAGATGTTGAGGATCAACTCATTATAAACATTATATTTTATACATCTAGTATTAAATTAAAAATTCTTATTGAATAAATTAACTCATTAAAAATTCTTATTGAATAAATTAACTCATAGTTTTTTTTATAAAACTTTAAAACTCTTTGATATTTCATCTAATAACTTGAATTAAACGTATGATGATTTTTTTATAATTACAAATTAAATGTCGACTATTCTATTCAATTAGTACATAACCACAACTTCTAAAATTCTATAAAAAAATTATGGAGTTTTAATTCAAATTTTTTACAAAATATAATATTTGTAAGGATCAGTTATTAAGTAAAATAATTCTATGTGTGACTAAAGAACCTCTAAAAAATAGTTCAAAGTAAATTTAACTACTTTTAGTTAAAATGAATTTTTTTAATATTAAAAATGGAAAATAAAATTTAACTACTTTTAGATCAAACAATTCAAATTTAAAACTCTTCATATAAAAAATAGAATTTTATTTTAAATCTTAACGATTTAATCTTAATCAGAAGGTCAAATATTCCTCATGCTGTATTCCAAATCGATCTAAATATATCAATCTGCAGAATAAGAAAATATGTAAAAGATCAATACCTGATCATGTGATGAATTGAATGGCTGAGAAGTTCTCCTTCGAGTTCTTCTCATTTTTGGTCTCATCAAATCTGCCACAAGGAAAATTTCAAAATAAAAGATGGTCAATAAAGTGAACCATCTCATAAAATAAAGTATAGTTGGCCCTAACTAAAGACAAGAAACGTTAGATATTTTCCCCCATAAATATCACACATAAAATACATTAAAAAAGGGGCTGAGATATTTTCGATATGTTCTTATTTGTCAAACTTTCCAAAGTCACCCTCTTTCTCATTAGTCATTGGCTCATTGCGTCCCTAGCTACCTAAGTTTTTCTTGGTTCATTGGACCAAAAAAAGAATATTTTATTATTTCAAAAATATTTTCGTGGATAATAATTATATGCTCAATACTATAAAAATATTTCACCCTCATTTAACTATATATTTTATTGAAGTACCATCATTTAATTATATATCACAATATAGGTATTGTAAAATATATAACTGACGCAAATAAAATATTATTTTAATCCCCATGCGCATAATTTAAGTGATAGATACATTTCATATAATATGTAAGAACTGATGTTTATAAATTTAATTTTTTTTCTTTGACACATCTATTTATCAACTTTATAAGATATGATTCTAGCAGGTCACTATATTATTTAACCAAAAAAAAATTTATAAGTTATATTTTTTGGTTGTAAGTGTATATCAATTAATAAATTGTTTTTTATTAATGAAAAAAATACATAAGTCAAATCCCTTTAAATATGGTTGTAAAATGATTTTTTTATAAAAATTATTTCAGTGTATATATATGTTGTAAAAATTATAAAATACATACCTAAATTATTTTCTCCTTCCAATTTATTTTATAAAAAAACACTTAAAAATTACAAAAGTGAATTTTAGCATAAGATTATTCATATCTCAATATTATACGAGTTTAAAGGACATGCACTATCAGTATAAATTAACTTTACACCGACAACGAATAAGAATGTTTTAACTTTTCATACTATATTAAGAAAGTGGTGTAAAGTAGAATGATGTGGCAAAAAATATAATTGTAATTGATTAACTATATGTACATATTCTTTTTCTTCATATTATATATAAATATCTTCTTTTAATAATATTATATGCAAATATCTAAGGCATAACAAAAACAACGTCCATCCACCGCCAGTAATAATAATAGTAATCCCTTCAACACTTTGCATAACAAAAAAACAAAAAACAATTACATAATTTTGCAAACCAAACGCTGCCTTAACAAATGGAGAATAAGCAGATTAGATGAAAAACTATCTTATACCTGAGGGTGCATGATACTTTCTGGTGCGCCTTCGTTGGTGAGGTTTCAAATCAAGAGTTGATTCAGAACTATCCGGAAGGTTTCGATCGAGTCGGAGAATTTGACGGTGGTGATCAATTTTTGGAATCACACGGTTGTGATTTGAAGAAGAAGAAGAAGAACAATTTTTGTTTTCAAACATTGTACGGACAAAAGAAGCTTCCATTGTATTGAGATAGTTAACGTGTTTTTCGTCTGTCCAAAACGATGCCGTTTTACTACTAGCTGGTACTTGCACCATAGAAGAATCCATAGCAATGAAAGAATGAGTTTGTGTTAGAAGGAATAAAATGAAATTAAAATATGTATAAGATTGGTATTTTATTTTTATGATAAGATGTGTAAGATGAAGATGGTGTTAGAAATTAGAAGAGGTTGGAATTTAATAACGAGGGTTGTTAAAGGTTCGGTTTCTTGTGTGGTGTGATGTGATGAAATAAATATCTTGGACATTATCAAAAAATAAAAAAATAAATATCTTGGATATGTCGGAGGAAAAAGTAATAAATATCTTGGAGAAGTTAGGAAAAGTATTAAAAGTGTTTACTTGCTTTTATAAGTTTGACACCTGTATTATTTTTTTCTACAATAATATCTCGAATTTGAATTTTTGGATTGGGTGCAATAAACACTCATCTATTATTACCTGCATTAAAGAGATTAAAGTCGTTTGATCTTGATCAGATAATTTAAATTTTGAAGTCAGAATATTTATATTTTAAAAAATGAAATTAATTTAAATTTGAGTTGTCTAATAATTTTGATCAAATAATTTAGAGTTACTAACTGCAATATGATTTTGATCAAGCGGTTCAAAGTTTTTGAGTGCAACTTGACAATGCACCAAAAATGACTACACTAAATCTATTTTCGACAATATCTTGCCACATTTCTTCTTTATCATGCTTAGAGCTGTCAAAAATTGGACGGGTGGATGCATCGGCTCATTAGCCCACACTTTTGGATAGGTCTGGCCTAAAAAGATCTAGCTCAAGTGCAATCGATCCTTTTTATCCCTAGCCCAGATTAAAATCGGGATGGGCTAGGCCAGCCCATTTGGCTTTGGTCCGGGCCATTATATATATATATATATATATATATATATATATATATATATATATCATCTAATTGAAAAATTATTATAAAAAAATATTTAAATGTGTTAGCTTAACAAAAAGGGATATATTAACCTAAAACTTTTTAAAAAATTAAGTTTATAATTTATTAATTTGATAATTTTTTTTATAGGAATCAAACTAGAGTTTAATTGATATTTAATTAGTTTTGATGTAAAAATATTTACACTTACATCAAATCATGTTTATATGAAATTGATAATTATGAGGAACTAATACATCAAAGTGACATAAAAAAAGATTGAATATACTGAAAAAATAAAACAAAATAGATCAGAATAAAATTGAAATAAAATTGGTATGGGTATTTCGCCAGAGAACTCTCTTCCTCTACTCTTGAGTTTGCGGGGGTTTTCAACCCCCATTAACTTGTTCTACTGATTTATTTTTTTCTATTATTAATAATTCAAATGTCCTTTATAATTTATTTTTTGTAGCATCCCTTCTGATTTTCGATTTTTTAATAATTTATAGATGTTTTTAAAATGTGTAATTAATTTTGTCAAAGTATTCAAAAATAAAATTTGTGACAAAAGTACAAAAAAAAAATTTAAAATTTATTGTATAAAAATTCATGTTTAGTCTATCGTTTGTTAAAATAAAATATAAATTTTTGTGGAAGATGTTGATATAATATTACAATCATAAATACAAGAATTGATTAAAAAAAGAATGAAGTTGATACATGAATTGACTTAAAATTAGGATTAAATGTTGTGACGAAAAACATATGGGAAGATTAAAACTTGTTGAAATTTTTTAAAGAGATTAAAATTGAAATATAAGGACTAAAATCTTATTTAACCCATAAAAATACAACCATAGTTGTACCGGTCAAAATAATTTAGGCCCAATCGAATAGAGGGCCCAACTCGCTCGACCCGATCCGTCAAATAGCAGGCCCATATCGCCCTGCCCTCTCACACGTGCACGCCGCGTGCCCCACTACCACTATCTCCATCAGATCAAAAGCACGTGGAAAATGTGCTCCAAAACCGCCCACTAACGAGTTTGGCGCCAGTTATACCCCCACTCTCCCGCATGGGGGTCGTGGACATCAAGTAACCGTCGCATAACCCCCCCTCTTTGGGAGGAGATCATGGGATCGTGGAGCTCATCAGCTCTGGGATATCCCTCTATAAATACACACCCCAAAACATTTTCCAAGGCCAAGCAATATTACAAGAACACACCATTGCATAACCTTAACCTTTAGCAAATACATACCCCCTAAGTTCCACGCAGGAACATTTGGCGCCCACCGTGGGGCCTCGGTAAAACTGTTCCCAGGCCACACGTTACTCATAGTCAGATATTCATTCCAAAGCTTGATATTACTTAGACGTGAGAGACGATGAGGTCATGATGCTTCTCTCCTCGGTCAAGGAATGGACTCAAGCAACACAAATCAATAACGGTTTCTTCTTCACAATTTATTATCTTAGTTCATTTAATGATGACATTCATGCTGTTCTATCATAAAACGTGGCACCCTACACAAACTGATTTTGGTTGGCACAATGATTAGGAAATCCTCTTAATGAAAGATCCATGGTTAATAATATGTTGTGGATAAACCATGTTTGTGCAGATTGCTTCATAGTGATATATTAAGTTTGATTTTCTTTATCAATTTATCACAAATCAATTGAAACATAGGAAATGTTGCACTACTATCGTCATATGCTTGTTTTGCGGTTGTTTGAGTGCACAGACGTATGAAATGTTTTGATATTGGTTTATGCATGTTTAATTTTGTTTGGTTATTTATTTGTAGCACTACTATTCTCGTTCGCTTTGTATATTTTTCATGTTTTAAAAGAAAAATAGTAAACAGAGGAGAATTATGATATTTGGTTCGATGTCATACTCGTGTCTAATTCATTTCAGTTTATTCATTCGTTGCTTCTATTTTGATTTGATTTATTCATGTTTAATTTTGTTTGATCAATGACGTGGATCTAAACTCCCCGTCTCGCCGAACCATTGTCGCCGCCCAACATCGTCGCCTCGCTGCCAACTGTCGGTGGTGCAACTTCGCTCTTCGTTGTTTCAAATATGATGTCATCACCGCCGTCAAAATCATGCAACTGTTTTGTGAGAACCCGAGGACACAATTGAAAACCATATCAGATCATCTGTTAGCTTGAACGGTCGTAATCCAGGTGATTTCATTCCAAATCTATTTGCTGCGATTTATTTACATTAGTAATCAGTCTATATGAAGTCATCGTATATGGATGTATAATACCGAAAGAAAATGCACATCATTTATCCCCTAAGCACTGATTTTCGGTTTAGTTCTGAAATGAAGTGTGACCTTAATTATTAGTTATCAATCCGGATATAATTTTGATGAGGCTCATGATCTGTATATTTGGTAAAATGAATTATGAACTAGTGTATATGCAGTATTTGCTATGTTATGTCTTATGTCGTCCATTCTCATTACGCCTTATTAATACTACATGTTCTGCTTTTGAAGTGGATTATACTTTGTTCTAAGTAGTAATGACTATCTTGATTACATGGACAAGCTTAACTTATTATTATTATTATTATTGTTATCTAATTAAGAGATAATATGATAGTACGATATATGCTTGCTTATAATAATTTTAATTGCCATAAGTGCTATAGTTCCATTTTAATTATGTAGTAATTTCATTTTCTTATGACGTTATCTGTTTCATTCTTACATGTGCAAAATATTTGGAGTGTAACACTCTTTCAAGAGGCGACCATAAAAAACGAGGCGGACAAATGTTTGTAATGGTAAGTCAGCGGCGATAGTTCGGCGTGTTGGAGAATTTAGATTCACAGCGACTATGGCGACATCATTTCCATTCAAACGTGACGGATCTGATCTTCGAAGTTGTATTTGACATTCTCTTATTTGACCTTTTCTTATTTCAATTTTAATCGAATATTACTTTGTCCACAGACTCAACGTTGTATCAATATCAGCAAACTTAGAGCACGAAGTTTGGATTGATATCACTTCCGCCAAATCATGATAACTGAAAAGCTAACATGTTACAAAGTCCCCATAGTTATAATTCATCTCAGCTCTTGAGCTCATATCAATTACATACTATATTATAAAAACACATCTCAATAGATATTCAGATGTTTAAAATTACTGTCACAGAAGGTTTGCATGAAAAATGAGAAATAAATAACTACTCAACAATAATAAAGTTGTATAAGAGATACACATCTAGATAGAAAATAGAAACATGCTGGAAATATAGCTACTTTTAGCCTATAACATAGAAACTAAGTTTTTCTCATAAGTAAGCATACCATTGATTTTTGATAGGCTTAATATAAAATTGTTCTAGTGAAACGTCATAAAACAACAGGCAGCATGTAATTACTAAACATACCACAACAACCTATTATCCCTTTAAACTTGGAGCACTTATGATAAATGAAAAACAGAGTACGAAGTCCACCACTTTGAATTATTTTGATTCTCGTCCATTATTTACTAATTGGTATGATAAACAAATCCAATAAAACTGTAAGTTTCAACAAACAAGTCTCGGCTAGATACAAGGAGCTAGCCATCATACAAAGAAATACTAATAGTTTAAGTGGAAGGTTTAATAGTTTGTCTCTATATTAAGTTAACATGTGGACATTAATATAAAGAATCAATATAAAATTTGTCTCTATAGCCTTACTATATATTGAACGAAGAAAAGTGGAAATTATCACCGTATCAAAATCACGCAGAAATATGGAAAGTTTAACCTGATTCCGTGTGTAATCCTTGAGAGTTGAGTAATCCATTTCACTATGGATCGGTGAAGATGTAGGCGACCTGCTTATTTTCTTCCTTGATTTCTTACCAATTTTTTCTCGAACTCTCTTGGTATCTAACAAATTTCTGCATTTTTTGTGGAAGACATCGCGAGTATGAGTCTGATGACGAGCTGGTGTGTCCTTCGCCAATCTGACAGCAGCGACGCCGATTTCTTCATGAATCCGGTAGTGATGATGACGATTTCTCTATGAAATCCGACGGCGGCGACGACGATTTCTCCATGAATCCAATGGCGATGATGACCACGTTTGAAAGGCGGCCAGAGGTCGCAACACCAATAATTGACGGCGAGACAGCAGCGTCAGACGGCGATAACAACTCGGCATGATGGTACCTCATTGATCAAGCGACACCAAACATGAACAAACCAGATTAAAATATAAACAATAGGTGCATGAACCAAATTATAACGAGTTAGCTATCATAATTCATAATATACATTGAGTTGTTTCTTTCAGTAAAGTTAAATATATGGTGTGATGTCCCACTGTTACAAATATACCAACAATTTCCATGTTTGAAGCAAGAGTTTGGCCCGGTTAAAAAACAACACGTTTGTATAGGCATGCCTCTATATTTTTATAAGATTCCACAATAAAATTCACTTACTTAATTTGACCTACAATCATAACATGAAAATGTATGCATATAGAATTATTAGCATAGTAGAAGCCAAACCTTGACGCCACCAAAATTCATCTAAGCTCTCACCAAAATTCAAAATATAACTTTGATCCTTTATATGTTATCAAAATAAGAGGAATTATATGTTATCAAAATTCTTGATCCTTTACTATAACTAATCTTGGAAAACACGAAGCACCGATTTTCTTTCTTTTATTCATTGATGAGATTAATTTTTTAATTACTGATGGCCATAAAGCGTGATTCATAAAACATTTGGCTTTAGTCAAACATATTAAGACAGATATACACACTAATAACATGTTATCGAAGTAGAACGAGTGAGACTAGAATTATATAATTAAATGGTGAATTACTAAAAAAGAACATTAACACCTGGTGGTGAAGAACATTAACGTTGATTTGATGAATGAGGTGAAACTTGAGGCCCGGGAATCGTTTTACCAAGGCAACCGCTTGGTGGTGCGCACGCGTGTGTCCATGTTTGAAAGAGGGCATATGACTTTTAAACTCCGAGTTGTTGTTTTTGCACGCCAAAGCCTTAGACTTACATGGCGGCCTTCCATGCCGGATAAATTTTGCACACCAAAGCCTTAGACTTACATGGTGGCTTTAATAATTTATCACGCCCAAAGGCGGTTTGGGCGAACGAAGCCGCTTTATCAAATGGAGTTTTTGCGGCGAGTTTATCAATTTGTACCTACAATAAAAATGGAGAGATGCACAATTTAGTCTTAACATGTGAAATTAATTGTGTAATATATTTTGAGTAAAATTTGCTAAGAATTTGGAACGATATCATCTAGTTATGAGTATTCAAGTGGCAAATGATCCGATATTGTTTCATATATTCCATTCACTAGTACAAAAATACCTTTATAGAAAAGTTTTTAAGTCAGTTAACATTGTCACTTGACTTAACAAAACGCAAGGTGGCAGTTTTGTAAATACGTTCAACTTTGTTAAGGCTGTTATGTTGTCAACCGACTTAAAAGAGATAATATAAAATTTAAAACTTTTTTGTTAAGTCAGGCGTTGCCCAACTGACTTAAAAAACCCTTTTTGTTAAGTCAGATGTTGTTTAACTGACTTAAGAAACCTTTTTTATTAAGTCGGACATACCTCACCTAACCTAAGAAGTATCATTCATTTTTAATAATTAAAGTGTAATATGTACAATACTGGAATCGAACCCAGTTTCTTGTTATAAAAAAATCCTAATATTTTTTTTAAAGAAAAATCCTATTTTATTTTAATAAATAAATAACTAAAAAAATCCTAATCTTTGGCATCTTCTTCGAACCCAGTCCCTCCTTTGAACTTCTTCTTCACCGTCACAACTTCTTCTTCATCATTGAAAACTCTAACTTTCAAACCCTTCATCAAAATCAATCTCTTCATCACCTTCGAACAATTTGTAAACTAAAAACCTTAACGTAGTAAATTGATTCATCGTTCACCTTCATCGCTCCAACTTTAACTATCTGTTAAATTTCTTTTTGAGACTTTGCCTCTGCCCTATTCGTGAAAACCCTTTCTCTATCGAAAACCCTTGCCCCCTTCATCGCTCTCCCACTCGCTTCTTTTTTAGTTTACCTGAAACCCTAACGTAATTATGTCTTCTCTCTCGATCTGCAGAATCACGACTTCCCTCTCATCATCGTGGCTTCACATCTCGACATTTGCATCTCCAGAAAGTTTTAGGTTCCACTCTGTAAGGGTTTCTTCTTCTCTACACTTGTTCAGCACTCACTCTTTATTTTGAACCCTAAACTTTACCCCTAATTTCTATTTATTACTTTTATTGATTCTTCATTGTTGTAAAAAGGATTGTATAGGAGTGGCTAAATCCTGGAAGTAGAGCTGTCAATTTAAGGGGCCAATCAAAATTAGGCCCAGCCCCAATATAAAGGGGGCCTAAATATGTAAACATAAATAGGCCCCCTATTATATAGGCCCCAAAAATACCAAGCCCCCTAAATAAAACATAGGCCCCTAAGGCCCCAAAGCCTCAATATTGTTGGAAACGAGAGTTTTTGGATAAACTTTTTTAGAATTCACACATAAGTTATTAAAAATAAAAGAAACAATCCGAGAATTCTCGGAATCGAGAATTCCAAAAAATTCGGAAATGAGAGTTTTTTGATAAAAATACCTAGAATTCACACATTAAGTTATTAAAAACAAAAGAAACAATCTGAGAATTCTCGGAATGTTTTCGAAGAAAAATACTCGACATGTTTTTGAGAAAAAAGTTCCGAAAAAAGTTTCGGATAAAAAATTTTCGAAAATTTCTCGAGAAAAAATACTCGAAAAGTTTTCGAGATAAAATACTCGAATGGTTTTCGAGAAAAAAGTTTCCGAGAAAAAATTCTCGAGAAAAAAATACTTGAAAACTTTACGAGAAAAAATACTCGAAATGTTTTCGAGAAAAAAGTTCCGAAAAATTTCAGAAAAGTTTCGGAGAAAAAATTCTCGAGAAAAAATACTCAAAAAGTTTTCGAGAAAAAAATACTCGAATGGTTTTCGAGAAAAAAGTTCCGAAAAAGTTTCCGAGAAAAAATTCTGAAAAATTTCTCAAGAAAAAAATTCCGAAAAAGTTTCGGAGAAAATATTCTCGAAAAGTTCTCGAGAAAAAAATACTCGAAAAGTTTTCGAGAAAAAATACTCAAAAAGTGTTCGAGAAAAAAATACTCGAAATGTTTTCGAGAAAAAAATCTCGAGAAAAAAATACTCGAAATTTTTTTGAGAAAAATACTCAAAAAGTTTACGAGAAAAAATTCACAAAATTTATTTGATATTTTTTGTGGGCCAATATTAGGTCCCATAGAGGGGCCAAAAGTAAAATTTAAGAATAGGGGGCTGGGCCTAAAAACAAAACAAAAAAAACTACTCAAGTGGGGCTTAGTATTTTGGGGCCTAACATGGGGCCCAAAAATAAGGCCTTTCAATATGGGGCTTTTTTGACACCTCTACCTGGAAGATAAAGGTGTGACATTAAACGAAGTGGTTACTTGTATGAAGACATAGGTGCTGGTTTTCCTATTTCCTTTTTCTTAAATGTATTTTCTGTTAGTGTATTTGATTTTTTTCTCCTAGGTGTGCTTTGCTTTTGTCCTAGATGATGCAATGGTGTTGTTAAGGTTCTGCTTAGTGGTCATGTATTTATAAGGCTTTCATCTGTAGATATTTGTCTTCACATATTAATTTGTTAAAAATAAATTGCATAATATAAACTTGTGACAAAAATGCTATATAAATAAGACAATATGATAGTTTATTGTTATTTAAATGCAGCTCATTTGAACTTCCCTTCACTGAAAATTATAATTGCTTCATTTTTTTTCATATAGCTTAGTTTGTTTCATGGATAATGACAACATAAGCCAATTATGCAGGTGCAATTTTATTACCAAAGCCTAGTGAGTACTTGACTAAAAATATGATGGCTTATAACATGTAGTTATGTCCATGTTAGAACTTTTTTATGTCCATGTTGGTTTTACAATTTAGCTTAGTCTGGTGAATACTTAACAGGGATTAATTCTTTTTGGAGGTTAGATATAGTTTACCATCTTTCTCTTTCTGTTTTTGTTATTTATTTTTCATGTTCATAATTTTTTGGAGAGAAAAAACAACATGCTTATCCATGCTTAATGGAGCTTATCCATTTTAATTTATTTTGTTTTTGTATTTTAGGAACGGACGACTAGTTGGTCTCGTGATTTTGGTTATGTTACATTTGCATCAGTTGGCGATTTTGGTCATGTTATTAAATTTAAGGTAACAGTTCTTCACACACACAAACACACATGGCTAGTATATGAGGAGGTAGCTTAAATTTTCTTAACCCATAGTTGCATCACATTTTAAATGCAGAATGAAACATGGATAATTCTGCTCTTGAATTTGAAGTTTGTTTTGATTCAACGGCTCTGTAGCCGCTGCACAAGATTCAAATCGTGGGAATATGAAAGCTTTTAAGACTAGTTTTTTCTATTATTTTGGAGTAGGTGCTGTTTCAGTTAAGTGTTTGCTCTATTTTGAGTTTTTGTTGTTCCTGTGGTAGTAACTCTCTTTTGGTTGTAGGTGTTTATCTATGGTTATATTTTCACTATTACTCTATATCAAATTGTTACATGGCTATATTTTGAATTTCCGTTGACATGAAACATAATATAGTGATAATGTGTTGATG
The DNA here is from genome assembly GCA_030408175.1 of Trifolium repens. Taxonomy (NCBI): domain Eukaryota; kingdom Viridiplantae; phylum Streptophyta; class Magnoliopsida; order Fabales; family Fabaceae; genus Trifolium; species Trifolium repens. Next base: position 13,286,967 of record CP125846.1, read on the forward strand.
TATATTCTGCCTACAAATATGATTCTTGCACTAGATTGTGGCAGTATATAATAGTTAACTTTTTCTATTAGATGTAACGGTGGCTTATGAGTGATAGTAATGTGTAATTTTACTTTATGGCTTATGATGTGAGTTATCTTTTAACACTTTACCTAGAATTTATCTAAATTTCCATTGCATAATAATTGAGAATGTTGTTTCATTTTGCTAGAATGAGAGCTTTTTTTATTCTTCTGGTTGTGTTGCAGATTTCTGACAGTTTGTTTTGATTTCTTTGATGTTCCATGTCGGAGTTGAGTTTTTATGCTATAGAGTGGAGGTAAATAACATCCGGCGCCGCCTTCTGTCTCTGATGCTGTATAATTGTTATACTCCTAGACTTGTTGGTTCTCCATAGTAGTTTGTGGTATTTTTAGAAGATGTTATTTGTATATTTTTAAATTAAGGCATGTATTGGAATATTACTGTATAGAAAAGTTGTGCTTCAAGCTTGTGTACATGAAATAACTGAGTTTTGGTACTCACAATATAAAAAAAGAATAAAAAGAAATTGACATCCGACACTGTACTGGTTTTCTAGCCTACCCTTTTGATTTCTTAGCAATGAGTGGTCCACTCAAGATGTGTTAATTCTTAATGATGTTCAATATGTTTACATGCATATGCTTTACTGTTCTTTTTCTTTTCCATGGTTTCAGATTTGTTCACTTAAGTATGATACTAGTATGTTAAGAATTGATTCATGCTTAATGTGAAATTTTGTATTTTAGAGATTCCTTTATTTTTGCTACTATCTTTTGTAAGTTCAAACCAGAGCTAGCAAAGATAGGGCTACTGATTTTTTTTTTATAAAAATTTGGAATCCTTTTAAGTCGGTTAAGAAGTACTATGTTAAGTCAGTTTTTAACCAATTATCCGACTTAAGACGTCATTTGTTAGGTCAGTCATATTAGCAACCTGACTTAAGAAGTATTTCTTAAGTCAGTTAAAAACCGACTTAAAAGATCAATACTTCTTATGTCATCAATTATTAAGTCGGGAACAAAACCGACTTAAGAAGTCAATTTTAACCGGCTTAAAAAGCATTTTTTGTACTAGTGATTGTCATCTCGCCGCAGATCACTTTTGCTGCTAGGCGACTCCCGATCCAGGTGGATATGACACATCAAAGCGATCGAATGTACAACCAAGTTAAGGCGCTAAGAGAAAAAGTACTTGAGTCTCTAATAAAAGGATGAAAGACGTCAAATCGTCTCATGGAGCTAACAATTTTATACAATGGATATTAACGAAGCAGATAGCACACTTTTAGCAATGGAACGAACTCTGTTTAGAAGCCTCAAGCATATGGATGCAGCAGCAGCAACAATCAACACTTTTAACATGTAGCAGCAATAACTGCGAGTTGAGTTGGCGGCGAACGGTGACTGGTTTACACCAGGCAAAGTGGATTGAGCATGGCTCCGATAACGAGAAAAACAAAGGGAGAAGGCTGAAGGACCAGTAGATGAAAGCGGTCATAAAGCTGCTACCAAAAGAGAAGTAAATAATTTAACGAGTCGAGCGCGATGTCTTCGCCCATGGCGGTATCAGTCAACAAGAAGCGGTGCAAACCAATTTCGTCCAGGTGTCTTCGATCCTTTATTTTTGTTTGGCAATTGCATCAAACCATCTCTCTATGAAGATTGACCATACCTTTGGTTTTGTTTGAATATCATTCTCCAATATTCATGTTATTTTCTCCTAGACAAATCCTTCGAGAGTATTCTAAATTGTCTTTTCTTATAAGAACACCTGCATTACTTCTCTAGTCGTATGAATTTATACAAGTTTTAAGTCTCTAAGGATGTTGAACCCTACACAAAGTTCTATGGATAACCTCATAAACATTCTAAACACTTGCTTCCTGTAACTGGCATGTCTTATACCTCCCATGATTTTAGCAAGAATACATGCATTATAATTAAGTGGTGAAGTGCAAGCATATGTTTAATCTATTTAAAATATATAGCTAAAGATGGATGTCATCATGTTTGTGTAAACTTACCTGGGTTCACTCATCGCATGTGTATAATTGTGGTTACTATTTGATAATTCTGTTATTGCATAAACATATGAACAAGGCGATGAAGTAGCCATGGCGGCATATTTGATAAATCAAGCGGAGTAATTCTTGGAGCAGGCATAAGTAGCCATGACGACGTCAGTTAACAAGATTCAGTTTGAATCACTTGCGTCCAGCATAGTCCTCAAAAACTTCAATAGTAACAACCAAAATATAAGTATCTTAATGCATAGAGAACGTTGAAGGACAAAAACAAAGTCCTCAAATTTAAATCGATCTTCATCCTAGCTAGAGATTGAAGGGCAGAAACAAAGTCCTCTTGTATCACTCAGCAAGCGCACATTCGAGAATGGATATCGAAGATACTATTCCGAGTTACAACGTACATCAGGTGCAAGCATTCACTTATTTAATATTTAATTATGTTTCTCCATCTTTTATGATGCAATCGAGAGTCATGATGTGTTGGGTGCTTCAATCTCTGTCAAGGTGGCATATTTGGTTTATATAACAAAAGGTTAATTTTCTAGATAATATCAAATTCGTATACTTGTTTTGTCTAATGTTTGTGGAAGCTTTGGTTTCTTTGTTGTTCTTATTCATATCTTGGAGGAAAAGGGATATATCTTGATAAATATTATTCTCGACCACACTTCTCATAGATACTTAAAGGGACAAGCAATTTCCAACTTCCGTCATTGTTCAATGCCGCCGTCTCGCAGTAAACCGTTGGCGCCACTTCACTCATCATTTTCTAAAAATGACGATATCATTAAAACAAGAGGCAGCGTGAACTGATTTCATCCAGGTACGAGCTGATAAATGCTAATGGAATGTTGTGGCGACCTAAAAGGTCATAAACCAATAGGCTAAAGGAACGTAATTGTGAATAGAAAACATCTCAACCGCTACGGCGCGCATATAATATATATACAAAACGACTTTGTTCGTCCAAACCGCCCTTTGGCGTGCAAAATTATTAAAGCCACCATGTAAGACTACGGCGTTGGTGTGCAAGTCGTCATAGCCACCATGTTAGACTACGGCGTTGGTGTGCAAGTCGTCATGACCACCATGTTAGACTACGGCGTTGGTGTGCAAATTATCAAGGCCGCCATGTAAGACTACGGCATTGGCGTGCAAAATTATTAAAGCCTTCATGTTAGACTACGGCGTTGATGTGCATACATATCGTCATGGCCACCATGTAAGACTACAGCGTTGGTGTGCAAAATTATCATCGCTATCATGTGAGCACAAGAGCATCACCAACGATTCATTCAAGAAATCATCAGGCAAGTCAAAACGAAACACCCAAATAATCTCGCCAAAGAAGCAAAGAAAAGACAACGCCAATGTACTAAGGCACGTGAGCAAAAAGAAAAGGAGAAGGTATTTTACTTGGCCACCGCCAAAGTAAGAGATGCCATATTTATACTTCTTATTTAAGTTATTTAAATCATTGACATTTCCTATGAGAATTATGACGCAATAAGGAAGGCGTTAAATGCTTATAAAGCCAAGTTTGCCCCAACGAACAATGTCTGTCATGACGACGTCATGACCACGTCGCCAAGCAATGGCTAACACATTTAAAAACAAGGTTATGTCGTCATCGCCTATCACTTTGTGCAGATTTAGCACGGACCTCTAACTCTTAATATTAAGATTCAGCTTATTCAAATTAAGGCCGCCTCGCCTAGACTTGTCATTATAGCGAAAGTGGTGCTATTCGGCCAAACTTAACTTTACATTAAAAACGCCGCCTCGCCAAACACAAGTGAATTGTCTCGCCGCCAAGGACGATGTCGCCAGACTCTATTTTTTCAAAATTAAATTTACAAATTGTCCAAACGATATTTGTTTTGAAAAAATTTATAACGACCAAGCTGTATTTGTTAGTATTATATTATCTCGCTTGCAAAGATTTGATAAATGATGCATAAACGGTGACTATATTCTTAAGCATTTCGCCCTTACAGGCCTCGTGCTTGGGGGGCTGTGTACCGGTCAAAATAATTTAGGCCCAATCGAATAGAGGGCCCAACTCGCTCGACCCGATCCGTCAAATAGCAGGCCCATATCGCCCTGCCCTCTCACACGTGCACGCCGCGTGCCCCACTACCACTATCTCCATCAGATCAAAAGCACGTGGAAAATGTGCTCCAAAACCGCCCACTAACGAGTTTGGCGCCAGTTATACCCCCACTCTCCCGCATGGGGGTCGTGGACATCAAGTAACCGTCGCATAACCCCCCCTCTTTGGGAGGAGATCATGGGATCGTGGAGCTCATCAGCTCTGGGATATCCCTCTATAAATACACACCCCAAAACATTTTCCAAGGCCAAGCAATATTACAAGAACACACCATTGCATAACCTTAACCTTTAGCAAATACATACCCCCTAAGTTCCACGCAGGAACAATAGTAATAACATAAGATAAATTAACATACATGTGTATTTTAAATATTTATATTTCAAACATCAAATGTGATAATACAACTCAAAATTCATAATTGTTTAATAAAATGTCTTATACTAAACAAACATAAAATATATTTTATTATATATTTTTTAAAAAAAAAATTAAAAGTTGTAATTGTCCACCTTTTAACTATTTTTGAGATATTCATATTGGACAACCCTCAATATGATGTGCTATTTTTAAGTAAGTTTTGAATATTCGATTTATATTTATAGCGGCTCACCCCAGTTTTATAGTCACCCCAGTTTTATAGTCTAACTCTGCACTGCATGTTCATAGACAATAATATGACCATTGATCATTGCCATATGATCTTTGTGCATATGCCATTTGTTCTTCTCACTTGCATTTTACCTTTTATGATTTTGACTACTCACATTTTTGTTGTTTGTGCGTTTTTGTTTGGCGAAAATGCAGTTGTTGTTGGTTGGTGATTCATGCTAGGATTTATGTAATGTGTAATATAGAGTTTCAAACTAATTATTATGTGTGAAACTATTTGATTTAAATAAATTTGTTTTTTCGCCACCAGTATCCAATCCATAATCCATTGAACCGTCTAATTTGATATGTGATTTTAGTTTATGACTTTTATGCACGTTTTTCCCAAAAGTTTAAAATGTAGCATTATAAGCCTTTTTTTTAACTACTCCGTATTAAATTACTTGGAAAAAAAAAACAATCCCACTACTTACTCGTGGATTAATCTTATCTTAGGTCGCCAACTATCTAATATCTCAATTACATCCAGTTAGAAAAAAGAAGGAAAAAAAACTTCTGGCCTGCTATGCTACAGACATATAATCTGGAGGAATTCTTTTCCCATCCTCCATGTATCTTTTTCACCCCCTTGAAGGCAAAAAACATCCGGTAAACACGACCCGAATTTTTTTTAGTGCAAATTTGAGTAAAATTTTCACTAAAAAACGTTTACCAAAATTTTTCGAGGTGAAAAAGAATTTTTGAGGGATGGGTAAAGAATTCATCTATAATCTGGACTATAGCATTTTATATCATATAACGCTCAAATTGTAGTTTGTTTCCAAAAAAAAAAACGCTCAAATTGTAGTTATTTATGAACTGTTAAAAATTAAAAAAGATCTCATGGGAATTTAGATTTGATTTTGTCTCACCATGCTAAATTGTAATTTTGTCATGTGTATAACTGATACTTAAGTGACTTGCATAACCCTTGATGGCAATTCAAGGATAGAACAACTATGTTCTATAATTTTGCAGGAGTTTACATTCATCAGCTACTACATTCATCAACATTATTGATTGATCCGAATCTAATGAATTTCAAAAGTATAAGTGCAAGTGTCTACATGAACAGATATAGTCAAGAAAGAAATAAAATATTTACGGATTAACGATACAAAAATACAGTGCATCATTTAGTTGTTTTCCAATTCGCAGAATAAAAGAAATGAAGCGCGTTTTATTTGTGATCACTGTCTAAGAACCATTAGCTGGAGGTGTAGAAGACTTCTTCCCCTCAATGTCCATCTCTTTTACACTATCACTTAGTGAACATGATTCACATTTCTTCTCTCCCTTGCCAGGTCCAGGATTATCATCCTCGTCACTTTCATCCTCAACACGAGAACTCTTTTGTCGAAGCTCTTTCACTTTAAGATATTCATCATAGTGGGCCTTTCTGAGCTTTCTAAAATTTCTGCTCTTATCTGTTTCAGAATCTTAATATTGTTCCCAAACCAAGAAAATTCAGGTAAGTAAGAGAACAAGTAATTTATCAATAAAACTGTAAATAAACTTGTATTAATCCAGACTCAATCCTGAAATTGCAATACATAAGTATCTAGTAAAAAGTGGGTTTTGTAATATAAGTATATGATAAAAAGTGATTCCATAATTACCTATGCCGAAATACCATATTACATGTCAGACCAAAAGTAAATTGCCAGACTATAATCCGTATTTGTTAATGTCAACTAAGTAAATTAAGGTGGATATTATAGAAATATTACTCAGATATTTCAATTACTTGAATCACAAACCATTGATTAAAACCGAAATTTTCATATAGCTCAACTAGTATGAGCTCGGAGTTAAAGGACTCAGAGGTCTTAGGTTCGAACCTAGGCAAAAGAGAAATCATACTAATCTAACAACTAATTACTAACATTGGTTGTTTCAAAAACCAAAATTCTCATGAAAGAGAAGCAGAAACAGCCATTAAGAGTAACGATCATAATAAAATATTAACTAATAACATCTTTCTCAAAAACACGAAATGAAGATCAAATAATAGTATCATACCATTGTCATCTTGGTCCATTGCTTCTAGCTCATCCTCAGATGACGTCCAGCCAAAAGATTGTCCGGATCCTCTTTTGCTACTAGAGCCTACATCAGTCAGAGCAGTCCAGATTGCTTCAACTTGTGTTTCACGTTTTTCATCCACATCAAAACTTCCTCGTACAGGTGATAGAGAACCTACAAATTAGGTTATTTCAGAAGTAAGGTTTCTTTCAGAAGAAAAGTTGCTGCACATACAATGTCTAGAAACTACAGCAAACAAGCAGGCCTGAGAATAAAACCTCAAATGTGCATCTCCACATCATTCTATGAACAGAGTTAAGATTGAAATACGTTCCACATTTATAAACAAAACATGTCGAGGACTATAACTAAATGGTAGGATTTATCTGTGAAACAAAATTTGAAAATTATAAATCCTAGATCAACAATAAAAGCATTACTATAGTTAATTATAGTTAAAACTTCAAAGTAAAACACCTATTCCAGTTTAAGTAACATCAGACTATTATTTGTATATATAGCCATACTCATTCATTCATGCATGTATATAAAGTAACAGAAACATGAAGTTTACGTTATCTTCTTTACATACAGTCGTCATCAATCATAGGATGATATGGAGTCTTAGGTTCAGTAATTTTCTGCCTCACAGGTTTGTTTGCCTCAATTTCTCCGATGTTATCCTCATCCCACCTTACACGTCCCCTACAATGTGATAAAAAATGTGAAACTCTATTAAAAACAAACTGTTGAGTTAAACGCAGGACAGTAATAAAAAAAAAAAAAAAAGGATAAATAGGATCATAGTAACGCTTCTAAAATACATATCCAAATTCCAAACATTCATAATTAATGAAAATGTGAATTTTCAGCAATCTTTTTTAGGGACTGCTACCGTCAATTATAAAATGATAAGGAAATGGAGTCTTAGGCTCGGTAAAATTTTGCCTCACTGGTTTGATTTCCTCAATTTACTAGATTTCTCAAACAAAAAATATCATTAGAATGCTTCTAATTCAATTTATTATTCAGGCTGGGAAATATTCATATTAAATTTCTAAGAATGAACCAGAGGACTTTTATGACATTAAAACAAAATTGAAAACACAGACACTACTCCTGTTTTTCTTTAAGTTGAAGTAAATTCAATACAGAATGTTTTCTTCCATGTCCTTGAGGTAGTTATTGGGGATTTTTCTTAAGACTGAATGGCGGTCATTTGGTTAATAAGTGCTCTTTGGTGGGAAGTGGGCACAACACAGGAAAGAGGGTGATCTAGATATGCTAACTATCACGTTTACATGATTTTCTTCGCCTTACCTACTTTGGTCACATATAACATTGGCAATGACAAACACATGTATTTTTATTTTTTGGCAGCATTTATCATTTATGATCTATTCAGGAGCTTATGATAGTGAGATGCCGGCTCTCAATATTAGATCAAGCGTTTGGTACCAATTTATATACTCAGAAATATAAAACCAATTATAGGTCCCCACCTAATAGGCTACCTAAGCCTTTAGTGGAGTTGGTCCCTTACATAGGTATCCTAGCCTCTATAATCAAGTGGTCAAGAATTTTTTTCCCATTGGCCCCTTTCACAAATTGAAATGGCAGAGATCTTTGACTTGCATCTACTTACTAAATAATTAGAATCCATTTTCTCTTCCTAGTATTTTGAATGAGGATTCGAAATTTAAATGCCCTGATTTCTAGTCTAAACCTCTCTGTTAATTCATTATCCAGTTTCTACAAAGAACCAATTGCCCTATTACGAATCCAATACAAGAACCAAGAGCTCTCAAAGTATTTGTGCTTAAACAGTTAAACTCAAGAAGAAATGAAACATGATGGATTTGTCATAAGTACAAAAATGGCATCCAACAACAGGTCTTTTTTGGGAGTGTTTATGCATGATTTTGTCTCATTGAGGTTCTAGAACTAACCGTTAATTTCTGTAGTTGGCTATCTTGAACTAAATGGAAAAGTAAAATTGGGCCATGGAAAACTTTAACCGCCAAACTCTCAAAATGTTGTACTAATTCAATTCAGATATGCTTTGGAAAATAAATTAACGTAAGGTCTACTTGATGTTTGCGATATTTGGAATATTATTGATGTACAAGGTTGGTGATGAAATTTGAATTGTTTCTTCATCTCTGTCCCCAGTCCCCACTAATTTGTTTCTTATGCAAACCATACCGATTCCTTACTTTCTCTCATTATGATGCAATATATAATAAGCTGGCCATTAAATTTTCAGTCTAACAATTTATATTTATAGAAGCATACAAATAAACAGAAGGTTTTTGTTTTCATTACTTCATTTTGCTAGACGGATTAGCTCTGTGAACACCAACAGTCTGCAAAGAAATCCTCAAGAGGCTTGATCAACCTGGAAAAGCCAAGAGAAATTTTTGCAGTAAGTTCTTAAGATTCAAGAGCAGAAAGGATTCAAGGAAGAAAAAAAACAAAGGAGAAAGAGACAAAAGTTGTTAAAAAATTCAGCAGAAATATCATTCGACACAAGTTTAACGTATAATAAATTGAGAGATGAAAATGAAAAAGAAGCAAAATGAAAACATGTGCAAAATAAGAATCTATACAAAAAGTTGATTGAGAAACAAAGTTGATTGAGTACAAACATAAGAAAAAGATCACCTATATCAATCAAAAAAGAAAAAGATCACATATCGATGTAACACCAGCTAAGATTTTACAAAGAATAAGAAAATTAGAATGTATTATTGTTTGATGAAAAGAAGGAAAATGAAGCAGGAAGTTAATGGGGTCATGACGCATCTGTTCAAATCCCCGGTATCTGTTTTAGGCATGTAATATGGTGTAATTGTTTTCAACTTCAAATGTTTTATATAGTTTTACACTTGCTTCCATAAACAATTCGTCCAACACAATTTATGAACATAAAACTCTATATAACCCACATTATCAAGAAATTCAAGATTATCATCAAACCATAATATTCTGCTACCACTAAAGATATTGCAAATTCAAAACATCATTCTCTAACATAAGTTTCTAAGTATTCTTTTTTTATCCCAGATACAGTATATCCCAAAGCTTTCAATCAAACACTAATCATTGTCGCAGTACATGGCTAAAACCAGCAACGCAAATTTTTTATACTATCGTGAATCGAACATAGGAGCAGCAGGTCGACCCCGGAGAATCTAAATATCAAATTAAATGACTCTACCAAAAATTAGCAACAGCAGCATTTAACAGTAAGACTCTTATATTAATAAATCCCTAAAGAATTTTTGTAGTAAACCACCAAATCGGTTCCCGACTTTGTAAGACACTCTCAAATAGATCCCTGACTATGAATATTTCAAAAAGGTCTCTAACTCTGTTAGGGACTAAATTGAGAATAAGTGGATAAACTTAGAGAACAGATAGAGGGACTTGACTGATAGTACGTGCCTACGTGGGTAAAATATAAGGACCAACTTCACAATTTAATAGAGTCAGGGACCTTTTTGAAATATTCATAAAGTCAAGGACCTATTTGAGAGTACCCTACAGAGTCTTAGACTAATTTGATGGTTTACTCTAAGCGGTGAAACTCAAACCCTAAATCTTGGAAATAGATAGATGATACAATCCACTCAAAGCAAGCTTGCATATATTACCAAATTTAACAGGGAAAACAAAATACAAAGCAAGTTCATTATTCATTACACAGTATATTAGGGATTAAACAAAACAGCTTAAAAGTTCAACTCTTCATGTATATCCAATAACCCTAATTCCAATTACAAAACACATAACAACAAATTCAATTAAATTCAGAGCGAAATAAGAAAACCTAAAAACTAAAATCCAAACACTTCATAAACAGTAAATCAATAACGAAAAAATAAAGGGAAATGAAAAATTCAATTTTCTCGGGAAAGGAACAAAAGGGGAAAAAAGGAATGAGAAAATGGAAGAGAGTTGGTTATACCTTGAAACTGAAATTGAAACAGAAAATGGATTGTGGTGTTAAGTTGATGCACAAGTCAAATAGTTGCAAAGTGAAAGAACAAAACCGCGTTTTGTATGAATCGAAAATTCTTCTTCGTTCAATATTTCTTATTTCCAATATTACCCTTTTTGTTTATCCAAATTACAAAAGCTCCCTTTATTTTTAAGAGTTTAATGATTATTACAAAACATGTCGAGCAAGAACCCGACCCGTTTAACCCGCAGCCCGCACGAGCTTAAAACCAATTTTTTTTGTCTGTTTATATTTTTTTCCGTGTGAGTTGGATGGTTAAACCGTGGGTTATGCGGGTTAAATCCGCGGGTTCGCGGGTTTGGTCTGTAACCCGTTTATTATCTTTATATAATTAATTATAAATTTTATCTCTTATAAATTAAAACTTGGTTCATGTTCAAATCCAACTTTTCTCTAAACAAAAAATCTAATCTAAACCCTAATTATAAATATAAATAACAACACATTCCTATTTTTTGTGGAGAAATAGTTGAATTTGATTGCATTACTTAAATAGATAAGATAGATAAAATCAAAAATATCACAAACTTTATTATTTTTCTTTGTTTACTTACGATTTAAATTTATATGTTATAACATAGAATTATTAACAATATGGTTTTCTTAACTTTTATTATTTCAATATATTTTAGTTATTTTTTGAAAAAAATTATTTTTTAAACTTTTTGTAATAGTCCGCGGGTTAATCCAGTTAAAAAAATTAATTAAAAATGCACCCCCTGATCCAGGGTCCGAGCACCGCCACTGTTTGCAACTGCAATTAAAAGCAGTTGAAATTACTTAATGTAAGAACTAGCCAGTGTAGTGGAGCATATACTGGTGGTGAAATCTAAAAAAGTAAAATAAACCATGTCGATCATATACTTATGAAATCAACAACACGGGTTGTTTGAATGGGAAATTCAAACCCGTGTTTTGGTATTTCACTTCTACAAGGGTGTTTTTATTTTACAAATGTTTCTTTTCTTAGGTTAGGTGTGACTTTAGGAAAGAAAAGGAAGATTAAGCAACACATAGAAGTTGTTGAAGTGAAGAATGAAGAGAAAAAAGAGACAAAGAAGAAGAAAATGATAGACTCAGCTACGCTATAGCTACAATATTGTGCAGACTCTACTTCTCCATACTTCAAATTCTGTTGTTTTCGGAGTTAAAACCAGTTCAAATAATTTTCAGCCACCGAAGAGATTAATGGGTTGAGTCGCGGGACGATACGCTTTCTTTAAGACGTTTCACGGCACTGCCCAAAATTGTGCATAGCAGACTATCAACCGCGAAGTCTCCAGGATAAAACAGCCCAGTATCACTGATACCGATAACTATGCACTGTAGATATCGGGCAAGAATTACACCCTCAAATATGGCACAAAAAATCAGTACGCAATGATTTTAAGTCCATTCTAATATGATACTTTGATCAATCAAATATGGTACTAAGACCACTCATAAAACAAAGGGATTATGTTACTATATGACCATTCTTTATTTTAAGGAACTGGTGATATTTTGATCACTCTTAAAATAAATTAATACTAATAATAAATATTAGTATCACACAAAAATTTCAACATTCTCTAAACAATCAGATATAAAACCAAATGCAAATCTTTCCAACGTGAAGAATCTGCAACCAATTGTGAAGGTAATTACTTCACCTTAATGCTCTTACTATATATGGTGAGGTTATGGATATAGAGCAGTGGGTGTCATTTGCATTTTTCCTTTTCTATCTCTCTATAAAATTGAGTGGCGGCTGAATCATGTATATAGAGCTCGTTGTGTTGTGTGTACCTCAACTAGAGTTATTTTCCCAAAGGATTTAACACAATATTTTACAGAAGTATTTTTCCAATAACTTCCAGATCATATTGATCCCTTAATAAATGGGTGAGGTGGTGTGTAAATAGGAAAACATGTTTTGACTTGTTCTATTAGTCTCTGAAGCCCCGATACTCTAAAATTGGTGAAGTATCGTATTCGATACGCACCCGATACCGATACTCTTCTGATACGTCCCGATACTCGTATCGGAAGAGTATCGGTTAAATCTTTATTTTTAAATAAAAAAATAATATCCGATACGCGTCCGATACTTTCCGATACTCGTATCGAAAAAGTATCAGTTAAATATTTATTTTTAAATAAAAAGTAATATCCGATAGAATCTGTGTTTCCTAGTGAATGTCAAATTATTATGTTGTTACACAGGTAATTAACAATGTCTTTTTTTGGATAGTACTAATGATGTTGTATAATACTTAACTTAAGATGTATAACTTAAAATGTACTGGTGATCATTATTTTTTAGGACAATATTAATGAAACACAAATACTTAACTTAGTATTAATGATTTTAATTTATTATAATTAGTATTTTTTGTCTGATATTGCTACAAGATGAACTTGTTAAAGATGCTTGATGTCATGACTATTATATGTTTTTTGAGCTATTATATGTCTTTAGTTAGGACTGATGAGCCCTTGTATGTTGAGCCTCAAACTGTTTTGCTCTTGTGCAAGCTAATTGACTTGTGTTTACTCTTTGTACAATGAACTATTGACATTTATAATAATAATAATTATAATAATTTTTGTCTTTCAAAAAAAAAAATATCATTATTAATATTATTGTGTATTTATATATTTAATTTTAAAATTAATTTTTAAATAACGTATCGCGCCAGTATCGGATATGATTTTTTTAAAATTTTCACGTATCGGCGTATCGGTATCGTATCCGTATCGTGTCGCGTATCGGGACTTCATAATTCCTATTATTTAGTAACCTCAAGTGACTTACCATAATAAAAAATGTGCTAATAAAATATAAAGTCTACTATCCAATGTGGGACTTAATATTTACTTTTCCAAAATACACACTAGTATGTTACACACACTAATATGCTCTAGTACCCGATGTGGAACTCGATGATTTTATTTTCAATTCACACATAAATGTCCTCTATGTTCCAACAAATTCAATCTTACTCAACTTCCTTGCTTTGTTAAATTGAAGTCATTGAAATTGGAAATGAAACTGTCAAATACATCAGATGAGGAAGTAAGAATGTTAGTTCACTGCTTTCTTAAAAAATGTCCACTGGCCAAAGTGTTTATAAATTGATGTGATTTCAAGGCATGGCTCTTCAGGTAGACATTTTTATGAGTGTTTGTTTACACATATTTTTTCCAATGTTTATTTCATATTGGTCGATGAAAAGTTTTAATTTGGAGGAAATGTATTTCAATAGGGAATGAAATGTGAAACAAACAAATCAATTTACCTTGTTAATGTCTTAAATATTCTTCTTATATATTTGAATTTTATCAAGACTGGGAAAAAATCAATAGTATGACTATGGAAGTTGGTAATTCAGTATGATTATGATCAATTGATTGTGGTTGAATCTTATTTTGTACTTTATGCATTGTGTTGTTGAAAAGTGAATTTTGTTGTTTTGGGAATGGATTATCCTATAGTTTCTCTTGCTTTATGTTCATATTAAATTCAGAATTTGACTTAAAAGATTTCTGCAGTTTTGCTATGTTTTGTTACATTCATAATGATATTAGACTCGACTATGATATGGTGGATGTCATTGATGCTTGATCAACTGTTAAGACTTAATCCCATAAGGAGAGCCCACCACAAAATATTATTCCAATAGGTGGAAGAGTTTCATAGCGTAAATACCATATCGAGCACTTTGATATACTCAATGTCTGACTCATAACATTACCACACCCTTTAAGTGATCTGATGATAGCCCTGTCCTTTTCAACAGTTTCACTCACGTGTATTCGGTGAAGCACCTTAATCTAGTCTAGAGGTAGTCCTTTACGTGGCTCATCTCCTAATTAAAGCACCAATTTTCAGGATTTAAGCACCGGTCTAGAGGTAGCACCTTCACATCCAATCACCCTTTCTCTTCACCATGTAGCAGTCATCAGCGGTGGTGTGGGGAGTGGCCAATGCGTAGATTATAGATAATAGTATACTTCTTGTTTGTATTCAAAGAATGTAATTGGATTTTATTATGGGTTTGAGTACCCAATCTACTCATTTCAATGCAAGTTTTTTATTTATAGAAAGAAAAAAAAATATAAAGGGAGTGTTCACTTCAACTTTCAGTTTCACCGTTCATCCTTTACTTCATGATGTCTCCAATAAACTTAAAGGAGTGTGAAATGTGTTTTTTCTTTAAGAAAATGCTAAACAATGCACACACAACGCTAGTTAAGCAGGTTATTATGAAAATATTATCTTGAAACTTGTGTCTCCAATATCTTGAAGACGTAAAAAGTTATATTTTCAATGTTAAGTTTGTCTTTTATTTCCTTTTTTGGTATACTTAATTAGTACCATGGATGTACGTTTATTATATTATTCTTTTGGAAAATGAAGTGTATGTAAATTTATTTATTTTCTTGTGAAAAAAGAGAAGAAAATGGATTGCTTGTCCATGTTTATACTACTTTTCAAAGACATAATAAACTTTGCTCGTAGATCCTGCTACTGCATTTTTTGGTCTGTACACGCATTATTTATACAGTACTACTTTTTGTTTCATGTTCCAATCATTAGCCATCGTTTTTTCTTTTGCAAATCATTAGCCATATAATAAGCCTATTACTCCCAAATGTTTTTTTAAAAGAGTGTCTTTTAAAAAATACTATTACACATAATAGACAAAAGTATATAGTATTTTATTGTTCTTTAAGTTAAATATTTTTAACAAGTTAGTCTTTTTATTTTTTTTGTTGATATATTGATCCTTTAGATCATAAAATATAGTGAGATGTATTTGGCCTTAAAAACATAGTGACGTAGTTGTGAAAAAAATGGCAAATTAAAAATATAACAAGGTTAATTTAGTAAAAATGTCATTTTTTTTTGTCACGAAAATGTCATGTTTTTACTAAGGCTTGTGTGGATGTGTTTAGGGGTGTAAGCGGATCAGAAAAATCCAATTGAACCGATGATCCAACCAATCCAAACCGAAAAAAAACCAATATTTATGGTTCGGATTAAAAATCAAACTGAACCAATTGAAAACCAAAGTAGTTTGGTTCAGTTCTCGGATCCATTTTTTAGATACAATGGACAAACCGAACCAAACCAATATATAGTATATATGTTAAATTATTTTTTAGGCATGTCATATCTATCAAAAACTACAACTGGTCTAATTACTTCTAAAAATTAAAATAAAATTTGGCCTAACTTAAAAACGCAAACTTAGAAACACGTACAGCTGCAAACGCAAATTCAGAAACGCTACTCTCATCTCACATCACCTTCATCCTCAAGATGCTCTCATCTCACATCACCTCATCCTCAAACTGCTCTCAACACTACGCAAACTCTCACGTCATGTTGCTGCTCTCATCTTAAACCCTCATACATTATTTTAATTTATTTTATTTTTTCCGATTTAAGTGGGAATATATTGGAAGTTTTATTTTTATTGCACTTTATAATTTGAAGAACTTATGAACTTAATTTCAACATAGTTGTATTTTGTATTTGATGATTTTTTTTTTTTTTGATGGAGTATTTGATGAACTTAATTTCAATATGGTTGTATTATGTATTTGATGAACTTAAGCGAAAAGAATTGTATTTTGTAGTTGATGAGCTTATGAGAAAAAATATATCGGGAAAAAATAATAGCATGAAATACATCGGAAAAAACCGATTAAAGTATCCGAACCAAACCGATGAGTTTGGTTCAGATTTATTTTTGAAAAACACTAAAATCCAAACCAAACCGAACCAATCGAGGATTCATTGGTTCGGACATCGGATTCACTCAAAACCGATCAAAACCGGTTCTAGATGTGTTACATGGAATGTGATAGAAGTAACTCTTCCACTTTTAAATAGACTCAAGTAAGTGGGATCCACTTGTGAGGTCGATTTATTAAAAAGAATTTTACTAATTCTCCATTTATATTTATTTTTTCTCATAAATGAACAATAAATGAAATATAGATAAAGAGAACTACTATTTATCGCGAGAATTTATCTCACGAAGTTCTCACGAATCGCATGTAGCCAATTAAAAGCTCCATTGGCCGGAATACGCGCATGTAGCATTATTATTATTATATTCTGTTATAATTTATTTTATATACTTCGTGACGTTTTCGCTATACCTTTTTCGCTATATATATCATTTTCCATAGATAAATGGCCAAACTTAAACTCCTTTTATTAATGATTTGGTTTTTGACGTTGCAACTGCCCATTTAATTTTGATGTAATTTTCTTTCTTTCGACTTAGCCGTAGGCCCTCTTTGTAAATAAAAATGTATATCTTACCACGAGTTAGTGTAAAAAATAAACTTTAGTGGTAAAACAATTTTAGTAAAATATATGTATATATATTTATAGAACTTATATTATTTAAACAATAAAATATTGACAAAAATCTTTAGTGTACATTTTAATATATATCTTTCGTGAATAGACACACAAAAAAATAGTATTTAAAAACAATTTTATTTTAACTCGTAAAATCGTCCAATTTTATATTTGCGGTTGTGAAATTTGTATTAAATTAGAGATAAAATTAGTTTTAGATTAAATCAAAATTCAATTCGATTTTGAGCAAATTAACACGTAATAAAATTGGTGGACTCTAAATATCATTTTCTTTTGTATAATATGGAATAAAATCTCAAAATATTCCTTCTAATCATAATTATAAATAACACTTCACTTTTAACTTCGTTAAATAATTAATGTATTTTATTAAAAAAAAAGTGCAATTATGATTGCAAAGAGTAATTTAAAAATAAAATAGTAGTAATGTACTAGTATTATTTGGAACAACTAAATATGAGTAGTGACGCAACATTGCCAGAACGAAAATACTGTAACATTATTAGTGTCGTCTACTACTTTGTTGAATTGAAACTGAATTCTGGGGAATGAGAAAATCTTACATGCATGGAAACCACCAAAATTAGCTTTCTTCCACTTTTAAAAGAAAAAACGTGTAAATGCACAAACAACCACCTCATTAACTAGAAGTATATATTGTCTCAATCTCATTATTATTTGAATTGAATTTTGTATCGTACTTAAAATTAGTCGGGTTGATTTAAATACTACCTCCGTCGTCAATCGCTAGTTGGTTCAGTGGTGATTGATGCTGAATTTGGTAGGGAGGATCACAGTTTGATCCCCCGCAACTAAAATCGGGAGGGGGCTGAAACCACTTTATACCAGAACTGACCTCCGAACCAGATTCAACTGGTGGTGAAAACTAAAAATAAATAAATACTACATCCGTCCCAAAATAAAAGATCATTTTGGGTAGATCACGGGAATTGAGAAAATTGATTGTGATATTAAATGCGTTGACTATTTGTATTATTTTTACAAGTTTGTCATTTATGAAAGAGAATTAGTTGATAATTTTATAAAGTATTTATTACCAATTGCAGAAAATGATGTATGTATGAAGGAAACGAAATAATAAATGTACTTCACATTTGGAAAAAGTTTTTATAAAATGGGACAAGTAAAAAAGAGAAAATGATCTTACATTATGGGACAGAGGTAGTATAAATTGTGTTAATTTATTAAAGAAAAATATTAACATCTACCCTTATAACACATGTGAAAATATCATATTGAAATTTGTATATCTTTTTTTTCTCCTGCATATTCTTTTGCTCTATTTCCGCCCAACTCTTTTTAGAAACAAGAAAAATGTTAAACATTGCATCTGCTGTATTAGTTAAGAAACCAAAAATGATAAAATTGTCTTGGAACTTGTGTAGTCAACTTTTTTAAAGTGTAAGTTATGTTTTTTTCAATATAAAATTTATTATTTTTGGGTTCCTTAACTAGTGCACTGGGTGCATTAGTTATGTATGTTTGGTTTCAATTCTGGAGCAGCCATAATTAATTTTAGATGTGTAGAATCGATTCTGACTTGTTTGATTTTTTAAAAGTAGAATTGATTCTGCCTCAAGAATTGATTATACTTGAAGCTAGAAATCGTAGCTTCTGATTCTAGAATTGATTTTTACACTCAAATTTTTTGTTCAACTCATTTTTGCATGAATATATTAAAACATAAATCACTTTATCTTCAACTCAATTTTGGCCAGAATCAATTTTACAGAATCAATTCTGTCAAAATTAATTCTCGTCATCGTAGAACCAAACAAACTGTTAGCAAGACCTTACAAACAAACATGACAAATAAACATGGCTAGGATATTTTTAAAGGTCGTACTAAATAGTAGTACTCCTGAGACATACTTAAAAAACTAAAAAACCGTAAATTTTGCAATAAAAAGATCATTTTTTATATTTTAAAAACTAAATTACAAAAATCAAAGATATTTTTACTATACTTAATTTCTTATCTAGTGTTGTAGAGTCAGTAATTTTTAAAAATAATTATGATTATAGTAATTTGTGCCCTTAAGGCATACGTATATTAAGAATTCAAATATAGTAATATTCCTTTGTAATTTGTGCATTTTACCTTTTAAACATTAAATTCTCTTAAATAATTAAATACAAATTTCTACTTTTAGATACCTTATCATATGCCCTAAGAGCACATGTTAACATGACCCTTAAAATTTACAGTATTTCCTTCCAACTTTTCTATTAACCAAAAAACATAAATGAGCACTACTACATTTTTAAAATATAATTTTAATTAATTAATTAATTAACATTTCTTACAAGTTTCTCCTATATTTATAGTCCCTTAGAACTCATCAAAAGTAACATAAAAGTAGTGTTCACTTCACTCTTCACCGTTCATCTCTCAACCTTTTTTCCACTAAACCAAATCCTTGTTGTTCAAGCAACAAAATGGAACTTCCCATCTTCCTTCCTTTCCTCACCCCTTTATAACAATCACTCTTCTTCTCTCTTTCTTCTTATTCTCTTCTCTAAAACAACTCCACTAAACTACTCATCTCACATCACTCAACTTTTTCAATCAACTTTCACAAACATGCTTAATTTTCACTTCAAACACTTCACTTCCCTCACAACTCTAATTCCATTCCTTCTACTTCTATTCATAAACCATGTTGAATCACAAGGATCCATGCAACCGGTTCCGACCGATATCTCTACACATAGATGGCAACCTTCCCTTGCAATCACAGGAGGTGCCTTACTTTGTCTATTTCTATTCTTAGGAATCATCTTTTGTTATGTCCGGAATTGCGTCGAATCACGCATCATAGTCAGAGATTGTCCATGTTCATGTTCACAAGGTATCAACAAAGAACTCCTCAACACTTTCCCTATCCTTTTTTTCTCAACAATCAAGGATCTTAAAACAGATAAAGGACCATTGGAATGTGCAGTTTGTTTAACAGATTTCAAAGAAAATGATACCTTAAGATTACTACCTAAATGCAACCATGTTTTCCACCCTCAATGCATTGATTCATGGTTAGCTTCACATGTCACATGTCCGGTTTGTCGGGCAAATCTTAACCAAGATTCTTGTCAAGTTGCAGTGATCATTCCAGCTCATTTCAACAATGACCAAACGTGTGAAGAAAGTCCCGAAACCGTGCCCGAAATCACACTAAAAACCGTACCCGAAATCACTCAAAATAATGATTCCAGTGACCAAAACCAAAACCCGAACCAAATTTGCGATGAAATGAACAAAGGAGAAAGTATCAATTGTGATGATGGGCATGCATCAAAATTGAAACTTTCACGGTCAAATTCAACCGGACATTCATTGGTTGAACAAGTGACATGTATGGAGAGACACACACTAATGTTACCAGAGGATGTTAGAAGGTACATTTTGGTTAACTATAGAAAAAGTTTTCAACTTTCTATGAACAACAACATGGTTAAAGGGTTATGTTGGAGTGATAGTGAAGAGAGCAGTGAAGGGAAGAAGATCAATAATGATGCAAAGGTAGAGAAATGGGTGTTGTGTGCAAGACATGGTTGAGGAATTTCATCGAACAGTTTGTATGCAATATGATTTACAGGAAAATCTTTGGTTATTACAGGAAAATCTTAACAAAGTGAAGAATGGTGATGTTAAGGTTGATTCAATAAATGGGTCGTTGTTGAATTTTGATGGGGTTATGGGAAATTTTTGGTATATGAATGATGAAGCAGAGAAGGTTGAAATGGAAGAAAAGTAAAGTTCTTGTTGTTGAGTTAACTCGTTTGGCTTTTAGTTGTGAAACTGAAATGTGAAAATTGCTTGCTTATGAGTTGAGTTAACTCGTTATTTTTATTAATCTTTTTTTCTTTTTTCATTCTCTTGTGGAGTTCAAAAGATGGGATGATGAGAGTGTAGCAACTGTCTTTTCTTGAGTTATTTATTTTATTTATTGATTTATAAGACGCACTAGTAATTATCAGAATTATTTATCTAATCATCTTATATCTAATAAAATGCTTTATTTTTTAAAATTAAATAAAATACTTTAAAATGGGGCATTTAAAGTGTTAGTTATTTTTATTTTTATTAAGTTTTAGTTTAACTAATGCACTATCAATAATTTTTTTTCCCATAAAGTATCAATATAAATTTTTATACATTGTTTACAAATACAAATTTGAGTTTAAAAGTAGTTACAATTAAAATAAAATATTTTAAATATTTAAAGTAAGATCAGCCTAAAAGTAAGACAATTCAAACAATTCTTTTTGACAAATGTTTAAATCCTTAAAATAATAATTAAAACTAAAATTCTCATGAATTATAAACTCAGAACTTTCTACTTGGACACTGTAATCTATGTCTATTTTTATAATTGGTATTATAAATTTTGTTTTTATAAACTAATGATAAGGTTTTTTTTTTATGGATTTTGCTAATGGGGGTTCATGGGATACTCTTTAAGTATTCTATTTTTTTTTTTTTAAAAACTTATTCAAAAAGTTAAACACTATAACTTTTAATGTGTTGGCTTTTTACATTTCCATAAATTTTTTTAAAAATTTACTATTTAAATTGCTTTAAAGATGTTGAAACGCATTAAGATTTTTTTATTAATATAAAATAAAAATAAAAAGTAAGGGTTTTTTTTCTTTTTTTACGAAAACTACTAGTAAGGGCTAAAAGCTCAATCATATGGGTGCTTTCAATCATTAAGCTCAATCAGTCATCCAGTAGTACTATTTCAAAGTCATTTAATTAATGATGTTTCAACTTTGGACATTAGTTTTATGGTTTTTGGTTAGTTTGACAAAATACGGATATTAAAAAATTGAATTTTAATATTAAATTGATTGACAAATTATATTGGTTTTATATATTTATTCTTACAATTAATTGGACAAATTTTAAAATGGAGTACTTCATCAAGTGGCTATGGTGGACCACTTATGGATAATCCTATAACGAATACAAATTTTGCAAAATCGACTGTTAGATTGAAAGTTTGTTTCATATAGATTATCCATATAAATTTTTAGAAAAATTGAAAATCATTTGATATGTTATTGAGACTCATTAAAATTAACGGTTTATGAGTTTTTATTAAATACCGTTAAACTTGATAGATTTCAATAACACATTAAATGATTTCCAATTTTTCTAAAAATTTGTATGGATGATCTATATGATACAAACTTTCAATCCAACGGTGGATTTTGTAAAATTTGTATTCATTATAGTAGTAATGATCACTTCATTACGGTGGACCACTTGTGAGGTGGTTCACCGTAGCCTTAACCCAATTAATTGTAGTGTTTTGTATCAAACAAAAGAGAATTTAATGCTAATAAAAAAAATATACAAGATAAATAAGGTTAAGTTTGGAAAAAATGTCATTGATAATTGTAAAAGGACCTTATAAAAATGGACAATTTTTTTTTTTTTTGATAAAAGGGAGGGAAAATGGACAAATTTTTTGTCCTTAATATAATGCAATTCATAAAATTTAAAATTTGTGTTTTTCAAAAAAAAAAATAAATTATTTTGACACATTTAATTTAATATATAAAAGTACGAATTTAAACTTCAATTTATAAAAATATTATTTTATAGTTGATAGTTGTTAAGAAAATTAACTTGTAAGGTTGTGTTTATCTCTTTTAAAGTATGTAAGTATGGCTACTTGGCAAGAAAAATAATATTTTTCAAATCTCAATCCATTCTATTTCTAACCCCATAATAAATGAATTGATTCAAAAATAAACCAAAAGGTGTAGTGCCTTTCCATATCAAAGGGAAAAGATCACAATTCAATAATGAATGTATTGCTTTGAGACGTTTGAGTGGCATACAGTTTTGGGATAAGATTGAATTGATTTTGAATGATTTTAGAAGACATGATAATCTTTTAAAAGATATAAATTGCTTAACATTGACACAAGTATGATTGATTTTACTTTGTCTCTGATTATAGGATTATTTTTATAAATAAAAAATTCGTCACTTGCACCAAAAAAAAAATTTGTCACTAAATGTAAGTTTTTTTTTTTATAAATTTTTAATTATATTCATTATTTTTGTAAAAATACATCCCTTATTAATGCTATAAATTTATATTGAAATATTAAAAATCAACATTTAATACAAACCAAGGGCAAGGCTCTAATCTCAATATAAGTTTTTTTAACAAAACAAATATCAATATATATCAGTTGTTAAAAAGTGTAACACCCCGTTTTTCAAAAGCCAAAAAGGGCATTCTTTTTTTTTTCTTTTTTTTTTTTCCAGCTAACACTCAGAGTGCGCATAATAGATTTTAAATGAGCCGGCATTCAAATATACAAAAGACTCATTACCATAAGGTGCTTCGACAAGCAAAGTGTATTTCCTGAATAATTACAATCCAAGTCTAAGTATTAAAATACTTACAACAAACAAGTTAGAATCCTATGCCTAACCAAAAAGCACGGTGCACAAAACACACCGGCGCATAGTCTAACTACTCTAAGCTAAAACTCCAGCCGCTCACTGGGGCCTGGAACAGCCACCGTCGTCACCACGACCTAACCCATCATCTGGGTGGGATGAGCCCGCAAATGAAAGAAAGGGTCACCACAAAATAAAAGTATATATACATATAACCGGCGCGAAAGATGTACACATAACAAATTTCCACGAAACACAAGAGAAAGCTCTTTAACACAAAAGCAATTCCCACCAACGGGCTTATATATATAATGCACACCAAGCCTAATGCAGACTTCTACAATGAGTGTGGTAGATTCCCCATTACCACGTGCATATGAATTCCGGAAGAGTAATCATAGTCAATAAAACCACAAAGGGTTAAGATGGATCCATTCCCGATAATCGCACCCCGCAGTCCATTCCCGATAACCGCTTATTGGACTCAATAATTCCCGTAGGAGTAAGGTGGATCCATTCCCGATAATCGCACCCCGTGATCCATTCCCGATAATCACGTACTATGAATGCATGAGCATACGATTCCCCTTATATGCTAATGCAACAAATACATATCGTACACGCATATGTAATCACACCACAACAACACATACATATATATCTAATCATATGTATTTAATCACATGTTCATACATACATCTCCAATCATATGTAAAACAACGAATCATGTATTTACCACGATCTCATATCGAGAATACATCACAACAACATGCCAAGCACACCACAATTGCATACACAGCAAAACAAAGCATGTTTAACAAAACCGTTTGAAAAGACGGAAATAAAGTGGAGCCCTTACCTCGGCAAGCTTCCTTTACTAAAACTCGACCAAACAACACAACGCGCTTCCTAAAACAAGCAGCGCAACAATCAATACATTGTTCTCTAACCAATAGTATTGAAACTACACCAAAGCCCCAAAAACCTAAAGGTTTCTAAGGAAAATTCACTCTTTCGGATACCTTACCAAAATCTATCGTATTGATCAACCACCATGAGTTATTTGTACTATTTTTAGGACCCAAAACAATTGTCAAAAGTCTTAAATAATTTGAAATGCAAAATGGCCGTTTTCTTGCGTTATAAGCTACGTACTTTCCGAGTACCCGAAAAACTCGTTTCCAATCCCCACCACTTCCATAAATTAATAAAAAGGGATTAGAATGTTAAAAACCAAGTTTAGAAATCAGAATCTAAAATTTTAGGTTCCAGAGCTCGCCCTGGTGAGTTGGTGGCGAGTGAAGGCAGGGAGTACTGGTCTTACTCGCTCTGGAGCTCGCCATGGCGTGTTGTCAGGACCTGTGACACTCGCCCTGGCGAGTAACAACTCGCTCAGCGAGTTGCACCTGTCATGACAGCACAAGACAACAACTCACACCTCCTTATTCCACCCCAAGCCTAGTTTGATTCTATTAGTTCCCAACACTTTTTCAAGGCATAAAAGCAAACCATTTTCATAAATTAACAACACCTTTCCGAAAGCATGTTGGTTGCTTCGAGTGCAAGTTATTTGATTTTCATTTTCCAAAATCAAAACCAAATCCAAGCACAAGTTTTATTACGGGCCTTAACCGTCCGGTAATCGTTTTCAAACATGTTTTCAAGGTAAAAAGCGACACCACATGTCACAAGAGTTTTACACCACTTTGACCTCAAAACACCACCCAAAACTCTTAGGAAATATTTTCATAAACCACAGAATATTTTTCATCGGATTTTCTAAAACAAAACCATACAACTCATTTCCCTTTCTCCCAAAGGTTCAAAGACAACTTTTCTTTTCAAAACCTTACCACTTAACCACATGTTATTGATCAATACATAACCAAACCAAAACCCTAACTTTTCTCATGAGATTTTTTCATCAACTCATGGAAAACAACACAACAAAGCCTACACATGCTTCCCTAAACCTCATGAACAACTTTCATGAAACAAAACTAGCAAGAACAACATTTCTCACCAAACCCTCTTAAGAACATAAACCCAAAAATATCAAAACTCTAAAAATCTACCAACCTAGGAGATGAGAAGAGAGGGTTACCTTAAGAAAGTGATTCTCTACAACTTTCCTCAAAGCTCCAAAGCTTGAAATGGAGTGAAATGGTGAAGAAATGAAAATTTGTGAAGGTTGGAAATGAAAGTAATGGAGTCTACGTGAAAGAGAGAAAGAATGGAGTAAAGGTTGTGATTTTCCTAAGTCCACCAAGTGACCAAACCTCCTTACTATGCAAAGCTCTTGCTAACTCATGGCCATTGGATCAAAAACAAAATGCCAAGACAAAACCCTAGCCATTGGATCAAACCAAACCAAATCCACTTGAGATAAAACGCAAAACCTCATAGAAACACTCACACGTTCAGCTCTCGCGCGCCGTGACGAACGAAACTCACCAAAACAGAAAACCTACAGAAAGAACGTCTATCGTCTAACAATTCCAAAACTTATCGCCGAATCTTTTTCCGCGACTGTAATTTTCTTCCTCACCTTGGAAAATTAATCTCAGAATATATCCTAACCCGCGCAGATATATAAAACTTCCATCCGAAAACTCACTCAAAACAGACGCAATAAGATTTTACAACGACGGGTAAAATCCTACTCGTTTTTCCAAAAACAAGAATAATCCAAAACTTATTATTCTGAAACCACAAGTAACTTCTTATTCAATCAACAGGATCACAAGACAAAAGTCTGTACAATTACAGTGCACGAGCACAAAACAGACTCGATTACAGCAAAACCTCATAATTACACGATGTTTCATCACACGAACGCATCGAAACCCTAATATTCCTTAAACCAACTATACAAAGAAATCTTGGGTCTTACAAAAAGCATAAAAATTAAGGAACACAAAAATATAATGTGTTATATTAAAACAACTTCAACAATCTACATCTTTATTTTATTTTTTTTGAACAAGGCAAAATGGAATATGTATATATAAAAAACGAAAGAGTCACAGTAGTCTCCCTAGCACAAGGTGTGCCAGGAAGATCTACAACAAAGTTATAGAAGTGTCAAAACAGAAGAAATAAAATCAATATACAAAATTAGCCGATGCCCAAACAAAGGAATGAGTTCGACCACCAGGTATGATAATTGGACACTAGAGTCACATTTGTAACCTTTAACCACCTGAAAGAGAACATATTGACCTTGTCCAGCAAATGAGTGACGGTGCATGCCGCGCCTTTGAATAAGCGGTGATTTCTTTCAGTCCAAATGACCCAAACGCAAGCTAACCAAATGATCTGCAGAAACGACCGGCGTGTACGGAGACCTCCAGCTGAGTAAGTGAACTGAACAAAGTGATTTGGGATAGAGTGAGCTTCGGCCGCCGAAAAACCAATCCAAAACGAACTAAAGCCCATAGAGATCCAAAAGTGCTACAGGAGAGAAACAAATGTTGAGCCGATTCGTTGCCGCCACATCCAGACACATAGAAGCGACCCTCTAGAGAAATAATACCTCGGGCTACATCTTTATCTTTACATTCCACATTGCATCAATGTCAACTAATAACTGTGTGCTATAATCAACACTTGGTATAATCATATGATTGGATTAACAAATTTTTGGCCTGTATATTCTACAAGTCAAAATTTACTTTTCTTGCTAAAAACTTTCTCTAAGCCAATTTTATCGGTTATCACTTATCACCATTTTTTCTTATGCGGAAAATCCGAGAATACTGCTAGTGCATACCGTAACCAGAAAACATACTTATAACTCATATCATGAGATCAAACCAATGTTCAACAATCACAACTATATTTTTTACAATGTCATTCTATTTAATTCCACTTTTTTGATATGTCATAGAAGATTATACCATTTTAATTTATTAATTTTTAGTGTAACATTAATTTACATACAGTGCCTTTAAACGCTAAAAAAAAAGAAAAAAAAATTCCACCACTAATCTTGCTATACACGTGGTTGCTAATATTACAAATATATATAAATGACACATGGACGTTGCCTAATTTTTATTTGTAATAATGTAGAAAAATTGGCTATGTGTGTCTCCTTGAACATCCGTAGACTTCTAGTCCAACATGATCATTTCAATGAATGATTGAGTGACAATAAATATCATCACAAATTTGAATTATATGAATAAATATTTGACTACAAGTGATATCATCAATTAATTTGGATAGTTTGATTTTAATTTAATAGTTGATGTTATTTAAAAATGATTGATTGAAACTTAAAAGTGAATATGAGTCGATTAATCTTAATTTGATGGTCGAGATTAATTAAGGTGAATATGTGCATTAATGAGATAGCATATTTGCTACCTTATTGTTTTTTATGAATAAGTTTTAGTAATTTTTATTTATTTATATTTTGGTAATTTAAATAAGTTTGTTTGTAAAAAATAAAATAGAAACATAAAAGTAAAAAAACTCTCTCACGTGATTGATAAATTTATTCTTCAAAGTTTGACACTTCCAGTCTGCATGTGAAATACAAAAAGAACAGTTGACCTCCTCTTACAATTTATGTTAGGTCTTTCACTCACCAAAATTAATTAATACTTTGATATAAAAAGAGACAATTTATTTTTTAAATTCATTTAATAATTAATGTATTTGGTCTATATTATAAGTTAAATATATTAATTATTGAATGAATCTAAAATGTCAACTATCTCTAATAAAAAGGACCGGAGGGAGTACAATGTAAAAGGAGAATGAATTCTCTCAATCGAAAAATAAATTTGAGGAAATAATGTGTGTATATAAACTATTAGATCAGTGATGATATTTTAATTAGAAAAAACATGAAAAAAAAGTTTGTCAATGATTTAAAAAAGGATAAATAGGTTGATACTCCTTGTAATGTTGGCAAATTTCGTTTTTCCCCCTGTAATTTTTTTTCTTTTGACTCGCCCCTTGTAATGTTGAATTTTTTGGACTCGCCACTTGGGTGCACTTTTTAAATCGGTTATTTTGTTCAAATCGATTTAAAAAGTGTTGTTTTTTAAAACTGTTAATCTGTTCAACCGATTTAAAAAGTGTAAATTCCTTGCACCCAAGGGGGAAATAAAAAATTGACTTAAAAGTAAAGACAAAAAATTGTAACGCAAAAATATTTAAAAGACCAATATATGTGCTAAAATTTTTAAGGATAAAAAAAATTAAAATATTCACATATTAAAAACGTATTTAACTCTATAAACAATTGAAAGGAAGTACCGTTAATCTAGCTCAACTGAAAGTTATAATTATAAATATCTCATGAAGGTCGAAATTCAAATCACAGATTCTTTATTGTTTTACACTTAAAATGTGTGAATTTTATCTATCAAATTAATTGACCAAAAAAATAATGGCAATCATGTAATCAAGTAGGCTAAAGTTTTAAAAATTAGACATTCTAGACAAGACTTATTGTTAGGAAAAACTCATTGTATATGTTTTAGCTCAATTTATTACGTGTATTTGTGACCTGGACCCAATGATAATTATAGGACATACATGATTGATTCTCTTACGAGCAAAGTACAACAATAATTTGACAATGTCCTTTTTTGTTTAAACATTTCATTTGTCACCATTTGTCATGCCATACATTTGTTTCATGAAATTAGAGGCCAAGTGCTTATGATATCCTTCTTTTCCTTAATTTATTAAGAACCACATATAACATATGAGGCAAGACAAAAGTCTATAATTCTAGGCTCTGCTCTTTCAAATCAAATTGTGTGATATACTCGGATTTGGATACCCTAAATTAACAAATGTATACATTTACGTGAGAAAGGATCTCTTAAAAAAAATCAAGTATTTTTAATTGTTATATTTTTTAATGGGTAAATAGGTTGATACCCCCTGTAATGTGGGCAAGTTTGTTTTTTCCCCTGTAATATTTTTTTTATTCGCCCCTTGCAAAGTAATATTTTTTTTATTTTCCCCTATGGTGCAAAGAATTTACACTTTTTAAATCGGTTTGAACAAAATAATCGATTTAAAAAGTGCACCCAAGGGGCGAGTCCAAAAAATTCAACATTGCAAGAGGCGGGTCAAAAGAAAAAAATTACAGGGGGAAAAACAAAACTCGCCCACATTACAGGGGGTTATGAGCCTATTTACCCTAAAATAAATTGTCAAATACAATAGTCTATTAGTTAGAATTTCACCTTTAAAATAAATAAATTTAGTATCTGATATTTAAATTCTGACTCCTGCATATATAATATGATGTCCTTAGCAACTAAACTAAGCTAAAAAAACAAATTTTCACCTTTATTAAGACTTAAAATGATTATACTTAGCTGAAAATGATTACAGACTACAATTAATATATTAACTAAACATTAATTAGCAACTAAATCTTTGTAGCTTCTCTTACATATGTTCCAATTTTAGTAGCCATGTAAACTTAATCATAAAATGTTTGTATTCTTTAAGAGAATGAGTGTACGTACGTGAATTGATGAAAGTTGAAAGAAATATCAAAAGCAGCAACCACTTTACTCTAAGAATCTGTTTTTTCTCCTTCCACCTTGATGTATGACATGAAAGCTATTACGTGTGGGGCAATATATTTTGATGAAATGCAAAATAATTTAAATAAGTATACCAATAGATTCTAGATTTTGGAGTAATAAATTTAGCAATTAAAGCTAGAAGGATTAGAATTCCAAGAGTAGGCAATGTTTGAATTGAGCATCTTATTTCCAGTTAGATAAAACAAAATATAGATTAGCTAACTAGGATTGCTTACTTTACATAGTTAATAGTTAATTAAAAAAAATAAGTGATCTTTTATGATGAAGTTTAAGAAATTGCATGAGTCACACTCTCACTTACTTTGCTTAATATTGATTATTGAATGGTAGGTCATCAGAAAAAATAATACTAGGAAAAGCATCTTATTTAAACAAGAAGGACATGTACTAGTAAACAAACATGTGAAGGGGTTTTCTAAATGTTGGAATTGCTTGATTAGGTAGATAAATACCATTCATATTTGATGAGAGATTGTTGGATTCAGATGTGATTTTCTCAATTGTAAATAAGCAAAATGCTAAATAATGTATATAAAAAAGATGACTCATACATAATGCTTTAAGAATTTAGATAAATATATATGATGTTTCGCTTTACTACTCTCTTGTATTTTTAGAGCATTAATTCGTTGTTACTTATTTCTCTCCCACTTACTTCTCAAAACAAGTAGTATCAGAGTCTTATTTCAACAAGGTGGAGAGCGGGAATAGAATGATATTTTGGATCTAGTGATGTAGGATATTGACACTTGAGCCAGAGGTTGTTAGAATTTAAGCGTGAATACGGTAGTACCACATCGACGATACTTGAGTTCAATATTAAGTATATGACTTAATTGCATTTTTGGTTTCTCAATTTTATTAAACTAACAAAAATAGTCCCCATATTTTAAAATTAAACTTTTTGATCTTCTATTTTCACATTTGTTGTAATTTTGGTCCTAACTCATATTTTTTATCCTAAAAGTGACAACTTTTGATGCCAAAAGAATTGAATTTAAGTCTCAAACGTGATATTTCATCTTTAGAGTCAATATTGAAAACAATAACTCACCTTTTAGGACGTTGAAAATCACGAATTTTAGAAGAAAAATATGAGTTGAGACCACAATTGCAATAAATTAATATGATAATATAGAATCAAAAAGTTTAATTTTAAAATAAGATTTTTTCTGAGTTTACTAAAATAGAGATCTAAAGTGCAATTAAATCTAAAAGAGATGATTCAAATTTTTAATATCTTAATCATAGTTTTTGGTGAAGATGTAAGAGTTATCCTTTTTTTCTGAACTAAAACATTGATCTCTTCCTACCTAAATTTGTCTTTGTTTTTTATACTTAATTTAAATTAAAGTCGAGGAAAGTAATAACATCAATATGAACCACCACCATTATAATCGCACTTTTTCCCTTGGTTTGAACCTAATATGAACCACATCTATTTTAATGTTATATCAGATAACTTTTATCAAAATTAATTCAAATTGAACCGCAAACACGATAAATATTCTCTTTAATCATTGAGAAAAGATAGTTTATTACTTATTTTTCTATTTAATCATTGGCAAATAATATATCGGTGTAATTTGATTATTCCTATATATATATATATACATACGCAATAAGAATAATATAAAGTTCAGAATATAAAGGAGTACTAGAAGTATACCCTGTAATTACACCTAACAACCTCTAAAAACATACACACAATTTTACTATAAGGCACACCAAAAGTTGAACACTTCTAATTCACCACCATAAGAAGATTCAACGACCCTTTTGAAAGAGAAGCAAGAATCAACCGTCAAAAAGGACAGACACAAGAAACTTCTCCAATCAACACCAGACTTCACGAAGACTCAACTCAATATTATGACAGACTACCAATTTTTGCAAAAAATAGGGTTCATAGTCCACTAATAAATTTACCCATGACAAATATAATATAAATAGTCAAATATAATTACAAATAACATCAATATAATTCACATATGCAGTTATGTTTAGTTAGAAAATCAAATTTATGCAAAATAAATAAATTAATTAAATTTGAACAGTTTTAATTGAAAAAAAAACCAAAAATATTTAATAATGTTCAGTTTTGTGGTGTTTTAAATTTCTTAAAATAAATCTATTATTATTTAAACTAAATTAGTTTAGATATGACCACCCATTACAAGATCAAACTAATACAAGCAAAGATTTGAAACACTTTCTTCACGAGAAGGAGTGATCATTTTGAGGATAAGAATTAGAAAGGGTGACGTTTAGAAATAGATAGGATTCAAAGGCCAATGATAGGCATTGCCATTGAAATTGCAATCTATGCTGTACAGCAGAAACCATGTGAGACCCACCTTAAGATAGCTACATGTAGCAACAATTGCTGCAGAATCTTCTTTTTAGGACATAAGTACATAAGGAAAGAGTACCAATACCAAAGGAAGTGTTCCAATCATACACCAAACCAAACCATACCTTGTTAGTAAATTAAACATTTATGTTTTTTTATAACATACGTCTTTAATTAGCGATTGATTGATTTCTGTCGAAAAATTTATGTGTACTAGAAATATGTTTTATCTACCAATCGTACGTTAGTTGGTTCAGTGGTGATTGGCGTTGAACTTGGTAGGGAGGATCACGGTTCGATCCACCGCAACTACGATCGGGAGGGAGCTGGAATCACTTGATGCCAGAACTGACCCCGAACCAGATTCAACTGATGGTGAAAACCAAAAAAAAAAATGTGTTCTATCTTTCTAAACAATTTTTTTTTCATATACACGGGTAAATAATCGAACCTCCAACCATCTATTACTCGAATCAATTCATAGTTCATAACATTTAAATTATTTAATTAATTAAACATACAATTTTGAAACAATATTTTGATAGTGTATATTAAATATAGACATTAATTAATTATAATAAGAGAAGATATATACTCTCTGATCATTTTTATAAGTAAACTTTTTTTTTAATTTTTTTTTAAATAATTAATATATTTAATTTGAATTAAATATAGTCCAAAATTATGATAAGAGAAGAAGACAGGTGCATTTAGAGATTTAGTCACAAAAAAAGAGTACATTTAGAGATAGAAAAACAATTTAAAATTCAAACAACAAGATTTCTCTAAACTAAATTGGAAATTTTAGTGGAGTAGGATCAACAATAATATAAAACTAGTCTATCATGGTTTTGTTTCAACCCACTTTGTTCACACATTATTAAGAAAGGTTCAATTTTAGGATATAGTTACTTTTCAATTAAGTGGTGACAATGAGATTTAGATCTGTGGAATACTTTTTGTATAATTATAATCATAGATTCATAATCATTTAGGGATTTGATTATAAATAATTAGAAGATAATCTTTTTATAAAATCTTCATATTTGTAAGATATTTTATATTCATTTTGTGGTTCAATCCCAAACTTTGGAAAAGTGATATACACGTGTTAATGGACGATCACAAAGTGAGTCACATTAGAATCTCAGTGGCTTCCATGAAGTATGTATGAGTCGAGTAACTAAATTTTAAAGAGATATATTAATTTGTATTAGAGTAAATGTTAAAAAGTCTAACTTGAATCATTGCCTTCTCCTTTCTCTTTTTACTCTTCTAATTTTCTATTTTTCTCTTACTTTTATTCTCTATGATCAAGAGTTAAAAGAGAGAATAACAGAAAAGATAAGTAGAGGATTCAACTTGAAAAAAGTCGTGACATAAAACAATTTTTGTTAAAGAATATATAGATAAAAAATTCAATAATTATCCATTACATAACTGAATCCAATTTTAGTTTTTACTTTTAAAAGTTTAAAACTATATTGCTTTAAAAAAAATTGGATTACTATGATATTGGTACAAATTTCCATCGCCGTCAGCGATGACCAATCTCCATTGGGGGATATGTAGGGCACACAAGGTTGGAAGGGGAAACTTATTTTTTAATTGACGGATACAATGACGATTGATTAAAGTGAAGATTTACACTTGCTTATAAATATTTGTCCAAGCCAACTTATATTCAATGTAGGACTTTTTAATACACCCCTCACGTCCAACACTATTAAGTTTGGTGCGTGGATATAAATGGCAGGTGATCTAATAGCTAGCGGGTGGCCCAACGGGTTTTGGAGATGCTCTGATACCATAATAGAACTATGTATGACTTAACTCAAGCTTACAAAACCTGCTTGTAAGGTGAGGAGTGCCACCAACTCACATATGATGTATGACTTCTTAACACACCTTCGTACACCCAACACTATTAGATTTGGTGTGTGGATATAAATGGTAGGCGGTCCGATCACGGGTGATCAAACGAATCTTGGAGAGACTTTGATACTATAATATAACTAAATATAACTTAACTCAACCTTATAAAATCGGCTTATAAAGTGGTAATTGCCACTTAATTATTTATAAACACTTGTTTAGATCAACTTACATCCAATACAGAACTTCTTAACTGAGCCATCCAAAAAAGTATGGCACTATTGGATGTAAATTTCTCTTCGTTTTCATGTTTTTTTAGACTAAGTAGGATATTATTCATGTGTGCTTGAGTCCACATTTTCCCCCTAAAATCTATTGTTATTGAGAGAAGATTCCAAAACAGTCGGATACCCCTCTTTTCAGAAGTGGTAAAAGTGGCAACTAGCAAGAGGTCCAAGGATTAATTTAAATGTAGCCTAGGAATAACATTTCTCTTAAACCCTACACTGATGGAAGAAATTCCTAGGTATACTGCAGAGTATATAAATAATACTCTTACAATATCATGGATGGCCATTGACTCATTGTCTCCCACTCTTTATTTAATATGAGTGCTTAAGCTTGAAAATATAAATTGTACTTTAATACAGTGGGATATCAAAAATTAATTATCAATAACTATAATATAAATTTATTTATAAGTGACAATTAAATACAATTTTTTTCAACCAGCAATATATTATATAAACGGCGAGAAAAAGTACAAAACTGTTAATAAATACATTAGAACACTCTCACCACCATAAATAACAACATCATTTAAAATTAACCAGCCGGCTGAAACACCACTAAAGTCTCATATTCAACTATGAAATCTCATATTCAAATCTAGAAAAAAAATAGGTCATACTAGAACTTATAGACATTAAATTATATGCTAACTAATATCCCCATGATACTAATTAATTAGGAACCAAAAAAAATTTGCATTAAAAGTATATTTCTTATATTTTAAATATATTAACTACACAATTTTAATATGATTTTTTTATTTTTAGTTTCCTTAACTAGTATCCTCAAAAATACTAGTTAGAATTTTCCTTAAAATATTATAATACTCCCTCCATTACAATATATAAGCAACGATACACTTTTTAAATTTATTGTATAATTAATGTATTTGGAGTCCAAATACATTAATTATATAATAAACTTAAAAAATATATTTTTGTTTATATATTGTAACGGATGGAGTAATTGTATCCATCTATAAAGTACTTCCACTAGTATTATCTAAATTTAACACTATATAAAAAAACTAAATAATTAGCTTAAGAAATTACTAGTAATTAACTAACACAAATTCTGTATCCACACGATCCCACTTCAATGTTAGAATTTCTTTTACTTTGGGGACACAAAAATTTAGGAAAATGTTATTCCTTCCTATGTTGCTTCCCAACTGTTTTGTAGTATTCCACCAACAAAGAATAATGAGATTAAAGAACGGTGAGATGTTACTAGAAATGATAACCTATGGTCTGGTCTTGAACAGAATCATATATGTCTATAATGATTCCAACAAAACAACCTGTACTAGTACACTACTCCACCTGAGCCGCAACTTTCTTCTTGACTTTCTTCACCACTCACTAACATTGCCTTCTTCAATGGAATCTTTGACCATTTCAGTTTATGGTTTCCAAGACTTCATCAAACAACAAAAGAATGGTCACAAAATTTTACTAGTGTTTCTTTTCCTATTTAAGAAAAAGGGACGGTGGACATTCATCATTTTAATGATTATGATTATTATAGTACTATTCTTCCTCCGGCCTTATTTATAAGCAAAAGTTGCTTTTTAGGTTCTTTGGAAAACTAATGTATTTATAGCTTAAATATAGACTAGATACATTATTTTTCTAATGAACCTAAAAAACAACTTTTGCTTATAAATAAGGCCGGAGGGAGTACTATCATAGACTCTTAGTACTACTATAGTTTAAGGGACAAAGTTATATTTTCTTTCTTTCAAATTAGTAACATAGTAGTAGTATCAATCTAAAACTAATTTTTCCTTTGTGATAAATTGACTCTCTCATCTCAAATATATTAAGTTTATTGAATATGGATGTTTTTGGTCTAAAATATAGATTAATTGATGATTTTATAGCCTATCAAAACAAAACAACTTTATGTTAATAATCTTCAAGATATATATATATATATATATATATATATATATATATATATATATATATATATATATATATATAGAAGCATATAATAGATTGGTCCAAGTTATAGTGAACTATTTAAATAATAAGGGTATGATATTCGTATATCACTTTCACTTTTCCATCAAGCTGAACTATGATTCTAATACTTCATCCGTTCTTATTTATAAGAGCTAGTTTGACAAAACACGGGTATTAAAAAAGTGGATTTTAATATATTAAATTCATTGACAAATTATATTGATTTTACATGTTTACCCTTACAATTAATTATAGTGTTTTGTATCAAACAAAAGAGAATTTAATAATATTAAAGAAACTATGCAAAATAAATAAGGGTAAGTTTGGAAAACAAATAATTAATGTCATTGATAATTGTAAAAGGGTCTTATAAAAAGGAACAATTTTTTTGTCAAACTAGCTCTTATAAAAAGGGACGGGGGAGTAATATTTATGTGGAGACCGGAGAATTCCGAGAGGAGCAATGAGTTAAACGTCCAAAACCCCCAAGAAAGACCTTGACATCAAACCTTTAAAAATATTATAGGTATATATTGATCGGTGACATCTAGAATGAATCATCAAGTAAATGGTTCATCGACAGACCACTTTGATACACCACTAGATTTTATTGAAAGGTTTAGATGAATTTGGGGGGAAAACGAGAACACATATTTTTACATACCTAGCTAATTCCTTACCCCACCTCCTCCCTCTCCCCTATCGTCTTTGGCATTCCTTCTACCCAAAATTCAGCCACCACTAGATCTGTCCCAAACCACCTTCTACCACCCGCCTCCACTCATCTCCCATAAGTTCGTCCAATTTGATATAACTGTTACTATTAATTTTTGAATAATCTCATAAAAATCACTTTATAAATATAAAATAAGAATTATTTTTTAATCCACAACAAATGGATTCTTAGTCTTTCAAGAACTTTGAAGGATGACAAACCATGTGCTCTATTATGAGTGGATCACTCTAATTGTCATCATGTGTTGATTACAGTTTTGTCCATGCCAATAAAGTTCGAAACATATTTTATGAACTTTTTTTATTGTTAAAAATAATTTTTAAATTAGAAAAAGTTCAAAAAACGTTCCGAAATTTATTGGGGGGAGAAAACTTCATAGATTTTTTATGTGAAGTCTAACGGAAAATTCTCTTCTCCCCCCCAATTTTGCCTTTGAATCAAAAGTTCGGAACGCGTTTTCTAAAGTTTTTTTAGTGCAGGTTCGGAATATTGGGGGGGGGGGGGGGGGGGGGGGGGGGGGAAAGAATTTTCCAATTCTAACTCGGATGGATCTTGGCCCAATTCCAAACAAATTGTTTATTTTTTTGTTCACAACAAACAATTTGATTCATGCACCTTAGCTTTATTAAATTGTTTATTATATATATGTTGGCCTCGATTTAAATTGAAGCTTTAATTCATTTTTGTCATTGATGTTTATACCATTGTCTTTTGCTTAAAAAACTCTCATTTCTAATCCAATAAAAAAATCTCATTTCTATTACCAAAATAAAAAGTCTCATTTCAAAGTTCAATTTAAGTTTACAATACTCACACATATTATGCACCAACCTCATGCACTACACTAGACCTAGTGGGAAAACAAAATTGATATATAATGCTCATAAAAAAAATTGATATATAATATGAATATAAGAAGATATTTCATTAAAACTATGAACATAAAAATATTTTTGTTTAAACTAAAGAACTTAAAAGAAATAAATTCATGAACTAACAATCAAGGCCTTGCTAGATAAAGGATATGAGTTGCAAAAATTCTACACCATTCTATTTAGATTAGATACCAGTTCTACATTGAAGCCTGAAAGCATATTCCACAATATACACACCAAAATACCAACAAAAAGAAGGTTGTTGAATTGAAGGCTTCATGAGGTAGCTATTCACAAAGTTTCCTAACTGTACAATCATTAAGTTAGTTCATGACACAACTTAATTAGTAGCTGATTTCTAACAAACATTCCTTCTTTCTTCACCACAGTATTTGCTGCAATTGTAATCACTTTTGCATAAGTTCACACTTGACAATCCTACCTTATCAACTTGAGTAAATTTTTCCGGAGACGATAACACCTTGCGTCCGTCCGAATCATCGTGCACGACATTGATTTTTTTACCGTGCTCTTCGGTATAAGCAGAATTTTCACAATGCTGTTTGCTTTTTGAATCTGAATGAGTGTCTTTGGCGGTCTCAAATGTTTCTCCGGTGAGAGTTTGTATCGCAAACGCAATACATGGATCGGTTAGTATTTCTTTTAGCGGAAATTCATTGGCGTAATCTAATTTTGCATCAACATTATCTCCGTTTTTGAGGACTTTCACACAATCTTTCTCAGTAGCATGATTTTCCATTTTGTTTTCAGTACATTCAAGTGCAGGGAACGGTAAGTTATCGGTGGATCTCTCTGCATTTACGACAGTTTCATCCTCCTCTGATTGTTTAACCACATCTCGGCGTGCTCGAATTGTTTTAAGTTCTGGAAGTGGACCGGCCTTAATTCCAGCAAGACGCTTTGAAGCACGGCGAGGAACCTGTTGATCACTGACTGTCACGTCTAAACCTGAGTTCTCACCCGAGCTAACCGATACAGTTGGTTTCATAGTTACATCTGCTGACTGCAATGAAATCATCAAATATTTCCGGTGTAAGTTAATATAATCAAATAGATATTGAACACAAAATTTTGCCATTCTAATAAGAATTTACTGACAGACATTGTTTGAGTTTGAGATTTTCTTGTGGATGCTGGCTTTCTTCTTAGCATTGTCGAGATAACGAAATACGCCTACCATGGAATTGAATTTTTGCTCACTCGAAGGAGGGAAGTAATACTGCAATAAATATAATAAAAATTCAGCTCAATCATCTTAAATACAGAGTTTCTATGACCAACAATCATTAGCCGATAAAAGATGAGATGCTATATCCATTTTGAATCAAGTAAAGAAGAAATATGGACATTATGAGTTAACTAACAATTAGATAAATGAAATTGGAAATGAATCCAAATGACAATGCTTCCAATCCTATAATTAAATGTATATTTTTCCCAATCCTCCAATTTTCAGGGGAATCAAGTAAAGCACCTATATTTTAGCGGCGCAGCTTGTTGCCCGTTTGCCTTTAATTCATATGTAATTACCTAAATTTATTAATAAAAAAAAAGAAAAAAGTAAAGCACAAATATGGACATTATGAGTTAACTAACAATTAGACTTTTTTGTTTAATACATTTTTTTGGAGGTCTTAAACAAGGACTTTAGTAGCAACACCCTTGGACCGACCCTAAAAGATGCTTGTCTTTGTGATTTAAAGAGATTGAGTGTTATCAAACTACCCTTACTCTCAATTCACAAAAAATTAATGGGAGACTTTAGTTTTTTTTAAGAAGAGGAGACTTTTTATTGTATAGGATATACAAACCCTATGCTCCAAGACACATCTCAAAATCATCTTAAACTTAAGCATCACTTACATTGTGTCAACCCTTTGGTTTCCAGGGAAAAGTATCGGTAATCAAGAATTCGGTTACGATGTGGTAAAAAATTATTTCCAGTAGAAGTTCTTATGAACAATTTGTCCTAAGAAGAGTTTATTAACCGCTTAAATTTAATGTCTTAATTTAATACACACTAACATTGTACGAAGACAAAACATGCTAATATCCCAACAAGAATATTGCCATGTGTACTAAGTAATCAAGAGAAACAACATTTTCAATCTTTGACATAAAACATAATTAAATGGTGAAGCCAAGTGGTGTTGGCTTAGGTCTTGGAGTTTGCTCCTCTCAAGGTTTCAAGTTTGATTATCACCGATATCAATTTCGGTGGACTAGTCCATACAGAGTAAAAACTCTGGCTTTAAACAGGACCCCCGCAAGCAACTGGATGGTGGGATTGGTCCTCTCGGATTAGTCGGTCTTTGGGCCAATTACCGAGTTTAAAAAAAAAAATGGTGAAGCCAAGTAACAAGATCTCACAGCATGAAAACTGTATGCTCATAAGAAAATCAAAACAGCATTGGTGCTGAGTCAAAGTCAAACCATCAATTACTACTATTTATTATTACCTTGTCTATCTTACCATTCTTTCTCACATTCACTTTTACAGTCCAACCTGGTGGCAAACATTCATCGGAATTCGAGTCCTCCATTGCTCCGGCGAGTCTCCGGTAACCGGAGAAACAGTATGAAAGTGAAAATATGCTTGCCTAGTAGCTATCACCACCGAGTAGAAAAATATATATATGTCGAATGGAACAATTTCAGACAAAAGGTAAATAGAAAAAGAAAAATAATAACAGAGTTTTTCATAGTTGCATTGCATGGCATGTGCCACGTGGTAGTGCTAGACAAAGACACGTTGCTTCAAATATTTTTACCTTATGGCAACAAATTTTTGGAAGGCTTTACTTATTTGGCTCTGAATTACCAGGATGTCAATTTGTATCTGGTAACGGATTATCTGTGGGGATAATCTGTACGAAGATCCAAAGTCGCGGATATTTTTTTTCGTGGGGATGGGGATGGAGGGAGAAATTCCCCCGTGGATAATTCGGGGTGGGGAACGGGGAAAGTCCCTCCGCCACCGCGAATTTCTTGAATCCGACCATATTATTTAAATTATATATATATAATATATAATTATAAAA
The DNA here is from genome assembly GCA_030408175.1 of Trifolium repens. NCBI lineage: Eukaryota > Viridiplantae > Streptophyta > Magnoliopsida > Fabales > Fabaceae > Trifolium > Trifolium repens. The sequence continues at coordinate 13,328,406 of CP125846.1, forward strand.
TTTTATATGTTTTTTTTATAAAAAATAACAATTCATATGTTATAAAGGTTATGATAATGTATGGTGACAACTGACAACAAGTTCAATTGGATATTTATTTTTTTTTATAAAAAGAAATATTAGAAAGTGCTTTTGCATTTTGTTGTTATTGATGCAAAATGTACTTTTATTTTTAAAAAATGAAAGATACATAATATGTATTTTTTTAAAAAAGAAAAGGAAGAAAAAGATATTAGTGTCGTGCTTTTGATTAAAATGTTTAGTAATTTTATTAATTTTTTATGTTTGTGGAGCTCCGTGGATACTGTGGGGATGGAGGGAAATTTTCCCCCGCGGCGGAAATCGGGGACGGGGACGGGGAAAAGTTTGGGGAGCGGGGCGGGGAACGGGGAAACAGCCTCCGCACATTCCCTGCCCGGTTGACATCCCTAATTACCGGAACATCCTTCGCTTAAAAACTGAAGATTAATAAGAAAAATAATTATTTTTATTTAGTCCTCCTATTTTTTAAAATTTGCAATTTTGATCTTCCAATTTTTGTTCCTCAATTTTAATCTTATGTTTTTAAAACTTGAAACATTGGTCCCTCTCATAACTTGATTTTCAATTTTAATGAGATGGCAAATCATTAAATGTTGTGGGGTATTTAATTATAGGATTTTTTTTTTTACTAAAATATAAAGGTATTCATTCATTCTAATAATTGATAGAGTACATCAATGCATATACAAATTTAACATCGCTAAAAACGCAGACACCCTTTCTCTCTCAATCCTTCTCTAATTCGAATGTGTAATTTGGATAAATTAACATGTTTGAATTCTTTTATCCAGTAAAATTGATGGAAATGTGTTTTTACACGTACAAAGTATATAATTTTAGTGTATTTTTGTAAATTATTTATTTGAATTCTATAATTCAGACGCATATAAATTTACATACTCTGACATTAAGTAAACCTAATGAAAAATTATTTTACATGTACTAATTCTAAAATTTACACATGCAATGCAAAATACATAAATTACATGTCTGAGGTATAGAATTCAAACATGTAAAATATTTACTAATTTGTGGTACATAATACACCAACAGTTTGTGTTAACTGTTTAGAACACACTGACAATTTTGTGGTTTGCAACGGATTGAAACTTGTATAATTGGTTTGTCTGGTACATTATTACTCACAAACCACCTTACTACTTCAAAATGAATTCTTAGATAGCCGCAATTTACTATAATAGAGCAAACTGGATTGTCTTACCTATGGTGATGTGAGAAGGGTGGTCATTGTTGACTACCAAGGGTTCGATTAACCAAAATGAAACTTCAAAACAATGACGATATGAGAACTATATTCTGTTCTCTATATTTGTTTAGTAAGGTTCCAAGAAATCGATCAAGTTAGACATAGCATTGGTCAAATCTATTCGTCACATGACATTCGAAGAAATCGCAGCATATATGATTGAGCCCAATGAAAAGAGAATGTCTTCTTGCAATTGTGTTACTAGCTAGCTTGGCTCATCCATATTCTTTTTGGTATTTAATTTCTATTTTAATTTACGTAATTAATGTTAGTATTTAAAATTCATGTTACATGCTATGGATTATGTTGTTGTTTCGCAGCGCTGCTATATACAGCGACAAAAAAATCACGAATTTCCACGAATCGCATAAATCTTCTCTTTTATGTTTTTTGACATGCTTTATTTGTGGCCATGCTTTAACATCTCAGGAAATTAATAAAAGATATTATCCACCGCTTCCTCAGACAAACAGAATCATGTCACCGTCATTACTCTGTCTATGTAATACAACTAAAAATTCATATTCCAACCATTTTTTTGAATCAATTTCATTACTATAGTCTAGTCTGATGTTCTTTTTGGCTTTCAAACAAAAAATATAATTTTTCTTCTACGCTTGACCTGCCTCACCTTACCTTCTTTTCAATTTTAATCAATATTTTCATATCTCAACTGAGACTTATTTCTCTTTAAATTTAAAAAAAGGTTTGAACTAAGGGACTTCTTTTGAACCATAAGACATTAATGAATGTTTACAGGACAACATAATCTATTATTATTACCGATTATCTTCCAAAATCATGTTGTACTTTTGGTTAATAATGCATAGAAGTGTGAAAAACACACAACGCTTAATGTTGGAGGTGAGGTAAAGCGGTTGTTTGAGTCCACTTTTGTCAGCAGCCATAGATGTCATTGAAGGTGTGAAGCGGTGGTGATGCGTGAGGAATAATTTGAGATAAATTATAAATACAATTACCGATTGGAGAGAGAAATGCAGAAAAAAAAATAGGGGAAAATAAGCAAGTGAGCGTGCCACGTCTGAAAGAGCAAAGTGAAGAACAAAGGAATATCAAGATGGTTGAATGTGAAAAAGAAAACAATTGAATATGTAGTTGGCTATAGTAGATTTCAACTTTGAGACAAAGTAATTTTGAGGAGGATGTATTGTTAAGATATAGAATTAGGAGCTAGTTAGAGAAATTATTAGCTAATAGGGTAGGACTAAGAGTATAACAAAACGCCTTGATTTTATTAAAGCTCTAAAATGTAGTTTTTACAAAATCACGATGCTCATTATGATTTTGTCAAACTCTCACAAATCTAAACATAGGAGAAGATTATCGCAATTTAAAACATATCTATTGTCAATGATATTCAAAGTATAAGATAAAAACCATCACTCACAAGAATATTATAAGTTCTTTCACTATGTTATGCCGATGAACCCCACAAAAAATACAAGCAATTTTCAAGTACCAAATGTGAAATATATATACATACACACATATACATATAATGTATCAAACAAATGACATACCTTAAGAATCCAATTGGTTTGTAGAAATATAAAGGAAAACCAAATTAACTACTTCTAGTTCCTTAATTATGAATTTCCACTTTAAAAAATTGCTACACCTTCTACCAGATCTCTATTTTCACTAGAGATTACTTCATATTCAATTATGCCTTTTTTGACTCAATTATGAAGTGGATTTGGTCCACCTGGAGTAGATGTATGTGAAACAATTTGAAATCCACTCACCCTTTTGTCTTTGAATTCTTCATAGGCTTGTGGAAATGGAAATGGTATCTTCATTCTTCTTCTTCTTTCTTCCATGATCTCTTCTTTATCATCAAAAGATATGTGCCTAGAACTTGAAAGATAGAGTACTAGTAGTATTAAAAGGAACATAATCATTAATACTATAGATTTATGAACTCTCATGATTTTCAAATGATCGATAAGGGAAAAAGGGGGAGGTACTTTAATTAATAATACACATGTATTGGAAGAGAAAAGGTATGAATAAGAAATATGGGTTGGAGTTCAATTACTTAGTGGTTAGCTCTCTATCAACTACAAATGCGCAAAATTAATAAGTGGTTTAAGGTTTTGTGTGGAGATGTGATGGTGATATTTAAATATCAGTATGTTGTTGCTTTCATATGCTCCTCTGGACGCCCTCAACCAAGTGGTATAAAAGTATTGGTTTTACTTGGTGGACTAGCGGGAATAGATCTAAGTGTAAATGGATTCTAGTGTAATCGATCAAGTATAGGAAATGTATCGGAATCCTCAAATTTGAGGTCGATATTGTTGAGTTCAAATGAGAATCGATGTACTAAATAAATGTTATATAAAAGAAAACATTGATGTACATAATGTCGGATCTTCCTGGTCCATGTTGTTGCTCTCGGCGTTCTCGATCCGAACTCTCCAACCACATATACTTTTACATATATACAGGGTGAACTTAAATTATTTGAACACCAAAATAAAGACATAGAATATGATGCTGTATATTTTTTCGACATTTCTCTTACATTTTATCTTCTACAATTACACGTATTTCAAAATTAAATACACATAAAACCAAATGATTCAATATTTGACATAAAAAATTTGATGTCACGAAACCATCTAAAATAATTTCTCTAAGTATTTTTTGAATTTTAAATCAGTCATACCCTTATAGCCAGGGTTCGAATATACGTTTGCACAACGCACTATAATTCTTATAATTATTTACCGGCAATTATAATATCCGTCAACAATCATTTAGACATACAAGATGAATTCTACGCTCAAAATTTAACTCATCTAAAAATTAAAATAAGAAAGAAGAAAACAAAAAGAGAAATACAGAGTTATCACAATCAAAGAAAACACATGAGTTCCCAATTTACATGACACTCAAAGATAGAGGTTATGCTACCAATCAATTTGTGGTGCAGGGTGTCGACATTGACGACACAGTGAAACAAATTAGATCTCAATAATGCATTTTTCTGCTGCCAAAGTTGAACAATTGATGATGGATCATTTGTCCAAGATCCATGCCAAAAGGATTATAAGCATTTAATGTTGAATGCACGTACCCTTTGTCACATATACAAGGTGATTGGTGAGTATAGACTATAAACACCGACAAAAATACGGTTATATATTGGACATGACACTAATAATGGCACGTTGATATAAATAATAATTTTAAAAATAAATTTTAATTGAGCGTAATTATATGTATTGTACTGTGTTGTATCAGTGTTAGATACTGACACGTGTTGGACGTCAGATATTTCTTCGATTGGAGGCAGCGATAGTACATGGAGCAGGAGCCCCTCCCCCCACCCAAGTACACTTGTTTTTGGGAAATCAATAAACACGATCTAGTTAAGAATTGCGATGGAAATGTGTTTTTAGAAGTAAAAATCTTACATTGAAATCGTGTAGTAACTTGTTCCACCTTGAGAGACTTCATAATCAAGTACACTTGGTATAATTAATGTCATACAGATGTGGGATTACTAATAATGTCAATGATGAACTTATACATGATCATATAGTTTGTTAGATCTTGTGTGAATCCCACTCACAAATTTGTACGTATAAATTTAAAATAATTACACAGGAATAAAAGATATATGAGTAATAATTTGCGACTTTAATTTTTTTAGGATGGCATGAATCAATCCTTTTAAGAACAACATCTATTGACCTTAAAAATATAACATTCTTATGTAGTATTATTTGAAATCTTTGGTGCTAGGAAACCCAAAATATCAAATGCAAATAGTATAAAAACATATTGATTGTCGGGACGTATACTCTCTCATATTCCATAATAAAAGTCTTAGTCCTTAATCCCACAAGTGGAGAAACTCAAATCAAATCCACACATGCATGTTTTCTCTCTACTCATCCCCACACTATGATACATTTGTTGGTCAAAGTGTTGATTTCTATGGGTTGTTCAAGAAGTTCATAGATGTTTATTTCTTCACATCCCAAACAAAGTCATGCATATATTTGAAGTCTGCAAGCTCCCTACAATGAATTGCATGCTCCGCAAAGAGATTCAGGCACGCCTTACAGCAAACATGGCAAACTTCATCAATAGAAAATAAAGAAATCATAAGGTAATACTTGAGAATAGTATGATACTCCGTTAGTGACATATGTTGGTCTAACCATCAATAAGGATAGCTGGAATCAAATCTTGACATGTGTTGCTTGCAAACACCCAAACATTATTTTCTGTCTGGTGGTCATGTCAAAAATTACTTCCATGTCCCGAACAATTTTACTAAAAGAGCATGTTGGACTTTATGGGAAATAGTGTTCTTTCTAGTAAAATTGTTCAAGTCAAAGTCGGAACATATCATGATATCATCCAAAACACTGTTAAAATCGGAGTTCAAACCGCATACCCCACTATCTCTCAATATATGATCATGTAACACTCAAGATTATGCTCTATAAACCACAAGTGTATAAGATAATCTTTACTGCTGACTACAAATTCAATCCCTAACTTTGTCTTCTCTTAAATGTAATGGGGATCTTTAAAGAAGTTGATAGCAACGACAATCATAGAATGGCAAGTTGATATTGTTTTTCTATATTTTTTCAAACCATCATCGATTAAGTCATTGTATTATATTAGTTGTAAGAAGTAAGAACAAAGAAAACCACAAACTTCTATTTATTGGTTTTTGTAGGTGTTTGTTTTCAGGTATCAATCACCTCAAAGTTTGTGACACATAACTTACAAATGTAAACATCCAAAAGAATATACACCAAGACATTTACAAAGCCACACATCATGTTACAATATCAGTTCCAAAATCACATGAGTTTTGTCAAAATTCATGGTATCAAAATATAAAAAACAATCAAGTGATTCCAAGAAAAATGAAAAGCAATAATACATTCAATGATTACAAAAGATCATCTATAAACCACATGGAAAAAAAATTAACCAAATTTTCCTTACCACACGACCGAACTCAGAATTACCAAAGCATCATTTCCCTAAGAACCAAAGGGTTAGTGCCAAAAATAAAATACTTGGCTTGGTAAAAATGATCACAAATGTTCATTTGTATGTAATCTCTTAATTAACATATATCTTGTAGAATAGAATACAAGAGGAAGTTCAAATCCAAAATAGCTTAAATAAAACACTACAAATTCTTTTTTCTTTTTTTAAATAAAACTAAACATTTAAGCCAAGTTCAAGTGCAAAAGGGTTGGCTTATATGTTAAATACACACTCACAAAGGATCAATCTCTATTAGAAGCTCCTATGTATTTGTTTCCATTATTTGATTAGATTATTATTATTAAACCCTTATTATTATTATTCCTCTTTTTTATTATCTGCATCAACATTTGAAGGAGTTTCATCGGTTATAACAGCTGCAGTTTCCGAAGGTGTGTTTTCATGAGGCTTAGAAGCTTCAGCAGCATCATGGTTGTTTTCATGAGGAATGGAAGCGTCAACATCACGAGAAGTTGATTCTGAAGGTTCGCCTGTGGATTCTGGTTCAGTTGCCGGATCCGTCTTTTTGATAGTTCCAACCTTAACATACTTTCCCATAAACTTGTATTCCCAATCTTGTAACGCCTCGAGCTCAAATGGACCAAGACCAGATATGTCTCCGGTTAGATCTTTTTCTTCAAAAGACATCTTTGCTAAAGCTCTGCTAGCATCCTTGCCGGCGAATAAAGCGTAAGGTCCACCGGGCCCATAAAACATCCTGATAAAGACACATTACAAAAACATTGGACAATAGAAACAGAAAACCATATATCAATTTCCTTTTGCAAAAATACTTCCTTCTAGATTGAAAAGAGTATACAATTCAAGCAAACGTTAGTTTTGCATCATGCATGAGAGTCATGTCCTAGTTGCAAACTTCATTCAATATTTGACAATAACAGTAAAACATAGGGAGGTGGAGAATACTTTCTTAAAAGAGGCCGATGTTTATCAACTTCGCATGTTTAGGTTTCGACAAAACTACGATGTCACCATGCATCTAAATCAAAGCAGCAATTTGTTGATTCAATAAATCACAGTTAACAAGAAATTGAGATGCGAGAATGAAGAAAGAAACGCGGAACCAATCTTATGCTATATTGAGTAAATTTTCATATCAAAACACTATTCCAAGTTTCTTAAATGAAACACTACATCGACAAACAACACATACCTACACATTGACAAACAACTCATACCTACACATACGTGCAAATTAGGTCTTACCAATCTACATAAAAAACCAAGGTATACCTGTTTTCCTTTACTTTTCATACACGCCTACTCCTTACATAAGAGAGTTACACGATACACATACTAAAGAAATATTGTATTCAAACCTTTGCTTTTTGGAACTTCAAGTTCATAGTCTTTCCAAAACAGGTCGACAATTCATAAATGGACCAAGCAACAATTACTCTGATCATGCATTGGATTATTTTTTAACATGTTTTTTCGTATGTTTCGATACCACCATTAGAAAGCTTCGCATTCACGTTGTTCTAATCATGATTTAATGAAATATTTGATATTTGAATGTTTTGATTAAAATTTGATTTTGCATCCAATCTAATTTGAGTAGAAGTGACTAATAGTAATTTGCTACAATGATCTATTTCGTTGACTTGTTCAAAGTTAGAGGGACAAAATTTGAATTCAAAGTCATTATGCAGTTTGCATGTTTTGAATAACAATTTTTTTTATCAAAAAAGGTGGATGAAAATAAAATAGTGTTGAAAATAATATTCAATAGACATTCTTTTCCACCTAAACCACTTTCTACCTACTCAAAATGAGGCTAGGTACAGCAGAAGTGTGGACCAAACATTGAAAAATGAAAGATTAATATAAATTAAAATAAATGACTAAATAACAAATTGGTCCCCCAACAAAAACCTATTTGATTTCTAAGAAATTAATTTGAAAATACCAACTTGGTCTTTAAAAATGTTAAATTTGGATCAAATTGGTCACTAATAGGACTAAATTATCCTTAAAAACTGTCCTTAAAATGAGTAATTTGACTCTTATTTGATATTTTCAAGGATCAAAATGGTATTTTGTATTTAGTAGGTACCAAAGATTCATATTGTTTTTGAGACCAATTTAAGTATTTACTCTTCAAAAATTGACAAAATATCAAAACTGTTTCAATAATAAAACTATACAAGGGGTATATCAAAATTCAAGAACAAGCAAATCCTCTTTCAATGCAGCAAAAGAACTAAAGCAATCCCAGCAGAAAACAAAAACAAAAACAAAGCTAGACCTAAGTATGTGTTTGGCTTCAAAGTAGGGAGAGCCATGGTGCTTCTAGAGACATAAAATTGATTTTGACGTGTTTGGTGTTATGTCACTAGGATTTTTAGCTCGAGTCCAACCGTGAAATTTTCACTCAAATTTATTCATTAACTCACTTTTATATGAATGTATCCAAACATAAACCACTTCACAATTAACTAACTTTAACTAAAATCAATTTATTCAAAATCAGGAATTTTAAAACATTCAATCAACTCTAAGGGAGCGTTTGTTTCACGGATGAAAAATTAACTCCAGGGATTAAGTTTCCTAGGAATAACTACCCCGGGAATAAATTTCCTACAAAAGTGTTTGGGTAGAATTGTTAATTCCCAGGAATCTTTTATTTTAAATTCTTAAAAATATATTTTATTTTCAATATGTATTTTGAATAACAAATATCATAATTCATAAAATACCTCTGCAATTAAACTTGGTCTTATTTCATACGGTCTTATAATAAAATATATAATAAGATAAAAATTTTATTATGATTTTATGAAATTGACGAACAATTGGATCTTGCAAAAATAGGGAGTATGAATACTTTTTATCTGCTCTAGAAAACCATATCTAAAAGCTACTGCTTGAACGTAAACGATAGGTCTCATGGAAACAAAGAATCAATTAAATGATAAGTGACAGTTATATTTTTTATGCAGGTGAAATCATGTGTAGGTTAGTGGGGGTACCCACTATTTTTACACTAACCGACTCAAAATTACCTGGGAATAAAAGTTTCCCACCTCTACTAGGGGGGATTAGAAAGCGAAGCAATATAGGCAAAAATTCTTTCCCGGGTATAATTAATTCCCAGGAACAATTTTCATTTCCATTGTAACAAACATGGGAATTATTATTTCCATCTTAAGATTCCCTGGAATATATTTATAATCTCCGAAACAAACGCCCCCTAAGGAAAGAAAATACGGAAACCAATGAATGAACTTGAACTAATTAGTCCAAATTCATTCATTGGTTTCCGTAACACACCATAAGAACTACAAGGATTCACAGCAGAAAATAAAAACAAAGCTATGATTAATTCAATCACCTCTAAACATAAAATAAAAACTCAAAATCAGATAAATTCTTAACATTCAATAAACTCCAATCCACAAAACAGGCATAACAAAATCATAAATAAAGACAGAAACAAAAGACAGACAAACTATACAACAAAAAATAACAACCACCAAGAAAAAAACCTCAAATGTATATTTCAGCTGAAAGCAAAAAAAAAAATGAAAAATACCCAGAAAAGTAAAAAGATTCTATTGACAAAACAAAACCAAACCCAGAATCCAAAATCACAAAAAACAAAAAGGGCAAAAAAAAAATCCAATTTTTTATTCCATTCAAAACCGTACCTGCTTTGTGAAACATCATAGATCTGACCCTTAATAGCCATAAGAAGAGGCTTTTCAGGGTTATTACCATCATAATCCTTAAGTTCTTCCTCAGTAACTTCACCGATCTGAACAGGTGGTTTAAGAGGCTCCATTTCAGCATCAAAGTTTCTTGCACTTCCATGGCTTTGGTGTGTGTCTGAGGAACCAAAGAGACTTGTGATGATGTAGTAAATTGTGAAGAGAATTACTAGGACAGTGAAAAAGGTTGTTGGTGAAAGACCAGTGTAAACAACTATGGCTTCTTTAAGGGTTGACCATAGTTGAAGAGCCATGTTTTTGGGGGGTTTTGGTTGTGGAGATAGAAAGTGTAGAGAGAGAAAGAGTGAAAAGAAAGTGAGAAAAAAGGTTAGATTTTTATAAGTACTCTTTCAAGTTACTAACTTTTTAGTAACCATTGTTTGGTCTTGGGTGGACTTATATCATGTGCACTACCAAATCACAAGATCCAATAAGATTTCAAGTGAATATTAAAAAAAAAATTCCTTTCGCCACGAATTCAGGGTATGTTTGAATTCGGCTTATTTTGAATTTATTAAAATAGTTTATGCAAATAAATCAAATTTTATGTTAATTTATAAGTTTTCTCTAACAAAAATTGAATTTTTTAAAATTATTTTCTTATAGACTACTTTGAAAAGTATATAATAATGCATAAAAACTTATTTATTTACAGAATTTGTTTTGCATAAGCTCAAAAATAAGTCAATCCAAACAGACTTTTAATCTAGTTTGGAGGTAACTTTTGGCACTAACTACTGGTTCTAGCCTCTTTCTAATTACAGTTCTAGCATCAATTTCAAGTGAATATCAAATGCACGTTCATTTTTATTTATTTTTTTTGGTTTTCACCACCAGTTGAATCTGGTTCGGGGGTCAGTTCTGGCATCAAGTGGTTTCAGCCCTCTCCCGATCGCAGTTGCGGGGGATCGAACCGTGGTCCTCCCTACCAAGTTCGGCACCAATCACCACTGAACCAACTAACGATTGGTAAATGCACGTTCATTTTAGTCTTTTGATTTTTAACGATAGAATGTCCTTCACAAAAATAAAATTCAATTTATTTCTTGATATTTTCATATTGTACACAAATTTTAATTTTATCATAAGCTTAATTGAATTGCCAAAAAATTGTGAATGATTAAAATTGATATTCAATTTTATATTTTTAAGGATTATAAAAAAAATTGAGTGAATAAATCTTTAATTCTTATGAATAATTAAGTTAGGGGATGTCCATCCTTTCACTTTCATTTTTTTATAACTCTCACTAGTGTATTCCTAATTACTTTTTGTATATTCATTTGTTTATTTATGTCCTATAATAAGTACTCATGTTAAGAGAATAAGATAAAGGTATCATTTTGTCTATCTTTATTCTCTAGCTCTCTAAGTTTATTTCTAACATTAATTAATTTAGTGTAAAAAAAATTTAAATAATATTCTTTTTGTTCTTTTTTAAGTATTACTCCCTTCAGTTTAAAACTATTAACAAAAAATTACGTTTCATATTCATTGAATAATTAATGAATTTGATCTATAATATAAACCATCAATATAACCTGAATATTGGGGACAATTATGGATAGAAACTGACTCTAAGCTTGTCGTCTCAGCCTTCAAAAATTCTTCTATTATCCCTTGGCAGTTAAAAAATAGATGGTTAAATACTTAAATTGTATGTGTAAAGTTAGAAATATTCAGGTTATAGTTTCTCATGTGTATAGAGAAGGAAATTCTGTAGCTGACAAGTTAGCTAATCTCGGTTTGACTGTTACAGATTTTACTTGGTGGCACATAGCCCCTCCTAGCATTAGAGACGATCTTGCTAAGAATAGGGATGGTCGTTCTTTCTATAGGTTTTGTTAGCTTCCTTGAGGGTTTGGTTTGGCCCCCCTCTCTTTTTTTGTACTCCACTTTTCTTTTTAATATATATATATATTTGGTTTAAAAAAAAAAAAAAAAATTTAAAAGTTGTTATTTACTTATATTTAAAATTGGATGGAGTATTTTAAATTTTTTAACACATAATAATCAAGTTGATAAATTTTTATTAAAAAAACGATTAATACTACTTCAAAATTTGAGAACCATAATTAAAAAAAAAAAACGAAGCGAGCACCGTAAAATATTGTGGAATAAGAAAAATAAAAATTAACTATATATATATACAAAAGATATTCTAGATACATTTATAAAGGGACTGTTTTTTGTGCAAGAATAGTTACATGATATAATATAAACTAGGCCAAATGCGCATGATCTTTAAATTTTGCATTTACATCAGATAGTTCCTTTAAATTTTATTTTTTTTGTTTTATATAGATCCTTTAAGTTTTAAAAATATATCATTTAGGTCATTCCGTTACAAAAAAAAATGATAAGATTAAAGAAAACATATACTAAGATTTGTTATTCTTGTATATATATCATCTAGATCGTTTCATGTCATCTAAAAAACGGCAACCACTACAAGAAATATGATTTTTTACAACAATTTTTTTTGTTACAAATCACTGGTAAAACTATCCAAGGTAGTTTTGCCAGCGACTTGTAACAACTTTTAACAAAAAAATTGTTACAAAAAATCATATTTCTTGTAGTGCATGTCATCTTTTTTTGTAACAGAATATAACAGAGGAACCTAGATGATACAAAAAAAAACTTAAAGGACCTATCTGATACAAATGCAAAACTTAAATGACCTACATATGCATTTAAACTATAAATTGGGATAAGAATTATATAAAATATAAACATGATAACAATTATCATCAGTTATCCTAGCATTATATGTTTGGTGCACACAATATAACAAACATAATAGATGTCATATCATGTTTTTAATTCAAATCTCGCTCATAATAATATGATAAGATATATACCATATTTAAATGACAAAATTAACCTTGTAAACAATTATTTTAAAAACAATTATTTTGTAATATTTTGAACTCTTGAGGTATAATAGTCTATACATATACATTTAGAAGTATAAATTTAAGAAATTGTCTTGACAAAAAAAATATAAAATAAAATAAATTTATGAAATTGGTTTGTTCTTGAGTTGAACTCTTAGAGGTATAATTGTTCTTGAGTCGAGATTTTCATTCCGGTATGAAATGTTTTTAACTTGATTAATACTCCCTCCGTTTTCTTTTTAATTGTCTTTTATTATCTTATTTAGCGTTTCTATTTAATTGTCTTTTTTGTATTTTATGAGTATGATTTGTCAATTATACCCTTTGCTAATTGCTCTTATCTTTTTTCATAAAACCAATTAATGCTATATATTTGGAAAACTAAATTTTTTTTGTTGGTACATTACATATTAAATTTTGTTTTTTTTATATAATATATTAAATTTATTGGAAAGAGAAAGTGTGGGCAAAAAAATAGGGATTTATTGGGGATTAAAACGAGGTTATAATAGGAAGATAACGTGCAAAAATACACTTCCTTAATTTGGTGTTATCATTCTAAAAGGACAATTAAAAAGAAACGGAGGGAGTATTTTATAAATTCTTGCTAGAAAGACTTGTTTTGAAGAAATTGAGGTTAATTTTTTGTCACATTTTATTTATCTTACTACTGAATTTTTTTGTGGTACAAATCTTACTATCGAATTCAGTATTACCAACCACTTTCTACAATAAACCGGAAGATTAACAAAATAAAAAACTACGGTATATTATATTTTATTTAACATTTGGTATTGCAATCTTTTAGACATAAAATATATGATATATATATATAGATATATGAGAGATAAAATTATAATGGTGTAATATTAATTTATGTAATGTTACACTATTTTATCGCATTTTAAGCGGTATAATATTATTTAAATGTTACATCGATGTAATTTGATATGTATCTTATGTGAGAGTGCAGGGAATAAGTCTCAACCATTAGATCAAGAGTTATATAATTTATTTATTTTTGACTAACAATAAGGTCTTGTTCCCTATAAATATCTCAAATTTCATTTTTAGTTTCGCTAAATAATATCAACGAGTTTTACCCTTTCAAATGTTTTCCGTCACAACTTTTAATCCATGTTTTTAAGCCATGTCACTCATTTTAAATTTTACAAGAGGGCCTACTTAATATATATATATATATATATATATATATATATATATATATATATATATAGGGGATGTATCAAGTGAGAAAGCTCTTTCTTATATGAGAGTGAGAGGGATAATTATTAGCCTTTAGATTTAAATCAATGGTTAAGATTAAGATATGTTTTAAATCATATGATGCGCTCCACTCTTGTCAATCTGTTCTCCTAAAACTATTCCACTTCTTATCTTCACCTTCTACTATGTCGCTGGCTTATGTTAAATCACCATTAACACTTAGAATCAATTTGCAATCAATCATATAACAACCAGGATTGACAATTTATACCCTAAACCATAAAGACTTTGCTTTTGCCAAATTTTATCAATTTAATCGGTGAGTTTCAGAAAGAATCCTCAAGAAAATAATCCCCTTTCCAAATGAATTTTCATTGTCATACATAATTAATTAAAGAATTATTTATGGTTTATTTATTCAATTTTCAATGACATCCAAAACCAAGCACCAGCATACAACCACAAATTTTCAAAGTCCTCTCACACTGAAGAATCGAAGTGAAAAAATTGAAAGTCTCTTCTTTTCTTCCCAATTTTTCGAAGCATAACAAAAAAAAATAGGATGATTGGTTGTTTTTGTTTGGGAAAACATGGTGATTGATTTTGGTGAAGAACTGGAGAAGGAGAGGAAAAAGAAAGACGCGTGAAAAACGAACAAGAGAGTGAGGTGCGGTGACCAGCGATTCAATATATTTGTTACCTTTTAATTTGTCCGTATATTATGATTTAATGGATGGTATTAACTTCTCTCACTCTCATATAAGAGACCTCTTTCTCACTTGATACTAACATATTTTACTTGCAAACATAAAGCAAAAGTGCAAAAGCCTTGAAATACATTCTTATAACTAAAACCGGAATATATTTATAACATGTTCAAATAAGTATCACACAATGCCACAATCAATATTATTTTTGCTATCATTTAAAAAAACATTATTTTGCTAGCAAATCAACATTAGCCATACATCGTAGGTTTGGCAAGGTGAACTGATGATTTTATTAGTAGATGAAATGAGTGATTCCAAAGAAAAACTAGGCAATGTAGAAGGTGAACTTGGTGATTTAGGATGCGAACAAGGTGATTCAGAAGGTGTAATTTGTCATTCAAGAGATGAACTGAGGGATCCCTTGGGTGAGATGGGTGGTAAATAAGGTGGACTGAGCGGGTTAGGAGTTGAAGGCGTACTTGGTGTCCATGGCCATCCAGGTGGACTAAATGGGTTAGGAGTTGAAGGCGTACTTGGTGTCCAAGGCCATCCAGGAATACTTGGAGTTGAAGGCGTACCTGGTGTCCAAGGCCATCCAGGTATGCTTGGAACACCTGGAATTAATGGTATGCCTGGGAATGGGCATGGAAGACCAGGTATGAAACAATCAAAACTTGCACTGTTCGCATTATTTTGCTTTGTAGCAACCTCAACTGCACCATAAACAACTCAAATTAAGCATATCTCCATCAAATTTATCTTTAAATTGAAATAGTAATTCATGGATAAAGAACACAGTCTTCACAATTTTTGTTAGTCGCACTTTATATATAACATACATCCATATGCAAATGTGTAAGTGTGTGGTATATGATCACAAATTACAAATGAAATGTCGACACATGCGTATATTTTGTAGCTACTATTTTATGTTAAATTATTATCCATGCAAATAAAAATAAAAAAAATGAAAACCAACTCTTTTTAGAGATTGGGAAAATCTTACCCAATTTCCTAGCTTCACCCGTAGAAGAGATTAAAACAACCAAGACCAAGAGACCTTGGATAAGCAAGGATAGTTTAGAAAACATCTTTTTGAAGTGAATTAAAATTATAAAACTTAAAAGTTTGCTGGTAAATATTTGAGGCAAAAGATAGTATATATAGTCGATGTGTCGGTTAAAACTAGAATAAGCAAATTAAATTTGGTCTTATCATAGAATTGCAAATTAATTTTCATTTATAAAACATTATTGGTAAGTTATAATTTTATTTTATACCTATAAGCATAAACGGTAAGACATTGAAATAATTTTATTCTTTACAAAAAATAATTATTATTTGTATCATAATACTTTGATTTTTTTTTTCAATCATCAATTATGGCGTTTTACACATGCATAAGATTTTATATTGCATATTAATATGTATTTATAAGGCAATGATATAGATGGAAGTCCTCTTTTGTGAGGCAAGAAATCCTTATGAAGGGTCACTAGGTGGAGGTTTGTGAGATATAGTTAAGTCCCTCTAGTTGCAAACTTAAAATCTAGGATATGTTTATATATTAGTATTGTAATTGGTTGATTGCAAACAGGCACATGTGAACTTCTTGACGGATCCACTGGAGGGGAGATCTACATTGAGGTCAGTCGATATTTTGGTATACGGGTGGGTAGGAGGAAAACATGCATGTGTGAACTTAACTGGGGTATCCTCACTTGTGGGATTGACCACTGAAGATTTTACTGTAAAACAGACGACCCTCAAAGCTGCTTCAACCAAAGTGACAAAACATGAGAGAGCGTGTTCTAACAATCAACATGCATTTATACCATCTACATTCGACACATTTGGTTTTCTAGCACCAGTGAATATTTTGAAAAGGGTTCAAATTAAAGAGTTATGCATAGCAATGTGGTGTCTTCTAGATCTCTAGATATAATATTTAAGAGGATTGGTTTTACCATTCAAAAAGGGTTAGCGGCGCAGCTTGTTGCCCGTTTACCTTCCATTCAAGTGTAATTATCATATATATATATATATATATATATATATATATATATATATAATAATAATATCACCATTAATTTCTATGTTTAGAATACAAAGACATTTTGAAAAAGGGGACTAAATTAGCCGATTAGTTAGGTGGTGAATGTGTATTAAAATACCGCGTGTTTCTCTTTTCTATTTTACTTTGCTTATGATTTTTACGATTGATCTACAAGACTACAAATCTAATTTATGTTTAAATTGAAGCTAAATATTTTGACGATGAACATAAGTTAATGGTTTAATGTTTTGTTTTAATAAAAAGAAAAGTTTAAAAATGGTCAATACAATTCAAATTTTCATTTCTTGTGTTTCGTCATGCACCATTAATTGGTATCAAAACTTCTATCCCTCAATATTGCACTTCACCGTGCTTGAGTAGAGATCCGTAGTGATAGAAATAGAAACTTAAGATAAAAGTTTGATTGATTTGAATCAACCTTTAAATCCAATATTGAATCAACCTTTAATATCTTCTAATGCGGTATAAGAAAAATATTCCAAAATATAATGTTGTCAATATTGCTAGAAATTTTGTCCAAATTTCAATGATCTTTATCTTTGTTTTCACGTTTGTGTGTTGAAAACTCTGATAAGTCTATTTCATCTTCAATTAAAATTGTTCAAGTGAGTAATATCACTCAAAGGAGGAGATTCAAATAGATCAAGTATTAGAGACATTTGGTAGTGAAATCTATTCTTCATTTTATATGAAGGGTTGTTAAGTGAATCATGTTCAAAGTGAGAAGTATTAGAGACATTTGGTAGTCAAATCTATTCTTCATTTTGGTAGTCAATTCTTTTCACAAAATTAAGGTAGATGCTCATTTTTACACCAATAACATTTTCCTTTTATCTTGTTTTTATTCAAACTTCTAAATATTACTTACAAGTTCTTGATGATAAATTGTGAAATTCGGGTTTTTTTTTAAGTAGCTCAGTGGTTAGAAATTTCATTTCTAAGATGGATAAATGGGATGACAGAAGTTCGAATCCCGACCCCTTGCATATATAATGCAATGTCCTACCTAATAAAAGTGTGATATTTGAATATGTGAGAAAAATTGTATATGAAAGCTTGAATTTCAAAAGATTCAGAAAGTAATTCAAACTTTTACTTTATTTTTATTCGAAGTAACAAATCTGACTAAAAAATTGTTTTATTTAAGAATCAAACTCGAGTTTTTTTTCCTAAACAATTTGTCCTTTGGTAAAATTTATTAACCAAAATGGCCCATATCTTGGTTACTTTTAATTCAGTTATTTTTTTTTCCTGTGATAATAACTCAGTTGTAGTAAATACATTACATTTAATAATTTTTTTTTTGACAAATTCAGTTTAAAATAATTAAATATAATAATATATTAAAAAAAAAACTGTGGCGCTTTTCACAATTACAGAGTTTGAATCAGCGTTTGAAATTTCAAAACTCTAAACGATCCCTCTCACAGACACAACTATTTCTCAGTAGAAGAAGAATCTATCATTCTCTCCATTACAATGGGTGTCAAGAATTTATGGGACATCCTCGAATCTTGCAAGAAAACGGTTCCTCTTCACAATCTCCAGTAAACACATTCGTTCACAATTTTCATTTTCAACCAAAATTTGTTTTTTCTTGTTGAATCGTGTACCCTTTTGGATGAATTAACATGGGTCTGTGTTGGATTTTGAGTTGCAGGAACAAAAGGGTTTGTGTGGATTTATCGTGTTGGATGGTTCAGCTTCAGAATGTGAGTAAATCTCATGCTTGTTTGAAAGAGAAAGTTCATCTTAGAGGACTCTTTCATCGTCTTAGAGCTCTCATTGCTCTTAATTGCACTGTTGTTTTTGTTTCAGGTTTGTCTCTTTGCATTTCTCTTTTTTGCTTTTGGTTTCTATATGTAAAAATTGCTTTTCATTTTATGTCTGTGTGTGAAATTTTAGATGAATGAGAACCAGAAAATTGTGCATTTGCTTACACTTGTTTGCCATGTGGGATACTTTTGTTTTTAATTTGGATTTTGCGCCTAAACACTGGACATGAACATTTATATTGACACCTAAAAATTGGTACTAATTGTTTAAGAAAATGGAAGTGATGTGAAAAATTGATTTTGGCAGAATTGATTTTGACCAAGATTGAGTTGAAGATAAAGTGATTTATGTTTAGATATACTCATGTAAAAGTGAATTGAACAAAAAAATTGAGTGTAAGAATCAAAAGCCACAATTTCTAGCTTCGAGTAGAATCAATTCTGTAGGCAGAATCAATTTTAGTTTTGAGAAACCAAACAAGTCAGAATCAATTTTAGTTTTGAGAAACCAAACAAGTCAGAATCAATTCTACACGTCTAGAATCAATTCTAGCTCTTCTAGATTTGAAACCAAACATACACTGAGTATAACCACATGTGTCGGTGCCATGTTGGTGGCGGACACCAATATGTTTGGATATCAGACACACCATTAATTTAATTTGAAGTCTTTAGAGAGATTTTATTTTATTTTTTCTTATTTGAGCACCTATTTGGTCTTTACCATTTAGCTTAAGTTCAGTGAGTGCAGGGTGGTTCAATAGTGGGAAATATGGACAAAGTGAATGACTTCAATTCATGGTTTGAGTTTAAACCCTGAAGTCTTCAGACTGTTTGTATAGTTGTATGTGTGTATAAAATAGACACATTTACTTCATTCATTGTATTTCTTCTAAATGACACAATCTTTGTTGTCTTGTAGATGGATCAATTCCTGCCATTAAATTATCGACTTATAGGCGTCGCTTAAATAATGGAAAGGAGGTTAGTAGCATTATATTTTATGCAAACTATGTACTTTGACATATTGTTCCTCAACTTTTTCTTACTTTCTTTAGTACTAACTTTAGTTTGTCAATTATTACAATGCAGGTAGCCCAAAATGAAACTAACTTACCAAAAGTGACATCATTAAGGAGAAACATGGGGTCTGAGTTTTCATGCATGATCAAAGAGGCTAAAGTCTTAGGGATGGCTCTTGGCATCTCTTGTTTGAATGGGTAATATTTGATAGAGGTTAAGATTGGTCGATAGTATTATCTACTTTTTGTTTTTGTTGATTGAACAAGTTGCTTTGCTTGATGCGAAAGACGATACTGCACAAATTTGAACTGATAGTGTCTTGCTCTTTTCCAAAATCCAGGATTGAAGAAGCTGAAGCTCAGTGTGCTTTGTTGAACTCTGAATCATTATGTGTAAGCATTGTGTCTACTTATCTGTCTTCAAAATCCATTATTTTCCCAACTTTTTAATTATCAGTTATTTATGGGATACTTATGCTATTGATGTTTGCTAACAATCATGATTGTTGATTATAGGATGGATGTTTTAGTTCAGATTCAGATATATTTCTCTTTGGCGCAAGGACAGTGTACAGAGATATCTGCCTCGGTGAGTAGATCATTTTATTTTCATATTATCGTTCGATATATTTTTGTACTAATTGTATTTTCATATGACTTACAAGGAATGTTTTATTGATGAATTAGGAGACGGAGGATATGTTGTATGTTATGAGATGGCAGACATCGAAAGAAAACTTGGATTTGGACGGGACTCATTGGTAAATTGCTTATTAATGTTTTTAAATGCTTAAGAATCACAATACTTTCTGAGGCGATCTTTCATTGTATACATGTCAATTCACGGATATTGGATTCTTTTTCTAGTGAAAATCAGTAACCAAGTACCCTGTGATCTTCAGATTGCTCTCTCCTTGCTTCTCGGCAGTGACTATTATCCAGGAGTTCATGGTTTAGGTCCGGTAAGTTCTTAAACGTGTCCTTCATTGTCATATTGCGTTTTAACTTTTCACCCCTTGCAGTTTAGCAGAGTTGGATATTACAAACTATATGGATGCTTATGCTTTTGCATACTTTTTTCCATGGCTGTAGGAGTCAGCTTGTCAGATAGTCAAATCAATCGGGGACAAATTTATTCTTAAAAAATTTGCATATGAAGGACTTGGATGGGTGAAAAAAAGAAAAGGTATACCCTTATGTCTTTATTGCATTCTAAATTCTAATGCCATTATCATATACTTTATGATACAATTAGTTTTGGTAATATTTATTTCTTTCAATAATTTTTGTGGTATTCATTTTTTGCAAAAGTCAAAATTGCACTATAGTGAAGTTTAAATTCTAGAGAATTAGAGTTTCATCGACTATCTGAGAGTCCAATATTGGATATGATCCGGAAATGTGTTTTTACGTGGAGGCATCGATTACCTTACAAATTGGTTTTGTAGGATTGATTTCGGCCCAACCCAAATTTTAAGAGTATCAAATATGGTGCTATAGTTAGACTCTATAATATCTAATTCTAAACCAATGGATTGAATTGGAATGTAGGACTTTTATTGCCTGCATAAACTTGTATAGAAATGCTGAACATTTTATCACTGTTTCTGTGATTTGTTTATGAAGGAGCTGAAAATAATATAGGAAGGGATGATACTATCGTAGAAGTGATTAATGCTTATTTGAAGCCAAAATGCCACTCAGCAGATTCAGATGTTGTGCTCAGGTTGATTATTTAGTTCATTGATTCCAGTTCCTTTACTACATATATATGCCATCGATACTTAACTTTAATGTTTGTCATCAATAGTGTTAAGAGTTTCATATTGGATGAGATATGACGTGACAATGAGTTTATAAGTGGGAGACATCTTTAGCTTTACAATCCAGTTTTGTAGAGTTGAGTTAGGTCCCCTCCAAATTTTAAGATGGTATTAGAGTCTATCCAAGATACATTGGGCCACTTGCTATTGGGTCATGCTCTAGATGTCTAGTCCTATGCGTGAGGGAGGGGTGTTAAAAGTCCCATACTGGTTGAGACACGGCCTAAAAATGTGTTTAAAAGTCGAAGATATCATTGGCCTTACAAGTTGATTTTGCAGGGTTGAGTTAGGCTCAGTCCAAATTTTAAGAAAGAGCTTAGTCTACGGTCATTGGCATAATCACGTTGGTGAGGGCATTGTCTTTAGATATAGACTCTTATTCTATCTTAAAATTTGGGCTTTAGGTTGATCTCAACTCTGAAAGCTAGCCAAGTAAATAGGTGAGGTTTACCCAAACTTTATATGGAGTAATTTGGTCATATCTTTAGTCGAAGTGGAAAGTGCCGAGTCATATCTTTGGTCATATGTTCACACAGTTGAAAGTGCCGAGTCAACTTAGCTTTTAAAGTGTATCTCATCTCATGCTTTTTTGAACATCTATCTAAGATTCTCAGTACCGATTCCTTATTAGATATGCACTTAAAATTAGAATTTGCAAAAACTGATATGAAGTCCTTCTGAAGCAGTCACAGATATCAAGCATTTTGCTATCGTTTAATAAATCTTATAATCTTATGAGATTTGTGATAATTTTATATTTGTGGTATGTGGAGTTAGATTCTGATCACAAATCGCACAACATTGTTATCAGCTACTAAAAGTTTGACTACTTTCTGTAGGGCTCTTGCTCAGTATCCATTTGAACGTACTAAACTCCAGCAGATTTGTGCTGAATTCTTTGAATGGCCTTCAGAGAGAACAGGTACTTGATCTACTTTGAAATGCTTATTCTTATAGTTATAACTTATAAGTGAAGAATTTGTACTTGATTTAAGTCAAATATGCACTTATCTTTCATGCAATAGATGAAGTTTCGTTTTTTCAATCATAATAGCACTAATGGCCATTTTATAACTGTCCCCGAGGGGATTTGAACTTAGTACTTAGAGGCTACAAGGCTAAGCTCTTACCACCGAGCTAGCTCCTCAAGTGTCAATAGATGATGTTTCTCAAAAGTATGAAATGTAAAATTTATCTATGATACATTTTGGATGAGATTTTTGAAGTTGTTTTGCAATCCTGATTGTCGGTTCATGAAATAGATGGGTATATCCTTCCTGGTATAGCAGAAAGAGATTTACGACGATTTGCCAATTTGCGATTAACTTCATCTGAACTTGGCTTGAACCTTCCTTTACATGAGGTATACTGCTAACTCTTTTTACTAAACCTAATTAGTACTGTATTTCATTCATTATCACATATTGATACTTCCAAATTATGAACATTTTATTTAAACTAAAAAATGTGTTCGTCCGCATAGCATCCATTGCCATTTTAATAACCGATGTTTACTTTCTTTTGTTCAGTACTTAAGATGAAAGCTATTAAAGTTTCTATAATACATTTAGTTTAGTATTTATCATTATCATACTCATGACGCAAATTGTATTTATATCTACAATCTCCTAATTTTCGAAAAGATGTCGGTTTCATTTGTATCATGCATAACATATATTGGATCGCAGATCCCGGTGAAGTGTCCCGTGTCAGAAATTATTAAGAGCCGAAGAGCTCAAGGGCGAGAATGCTATGAGGTTTCTTGGAAAGACATGGATGGACTCGAAACTTCAATAGTACCTGCAGATCTTATAGAAAGGTAATGTATTTTGTGTAATTGATGACATTGTAGTGAAATTTAATTGTACGTTTGTGTAAATTTTTATTACACTGTCAATCCATGATATATTTCAAAACCATATCATCATCATAAAAATGTTTCAGTGCGTGTTTGGATTGGTGCTGTGTTTGATGGAATCATGTGTGCCACCGTGATTTTGACAAAACCTACACTTTAAAGCTTCAACAAAATCACAGTGGCACAATTTTTTTGCCAGATTCGCTATAATTCCAAACATGCACTTAGTAAACTAAATACTACATGAATTTTCGTCATCTGCAGTGCTTGTCCGGAAAAGATTTCGGAATTTGAGGAGAAAAAAGTGCTGCGGAAGAAACAAAATGTTCGAAAAAGAAGACCAAAGAAAAAGGAAACTACGCCTTCTTTGGCTGAGCTTGATCTAACACTTCAGAATCTGTTGTTAGACAATAACTTGGAAGACGAAACCAACGACAATTTCTCTGAATCTGATTCTTCAGGAAGGATATTAGGAGAGATAACTGCTATGGCCGAATCTGATCTAAACACAGAAAATTTGATGCTGTCACGCGATGATGACATTGAAAATAATGAATGGATTCGGAATATCAGGAACATAACAAGCAATGAAGCTGTTTCTAGCACGGATAAAAATGTGGTCATAGATCTTTTGAGCCCTACTCCAATCAAGCCATCGAACAATTCTTCGAAATTTCATCGATCAAGTGACCAAAAGATTGAAGTGATTAATTTGAGTGATTCAGAAAATGAGGTGTCACCTGAACACAAGGAAAAAGCTAAAGAGCTGAGATTGTTCTTAGCAAGTATTAGAAATGAAATCCATTGAACAGTAGTGTTTGTTTGGATGTGTAATATAGTGTGTACTAGATAAATTAAAATTTCATAATGAGATTTTTTTTGTAGCATATGTTACATTTTATTTAATGCATTATTAGTAAAACTTTATAACTCATAATTTGATGCCTTGCGTCAACGGTATGAAGTTTGCGTGGGAATGGGTTCTCTCAGGTGAAATTTTTGCTAGGAATTTGGACCCTTAAACAAATAAAGGACTGAGAGTGTTTTAGAAATAAAAAATCTTTAAATGAGTTCTTCAGAGATAGAGTGATTATGAATGAAATTAGATACCTTGGTAGACAAGCTACCTTGCACAAATTCAAGAATATTCAATTTATTAGCAATCACATTATTATTCCATTTGTCATTTCAAAATAATATAGAACAACCATTTTAAATTTTCCAACAATTGTCATAGTACTCTAGTTGGGTTGCAAAATTAAGGTTTGGCTCAAATGCTTGTTGTTTCATTGTATATGTTTTTTTTCAATAAAAAAAAATTAGATTAAGAGAATGATGCATTGCGGCAGAAGTTATTATGCTTAAACATTATACTTATGCAGGGTGCATAAGTAAATATTAGCCACCAGATCCCTCTGCCACGTGTAATGATCACAGTCATCCCAGCAATTAACGGAATTTTCACACGCGCGGGTAACGGTTTCTCCACACAATTGACGGAAGTTCACACGCAGCTATCCGAGCTCTCCTCCGACGAGATCCGATGCCGAAATCATCATCACCGTCTCCGGAATCATCATCTCCGTCACTGATTGCATCGTTCATCGCCATCGCCGCCAATTTTCTGTAATCACGTTAAGGTTGGTGTTGCACAGAAAATTGATTTCAAATTTGATTTTGATTTATTATGTTTGTTTTTCTATTTGATTTAATTTGTGGATGCTTGTGGTTATTTTTTGATTTTCATGAGGAGGTATATGAATCATTAGGTTGTTGTTTTTTTGCTGATTTGAGGAGGTATAGGAATTGTTGTTGTTGAAGATGGTAAAACTAACACTAATACACAACAAATTGTAATTAGTACTGATTGTGATGTAACTGATGTTAATAGACACAATGAATTTGTATTGAGTTGTTTATGTGTGAAACCTAAATCCAAAGAGTGAAAATGGGATTGAGTAGTAAAAGGTTAGCAGCTTCTCAGACCACAAAACTTCAATAACTCCCAAGATGTGAAAATGGGATTGAGGTGCAAGTCTCTCCTGTAAATATTTTTTAGTATTTTGATTCCAACAAATTTGAATGAATGGAGAAATCATAATTTTGTTATAATAAGCCCCATTAAGAAGATACTTAAATTCTTTATACTGATTTTTGGGGTTGATTTATATGGATATGTAGAAGTCATGCTGCTGATGTTGGATTAAGATACTTGTTAGGAGAGTGATTATGTCATAGCAAAGATGGAGCTTGCAATTTCAATTGTAATTGTTGAGGAGTTGCTTTGCTCCAAGCCCTTACATTTATATGGATATGTAGAATTTTGCTTTTGATCTCAAAAAACATGTGTAGAGACACGGGAGAGCCCGTGAAAGTGAAACCTTCAATTTAACTATTTCAAGTATCAATGCAAAACCAAATTTTACATGCTTAATGTTTAATGTCGATGAAATTTAAGTGAATTCATTGTGTAACCTCCAATGAATTGTAATGTTGATTAATTTTGGGCTGTAGGTCTTCATAGTAGTGGATTAATTGTAATGTTTCATTAGCAGCATGATCATCATTATTGTCATATGTTTTAAATTATATGCAACCATAATGATTGTTAAATGGTTTCCAGCTGTTATACCTTGAAACCATGAATATAGAGGAATGGTTTCAAGAACAACAATTGTCTATGTAAATGATTTTTAAGTACACTACTTTATGCATGTTACTTTGGTTGTTTTTCCAGTGGTTAACTTAATTTTACATGATCTTTGTTTATAGGGATTGTTGCTGTTTTTAATGGATTCGATGTCAACTTCATCTGAAATTGTCCCATTGTCTGTTGTTGATAGTTCAAACACACAGGCTGATAGTTCAAGAACACTTCTTGATACATTTCAATGTTACTCTCCTACTAAAAAAGAAAATTGGGAGTCTCTTGCTTTTAAATCTGTTGAAGATGTTGAAAATTTTTATGGTGACTATGCATTGAAAAGTGGGTTTTCAGTTCGGACTTTGATGAGATCAAAAAAGAATTCACAAAATAAGCCATCTGATAGATTTCACTATCTACGTTATGGTTGTAACAAACAAGGTTACAAGAAAGGAAGTTTGTTGGATCCAAAGAACAAGCCAAAATCAGAGAGTCCTGTTGTTGTTGAATTTGAGAAAGTAAAAGAAAAAGCAGAGGAAAGGGTTGGTTGTACAGCTGCGATTTCTTTAAAGTTGGATGAAACTCTGAATGTCTACAAGATATATAAATGGGATGTGGCTCATTGTCATCAGTTACATAAACCAGAGCATGGACGTTACTTGAGATCATTTAGGGAAGTTAATGAAGTGCAAGGACAGCTCGCTGTAATAAATTCGAAAGCTGGAATGTCAATGAGAACTTGTTATGAGGTCATGGGTCAGGGTGTTGGAGGCACAGATAACTTGCCTTTTCGATTTTCGGATTTAAAAAATTATTTGATGACAATCCGTTCGAAAGAGATGGTGGTTGGTGAGGCAACTGTGATTCAAGAATTTTTTAGGAATGAAGCTTTGTCGAAACCATCCTTTTATTATGATATTCAAGTTGATGCACAAGAAGATATAGCTAGTATTTTTTGGGCAGATGGGATTATGCAGCTTGATTATGCTTTATTTGGTGATGTTATAAGTTTTGATACAATTTACCGAACCAACAACCAGTATCGCTCTTTAGGTTAGTTTTTTGAACTTCTACCAGGTTAAAATTATTGTTTTTATTCCATTATGTTATATATTGTGTTGCCATGAATAGTATATGTAAGTTGAATATGTTGAAACCATTTACCAATAATAATGGTTCCTTTGTATATCATACTGAAACCATTTATCATTAGT
The DNA here is from genome assembly GCA_030408175.1 of Trifolium repens. NCBI lineage: Eukaryota > Viridiplantae > Streptophyta > Magnoliopsida > Fabales > Fabaceae > Trifolium > Trifolium repens. The sequence goes on from CP125846.1 coordinate 13,355,745, forward strand.
AGTGGTTTCACTTGGTAACATGTTGAAACCAAAATAGCCCTTTTATGGTTTCAGTGTTTTTTATAATATAACTGAAACCATAATTTTGATATCGGCTGTGTGTCCTTTTAGTTGCTCCATTTTATATTTCAATGATAGTGTGGCATTTGTTTGATAGTTTCAGTACCCAACATAATCAATTATAAGTAGCAGTTACTAGAAATTAGGGATTCAATTTATCCTTATGTAATTATGATTGATCCTTGCAGTACATGTTCCTGCTGATAGTGTGGCAAAATGGTTGTTTTATTTGGTTTTTATGTTGTTTGTGAATTCAAAACCAATGAGAAACCATAAGTGTAGCTTAATGGTTTCACTGAATGTGTATCTGAAACCAAAATAACCCTCTTATGGGTTCACTAGGTTTTATAATATAACTGAAACCATAAATGTGGCTGAATGGTTTCACTGTATTTATTTTTGAAACCAAAGTAGCCCCCTTATGGTTTCAGTTATAGTGTGGCATTTGTTTGATGGTTTCAACCTCAAGATAATCAATTATAAGTGAAATAATAATTATGATTGATCCTTGCATTTGTTTTGTTTGGTTTCTAAGCAGTTGTTTGAATAATGTTTTAATCTTAGCTATTTGTGAATTGAAAACCAATGAGAAACCATAAGTGTGGCTTAATGGTTTCACTGGATATGTATCTGAAACCAAGTAGCCCTCTTATGGTTTCACTAGGTTTTAATTATCTGGGGATTATATTTTTTATCTCAATATTAATGGTCCTTTTATATATGCATTTTTCCCCTGATTTGGTTCATTTACATTTCAGCTGCATTCATGGGCTTTGACAATCATCGGACAAGTGTTTTATTTGGTGCTGCTCTTTTGTATGATGAGACTTTAGCAACTTTTGATTGGTTGTTTACGACTTTTTTGAAGTGTATGTCTAATAAGAAACCACAATCCATATATACGGACCAGGCGCCTGCATTGTTGAAGTCAATTCCTAATGTTTTTTAGGGTGTTTTTCATGGCCTTTGCTCATGGCATATGTCAGAGAATGCAAAGAAGAATCCTGGGTCTCGTGCTAATGCTGCATTTTTCAATGAGTTCAATTATTTGATTTCAAATGTTGAGACTGAATCGGATTTTGATTACAGCTGGGATCAGATGATGAAAAACTGCTTTGGTGGAAGGCCAACTTCTGACTTTAGTTGGCTTGTTCAAACACACAAGAATCGTATGCACTGGTCTTCAGTTTGGGTCAAGTCGCATTTCACAGCTGGTTTGAAAACGACCCAATTAAGTGAGTCCTTTAATGCGTTTCTTCGTGGTTTTCTGCAACCTGACCATTCTCTAGTTCAATTCTTTAGCCATTTTAATATCATGGTTCAGAGACTGAGGGATAAGCATGCTGAGTTGGACTTTAAGGCTGCAAACACTAGATCAAAAAACAATTATCCCAATAGTCAACTGATGCGGTCTGTTGTAAACAAGTATACCCCAGCATGTTTTGCATTCATTCATAGACAGTATGATCTTTCCTTCAAATACTTCTATGAAGAGGTCACAACTCAATGTTCTGCCTTTAACAAGGTTTTCAAAGTTTTTACAATTGAACAGCTTGATGAACCTGAGGAAGTAGGTGGTGCTAATTATGATGATGATGCTAATGATGGGCATTCAGACCGCAATTTTTTGGATGAAGAAATTTCTGAAAACCTTTCCCCAAATTTTGAACAGCATGATCGACTTGATGAAAGAGTTGTGACAATCGATATTAGGACGAAACATATTTGCTGCACATGTCGTATGTTTGAGAACAGGGGTTTTTTATGTCGACATGTTTTCAAAATATTGGAATTTTTAGGTGGTTCTGTGCAATATCATAATTTGAAGACGATAGCTGCAGAATATGTGTTAAAGCGGTGGACTAGAGATGTTCGTCATTCGATTGATAAGCTTAAACCTACCATTAATGTTGGCACTGAAGGGACGACTCAAGCACAACGATATCAACAAATTTGTGCTGTTACAATCCAGCTTTGTACACGTGTTTGTACAGATCCTGAGGCTTCTCAAGTTTTCCTTAATGATGTACTTGAAGCTGGGAAAAAGGCAGAGGAGTTGCTTATGTCCAAAGGTTTTCAATATTTTCTTTTGAACTATGTTTTTTACCTTGGCTGTCTGTGTGTTATAACTGAAACCATAAGTGTGGCTGAATGGTTTCATTGTCTTTGTTAGTGAAACCAAAGTAGCCTTCTTATGGTTACAAGTGCTATTGTGTCATTTGTTTGAGGGTTTGAGTATTCAATTTATCTGCACAACGATTGATGAATTTTTTTGATAATTGTATAGGTATTCATACAGAACCACCTTTTGTGACGCCATCTAAGTCTTCCAATACAACTACTGTTGGTGAACCATCTGATGGGGTAAAGTCTACTGCTCCAAAGTTCAAAGTAAGACCAAATCCAATTAGATCAAAGAAGCGAATGAAAAGTGATTATGAAATTGTTAGAGAACGCCAGAAAATGAAATTAGAGCGGAAGAGACAACAAAGAGAGGATGAGGCTTTAAAGGAAAAAGAGGCTAATGATTGATATTTTTACATTTGTTTTTGTTTTTTTTTTTGTTTCATGTTAACAGTTTGTAATAGACTTTGTTACAAAACCATTAGACTTGTAGGAATCGTACTTCGTCATTTCATGTTTTTTGTTGGTATGTATTGATGATTATAAGATATCGATCATTAGACATATATTTTATTTGTATTAGATAGAATGGTTATCATCATTTATGTCTGTTATACTTGAACGCATACTTGTTTGGTATAATATAAATGAAACCATAAGTGTGGCTGAATGGTTTCACTGTATTTATTTCTGAAACCAAAGTAGCCCTCTTATGGTTTCAATGAAACAATGAACATTTATATACGTATTTTGATATATCATATAAGTAATTTCTTTAAAAAAATCAAATATACAGTAATAATTTCTTAAAAAAAATATCTATATTTAAATATCATTGAAAAAGAATTTTTTATCAAAACCATTATTATTGTGGAATGGGTTGGGAAGACATAATAAACTCATATTATCTAACATGTCGAATAATTAAATGTAATCAAATAAAATCATAGATTATTGTTATTATACAAATAATGAAGACTATTGATATTATATAAATTATTTTGATATCATCATTTATGTCTTTTATACTTGAACCCATATTTGTTTGGTATAATGTAAATGAAACCATAAGTCTGGCTGAATGGTTTCACTGCATCTATTTCTGAAACCAAAGTATTCCTCTTATGGTTTCAATGAAACAATGAACATTTACATACGTATTTTAATATATCTAATATCAAAAAATCTATATATTTTAAATTTTACAATTTGATAGTTGTTGAAGCTTGTTTTTTATATAGTGAAAACTACATTTTCATGTGTGTATATTATATGGTACGACTAAAGTAAAGATTGATTAAGAATTAAATTTCATAATCTACAAAGAGCAAATCATTGAAACTAATCATTAAATTGAACATAACTTGTCCCAAAAAGAAAAAAACATTAAAACAATCCATAAATTCAGCAACAGAGTGTTTTGTCAATTAAAGTGTCCTAATGACCAAAAGCGAACAAACTATGAAAACAACCCTATCAAAAGATGTTGAAACCATTTTGCAATACCAATGGTTTCAAGATAAAACACCTTGAAACCATTTAACAGTACTAATGGTTTCTAACAGAACAACTTGGCATCTTTTGAAGCAGCTGTTCATAGTATGAAATTGCTAGCTTTTTCACTTCATCTTTGATGGAATTGCTTGGATGGCTTAAGATTTCTGAACATATATCGATCCGAAGATCCATAATTTTTGCAACCCTTGCATGTTTTTTGAGTCTAAGCCAACCTTTGAAAGATTGCATTTCACCTACCCATTCAGCTAGAAACTTCATGCAGAATACACCACAATTGTCCGAATCAATCTGTGTAGGAACCTTTGGTGTATCCCAAGTGAATGTGATGAATGAGAAAGGCATTTTCATTTTCCTTTCCTTATATAATTCAGCCACAAATGCTTCCACCTCATTTACCCAGACATCAAATAGCTTCTTGTATGAGGTGGCTTCACCATCCTTGGTTTCCAATTTTTCTCCTACACCCGTCAAGCTGTTCAGGAATTGGAATTTGTGGTGTTTGAGATTGACAACGAAGCAGACATAATGGCTTCCTGGGTTGCCAACTATTGCTGGTGTCATGATCTGTTCCATCATGGCAAACATAGTATTAGAATCACATTATTTAACTAAAATTATAATACTAAAATCATTATCATAACAATGTATCTGAAAGGTTTTGAAGAGAGACTTACGTATTCTAGCTTTTCAGGGTCAATGGCCTTCCATTCCATGTATTTGAATTTGTTGAGTCTCTCGAGGAATCTCCAGAATGCAATATTTCTACTTACTGGAGGCATTCTTTCCTGGTCAAACTGTTTATATAAAATGAGTAAAATAAACAATATTATGTAAAATAAACAATATTATGTAAATTTTTAATATTAATGGATTGTGATACATACATAATTAACTAATGGTGTCACCAGTTTTGTCATGCTACCCTGTTGATCCCAATTCAGACAATTAACCCAGCTGTTTATGACCAGACATGACACCCATTCATCCTTTTGAAGGGTCCATAAAGCATCTCTTTGTAGAGAATAAGAATGATCCTTGTTGTTGGAGCAGTACATAATTTCATACCTAAATAATAATTAAGCATTTAGTATTGGTAATAATATTTAATCTGAGAACACTAAAGTAAGCTACACTTATGGTTTCTCATTAGAACCTATCACTATGCCAAAAATAGCTTTAGATAGCGCTTTTTTTTGCCTTAGACAGCGCTTAAAAGCGCTATCTATTCTGGCGCTGTTAAAAGTATAGACAGCGCTTACTAATCAAGTAAAAGCGCTGTCTAATGTTATCTTTAGACAGTGTTTTTTAATGCTAAACGCTGTTGTATGGTATTTTTCGACAGCACTTTTTGACCTTAAGCGCTGTTGTAGGTTAGTTTTAGAGGGCATTTCCAAAGCTAAGTGCTGTTGTAGGTAAGTTTTAGACAGCATTTCCAAAGCTAAGCGCTGTTGTAGGTTAGTTTTAGACAGCGCTTTTTAAAAATAGCCGCTGTTGTAGGTTAGTTTTAGACAACACTTTTATATGTCACCTTAAGAAGCGCTGTTAAATGCAGTTTTTTTTGTATGATTTTCTTCCTTCATTATTTCAAAATCCATAAGTAAATCATATATCATACATCCAAGGAACATGAAAATTAATAACAAAAGCATATATTAAACTAGTACACGTTCAAAACTACATATTCAATATTCATATATCATACATGCAGTTTTTACATGTAATGTAATAATCCCTAGTACATGTTCAAAACTTACATATTCAAAATTACAGGTCAGTCAAATATTAAAATTTAAAACATTGATCCTATGAAACTATTTAATTTAGTTAAAACACACGAGAACTACGTAAACCAAACATGATGTCATTATGCAGTCTTCACTTTTCGAGAAGGACATTGCCGAAATAAACATTCGATAATCAAGACCCTGTCAAACAACAACACTAAGATTAAATTCATACACAAACTAGCTATCAAAAGTTTGCAAGGAACGTTGGTTCAAAATAAATAGATACCATATAATAATGATTACCAAGAAATTGAAGAGCACAGTTAAATATGATCCCAACACTAGAAGCAACAAGTTAAATATGACCCCTCCTTTGGAAAACAAGGGGAAACAAGTCGGTCAAATACACAATAAATTTTTGCACCCGCAAGTAATTAAAAACACTTTAAACTACAAACAGGAGGTCGGGAATGAAGATTGTCAAAGATCCATTTAAGTTTGATTCAGGTGCTCGAATAGGGGAAAAGAGAAAATGCAAATGACTAATCTTTGGGTACATAAACAAGGTGCAAAGAAAATAACTTCAAATACCTGATATATGTTCAGCTTTCCTGTAGTTGAATCATAGAATGGGAACATCTCATCTAGTACTTCTCGTTGTAGATTGACTTCATCAGTATGATCTTCTAATTCCTACAAACATACAAAATAATTGCATGAGTATATAAGCGATAAAAGGGGAAACCTTGCATGGTATTGGTACCTAGAAGGCTAGAACATAGTCCATATACTATATATATACATTCTGATGTTGCTTCAAACATTTCCTTAACTGGTAGACCCACTGCCATATCCATCCTACTGGACATATTTCATTGACTTGAAACAGATGTAAAAGATATGATAAAAATTTACACATTATCATGATCCGGCATCCAATGATGCTTTTTTCAATGTCGTAATAAAAGGATCTTGTTTTGATAAAAATGGTACTACTCAAGGTGTTTGGGACCAAATATCTAACCATGATCGAACATAAGGATTTACAGCCAAGTTACTATTATCCGCAAAGATTTTTTAGAGAATTACTTACCATCTTTTACACAATTAGTTTTACTTACGGTGCCATTCAAGTTTACAACTGCTTCACATAAAATGGATTCCTGAAAATAAAAAAATTTATTAGTGACTATTTTTTATTTTAACATAAAATATATCTATTAATACTCAACCCAATGGGCTATTGCATCTGCATAACAGGATGAAAAGACCAGCCTCACAGAAGCAATAGCACTTTCATGAATAATGCAGAGCAACTCATCAAAACATAACATCATACACCATAAATAGACAATAGTTGCAGCAAAACCTGTAACAAGAAAAAACAGCAGCAGCAACAACCCACCAACACAGCAGCAGAAGCCAAGACATGACAAAAAAACAAGCCACAATGGCTGATAAAAGAAACGTCAGACCTCTTGAGAGTGAAACCATACTTTCTTTTAAATAAAAGATTCACAACTTTAAAATTAGAAAATGTATACTGGGCCAAAAGTCTCAACACAATTACTTAAGAAATCAAAACTTAGTTTAGGATGGTTGCTCCATGGGACCAATTAAGCCTACACTATCAAATGTGTTGGCACAAATGTTATGTATAGTTCTCGGACTTACAAAGCTCTGCTAATGTGTTGTTACTTGTTAGAGTACAACTTACATGTTTCTCCTGATCACCACCTTTATACATGTCATATAGCAAAGGAAATTTTAGTATAAAATTTGCAAAAACAAAAACAAAAAAATTTCACTGTGTCTAAATACCAGATAATGCTTCAGGCACATGCCTTCAATTTTCCATAATCATCATCAACAACATTATCATAGTCATAATCATCATTTCAAAAAGGAAAAAAAAAATCACAAAACTAACATTCAGAAGCAAACATAATCGAAAGTGATTAAACAAATAAATCAAAAGAGAAAAGAACCTGAGTCTTACAATGGATAAATTCTGATTCATCTGACTATAGAACGTAAATCAGTTTATGTTGCAATAACCTTGTACGAAAAAAGTGTGAATCAGAACATGAAAGGCGTGAATCCAATAATGTAAAATTGTATACTAATCATCGATCAAGAATTTGCCTCCATCTGGATTTCGAAAACAAGATTCATCAAAATAAGAAAAAAAAATTAAAAAATTAAACAGTCGAGATGAAAACCGTATAATACGCTCTCGAATTGAAAAACTTGGCAACATCGCAGTAGCAAGTCGTGATGACAGAGAGAAAGCTCGGTGTAATTTGGCTTTGCTATGTGCGAAATTGCAAATCATTCTAGGGTTTATGACTCACATGGTTTACGAAATTGAGAATCCAGATGAGGGTTTCAATTAAGGGTTTTTCTGATTCGGTTGATGGTGAGGGTTACAAGAGTTGAAGGTTTCTCTTCATTAATGTGATGGGTTTCCGGAGTAAGAAGATGAAGAGATAACTGTTTCTTGAGGGAGAAGATGAAGATGGGTTTCTGTGTTCCAAGAATCGTTCCTTCGTTCGCGGGATGAATATTTCTGGGTTTCAACTTTCAAGAGATGGGTTTCGTGGGATGAATGAATATAGGATAGGGATTATTTTTTTTTGGTACAAGTACAGGGATATGGATTTATTTTTATTTTATATCTATATATCCATATGTATAAACAATAATTTAATTTAAATTAATTTTTTATTAAATAGAGAATACTTATTTTTCTTAAAAAGAAATTGTGTATTGAAATATAGCACTTTTTATCGATTCAGAAGCTATCTAATGTTGGACCTTAGACATCGTTTTTTTATCAATTCAGAAGCGCTGTCTAATGTCAGACATTAGTGCTACACCATAGACATCGCTTTTATTAATTCAGAAGCGTCGTATAATGGACGACTTTAGATAGCGCTTTCCAATAAAACGCTTTCTAAAGTGAAACATAAAATTTTGTTAGATTTTAACTCTTTTTGCAAAACTTATAAAATCGCTTTTACAGCAAAGAGATGTAAAATGTTAGTAGTTTAGACAGCGCTTTGTATAATAAACGTTGTCTTAGAGTTCCATGTTCCTTTTAACAGCGCTTATGTAAATAAGCGCTGTCTAAAGTGCGCTGCCTATTCCACATTTTGTAGTAGTGTATACAATAAGTAAGGCCAAATAATTAAAACCTAGTGAAATCATAAGGAGACTATTTTGGTTTCAGATACATATACAGTGAAACCATTAAGCCACACTTATGGTTTCTCATTGGTTTTGAATTCACAAACAGCTAATTTTAAAACATTATTCAAACAACTGCTTAAAAACAAAAAAAAACAAATACAAGGATCAATCATAATTATTGTTTCATTTATATTTGATTATGTTGAGTGCCGAAACCATCAAACAAATGCCACATTATAACTGAAACCATAAGGGGGCTACTTTGGTTTCAGAAATCAATACAGTGAAACCATTCAGCCACACTTATAGTTTCATTTATATTATAAAACCTAGTGAAACCATAAGAGGGCTATTTTGGTTTCAGATACACATTCAGTGAAATCATTAAGCTAAACTTATGGTTTCTCATTGATTAAGAATTCACAAACAACTTTAAAACCAAATAAAACAACCATTTTTCCAAAAAAACCAACATTACTATAAGTGATACTCATCACACTTACACTAAGCTAAATAAGAAACAGTTTTACTTACTGATCAAGATCCGGGCTCCAAGCATATGTTGACAATTGTTTCTGCAACTCAGTTGTACTTGACTCGTGGACAGCGTCATCATATGGACTTTCAAGGTATTTTGATTTCTTCACCACCCGTCGACGCTCAGGGTACGTCCTATCTGAGTAAAGCATATTGTGCCTCTTTCTTTTCTTTGGTGTGACATTGTCGATGTCAATTATTTCATCTGGAAGCATTGTCTTTATTGGAGTTGCACTGTGAAATAATATTACATAATAGTGTTATTTTTTGCAGAATTTAAATAATATTAGACTTATCACACTGTTTGATTCTTACTTTATGGCAGTGTCTGAGTCACATTCAGTGTCTGAGTCACATTCTTTAGACTTCTCCCCATGCAACACATTTGGTACCAACACTAGCGCACGGCATTGATTGTGTACTTCAAAATACTGCGGGTACTTCAAGATTGTTTCATGTGTGGCTGATTCTGTGTCTTGTGACACTGAAACTTGTGGTACTGGAGCATCTTTAATCAACCTGAAACAATCAAAACAATACTTTAGTTTTCAAACATCTTATATGAAAACCATTTGACAAACGGTTTTAAAGTTAAGATTTCTTACTCTGCATCAAAAATCTCAGGAAACTTCAACATAGTTTCCAGTGTCGCTGATTCAGCCCCCTGTGACACCGAAACATTTTTGTTAGAAGCTTCAGCCTGATCAAAATACTCTGGAAACTTCAAGATAGTTTCCTGAGTTAATGTGAGGCCTGCATTCGGTGTCAGCTTCACTGAATGATCAGTGATGTTGCATGCTGCCATCACTGCATCATCAATGAGTTTTGGAGCGATCTCATCATCTTCATCATTCTCTTCATAGTTGTCATGTTCATTGGGTGTTACTTTCATTGAATCATCAATGATGTTGCATGCTGCCGGTACTGCATCATCAATGAGATTGGGAGTGATCTGATCTTCTTCATCGTCGTCCTCATCCTTGTCATGTTCAACTTTATCATTGTCATCTTTGTTGTTAATTTGACCAATGCTTTTGTCATCCTCTTCATCATTATCATTACTTAACCTGCATTATTGAATTTTCACAAAGTCACAACACAACTCCCAATCATAAAGCCTAAATTGGGAAACATGACACATTCAATTCAAAAGTATAGATGACTACTTTGGTTTCAGATACAAAAGTAGTGAAACCATTAAGTCACACTTATGGTTTCAGTTATAACATTTAATGTTGAATTAAATAAGAATATGTCTTGGAAACCATAAGATGGCTATTTTGGTTTCAGAAACAACTACAGTGAAACCAATAAGTCACACTTATGGTTTCAGTTATATTATTTATGTTGTATACAATATGAATAAATATTGTTAAAATTATAATGCAGTACCTCTCTCCCGCTTGAGTTCTTTTTTCGACATCATCATCATCATTCAACCTGGAAATCATTAGTGTGAATTTTCATAAACTAATGCAGCAAAATTTAATTTTCATAAAAAGTTAAATTAAATGTAGTACCTTCCAGTTTCAGGTACAATACCAATATTGGAACTTTTATTCCTCTCATTTTCACCTTCTATTTCAATTAGACTATCTTTTCCAGAAGTTCCGGCATTTGCCTCAGTTATTCTTCTTTCCAATGTTTCTGCGGTTTTTGTATAGATATTTATACAAGACCTACAGTGATTAAGATACATCTCTGCCTGCCAAGGACAATCACAAGTGAAACCATTAAGAAACATTTATGGTACGATTTCCAATATTTTATGTTCAATTAGCATTTGAAAAGAAAAGACAATACATGAGAATCAATAACAATCACCTTAGACAGTGGACATGTGTCTGCATCAAAGCACAATACAATCGGACTTCCTACGGTTCTGTTCAGACTTGGTAACCCAGCTGGGAGTCCATTATCAAGTCTTGTTACCCCGGCTGTCAGTCCATTCTCAAGACCCATAATATCATGGATCTTTTGAAGTTCTTGGTTTGCCAGCTTGACATCCCAATCACGGAGTGATGGCCGATTGTATTTCTCTGTCAAAAATGGACTTCTTTTCCCCATTTTCTCCATGTAATTAATCTGCAACAATTAGTTAATATTGTGTCACATCACAACTCCCAAGCATAGATCATAAATTAGAATATTTGTATGTTGAATAGAATTTGAATATTTAATGGAAACCATTATAGGCCTATTTTGGTTTCAGATGCAAATACAATGAAACCATTAAGACACACTCATGGTTTCAGTTAAAAGATGTAAGATATAAAAGATATAAAAGATGCAAATACAATTAGGAATTAAACATAGGTTATTGCATTGAGGGGAGATCATTACCATTAAGAAGTGAAAGTCTGCCAGTGGATTCAAAATGTCTGGACATTGCAAGCCTTTTTTCATATAGTGCAGAACATGTGAGCACCAGTTATATGAAGATACTCTAGCTGGATCTTCCAAAATATCTGCATACTGGAGAGACACATTGCCTCTATTAGTTGGGCACAAAATGTTGTGAATGATGTAACAAATTGCACCCTTCACCCATGTTCTAGGTTTCTCTAATGTCTTCAGTGAGTTTTCCAATTCCGCAACTTTCACAATTGGAGAATAATCTCCAATCAATCCTAATTCCTTCCTCAGCCTTTTAATTGCTCCATCAGAGCAAAGGTCAGTGTTTATTTTCTTTCCAGCCGTTGGAAGTTCATAGACTCTATGCACATCATCCTCTTTCAACATCAGAACCTCTGTATCACTCAGCCTTATCCACATATGCTCATGTTCAAATCTCTTGACAACCCAATCCACAAAAAAGGTGTGGATCCTTTTCCAGTTGCATATATGCATTATCCCTCCAAAGCCACACTCGTGTAGTTGGTCAATTATTTCCTGTTTCCTTTTTTTTGGCATTTACTGAATGCATAAGTTCGTAGACCTTAGGTACACTCATCTTATGCCTCAGTCTTGCATCCGCATCAGGATCTTTTTTCACAATAACTTGTTTCACATTTTCTTCACCCGAGCTTGCTTCATCAGAATCTTGTGTTGCCATATTTGCTCTCTTTGTACGACCACGAGATGTAGAAGCAATGCTTTTACCACCTTTTGTCTGTTCATTCTTTTTTTGATTCTTCTTTTTGCCACTTCCCCTCTCATTTTTTTGATCACTACCAGATAACGAATCATTCTTCTTATTCCTTTTATCGTCATCTGACGGTGTCAATCCAATACTAAATGATGGCATTTGCTGTAGTTCCTTTGATTCTTTCCCCTGTATCAAAGGAAACTATTAAGTATGGTTTCATATGGCAGAAAATAAGTTAAATACTCTAATTTTTTCATATCATGGCATAACATAAGTTAAATACTCTAAGTATAAATTAAATTCATTGAAACCATAAGGGGGCTAATTTGGTTTCAGATACATATCCAGTGAAACCATTAAGCCACACTTATGGTTTCAAGGCCAAATTACAGTCAAATAGTTTTATCTAAATTACATATGCAGAGAATACTATATCATTAGATTCATCCAATCACATATGCACTTAAAAATAGTAACATTAATACAAACCAACTTAAAAAATATATGACTATGTACACAAGCTTGACTCACCAAGACCTACCACACAAACACATACGACTACATACTATATACTGTTGACTGTTTGTAAACTTACAACTTATGTAATGAGAGTGTAAATTAAATAAAGATGATCTTCTAATGTAATGTGCTTAAGGCATAAGGGAAGTGTAAATTTCTTAATACATTGAAACCATAAGAGAGCTAATTTGGTTTCAGAAACAAATACATTGAAACCATTCAGCCACACTTATGGTTTCATTGACAACAAACAGGAATGCTCAAACCAAATTAACATGTAAACCAAATTAAGCAAAGTAACTCATCTCAACAAAAAAACAAATATTCCCAACAAAGATGAATCATCAACAGTTATTTCCACCCAATCTTTGACATTATTTCTAGTCAAGGTTTATGATGATTAAACTATCTTTTGTTTAGCTATCATTGAAACCATAAGAGGGCTATTTTGGTTTCAATGATAGCCTAGATCAAAAGAAAAATTACCAGCATCCAAATAATATATACAATTTTTAAACTAAATCATTTCAGTATATGATTTCCCCCAAATCAAAAGTTAGGTTTACACACATGCAATTACTTTACAAATTAAACAAAACAATTTCAAACTAATAGATAAACTTTCAAAAACCATTAATGAAGTTCAAACCTGTTTTGATTTCTTCTTGTTAGTATGTGCAAGTGTAGCGTTGATAATGTTGCTTTCTTTGCGCAGTGATGGTGAACACTGATTACGTTGCTTCCGTTCCATGCTGATGATGACGATGATGCTTGCGCGACACTGATTATGTGGTTTTCAGGTGACGGTGAAAGCGATGAAGAGAGGTGGTGTTGGTTTTGATTCCGGCGAAGGCGATGACGAGAGGTGGTGTTGGTTTTGGTCACGAAAACGACGTGTATGAAGAAATGGGAAGTAACCGTTAGTTGGATGATAACCGTTAGTTGAGTTTGGTGAGGGAAGCAGGTGTATCAGCAAATGGGTGGTGGGTGCAGTAATTTAGTTGGGCTGGGCTTCGCTTATGCAGCGTGCTTAAGGACTCCTTAAGCACAATAACCGGACCCATGCATTGCAGATGCACCAATTCTTAATAAGGAAGACCTTGGAGACATAAAACTTGTTACAAAGATTAATAAATTCCATGTCTTTTTTATTGAAAGAATAAATAATATAGGAGCCAAGCCACACTTTCATACAAGAACCATTATCTTTTTTTTTTTTTTTTACTCAAAACAAACAATATTCATTCATTCAAATTGTTGAGTACATCAATGCAATACAAATTCAAAATCGCTAAAAACAAAGAGAATAAATCTACGAACAAACTCACAATATATGTGTTAATAGCATAAAACGACAATTTACATAAGCCTACAAATATGAATATATTGAAGTGTCCGGAGTATTCATGCCTCCACATTTATAGCGTTGATGACACCAAAGTCGACATTGATTAAATCTGCACTAGATCAAAACTAAACCTTCAACCTGAAACAATGAACATCGTACAAAGACAGAAAAACAAAATACACCGCACGAAGACGGGACAACAAAATACATCGTACGAAGACAGGATAACAAAATACACCATACAAAGACGGGACAACAAAATACACCATACGAAGACGGGAAATCAAAATACACAATTAACTTCAATGATGATTTATAATGAAATTTATATATAGTCTTCTAACAGAAATTTTTAAATTTATGGCCTCAAGTGGCTGTTTCCCCTTAGACAAATAATTTGAAAGAATCAGACTTTGAATTTTTGGTGGGAATAATTCTTGATCAAATTTTATTTTATCTCACAACAAAATTCTAGATTATCGAGAGAGAATTTTTTTAAAACATAAACAGAATTTACAACTAGTACAAAGAGAATATCCAATCGTTCTCTATTAATTTTATAATACATGTCATTCATATGGAAAAGAAACAAATTAATAATGGAAGGGATTCCAAGCCAATAGTAAATTTTTTCAACGAGGACGGCCTTAATTATTAGGGATATTCTTATTTGTACTTTGGACACCTAATTAAGTTAAATATCATTTTGCAAACTCAAGATGTCTCATGTCTTTGATTAAATATATTTGATAGAGTAATAATGTAGTACCTCAATTTCAAAATTATAAGTTGTTTTGAGAAAAAAAAATTATTCTAAATCATTAGTTGCTTTACAATATTAATTAATAAAAGATTTAATGCTATTTTTTCTCTTATATTCTTAATAGCTATTATGTTCTCTTTTTTCAATTCTATAATTTATTTATTTCATATTATTATTGAAGATTAATTTTATAAAATAACTCATAATTTATTTTTTTTAAAGAGAATTAATTACATTATTTTAAAGTGTTTAAAATACTCAAAATAACTTAATTATAATTTTAGACTGAGGGAATAATGTATTCTTAAAAAATCGAATACACATGTAGTGCATGGGGATATTCAGAAAATATGCACTCACTCGTTTAGAATTTGATTCTTTTAGTCGGTTGTTGAGATCCTAATCTTAAAAGCTATGAAGCACGGACACTTCTAGGAGGTGGCGTGTCGCGGCGTCCGACACGCGTCGGTGTCCGACACTTGTGTGACACCCGTACGACACCTGTCGGAGTAGTCAAACAAGTTTCACCAAAGAATAATTTTTTTTCTTTGCTTTGACACTCTAAATAAGTTAAACATGCATTGAAACAATGTTATCAATGTAAAATTAAAGATATTAATTTTGATTAGAATATTTTAAATTTTTTCTTAATAATAAATCGATAAATAAAATCAAATTTTATCATATATATAACGGTGTCAGTGTCCTATATTTTTTACATTATCGGTGTCGGAGTGTCCGTGTCGTGTCGTGTCGTGTCGCGGTATCCGTGTCAGAGTCTGCTTCATAGCTTAAAAGTAATTTAATATTTGTTCAATGATGGAATCATCCATGATACATATTTATGTATTTTTTTCTCCACGAGTTTCGATCGATCTTAGTTCTTCAACTCTTATATAGCAATTACTTCATATCAATTGAGTTATTTAATCACATAGGATATGTGTCTGTTTTGTAGTATAAGTTTGGCATAAGTCATGTACCGTACATAAATACTCAAAATTGCTTAGCGCATCCCCTAAATTTCTAGTGCACCCCTCAGATGTAATTGCTTAGCGTACCCCCAAATTTTTAGGGGGTGCGCTAGAAATTTAGCGGGTGCATTAAGCAATCTAGGGGTGCATTAAACAATTTTCACTATTTATGCACGGTGCATAAGGAAAAATCTTATGCACCATAACCACTCTCGTATAAGTTTCCCCTCTCCAACCACCTAGACACGAGCTTTCTAAATAAAAAAAATTTGTTTTCAATATATACTGTTTTTAGGTAAATTATGTGTATGTCTGAGTAGTATAATAGAGGCCAGATATTCTAACAAGTATCAATTTGTCGTCCGATTAAGACAATCTTTGATTTAAGCAATATTTTTGGAATTATTAAATAAAATAAAATCATCTTATTTTTTAGATTTATCAATCTTGATCAGACGGCTAAAATGTAAAGACTACACAAAAAAATTCCAATCCATTTTCCATATCCATACTAAGTTAGAACTTCATCCGAAGAATTACTTGCAACATACCTAAAGCTATCAAAATGGCTAACTATGGGCCAACCCGCCAACCTCAAATAAATGTAGGGTTTTAATCTTAAAAAATTAATCCAAATATATTTAGGATTTTTTAGTCCGACTTGAAAAGTCCGTTTAAAGTACGAGCTAGCCTGCATGGACTACGGGTAGTCCCTTACCTATATAAAGCAACATAAACTCCCAAAAAATAAAAAATTAAACTAATTACTCTACAATTGCTTAATATAGTGGTTTCATTGGTTAACACCTTAATCCCGGCCTACACTAAATTATATATAATTATTAAAATATGACTTGTAATGTTTCATAATTCTTTGCAAGGACTTCACAATTTCTTTTATTTTACATTCAAAATCTTATTTTAAAGTTGCACGTTATATCTTTATTTTCATTTTTCACAATTTCTTTTAATCACGCTTCTGCGTGTGTTTGTTAGTCTAAACCAATCTGAAATTTTATTTTGGTAAACTATTTTATAATATTTTAAAAAATATGAAAAATAAAATAAAATATGGGCAGCCCGTCATGCCCACGGCCCGTATAGAGTCGAGCTCGGGTAATGTTTTTAGAACCCGTATTTAAATATGTTTTTTTGACCCGACCCCATAAAACCGAAGCCGTTCGGTCTGGCCTATTCAAGGTTGGGTAGCCCGTTTTAAAATCATTTCGATTTTGCACTTAAAAATGGTGATTTAACATATTTTAAATGATATTACATACAACTTAATGATATTGAATCATCAAAGTTCATGAAATTACAAGAAAATTCATTAAAAGTTTTAGTTTCAATTTAAAAAAATTATTCATTTTTATAATTTAATTTTTATAATTTAATTAATTAATGAAATTTAAATAATAAAATCCACCTGGATAAATGTACATCATCACCATTTTTAAGTATAAAAATATGATTGAAAAACCAAAACTAAATGGTTTTAAAATGGAAAGATCAATTTTGTGAACGAATGAAAATAAAAGGACAAAAAAATATAATTAACCAAAAAAAAAAAAGACAAGAAAAAAGTTAAACAGTTATTAAAGAGAATGAAACAAAGAAACATCCTTGGGAGCAAATGTCTATTGTCAGTTCTAGACTTCTAGACTTGAGGAATCTTCAACTTTTTCTTCTGAGCCTTTGAATAACATTTCAGGAAATTCAGCTTCAATGCTTGTTCAATAAGACAAATTAGCTTAATTTTGAGCTTATACAATGTAAATTAGGTTATATACTATTTTATAAGTTCACACTAATTAAAATTGTATTTTTATAAGTTATTTTATTATAAATTAGGCTAAACTGTTCATTTGGTCCCTTACGT
Source organism: Trifolium repens (assembly GCA_030408175.1). Classification (NCBI taxonomy): domain Eukaryota; kingdom Viridiplantae; phylum Streptophyta; class Magnoliopsida; order Fabales; family Fabaceae; genus Trifolium; species Trifolium repens. Next base: position 13,373,474 of record CP125846.1, read on the forward strand.
TTATTTTAGGTTTGAATCAGGTCCCCTATGTTTTAAAAGTTTGAATTTGGTCCCTCACGTTATCAACATTTGCATTAGTTAGTCCATTCCGTCAAATTTATCACTAACTCTGTTTGATCCTTACACATGGCTGACGGTTTACACATGTGGAAGTAATTTTGGACACGTGGAATGCCATAAAATAAACAGAACTTTCGCAAATAGAAAAAAAAAACAACAAAGACATTTGCAAACACTAACTCTTTTTTTCTATTTGTGAAGGTTTTGTTTATTATATGGCTGTCAACGTGTCCAAAATCACTTCCATCTATCCAAACCGTCAGCCACGTGTAAAGATCATACGAAATTAGTGAAAAATTTGACGGAAGGGACTAACTAATGCAAATGTTGATAACGTGAGGGACCAAATTCAAACTTTTAAAACGTAAGGGACTTGATTCAAACCTAAAATAAACGTAAGGGACCAAATCAACAGTTTAGCCTATAAACTATTTTGACAAACTTATAATAATACATAAAAATTGTATAAGTTGTTTGTATAAACTCAAAAATAAACTAATCCAAACGGATCTTAAGTCCTGCAAGAGAATCTTTTTGCACTCTCGAATCCTTAATAGGCAAAAAAAAAAGACCAATTACATGACGTTGAGCAAAAAATGGTAGTTTTTTTTTTATTTTTTTATATTCAACATCAATGTGATGGCTGATGATGCGGTTTTCCTAATACCACAAGAGGGAAAATGATGTTACTTTAATTTAACTCACTTTAGAATTTGTTTCTAAAATGATTATCCATAGGAAATGAAAGATTTGGGATATGGAAATATATTCTTGTGATAAAACCATAATTCTAGAATGTTTGTTTTTTATTATTATGTTTTCTAAATTGCAACCATATCAAATCTTTCAAAGTGCATAATATTTTTAGCTAATAACCATTGTAAAAACCTATTTAGTTCTCACAAGTTCATGTCGATCTATATTTTTATTACACGATAAAATTGGGCACTTGTGGCCTATTAAACAGTGGTCTTTAGGTTTTCAGATGTTGTTGTCTTTAGAAGAGTTAGTCTTTAAGTCTTCAAATTATGTGAACTTTTTACTGTTGAATCATGTGATGATGTTGTTAGAGTGTTGAGTACTCAATTTTGTTGGTCGTCTTGTTGATTTGTCTTAATGATGTATGTTGATATCTTCTTTTAGAGGATGAGTCTTCGGCTTGTTGACTTATTCATAGAGAGGTTATTTTCACATTGAGTTGTCTTTAGAGGGTTGATCTTCACGTTGATTTGTCTTTATCTAGTTTTCCTTCTTAAGACATGATTGTCTTATCTTTTTATATTTTGTCTTCTTCGATAACCTGCACATTTGAGCATATAATTATCTCGAGTTAGTAGACAAATTATTTCTTTGCTTGTTATTGTATATTAATCTTCAAAATATTGGCCAAGAGTCATTGAACTACTATAGTTCTAATTAACACACAATAATATTATCATCTTTCTCATCTATATTCATAAACATAAGCTCATCTTCAAGAGAGCATCAAAGGCAATGAGAATAATATCTTTCATTTCAAAAACCTCCAATTTCATTTTCAACACTAACATGAACCGAGTATCGAAGTAGATCACCTCTAGCAGCAACAATGTTGCTAAGGTGTGGTTTTGTGTATGTAAGGAGAGAAAAAAAAAAGTGATTATGATAGAGAAAAAATAAGATGTTATTATACACAGTCTGAGCTTAGCTTAATTGATAAGACATTTTATTATATATGTAGGAGCGTCGTGGTTCGAATCCCGATCATCCCACTTATCCACCTTAAGGGTGAAATTTCTAGCCACTAGACAAAACAAATATTATCATACTCGGTTTCATCTGTATCTTTAAATAAACTTTATTCTCAATGCACATCTCATCATGTAAATCCATATCAAAAGAATTGAAAAAAAACCTCTTTATGAATCTTCTTCTGCATGGCGTTGAACTGCTTGCAAATGTTCTGAGTTTTCTCCTTTGGGGAAGCAACTTTTTTCTTAGTCGCTTCCTTTGTTTTGTTTCCATAATACTTAGCGATCTCAAACTCTGCCATAGCAGCAGCAGCTTCCTCTGCATCATCTGAATCATACATAATAGAACTCCAACGCTCTGTCAATTCCTCAAGAGAATACCTCCTAGAGAAAGAAACAACTCCTCTTGCCAAAGATTCTAGTGAAGCTCCATTCTGCACAAAACAATTAAGCATCATCAATGAAAGATCCATTAACTTTCCATAGTTTCTACAAGAAAATAGTCTAAAATATGTTCATAAAACAAAAATATTGAGTTTTTACAAAATTGACAATGTTATCAACAAAACCCCCCAAATAAAATAGTCTATAAACAAACGGATCTGATTCCTCTAAAGTAAATGATTGACTTTAAAGTTTAAAGTAAGTAGTAACCGTTAACTAATAAATCAAAGGTATATTATAGGTACATGATAACAAATCATGAGTTTGTTACAGTCATAACCCTTGATTTTTCCAGTTTACACTTTATTCATTTTAGAATATCCAAATCCAAACAAACATTACGATGTTTCTTTTCAAATATATTTTGTATCAATGCGCATCCTTAATGTTAAATGATTAACAAAAATTGGAAGAATAAATAACTGATTAATTTGTTTTAAAACAAATAACTGATTAAAATGAATACAATTTATTATGCTTTATAGATTTATTTTTGCAAACAACTTGATTTATGGAGGCAAAATAATTTTTTTTAAACATTTTGATTCAAGCAAGTAAAAAAATATATCCTCAGTACGGGTAACAACCCAATACCACTCTTCATGTATCCGCCTCTGAACGAAATTAGAGCATAATTTCAGGTACCAAAGCATAGGTTAGGGTTTCAATTATAGCTAATTGTGAGGGAATAAAATTAAATAATGAAATCATGTATAATTGAAAATGAATGAGCATAGAGATATACCTCAATGGCTTCCTTGAGGAGAAAATCGTCCTTGGGATTCCGCTGTTGAATTTGTAATTCAAGCTCTGCAGCTTCTGACGCAAACAGCTTCTGGAGGTTACAGGCTCTTGTACAGATTCTGACTCACCTAGCTTCTGATGCTCACAAGACTCTGACTCAGACTCTTATACAAACAGGTTCTGAAGCAAGCAGCTTCTGAACAAGCTAGCGCAGCTTCTGATACCCTCAGGCTCTGAACCTCTGGTTCAGTTATGTTTTCTGTTTTGACAGTTAGAATTAGTTTGTTATGTACAGTTGTATTTCAGTTAGTTAGTTAGAGAGGTTTAGGTTTGTTAGTTGGCTTGTTACAAGCTACCTCTCCCACCTATTGTACATACACCTATATATAGGTGATTTTGGTGATTAATAAAGATAACTTTTTCCCTTAATTCATTCTCTTCAATTTTATTCATAGTTCTCTCTATTCTTTCTTAGTGTTCTAAGTGTTCTTTTTTGTTCATCTTTGTGGGTTATCCCCAACAAAGTGGTATAAGAGCTCGTACGATCCAAAGGGATCTTGATTCGTTCTTGAAAGAAGAATCAGGTTGAAAGTGAATCAACCATGGCTGGGAACAACAATTTCCATGCGAATTTGCCAGTTTTCGATGGAAAGAATTGGGATAGATGGGTGAAGCAGATGAAGGTGATATTCAATGTTCAAGAAGTGTATGAACAAGTGAATGCAGCAATCACTCCTCTACCAGAAAATGCAAATGAAGAACAAAGAACAACATTCAGAGAAGCAAAGAAGAAAGATAACAAGGCCCTTTTTCTCATTCATCAATGTGTTGATTCAAAGGTGTTTGAGAAGATTGCAGATGCTGAGAACTCCAAAGATGCATGGGATATCTTGCAAAAGAGTTATGGTGGTGATGCAAAAGTGAAGAAAGTAAAGCTTCAGGCCTTGAAGAGACAGTATGAACTGTTGCAGATGAAGAGTGATGAATCAATTGCTGATTACTTCACAAGATTGGTGACTCTCACCAATCAGATGAAGAATTGTGGAGGTAATCTTAGTGAGCAAGAAACGGTGGAAAAGGTACTAAGAACTTTGACTTCTAAATTTGAGCATATAGTGGTGACTATAGAAGAGACTAAAGATTTGAGTGAGATCAAGATAGAGGATCTGCAAAGCACTCTTGAAGCTCATGAGTTGAAGCATGGTGAGAGGAGCCATGGCAAAGAAGATGAGCAAGCCCTTTTCTCAAAATTCAAGAAGTATCAAAGTGAGAAGAAGAAATGGCAGAACAAGCACTACGTGGAAAAAGGAAAGCGGCGGCGGTTCAGAAAAGCATTTAGCGGCGGTTCAAACCGCCGCTAAATGCTATGTGCGGCGGTTGGAAAGCGTCGGTAAATGCGGCGTCGCTAGGTTATTCAGCGGCGGTTCTAGCAAACCGTCGGAATAACCGCTGCTAGGCCATTAGCGTCAGTTCTGTTAAGGTTTGCGTCGGTTCATAACCGCCGGTATTTGTATACATTTTTCACATTTTTCTGAGCTTTTTAGCGTCGGTTAGAACCGCCGCTATTTGCTTTTTTAAAAAAAAAAAATTGTTTCCACAATCTTTTTAGTTTTTTTGTGTTTCCCACAATTTTTAAATTTTTTTTTTAGGTTTCCCACAATTTATATAAAAATATCAATTTGATTAACTTAACATAAGAATCATGTACATGATACATAACACAAGAATCAACAATTTGATTAAAAAAGTAAACAAAACACAAGAATCAACAATGATCGTGTACATGATACATAACATTTGATTAACTTATCCTACAGAAAAAACTGTAAAGGAGGAAAAGAAATAAAAATAAAATACAAATATTGATTTCCTCATAAATGAGTTCCAGAGATGCATGAACTGCTTTTCATCTTTGGAAACATCCACAAAATCATCAAGCATCTGCAACATTAAAAGTTCAACATTAAACAATGGTGATTAATGTCAATTTTGCAGGACTTTAAATATCCAATAGTAAACTGCACAAGATCTTGAAAAGGATCAAAATGAACAGGGAATTTTACAAAGTTAATAGAAACAACATAATTTCAATAAATTGTAATTAAGAGTCGGAGAGCCATACTATATGTAAATTTCAATCTAAATGACTAAATGCATCAGTTTGAAATATTGAAAAGATGAAAAAACAAGCTTTTGAAAGATATTTTAAGCTTACCCTTCTATCTTCCAGGTTAGCAACACCATCATCAACTTCATCATCACTATCACAATCTGATAACACTTAATGCCATTGGCTTTAATTAACACACAACAAAATAAGAGATGGACTTTAAACAAATCAAATAAATTATATTATTAATCCATATAAAGTGGTAAAGCAAGACAATATATAAATTAAATGGATCTATTTCATATTAGCGGCCAAACGGGCACGGAAGAGAAAGACACTTCAAATTTGAGAGTCTATCCAAGAAGCATGAATGACATCCCTGTAAATCTGATCATTATTCAATAACAAAGAAATGTTAGAAAAAATTTTGTTCTCAAATATGTATTTTTGGTATATTAAAACAGAATTGAACTTAGAATACATCAAAAGAATATTGAACAGTAGAATAGGCAAAACAACTTGAGTTAGTGAGTAGTGTAGATTTTGGGTTTTTAAATTGAGAACAAAGCCATAGACAACAAAATGAACATTTACTGAAAAAAAATATTGGCATTACAAAAAAAAACAAAAAAGTGATTTTACAACACACCTATTTTGATTAAGAGACATACATTTCAATCCTACCACAATGTCATGAAACTTGTGGTTGATAAAAGAAATCACTTTACTGGAAAATAAAAATGAATAAAATAGTTACTAGATTGAAATGAAAACAAAGGAAAACTGTACATGTCAAGGGAATTGCATACATCTATGTTGTTATCCATCTACTATTATATATTATAAACATATGACATGATTCTATAAGGTAGTATATTTTATCTTTACAACAGTCATACCAGTAAGTGAGATTGAAAATCTTGTTACTCTTGTCATGGAATTGGTGGAGCCTAGGATATCTGCCAGAAGATGCGAACCGCTGCAGAGTTCGCGGATGTTCTTGCTTCAAACGTGTTTATTCGACAATCCCTGAAATGGCCTGATTCACATAACAAAAATACTGAGTTAATCACAAAGAAGAAAATAGTTACCACAAGGAATATTGAATGAGGTAAGAGAATAATCAACTTCAACACCAAAAATTAGCAAATCAATCTAAGATGCTAATTCTATCTGTAGGGCTGACAAACCATTGGCCAGTATAGATTTTGAAGATGGAGCTACCTTCTAAATTCAAATGGATGCAAAGCAAACCACCTCGTGCTAGATTAAGAAAGCACGACACATTGGAGAGTATAGAGTATAGACTAATGTCCATTCATTATAAAACAGAAAATGTAAGGAAAAGTAAATATATACAATCTTCTAATCAAAATAATAGAATAGACCTGGGAGAACTCTGGCGTCTATGAATGTTTGGGCCCTGCATCGTTCTTAGACTCCCAAGTGCATCTTAGTACTCCAACACCAATAAGTAAGAAAGTTAAGCAAATTCAAGACATACACATCAATACATATTGTTTCATCATTAAAGAAAACATCATACCTGCATTTTAGCCTCATCCCATGTTAATCCGATTCTTTTACCATAGACCTGGCCATCTATCTCGACCTAAAATAGAAAATTCTATTTTAAATACCGCCAGAGCTTTGTTACCATTATTAAAAAAAAGACAAGAAAAATGCCAGAACCAATAACAAAGTGCCCGGTTAAAAAGGACAACAAAATTGTATTAAGGCAGAGAAGGCTTCCATTCCATGTCATCCTATATAATCCCCACGGGCCACAAGTACACTACTAGCTCATACCCGAGACAAAATTTCATTTAGTAGATGAGAACTTCCATCCAACACTCACCCTTCAACTTCCCTCCTCAAAAAGAAGAATGGTAAACCACATAAGTAGAAGGGATAAATAACAATAGTTCTGATATTTTATCCTGGATACCGAACTGCCTAACAGACCAAAAATTTAAAGAAAATCCAAACATCAACAAAATGTCTCTCCTAATCCTTTTATTCTGCTCCTTATGGAATGAAGAACCAAACAAACAAAGGTATAGAAAGAAGACATAACCATTCTGCAATTCAATGGCATTGTCCTTTTTAAATGAATTAGTTCAGACCACTGAAGCCTTTTTAAACAAAGGTATATAAGCTTAAATATAAAAAGCTTGACTTTAAGTTATCTTTTTTTATGGAAAGAACTTATGCGACGCCCTTTATATGATAAGTGCTTATGATATACACAATTAATTATAAACAGGGTCTAAGTGTACAAGAATACAAAAACACAAACAAGGACTCATTAAGTAAACACAGCATGTGATATGATATTTACCGAAATCTGGTTCAAGTTGAAAAACGGAGGTACACTCTTCTTTGTGGCTTCATGCCCACTGTGTACTCTATCTTTGTGATCCAAGTCAAGCACCAGAGCAGCAAAACTATCAAAAGAAGCATCTTTTTTACTTAAACTCCTACTATTCTGGTTTAAATCAATCATCGCATGGCTAGTTTTCTGCATTGTGTCTTCAGCACCATTGAACCCAATGAATTTGATAGGATATGCATATTATGTTCAAATTTACCCATAAATAATCACAATCAAAGACATAAATCATATTACAATTAACCAAAATATACGTAATTTAACAAAACCCTAAAATTGACATAAACCACCCAAATCAGAATCAAAAACTCTAAACAATCACAAATAAAGAAAAAAATTAAGGACAAACAAAGGGGAATGAAACTGAGATGAAAAGGTCATCCGAACTAACCTTTGTGTTGGTGATGTGGTCGTGTCGTGTTGATGGTGAAGAGAGCTTTTGCGTTTGTGAATAAGAGAGAACTTCTATGTGAGAGAAATGGAGAATATTAGGTTATGGGAGAAATAGGGATTTTCGATTGAATTGAAGGTGTAAAGAGGGAATCCAAGTCAATCAAGCGCCGCGAAATACAATAGAAACGCCGCAGGATTACAAACAGAGCGGCGGCGGTTGAAGGAACGCCACTGTAACCGCCGGGTAACACAAAGGCGACGACGGTTCACTACCAACCGCCACTATTTGCCCGCCCCTATATGCTTTATTTCTTGTAGTGAAGAAAGACTCCAAGAAAAGCAAGGAGAATGCTGAGACAGTGCCTGAATCCTCTAGTGGAGGAGGAGGGAAACAGAAAGATAAGTCAAAGAAGAAGGACAAGAGCAAGATTCAGTGCTACAACTGTGACAAATATGGGCATTATGCCAATGAATGCAAAAATCCAAAGAAAAAGAAAGGTCAAGACAATGAAGAAGAGGCCAAGGTAGCACATGATAGCTCAGGTTCTGAGGATGAAACCAGTTTCATGGTGACAATTGCTGATGAAGCAGCAGATTCCATGGTTTGGTACTTTGATTCAGGGTGTTCTAACCATATGACTGGCAATAGAAGCATCTTGACTGACTTTGATGAATGTCTCAACACAAAGATCAGATTGGCCAACAGTGATTCCATTAAGGCAGAAGGTATGGGTAATGTGGTGATCCAAAGATCGAATGGGAAGAAAGCTGTGATTGAAAAGGTTCTCTATGTCCCTGGTATGAAGTGTAACTTGATGAGCATAGGGCAATTAATCTCAAAGGGTTTCAAGATGGTAATTGAGGATGAGACTCTGCAACTCTTTGATTCCAAGAAGAGACTGATTTTCAAAACAGCCCAAAGCAAGAACAGGATCTACAAGACTCAAATCAAAGCTATTGAAGCTACATGCTTGTCCGCAACTGCTGAAGAGAAAGATAGTGATCTATGGCACAAGAGGTATGGGCATTTGAATTTTAAGAGCTTGTCAATGCTTAATTCAAAATGCATGGTGTTAGGATTGCCTAGTGTCATAACTCCAGTTGATACATGCACTACTTGCATGTTAGGAAAACATCATAGATCATCATTTAAAAGTCATCTTCCTATGAGATCTAGTGATGTGTTAAATGTTGTGCATTCTGACATTTGTGGACCATTTGATGTGTTATCAACTGGTGGAAACAAATACTTCATGACGTTTGTTGATAAGTACTCTAGAATGATATGGTTATACCATATAAAAGCTAAGAGTGATGCTTTTGATGTGTTTAAGAAGTTCAAAACACTGGTTGAGAAGCAAAGTGACAAGTCATTGAAGGTTCTGAGAACAGATGGTGGAGGTGAGTATACCTCTATAGAATTTGAAAATTATTGCAAGGAACAAGGCATAATTCATGAAGTTACTGCACCATATACTCCTCAGCACAATGGTCTTGCAGAAAGGAGGAATAGAAGTATTCTAGATATGGCCAGAAGCATGGTGAAGCAGAAGAATCTGCCCAAGAGGTTCTGGGGGGAAGCAGTTGCTACTGCTGTTTACATTCTGAATAGAAGTCCAACTAAGAGGCTGAAGGATAAGGTACCTGAAGATGTGTGGTCCAAGAGTAAGCCAAGTGTAAGTCACTTAAAGGTGTTTGGCAGCTTGTGCTACAAACATGTACCTGATGCTAAGAGAAAGAAACTGGAAGACAAGAGTGTTCCTATGATATTTGTTGGATATCATAGAACGGGTGCCTACAGACTGTATAATCCTACAAGTGACAAAGTAGAGATCAGCAGAGATGTAAAGGTACTAGAAAATGAAAGTTGGGATTGGGGTCAGAAGCTCTCATCTAAGAAAACTTGTGCAGTGGACTTAGGTGGTGAAGCAAGCACTGTTTATGACACTCCCACTTTTGTGAATCAGCATCAAGGTAATGTAAGTGATGAAGACATGCATACTTCAAGTGATGATGAGGATACTAATGTACCACCAAGACCTCAGAGAAACATTCAATTGCCAAGAAGGTTAGTTGACTGTGAGATTGTATCAGACAATGCAGTAGACAATGAAGGAGAAATTGTGCATTATGCAATGCTTGCAGATACTGAACCTTTAGATACCAAAGCTGCACTGAAGAGTAAAGCTTGGATGGAGGCAATGATTGATGAGTTGAAGTCTATAGAGAAGAACAAGACATGAGACTTGTGTGAATTGCCCTCTGATAAAAAGGCAATTGGTGTGAAATGGGTGTACAAAGTCAAGCAAAATCCTGAAGGCAAGGTGATAAAGTACAAGGCAAGACTTGTGGCCAAAGGATTCCTTCAAAAGCAAGGTTTGGACTATGATGAGGTATTCTCTCCAGTGGCAAGACATGAAACTATAAGGCTAGTGATTGCATTGGCTTGTAGTAGAAGATGGCCCTTATTTCATTTAGATGTGAAGTCAGCATTTCTAAATGGACCCTTAGAGGAAGATGTGTATGTGAAGCAGCCTCCAGGGTTTGAATTGAAGGGCAAGGAAGGCAAAGTTCTGAAGCTGAATAAGGCTCTGTATGGTCTGAAGCAAGCTCCAAGAGCTTGGAACAAAAGAATTGATCAATTCTTTGTTATGCAAGGCTTCAGAAAGTGCAGTGTAGAGTATGGTGTTTATGTGAAATGCAGTGATGACAAACACATGTTAATCATATGTTTGTATGTTGATGATCTGTTAGTAACAGGTAGCTCATCTATAGAGATAGAGAATTTCAAATCACAGATGAAGTGTGAGTTTGAAATGACTGACTTAGGAAAGTTAACTTACTTTCTGGGAATGGAGCTCTTAGAAACTCCAAAAGGGATGATATTGCATCAAGCTAAATATGCCACTGAGATTCTGAGAAAGTTTGAAATGCTTGATTGCAATTCATCAGTCACACCTGCAGATACAAGAGCCAAGATTGAAGAAGATACAGGCAGTGATGCAGTGGACTCTACCATGTTCAGGCAATTGATAGGTTCACTGAGGTATTTGTGTCAAACTAGACCTGATATCAGTTATGCAGTTGGCTATGTAAGCAGGTTTATGAGTAAACCACTGAAGTGTCACCTATTGGCAGCTAAGAGGATACTTAGATACATCAATGGCACAATCCACTATGGTGTTGTATTTCCATACTCTAAGGACAATGGAAAACTTGAGTTAAGTGGATTTTCTGATGCAGATTGGTGTGGTGATAAGGTGGACAGGAGGAGTACCAGTGGTTATTTGTTTAAATTTCAAAATGCACCAGTATCTTGGTGCTCTAAGAAGCAGTCAGTCATAGCACTCTCCAGCTGTGAGGCAGAGTATGTAGCAGGGTCCCTAGCTGCATGTCAGGCAAATTGGCTGCAATCACTTCTCAGTGAGATGAACATTATTGCTGACACTACAGTGGTGCTGAAGATCGACAACAAGTCAGCAATCAACCTGGCTAAGAACCCTGTTAGTCATGGGAAGAGCAAACACATTGAGACAAGATTTCACTTCCTTAGAGACCAAGTCACTAAAGGAAAGCTGAAACTTGAATATTGCTCTACTGAGAATCAACAAGCTGATATCCTAACTAAGGCTGTGAAAAGAGACCAATTTCTCAAGCTCAGAAGAGAAATGGGAGTTGTGAGTTTTGACAGCTTGAATTAAGGAGGAGTGTTGAATTTGTAATTCAAGCTCTGCAGCTTCTGACGCAAACAGCTTCTGGAGGTTACAGGCTCTTGTACAGATTCTGACTCACCTAGCTTCTGATGCTCACAAGACTCTGACTCAGACTCTTATACAAACAGGTTCTGAAGCAAGCAGCTTCTGAACAAGCTAGCGCAGCTTCTGATACCCTCAGGCTCTGAACCTCTGGTTCAGTTATGTTTTCTGTTTTGACAGTTAGAATTAGTTTGTTATGTACAGTTGTATTTCAGTTAGTTAGTTAGAGAGGTTTAGGTTTGTTAGTTGGCTTGTTACAAGCTACCTCTCCCACCTATTGTACATACACCTATATATAGGTGATTTTGGTGATTAATAAAGATAACTTTTTCCCTTAATTCATTCTCTTCAATTTTATTCATAGTTCTCTCTATTCTTTCTTAGTGTTCTAAGTGTTCTTTGTTGTTCATCTTTGTGGGTTATCCCCAACATCCACGACATAGGAGGGGGAAGTGGGTCCATGACAGTGACGAAAACAACGAATCTGTTGGGAGTGGGGAAATTGTGAGTGTTAACGATGATAACGACATTTACTCCTTCCGTCCCATTTTAAATGACATTTTTTTGACTTAGTATACTATTTATTTGACCTGTTTTGACTTTATTTTTTTACTAATATATACATGCAAATATTAGCATATAAGATGTTGTTTGATTTGTCTCGACGAGTACTTTTAAAATATACTAATTTTATATTTTTTAATAATAGATAATTAGAGATATTAACGATTAAAGTTATGTATCGGCAAATGTGTCAGTGATCAAACAGGTCATTTATTTTGGGACAGAGGGAGTAAACCAAAACTAAAATTGAAATTGAAAACGAAACGTGAAATTGTGAGTGAACAATATGGAAGTTCGTGAATATTGACACTTACAAGGAGCGTCTGCTGTATTGTGGTTACAGATAATAACCCCTGACTTTCGTGACTCACTTTATGGATATTTGATGAAATGATTCTCTAATACTACTACTACCAATGATGCATGCCTCCAGAGTGGAAATGTTTCTCTTTTATAGACTATTTTTTCTCATTTTTTTATATTTTATTTTGAATAACATATTTTATTAATTTTCTTTTTCTAGAATAATATATAAAGGAAATTCATAATTAAAAAATATATATATATATATTTAAGGAAATATTATTCGAAAAGGCAATGGTATTTGGTCTGAAATTTAGAATAGATACATTTGACTTAAGAGACTGTTTTAGTTTATATTTCATTTCAGAGGAATCAAATATCATTTCTCTGTAGAAAGATGATAATTCATCTTGTGTGTCTCATATGTTTCGTACAAAGATTAATCACCTCTAAATAATGGTGGAAAGAAAGTAAGAGGAAAAAAATGTATATAAATTTAAAATAGAATGCAATTGGACAAAAAAAAAATATTAATATTAAAATAAGTATTTAATTATAATGTATGAAAAGTAGAAAAAATGGTGAATTGAAAAAAAAAATCACTCAAAAGAATAGGAACAAGTTAAAATAATATTGGACATTTTTTTTAAAGTAGTATGAAGATTCAAGTTTGTTGTAATTATTTGAAGGAAATATAGTAATATGACATTGAAGTTTTTGCCGTCAACTCCTCAAAAATTTAAAAAATATTATTTTCAATTTAAATTTTTGTTATATTTGAGTTTCTTAACCAGTTTCCTAGTAGCACCGGTTAGCATAACCTTAATTTTAATATGTTTGGATATTTATGTCATTTCAAAAAAAAAAAAAGCAAGTGTTCCTTTCCTCTTTGTCCGGTTTGGAAGGATTTCTTTTTTAATGAGTCCCACCCAAAAAAATCATTTCCTTCCCTTTTTTGATAATAAACCAAATAATGGAAAATATAATATTTTTTTATCATTTCTCTCCTTTCTCTTTCTTTCCTTTCGGTTTCTCTCAAACCAAACATAATGTTATGATTACATAGAGTAGTCCATAACATGTTCTTTTATCCTTTCTTTTTTATATATGTGAACTCTTGACAAGAGATAAAATTTTCAAGAGATGTCAAATTTACTGGAATGTCTTCTACCTCCTTTGTCTCAAAATGAATAATCTAATTTCGAGTTAGTTCATTTAACCTATTTAACTTATTTTTCTACTAATATGTATATATAAATATTAAAATATTAGATGTTATTTGATTTATTTTGATAAGTATTTTTAAAACATATAATTTTTAATAATAGATAATTAAAAATATTAATTTTCAAAATTGTACATTGATAAATATAAAAGTGATTAAACAAGTAATTTATTTTGGGACGGAAATTATATAAAAATAAATAAATTATTGGAGCTGGCATATATGTCATCATTTGCACACATCATCTAAAGACAGAGATGAAACATGGTTTTCTTTAACTTTATTAAGCTTGTAGCAACAACTTTGGTGATTTTCAAAAGAGCAGGGGAATCTGATGACATATCTTTATACCCAATAATTTTGTCTCTTTCTTTTGTCTCATCTCCAATAGCTAGATGTTAGTCATTTTGTTAATCATATTCTATCCAATATATTAACCTAATTTGTTCGAGTTAGGATCATCTCCAAGCACTGAACCATCATGTTTGATCTCGACTATTGATTTTTATTAAACAGTAGGTAGTAGCAGTTAACACTGTAATATTAATGATGGACAATTCTGATCTGCACATGATGAAAAATTGGAGACAAAACACTGGAGAGGATCCAGATCCAATTTGTTCTTTCTTTTTCATTTGGCATATCTTGCCAAAACTGATTCTAACTATATAAGATTTCATCCAATTTTTCTAATGGATAAGGTTAAACCCTAGTAGTGAATTTTTTGAACAATATATGAATTTTTAATCATTACAAAACACGAAATATGATTAAAATGTATATATGTTTTTTTATAGCATTGTCGGTGTACATATATATATATATATATATTTAAAATATTTATAGCATCTTTATAACCTTTTTTCCTTAATATTATAACATTTTTTATAATTATAATAATACTATAGTAGTGTGTACTTTGTTAATTGCTATTGGAGCTGAGAATGTGTCGGCAAATGTTGACTTAATAATGTGCACGAAAAAAGTCTACTCCATGGCAATGGCAAGAGGTATAAAAATTTGAACCTGTTAGATGAGTTTAATTAAGTTTTTTTTTTTAAATTAGAAAATAAAAAACTTAGATTAAAAAAAAAATTAAAGAAGACATGACTGATGAATTTAATTAAGTTGCAGGTGAGTTTAAAGATTCTTCTCAAATATTTTAAACAGTGGATTTTATCCTAAGATAAGATTTAGATATTAAATTATTATTTTTAATAATAAATCAGGATATTAAATTAAACTACTAGGTTAAGGTAGTATAATAATCTTATCACTTAAAATAGTTTAGTATGTTATTTATTTATTAAATTGCCACGACTAGAATTAAGTCTTTTTAAAAATATTTAAAATGGGCCACTTTGTGCGAAAAAAAACACCTAAGAGATGAATAATGTAGTTTTGGAAGGGAGGTGAGGATTTTGAGGGAGGTGAAAATAGAAGAAAAAATAGAGAATTTTTTCACTTTTTTTAAAAGAGTTTTTTGTACGTAAGGATTAAAAATGATTTTGATTAATATATTTTTAATTTTTTAGAATACTATAAAATATAATTAAATTTGATGAATTCATATAAACCATATAATTAGAAGGATTTTTTAAAGTGAAGAAAAATGAATTTCTCAAACTCTCCCCTTTCAAAGTTCTCCATTCTTGCTCATTCTTTTATTTTTCTTCAAATTCACAAACAAAAGTTAAAAGATTTAAATCTCTTATCACTTGGAGTATAGCTTATTGTTGTTTGCTGGATTTTTTTTTTTTTTGTATATATATATAAACAAAATAACAATATTTATTGAAAACCTAAAGTAGGGTAATAAAATAATCCAACAATTTCAAAGACAAACAGTGATTATGTGACTTTAGTACAAAATAATCCAACAATTTCAAAGTTGGTAGCATTCCAGCAAGGTTGAACATGATTTCAACCAATGGAACATGACATAAATTTTTA
This sequence comes from Trifolium repens, assembly GCA_030408175.1. Lineage (NCBI taxonomy): Eukaryota > Viridiplantae > Streptophyta > Magnoliopsida > Fabales > Fabaceae > Trifolium > Trifolium repens. The sequence goes on from CP125846.1 coordinate 13,389,147, forward strand.
TTTTTAAATTACCATTCTAAAGTAGGGTAATAATCACCGGTTTATTATGAGTTTTTCTATCATATGCAGATTTATATATGTTATATTGTTTAAAATAGTAAGTTTGTATTAAAATTTATGCATTTTATATAAAATGTATCAATTTTGGCTACCTTAACATGTACAATGTTACACGTTTTAAACAAACCATATTTTAATATATTTTCTATATATAAGATATGTAGCTTCGTGATAATCAAAGGCAGATCTTCATTAGGGCCGACAAAAGCCACGGCACTCCTCAGACATCTTATGTATATTTATATTACTTGTATATTGATATGATACTTGCACCCCTCATATATCTTATAGTGAGTGGATAAGAAGTTGTTTTTGAACACAAGGTCGCGAGTTCAAATCTTATTAACTCATTTTTTAATTTATTTTTATTATTTGATACAGTTTTATATATACACACATAAACATTACAACTAATAAAATACAATTATACGATTTATACAAATACAATTTTCTTCTTTTTTTCTTAACATAATTTGTAAATTCTTTACATCCCAAGAAATCACTCAAAATCCGAACCAAAATTACCTATTGTTGAGTTCAACTGCAGGGTGACACTGTAAGACAAAATTTATCTACTATTATTTAAATATAGATGAGTATGAACCGTGGATTGATTTTACTCAACTGAAACCGACCATACCAAACCAAGAAAACCCATTTGATCTGAACCGCCTAAATCGGTTCACCTGATTCATCCGGCCGCTGTCAAGCCAGCCACACGGATCAGACGGTTTGGGTCAGTTTCAAAAAATTTGTCCAGTCCTAGTATACATAGTCCAAATTCTTTCAAAAACAAATGTAAAATGGTTATTATTACTAATTTATTCAATAGTAGTTTTCCTTTTCTCAAGATTTTTTAAATTTTTATATACCTGTTTATATATTTATTTATTTTTGTTTCAAGTCATTTTTGGAATAAGTTATGCCCATAGACATATAGAGTGTAGACTAGACAATCATTACTCATTAGCATTAATTCATTATAAATATCAATAAGCTTGTGCACTGTTTACAAGCCAAATATTCTACCTCCTTTCTCTGAGTATGTTTGATCTCTCTATAGCTCAAACCTACTTTTAGGAATTCAAGCTTAGAATTAAAACTTATTTAAACTTAGTTTTTGTTAGAAAAGAAATCAAAATGGGATTCCAGGTGGCAGAAAAACCAAAACCAAAATATAGAAAGGGATTATGGTCCCCTGAAGAAGATAATAAGCTCAGAAATTATATCCTTAAGTATGGTCATAGCTGCTGGAGTTCTGTTCCCATTAAGGCAGGTGAGTTTTTTTTTTCCCTTCATTTCTTCTTTTAATTAATTTGGGCTTCAATCTATAATCCTTTATCAAATCATATGAAGGAGAAATAATTAAGACATTGTTAATTTAGATGAATAAATTTTATGAAATTTGTCCAATCAATTCAAAATTATTGTGGTTATAGAAGTATAAGCATCTTCATTGTGAAAGACAAGTCAACATTACATTATGATGATAAAAAGTTGTAGTGACATTAACATGTTGGAGCGAGTTTGAATTTGTAATATTTGTTTTTTTTTCGCATTTAGTATATGTTTGGTTTCATTTTTGTATATATTAAAATTAATTGTGAAAGTGTGTAATTGATTTTGACATGTTGGTTTTTTCTAGAAAAAAATTTGTTTTGTCTCTTAAATTTATTTTATTTGAAGTTAAAGATTGTATCTTTTAATTTTAACACTAAATTTTACATTTAAATTTATTGTTCAATTTATTTTTACATAAATATTTTTGAAAATAAATAACTTTATATTTAACTCAATTTTTATTAAAATTAATTTTGTATAATCATTTCTCTATAAATAAATTTTACTCACCATATAACCAAATATATTATGAGTTTCACAATTAGACTTAAAAGAAAAAAAAGAAAAGAAGTGGGGCTTGTATAAAATTTATTTGATGCTGACTAAGTAAAATTGAATATCCAGCCTTGCAAAGGAATGGAAAGAGTTGCAGGCTAAGATGGATTAACTATCTTAGACCAGGATTAAAGAGAGGTATGCTTAGCAAATATGAGGAAGATACAATCATGACCCTTCATCACATGTTAGGCAACAAGTAAGCTTGAACATCTTCCACTTTTACTTTTTAAAATTGTTAATGTTTTTAATTTCACCTAGAACTTTTTGAAGTTAAAAAAAATGTGATTTTATAATTATTATTCAAGATAATAATTTTAATAATTAAAATTAAGATTGTATAATTTTAATTATTACTGTATATAACCGTTTGTATTTTATTCGTGTGTAATTATATTCTATATTTATTATTGAGTTTTATTTCTTTGATTATATAGTTTAAACTAAATCCAATGAATTATGTTGTTAGTTCCTCACTTCATTCTTTTTTATTTATTACAAAAAAAATTGTTATGATATAAAAATAACAAAATTTATTAATTATTTTGACATATATAAAGGAATCTAAAATGACAACTAAGGATTCTGGTGTAAAGAATATAAATTTCACCTTAAAGTGGATAAATGAGATGATTGAAATTCGAACCTCTATTCTCTACATATATAATATAATGTTATATCAAGTGACTTAAATTCACGGGATTAAAAATTACTTTTTTACTTATAAATATGTGAAGGAGCATGTACTTAATAATTAGTGCAAATTATGCAATAAAAATGAATAGTTTTGTTTTATTTCATTATTTCCACACTTTGATTAAATAATGTAGTTGGATGCCAGCTATTTCCTACCTACTTTAATGCTAGAAGCAATTTGATTCTATTTAAAATTAATAAAAAGAAAAATTGATAGGAGTCAAACCATGACTTAGCATTTCCATTTATTTTAATATAATGTTAATAATTTACTATTTCTTAAATTAAAACAAATGCAACTCACTGTTGTTTGTTTTGGACTTTTCCATCATATATACAACAAATTATCAATTAACAATCAATTAAATATTTTACACCTCAATAATATTCTATTCTTTCTTTGGAATCATTATTTTTTTTAAGACTGGTCAATTTAAATTGAGCTTACATCTTAAAGTAATATATATGGTTTTATTTTAATTTTAAAAACGAGTACACAAAATTGAGCTTACGTCATAATTTTTATTTATATTTAGTATCAATATGGAATCATTGAAGGATTGTACCATAAAAACGAAGAAAACATATACTTATACAAGTCAATGTACTTCTCACATTTTAAATAGAAAGTCAATAAAAAAATAGCAACAAATATTTTAAGTAGAGTAGAAAATGTGTTTTTTTTGGGATACATTTCTTTATATTATGCTACATATTTGACATCTTTATTTTATTATTTTTGAAGTCTTCAAAACCAATATCCCTATACAATAATCACTAGTGGGTGACAACAACTTACAATTTGATCGATTCTAAAAGTCTCTATTACAAGGGAGCAAATTAAATTGTCTCTTGATATAAGGGAGCAAATTAAATTGTCTATTTACAGTTTTATGGTCCGGTCGAAAAATTTCACCCAACTTAATCCTTTTTAATATATGTGGTTTTTTCATCAAAATATTTATGATATAATGATGAAAGTCAATGTAAACGGTCATGGTACAATAATGTAACAGAGTTAAAAACAAAAAAAAAAAACATATTTTTTATCTAAAAAAACTTAAAAGACCAAATTATTACCTATAAAACTCAAAAAAATTAACTGTTACAAACGCGAAACTTAAATGACCTTTGAATACATTTGTACCCGATATTAATAAATCTAGACAATTAATAGATGGAAAATCTAAATTGCTTTACTTTGTATTGGCCAGGTGGTCTCAAATAGCACAACAATTACCGGGAAGAACAGATAATGAGATAAAAAATTATTGGCATTCATATTTGAAAAAGAAAGTGGTCAATGCTAAGGAAATAATTGAATCTCATAATCAAATTCAATATGCTAGCTCAAGTTCAGATACAATGGACTCTTTACTCTCTACAAAAAAATGTGTAATTCAAGATCCTAACTATATGTTGTTAGAAAACATTGATAAATCAACAGCTGCAGCAGCACACTCTGATCAATCTATATCTCAAAATTATAACACTGCCAATGAAGTTTGTCAGAGCTCATTACCAAAACTTTTATTTGCTGAGTGGCTTTCATTGGATCATGTAAATGGTGGAAAATCTTTAAATTCAGATGATTCAATGGTCTTTGGAAATGGATTTGATCAAAATTCAATTTTTCAAGAAGATGTTATGCAAATGCAAGAAGGACAATTTAGTGGAGAGTATCATGAAAGTTTAATTCATAATCTTGAGAATGAAGTTTACTATTCACAGCTTGAAATATCAAATCATGTGGATGAAAATGAATTGGTCCATTATATGAACAATGATGGAAGGTATGTATGAGGAAGAAGTTTACAATTAGAGTGCTCATAATGGTGGAATAATTTGTATGACGGATTTTTCGGTGGATCGTTTTGATAGGTGGTTTCGGTGGATTGATATTTAAAAATCGTTTGAATTTACAAGATTGAGCAAACGCACTTTCTGGAGATAGAAGTTTGTCTTTCTTATCCTCACAGATGAGATAGTGACTTGATTAGTTTCGCTACAAAAAAATGAATATATGTTTCTCCAAAAAAAAAATGAATATATGGTCCAACCAACATCCACAAAGTAATCGTCTCATTTGTAAGGACAAGAAAGATCGTGAGTTTCAACTTTCAAGGAGTATCAACGAGCAATGTTAAAGTTTTCGGAGATTTATATATAGTGATATATTGTTGATCATCTATCAAAGCGGTCCATCGTGGAATTCGTCTAGTTTGTAGTTATACATACTGTAAAAGAAAGTAGCACAAAATTATATCTTCAAAATGTTTAATAACACCTGTATCCAACTCAAATAAATTTAGTAGGATACCTTACAAGTGTATCTAGTTATTATTGTTATTGTTATTCTTTCAGAGTTGTTTATGCATGCTCATGTAAATTTGTTTCAAATTAATTAAGGAGTTCAATAATATCATATGGTCTTCAATATGTTCTACCTTCCCTGTAAATGTTTAACAAGCATGGCTTGAAAACTATTATTTGTAATGCTCAAGCCTCATCTATGTAACCAATTAAAATTGAAAAGGATTGCTACAATACAGTGCTTCAAATTAGTTAGTACTATGGGAAAGTATAAGTGTCAGAAAATGCACATTGTGATATATTGTGAGTTAAAGTCTCATGTTGAATAAAAAGTTTGTTGAGCAAGCTATAAATAAGAGACTCATATGTTGTGGAGTCCGGGAGAATGTCGGAAGTAACGTGTCAATGTTTAAGGATCATAAGAGAGGGAGATGCTACATCTTCACCTAAATCTTAAGGTACTAGGTTCATGAGTCACTTTTCTTTTAAATTCAACATTCTTCTTATTCATAATCAGTGGAAAACTTAACCGCTTATACTTAAAAACCCCAATAATCTCTCCCACAAAATAAAAAAACTTAAGTGTGAGTTCTTACTTTCTATAGTGATCCAATATCAGGATTCACTTCAGCTTCCCTACTATGTCAACCCACGACTCTAATACCACTTATTAGGGGAGTCCATAGAAGCTCGGAAGAAACAAGTCAATGCTCTAGGAACACAAGAGAAGGAGACGTCACATCTCCACCTAAAACCTTAAGGTATTAGGTTCATGAGTCACATTTCTTATAAACCAACATTCTTAGGCTCTGTTTGGTAAGGCCAGAAAATTAGCTTATAGCTTATGTCTTATAGCTTATAAGCTAAAAGACCTGTTTGGTAACAGTTTTCTGTCACGAGCTTATAGCTTATTTTACTGACTTATAGCTTATTTTTCAAACGCTATTTCAAGTAGCTTATGAGCTTATAGCTTATAGCTTATCATTTTTTCTTCCAATTTTACCCCTATTATTTTAACTAAAATCCATTTTTATCCTTTCTAATTTATTTTAATTTAAAATAAAATAATTATGTACTTAAACACTAAACCATTTCTTGCTAATAAAAAAAGCCAATGTTTCTTATATGTATTAATGTGTATATATATAATTTTCGTGGTTTCATTTTCATATACGTATATTCACAGTACAACGTACTTTATTTTTATATGTATTAATTAATGTGTATATACAACTTCCGTGGTTTCATGTACTTATATATACACTCTAAAAATATACGTAGATTTACACAATGCAACATACTTTAATTTTATATGTATTAATGTGTATATACAACTTCAATGACGTTAGAAAATAAACTTGCAAGGACTTAAAAATTAGTTTAATAATATTAAAAAATATTATATTAGTAAATTGAATTTTAAAATTCTATTATAATTTTTTTTTTAAATCAAAGTATGTTAAATATTAATTTAATATAAAATTTATTATAAATTAACAATACCCTTTTATGTCATTTTACATTATCAGCTACTTGAACCGCTAATTTTACCAAACACTTCAATTAGCTTATCAGCTATAAGTCATCAGTCATCAGCTATAAGTCATAAGTCATAAGTCATCAGCCATAAGCTACCTTATCAGCCAACCGCTATTTTTACCAAACAGAGCCTTATAATTCATAGTCGATTTGAGACTTAACAACACACACTTGAAATCCAACATCAACCACCTAACTCTTTAAGATTTTGGATAAATTTTATGGTGTACAAATTCACTTGTGTGATTGTTATCCCAATGTCATGATTCAATTGAGTGAGGCTCCCCTCATGTTTCAACAGTAGTATCATAGCCCGATTCGACTTGATGGGGGAGTGAGAGAGATTATTGTGTTTGATCATAGACATGAAGAGTCTCACACTTGAGGGAGAGATGTTGAGATATCAAGTGTGAGTTAAAGTCTTTTAAAACATCCACATCCATGCTACCCATATTAATGGTATAAATGAGCTCCATCTATTTTTTTTATATTATTTTACATTTTTTAACTCTTTAAACAACTCAACTACTCTTTCTAAATATCAATACCACTTATAAAAACTCTGGTCCCACTGACCCCACAATATATCTCACCAATGGCCTCCTCACAATTATAAAACAATAAAAAATTGGAACAAAGACAAGAAAGCACCGCATCCAAACTTGGCAATGTGGTTATACATTACTACTCTGTAATTGTCAAATATCAGTGGCTTTACTGACAATAGTGTCCAAGGCCTGCTGTAGCACCTTGCGATATTGGTGCTTTTATTAGATAGAAGATTCATGTTGAACAACATATAAGTGAGAAGACCTATAAATCTAATGTCTTATCATTTTGAAGGTCAAACTTATTTAAGCACTTGAAGGTCTGCTCTGACCACCTCATCAAAATCATCATCCGGCACTGTCACAATCCTTTGCATTATTTCGGGTATAACACAAATGGAGGCATCATTAAGTGTTGCAGTCTTTTGTGCCAACTCCACCACTTCTAGAGTAATATCATCCACTTTTATTGTAGCACTTTGGATTGTGTTTCAGGAATCACAGAAAATGAATTATCACTAAATTGTTGGTCAGACTCCATTGTGGTAACGAAAGTATTCTCAACCAATTGTAAAACAAAATTTGTATTTGCATATAACTAATACTAGTACTTTAAAATTTTGGATAGTGATACATTATCTTCCTATATCGGCTCTGTTTGGTAAAATTTGTATTTGCATATAACTAATACTTTAAAATTTTGGATAGTGATTCATTATTATCTTCCTCTATTGGCTCTGTTTGGTAAAAAAATAACGGATAGCTGATAAGATAGTTTATAATGGATGAATTTATAGCGAATAATTTGATGTTATTATCCATTGGTTTACATGGATTTCATTTGAAAAGTAGCAAATGCAGGTGATGAACCAGGGAAAGTGGAAAATGCCACCTCTGGTCGTGTGCATGTGAAACAGTGCACACACATACCATATCATATATGACATTTAATCCAAAGGGTTTTCAGACAAAAATTAAATGACTTCATATATGTAAGTCAAGCTATCCCCTCGTTTTTGGCGTCTCAAAAAGTAATTTCATCTCAGCTACTAATGCATAAAGAATTTCTGTCACTTTCTTCCATTCTCTTTCATCACTTATGTTATGGTCTTGCTTCATTCTACAAACTTGTTATTGAATTTTGTTACTTTTTCATGACACAACTCTCATTGAAAACACAACAAAAAAAAACTCTATCGAAAACACCAACTTAAAAGATTAGTTCAAATAAATGAGAGTTTCATGACTTAAATATCATATTAAGCATTTTTATATATACTCTTACATGAACACCTTTGTTCAAGGCCTCTTTCTAAAACTATCCCAATGACTTTTTAGTTAGGACTCCCCTTAAATATGAGACCCCCTATCACTTTCCCTAATCACTAGACCAAGTGATCAAATCAATAATAATTTTAATGAGTATTGAATAATAATTCAACTAACTAGCCAACCTCTATTCAATAGAGAGGAACACAAATAACACAAAACAAAGGACTCAACTAAGAACCCTAACACTTGAGATATAATTTGTTTTTAATCTTCAAATAATTAGATTTGATATTATTTAATTCTCCAAACAAATCTAGCTAATAACTTGCTAACCAATCCACTAAAGGATAAGATTTATTTTAAATCTTCCAAACATATCTAACAAATCTTCTAAAGTCAGTGAGATTATGCTCTGAAAGAAACATTCTGAAACTGCGTGTTAAATAGTAACAGAACCACGCATACTTGCGCAACACTCAAAGCTTGTAGATGTGCCCAAATGTTGCCCACATCTGGAACATCTTGTCCCACATGTTGCACTGAAACATTTTGTTTTAGCAAATACAGCAAACCAAAAGAAACAACAATTCCTTTACATGTGTCATAAAGATACAAATTACATACAATAATTTAGTCTACAAAACTGTGGAATCGGCTCTTTTTTTTTTTGGTAAATGGTGCTTTTGGTCCCTGTAAAAAAAAATCCATCCAATTTGCCCTTGTAAAATTTAAACCCATAGGTTTTAGTCCCTCATTTGACCTGTTTACAAAAAAACCATTACGTGGCATGAGTTCAGTGACATGGCAGATGCCATGTTGGATTCATGTGACACATCAGCAATTTTTTTTTGTGAAAAGACAAAAATGCCTAGGGACCAAACTCAAAATTTGGAAATTTTACAGGACCAAAATCAAAATTCGGAAACTTTACAAGGACCAAAATTAAAATTGCAATTTTTTTCCTTTACACAAAAATAGAAAAGTTACCTTCTTCTTCCATCACACAAGAATAGAAAAGTTACTTTCTTCCACCATTTTTTCAACTTCTCATTTCTTCCACCATTTTTTTCCACCTTTTTTATTTCACCACCATTATTCGGCCTATTGAACCGCCTAATCTAGTTCGGGAGTTAGTTCGTGCATCAAGTGGTTACAGCCCCCATCCAATCGTTGTTGCAGGGAATCAGACTGTAGTTCTTTCTACTAAGTCTAACGTCAATTACTACTGGACCAACTAATAATTAGTTGGCTTTTAAAAAGTACTACAAAAATTACTATTTTACAATGCAAAATTTATATATTAAATTCATTAACATGTGTCATTAAGATCCAAGTTAGCAACATCGATCTAACAAATGTAGAGTATGTTAACATGTGCCCTAAGGACACATGTTAAGGAACTTTATATAGTATATTTTGTCTTAGAAGTTGTACATCCAATTTATTACAAGTTAAAAATATCGCTTTATTTAATAAGGATTTTTCATTTTTAAATTCTTAACGCGTACCTTTAGAACACATGTTAAGAAGACCCAACAAATATATATCACTCGTAGGATTATAAATATGGAGTATATTTTTCATATTTTGTATTCCATTTAATGTAATGCATTAAATTGAATTAAATGCTGCCTGATCCTGTAAAAGGCCAAAGCCAATGCTACCTATTTGTCCTATACATTTGCATTTATTGCTTTCTGTTTCAAATTTTCAATTGATTAATTTATCTCATCACAAGGCCACTTGCTTTTCTTCTGCTACACTATTTCTTACCTATGAAATGATGGTTGATTTCCAAGTATAAGATTGTTATTATTATAATGGAATTTTTATTAGTATTATTGTGAAAATTAAGATGGGAAAAACACAATGTTGTGATGAACATGTAGTGAAAAGAGGAGCTTGGACACCTGAAGAAGATGAAACATTAGTTGAGTATATTGACAAGCATGGACATGGAAGTTGGAGAACACTTCCAAAACTAGCAGGTGAATGTTTCCTATGATTTGTAATTTGTTCCTTCCATGTTCTTGTTTCATTTTGTTCTTTTTCTTCTTTGCTTTTGTTTTGTTTCTTAGCTTTGAAAGTCTTGAAGCTAGGTGGAAATAGGGGTTGTGGTAGAAAGGCTTAGAGGGTGTCTTTGAATTTCATATTTTTTCTATGATTTATTATACTTGATGATTTTGATGATTTATTAGACCATATATATATATATATATATATATATATATATATATATATATATTAATTCTCTTATTTAATTTTTAGAAAAATAAGTCTAATAATTCAGAGTACCATGGTGAACAAATTTCTCTCATGCACAAATTCATTATTTGTGCTAAAGCAAGTGATGTCTACTGGTCTTTTTGAGAATATTAGGTAATGAATAATATAGTTAACAAACCTTATATATCATGTTTATCATATAGTTTTTGAGGTTTAGGACTATTTGGGGAACAAGTACCAATAGAAACAAGGACCAAATAATAATAATAGAACCGTTGTACATATATACTTGTTGTTGAACTCTTAGTATTAATCTGGTCATTGGACCCATAATTTTGGATCCAAGTTCGGTATTGTCCTCACCATTCACAATAAATTTATAACCACTCATTGGATATGACTCAAATTGACAATACAGTACACTTTGAATCTGTGTTGTGGGTGATTTATTATTTAATAATTAGTATGGTTAGTTTTTGTTTGTTAGTTTTGTTAAAAGTAAAAATCAAATTTTTGACCTTTTTATTATTCTCTTGGAAATTTTTAGAAAATTTGCTTGTAATGTGTGGTTTGGGTCATCTTAAATCTAATGTGAGACTCTTAACACACCATCATGTGGTGTGATAGTGAAATCTGATAGCAGGAGCCCAACGAATTTCGGAGAGACTCTAATATTCACACAGCAGTCCCAGACACTTTGGCGGATCACTTTCTTCAGTTCACGTATGGTGCCGGAGGAGGGCGATCGAGACGGGCACTCTTGCAGGTTATCGGGCTTGTTACTGTGTGGGTTGTGTGGAATGAACGGAATCACAGGTTGTTCCGCAATTTCGCAAAATCCCTACCCCAGCTGCTAGACAAAATCAAACTTCACTCCTACAGGTGGTTGCGGCCGATGACTAGCACCTTATCTATTAATTATCATATGTAGTGGTCTAATCCGCTGATTTGTTTTGGCTTAGTTTGATTTGTATGTTGGCCCTTTCTTCTTTTGTGTATTGATGAACTCGTTGTAATGTGACTTGGCTCTGTTGGCACATCTTGTGCTACGGTGTTAGGTGGTTATTATTAATTCCATTTTCATTTCTTCAAAAAAGTATTATCTTAAAATTTTAGGTTAGGCCTAATTCAACCTTAATTATAAATCCAACTCGAAAGTAAAAATTATTTCTACTTATAAATTCATATTCAAGTCATTTCACATCAAATGTAAGACTCATGTAATACTCCACTCTCTAACTCATGAACCTCCGCAATTTTTGTTGTTGTTGAGGACATGTTTATTCGAAGTCGTAATTCAAGCTCAGAGTTTGTCTATTCAGAGGATTGGAGGTTCAGAGTTTAGATGTCCAGAGTCTGAGAGTCAGACTATGGTTGAGCTACCTCTAGAGGAGTAGAGCTGCTGAGCAACTTCTGAAGATTAAAGATCTGGAGAGCTGAGCAACTCAAGTTCTAATAGTTTCTCATACTCATTTCATTCTTTCTAAGTTCATAGTCTTTGGCTTATCTCCAACAATGTTATCCCTAATCGTTTACCAACATATTTGTCTTAAAATTATATAACAAATTTTTACAAGTTAAGTTGTTCAATGTCAAGTAAAAACGGTCTTTTTTACAAATGCACAACCATCTAAGAGTCCATTTGATTGACTTTTTTTTAGATTAAAAAAATAGTTTATGTAAATAAGATTTATGTTAATTCATAAATTCTTACTAACAAAAATTGTATCTTTATAAGTTGTTTTTCAATAAACTACAATGACAAACTTATAAATAATATATAAAAACTTATTATTTATATAAGTTATTTTCTATAAGCTTAAAAATAAGCCAATTGAAAAATACCCTTAAGTCACTTTTGGACTACATGTAAAATGGACCAAAAAACATGGGTATATGGAGAAAGTCTTAGACACAAGTATTTTTTTTTTATTTTGATGACAAAGAGGGCATAAGCCCAAAAAAAAGAGATTACAACGGGATCAAACGAGAGGTGCTGAGCCCCATAACATCAGCAGAAAATGACTCGCTAATACTACTTGGGCAAGACTCATAAAAAATTATGTTGCGATCTAACATGCAACCTATGCTTGCCAATGCATCCGCACACTTATTTGAGCATAAAAAATAATTATTTGAGTTTGTACCCCATACATATATAAGTATTTTTCGGTATCTGTTCTATATTTGCACCTAGCCCAGGATTCCACTGGGCCATTAAATTTTGGTGCAATTGTTAGGAGAGCAAATTATCAAATTAGTCTCTGATTTTATAGGATATTTTTAAATAAGTTACTGACTCCGTCAAATTTTATTCATATTATAATTTTTTCAAAAGTATGTTAAAGATTAAATTGATAATAAATGAATAAAGTTAATGACTAAATTGATAGTAAGTTATTAAAATATATAGAATTAATCAATAATAACTAGCTAAATATAATGACTAACTTGAAGGATTAATAACACTAGAGACTTTTTTATTATTTTTTATTTTTGAACAGTAAATATATTATATATAAATATTTGGTCTCTGCACAAGATGGACAGAGACCAATAAAAGAGGTTACAAAAACAAAGGCGCCGAAGGTGGAAACATATTTGAGAGTAGGGGTGCTCGCGGTTCGGTTTGGATCGGTTTTGAGGCAAAAATTCATCCGATCCAAAGTTAAAATTACAAGCGGTTTGGTTCAGTTTTGGATGGTTACTTATAAAAAATCCGATCCAATCAGATCCAATTTTGAGCGGTTTAATTTGGATCGGTTTTTGGATATCTGCATTACACATTTTAATTTTTTTATTAAATATTAATATTATAAAAATACAGTAAAATAATATGTTTGATGTAAAATATAACATATAATATATTAAAAACTAATATTTTGGAATGACAATTATCGATTATATTAGAAACATATGAAATAGTAAAACAAATAGATAAAATTGAAATAATAAGTAGTATTAAAAAAATTAAAAACCAACAAAATAATAGGTGAATGCAATATATAATACTAATAAAAAGTTAAATAAGTATTAAAATATATGTATGCGGTTTGGTTCGGTTTGGATCAGTTTTGAAAAATCAATCCAAAATCTGATCCGATCCGGTGGTTTTCACAAAAGAACATCCAAAAATATTTGGTTTTTTGCGGTTTTCGATTTTTTTGAATCAGTTTGCGGTTTTTATTTGGATTGGTTTGGATTTGAGCATCCCTATTTGAGAGTGTCTTGCAAAATTAATAACTAAATTAATGGTTTACTGGTTGTTAGTATGATTGAATGTTTTAACATTCTTTTTCCATATTTGGATTAGATGCGTCGAAGGGGGAAGAGTTATTATGCATAAGTTTATTCCTTATGTATGGTGCATAAATAAATCTCCACCATGCATGCTTTAGTGCATTTGATTGATCAAAAAATTTGATTGATCAAAAAAGCATTGCATGGTAGAGATTTGTTTATGCACCAAGCATAAAGAATAAGCTTATGCATAATAACTTCTCTCAGTCGAAGGTGGGCGTAGTTAGTATTTCAAAATAATCCAAATGATCAATCAATTTATATCGTAATTGGATGTTCTTGAACATACCAACATGACTATGAACTTCGAATCTGGAACGGAAGAAGATGGCACCTCATGACTGCACGCAGTCAGTGGAATCAAAATCATTCAATCGGGATCAAATGGAGTGAGTAGCACCTCATGACTGCATTGGGTAGTTGCAACTTGCTTGCTTCAAAAAAAATATATTTATCATTTGATTTTCATGAGAAGGTGGTTCTGATAATTAAGCGTTCAACTACAAAATAATTAATATTTGGTCAAAATAAATTCTCCTAAAAAATCAAATTCAAATTCTTTCAATTAACACGTCTTATAAAAATTCATTCATCATTGTTAACTTCAGATATGCAAAATAGAGAAACACATAACGGCTAAGGTTTCATAGAATACCAATAACTTAAAAATAATAAAAATTACAACTAAATATATAGTCAGGGCCGGTTCCTGATAGGGGGACAAGAGGGTCGACTGCCGTAGGCCCACTATTTTTAGGGTCCATAATATTTTTATATAACTACCTATTATTATAAAAAAATAAAAAAAGTTAATCATATCAGTGAAAAAGAAAAAGTATGCTTCCTATTTGCGCTACTTTCCCGTTGATCTATGTAATTTTTTTTTGTTGTTCCCATTGTATGTCAAAAAAAAACACTTGCTAACCTTAATAAAAAAAAGGAAATAGGGCTAAGGCATCTTGTTTTACGACCAAAGAAATTAGGAAACAGAAGAGGAAAAACACGGCATCCAACTTTCAATCAAGTCTTCTCCAATTCTAAATATTATTATTATTACAAGTCTTTCTCCAATTCCAAATTTCTAATCAACAAAAAATTTTGGTGTTTGTTTTCTAAATTCTTAATTTTTACCTGCGTTTGTTTCGTTATTAGTGCCCGCGTTCAATCCTATGGCTGCAACAACAAGTATGTATTGATGGAGGCTATGTCTTTTCTTGTTATTAGTCGTGATTTCAATCCTATTTTCTTGCGTTGTTGTTTTTTATTTTTTCTAATTTATTAACAAGTTATTAGTGCTAGGTTTAAATTTTAACTTGTTTTCTGCAAATAGATTTGAGGAGTTTAAGACATTTGAAAGTAACTTTAGATTTTAATATAATTCACAAAAGTTAAAGTCATTGGACGATAATGAGTTGAAAGAATGTTGTGTTAAATTTTATTCAATTTTTTCTTATGACAATTCATCGGATATTGATGTAGATGATCTTTTCTCTGAATTAAGAGTGTTACAGTTTACTTTGCCAACTGAAACAATGTTTGGCATTGATATTCTTAAATTTGTCAAACATGTAGATTGTTATCCAAATGTATCGATTGTTTATAGAGTTTTACTGACAGTTTTTCAAAATTGAAGTTGACTAAAACCTACTTGAGATCCTCAATGTCACAAGAAAGATTAAACGGTTTGGCAACTTTGTCAATTGAGAAGGATATGCTGGAAAACATTGATGTTGAGGAGATTATAAATGATTTTGCATATTAAAATGCTCGAAGAAACTGTTTCTTATGAATTTTCGAGTAAAGTAAGTTTTTTGATTTTTTGCAAAACTATTATTATGTATTAATGCATATTATATTAAATGAAATAATTATTTTTTCTTGTGTTTGGCCTAAGGCCCCTATATAGTAACCTAATAGACTACCCTAAATGACCCAATAATATAAACTCAATACTTTATTATAACAATCACACAAGTCCAATTACTTGGTTACAATTTTTTAGTTAAAGGGACTCACCGTAATACACATCAATCAATGATGTTAACGCTCACAAAGCAATTTGAAGGCCAATGACACTAGAATACACTAGACATGGAGAAATAATGCCAATGTACAAACTACGGTTCTGCACAACTAAGCAATCATTGATATATAGCTCTTTTTTCATTGTTTGTCAATTTTGAAACAGTAAATATGAATTTAACAGTTAGAGTCGGCAAAGTCATTGTTTTGGTCATGAAAATGAATCGTTGTCATATTAGTTGTGAAATATATTAAAATTGTAAATATGTTCTCTAATGTATTTTTGTTAATAATTTTATGAATTAAATTCATCAACAAAAATTAATACAAAATATTTTAGGGGATTAAATCGGTTACCTAAACATATAGAGATCAAAATAGCGGTGTAAATAGATCAGACAAAATTGATTTAATCAAAAATTGATCAAAACAAATTGAATCGATAAAAATCAAGGTGGTTTGATTCAGTATTTGATTTTCATTTTTTAAAATCGATGAATTGAATTAATGTATATAATTAACGTTTTGTATCCCAATAATTAACTTGTTCAACCTAACATTTTACTTATTCATCTCTGTCAAGTATTCTTAGTTTTCTCTCTCTTTCTGCCTCTTCTCTTTTGTTTTCATTTTTTTTTTTTTCGCTTTTACCCTCTAGTTCCTAAGGGAAAAGGGCCCTAGTAGTCCAGAGTTTGGGGCGAGTTTTGACATCAAGTGGTTTTAGTCCTCTTCCAAATGCAGTTGTAAGGGATCGAACCGTGGTCCTCCCTACCAAGTCCAACGTTATTTTCTTCTCATCTTTTATGTTGATGTTTCCATCTTTGTTAAGGCCATATTTTTTCCATCTGTGTTTTGTTTCGTTATTAGTAATTGTTCTCTTTGCATTGATGTTAATTACTAGTATTCGGTTATTTAATTTGTTACTTACAACTTATACATTATTTGAGTTTCAGATTTTGAAACAAGTTAGGATGCCGCCTCTTTCTTCTTCTTCCTCACAAATCAACGACCACCGCCCCTCTTTGTGAGACATCTCCATTTCACGCGTGCGAGGGTTTGAGAACCACCCATCATCGTCTATTCTCTTCTTCCTCTTGCCATTAATCGTCCTGGTGTAGATGCTCTGGTGGTGGTGCTACGAACGACGCTGGCCTTCCGCACCACCTCTCATCCAGACTGCAGGAGACGGTGCACGTTTTGCCCCTCAAGCTTCGTTTAGGATATGTTCGTGGTTTCGAACTGTTTGGTGGTGGTTGGGAAATTCAAACCGTCGTGGCCAACCTTTGGAAGGTGTAGTGGTGGTGGACTCTTTGGGATCCCGATTGGGATTGTTCTAGTCTGATTTTGCAGGTGATGTGGTTGATTGGAGCGTCAATTGATTTTCAATAACATATCAAATGATTTTCATTTTCTTTAAAAAAAATGAATGAAGATATAAATTTTCAATTCAACAATTAATTTTATAAAATTTGTATTCGTTATAATGTTATTTATGAATTGTATACCATAAAAGACTTGTTAAAGTCTTTCATGTTAGACTTAGCATTTGGACCCTCCCTCTTCCTTATTCATGCACAAATCATATTCATCTTTTCTTTCCCCCTCCTCTGATGTCATTTTCTTTCCCTTTTTTTGGCTTTATATATAGCTTTTTTAACACACTTAACTTTAACCCTCTTTATTATTCCTTCCAACTACCTTCCTTTTTTCTTCTTTACAAACTAATCATCAAAAACCCCATTTCTAATGGTAAGAGACACGTGGCACCAATATTTTTCCATTTGATCAACGTGGAAGTACACACGTGTACTTAAAAGTTGGGTTTGACTTGGGCCCCACCACTGAAAATGAATGAAAAGGTTTACGGTGGGAAGTTCCCTTCCTCTCATGATTGTATCTCCACAACAAGTGCACCAAATGTCATTCTTGTGCCTTTCTTTGCATGCATTATGTTGTCCTCCTCTACATATATAGCTTTAGGGTTTAAATCATTTTTTTTTTATAAAAAAGAGCGCCTAAGCCCAAAGAAGAAAGTGAGATTACAATGGTACTAATTTAGGGCAGTGATCTTCAGATTATATGCCAAACACACGTTGCTAACATGAGACGGGCAAGTCTCGTAATACATAGTATTAAAACCAATATAACTATTAATGGTTGCTAACGCATCCGCACACCTACTAGGTATTAGCTTTCCGATAGGTATGAGAAATCTCAACTATCCAATCTAACTCACGCAACTGCCGAATTTGCTTCAACAAAGAACTCCCCTTAGTGCACTTAACCTCGCCATTCTTAATCATACTCACCCCAACTATAGAATCAACATTCAACTCCACATCCTTAAGCCCCAACTGATGCACATATCTCAAACCTTATAGCACACCCCAAATCTCAGCCACAACCGCACTACACTTACCAACGAATTTCGCAAAACCGCCCAGCCACTTCCCCTGACAGTCACGTATCACTCCACCAACCCGGCATAGCGATTATCTTTAACAGCTCTGTCAGTATTGAGTTTGACAAAGCTTGCTCTGGGAGGTGTCCAACCAATCAAAACAACGAGACGCTGCCTCGCACCCACAACCTCATCGTTATGAATAGCTGCTACATAATCCAAAAGAAATTTGGAAACAACCTGGACAGGTCTTGCTGGCCGCGTAAAATCTGCATCATGCATGGTCTTCCTTGTTCTTCCAATTCCACAAGCTATGGCACACAGCTGCCCAGATATCACACCAAGCTCCTGCCCCATGCCACTGAATACCGTGATTGAGGTTGAAGCTAATCAAGTCCTGCAAATCGGACATGAAAAAATCACCTCTATTCGATAAAGGGACCATACTACCCCAAATATCCATAGCTTTCGGACAATCTCGGAACACATGTAGAATTGTTTCTTCCTTATCTCCACAGAAATCACACATAAAGTGGCATAACCCCATCTTACTTTTGAGAGATTTAGTAAGCAATCTATTATGCATCATCAACCAAATAAAAGACCGAATGCGTTCTAGAACTTGAGTCATTCATCTCAAAATAATATCGAAGTAAATTTGAGTCACTCATCTCAATTTATCATATACAATTAATAATATTAATTGATATATAAACAATTGAAATCAGCGTGTGATTAAAATGTAAAAGAGATATTTAGAGA
The DNA here is from genome assembly GCA_030408175.1 of Trifolium repens. NCBI lineage: Eukaryota > Viridiplantae > Streptophyta > Magnoliopsida > Fabales > Fabaceae > Trifolium > Trifolium repens. The sequence continues at coordinate 13,408,182 of CP125846.1, forward strand.
TCATTCAAATCCTAGCTTTGGATGCCCATCGGTATTAATTGGGACCAACTTTTCTCCTCTTTTCTCTTTAAGTGGGAAAACCAATTCTTTTTTCTTTTAGTTTTCACAATAGTATCCGATCCACTTGACCGTCTAATCTAGTTTAGTGGTCAGTTCTGCTATCAAGTAGTTTCAATCTCTCTCTCGATCGCGTGGATAAACCAATTCTAAAAGTGTTGTTTTTTTATTAATTTTCATGGTAAAAATAGTAGTATAAAATTAAATTCGCTTCGTAGGGTTTCTCCAAACTCAAACATTTTACATCTAATTCTAATCCAATTAATCTCCACTCCTTCATGTCCCTTTCCCTTAAATACATGTTTCATTATCAAACAAACATTAATTAGTTGTTGGTGTATTGCTAATTCATAGTGTTATATGTTTCAAAATTACTTTATATTATATCCTCATAAATCGTGTTTATCCACTCATCTAAGACCTTGGTGCAGTGAATTGAGGTATGTTTGTACATGTATACTAGAGTGATTCATTGTATCAACATTTTCAAATCATGTATTTTATGGTGGACCAGATTAGATTGTTGTATCGGATGGGGCACCATTCATCCATTTTCTCATGATATTATTTTCCTTCTTGGTGTCTCTTTCAGGCAATTTTTTTTTTTAAATATGTTGGGTGTGAAAAAGAGAGTTTTTAAGTTGGTTAAAAATTTAAAATCGACCACTAAAGCTAATAAAAAAAATATTGTTTAATATATTATATTAAAAAAAATGATATATATGTGATCTGTACAGGTCTATAGTTGTTTTTTTTTTGACAATCAGGTCTATAGTTAGATCTTTGAACCTTAGTAATTTAATTTTAGGTATGGTATATGTTTAAAAAAAATAGTAGGAGTCGGTAATTAAATCTCTAATTACTTTTTAAGGAGTGAAAGTTATTTACCATTGAATCAATTTATTATAAGTTTTAATTACAATAAAAACTTATGAACAATAATGCATTATGCTGGGAAAAAAATCAACGCTATGTAGTGAGAAAATATGGAAAAATGAAAATGGACAAAATTTATAATTGACTTGGTACAAATAATTTAAAACAAAAATTGTTATTATTGTTTACAATTTACTCTTAAAATGTAACACCAAAATAATTTTAGATATTGTTGATTTCAAAAGATAATGCAAAATAGTTCTATTACTATTAGGCATTAGCATAAAAAAAGAAGCAAAAATCAATTCGTCTAGCATACTCCCTCCATCCTTAATTATAAGCAAAAGTTCACTTTTTAGATTCATTAAAAAAGTGATGTATTTGACCTACATTATAGTCCAGATACATCGCTCTTTCAATGAATCTGAAAAGTTAACTTTTGCTTATAATTAAGGATGGAGGGAGTACGTGTTATCAGTTAAATAACCTTATGTTTCTCATTTATTCAACAATCCGTTGTAGTCTAGTTGGTTAGGATACTCGGCTCTCACCCGAGAGACCCGGGTTCAAGTCCCGGCAACGGAATTTTGTTTATTTTCCTTTTCAAAATAGAGCATGTTGGAAATTTATTTTTTTGACTGATACTTGTATAATTTTGATATAAATGTAAATCGTTCTACAAAGCCATCAATGAAAATTGCACTCATTTTCATTTCAACGGAGTATGTTTGGAATAGGAATGTGATGTGATCAACAAAATTAAATGGAATTCATTGTACAAGGTAATGTTATTCTGCAAAACTCCAAAACTAGACAACAACATCATTGATGTATACACAAAGCAAAAGTAGATTTTACGTTATGACGAGCTCTTCCAGCAAAACAAGCTTGATGTTTTACATCAAACTAGTTCATGGCTGGGATGTCCCATTTGACCTGCAAAACTGGGGTTTCCATTTGCCAAACGGTTCATGCTACTATTGTTGCTAGAGTGGTTTGTATATGTAGAAACGGAACCGCCTCGTGAACTCCGGTTCTGGTTCTGTGCGCCTGAGCTGCTTCTTGTTACCTTCAAACGAGCCTTCCTACCCTGAGGCAGAGCGTTAACATAGTCATAATGTTAGTATTTAATAATCATACACCAATTTACACAGAAATCCAACAACATCTTGCTACATAGATTGTGGAGGTTATAAGAAATACAACAAAGAGTCATAACAATTAAATGAGATCATATTTAATGTCAGTACAAAACTTTTTTACACTGGTTGTAGGGGGTGGGAATAGGTTGGGCTGAGCTAGGCTTTGCAAGACCGAAGCCTGGCCTACCAAAACAATTTAAGGCCTAAACCTGACATGTAGCTTATCATAGACTTATTTTCTAAACTTGAGTCCGACCTTTTAAAAGTCTGATATGGCTTATTAGCCTGTGTAAAAGCCTATTTCATATGAACGCATAGTCTTTATTAAAATCATAATATTAAGCACATATTACTAAAAAAATTATCACCCTATACAATTCTGAAAGATAAGAGAACAACCTTCCCCATGCATTTCTCCAAATGAGGAGCAAACCTCCCTGCAGCGATAGATCGGCCACAATTCATGCACTCAAATATGGAGATGAGTAGTAAAAGCAGGGAAAGAACAATGGTAAAAATGTCACAAATATATTAACATGTTAACAAAAGACAAAATGAAGTTCAGTTGGTAATTGGTATTTTTTTCCAAACGGGAATACTATATTAAAATCAACCAGAGCGATATCCAAACTTAGATCCAAGTTACTTCAGTCTCAAGAGAACATATTGATACGGACTTGGTTAATATGGAGTTCCTAAGCCCAAAGTCCTACATGGAGTAGATTGAGTACTCGGTGGAGTACTTAAGTGGCTCGATTCTTCCTCTTGATTGACAACTAGCTTTTAAGCATGCATTGTAACAAAAAATAGTTTTACTGTGAAATGTGTTGGGAATTGACATCAAAATCTATTATTTAGTTATTCCTAAAAACAAGTCTACTAGTAATGAAGAACATACCTAAAATCTATTATTTAGTTATTCCTCGTTAGTTTTCCTAATTAACAGCCATTACTGCTGAAAGTCAGAAACAAGCACAAAAGATTATGGGAAACAATAAACAAAACATATTTACCAAAGAAAACAATATCGATATCTGCATGACTTGCTCCTATTGTATTGACTATTGAGCAAATTAGATTTTGAACTTTCAAACTATACTAAGCCATCATTGGAAATGTAACAAAAATGAAGAAGCCATCATTAGAAACTCAAGATATTAAGACATTAGGTGTGCTATAGAAGGCATTATAATTTGTACGGCCATACACAACACAAAGATATAAATTTCATAATGTAAAGCTTGGCAAAGAAAATAGGAATTGTAATAAACACAATTGCGTAAAAATACAAAAGGGAGATGTCAATTCAAGAGTCATTTAACCGTATTGATCTAGATATATAATCATTTTTTTTTGGAAACTCGGTATCCAGCCGAAGGACCAACTAATCCGAGGGACCAATCCCACCGTTCACTAGTGGGGGGCATATTAAAGCCAGAGCAAAACTCTGTAAGGACTAACCAACACAGAAATTGACACATAGAGGATTCAAACTTAGAGAGGAGCACACTACCAGGTCCCAAGCCTACAGATAACGATCATATAGATGCCTAATGCTCACAGAAAATTCAAACCTATGTTATCAATCGCTGATTTTAGGGACCAATCGCAGAATCGTGGTGCAGACGAGGAACTCCGGCAGCGGTTTCCGGCGAGTTCAGTTCAGTGCGACTCCATCTTGTTTCTGATCGATGTATGGGAAAGCGTTTTTTTTGTTTTTTTTTCTTTTCTGCGTGGGACTTCTTAGTTGATGGGCCTATTTAAAAGGAAGTGGACTGAGCTTGGATTAAAACCCATCTCTTAATTGTGGAGGGAGTATGCTATAGATTTTCTTTGAAAGCTGCTCTTTCGGCACCGCGATTTGTTTGCAGGCACCTCAAAAAATTTCATCAGTTTGGAGTGCTTGGGAGCAAAGCGGGTGCCTAAAGAGCAGCTTTCATTTTCTTTTGCCACCCTAAAGAGAAAAGCGGGGTGCCTAAAGAGCAAAGCGGGGTGCAAGACAAATGTCAAGAAGTTAGTAATCCATTAGTAATCCACGTCAAACCAAATTAACTTTAATGAATAATCTATTATTGAAGAAATGTTGAGCAAAAAGAGACACCTTTGATGAAATCATATTATTCCAAACAATATTTTTAATCTACATTTTCTGACTCTTCTTCTTCATCATCTATAATTAGCATGTGATACACCCCTTTTAGTTAAAAAAAAAACGTCATTGTCTTTCAATTACTAGACTCATCTGTCTTGCACATGATCCTCTAACACAAAGTTAACCAAAAGAGAACAACACTTGATAACCAAAAGAGAAACGCGCGAGAAAGAAGATGGAGGTAGTTAAGAATTGCTACGGAAGCAACTGAAAACGGTTAGGATCGTAACTAACTTTCCCTCCTTTGAAGAAAAGGCTAATACCATATTATGAAAGGAAAAATGAATGAAAAGCTCATTGTTGCATTGATTGTAAAGTGTAATTACAAGTGCTATTTATTGAGAAATAGCTAGTGTATCACAATGAAAATGTTCTATCACTATTGGATCGGTAGCTTGTAATGCAAGGTATTAATACAAAGTACTCAAATCATTCACTATTTAATAATTACTAAACCTCTCACAAATGGGACCTTCATCTAACCTTGGATCTTAAAAATATTCTAAAAAATTGTATAAATATATCGAATCATTTGGGATGTTACATCAACTATACTAGAACAAAGAAATAGCATTATTCATTTGCGTCTAGAATTTCTAGCTCTACCGATAAAATGTCAAAATTGTTAGGCCAAACGTCATTACTCGGGTTCCAACTCGGAATCTCACAATTGTTTGTGAATTTAATTTCAATAGATTACCAATTTATATAAGACAAAAAAAACATTATTCATTTGCAGCTTACATATCACATGTTACTAAATTCAATACAAAAAAACAAAGCCACCATGGGCCACTTAGTTTAGAGGCTACCTTCATCTCATTTTTACTCGCACACATAGTATTCTCAATCATAACCAAAGAAGAAAATTACACACAAAACAAAACAAGTAAAGCTAAGATTGTTGCAAATTAAGCCAAAACATGAATGTGACACTTTGTTGCATTTGTTAAAAATACTCAATTTTTTTCATTATACTTCCCTTAAAAACTTAGCATTGAATATATATGTTAAGAAACTATATACCCTTAACAAGAAAAATAAACCTTAATTTTCTGACCTTACAAAAACTAATTTGTCTCTATGACACCATCTTATAGTCCTCGACAAGAAGATGATGATAATGTTCAATTTTCAGATGACAAGAACTATGCCTTTGATGGAAAGATAATGTTTTTGGTACTTGTCATAGTTTTCTCTCTTTTCATGGTGTTCATCCTCATGGTACCTTGTTTGAAGAAACGTGCTAGGCGTTCTCATGAACAAGAAACAGATTCCATGGCAGAATCAAACAGTATTCCTTATAATCTCAGGAGAAAATTTTCCTTTTAATTAATTATTACATATTTTGTGTGTATGCATGTCTTCTTCCCATCCTATGAAGCAAAAGATAAGTGTTAATTTTTTATTTTTTTTTGAAATAGTCGATGTTAATAGTTAGTTGTAATTTTTGTTACTAGTTAATTTGTTTTTGATTAATTTTTGGGTTTGTTGATAGTTTAATTTAGTTAATGAGTATTTGTGTGGATATGCAAAACTTATTGTCATTAATATTTGGTTGGTTGTTTGTTTTCCAAGTCAATGTCATGCTACATTTTCTTTTTTGATGAAGTGCTGCATTTTAATTAGAGAGTTACTTTTATCATCATCACTTTTTTCTTAAAATTATGGTGCTTTGATGAGTCAATTTAGAAGAAAGAAATGCTGATTTTCGTCTAAATGGATAAATTTAAACGATTATAGGTCTAAATGGATAAAGCTAAATGTGCTTGAAGACTTGGAGATTGTTGCAATGTCGGTGCAAATACGTGACCTTGTGCAATGCATAGTTTTAGTCATGAAAAGACTCGTATATCTTGTAAATAGTCATTATATTGAACTAGTTTTGAGACCCGTGCATTCGCCCGGGTCTATCGACTTTTATTTATAAATTATTGTTAAATTATAAATGACATCATTCTGTTATTTTTTGTAAAATATATTAAATTAAGTAATTTTTTTATTAAAGTAATTGTCTCGTGTATGATTTTTGTGTAATAAATTATAATTAATAATAAAAAATATTTACTATTCAATTTCTTTTTTTTTTATTAAAGCAATTGTTTTGTGTATGATTAAATTTTTTTTATTAAAGCAATTGTCCCGTGTATGATTAAATTTTTTTATTAAAGTAATTGTCCCGTGGATGATTAAATTTTTTTTAATAAAGCAATTGTCCCGTGTATTATTAAATTTTTTTATCAAACCAATTGTCCTGTGTATGATTAATTTTTTTTATTAAAGCAATTGTCCCATGTATGATTAATTTTTTTATTAAAGCAATTATCTCGTGTATGATTAAATTTTTTTTATTAAAGCAATTATCCCGTGTATGATTAAATTTTTTTATTAAAGCAATTGTCCCATGTATTATTAAACTTTTTTTTATTAGAACAATTTTCCCGTGTATGATTTTTTATATATTAGTGATCAACACTTTCTTTTTTTTGACAAAATTATTGATCAACACTTGTCCCGTGATGTTTTAAGTATGATGACAAATATTTACCCCGTAATTATTATAATATATTCATCAATAATGCACTTCTTTTGTATTTTTTATATATGAGGAAACAAAAATAGAGTAAATTTTTTTTATAATAAAAATAGAGTAGAATTCAACTATTATATAATAATATATTAAATTAAAAAATATAATTTTTTTTACGAAATAGAAGATTTGAAATATTTTTAAGAATTGATGAGGACAAATTAGAATTTTTAGTAGTAATACCTTTTAATATATTGGGCATGTTTGAATTTGGCTTATTCTTAAACTTATGAAAATAGTTTATGGTTATAATTTATAAATAAACTTTTATGTTAATTCATAAGTATTTTACGCATATTAATTCATCAGTTTTCACTAACAAAAATTACATCTTTATAAATAATTTTCATGAACTATCTTAAAAAACTTATAATAATACATAATAACTTATTTATTTGCATAAGTTATTTCTCATAAACTCATAAATAAGTCAATCAAAACGGGTCGATTGTGTTTTTGTTTCTATTTTTCTGTTCTTTTATTTTTAAGGTCTTAAATAAGTATCTTCTTTTATTAGGTAATTCTATTTTTATTTCTTATATATAAGTTTTTATATGTTAGATTGAGTTACTATTTTTTCATTAAAAAAAATAAAATTACTTACTATTGTTGAAGCGTATCTTTTATAGTGATTTTTGTTCATATTTTTATGCATAAATTTATTTTAATTAAATTTTTATGGGAAGATTTATTTGATGCTTATCCTTTTTTTTTTCTTTCTATTTTTGTTTTGTGTTTTTTTTTAGAGATGTGGTTTATGATGCTTTTTTTATGGGAAGATTTCTTTTATGCTTATCTTTCTTTCCTATTTTTATGGCTTGTTTAGAGTTAAAATTACACTTAAGGGCGTAAAACTTGGAACACCGTTAAAAGTAATAAGGACAAACTTGTATTTTATATAGCAGTTTCTTTTAATATATTGTAAGTAGATTGAAACTCTAATCATCTAAAATAAAAAAGATTTTTTTTATCATGTCCAAATTTGCACATGTTAAAAAAAATTAAAATAGTAAGTTTGTATTGAACTTTGTGCATTTTATATTAAACTAGACTTTTTACCCGTGCATGCACGGGTTCAATCATTCAATTCAATTATACAATGGAAATGTTGATGATGTGTGATTATTTGTAGTAGTAAGCATATAGTGTAGAATATTCTTGACCTTTTAGATGTGGATTCCAAATAATTTTTGCGTTAATCTGGAGTTTCAAGCATGATAAGTTTCAAAAATTTATGGTTTTTTTTTTGTTATCATTTGCGTGTTGCATATAGTTTTTTTGTTAACAATATTTTTTAAAAAATAATAAAATCATTAATTAATATGATGCATAATTATCCTTCTCATGCTTATCATAAAATATTTTTTTTGGCTTTCTCGTGCTTATCATTTGGGTGTGGCATATTTTTTTTGTTTACAATTTTTTATTAAAATAATAAAATCATTAATTAATATGATGGATAATTATCTTTCTCATGCATAATTAATTAGAATTAGCCCGCCAATTTGATTAGCAAATTAGGATTTAATATGATACAATTATAAAAAAATCAATGTATCGGTACATATCCACAATATTTCCTCTTCTTTTGTACTCAATATTTAATATATAAAAAATCAATCAAAAAAAAAGATTCAATATAAAAAAATTAATAAATAGTACTATTTATAAACCAAATCAAAATCATCCGCCTCAACAAATGTCCTGGTATATATCCACATAATATGTGTACATAAGAATTCACCATATATTTATCCCTAACTACATGTGGCGATTTTTAATTTAAAAAATAATCTTGTATACCTATCTATTTAGTCCCAGACAAATAGTTCATACTTTTAGGTCATTATTTAGTGTTTTTTTCACAAAACTGATGCAAATAAAATAATATATAAAAACTAATTCATGTGTTATATTATATCACTTTTAAAGTATATAACTATATTTTATGGTTAAAAAAAACAAAGTATATCATTATTGATGAATGTTAATATATACTATTTCGAATATAAAAAAAATAGAAATAGAATTAAGGGATATTTAGCGACATCTGTTTATTTGATTGTAATTTTTACGCAACAAATATATTACAAATAGACAAAAAAATTATAAACGGAAACAAATCATTTACTTTTATAAATTTCATTGGTTAGTTGTGATATGATTTTTTTTTTTTGTGACTCATGATTTGTAATACAATTTTAGAAAATAGGTTAAAATACAGAATATGAATGACATATAGAAATAATAGAATATTAGTTCTTATCATGAATTTTCTAAATCATCATTTGCCGCAAATAATCTGAAAGTATTGCAAAGCATTCCCTTCAAAATTAAATTCATATTTAAATCTAAAATAATGGCTCATCTTTACTGGATAGATGAATCAACACAAAGAAAATAAAATTTGGCCACAACATACATCTAAATCCAAGTAAAAGGCCGCAGTGCACAAATATTTTAACAGTAGTGTAGAAATCAAAATACATAATTTTAATTCAAATATGGCCACTTAAATTATCACTGGACGATTATAAAACCAAATACAATGCACTATGTAAACAGAAATCGTGTTCTAGCATCAAAACAATTATCGATCCAAATTGCAAACAAAAATTAGTTACCATCAATTTTTTTTGAATCGGATTAGTTACCACATACACATATTTATAACTTATATACAATTAGAAATATGTTTGTTATATAGCCAAAATATATACTTTCTTATTTAAGATTAACATTAAACGATAATAACAAAATAATATATTAAATAAAAAGACAATGTCCAACACTTCTTCTCTACCAAACCCTTCAATTTCATTTAAATTCGGATCAATCAAAGAATGTTATTTCTCAAACTTCAACCAGTAATACTTGAAAAATAACTCGACAATTTTCCTTTGGGTAGCATAAATTCATCTTATTCCTTTCCTATTATTGAAAGAACAAACACAACAAAATCCAACACCTTTATTTTTCGTTAGTCATATAACTATCAAATTATTTTCAATTAGTCACATATATATATATATAGCCACCAAAATTTAAAACTTAGACTTGATTTTGACAGTGAATCTAAGTAAATCAAAGCAAATTAATAAGAAGAAAAATAACAACCTTAATCAAACATAAATTAAGAATCCTATTAACAATTGAAATTAGTTTTAAATTAAGAAACGTGTCAAAAATATAGACTAACAATCATAAAAAAAAATCTCACATAAAAAACTTACAATAATATAGATTTTTTTCTCATATAAATTGAGTTAGGGAAGACACATGCTCTCCTATCTGACTGACTAAATCTGCATAAAATGGAACCAAATTAGAGAATGGAAATATATTAACGATCCATAATAAAGTTAAACATAGATAGAAATTGAGAGAGGCCAAATTTTGAGAAAAATAGAAACTAAAAAAAAATATAAAAAAAAAAAAAAAGAACAGAGAGAAACTTAGACATGAGAGAGACCAAATTTTGAGAAAAATAGAAACTAAAAATGCTATTAAATACAAATCATTAAATGAGTTTTGGAGAGAATTTAGGAATCGTCGTTAAATCACCAATCAGTAGGTAATCAAATTGGATGAGCATTAAAAATTTTCATGTATATTTCTACTCCGGATTTTTGTTTAGTTAATTGATTTTGTGATTATCTATAAAAAAATATATTAGATAAGCTCTAATTAAATGTCATCATATAAATAATATACTAATTAAAATATAATATTCAAGTTTTTATTTTTATTCTAACTGATTATTCATGTTTTTATCGTAATTGTTGATTTTACATACATTCAATCATATATTGACATATCATGTATTATGTTTTTAAACACATGACGTGTCACATTCATTAATTGATGTGGCAACATAATATTAAGTGTAAATTATTTTATACATACATCCAATCATATATTGACACATCATATATTCTTTTTTTTAAACGTATTACGTGTCACATTTATTAATTGATGTGGCAACATAATATTGAAGTTTTTATCGTAGCCGTTGATATAATTTTTTTTTTTAGCTGTCAAAATCTAGACCATTCATAGTAGGGTTAGGGTTTAAGGTGCATCTAGTTACTCTCATTTTATTATATAAAGATGTATAACTTTTTAATATATAATTATTGTATTTTGATAAAAGATACGCTATACGCTAGCTCAACCCCTTTGACAGCTCTATGGATTAGCATGGGCTGGGTAGGATGATATAATCTGGTCCACTAGGACCCGAACCTGTCCACCTATAGAAGTTTTTTTTAATTTTTTTTAAAATAAAAAAATAGTAAGATAACAACAACACAATACGACAACGTATAATCACATAATATATATATATATATATATATATGCAACTAGTTTTTGTAAAATTGTCTATTGACTTTTATTAATAAAATATTTTTTAAATATAAATTAAGTCATTGTGTTCTTTTTTGTAAAATTTATTAAGTTAATAATTTTTTTATTAAAGTAATTGTCCCGTGTATGATTTTTGTGTAATAAATTATAATTAATAATAACAAATATTTATTATTCAAATCCTTTTTTTATTAAAGCAACTGTCTCGTGTATGATTAAATTTTTTCGATTAAAGCAATTGTCCCATGTATGAATTAAAGCAACTGTCCCGTGTATGATTAAATCAATTGAGTAATATTTATTATTCAATTCCTTTTTTATTAAAGCAATTGTCCCGTGTATGATTAAATTTTTTTGATTAAAACAATTGTCCCGTGTATGAATTTTTGATTCAATTCCTTTTATGCATCAATGATAAATATTTTATCTTGTGTTTTTTTTTATATTTATTATTGATGAGAATTTATTCTTTCGTTGTTTAAAAAAAACTACTTGTGAAAGCTCATGTCCATTTTTTTATATATTTAAGATTGATATTATACTAAAGTATAAAATTAATTTATAATAAAATATTTAGAAAAATGTTATAAAATATTATTAAAATATAAGTGACGTCATTGTGTTCATTCTTGTAAGATTTATTAAATTAATATTTCTCGATTAAAACAATAGTCCCGTGTATGATTTTTGTGTAACAAATTAAAATTAAAATTAATAAATATTTATTATTCAATTCCTCTTTTTTATTAAATCAATTGTCCCGTGTATGATTAAATTTTTTTATAAAAGCAATTGTCCCGTGTTAATTCGTAAGCATTTTTGGCGCATGTTAATTCATAAATTTTCACTAACAAAAATTATATCTTTATAAACTTTTTTCATGAACTACCTTATAAAATTTAAAATAAGTCAATCCAAATGAGTTCATTTTGTGTAATAAATTAAAAATAATAAATATTTATTATTCAATTCCTTTTTTATTAAATCAATTGTTCTGTGTATGATTAAAAAAATTTATTAAAACAATTGTCCCGTGTAAATTCGTAAGGTTTTTTTACGCATGTTAATTCATAAGTTTTCACTAACAAAAATTTTATCTTTATAAACTTTTTTCATAAACTACATTATAAAACTTATAATAAGTCAATCCAAATGGGTTCATTGTGTTTTTATTTCTATTTTTATGTTCTTTTATTTTTAAGCTCATAAATATGTTAGATTGAGTTATCATTAAAAAAAAAGTTACTATTTTTTCATTTAAAAAAAATTGCACTATTTTATATGTGTATCTCTTATATTGATGTTTGTTCCTATTTTTATGCGTAAATTTTTTTTAATTAATTTTTTTGTTAAATATATTTGATTAATATCTTTTTTTAGAGGTAGTTTCCGATGCTATTTTTATGGAAATTTTTTTTATGCTTATCTTTTTTTTTTCTTCCCATTTATGTTTTGTATCTTTTTTTAAGTTTAGAGTTAAAATTATATTTAAGGGCATAAATTCTGAAATATTATTAATCTTGATTGGACAAATTTGGTATTTTAAATATTGTAAGTAGATTTTACACTCGTTCGCTTCAATTGAACAACAAACCCTAATCCGACCCTCTTCCTCAAGATTGATCCGCCGCCGCGTAACCCTCTTCCTCAAGATTGATCCGCCGCTCTGATTTCTTGCTTTCTTTCACGATCTGACAACCTTCTTTTTACTTCTTCGTCTTTCATTCTTTCCTTCGTTTACAAGATTTTACTTCAAATCAGTGTAAGATTCTCTAAAATCCTTAATCATTCTTGATATGTTATTGTGTTCTCTGTAATTTATTTGATACAATATGTGCTTAATCATTTTTTCTTTTAATTACTAGGTAATGAGTTGGAACGAAAAACAAATTGCGATTGTTACCGAACTTATGGAGATCCGTGGAAATGAAACCGGCAAAGGGATGTTTGCCTACATGGAGACACATTTCAGACCTGAATACGAAGCTATAATGCTAAAGGGTGCAACAACCATCGCCAGAAGAATCTCAATTATTAGGACCAAAAAGGTTGAGTTGGCTAGGATTGCTGCAGCAAAAGCAGCTTTTGCAGCAGCAGTTGCTGCAGGGGCAGATGAAATTCAAGTTGATGACGGGCCTGGACATGATGATAAGTTTGCAGTTATAAAGACCGAATTTACCCAATATATGTCAAGTTTAGGAGAATAGCCGATAACCATGATGTATCAAATAAATGGGTGAATCAGATCAGTTTCAGTTGTGAATTAATATTCAGACATTTTGTGTTGGATTTATGTTTTTATGCTATTAACCTTTTGATTTTTAAATTTGGGGCTTTGTTTCATCATTCAGTGGGTTATATATATTTTATATAATCAAAATGCTATTTAGCAAGAATTTTTTGATGCAAGAAAGAGAAGAATCTTAGGTGGCAACATTTAATTGGTCAAATTATAATCACACTCTCTCTCTCCCATGTATGGTTAGTCGAGTTTTTAATTGGTCGAATTTCCTAATTTTATGGATTCTTCTATTTCTTACATCAATAATTCTTGCTAAATAGCATTACTCTAATAACAATGCTATTTATTTTTTATGTCTCTGAACTTGGGTTGATAGATATAATATAAGATTTAAGTTATATGAACTGTCACTGCAAACAGTTTTTACATTGACAGTGGGCATGACTGTTTAGTATGTGAGCATCACATAATAAAGCCAATTAAGAAAATTATGGATTTGGATTGTGGATTTTGATCTGTTTTGAAATTAAAAAATAGTCTAAAATCAAAGATTTGATTTGAAACTAAAATTGATACACATTAGTTTGGTAATTAAAGTTTAGTTTCTGCTAAAGTTCCAGCTGTTGCAAATCCATTGGCTGAAAAACCTGATGAGGTTGCTTCCAATATCAGTTACCATGCTCAGTATAGTCCTCATTTTTCACCTTTCAAGTTTGAGTTGGAACAAGCTTATTATGCAATTGCTGAGAGTGTTTGTTATCGGCTCGTTCAGGTATATGATGATACATTTGGTTGGAATTGGGATTTATATGCTTGTGGTTTAATTTTTGAATAATCATTTGTGTGAGTCATTGGTATTTTATTCATATAGATCCCTATTTGATCATGAACAAACCGGTTAAATATTTGGTGAATTGGGGTCATCTAGTTTTCTTTTTAACTTATTTATTGGTCATCTAGTTCACCTATGGTATAAAAAATGAATGCTGAACCATTCAATCAATGATGAATCTTTGCAGGAGAAGGATGCAGCACTAGGAAATGGTGGTCTTGGTAGGCTTGCTTCTTGCTTTCTGGATTCCATGGCAACACTAAATTTGCCTGCTTGGGGGTACGGTTTGATGTTTGATTTATATTCCTTCTTTTGAATCCATGAAACTATACATCACGCTTTTACGGGATACTGAAGCATAAATCAAATGAAAATCAAACAGAAATTTAGCCCCTGGGAAATTGTGAGGCATGACATTTTGTACCCAGTTAGATTCTTTGGTTAGGTCGAGGTTAGTCCTAATGGAAGGTAAGTGTAAATATACTGAATTACCCGATTTGATTCTTTGACCTTCTATGATAGTAAGAACCAACAATATGAAAGTACTTAACTGTTTGTTGTTTATGCCAGCCGAAAATGGATTGGCGGAGAAGTTATCCAAGCATTAGCTTATGATGTGCCGATTCCCGGATACCAAACCAAGAACACCATCAGTCTTCGTCTCTAGGAAGCTAAAACGCGTGCTGATGATTTTGATTTATTTGTGTTCAATGATGGACAGCTTGAATATGCTTCAGTGCGTCACTCACGTGCTAAACAGGTCGGTATCAGCGAATATTGAATACTGTTTAGGAATAATTAAGTTATTTTCAAAGATTCTGTTTTTATAGTCATAAAAATGAGATGCATACATAGATAAGCATGCAATTGAATCAGTTTCTTATTATAAATTTGTTTTGTAGATTTGTTTAGTTTTGTATCCTGGAGATGCCACAGAAGGTAGAAAACTTTTACGGCTGAAGCAGCAATACTTTCTCTGCAGTGCATCACTCCAAGTAAGTGAAATTCATCTGATAAATTTTATTTTCATTTTAAGTGTTCTATATAAATAACAAAGAATGTATTCTGGTTCAATGGAGTGGATATTGTCAATCAGATAATAATCCACTAGGACCAAAATTTCATAATTTGATGTTAACAAATACCAACAAGAAATATATTTACATCTTTTGTTTGAGAGACTATTCTTACAGTTGTCATCTCATGTTGGACCAATTACAATATATTATTTCCCGATTCAAGGAGAGGACACAAGGACCTTTGAACTGGTCTGAGTTCCCGACAAAGGTTGCTGTACAACTGAATGATACACACCCAACCCTTTCAATACCAGAGTCAATGCTATTACTTACTTGGATGAAAAAGGACTTGGAAGGGATGAAGCATGGGAGGTGACATCGAAGTCAATAAATTGTAGAACTTGTTGCGCTGTGTGGAACAGTTTTCCATTTTCTTTAAAAAAAAATAGTAGTATGTTATTCTATTCCTTCTAAAATGTGACGCTATATCTTAAACAGGACAATTGCTTACACTAATCACACTGTCCTCCTCGAAGCGCTGGAAAAATGGTCTCAACCTGTAATGTGGAAACTGCTTCCTCGCAACATGGAAATCATAGAAGAAATTGACAAAAGAGTAAGTTGGTTATTTTCCTATTTCTCTTCAATAAACTCCGTGAAAGGTGTAGTGACTTATTTGATGTGTAAATCATACAATGCTTGCAGTTCACTACACTGATAACTAAAACCCGATTGGACCTTGAGAGTGAGCTTTCCAACATCCGCATCTTGGACAATAATCCACAGAAGCCAGTTGTTCGGAGGCCTAATTTGTGTGTGGTTTCTGCTCATACTGTAAGTGATGCACTTATTTGAACTTCAAATTAGAGTCTCATCAGTCCTCCCCTATTTACATCTTCTATCGTCTAATTTCTTGAAATACACTTATGACGTTGATTGATCCATGTAAGCGAAGCAATCTAGGTTTGAATTTTCTGTGACCAATTAGGCATCTATATGATCGTTATTTACTTTACTTTTGCTCTCTAATGTTTAACTAGAGATCGGAGAAATTGAAAATTGTGGAGAATATGTTCTTTTATGAAAGTTGTGTATCACAATCCCAACACAGTAACAATTTGTTCAAATTCTGCTACGCTTTAGCGCTATAGCTTATGATGAATACATTTCAGCTTATGGTTAAATTATATTTTCTTGTCAGTTTTGATATAAATGTTGTTTCACTATGTTAAGACTATTTTGCAAGTTAATGTGCTAAAGGCATATTGCTTGATCAATAATACAAGCATTTTCCTTGTTAACCCCAATGGGTTGGCTTGGAGGTGTAGGCTTGGGACCTGGTAGTGTGCTCCTCTCTAGGTCTCAAGTTTGAATCCTCTCTGTGTCAATTTCTGTGTTGGTTAGTCCTTACAGAGTTTTGCTCTGGCTTCAATATGGCCCCCCGCTTGTGAACAGTGGGATTGGCCCCTTAGATTAGTTGGTCCTTTCGGCTGGATACCGAGTTTTGGAAGAAAAAAAAGTGTTTTCCTTGTTGATTCTTAATTTTCCCCATTGATTATATATCTAGATCAATGGGGAAAATATGTTTATTGTTTATTGTTTCCTATAATCTTTTGTGCTTGTTTCTGACTTTCAGCAGCAATGGCTGTTAATTAGGATCCAAAAGCCTTGGTTAGGAGTTTTGCATAATAACATTACCTTGTACAATGAATTCCATTTAATTTTGTTGGCCACATCACATTCCTGTTCCAAACATACTCCGTTGAAATGAAAATGAGTGCAATTTTCATTGATGGCTTTGTAGAACGATTTACATTTATATCAAAATTATACAAGTATCAGTCAAAAAAATGAATTTCCAACATGCTCTATTTTGAAAGGAAAATAAAACAAGTGCAATTTTCATGATAGCTTTGTAGTTCCACACTAGCACTTTAATCAGAAAAAAAGTGACTAATAAAAAGCATAAAAAATTCCGTTGCCGAGACTTGAAACCTCGGTTCTCTTTGGGTGAGAGCTGAGTATCCTATTCCTAACCAACTAGACTACAACGGATTGTTGATTAAATTAGAAACATAAGGTTATTTAACTAAAAACATAAGCTACACGAATTGATTTTTGCTTCTTTTTTTATGCTAATGCCTAATAGTAATAGAACTATGTGTTTAATTGATATGCACTGACGGTGTAAAATAATTTTATACGATCATCTAATAAGAAACCACCAATCTTCTATGTCATTTGAAGAAAGTGAAGTAAAGTGGGGTGACGTGGCAGAATACATGGTTGTTATTGGTTGATAGTGTAAAATTATTTTACACTGTCGTTGCATACAAATTAAATTCTAGAATTATTTTGAATTATCTTTTGAAATCAACAATATCTAAAATTATTTTGGTGTTACATTTTAAGAGTAAATTGTAAACAATAATAACAAATTTTTGTTTTAAATTATTTGTACCAAGTCGATTATAAATTTTGTCCATTTTCCTTATTTTCTCACTACATAGTGTTGATTTTTTTCCCAGCATAATGCATTATTGTTCATAAGTTTTTATTGTAATTAAAATTTATAATAAATTGATTCAATGGTAAATAATTTTCACTCCTTAAAAAGTAATTAGAGATTTAAATTACTAAGGTTCACATATATATCATTTTTTTTAATATAATATATATTAAACAATATTTTTTTTATTAGCTTTGGTGGTCGATTTTAAATTTTTATCCAACTTAAAAACTCTCTTTTTCACACCCAACATATTTAAAAAAAACATTGCCTAAAAGAGACACCAAGAAGAAAAATAATATCATGAGAAAATGAATGAATGGTGCCCCATCCGATACAACAATCTAATCTGGTCCACCATAAAATACATGATTTGAAAATGTTGATACAATGAGTGGATAAACACAATTTATGAGGATATGATATAAAGTAATTTTGAAACATATAACACTATGAATTAGCAATACACCAACAACTAATTAATGTTTGTTTCATAATGAAACATGTATTTAAGGGAAAGGGACATGAAGGAGTGGAGATTAATTGGATTAGAATTAGACTAGACTAGATGTAGGATGTTTGAGTTTTGAGAAACCCTAAGAAGCGGATTTAATTTTATACTACTATTTTTACCATATTCAATAAAAATTAATAATCTTAATCTTAATCTTAATATAATACAAAGAGAGTAACTAGAGGCACCCTGAACCCTAACCCTAATATGAATGGTCTAGATTTTGACACTTGGAAAAAAAATTATGTTAGCGGCTATGATAAAAACTTAAATAATCAATTTTTAAACCAATATTATGTTGCCACATCAATTAATGAATGTGACACAACAAACAAAAAAAATTGAGATTTGTCAAAAAAAATAGAAATCTTAATCTTAATATAATAAAACGAGAGTAACTAGAGGCACCCTAAACCCTAACCCTAATATGAATGGTCTAGATTTTGACACTTGGAAAAAAAATTATATCAACGGCTATGATAAAAACTTAAATAATCAATTTTTAAACCAATATTATGTTGCCACATCAATTAATGAATGTGACACGTATGTGTTTAAAACAAAACAAAAAAAAATTGAAATTTGTCAAAAAAAATAGAAAATGGATAAACATTGATAAAACAAAAAAAAACTAATAATAAGTTACGAAAATTATGTATAGATCCGATATGTACAAAAAAAAAAAGAGAAAAGCGATAAACATTAATAAAATAAAATAAAAACTAATAATCAGTTACGAAAATATGTATGGATTCAACTTAATTGAGGGTTATAAATACAAGCATCCTCAGAGTATTTTTCGATCACTATATTTCTTTGTTATAATTTATATATCTGTCTTCATATAGTTTATTTTGTTTCTATATTTATTTTGAATTTCTATTTTATATGTGTCAAATCTAAACCGTTTTGTCTATGTTTGATTTGAAGTTTTTTTTTGTTCGTTTTGTTATAGTATTATTGCTAATCTAGAGATTTTGTTACGGTTCTATCAACATGAAGTTGCTATTGTTACACAACATCTATTATCATGAAGTTGTTATTATCGAGTAAGTTTTAAACTTTATGCAACCTTATTTATTTATTTGTTTAATTTATTTTTTTTGTTTCACTCCTCTACTTAATAATTTATTGTTCTCTTTTTTATATGTTTTGATTTTTATTTCTCTTTTTGTTTATGTTTTTAGTGTAATTATACTATTCTATCATTAATTATGTGTTTAATAATCATTCACTTTTTATGCTAATTCAAATAGTGGTCAATGCATTAATTCTATATTTGCAATATTAAATAATGGTAAAAAAATCGTCCAAAGGCTATCAATTAGTATAATAATCATCAGAATCATACTAACTAGTGTAGGAGAAGTAACGGTTAATATTTTCAAATAACAAAAAAGGGTCGTCGTCGGAATACTGCTAAATGGAAAGACATTTTTACAAAGATGAAGAGTGTTAAAAACCGTTACCCGTTGTATCTGCCAAACGAACAAATTGATTGCATATTTGGTCGGTGGTGGGCTTGTGTTTGAGGTCGTCGGATGTTGATCGGTGGCTATTTTTTGGCCCGAAACCGCCCGATGCTCACCCCTAGCTCTAATAACCCTAGTCGTTTGTTGCTCTAGGGGTGGACAAGCGGGTCAGACCCGGCCCAAAATTGAGAAAACCGGAAAAAATAAAGGAAAACGGCGGGGTCGGATGGATGGGTTATGCGGATGATTTATTCAGTTACATATGGATTAGCTGGGTTGGGAAAGTTTCTTTTCTCCCCCCCGTCGGATGGATGGGTTATGCGGATGATTTATTCAGTTACATATGGATTAGCTGGGTTGGGAAAGTTTCTTTTCTCCCCCCCCCCCCCCCTCCCATGTTTTTTGCCCTTAAACATTTTTTGGATTTTATTTTTCAAACAAAAAAATTGTTAATAAATTTTGGAATCTAAAATGCGATTGTTTTATAAAAAAAATAAATTTTTTCGTCAACAAAATAATACATTTTTTATATATCATTTACGTTTTATTTATGTTAAAATTTTCTAATTATACAAAAAAATACGTTTTAGTTATGCGGATCATTTACTACATGAAAAAAAATAGTAGTGGTACCAACAATGAATTGGTCCAAGTGCGGTAAAAGTCTTGATCTTCTTAAATATATAGTTAGAAGTTAAATTCATGACTCACACGTAAGAGAAAAATTCAGTCAAGAAGGGAAAATCTATCTTATGCGCCTGCCATATTCTTCGACGAAAATTAATTATTGCCAAAAGATGGAAATTATGTACCAATATCCATAGTAAAAGTAATAGTATATAGTATTATATTTCTATCCTCCTTTTGTCACACGCAGTCGGGTCGGATGATTGAATCTGGGACCCGAACCCGTCCACCTATAGAAACTTTTTTAAAAATAAAAAAATAGTAAGATAACAACAAGACAATACGACAACGTATAGACACATAATATATATAGAATTTTACACTCATTCTCTTCATTTGAACAACAAACCCTAATCCAACCCTAGAAGCAGAAATGAGAGACACCAAAGGTCTTCCGCCGCGTAACCCTCTTCCTCAAGATTGATCCGCCGCTCTGATTTCTTGCTTTCTTTCACGATCAGACCACCTTCGTTTTACTTCTTCGTCTTTCATTCTTTCCTTCGTTTACAAGATTTTACTTCAAATCAGTGACTCATTATATATGCGAATATAACAAGTTTATATATAGTACAAATGAGGAGACTATGACAAATATAAAAGAAAATACAAATGATAGGGTTATCAAAGATATAAATAAAAAAGTCCTATCACACCTTAACATTTTCAGATTTATTTACATTTTTTTTTTATACATAGATGAAATGACAAAGCCATCATAAACTCACATTCACAAAGTAAAATGATTAGGGATCAAACCTCGATCATGGATATCCAACCTAACAATTTCGGCATTTTCTGGCAGTTGAACTAGGACTTTTAAACAAATTTATTTACAATTTTATTATACTAAAAAATTAATATGATTACAAGTTATACATTCGAGAACTAAAATTATAGTATACCCATATATATTTAGTTATTCTTTCTCTATTTTTTTATAAGTTTGCTCTCTTTATTAGACTATTTACAATGGTGTTTAAATTTGGCGTTGATGGATGTTGAAAATGGGTGTTGAATGATATGGAGGAGAGAAATGTTGAAAGAATTCAACAAAGTTGAAGCTGAACTAGGGGGACGCGTGTCGCGTTTTGAGTCGCTGCTTTTGGCGCGTGTCGTACACGCGCAGATAGGGCGCGTTGTCCAGCAGGGAACAGGTGGCATTCCGTGATTGGCTGTTTGAATTTTTATCACATTAATACTTTGAACCAAATTATTTTATTGCAAATTATTTTTTTATTTTTATACAAAAAATCATGATTTTTTATCCTTTATCCTTACCAAACCATACTCACAAAGTAACCCGAATGACACTTACCATAGTTAACTACCTTATAAAATCCCAACTCCCAAACCCTCCCAACCCAACTCATTCATGTTTGTTTCTTCTTCTATGAAATATGAAACATAACAACCGAAAATAACGGCATATTTTTCTATTCCACCGCTACACATATTCTTATCGATCAATCTCAAACAAAACAAACCCTCTTTTTCTGTTTTCTCTCCTCTCTCATATTCTTTTCTTTCATCATTCATTATACTCTCTATATTCTTAGAACGTGAGACAGTATTATTATTATACTATATACTAATACTATCACGTTCACTTCATAATCAAAATCAAGAAAATAATATTCCATTAGTGTGGTGGCGAAGATGATGACGTGGCGACCATGGGCGCCATTTGTAACAAAAACTATCATGTCAGTCTTATGGTGAAAAAAGTAACCGGATGTGAAAATCTGTTACGTCAATCTTTTTCAAGATTAATGGTTCAGATTATATGGAAAGGTTCTAAGTCAACAACTCTTGTTTCTTTTCGACGAGGCTTTGATGCTATGAATTTCACTAAAGATGCTGGTATTTATTATGACGTTTTTTAACAAGGTTTTATTGTTAATTTTGATGAACAATTTCAGAAACTTTGTAATCTCAATTGTTACAACAAAGATGACAATGTGTTTCATCCTTGGGAAATCACTTTCAATCTCTTTAATGTATGTCACTTTCTCTTCTCTTTTTTGATGCACTTTTTTTAAAAAATTAATAATATTAGTTACAATTTTATCTCTATCATCTTACTTAAACAAATAATTAATTAAACACATTTTTTTATGATATTTCATATTTATAAGTTAATTTTAACAAATTAAATACTACAAATTCAATAAGCTAATGCTATAGTTAAAATTAAGCTTATCTGCTATAATCCGCTATAAGTTAGTTAATCAATTATCTCCTACTTTTTGCTATATAGAGCCGAAAATGATATGTTTAACTAATATTTAATTTTTCAAGTAAGATGATATGTATAAAACATGGAATATAATTGAGAATTTTATTTCTTTTGTAGTAGCAATATATTCCATATAAGTTTGCACAATTATCCTTTTATTTTTATGGATGTATGCAAAAAAAGATGAATGAAAGGAAAGGAAAGAAAAGAAAAGAGAAAAATACAAAAGAAAATATGAAAAGAAATCAAAGATCAAGAAATGATTATGCATGTGGTATTATATGAAAAATTAAGAAGAATAAATTCTAATATATTGATGGTGTTATGCATGTAATAATTGGTTGAGGAAGTTTTTCATGATTGATATGCATGACTTCGAGAGTCATATTTAATACATGTTAATGAAGAAATTGTGTATGATTTATAAATATTAAAATTTTAATTTTTTAATTTAAATTTCATAATTGGTTGGTGGTGTTATGCATGGATTTGGTTGGTGGTGTTCTTTGTGATTATTAATTATGAATTCAAGAGTCATATTTAACACATGAAAATGAGAAAAATAAATTGCAAGATTGTCACTTATTTGGTCCAATTTGTATATCTATTCTTTGTTTATTTGCTATACTTTTTATTCTTGCATTAAATATTCATCTTCACTATTATATTTTTATTTGTAAGCTATTTTATTTTTTGACAAAAGAAACTTAATACATTTCATTCATAACAATAAGTAAATTTATTTGTAAGATATTATTGTATTTGTAAATTTAATTAATTTCAATCTAATATACTTATATGTGTGTCCATGCACACAACTTTATTTAATATCTAAGAGTATAAAAAATTGAAATTAATTTTACAAAATTATTGCAAATTTTAATATGTGGCTACTTTTGTCATTTTAAAAATTTGAGCGATATTTATTTTATTTTGACTATTAATAAAAATGAGGTTTAGGACATCGACACAACACTTGAACTTCTTAGCAAGGACACTTGAGTGTGGTATTTTTTCCGTTGAGGTGTGTTATTTGAATAACTATTTTTGACAATTTATGAGACAATCAAAATAAGAAATGTTAATGGGTATTCTTAAAGCACTTGTTAATGTGTCAAAGATAAAAACTTTGTATTATAATTTCTCAAAAAGGTTAAAAATTGGTTCTATTGAGACATAGCTTTTTTTTTTGGGCAAATTATCAGGACATAGTTACTCCTTGTAGAATCCGTAGCATGTGCCTTTTTGGCACAACATGATCCAATCAAAATACAGAAGAATATCATATGAAAATTACTTTTACTATCCTATAAATTATTCGTGTGTCCTATGTATTTTCGATTATTCTCTCCTACTACTTAAATAGCGGATGTTAATTATAAAAATGAATAATTTTTGAAAAATGTCATCTGCTACTTAAGTAACGGAGGTTATAATTGTAGGGTATTTTGGGGATATCCGCTACTTAAGTAGCGGACAGAGATATTTTGGTAAAATCATAGGGCGAGCGAGAAAAAACTAGGGTGGCAAAATGACTTGCCATATCATATTTCACATGAGCTATGGCATCAAAGTCAGTCCTGACTATTTAGAGGCCCGGTTCAGATATTAAAAATGGACACCTAATAAAAAATTGAAAAAAATTGAAAAAAATTATCCTCTATTTAATTTTTTTTACTTTATATGATATTTTATGAACATTGGTAATATATAACAATTATCATAGGGCCTCAAAATTAATCTATTGAGTACATCTGATATTTTATAAACATTAACAATATATAACTATCATTATACGACCTCAAAATTTTGAGCCGAGACCCTCAAAATTTTGAGGCCCATTACCGTCGCTCACCCTGCACCCCTATGGGGGTCGGGCTTGTATTGCATAGAGCCTTATAAAAATGAGGGTTAAAAAATTAATATAGGATAATAATACTATTAGTAAATGAGAGGTATAAAATCAAGGATTGTGAGCTTTCAAATGAAGGATCATGGAGTCCAAATATTTAATATTTAATATTCTCTTTATTTTAAAAATTCCTAAATGATATTGTATTGAGAGACGTGTGATAGAGATTTTCTTGTTTATAAATAAAATTAGGGTAAAATAACTGACACCCCCTGTAATATAGGTGTGTTTTGCTTCTCCCCCCTATAAAATTTTTCTTTGCAACTCGCCCCTTGCCAAAGTTTGACTCATTGCATTTGCCCCCTATTACCAAAACCTGGCAGCTGACTGGGCATTTTGGCCACGTGTCAATTCCACATTGGTCAATTTTATTTTTTATTTAAATTTAATTACACGTGTACTGCCACGTGTAATTTCTGAAAAAAAATTAAAAAAAAAAAAAAAATTAAAAAAAAACGAAAACTAATTATTTATTTAATTATTTCATTATTCAATTTATAAACAATTTAAAAAAAGGAATTTGTATTTTGTAAAAAACTAAATAGTTTGGTTTTAAGAAACAAACTGAATATTCTGTAAAAAACTAAATATTTAAAAAACAAACTGAATAAAAAAATTTAAAAATTAAAACAAAAGGAATTGGTAAAGTAGTTCTATTTTGTCTTTCCCCCTTCATTTCACGTTTGTGCCCTAATTGAAGAAAAATGAGAACGAAAAAGTTAACCGGTATGAAGAAGAAAACGAAGAAGACGAACATCAAGGCGACGACGGAGAAGAAGGTAGTTTCAGTAGCGAAAACGGAGAAGAAGATAAACTCGACGGAGAAGAAGGGTAAACAAATGAAGACGGAGAAGCTTCAATCAACTGCGATAGACGACAATGCTAGGTGAGTTTCTATATTTGAAAAGTTGCGAATCTTGTTGTTTAATCTGAACATGTAAGCTTTATGCACATGCTAGATTCTCTATTAAACTCTATTATTGATGCTTGGGACTGTCTGTTTGTGTTTTGAAATTTTTTGTTGTTTAGTGTAGTTTTTATTGTGTGTATGATAGACATGTTTGTATGGGTAGGGTTGTCTGTGAGATTATGACACGTGGCTTACAAAAAAAATTCGTTTTTTTCCATGTACAGCAATTCCAATACCTTCAGTGTTGTTTTCAATCATGGAGGTGAATTTG
This sequence comes from Trifolium repens, assembly GCA_030408175.1. NCBI lineage: Eukaryota > Viridiplantae > Streptophyta > Magnoliopsida > Fabales > Fabaceae > Trifolium > Trifolium repens. The sequence continues at coordinate 13,433,971 of CP125846.1, forward strand.
TGAGGGAAGACAACAATATGTTTTACAGGGGTGGGGTTCAAACTGTTATTAGTAATGAAAATGCTGATGAGTGGTGTAAGGCTCATTTGATCAATTTGGTTATGGGATGAGGATATGAAAAACATAGTTTTAAGATTTGGACTAGGTGTGATGGTTTTGCTGACACATTTACTAAATTGGTGAGAGATGATGATATTGTAGAACTTGCTGAATACAAATGTAACAAGCCTGGACATAATGCAAGTTCATGCAAAAGCAAGACTCAAGACCCAAATGGTCTCAAGAGAAAGGTAACTAGTCTTTATTTCATGTTAATTTACTTTGATGTAATTTATTAGGATGTTAACTTACTTAGTATTTTTTTACTATATTGCAGAGAAAACCACCAAAGGGGAAAGGTAAAGAAGCAGCCAGCAGCAGTGCTACTGCCCCTGAAGCTGCAGTGCCTGAAGCTGCAATGCCTGATGCAGTGCCTGATGCAGCAGCTGCAGTGCCTGATGTAGAAGCTGCAGTGCCTGATGCAGAAGCTGCAGTGCCTGAAACTGTTACACAAGAAAATGTTATGCTTGAATCTAGTCAAGTGGTTGATGCAACTCCCCCTGATACAAGTGCAGTGCCTGAAACAAATGCCTCTGATCAAGTGGGTGATACAAGTGCAGTGCCTATGGATGCAACACATGATGAGGTGGTTGAAGCTAGTCAAGTTGTTGATGCTGCAACACATGATCAACCAAGTCAAGAAGGAGATTTTTTTGATGACATAGATGATTATGAAATGCTTACACTTGAAGAAATTATTGCTAGAGATATACAATATAGTTTGAAGAAAAGAGGTGAAGAAGAAAGGGTAGAAGAACAGAGCAAGCAAAAAAAAGTGAAGATTGAGAAAGTCAAAGCTGAGAAGGTCAAAGTTAGAGGAACAAAGTTGTACCATGGAAAGCAAAGAAGAAGCAGTGAAAGGATTAATGCTAGATGGGACAGCAAGCTAATAGTTGGAGTTGGTTCATCTGAGACACAACCTATAGTGATCAAAGAAAATGATGAAGATGCTGCAGCAAAGCTTGGGACATGTTTTAGATCATTGAAGTCATGGAAGAATTTGCCAAAGAAGAACTAATATGTAATAGAATATGTTTTAGATTATCATGTTTTTTTATGTTGATGACAATTTATGTTTTATGAATGCTTGGGCCTGTCTTTTGTTGTTAAGCTACAGGTTGCACATTATATGTGCTTGTTTTGCAAACTGGTTATGTTAACCATGTGAACCATAGTTGTGCCACTATGTAATGACAATTGCACAATTTTGTGCCTTTTTGTATAAGAACCTATGCACCATAGTGGTGCCTTTTATGTAATGACAATTGCACAATTTTGTGCTTATTAATCAAGTTTATTATGCACTCAAAGTTATGCTGCCAACTATGCTTTCAAACAGGATTTTGAACTTTCATTTTTATTATCAAACTCAATCAAATGATGCTGCCAATTATGCAGTCAATAGGCTGCCAAATTCCATTACTAAGCTTAACATTACTAAAACCAAATTGTGCATAACTAAAGAAACTAAAGCATAACATTACAAACTCAATATAGGCTGTCAATCAAATGATGCTGCCAAATTCCATAACTAAAACCATTTTTTCATTGAATTAAAAAGTTGAGATTCAACAATTACAACTTAAAATTTCACTTAACTAAAACATACATAAAATTGATTCATAATCCAACAAACTACATACTACATTACTAAGCTTCTAAGTAAGCTATTACATTGATTTCCATAACATTGCCAACAAAATCACAAACATAATGCTAACGGCTATTACAAAGTGACTAATCTTCTTCCCAAATTCCTTCCCAATTTCCCTTCCAAACTCCTTGCCAAACTCTCTCCCAAAGTCCTTCATTGATTCACAGGTCTTGCAATTTTTTTGTTGTCCGAAATGTCGGTTCGCAGCTACCACATCGTCCAATTCATCATCCCATACAAGCAATTCACATGAATCATACTGCAAACATGAATTCATGAACATATTAATTAAACAAAATTTATGTTTTTCAAATCAAAATTATAAAAATTCGAAATCAACAACTTACACCATGTTGACGACATTTCCAAAACAATCTCTTAGGATTTTGGATTGTGTTTGACACCCACATCTTCATAGGATGACCACACCCACATCTGGGTAAATTAGTAACACTTGAGGTTTTAATTGATGAACATTTGCTTCCTCCCATTTTTCCAAAACCTAATACCAAATTAATCAAAAAAATTACAATCAGGGAGGATAGGAAAACAAGGAAACCGAAAATCAAATATAAGAGAGAAGAAGAAGATGGGTTGGGAATGAAGAAATCTGGGTTGAGAAGAAAAAATTACAAACCTTATTGTTGATGGTGGGTGGGCGCGAGGTAGAGAAGAAGAAGATGAGTTTGGAATGAAACTCATTCTTCTTTAATAACTCAAATGTTTTTTGATTTTTTTTTTAATTGTTTTTTTTAAATTGTTTATAAATTGAATAATGAAATAATTAAATAAATAATTAGTTTTCGTTTTTTTATTTATTTTTTTTTTATTTTTTTCAGAAATTACACGTGGCAGTACACGTGTAATTAAATTTAAATAAAAAATAAAATTGACCAACGTGGAATTGACACGTGGCCAAAATGCCCAGTCAGCTGCCAGGTTTTGGTAATAGGGGGCAAATGCAATGAGTCAAACTTTGGCAAGGGGCGAGTTGCAAAGAAAAATTTTATAGGGGGGAAAAGCAAAACACGCCTATATTACAGGGGGGGTGTCAGTTATTTTACCCATAAAATTATATTAGTGACAAAATTGAATATTTTATAGTGTTATTGATGTTATTTGCAATTTAAATCGATGTCAATTCTTTTGAATTTTTTGCACTTTTTATTATGGCCTATTTTTAATACTTACATATTGTCATTTAACGGTTTGCATCTTTTTTTAAATGTCGTTAATCTTTATGAGTTTCAATAGTATATCAAATGATTTTGAATTTGTTTGAAATTTTACATAAATGATCTATGATATAAACTTTCAATCTAATAGTGGATTTTATAAAATTTATATTTTGGTAAAATATTATTAAAATATGTAACATTTGATATCCTAATTAGTGTCAATGAATCCTGGCTCATTATATATGCGAATATAAAAAGTTTATATATAGTACAAATGAGGAGACTATGACAAATATAAAACAAAATACAAATGATAGGGTTATCAAAGATATAAATAAAACAGTCCTATCACACCTTAACATTTTCAGATTTATTTACAATTTTTTTGATACATACACTACATGGAAACAAGCCAGTGGCGGCAGTTCAAAAAGGCATTTAGCGGCGGTTTGAACCGCCGCTAAATGCTAAGTGCGGCGGTTGGCAAGCGTCGCTATATGCGGCGTCGCTAGGTCAATCAGCGGCGGTTCGAGTGAACCGTCGGAATAACCGCTGCTAGGTTTTTAGCGACGGTTCTATTAACGTTTGCGTCGGTTTACAACCGCCGCTATTGGTCGCTATTTTTGCAGTATTTTAGAGCATTTTGCGACGGTTTGAACTGCCGCTAAAATCCATATTTATAAAATAAAAATTAGGTATATTGTGGCAGTTCTAAACCGCCGCAAAATGCTAAATTGTTTTAAAAAAAAATCCCTCCAATAAATTGGGTATTCACTCAATTCCCATTAACTAAATGAGTCTTACTTCACTACTAGAAAAATTAATCACCCAATGTAGTGGAAATTAAAGTTCCTCCTATCATTTACTACAAAATGAAAAAGCATAATATCAATGACAACTTTTACCTTTTGAGGCAAAGATCAATTATATATAAAAAAGATCAAATAAACAAAAAAGCCAAGAGGCTATAATCAATTATATATGAACAAGATCAAATATACAACACATCCAAGAGGCTATTTTTCAGTTCCTTGATATCACATTGTTCCTGATGTTATGTGCATCCAAATTCATAGGTTTTGGTGCTTCATGATTTGAAAAACCATGTTTGAGGCTGAAACTACTTCTTTGCCCGGGTAAGGTCTCTGCAACACCGCCAATGAGCCTACTTCCGGTTCTTCCAACACCTGAGCCCAAATTAATGGAAAGACTATAACTATATTCATTGTCTCCGTAGGCACCGCCAATGCTCTTGTCAGGAACATAATCATTAAATGCATTTATCTGAGGATGCTGATTATTCTCCAATATACACCATTATATTAAAATATGGGAATTGACAAATTGAATAATATAAAGAGGAAAAGAAAAATTACTTCACTAACATGCATGCTAATCCTAGGATCCAGCCACGGTCGTGCAGCACCCAAAGCTCTATCTGGCCTCTCTGGGTTTGAGTTTGAAATAACTCCAGTCATATCAGTAAATACTCCCTTACGCATGAGACAAAAAAAAGACATGACAAAATAATTAAGAACTAGAGATAGGGTGTAAAAAAGGTATGTGTTATAAGATATCTAGTGCTGTAACTTGATAAATTTTAAAGGCATGTGTTATAAGATATCTAGTGCTATAACTTGACAAATTTTAAGTCATGTAGGATATGAAATGGCTGTTAGTTTTTGAAATCTAAATATGTAGTTAAAACTATTATGAAGTGTTCAAAATTCAAAATATTATTTATAAATGAAGTCTGTAAAGATTATTAGCATGCTTACCATATGTCATACCATGAACGAAACCTTGAAACTTACCATAGAGCAGGAAAAAAATTAGGACAGTTCATGCATTTGATTTGAAAGTTCCAAAAAGCTTAAATACACAAATTACTAGAATACTATATTTTGTTTCAATAAGTAATTATCTATCAACCTCAAAACCTGATGGCAATGGTTTATTTTTCATTCTTGTTTCATAAAATTCTTGACCTATTCCAATCAAATTCAACATTTCTATTATTTAAAGGATTGGTTTATTTGAAATCATTTCAGATACCATGTTGGACTGCTGAAGTCGTTGCCTCTCTAAATATTTGAGATTCACATGATTGCCATGAGCTGGGCGTTGAGACTAAGAATCACTTCTAAGGGCGGCAGAAGCTGAACCATTGACTGCTGGAGTGAGGCCGAGTTCCTTCTCAATTATCTGAAGGGTCTGAGGAGGAAAGACTCCTCTCCAAGTCCCAAAAAGATGCCTCATATTTGAATGGGCAGGAGGATCAACCTGTTTGTATGTATTGCAATATACCTAAAATGTAAAGGTGTAATTGGCAAGTACCTAGTTAATAATAGGTGTATAAAAGTAGAAAATACTCGCAGTCACAAGAGAATGCAAATTGAAAAACTCCATTTGTTTACAGTTAGATAATTCATTTTTTATGGCAATGGCAGAATTATTTCAATATCATTATACATGTATAACTATACATATAAGTTGTAACCAAATCACATTTAAACGGTTTACGTAAATTTTCATGATCTCATTTCACAATCAGAATGATTCATCATAGATGATAATAAGTATATTATAATATAAAAATAAAGAGATGAAGGTCAATGGAAGAAACATTTATAGATATCTCACCTCGGGTAGTCTGGCAACAAAGTATTTTATGTAAAATCCCACCCAATATTCTTAACAATATTGTCTAAGAGATAAAGAGATGGCAGCTTTTGGTCACTTGGTACCTGGAAAGTTATTAACACTGGTCAATTAAACATGCCCTTTCTTATGACAAATGCACAAACAAGCAACGAGCTAGAAGTAAAATTGTCTTAACAAATGTAAATGAGGAAACCAATAATATATCCCAATATTAGAACTTAGCATCAAATATCACCAAAATTTGACTTCAGTCCTATTTGAGAAAGGAAACTGACATTTACTTCCCCATGTCAGTCATAAAAACAAATGTTACCAAAGTTTCTTAACCCCTTGCCCTTTGCATGCAAAGTCTACATTACAGGTACAACACTAACCCAATTTATCAATATAGCACAAGCATATAGTGAAACCAAAAAAATAACATAAAAGTGCACTTTCTCATTCAAATTCCAATTCCAATTGAATTTAATTTAATCGACTATAAATTGTAGAACATTAACCAAAAGAGCTACAATACAAACACAACACAAACAATTACTCAGTGATTCACCTCTAGAATGTTAGCACAAACAACTCCAGCAATTGATTTTGCAGCAGAAAGATTCTCTTGCAATTATAGCCAAATTGGTAATTATAAGTTTCGAGTTGAAAGTAAGCTCAGCAAGATATTGGGAAAGTTGCACCTACCTCACAATTGAATTCGCCTTGGTCTGAAATCGAGCCCTCACTAGTAATTCCTTTCAATTTGTTTCTCTTTGTCTGAATCTAAACCAGAAAATGAATCAAAATTGCAAGTCGGAATAGTTTTTAAAAACTCAAATCAAAGTATACCATAAAAAAGTTTTCATTGTGGTTAAAATTTGGTTCTAACTACGGATCATATGCCCAATTTTAGTGTCGTAGTCTTATAGTGGCATTATATAAGATTAAAGAATCTTGCTAGTTTTCAGTTCAACAATAGAATTCAGCAATAGACATAATTAAGCTAGGCATACAGTACATACATACTCAAGCTGTCTCTAAGAAAAAGAGGTAATTACTAGATAATTCTATCTAGTAAATCATAATTGGAAAGTAACAAGAAGAAGGGTCGGGTCATTGATTGCAGTAATCAAACCGATAGAACCGACATAACAGACCTTAGCTAAGTATCCACTAAAGTCATTAGGGCGATTAGATATGAGCTGATCATAAACAACCATAGCATCACCGACATAGCCCCAGTCTGACTTGTTGTTTACCTGCACATTCAGAAAGCAAGAGAACCAAAATGTATGAATTAAAACTTGCCAATAGGAGAGAGTTCATACAAGGCTTCCATTTCATAATAATCATGTCCAAAATATTGACATAGCAACAAAGTCAGATAACATTTGAAGTAATAGCTATTGAATTGGACACTTAGCATTCCATTCATTCAATACAATAGATCATGATGAATAATAGATTTTAATTTATAGTGAAATAGTATAGCAAATAGTGATACTACGACCAGTATATCAAAATACACTAAAACCACATAGCCAACCTCCTACCTCAATTTCCACACCACGAGTAGTTTCCACACACACCTTTGGAACCCCAACCTCATACTGCAATAGTTTCACTTAGTAAATAAACTACTAATAAATCTAGCTTCAAATTTAGAGATGGGAAACAATCAAGTAAATAATAAAGAAGTTGTAGCAATCAAATGGAAATATGCACATAGGACAATAAAATGGCACAGAAGCCCATGAGATCCATACATTCAACTACTAGTGAATCTAGCATCAACTTTAGAATGTGAGTACCTCTAAGAAATTATATTCTCCCCAATGTTAATGAAAAAACCTGAAAAACTATGAGCTTGATTGTTAACTAAGTAATTTACTCATCTTCATGTGTAAGAATTCTGCAAGTAGCTTCCTCTAAGCTTCCCTGGAAGGGGAAAACGCAATTGGATTTTCCTTACCTTTAGCCCCTTTTGTCAACATGTAGCGAGCATAATCAAAGTCCATTGCAGATTTATTTGGTATGAATCTGTCCAATTGGTGACAAATAAAACAAACATTAAAGGGTAAAAAACTTGATTTTTTATAAAAAAATTCAGAAAGCGGAGGCGGTTACTGTTCACCCGTCGAGGAATGCCTGATATCTCATTTTTTCTTGTAGTGTGTGTATATATTTAAAAGGGACAGAGTCTGCTTAGATTAAGCTTGCAATGTAAATCATAATCAAATTAGCATAACAAGCATAACCCTTAAAACTGAACATTATTATAAACTTCGTAAAAATATCAAACAACAATCCACAAACATAACAAATCAAACAAATAATTTGGTATGTAACTAAATTCAGATTCACAGTGATAGAGTTTGGGAAGGTATTGAAAGGTTTAATTTTTCATTTGAGGCTTTAATTCAAAAAAGATATGAAATCCAAGAGAATTAACAAAATATAAAAACCCTAAGAATCAAATTGTACAAGAATCCAATAAACTAAACCACTAAACTCAAAAACCCTAAAATCAAATTGTAGAAGAATCAAGAAATTAACAAATTATCATTACTCAAAATCATCATAGTCAAGTTAACAACAAATTAACAAGACAGTAATCAGAGATATAGAGAGAGAGATACAGAGAGAGATACAGCGAGAGAGAGAGAGAGAGAGAGAAGAACCTGTGTTGAGAGAGAGCAATTGGAGCTACACGAGGGGAAAAGCGGCTGATGGCAATCGGAGCTTCTCGTGACCGAAAGAGGGAAACATGATAATTGGTTTAGACTAAGTGGAAGAGTAATCCCTAGTTGGGAAGATGGAAACGTGAGGGTAAGCAATTCAACAAATTTGTTCTTAGAGGGAAACATCAAAAAGCTATCAGCGGCTGTTTGAACCGTCATTTGAACCGCCGGTAACACATAGAGCGGTGGCAGTTTTTGATGAACCGCTGCAATTTGACTGCCTCTATATTCATTTTTTCTTGTAGTGATAGATAAAATGACAAAGCCATCATAAACTCACATTCACAAAGTAAAATGATTAGGGATCGAACCTCGATCATGGATATCCAACCTAACAATTTCGGCATTTTCTGGCAGTTGAACTAGGACTTTTAAACAAATTCATTTACAATTTTATTATACTAAAAATTAATATAATTACAAGTTATACATTCGAGAACTAAAATTATAGTATACCCATATATATTTAGTTATTCATTCTCTATTTTTTATAAGTTTGCTCTCTTTATTAGACTATTTACAATGGTGTTTAAATTTAGCGTTGATGGATGTTGAAAATGGGTGTTGAATGATATGGAGGAAAGAAATGTTGAAAGAATTCAACAAAGTTGAAGCTGAACTAGGGGGACACGTGTCGCGTTTTGAGTCGCTGCTTTTGGCGCGTGTCGTACACATGTAGACAGGACGCGTTGTCCAGCAGGGAACGCGGAGAGAGAAGCTGACGCGGGACAGGTGGCATTCCGTGATTGGTTGTCTGGACTTTTATCACATTAATACTTTGAACCCAATTATTTCATTGCAAATTATTTTTTTTATTTTTATACCAAAATTCATGATTTTTTTTTTGTCTATAAATAAGACTTGGTTCATTTGATTTGGACAAAAAAAAACCAAGTTTTTCACTCTTTTAATCTTATTATTATCTTTCTATTAGTGTTTATTTTTAAGTTTTAGTCTTTTTTCAGTGAAATGGATTCCAATAATTATTTCAACACCCAAAATTCTTCTAATTATCCCAACAATTATCAAAATCCAAATCAATTATGTTGTTTGTGTGTTGTATTGCATTTTAAATTATTTGTATCGTACTAATTATGTTACTTGTGTGTTGTATTTTAAATTAAGTTAAAATGATTTATATCGTATAAATTTTTTGAATAAATTTTGTTTTATTAAAAAAAACTAAAAAATAAATTGTTAAGAGTCTATTATTTTAATTTAATTTTAGTCAATAATTGTACTTTTATTTAATCATAAAAACAAAAATTTAAATATAAATAAGAATATGAAATAAAAAGTGATGGAGTAGAGTGTTGAATAAAAAACCATTAGTGAGGCTAAAAGTTGAATGAGTGTTGAATTATTAGGTGGAAGAAAGAGAAAATAATGTGGAATGTTGGAAATTGAAAAAATTGGTGTTGAAGGTTGAAACAATTGTAAATGATCTTAAAGATACTTGCGCTAAAGTGTATATAGGATACGACACTTGGCTCTCGTGGGCCCGCAGTAGTAATGACTAATAAATTATAATTATTTTTTATATTTAATAATTTAGATATTTTTTATTTTGTATTATAATGAAAATTGAGCCCTTTATGTAGAAGCTCAAAATAACTATGACACTGACAGTCCTTACCAAAAAAATAGCTATGACAATCCAAAAATTATTTTAGAAAATAAAAGTTTTCAAAAAATTTGTTTTAGATAAATTAATCAAAAAAATTTATGTCAGTATAAAATTATTTTACACATAAATCTAATAATATATCAATCAACACATTATGTATTATGTTTAAAAACACATCATACGTCACATTCATTAAATGATGTGGCAACACATTATTAGATGCATATATAAATAAATAAAATTTACACCGACAATACACAACAATTAAACTCTAATCAAAATTTCATTTCTTATTACAATTTGAGATTAAAGATAATAAGCATAATAATATGTTTATCCATACAACCAATAAAATCTCTCCATTTTGCCATGAAATTATTTTAAATTAAAATATTAAAAAATTAATCTTTCTACTTTTGTTCCATTCCTTATTTTGGTCCATCTTTCTTCTTCTTTCTCTTTTTGAGTTTTCTCTCATTCATTTCAGCATTCTTCTTTGATTCCTTTGTTTTGTTTTTCTTTTATCATCAACTTCTTCCTATTCCATAAAAACAATCAATAGAACCAGCTTCAGATCCTATCATTTATCTCCATCCATTAATTTCATATACTTCAGATCTGAACAAGAAAAAATGTTCATTTTTTTTAATTGTTTTTTAAATATAAAATAAAAATATGTGTCACAATTGTGAATTTTGATTGGTTGGGTGTGTAAAGTTGATTTACACTGTCAGCGTATCTCCTTAAACTCTTAGAATTTTGAAACATTAATTAATCAAGCTCGTTACACGGTCATTACCTCTAGTTATTATATCCATGACAACAACAAAAAGTAAAATAAGTTCTAAATTATGTTACTTTTCATTTTGCAATCACTAGATCCTAAATATTAGATCATTCATATCTCAATCTTTAGTTTTATTACTAAAGTCCACATTAGATCATTATATTGGTAAACTAACACACTCGATCTTTATTATGAATGAATCTTCTTCATCTTTGAAGTTTTCATGCTTCCTAATTCATTCTTATATAGGGATTTTTTATTTGTGATGTTTTATTGCATGCATGCATATATTATTATTATTATAATATTGTAACACATTACATTATATTATATCACAAAGAAGAAAGAAAGATCAAATCAAATCAATATGTCATTTGATCAATCACCTTTTGTAACTCCAAGAGGATCCCTTTCATCAAGCATTGGAGATGCTGCTGAACTTCTTGATGCCAATCCTAATCTCTCGCTCAGCGATAAGCTTAGGGTTTTCAAAAGCTCTACCTTTGATCCCAATGCCTATGTTGCTTCCAAATCTCGCAGTATGAATGAGAAGGTCCATTACTCTCTCTATTAATGTCTCTTATTTGTATACATTGTGAGTATTTATATGAGCATGTGTGTTTATGCTGAGATTAATTCCTCGAGTTGGTCACACTAAAACCAAATAAAGGGTAAAAGGTAAAACTGTTCTTTAAGAGTTTTAACGTTACTATATATTTAAGGTTGAATTGGAACTTGAGATGACTAGTTAAGTTAGAAGAGACATATATCATCTCATCCAAGTGTTTTTGATTATGAATAAACGAATACATATTTATTGATGATCGATTACTCTCGTGTCTGAAATGAATATAAAAATAAACGATTTATTTTTTAGTGTAGCGCTCACATAATATCCACCGTTGTGTGCCTATAGATATCATGGACCTAGATTGTGTGCAGTCACAATCTCCTGCAATCAAGTAGCGAATCACTACTATTTATGCAAGACTAGACAACCTGTATTGTAAATCCGTTAACAAAATGTTAATCATTTGATAATATTCGATATATTCAATGTTCAAGGTCTCTCTATAATCACTTTTTGACTGTAGGGAATCCATTTTCTAAATATTCGCACTTTTTACAGGAGATAAGACACTTGTGTGCTTATCTTGTTGACCTTAAGAAGGCTTCCGCGGAAGAAATGCGCAAAAGTGTTCTTGCTAATTACTCTGCCTTCATACGGTGAGTACATATCAGACATATGTTAGTTAATAGTTATGTTAATTTTCAGAGTTACCACATGTCTAAAGTTAATATTAGAGAGTTTGCATGTTATATTTACATATTAATAATGCTGATACATGTGATTACATTTAACTGTCATTCATCAAATTATTATTGGTTTCTATGTGTAACTGTTGTGTCCGGTGTTCATGTTTGTGTCAGTGCTTCATAGCTTCATACCACTTTTTCAGCAATGTAATAGAATAATATTTTGTCAAAGATTAAATAACATGACTATAATCAAGGTTTTAAATAGCAGTTGTGTTGCAGTCCATGATTTTACAAACAATCGCTATCAAATATGTTTGAAATGCCTTAGTTGAGGTTGTGCTGCGGTCCGAAGACATTTAAAATCCTAATCTTGTGGCCCAGATTGCGGCCTCAGACCTTTATTTAAAACCTTTAATAAAATTTCTATTGGTATCTTCAAAACTAACTCCCCGCAAAAATATGTGCAGTACATCGAAAGAGATTTCAGATCTTGAAGGGGAGCTACTTTCCATGAGAAACCTTTTATCCAACCAAGCTGCATTGGTTCATGGTTTAGCAGAAGGGTGTCAACTTGGTTCCTTGGTAACCGGAAACGAAGATTCAGACATGAACGACATAATAAACGAGAAAACAGATATATCTGAAACAGAAAAATGGCTAATAGGATATCTAGAAACCCTTGATGTTCTATTAGCTGAGAAAAGAGTCGATGAATCAATGACTGCACTAAAAGAAGGAGAAGAAACGGCAATAAAAATTGAACAAGCGAAAACTTTAAGTCCAAGTTTATTTCAAGCACTTCAAAATGCCATTACTGAACACAGAAAAAAACTAGCTGATCAGCTAGCAGAAACAATCTGCCAACCATCAACTCGTGCCGCGGAGATTCGATCAACTGCATTAGCATTGAAAAATCTCGGGGACGGTCCTCGTGCTCATACGTTACTACTTAAATCTCACAAAGAAAAGTTGAACCGTAATATGCAAAGTCTTGAATCGACAACTTATGGTGGAGTCAGTGCATACACTGCATCAATTTCGCACCTTGTTTTCTCAACCATTTCACAAGCAGCATCAGATTCTTTGACAGTTTTTGCTGGTGAAGAACCTGCATATACATCTGAGCTAGTAACTTGGGCAGTAAGACAAGCCGAACAATTTTCACTTCTCCTTAAGAAGCGAATTCTCGCCTCGATAGCTGCATCAGGAGGTCTTAGAATTGCATCTGAATGTGTTCATGTTTGTCTAAGTCACTGTAATCTTTTAGAGGCTAGTGGAATGGCACTTTCACCTGTGTTGATTAAACATTTTAGACCATTTGTCGAGCAAGCACTTAACACAAATTTGAAAAGAATCGAACAAAGTAGTGCTGCTTTAGCTGCTGATGATGATTGGTTGCTTGCCTATGCGCCAACTAGTAGGAATAATAATCCTGGCCTACCTCCTGTTTCTTCTTTTTCGAGTTTGACTTCACACCAGCCTAAGCTTTCAATCAGTGCTCACAAATTCAACTCTATGGTTCAGGTGATTACTTCTTAACTATGTCAATCGACTAGGATTTTTGAATTAGCAAATCATATCAACTAGCAATATTAGGCCTGATGCGGTTGCGGACTCTGCCACAACCGCAATATTGTGGCCACATGAAGTGATGTGGCCTGCAATTTGAAAGAATGGTTCTACGTGTTATTTTCAATAGAAGTGAGTGTTAAATCTTTAATCACTCCCTTTCCATCTTTGTGTAATACATTTTTTCCTGTGTGAATCTATAGGAGCTTTTTGAAGACGTAGGGCCACTTGAAGTCCTACAATTGGATGGGCTTGCACTAGAAGGACTTCACCAAGTGTTCAATTATTATGTCAATCTGTTAATAAATGCAATGCCAGGTTCAGCTGTCACTGAGAATCTAGAAGGCACAGGACACAAAATTGTTAAGATTGCCGAGACAGAAACACAACAGATAGCGCTGTTAGCTAATGCAATACTGCTAGCAGACGAGCTGCTTCCACGAGCTGTCGTCAAACTATCACATAGCACAAAAGGCGACGAGGACTCTCAGCGAAGAGCATCAGATAAACAAAGACCTCCTGAACAGCGGGAACTGAAGAAAAAGCTGCAGCGCGAAGTTGATCGTCTGAGAGACAGTTTCTGTAGACAACATGCCCTTGAACTTATCTTTACAGAAGATGGAGAACCACTTTTGAATGCTCAAATGTATTTAGGTATGGAGGAGAAAGGGGAGAGACCTGAATCGTTTCCTTCTGGAATTTTTCAGGTAAACAAACAAAGGATGTTTCATGCTTCCTTTGGTTATAGCTCTATACTTCTACTTTGCTATACTCTAAGATGTTTTCTTTAATACTAAGTGACATATCACACATGCTTTCATATAAGCATAGTGATGGAAGTGGCGACACTGACATATAGATATCGGTAATAATTTGAAAAAGTAAATTGTATTCACATGCATTGGTGTCGGACACTAACATGTGTCAGACTTAGACACTGAATACGACTTGAATATGAAGTGTCAGTGCTAAACAAAATACAATAGCGCTGATCAATTCCTGAATGATTGATCAGGAGCTTTTTATAAGGCTTACCGGAGTAGCAAGCATTGCGGCAGATGTATTTGTGGGAAGGGAAAGGTTTGCAACTATTTTATTGATGAGACTTGCAGAAACAGTGATACTATGGCTTTCTGATGACCAAGCCTTTTGGGAAGATATTGAAACAGGCCCGGTACCTTTGGGTCCTCTCGGCCTTCAACAGGTAGACTGCTACTTTTCAACTTACCTCAGTTTCTAAAAAATGTCGCATGTTTTCGACAGCATACCTTCGAACGACATATATTGTCCGAAAGAATACTTCTAATTGGCACAAAATCATTATTTTTTCTGAATGTGTACATATGAACCCATGTTAGCGATTGAAAAAGTTTTTTCTAGAGTCATCTGTTTGTGATTTAAAGCATTGCTTGTTGGTACTATACAAAAAACTTGAATATTAAAACAAGATATTGTGGAAGTGATTTTAAAATCTTAGTTGTAAACATAATATCTTGTGTAAGTAAACATTGAAAATGTTGTTTTTGAGATAAGTTAAGTTTTTGATAAGTGGACATGGAAATAAAATGGCAAAATTACATTATCGGTCCTTTATCTTATTTTTTTGTAACATTTTGATCCTTTATCTTTTATTTGTAACACTTTGGTCCTTTATCTTATTTTTATGTAACACTTTGGTCCTTTATCTTTTATTTGTAACACTTTGGTCCGTTATTTTATTTTTTTGTAACACTTTGGTCCTTTAAAGAATATGAAAATATGAAAAAATTGATGAAAATGATGAACATATTCATCAAAATTAAGAGTTTTATTTAATTTTAATTAAAAGGTATTTAAAAAAAATAAAATTCAGCATTTTTTAAATTAAAAAAAATATGAAAAAAGGATTTATATGTTAATGTTATAAAAGATAAAGGACCAAAATGTTACAAATAAAAGATAAAGGAGCAAAGTGTTACAAATAAATAAAATAAAGGACCAAAATGTTACAAATAAAAGATAAAGGACCAAAGTGTTACAAAAAAATAAGATAAAGGACCGAAAATGTAATTTTGCCGAAATAAAATAGAATAATCATGACAAACTATTACTTTGGTATCTTTAATAAACAATAATTATTTCAAAATCTGTAGTTTGAGAATAATTTATTGAAGAAATTAGTTTAATGCTTTAAGATTAGTCACTAAAAACAATTTCAGACTCACTATTAAATAATTTGTGCAGCTTTATTTGGACATGCAATTTGTGATGATATTTTCAGCCCAAGGTCGTTACTTGTCTCGCCATCTGCATCAAGCTATTAAAAATATTATTGGTAGGGCTATTGATGCTGTTGCTGCTACAGGGCTAGACCCCAACAGGTACATATAGATCTAGCTTCAAATAACATGTGTGATGGGAAAATTCTACAGTGGACTACTTTGATAGGTGGTCTATCGTGGATCGATGCTAGAAAATAATTTAAAACTAACATTGATAGACATCGCCTTTCAGAGGTAGAAGCTCACAGTCCTTTGTCACGGATGAGACCACGATTTTATCGATGTTGGTTCAACAAAAACAAGGAAAAACGAACATTTGTACTCAAAATTTAAAACTCACTGATATTCAGTTTTCCATGTTGTTGTCGAACTGACACTGGTCAGATTACCATCTCAGTCGTAAAAAGAACCGTGAGTTTCTACTTTTGAGGGTCATTGTCAATCATCATTAAAATTTCAAATGATTTTTGTACTCGTCCACCTCGCAGAACCCACATGGGTGCTAAAGGTCATGCATGTTTTGGTTTGAGAAAATATTTTCTATTTTTATTTTAAATGCAAAACTGGCACTAATTTTTATTTTATTTCCTGTTTAAAATATCTGCACAGAAAATATAAGAAACTTAAAAATAATATTTCACTAGCTACAGTATTTTAAAATCAGAAAACAGTGTAAAAACAATTACCAATTTTGATATTAAAAATGAAAACAGAAAATGAAGTTATTTTTCTTAAACCAAACATGTATTATTTGAAAATGAATCTACAACTACTCACATGAATAGATTAATGATGTGACTATCCATTTGTGTTTTCTATTGCTTCATAATACTAATCCAAGAGATTTGAATGGCAGTGTCTTGCCAGAGGATGAATGGTTTGTTGAAGTTTGTGAAATAGCTATAAAGATGATTACTGGGAAATCTGCCTTCGACGATGTAGAGGAAAATGCTTATAGTCCTACTGCTTCAGCCCAAGCATGATCAATGTCATCAATTCATTCTCAAGAAAAGGGATTATAGTTTATCCACTTATTCTGGCATGTTGTAGAGAGCAAAAGAGAAAGCAAAAATTGAAGTTTAGAGTTAATGTTAGCTACTTCTACATTATCTTTCATACAAAATATATAACCATCGCTAATTGATTAATTTTAGATATGCCACATTGTCACATTATTCAACTTCATCGATTTTAAGAATCTAAGGTTCATGAGGCATGAGAATATATTAAAATAGAATAAACTTGTTAAATTCTGTTTACCACTCTTGTTAAACCCCATTCACTCTTAACAGTGATGTAAAAACCTGCACACAAATTAAGTTATTGTATTCTATAATGATCATGATGGCGTCTGTCACAAATGAATTGTTGAATGAAGTGGAATTACTAAAGGAAAGGAGAAAATATATGGAATGTGTTGAAAGAAATAGACGAAAGATATTCAGATATTAGCCTTAAATTTGCAGAGGCCGACAGAGAAAGATAATGTTATGGTTCTACGTAATAATCACAAGAATGGTAAGGACTAGAATTCTTTTTAGGTGTTGTTACTCACAAAACGGATGTGGGTTATGTATGAAGCAAACAGGATATCATAGTCCTAATGGTCTGTTCAAACTTAACCAATAAATTTCACTTCAGTCGTGACCTATATCTTGCAAGTCAAACAACATTTTCACCTCACCCAAATTTTCTTGATCACTTAATATGTGTTTGTTTTCATGTCAAGAGACTCTACCGAAGGTTGAGTTGAAGCTTATAAGTGTAGCTTTGTAACGATTGTGTGTTAATAAGGCATATGAATATGACCGTGGTTCAAAGTTCAAACAGACGATTGGTCCAAATTTTCAGCTCAAATAATACATTCACATGGTAGCCATTGGTTGTTGCCTTTTATATGAGATAGGTAATGTACCAAATGGATTATCAAATTACATTTCAAAATGTAATTAAACCCAGGATCATATAATATAAATCTCCATTCCTTTCTCCAGTGATAGATTAATGTGCCTGATATTTTCTTCTATCACTCCAGACCAGCTTAGTTTGTCCTCCACTTGCGCTCTTCCCAAATGTCAGTGTCTGCCATAGACATAGACTGAATGCCAGTGAATAATATAACAGCAGGAAACATGTAGTCTAGTATAATGTCACTAATCCCCAAAAATAAAGACCCTCTATACAAAATCTCACGAGTTTGTTTTACTTTGTACGCGAATATAACTTTTTACACGTGCATCTAATCACATTTTACCATAATGTCATTTTGTTTTATTATTTCTTAAAATGTTTTTACAAATTTTTACATAGAAATACTAAGTTATGATTGGGTGCATGTATATAACTATTTTACTCTCTCTATGCGTATTCATTAGACTCATATCTTAATTGTCATGCATAAATATAGTTGATTAGAACGTATATACCCGCAATAGCAAATATCAATTCAATTAGATGGAAAACGTACCTTTGTCGATCTCTTGTCATTGGGAGTCCATGTAGATAAGGGAACGGAATATCTTCCTTTCTTGGCTGAGTTTGAAGATTGTCCAGATTGCTTTTGTCTTTTCTGTTCCTGAATATTTCCTGGTGTTTTACTAGGTTGGTACCTAAAGGACTCAAGTATAGAGGGACTTCTCTTCTTAGAAGCTTTCGAAATATTCCCTTGATACCCAAAATAAGAACTGATATTCCCACTTAATGCTGATTTTTGACGCAATTTGCTCTTTTCTTTGACTTTATTAATAAATTCAGTTGTCCAAGGGGAATTCTTTAACGGAGTACCTGACCTACGGACACGTGAGAGTGGAGTTTCACTCAAATATGACATTCCCTCCTGGAAGGTTATTCCACCTAAATTTCTTACTGGAGTTGAATCAATGTTTCCATGCGGATTGAAATCAAGAGGAAATGCATCTCTTCCAAAATCTGGTTCTGCATGGTGATCAACTTCTCCTGTATCTTTCATAGATCTCCATATTGAATTGGTTTCTGGGTGAATGCTGTTATCAAATGACAATTTCCTTACAATTTTACTGTTTCTCATATGATCTTTCTCTGACTCAGTTATCAAATTTGGGAAATACTTGGTGTCAGAAATGGAGAAGCTTTCATCTAATAGAGGAGTATTAGTCAAGTTAACCACCTCACCTCTAATGTCATCATGCAGCTTCTCAAAATTACCAAGGCTGTGCCAATTCAAACCAGTATCCATTATTTCATTTTGAGAAAACTTTCTATTTTTCAAAGATAAACTGGGCTGTTCTAGCTGCTCTGACATTTGGGGAGCTCTGCAGTTCCACGGTGACTGGGAGACTCGGGATTTTCCCATTGTTGTCTCAATGTTTCTTTGCTTTTGGCAAAAGGTGTCATTCATGCCCAAATTATCTTTTCCCAAGTCTCTGGATCTCCCAGCATCTCTTGACATACCAAAATCAAAATGATTTTGCAAGGTAGACGAATCTGGGGCAGCCTGAACTTCTTGGTTCATTGTCTCGAATTGCAACAATTCATCAAAACATAGTTCATCATTCTGATCAATTATCACTGGGTTTTTTCTTTTTCTTTTATTGTCAACTTGATAAAAGCGGCCCCTATCTGAGTCTGGACCAGAAGATACCGAAGAGGAGCAGTCTGTCATTATGGATTTTGAATCCTCACGTTCCCCATATCTGCAGAAAACACCGAGTAGAGAAAGACTTTCTTCTGGAACATGATATTTTTCTAAAACACACATCCTTTGTTCATGTGACCACGCAAGAAACTCATTAAGTGTGGCCTCTAAAGATAGTATAGAATGTGCTGTTAAAGGATTTATTCCAGGAAATTGTGTAAGAAATGACTCTGCTAGAGTTACCGAATCAGGCATTTTGGGATACAGACCCTTTGTCTGAATGGCAGTACTCTTAATGCAATTTACCATAATCTCATTGGTCAATTCATGTGAGTACGAGAAAAAAATCTGCAAATCAATTCCTAGACTAGTTGCTGCTGCATAAAGTCCATCCGAGGACTCCATAACAGTTGAAAGAAAGTTAAATTCTCCTTCAAAGACCTGAAAGGGGAACAAAACATGTTGAAACCAGTTCTACGTACAGATGGTCAATAATATATTAAACAACGACCATATAGCAACAAAATCAGATTCAGCAAGCTATGTTTATCGATTCAATGGTAATAAAAGCTTATATCTTCCATGCATATATAATACAAAATTCTCGATGATGACAATGATGAAAATACATTAATTCCCCTTCCCATTGGTGCTTATATTAGTATGTTTTTATACAGTTAGACACTAATCATTCGAAGGGTCTAAGGAAAGTTCTAAAATGGAAAATCTGAATGTCAGCTCCCGTGATTGACATTTTTTCTACCAGAAAAGCTGTCAAATATTAACTAAAGGAAATACAATTGTATTCAACATCTATGTAATTTTTCTCAAACCCCAGTTGACACTGCATAATTTTATAGAAGCAACTGAAAAGAAAATCACATAACGCTAGTGTAATTAATATGAAAAACTGATTACCAGAAAGCAGCTGCGAAAGTAAAAACTAAGCAATGGCAGAACATCGGTTGCAATACTCTCAATATATAAAGGTAAGCTTGAAGATGCCTCATTCGCTGGAGTTGCTTTCTTCCCAAGGTTTCTACTATCATACCATGCCAAGCAAACTGCTGAACTTAATATAATATCCACTGGTAAATCTAAATCACGTTCGACAACTTGAATTCCTCTTTTTTCCATTGCAAGAATTACTTGGTAAGAGCTTCTTCTAGACACTATCATCTCCTTATCTACATTTTGAGTATTTACAATAATAACTGATCCAGCAAAAGACTCCAAGCTTTGATGGCCATAATCAGTTTTCACAGCAGGAATTAGAGGCACCAAATTATCTGCTTCGAGTGAAGTCTTCGAAGATTTGATATCATAGCTTTGTTCCACAGGATAAAAGTTCAATAGTCGCTCAAACTTTCGCTTCACCATACTTTCCTTGTGATTGGAAATAAGAGGAGTCTCGGTTTCCTAGCAGACAACCATTGTTAGTTTCATGTGTAAGTTTTTAATATTCTTACATATTGATTGGTAAAGTATAAGCCAAGAAATACGAGTAACAATTAGGTGATGTAGCTAATTAAGTAATACGAGTAACAATTAACTGAAAGCATTTGATTTCGACATCTGTATCACATTGATCCGGGGAATTGTTCCTAATAAAAGCCTCTCTTTTCCATTGATTATTGTTGATTTCTCTTTCTAATACAAGTTTTGTCTATCATAAACCATATTCAAGTATTCCTGTTCTAAATTAAATCGTAAAACAGGAGATACAATATCATCTGATTTTATTGTAAAGTGTTATACTCTAACTGTAGAAATTGTGCAACTAACAGATATATAATCAGAAATTTCTCCTTTCAAAAAAATAACCACAAACTTCTAGATAAGTTATTTCGGTATTCATTTGCAACATCATATATAGTATGTATAATCTAGATTCTATAAGCATTAAACTATCCAGAACCACACAGAGGATTACCAGCAAGATTTCAGTATATGGAGGCATTTCAACACCTTCACAGAGTGCTTTGAGAACGGCATGGTCATCCAATTCAACCATCAAAAAATGAAGATTAGGCAATCCAACCGAGTTTGATGAAAGTTCAGATATTCTAGATGAGCCATGTGAACCACCATATTCCAAGATAATGCTGAATTTGTTGAATGGAAATAATGGAGAAACATGCCTTCAATTAACAAAGCAACTACTTAGGTTCATAGCAGAAGTATATGACGTAAAATGTTCTACAAAATAGCATTTTACTTCAATTAACAAATAAACTACTTTGTTTCATACCATAACGTATGATCTAAAAATATCAGTAGCACCATCAGGTTCACATTTCATATTTCAAGTTGCATGCATTTATTTTCATTAACAACAACAATCAAAGTTTTCTTCTACTAGGCAGAGTCTACTACATGGACCAAATAATGTCAGTGTCATGTCATGGGATCGTATTTAAAGATATACTTTTTAATGTTGTCAAATAAGAGCTATAGCATAATGCAATTTGAACACACCGCTGTTGTTCCGCGAAGCATAATTTAGAACAAAGTGTTATCAAATAGTGGCTACAGCGGTGCTATAATGCTTTAATGTTGCAAAATTTAAACAAACTGCTATTTTCTGCATTTGACAATACTGAATAAAATATCCTGAAAAAAATGCTTACTTGAATGACACGAGCAAGCAGTCTGAGCTCAGAAGTTCCGTCACTTTAGTATGAGTGTCCTCAGGCAGAAGATTATTTGCAAATGGCTGATTTCTGTAAGAATTATTTAGTTCGCCAAATGATAACCCCAAGGAGAGAATGAGATTTTTCAAAGACCACCAGAATACTTCTTCAGCCACAATTAAAGCTTTCAAACTATCCCGTTTGATGTTTGCCTGCAAAATTTCTTTGACAATTGTCAGTGATGGGTGTGCCATGGTAATATTTTTTTCCATCTTCCTGTTTTCATCTTTGATCAAAGATTGGAGGATGCCTAATCTTGATTTCAAGTAGTCCGTGTTTTGACATAGTTTTTCCAGATACAAGCATGCTGGTTTGAGACCATAGAAACATAAGTACCAAACTGCCTGTTTAATTGCACTTAACACAATAAACGCCATATTATTTCCATTTACATGGAATTCAATCAGCTTGTGCTTTTGAAGACTCAGAAAATCAAAATAATGTACATCTGATTTATGCGTCTTTGTCAGCTCTGTATCACTCTGCAAAATAGCCAGATAGCTTTTTTCAAAATATCTAGCAAGGGCCACAATATTGTCTGATAGCTTTACTCTATGCAGAACAGTGTGCCATCCTAGTGATTGTAGACCAGCTTTCGATACGGTGGATGGAACATTTGGAATATTAACATTAGCATTGGTGGAATCTACTGCAAAGTGGCAACTCCCCTTAATGGTTGCTTTTTGAGGATTTAAGAAATAATCAATGTTACTGACTTCTGACATAGACTTAAATAATAATGATGCCCTCTCTGCATTTCTTTCAGGTAATTGTTCCCGATATCCTTGATTTGAAGATCCATTTTCTATAACTTTGCTTGCTGAAAATTCTGCAGGCTGATTTTCAAGCTGAGAAATGCCATCAGAAAGTAACTTCTGCAACTCTTCACTTTGTTGAAGGTCGCATTTACCTGTAGTATCACCATGGTTGCTGATTTCTGGCATTGACTTAAATAATAACGAAGTATTCTGTACTTTTTTTTCAGGTAACCGTTCTTGACATCCTTTATTGGAAGGTCCATGTTCTAAGAGTGTGCTCGCAGCAAATTCTACAGGCTGATTGTCAAGCTGAAAAATTCTATCAGATAGTAAATTCTGCAACTCTTCACTATTTTTAAGGTCGCATTCACCTACAGTATCACCAAAGAAAACCAAATCAAATATCATTTCTGTATCGTCAAAAGATTTTCCTCTGAAATCATGGTTGTTGATATCTATCTTTGCCCATATGTTCTGATACCAATTAGATATATTGTAATTGCATTTATCTTCTTCCAGTAGATCCCAGTTCAAGTAAATTCCATCAGATGCATATAAGGGCAGGGTCTTCACATTCGAAAATAGTTCTCCAATGATATCATGCACATTTATCATCTTTTTGTGATCAGAGATTACTGGTACAGGCAATGATTTGAAAGTGTCATCTATTAGTGCCATCTCATTACTAACAATCAATTCATCAAAACTCTTAAAGTTAAACTCTTTCTTGAACATCCTGTCACTTGGTTCAAGATCATCCGATGCTTTTGTATCATAAAAAGCTTCAAAGGTATTAGCCATGTCCTCATCAAGGAACACGAACTCCTGGAAGGTAATTAGATTCACTAATAAATCACTATCAGCGTACAATTTCCCATCCAGAGCAACATTCCCACCCACATGTTCATTTTCCAACATATTTATGAAATCTCTTTCAGGAAATAGATCGGATAACACCAAACTCTTCTTTGATACACAGTCTTCTGAGAACAACTTCACCATGTCATGCACTTTTGAATCCAATAGTTCATTTCCCGCTGTTATGGACTGGTATCGTTCATCAAAAATTTGAGGTTTGAGATCTCCAAAATATGATTCAATAATATCTACCATAGATAAGCTTGTGGGAATTCCCAAACTTTCCTCATCCACTTCCAAAATTAGAAATGTCTTTTTGTCAGAGTGTGGCAGGGGCTGAACAGAAATATTACCTTCTAAAGTGTATGCATTATCCCCCTTCAGGTACTCAGAAATCACATCCTCAACCCTTGATACTGATTCCAGATCCTCGTAAGGGTACTGCATTAATGACTCGGGCATGAGCATTTCCTGCAAGGAAAACACAGGAGCTTGTTCTAAAAGAAATTCGGAGACAAGCACACATGAATAAAGAAAATTTGAAATCTTTGCTCATGTCCTATCACTATATAACATATGTTCCTCAAAATTCATTCAAGCCCACCCTTTTTCCTGAATGGTGCAAGTCAAAAACTAAAACAAAGTCTACCTAGCTCCTCCGTACTGCAATGCAATAAACACACCCTAAATTAATACTCGTATCGAGATGTATTATACTTAATGAGACTATATGATCAAAGTTTACATGAATAAAGCAATTAGCAATATAATTAATCCAATAGAAAACTATCAGACTCCTTCACTGAATCTATATACAGTTCATACTTAGACAATGCAAGCCCACAAACCTACAGCGACAGTACAAGCTTTAATAAAAACTGGTGAACATAAGAGTGCCCATATATTATAGCGTAGTTACCATGCTATTTTCAACCTTTGGAGTCTGAGACAGCATTTGCATCCGCTCCTTCTCGGTGAAGCATACATTTTCCTTTTAAATACAAGAAAAAGGTGAGGATTGAATTATGATGCTATAAAAGTACTAGAAGTTAGCATTAGTGTTGTCAAATAGCAGCTAGAGTGGCGCTATAGTATAGCACAATTTAAACAAATCGATAATGTTTCATGATAAGCTATTTAATACAAAGTGAGGTTGAAACATGGCAGTACAGCACTATAATGTAGTGGAATTTGAACAAATCGCTCGCTTTGTAAGTTAGCATCAGTGTTGTCAAAAACGGCTATAGTGTATCACAATTTTAACAAATCGATACTGTTTCACAATATGATATTAAAACAAACTGCTATTTCCCCCGATCCGAAACACACAACACTAGTTAGCATATACTAACCCTTTAAAAATACAATGGACTAGGAAAAATGAAATTGTTTGTTTGGTTTCACTTCAAGAAGGACCAAAATTGATTCTAAAGGAGTAGAATTGATTTTGACATGTTTGATTTCTTTAAAGTAGACTTGATTCTACTTGAAGGTAGAAATTGTAGCTTCTAATTCTAGCTAGAATTGATGATTTTTACACACAAATTCATTTATTTTTAACTCAATTCTGCTCGGAATCAATTTTACAAAATCAATTCACTCAAAATCAACTTTTCTCACCGCAAAATCAAAGATACACTAAAACAAATAAATACAATAAACATAACAAGTTATCTTTATAACTACAAAATTAGAAACATGCATCTCACCAAGAGTGCATCCAGTTGCTCAGGTGTTTCGAATTGAATCGGTTCATAATCGACTTCATTCTCATCACTACGAGTAACCGTTTTACTCTCCTGCAAACAATATCCAATAAGATCTCACCAAAATAAATAAAATAAATAAAAATTTCAAAGCACAATAACCGTTACTGTACTTTGGAAAATTCAATATCAGCATCGGAGATATAATCTTCGAAGATAAAATCAGCTTCTCGCTGCAACACAATCAAAACATTCAAAAACAACAAGCACTTAGAATCTCAATTTTCATAGTGAAATGAAATTTTAACAGTGAAAAACAAAAATCAACAGAATCTAAATCGGAGAAACGAAACGTGGAGTGAATCACTGAAACTAACCTCGCCGCGATTATGATAATCGGCAACGGAGGAAGTGCGATCTGGATTTGGAACTTCGAGATCGTGTGATTGGAGGTGGATTTTGTGAGGGAGAACGGAGGAGAGGAAAGAGGAGAGTGCGGATTGGATAGGGAAGGGATCGATGTGGAGGGAAACGTCGGGGAAAGGAGAGTAGAGGAGGTGGAGGTGGTGGTTGACGGCGGAGGAAGGCGGAGTAGAGAGGCGCGGGACAGGGAGGTGGAGGAAAGGGATGGTTTCGTGACGTTGGGATGATGGGAGAGTGAAGTAGTCGTTGTTGAGAAAGCGAGTTCGCATTTTGAAGAAAATGGAGGTAACGGAAACGAAATCGAATTGAATTTGGCGCTTTATTTTCTATGTTTAATATTTATAGTACACTGATTCATATACACATGTTAATTACATGAACAATTACCATTCAAAAAAAAAATTACATGAGGAATTTTTTTTGGAAAATGCTATTTAGCAAGAATTTTTTGATGCAAGAAAGAGAAGAATAAATCCTCACCCTTAATTACATCCATAACCACCCATGTTTTCCACTAAAAAAGAAGATTAAATGACATCATCCTTTAAGATTTTGCCATATGTTAATTCTTGCATTTCTTGTGTAAAAATTTCATGCTAAATAGCAAAGCTCATTTTTTTTACTATATTATTGCATGAGGATTAATAATTGGGAGTTTCTATAAATTTGAATAGATAGATTTGATTATAAAAAAAATTGAATAGATTTAGTTTTTAAATTAATAAATTAACAATTATTTTTATAGATTAAAAAATTTCATAAAAAAAATTCAATATTCACAATTGTGAGTGTTTAAAATTGGAAACAAATTTTATTTTATTTTTTACGACTTTAATAAATAATATTTAGTTATTATAATTTTTTAAATAATAAAAACATTCTTTCAAAAAATACTCACTTGCCTACTAATTTAATAATTTAAAGACCTAATATACATGTATATATATATTCGAATTTTTAAATGTATGGTAGAAATTCTCCTAATATCGATAATAATTTGTTAAAAATAATGGGGTTAGCGTTTTCCTTTTCTAATTACAATCTAATTAATGTTATAGGTATTACTCCTAATTTGTTATTATTCACTTTCTTTTTGTAAGTACACAAAATGGTAAATATTACGGAAACTCATATAAATAACTGTAAGATTTAGGTTCAAAATTTTAGGTTCAAATTAGGATGAAGATGTTAGACCTATAATTGAACTTCAAAAGGAGAGAACCTGAGTTAGTGATGAAACACAAGAAATGATGAGGTTTGAGTTCTGTTTCTCAATTTTGAAAAATTAATTTTTTTTCTTATTAACACAAATAATTAAAGGGTAAATAGGTCAATACCCCCTGCAAAGTTGGTGTATTTTGCGATACCCCCTGTAAAAATATTTCTTGTAAATACCCCCCTATTTTCTCAAGATTCCCTATTTTACCCCCCTGAGTGCACACCGTGGCAGTGAATCTCCACGTGGCGTGTCCACATAGATTTTTTTGCCACGTGTCATGTCCACGTAGGATTTTTTGACACGTCATTCCCTAAAAAAATTTTTTTTTTTTAAAAACAAAAAATAACATTTATTTATTTGTTATTTTTTATTTAATTCGTTATTATTTTTTTAATAATTATTTTTAATAACATTAATGTTTTGTTTTATTTAAAAAAATTATTTTTTATTTTAAAAAAAAAGATTTATTTTTTTTTTAAAAAAAATAAATTATTTTTTATTTAATTTAAAAAAATTATTTTAAAAAACCGTTCCTTTTTGTTTGTTGTTTTAGAAAAACAAATTTGTTTCAAATTATTTGTTGTTTTGATAATTTGAGGTTATATATTGTCTATTATACCCTTCTTCCGAATTTTTTTTATTGACTAAATTTTATATAATTTTTTTATTGTATCTTTTTTTTTACCAAACTTCTTCATATAATCTTTTTATTGTATTTTTTTTTTACTAAACTTCTTCATATAATCTTTTTTTGGTGGTTTTAATTTTTTGAAAGAGATAGTGTGTGCAAAAAAATAGAAATTTTTTGGTGGATTAAAATTAGAGTATAATATATTCCAAAAAAATGGAATAATAGGAAAATAAAGTACAAAAATACACTTTCTTAATTTGGCCTATTTTTTCTCAAACAACAAACAAAAAGGAACGGAGAGAGTATTATTTAATTTTTTTTTTAAAAAAATTGTTTTTTTTTAAAAAAAATATATTTTTTATTTAATTCGTTATTTTTATTTTAATAATTATTTTTAATAACATTAATTTTTTGTTTTATTTTTTATTTAATTTGTTTTTTTTCTTAATTATTAATTTATTTAATAATTAATTTTTTAATAACATTAATTATTTTTTCTTAATTTTTTGTTTTTTTTTAATCATTTTTTTAAAAAAAAATAATATTTTTTTTAAGGGATGACGTGTCAAAAAATCCTACGTGGACATGACACGTGGCAAAAAAATCTATGTGGACACGCCATGTGGAGATTCCTTGCCACGGTGTGCACTCGAGGGGGTAAAATAGGGAATCTTGAGAAAGTAGGGGGTATTTACAAGAAATATTTTTACAGGGGGTATCGCAAAAAACACCAACTTTGCAGGGGGTATTGGCCTATTTACCCATAATTAAATAATATATTTATCAAATCATTTGACTTATGTAGATGAACACAAGAGAGTTGAAAATAAACCAGAGTTGAAGATAAACCATAAAAAATATAAACAAAGTAAAATAGAAGGAGTATATAGGAAGAGATAAAACATAGTAATTTTTATACTGATTCACTGCCAAATAGTTAACTAGTTCAATCCACCTTTTCCAATGTGATTTGTTCTTAAACCTAGAGAGGCTGAACAATATAATCATATAACCCGATTATAGTACTTAAGATCCCACCAAGAAATTTTTTTTCTTTCAACCTGAAAGACTTCCGCCTAGTGTTCCTCCAGGATTTCCTACTCAATAGCCTAGCAGAGTCAACCTAACTCTTTAGCACTTAAAGAGACATCCTGCCACAACACTGAAGGGCTTCCTTGTTGACTAACAAGTTGTTGCCACTAACAGACTGATTACAAGATTTTTGTGAGCATGTATTAGTGTGCTAAATCTTATATCAATCTAAGCTTGTATTAAAGAAAAACTTAGTTGATATACACAGATCTAAATAACTCTCAACAAAGAGGATGTAATTATAATTCATTTTTCTAATTTATTGTGAGTTTCATGAAGCTTATAGTTCATTTATTGGATAAAATATGTTTTTGGTATCCATTTTTATAGGAAATTTTGGTTTTGGTCCATATATTTTAAAATCACACTTTTTTGTCCCCAATTAATTTTGTGTTTTGCTTTTGGTCCACGTGACAGTGACGGAGTGGACTTTTTTTACACGTGACATCCTATAAAGACTGCCACGTTAGTTTTTTCTTTTTAAAAAAAAAATATTTAAAAAAATCAGAAAAACTCTTCTGCTCTTATGGTTGTAATTTTTTTTGTCTTTAGAAGATTTTGAGAACCAAAGCGCAAAATTAATTGGCAAAAAAAGTAATGATTTTAAAATATAAAGACCAAAACCAAATTATTTCCTATAAAACTAGAGACCAAAAACATATTTTACCTTTATTTTTTGTTCTTGAGAATGATGCATGCCTTTTACCTATATACCAATATGTTGAATGCTTATGATTAACATTAATGCGTTTATTTCAATACTTCTAATCTTTTTGTAAGTGTTATTTTATATATATCATCATCATAAGATGCACAAATGTATAAATACTTCTGAAAAGTTCAAACATAAATACTTTAGTACATTTCCATTTATACAAAACATCATGAAACTCATTTGTTGAGTTATCACGATTGCACGTATTGTTGGTGTATTGAAGTTTTGGGTATAAATTAATTGAAGATGAAAGCCCTTTCATAAGATTTAAAATAATTGATCAAATTGTGTAACATAATAGATACATATATGGATAGTCACCTACTCACATTCTCACCTAAGCACAATGATATAGGTACAAAACTTAGGCACACATATATTAATTAAAAAAATTTAAAGCATAAATAAAATAGTCACATCAATTAATATAATTTTAATAATTTTTTCTTTAATTTTCTTTTACTTATGTATATGTATCTAACACCTCTAATTTATAGTTGTGCCTAACTATGTATATTTCTCAGTCACCTCCTCACCTTACATCCCTAACCATGAGAGTTGCCGGTTTACTTGTGTCCATCTAAAAATAGTATTTAATGTTAAAAGATAGCATTGTTTTTTATGAAGCTTATTACTACTTCCTAGTAGTATTTTGTTCCTATTTTGATTTCGAATGCTTGAGATCATATAACCATGCTGTATAAGAAGAAGACACGTAGATAAAACTGGTCAACACGTGTCAAACGACAAAGACATATTTACTTACATCACACGTGTCACCATTTTAAGAAGCCACAACCATGCAAAGGTGGCAAAGCACAATATGATATTCTTTTGTTCTTTTCACTATAAACCCTTGTCTTTAGTCTTTAACATTCCCTCGTGCTTACTCAACAAGAATTTGACTAGTTACAATTTCTTTTCCAATCAAAAATCATAAGACTCTAGAACAATGCAAGAAGAACATCGCCGTCCCCATAATTTGGCCTCACAACAAGGTAAAAGAATTTAATTAATTGGTTAATTAGTTTGATTTGTTTTTGTTAATTATGTAATAATGTTATTAGGGCAAATTATGATCAATTTAGTTGAATAATTTTTTGCCATAGAATCTAATATATAATTAATAGATAATAGATTAATCATACATCTAATTAAATTATATTAGAGTAACACTTTTATACTTAATGGGCATGCATTTTTTTTTCATATTGTTAATTTGATATTTTTTGTTTATTTTTTGGATGTATAGTGGCACATGGTACGGAGGAACATCATGATGATCATGAGAAGAAGTCGGTTCTAAAGAAAGTGAAGGCAAAGGCTAAGAAAATTAAGGACACAATCACAAAGCATGGTCATCATGATGATAATGAACATGGTCATGGTCATGATCAATATCATAATCAACATATCCCTGATGATCATGACTTGGATGAAGAAGATGATGAGGATGTTCATGACGCAGAAATCCATGGTGCACCAAGTAAAAAAAAATTTCCTTTCATTTCTTCTAACACACAAGAAGTTATCATTAATTGTTCACTTCTTTAATTTTTTGTAGGATTGTTATTTAATTATTTATGTAGTGGTTTTTTTTAATAGCATTTATCTAGAGAATATAAGAACAATTTTTTTATGTATGCAAGATAAAAAAAATAAAAAAAAAAGATTGGACCCTTTACTACAAATTAAACCAAACTTTCAATTTTCATTTTGATACTAAGTAAATCATATATTTAGTCCATGAAATATGATCAAAATGTTTGGTCTGAAAATAACATATTTTAATTGTGAACACTTAATTTATCGGTGAAATTAATTATAGAACCTATCTACTTAGTAGGTCACATTATGAATATTTTAAAATGATTTTAGAATTATAATTATAAAATGTTAATAAGTTTGTTCCAACCTCAGTTTGAATTTGTTATCAAACATTTTTCACTTAATTTAAAATGTATTTTCAATATTACTTATTTAATGCATTTTCAAAAGAGAAAACCAATTTTAAAACTAGAATTTCCAAAGGAATCAAGAAATAATTTTGATTTTAAAAATATATGCTTGAATTAATTTTTTAATTTAATTTTTTTTTTTTTGCAGTTTATGATAGTGCTAAAGTTAGAAATGTAACACCAACTAGCAAAGTAAAAAATTCAGGGCAAGGAGTGAATTTTGGAGGAACAACTATTATGGGAGAAGAACATCATCATCATCATAATGAGCCAAGAGTAGTAGTTGTTAAATCAGCTACTGAAAATATCAATCAAAGTAAATTCAATGAGCCACCAAGAACATTTGTTAGGGAAGAGAGAACAATGGTGCAACCTAAACTTAATTTGGAGGAAGATCCTCATGCACCAGGAAGTAGATTTCAAGCATATGCTCCAGCTAATTATCAAACCAAAGTTACTGATCCAGCTGGGATAGGTAATTATTAAGTAACTAAAAGTAACTCGATTCATTAATTTAATATATTGTTAGTCATATACAAGTTTGAAAGATATATAATGGTCTAATTTGAGGAAATTGTTTCTTTTTTTTTATATATATAATTGAGGGCTAAAGCCCAAAAAATTTAGGGATATAAGAATTGGTGGTCATGATCATTAGATAGATACCACAAAACTAGTGGTCATGGCCATTAGATATATATGACACTGACGCACATTAGAACTAGAATGCAGACACACTAACACCAGACAATAGTGTAATACACACATTGGAACGTAGAGCCTAAAAAATTTAGGGATACAAGAATTGGTGGTCATGACCATTAGATAGATACCACAAAACTATTGGTCATGACCTTTAGATAGATATGACACTGACACACATTAGAACTAGAACGCAGACACACTAACACCGGACATCAATCAATAGTAATATACACATTGGAACGTATAGCCTCAAAAATTTAGGGGCAAAGTCGGGGCCGGCCCTCCCCTTGATAATTTAAGAAAATTAAATTGATTAAATGTAACACTTCAATTGTAGTCACAATTGCATTCAAATTTGGTCAATTTCTAATATTGTCTCTTGACTAATTTTCTAACAGGTGGTGCAGAGATTGACATTACACCAATTCAAAAATCTATTGACAGAATGACTGTACACAATGAACCAATCCCAAATTACCAACAACCAAAAACTTTTCCAACTATTTCTGAAACACAACACCATTCACCTTCTCTAGGAACTCACCACCAATTTTCTCCAGAAATTTCTGCACCAACCAAAACACCTTATCCATCATCAACCATAACACATACCCAAAATATTTTACCACAACAATCACCTGAAATCAAAACTCAATACCCCAAAAGCCATGATCAATTCACACCTGTTTTTTCTACTTCAACACAAACTCAACACCCTATTACTCATGACCAAAACTTGCCACATTTTGCTACAAGCCATGATCATGTCACACCTAATGCTGCAACAAAAACTACTTCAATGTTGTTACCAACTGAGCCTAAACTTCATCATTCTTCTACTACAAGTCATGACACATATCTGCCACTATCTTCCGGCGGTGTGATGGAACCTCAACACACTTCTGCTACAAGTCATGGCACATTTCTTCCGGGTGTGACCGAATCTAGATACCCTTTTGCCGGTAGCCATGATCAGTTGGCTAAACCACAACACTCTTCTGCCACAATCCATGATCAATATGTTGCGCCGTATTCTAGTGCAACTGAGCCTAAACTTCAACACCAATCTGCTACAAGCTTGCCACAACATTCAAGTGCAATGAAAACTCAGTATCCATCTGCTGGAAGCCATGGACAGTTTAGATCAGAGTTACTACCAACTGAACACCATTCTGCTACAAGACATGGCCAACATATGCCGCAACCTTCGAGTGGAATGAAAACTCAATACCCTTCAGCTGGAAGCCATGATCAGTTTACACCAGGGTTTTCTACCAACAATAGTAACATGACAGTTGAAGAACAACCTCAGTTACATCATGAATCAATGGAGAACTCATCAAACCAAAGCAACAATAGTTATACAGACAAAATCTACTCTGCAACTTCTGCAATTGCCGATAAAGCTGCAGATGCAAAAAATGCAGTTGCTTCGAAGCTTGGATATGGTGAACAAGGAGAAACAAGAACTGGTGAAACACCTGCAAATCAGAGCAGTTACACAGATAAAATCTACTCTGCAGCTTCTGCTGTCACTGGCACAGCCGCCGTTGCTAAAAATGCAGTTGCTTCGAAGTTTGGATACGGTGAAAAAGGCGAAGGCGAAACCACTGAAACTGGTGAAGCACCATCTGACCAGAGCAGTTACACAGACAAAATCTACTCTGCAACATCTGCAGTCACTGACAAAGCCGCCAATGCTAAAAACGTGGTTGCTTCAAAGCTTGGATATGGTGAAACACCGTTGAACCAGAGCAGTTACTCATCTGCAACATCTGCAGTAGCACCGGCGAACCAAACTAGTTATACAGAGAAAATCTCATCAGCAACTTCTGCAATAGCAGATAAAGCTGCATCTGCTAAAAACACAGTAGCCTCAAAGCTCGGCTTTGGCGAGAAGAGTGAGACCGAAACCGAGACACATTCAAATGTAACATCCTATGAAGAGAACAACAACAGCAACAAAAACAACTCTTCTTCTTCTACACTGTCACCTGCAGAATATGGAAAGAAAATTGCAGTTTCCTTGACAGAGAAGTTAGCTCCGGTATACCAGAAAGTTTCTGGTGTAGGAACTGAAAGAGGAAGTGGGGGTATAGAACAAGATAAAGGGGTGTCAATGAAAGACTATATATCTGAAAAGCTAAGACCAGGTGAAGATGATAGAGCACTTTCTGAAGCAATTTCTGAGAGTTTGTATAAGAAAAGTGTAGATGAGTCAGTGGAAGATGTTTATCATAATGATGAAGGTAGAGAAGTGAGGAAAGTGGTTTCTGATGCTGTGCACAAGAGAGGTGATGATGATGATGAGGGAAGGGAAGTGCAGAGGCCAAGAGGGAAGGTGACTGAGAGTGAAGAAGTGAAGAGAAGGTTAGGGGGTTGGGATGAGGAAATTAAAGAAGGTGACTTTGGAAAGGGTATGGTTGATATGGTTAAGGGTGTTGTTGGATCTTGGTTTGAGAAACCAGGAGAGAATGATTCAACTCAAGGTTAGTACTAATGTTTGATTCAAAAAGATCCTTAATTAGTTCCAACTCAAGGTTAAAAGTGTGTGATTTGATTTTTTTGGGTTGTTTTGTTTTGTTGTTATTGTAGGAACTGGAGATTTGTCTAAGAATAGTGGTGGAGAAGTGGGAAAGGTTCATCAAACTGCTGGTGAAAGAAGACTGCATGAGTCAACTAATTGAAGCAATGGTTACTTGTGTGAATTATCAATGATTCAATATGCTAAGTTTATGTAGATTTTGTATCTTGTTTTAAAGTCATGTTTGTTTAGATATGTTATTTTTAATATTATGATGTTATGTTACTCTTGTGGACTCTGTACAAAACTATGTTGCAATTAGGTTTAAAGGAAAAATATATTACTATGTATAACAAGTTAATAATTAAGTGCATATCTCTCTCTTTTCTACTCAAAATATTTTGTGTTTTCTGTAAATCAATTAATTTACAAAATTGAAAGATAATGTGTAACTGAGATTTTGGGAGTGTTAAATACACTCTTAAGAGTTAGAAGAGGAGTAACAAAAGCTACAAAAGTGAGATTTTGGTCTCATGTTTATTCTCTTAAAATAGTATTATTTTGACAATATTTATTCTGAGCAATATATCTCAATGTTTCTCTGCATCATTGGATTAGAATGACTTGGTGCAGGATCAGCAACCTCTTATCTTGTGTTTTTGGAAGCAACACAATTGCATGATCATCAAGAGGATGCTGATGATTGGTATCACGACCTGAACTATGGCTTGGATGGACCAACATTATAACTGTAAAATTAGAGAGGTGAAAATGTTTGATTTTGAAAGGGGATTATTTCATTAGTTTGATGATTGTTTTTTACCATATCTTGTTTGAATAAGGTCGTAATATAGACATATTTGAAGATAACATTCTCATTTTTGCCCAACAAGGTTATAAAAATCTGCGAGAAGCTACCGGCCGGATTGTATGTGCTAATTATCATTTAGCTAATAAGCCCGTAGATATTGAGCATTCACAAGGGATAATAAAATGAACATTAGTTGGTCATTAGTAGCATCGACAAGGGATAATAAAATGAACATATAGTTGGTCATTAGTGACCGAAAATAAAACAGATTTTTTTTAAAATAAAAACATGCATGTTTTTATTTTATATAGACGAAAAATAAAATTAATGTGCTGCTAATTTTATAGGGGTAAAAAATATATTTTAACTCTTTAAATTTTATTTTGCAATTTAGAAGGACGAAAAACATAATTAATGTGCTAATTTTAGACTAATTTTTTTTTCATGTTGTTGATGGATTTGAATTGGTTGAGGAGCCTTGAAAAATATGTTTGTAGGTTCATTTGAAAATGTTGGTTTGAATAATAATGAGGAAAATGGTTTTGGTTACAAAAGAAGGTTTTTAGGTAGACGATGACAGTAATTTCTACGGTATTTTTAGTATTATTATTAGTAGTAAAATGACCAAGACATGCCCAAATACAAAGAAAAACCTACGAAAGCAAGAAAAAGCATCAAGATAGAGTCCAAGATGCAAAAAGACAAGAAAAAGCCCAAAAAGTGAAGAAATACAGCATTCCATCGCAGAACGATGTGTGCCATCGTGCCACGATGAAAGCTCCTTGCACGCCAAGCAATCAGAAGAAATAAATCTTGAGAAAATCTTTCATCGCAGTACGATGCTTTACAACGCAGTACGATGGAGTTACTTGGCGCCCAACTTGATGAAATGCACAGGATCAGTTATAAAATTGAACTGAATTTTCACATCGCAGTACGATGGCCTTATCGTGCTGCGATGCCTTGCTGAGGCCCATTACGAAAACTATAAATAGAGCCTCTCTTTTATTGTTTTATTCATTTAGAAATAGTAGAACACTCTCTACTATAAGGAGAGGTTCAGAGGAGCTCTATTGAGTATAGTTTTCTCCCCTTACGGGAAAACTAACTCAGCAAGGTATGATTTCTTTAGGTTTTTGTATTTAGGTTATAATTTCTTTATTGTAATTTAAATATGTAGTCTTTATTATTTATGCATTAGGTTGTGGTGGAGAAGATGAACTCCCTGTGAATATCTGGAGTCTGTGATTGAGTCTAAGTTATAATAAATGATATTCAGTAATTATGTTTGTTATTTACTTTCGTGCACTTTAATAACGTATTCTCGTAATCTGGCCGGATAAGCGGGAGCGCCCATAGAATTGATATCAGGTTTTGACTTGGTGTGGTTCGGAACTCGTAGTAAATAATGCTAGGTGTATAGAGACGGTAACATCCTGAACTAGTCGTGAACTGAGCGGTTAGAGGAGGAATCATGCACTAGGTGTGATCTGAGCACTTAGAAGATGAACAGCCCGATACTAGGACCTAGAGGTTAATTGGTGAAGGTTATAATGCATGTTTATAAACAACTCACTTAGTAATTAGGGTATGTGACACATCGAGGTTAGGCTCTCGTAGGTACCTTAGCTGTTAATGTAGGGAAACTTTAATAGACATAGTGTAATAGTAAGGTATTACTACAACAAGGATAATTCACCGCCGAACATAATCTAAATAACTATGTTATACACCGGTCATGCCAAATATGAAGAAGGGAGGGAGTCCAACCACCACACCTAGCCTCTATATTTCTTGAATCTATTATATTTATACATTCTGCTTTTATATTTCTGCAACGCATTACGCTATTTGTATAAAAACCTTTTCCAAAAACCCAAAGCGAATGCAAACTATCACAAACTTAAATAACGCTAGTGAAGTTTCGGCACGATCCCCGTGGATACGAACTCATTCTATACACTAGAGTGTGAATTATTACTCGACGATAGACTGGTGCACTTGCCAGACCTCTGGTCAGTAGAGATGGTTTGTTAGGAAATGTTAGGAGGATCGATTTCGAGAGTGAAAATTGAGATTTGAATGATGACGATAATAGTTTTGGATGCGGTCAAAGGAAGTTTTCTGTTAGATATTGTTTGTTAGGAAATGTTAGGATTAATGTTGAGAGGATTCTCGAGGTTCTTCAAAGAGACGAGTTGGATTTTGATTTTATGTTGGCTTTAAATGAGTTGAATATAAGGCCGGTGTGGATTTTGGTTAGAGAGGTTTTGTATGCGGTGTTGAGAGAGGTGAATTATGATAACAAGACTAGTATTACAAGATTGGCTTATAAGTTCTTTTTGTGGTGTGATCAGAAGAAAGGTTATTGCCATATTGTTAATTCTTATCACTTGATTATGCAGATATTTGCCAAGTGTGATGATTTTAAGGCAATGTGGAGACTTGTTGATGACAAGCAAAATGGATTCCCTGCAGTTGGGATATCCCTGCATACACGCAGTTAGTGCATTGGTGACCGTTGAATTCTGATAGTAGAGTTTACAAAAATGCTTTTTTTTATTTTTGATTTTTTTTTTAAAATCTGAAGTAATGAGCTCGACATTTGAACCGTACTGTCCCGATGAATCGGTCACTGATGTGCTGACTCTGACTGTGTACTAAGAGTATCCCAAACTGCAGGGCATCTTGACTCTGACTATACTCACTTCCACATTTTTGCTTGCAGATGTTGGACCTAAAATTGAAAGCAATGGGGGAATCAGTTGTTGGTCACCTGGTATATTAGATAAATCTCTTTATATCTATAGAAGCAAGCTTATATGAGGACAAAATTACATGAAGCTACTATTGCCAAGAGTTAGATGTTAGGCTTTTTTTGTTGCTTTCCACACATTCTTAAGTCAGTTGATTTGCTTCAGGGATTTCAATGACAGCGATTTGTCGGCTAGATATTTTGTGACGAGTTAACATCTGATAGACAAAATCTGTCATCATGCAGAATATGGTGATGGATTTTCATGTATGAATGCTATCGCATTGCAGTATTGTTGTCATTAATGCCAATGGCTTCGAAGGTACGAAGAGGATGGCAACTATCATACCTGATGATTCTTTTAATCTTTATATTGGAAGCTTTAACTTCGACAACTTATTGCTATTTGTTCTTGTCGTATCTTTTTTCAAAATTTCATAGGTGGAATCCGAGAGAAACAATTTCCCTCGAGAAGACTTTTATGTAATTTCATAGTTCACTATATTTATTCAATTATTTCCCTCAGGGGCTGCTGATATATGTTTTTCCAGACTAGATTTCATATCATTTATGTAATTTCAGGGCTTAGTTTCTATCTGATCCTCTTGTCCTTAGAAAGATTTGATTCGGGTAAGGATCCTATCTTAATCTGACTATCTTTCGGGAAAAAATGCCGCTTATCTTTCATTATGTCTTATTTTCTATAATTTTCTAAAAATTAATAATAAATTAAATTGTGTATAAACTATTCTTTGGCTTGCTCACGGTGGTGGTCTACTAGTTATCTCACTTCTGCGGAAGATGAAATTCTCGGTCCTCTGATTTGTTTTGCCTCCACCAGCTGTTGTAACTCACGGATGCTTGGGACCATATTGCGCACCCAAGATATAGCGCCGGTATGATTAAGGGGCCTTAGAGTATATTAAGGGGTTTGAAGAGAATTCACCATTGTTGTATAGCAAAACATTTTAAGTGGATTCTATACCTGTAGACCGATACCTAAAAATGGTCTAGAACACTAAGAATAGTTAACAATTAACATCATCTTCTAAAAGTAGTTCACAATTTCTTCATTCCTACTATTGAGATGGCTCCTCCGTGATGGTTTGACAAAAATCAGAAAAACAAAATACAAGTTTTAAAGACAAATATTTGATTTTTCAGATTGACATTTATTATGAAATTGTCTCAGACCTATCGGGGATCAGAGAGGGTATGGAGATATCCGAACTACATCAAATACATTATGAAAAATAGAATTGTCAACTTGCAATTTTGCAAACTAACATCACAATACTATATCACCTATCAAATTTCTCAAATATATATAATAAATCTATACTAATATATAAAGGGGATTCAAATTTTTGGGATGGCTTTTTTGTTATTCCAATTTTACCCTTAAAAAATAACTTTCACATAAAAATAGATTTTCAATTTTTTTTAGTAAATAATTTTTTTTTCTTCTTAATAACTAAGCACAACTTCTACATAAAAGTAGGTTTTCAGTTTTTTATAGTAAAAATAAAATATATTTTTTCTTCTTAATAACTAACCATAACAAAAAAATGAGGTTACGTAGTTATCAATTAACAAAGTCTAATAAAAAGGAGATTAAGTAATTATTTATATTTGCACAATACAGAATATCGATCACACATGAAGAAAAAAAATATTGATTACACAAACGGGCACGGAACGTGCCGTGCCCGTTTGGCGGCTAGTTTATAATAATGAGCTTTTAACCTTTTTTTATTACTCAATCAGCTTCTATCTTTGAGAAAGAAAAAGGAAAATAAATATCAAATAAGAAATATCCCTACAATAAATATTTCAAAAAGGAAGAGGAGAGACTAAAATGCTTTGCTGATTCATTTACATAGAAAAAAATGCTTTGCTGATGAAGCAAAGTTGTACACTGAGTCATCTCCTGTCCCTCTCAAAATAATAATTTGACAACAATTTTTATCTGCACCAAATAGTTTTATTTTTAAGTTTTAAAAGAAGAATGAGATCGCCATCTCTTTTGGACTTTGGAGCTATTGACATTAAGAAATTGAAAATGACGTGTCCCGATGTCGGATACGTGCCCGTGTTGGACACCGTCACGACTCCAACATTTATAATTATATTAAATTGTGTTATTTTTTCAAATTATTATCAGTATCGACGTGTCAGTGTCCATGTCGTGTCTCCGTGCTTCATAGGAAATGAGCGAATTATTTGAATACTTGTTCCTCCTTCCCTTCTTTTGCTAACCTCAGCATAACTGAAGTCAATATTATAATAAAATGCCTATGGAATTTCATGACGAGAAAAAAATGTTAATTAAGGCATTATAATTTACTTCCCCTGTCTCACAATAAGATCACTTTATTAAAAGAAATTAAAATTTGTTATAGCAGCATAAATGTCGTTTTATTTTTTCAATACAATTATATATAAAATAATATTGTAATTTATTCCAATTTTACTCCCTAATTATAGTTATAAACAATTTTACTCACTGATTCCCAAAATCACTAAATAATAATGTAAATTGTCTTTTCTAGTCTCACTATGACAACAAAATTACCAATTAAATATCAACTTTTTAGCAGCGCAGCTGTTGTCCGTCTACCTTTTATTAATATGTAGTTGTTTCTCCTTTTCTAACTTATGGAGTCTTTTCTAGTCTCAAATCTACCTATTATGGAGTTGTTTCTCCTTTTCTAACTTTTTTTTTAGATAAAGGGTCAAACCCTAAAATATATATCAAACGAAAAATATAGAATAATACAAAAAAATAGGGGTACCAAACCAAAACCTTCTAGTTAACAAAACCTAAAATTAGGAAGACCATGTTGATTCCTAACATAATATGCTCTAATCAAAGGAGGGACTTCATTCCACCAAATATCATCTTGAATAGAAAGGCTCAGAGAGGCTAAGAGATATGCACAGTTACCTTCACGATAAATGTGAAAAGTGAAGAAAAACATGTTCTTGATCAAATGTAGGTATCTAGACCATGTTGGACATTTTACAAAACATACTTGAAAGGATGCAATGGTTGATTTGAAATAATATGTCTCTTGGTTTAGTCTTGCAACCTTTTGAGAATAAGAGTGAATCATAATATTATTTCATATTAATATTGCATGATATCTTTCAAGGATTGTTTCTCTTCATTAAATGATATGAGTTTCTCTATAAATAGAGATACTCATGAGACAGAAAAACAGATCCAACACATCGAAGAATCATGTTCTCATGATTCATATTCTGTCCAAAATATTCTAAATCATTTCTTTGTTTCTCTAGTGCACAAGAGTCAATGAAGAAACTTTATTATGTAAACTATCATTGATCGATATGTTTGATGTGATGCTGCAAATCATGTCAAAGTTTCCAAAGTATCCTGAAAGAAATTCGCAGGTTATAACCCATTTGCATCTAGTTTGCATAAACTGGTGCGAACGAATCTAACCTAAAGCTTAATGTGATACACACACTTTAGAATTTATGTGCATTGTTCATCATGTTCTTCATTATCTTCTTTTGTTCAAGTATTTGCAACAGACCCCCAATAAAAATTTCTCACAGACCATCTATTCTTTAAGAACTACGAAACAATGAAGTTATTCATAAAATTCTTAAAAGCCAATGTTGAGTCGGTCTCTAACCAAAGGTTTCTCCAACATTATAAGCTAATTCAATAGTATGCACTAGACTCAATACCTCAATATTTAAAGCACAAGAGATTCCAATGTTTACTGCAAAATTAAACCACCAATGAATATAGAATCAGAGTTAAAATAATAAAAAATTTAAATATTCAAATATTGCCACAAATACAGCAACCACAGACACAATTACTTTACATCAACATCCACGAGAATTGATCCTCTCAATTTACTTTTTCTCAATTTTCCTCAATTTTCACATCTCAATCATCAATCAACTTTTTCTCTTTTCTTTTTAATTAAAATATTGCTCTATATTTTTAATCCAATAGTCTAAAAACTAACATTATTTCCTCAATTTTGTATCAAATTGAGAGAATCCACTCTCCAACATCCACCTTCATCAAATAACATATATAGGTTGTTTACCCAAACAAAAGAAATAACATATAGGTATATGTTGTGGATACGGTACCGATATCCGATATAGGTACTGGTACGGAATACAATACTTTTAGAAAATTTAAGGTACGGGTACCTTAACAAAATATTAGAAAAATTATTTTTTAAATGAATTATTATCCTTATATTTTGGAGATTTATTATTTTTTGTTCATTGTCTCAACTATTTTCATTAAAAAAGACAGATATAATTAAAATATAATAAAAAATCAAAATATTTTAAAAGATTTTTCAACCTCAATATATTTTTCACATATTTATCACCTCAAATCAACCAAATATAAATGAATATGAATCAGTGCGTACCATACAAATATTATACCGTACCAGTACTACTAGTACGTACCCGATTCAAATATTTCACCATTTTAAAAGTACTCATACTTTATAGATGTAGGTTAAAAATATACTTAAGTAAAAAATCACAAATTTAGACTCAAACTGTACATATAATAATGTCTCTGTAATCTAAACTAAATTAACTACAAAATATACGTATATTTTACCTTCATCAACTTGTACGGATATTTTCTATTT
Organism: Trifolium repens; assembly: GCA_030408175.1. Classification (NCBI taxonomy): domain Eukaryota; kingdom Viridiplantae; phylum Streptophyta; class Magnoliopsida; order Fabales; family Fabaceae; genus Trifolium; species Trifolium repens. The sequence goes on from CP125846.1 coordinate 13,476,918, forward strand.
CAATGTACAATTCACAATCAATAACAACTGGCATCGATATTATCACAGTCACATGAGCCATTTGAGTAAATAGTAAAACAAAAGGAAAAAAACAAAATTAAAGATTATAGGAATAATTCGTACAACAAAACTATTAACATAATAGTAACAAAATTTGAAATTTCATTAAAAAATAAAATAAAATAAAATATAGTACTTTTTTTAAAAAAATTTCACCACCAGTTTAATCTGATTCGGGGATCAGTTTTGGCATCAAGTAGTTTTAGCCCCTCCCGATCGCAGTTGCGAGAAATCGAACTGTGATCCTCCATATCAAATTCAACGTCAATCACCACTAAACCAACTAATGATTGGTATAAAATACCGTACTTTTGTAACAATATTTTCAATGCAATTTATGATAAACTTAATAGACAATATAATTACTTTCCTATACCGAAAATATGAAACAGAGTAAAAGGGAAGAATTCTAAGTATTGTCGTTAATTCTTCTCATCATTCATAACCCATTTTCATCTTGGTAATTGAAGATTAATCAATGCTTACTTAAAAAGATCTTGAACATCACATTTGAAAATAAATTACAAAAAGTAAATAATAATAATAATAAAAGCAAAAATAAAATTATACACAATTTTTGCAGCTTACACTGGCTTCTCAATATAGGAAAAATACTCCAAACAAAAATTAGAGAAAAAAGAAACAAAATGAAAAGCTTTTTATAAATTAAAAAAAAAAAACAGAATAATAAATTAATAATACTAGTTATTTATTTCTTTTCCTCTTTCTTTTCCTCTTTCTTTTCTTCCTTTTTCTCTTCTTTTTTCTCTTCCTTTTTCTCTTCTTTCTTTTCTTCTTTCTTCTCTTCTTTTGCAGGACCAACAGAAACAATATCTACTTTTCCTACTTTCTTCAATTTCTTCACTATTTTCACTGTATCCATTGAACCAATCACAGTCAATTTCTGTTCCTTTACATCTGCAACAATTGAATCCACCCCTGTTCATAAAAATCACCAATAATTCATTAGATCAGCCATTAATTTGTTACATAATTTTTTTTTACATAAATAAAAATTCCCAGAATTAAAAATTTGATTTTGATTTTTAAGTTGCAAATCACCCACCATAGAAATTCAGGTAATTAATTAAAAATTTATTTTTTATTTTAATAATAAAAAAAAGTTTTTGTAAAATTACTAACCATAGATATCTGCAGCTGCTTCTATGGCTTTTTGCTTTGTTTTGTCATCAGTCATAGTTAACACCTTTAACACAACTTTCTGCTTTGAATCAATCCAATGAGAAAAACAATGGTAAATATTAAATAAAATAATGAAATTATTAGTAATTAAATAATTAAATAAATATATTTTTTATATTAAATTGTTAGCTAAATCATAATTCATAAGGATGTGCACAAGGAATCTAATAGAAAAGAAGAAATAAGTTATGAACATTAAAAAAAAAAAGTTAAAAAAAAAAGGGACAATACCTGAGCCATTTGAAGAGGAAATAGAAGGGGGGTGTGAAAATGAAAACAAGAAAGAAAATGAAGGCTAGAGAGAATTTTGATGAGGCTTTTGTAGAACCTATATAGTGGTGTGTAAAGGGTGGTGAGGTTTTGGAATTGGAATTGGAATTGGTTTTTCTTTTTTTATTTTGTGTGTGTGACTGTGGAGGTCACAATCAAAACACATGGACCCTTATAAATGCAATTTCTTTCTTGCCGCATTGTGAAGTTCATGAACAGTTCAAAGGACAATGTGTTAGGAGGGTTTGACATTGTGATGTCATCTACTCTAGTATGCCCATTTTGATTTTTATTATTTTAGTTTTTTTTTTCTTTCTTTCTCATTTCATTGATATTGTTATCTTTTCATAGTTGAGAATAAAAAAACTTGATGGAGAATGTTATAAGGGGCAACTACTATTCTACATCATGTATGGTTATTTTCAAATCTCATAGTAATTTTGTGATTTCTAGATTTATTAATGTTACTTTTTAAAGAATTGAATTTTCCATTAAAAAATATTACTCAGTTCATTTTTTGTTTATCTTTCATTCATGTGTAATTATCTTATATTTATTAAAATATAATTAAATTGTAAAATATCTTTTATTCAGTTTTTTAATTATTATTTTTTAGTAGTTATTTATAATACTACCGAAAGACCCAAATTCTAGTTTGTCTCCATATGAAGGCTTATTTCTTTAAAGGTCTAATTTAATGAAGCCTCCAAATAATCACAGATTCTATTCGACTCACAAATGACTAATCAAGTTCGTAACACCTTCCAACGACTACTTGATCTTGATAATGATGAGCATCATTCCTAATGACTCCTCTTCAATGTTCAATATTGACTCTCTTCAATGCTTATACAATATTTTATCCTCTTAACCTTTCACTCTTGTTGTTCTCATACTGATTTGAGCTTCAAAATGATTGCATATACCTCATTCGCTTGATGGGCCTAAGATCAATAACAAAAGAATGGAAATTTTTTTTTCTACCCCTACAATTATCACTTCACCCCAACATTTTTTTAAATATTCTCATTTTACCCTTGTTTAACTTTAATATATTTTATTATTTTGTTTTTTGTCTTATTATATTTTACCCTGGTCCGGTACACTGTTTACCCACCGAAAAACTGTACTGGTAAGTACATAAGTAGACCGGTTTGTAATTTCCACCGGTACACTTTTCCCAAGTGTACCGGTATGTATTTTCTGGGAAATTTTTTTTTTTACGTTACCGGTACACTTGTTTAAAAGTGTACCGGTATGTTTGTACAGTTGAAAAAAAATATTACTTTACCGGTACACTTTTTAAAAGTGGACCGGTATACAACAATTTTTCCATCTATACCGGTACACTTTTTAAAAGTGTACCGGTTTGATAAAATTAAACAGTGTATTTTTAAACAGATACGTATTTTTCTATAAAAATAACGATAACAATAACAACTGTATTTTGGTCTCTAACAGCTATACCGGGAATTTCCAGCTATGTATTTTTTGATAAAAACAACAACTGTACCGGTTTGAGAAAAAGTGTAGTGGTTTGTCATGACAATTTTGATAATTTCATTTTCTTCTTTTATTTTCAAACAGATATGGCTCAAACCGGCAATGCAGATCAAATGTCGGTAGATACTACAGATATTTTTACAACAGATGAAAAATTTGATACACGAGATGCTGTTCTTGAATGGGCTCGAAAGGTTGGAGATGCCAATAAAGTCAGTATTATTATTACAAGGTCAGATACAAAGAACGGAGTAAGAGGACGAAATGACAAGTTAATTTTGGGCTGTGATAAAGGTGGAAAATATGACTCTTCAGGAAGTTCAACAACAAGTGCATCAAAAAAGTGTTGATCAGGAACCCAGCTACTCAACTTATCTCCTAAAGATGCTATCCTTAATCCTGATTTTTCTCTATCAAGGCGTTCCTACATATATTTAAAAGAAAACGTTATCAATAATATGTCAACACTAAAATTGTTCAAATGCTATATAAATCATCTAATTTATTTTCAGGTATATATGATAGCTCAACGATATAACTTAATAAATAACAACAAAACAAACAATTGGTTACCTGACCAAGCCATATATAACGCGACACGTGATGTTCGTATCGTGTCAGCAGACTAACATCAATCGGTCCACCAGGCCATCCCACTGGCTGCTGCTCCTGACGGTCACGATTATCTTCCCGGTTCGGCTGTCGGTGAATAATTCTACCATCTCGTCCTCGGGTACGCGCCACTGAAAAAATAAAGTTAATTATTATTAATTAACTATAAAAAAAATCTGCTAAAAAAAAGAACATTTTAGCTAGGAAAAAAGAAATTGCTAGGGAAAATTGCTACAACTGTACCGTTCAAAAGTGTACCGGTATGAATATTCATAAAACTGCATACCGGTACACTCGTTCACAAGTGTACCGGTATGAATATTCATACCGGTACACTTGTTCAAAAGTGTACCGGTATTAATATTCATACCGGTACACTTTTGAACAAGTGTACCGGTATTCAGTTTTATGAATATTCATACCGGTACACTTTTGAACAAGTGTACCGGTACCTATATTTCAAACCGGTCTACTTGGACGAAAGTGGACCGGTAAACTTACTTTTTCGCTTTTCTCTCTACACCGGTACACTTCTTTTACCAAATGAGTGAAAATGAATTTTTTTCTACTGTTTTACATTATATATGAGGGCATTTTAGTCATTTTACATGTAAATGTTGGGGTAAAGTGATAATTGTAGGGGTAGAAAAAAAAATTTCCCAAAAGAATAATAGTAACATTTTTCATGTTTATGTGTTAGTGTACAAAAGACTAAAAACAATGTATGATTAGTTTTTTTTTGACTAATTAAAGTCAAATAAAAAATTAAAACTGAAAAAAAAAAGTGCCAACTCTTCGTATATAGTCAAGTTAAATCACCATGTGATGTGTGTCTTCACAATATTTATCATCTTTCTCACAACTTTCTTGTTAGTATTCTTCTTCATTAAATGAAATATATCCACTCCTTTTAAAACTTGGAAAAAAACTCTGTTTGGTCCGGCTTATTTTATACTTTTTTTTTCTCCTTAAAAATAATAAAGAAGGAAAAAATTGTATTTAACTTCACTTTTCTTTATTTTTTACTTCTTTATTTTATTTTTCTAATACTTTTAAGGAGAAATAGTGCCAAATATAATTTTATATTTTTCTATTTCGTTTAAGCAGAAATAAAAAAGTAGAAAATAAGCCAGGTCAAACGGGTTGGTTTGACACTTTTTAATTTTTTAAACATTTCATTCATAGAGAAAGTCTATGTTGGGCACAACCCCAACACATCATATTTAGAGACACACTCATATTAAACTAAAAAAGTTATATAAAAATATTAAAATAATATTAATTGATGTGACTATTTTTTTTTCTTTTAAATTTTTTTATGTGTGAGTGTATACCTAAATATGATGTGTTGGAGTTGTGTCCAACCAAGACTTTATCTCATTCATAAGCTTTTCTTTTTGTTTATTTTCACATAATTTTTTTTTTTTTTGAATCGGCAAATATATTATAAAACTCAACCATAAGTATAAGAAATATAAATAGCGAGAAAGAGTACAAACTGCAACTAAAAGTGGTAGAATCGACCATTAAAAAAAGTGGTAGAATCATGGTCAAATTACATGGGTGTCAAGTTTCATTCCTTTTTTCTTTTGTTTTATTAGCACAAGTTCGAATATTTTCTTTAGATCTGACGTAATTTTGCACAAGATCTATAGCTAAGAAAACCATTATAATATCAAAACAAAATGCACAACCTAACTTGGTGTGCATAACTACATATACATAAGATAAACATAATATTAAATAAAATGCATCATCATAAAATGATTTTTATATTTTTTTATATTCCAATGCTAATGAGGCTGGCACCAACCAATATTTCCTTATCAAGACAAAAATATTTTGTATAAAACAAAAGTAGCATGAAAAAAATCATTGTCAATTCGCGGAACACATAAAATCTTCGTATATTATATTACTATATTATATGCTCTAACGATGGTATTTGAATCACTCCATGCTGCCTCAAAACTTTTGGAAAGAAATGGAAGTAATACAAAACAAACTAAGCTAGGATCCTAGTATAAAATAGAGTTCATCTCAAATTTAACTATTAAATTTCTCCTTCGCAGTTACATGAAGTAATTAATGTTGTATTTAGTTAATATATCACTACAAAAAATCTCTTTATTACCTACAAACAGTTACTCATGGTTTTGTGACCGTGGATAATTTTAAAAGTATCAATAAATTTTAAAATTTCTTGTGAATTGTTACTCACGAATTAACCGTCAATAATTATACACCACTTAAAAATATATTTTTTTGGTACAAACACCACTTAAAAATATATTTTTGTTATAACTATCTGTACACTATATTTATTATCTATTTGTTTTCATACGGCCCATATATATCACTTAACCGTAAATAAAGTTAAGTTTTTTTTTTTGTTACAAAAAGGAATAGTCATATAAAAAAATAAATTTGATTGAGTGTTATATTTAAAAAAAAAAAAGTTCCTATTTTTTCCAAAACCTTGAAGCAGAAACCGTCTCTCGATGGTCAGGACTCAGGAACAAAGCTCCCCTGCCACCGTCATGAAAAGAACTCGCACAGTCACGAACGGTGGAACTCGCCACCGTCATGAACGAACTCGCCACATCTCTCACCGCTCGCGACTCTGTCTCACGTCTCTTTCAAACACCTCACGATCACACATCTCGTCTCCTACTCTCCAGGTAACGTGATACTTCCCAATGTATCAATCTTTTAGAAAATAGATGAATTTAATTTGCTGTTGATTTCATTATCCCTTTTTTCCCTCCCCCTTTCTCCATTGATCACAATAAAGAATTCTTAATTTGTGAATTAACGATTACAGATAGTGATTGGGAATGTATGAGATTGAAATAGTTTTTTGTTTTATGTGATTAGAATGATTCTAGTTTATTTGTGCAACTTATTGATTTAGAAGTAAAAGAAAATGAAACATAGAAGAGAATTCAGAAGTTTTGGCCATCATTGTCCCCTCATTCAAGTTAATCAAAGATTCAAAGCCAGCCCTATAAAGATTTTCTTGATGATTTTGTAATAATTCCCATTCCTCTCAATAATCACCAGCATTATCATGCAATGGATTAGGTGTATAAGATTCAAGGTAAATTATTTTATTACTTTGACTAATTCAAATGGATTAAGGGCATCAGACAATGTATAAAAAAATTCTAAATTTATTGCTTTATATAGGATTATTGAAGTAAATTTGATGGTTTTTGTTTTCAGATACTTGGGTTTCATGCTGGGTTGGTGCTCAATCGGTTTGGTTTAATTAGGAATCTTGGAGATGTTAAAGTTTTGTCTGAATTGAGAATCTTTTTCTTCAAAAGATAAATCTCAGTAAGGTGCCACTGTTGCTACTCTTGTTGTATTGTTGTTCTTCATATAATCTTGAAGAATATTTTAGTTTGATTTGTATATCCTATAATCAAAGAACAGATCTCCGTTGATTTTTTCTTTTAGAATTCTGGTGTTGCAAACTTTGTGATATTCAACTTCAGTTATTATAGTTTTATTTTTGTATTTGTGCAAGTAAGCTAAACTTCCATCTGTATAATTTGCTTTTATTTTCGACATAGGTCCCGAATCTCAGTCATTAGCCGATTTTAACATTTCACCAGTAGCTTTGTTTGAACCTTAAGTTGGAACTTAGAAGTAACACTATTGTTGTTATGTTCACATACGTTCTGAGATATGATAACAAATACACACATTGCTATGTGATTGAAGAATTTTGAAGAACTTCCTATAATTATCAAATATTAGTGTGAATAACCTATATTCTTGTCATAATCCTCAGGAGTGATTCTGAAACAAATGGCATACCTACTTTGAAGTAGTAGTACTTATTTCTTTTCAGCTGTTTGAGATTGGTTTAGAGCTTTCATTAGCGCATCTGAAAGTTCTTGCATAACATGCCTCTGAATGGGATTGGCTCAGGTATGATGCTTTGGCAGTGAAAATAGGTTGATAAAGGGAAAGTCTTAAGTAATTTTGCTCAATTTACTCATTTTGTAACATAGATGTTTGCTATTGATTAATTATACTTAGCCATTCATTCTTTATAATTCCTCTACAACTTCTAAAGGAAACCATTAATTTCTTATTTAACATTTACAGTGTAAAATTACATTCAGGTTGATATAGGAATATTTTGCCTCCCAATAAAGATTACAAGATTAGTGGTGGTACATTATGTGGTTGATGACTTTTTATGCTTAATTAGTGTTGTTTGTTCTTTGTAGTGTTTTATTTGAGGTTTTGTTATTGTTTGTTCTGTTTCTATTTCATGTTAAAGTAGACTAAATTATGTATGCCAGTGTGGAAGTGGATGGATCCTGCACAGACTAGTCTACAACTGAACTTGTGAGTGTCCATTTATCTTTTGCATCTCTTGGGAGCGGAGGAAAGTCGTAGAGCAATCAACGTGCAAAACATTTGGAGAGACAATTGAAGAAATTGGTGGAGTGTTCCTTCCATAAACAGTAACCAACACTATCACCATCGAGACTATGAGGAGGACGACTTTGACAACATGGATGACTTTGTCGACAACCTAAATGATTAGATTATGTTTATTCTGATTTTGTTTTCTTCCATTAATTTTTTTATTCTATGTTTCTTTTGAAACTTGTACGTTAGACTACTGGATAATTTTTATTTTGAGGCTCATGGATTGATGATTTATGTCAAACTTGATTAAAAGTTATATAAAAAAATATTAGATTTTTGTTTATTTTTGTCTTTCTTGATTACATACAGGTGTATGATGAGAATTATATAATTATTATGACAAACAAGTGGTATATGATATGTCTGTAATTAGTGAAACAAAACAGAGTATAAATCAAATCAAATATCTTACATACCATTAAGTTGTGGGTAAGTTATAGATGGCTAAATTGTAGGTAAAGTTTCCCAACAAACATAAATATTATAGACGGTTTAGTCATGGGTAAATCGAGACAATCCAGTTGTTGCTAAAATTATTCTTACTCACGAATTACCCATAGTGTAGCCGTTAGGAACTTACAGACGGTTTTTTGGCCGTGGGTAAAAATTACCAACGGGGCTTTTTCCCACCACAACATGGTCGTGGGTAATTCGTCACTAATTCAATGTTACCCACGGCTTTTGTCATTTACAGACGGCTTTTTCTGTGAGTAATATCAGGATTTCTTGTAGTGTATAGATATATAGATAAGAATAAGATACATTAGGTGACATAAATTTTTTTTGGAAGACAAAAGGGCCTAAAATCCAAAATAGAAAAGAAACTACAACGCAATTAATTAGTTGGGGGAAGGAAACACCCCTAATATCATCATCTAGCACCTGCATCAAGTCAGTAGGCGGTTGGTGATAGTTCAAGGTTCCATAATTATGTACACATCTCATGTTAGCAAGCATCAGGGCCGGCTAAGAGGGGGTGCAAACAGTGCCACAGCTCTGGGCCTTCATATTTTGGGGGCCTCAATTTATATTTTTTTTGGACCCATCATGCTATATTTGGTTAAATATTTCTGCTGAGATTCTATATCATGAAATGATCTATGGTCCAGTGGTTTGCGCGTGTGATCTATGTGGGAGCGTGTTCAACTCCCACTTGTGGCTTTTTTTTGGGTTTGTTTGATTTTATAGTGGTTTAATTTCAAGAAATGATATCATCATATACCATAAAAATTATAAATCAATCTATTTCAAAAAAAATTTCCTTTTACAAAATGATGAATTTTTTCTATAAATAAAATCACTTTATAACTCATAAATATTTTTACTACTTTATTTATATAAAAATATTACATTTTATTATTTCTTTGAAAAATTTCTTTTTTTGTAAGGGTTTGAAAATTTTCTTTGAAAATAAAGAATTAATTACTAAAATTAAATTGTAATTTTTATTAAAAAAAACACTATCACTTTTTAATGATATTAATTTGAAGGTGCATTTTGTTATTCTCGATTTAAATGTGATTATTTTTTACATTATTGGTGTTAGTTACATTTTAAATAAATGATGACTCTTTTAAAAAAAATTGTATATTTTGTTTTAATAAAAACAATTAATTTTATTTTATCTTTAAAGGAGTCTCTTTGTCGAATTTGTTCGGGGCCTCCAAATACTCGGAGACGGCCCTGGCAAACATATCCGCACATCTGTTTGCTTACAGGTAGATATGACAAATTTTAACACTCCAATCTAAGCTCAAGAGACTACGAATTTTCTTGATGATATGCTCCAACCAGAGACACTTCCATGACCATGCTTGTTAATATTAGATCTCTACTCTTTAATATAAAATAAAAATTTACATTTTAAATTTATTAAGTAACTAATATTAGATTCTTTGGATTACAGTCATTTTCTCTTGAATATTAGAGAGTTAATATAGAAATTTTTTTGATTAATATATAAATCAAATATATTAATATAATTTATTAAATTAATCTAAAAAGTAATTATATATATATATATATATATATATATATATTTATAAGATGAAATTAATAAATAATGAGAAATGCTAATATCACACTCTCAAACACACTCTTTTAACACACTCCAATAATATAATGACACATCACCCCATGTTTTTGTTGAAAAAGAGGAACAATTAAATTTAAATTTATTTTAAAAAAATAAAAATAGAAAGTGGGGTGAGGTGTCATCATATTATTAGAGTGTGTTAAAAGAGTGTGTTTGAGAGTGTGATATTAGCACTTCTCATAAATAATATAAAGGGTACTCAAGCCTTTATAATTCACAAATTTGAGATACCTTAAATGTTACTAAGGCACATTAAAGAAATATATCATATGATTAGTCGTAATTTGATGCCTATGGGATATGAGAAATAGAATAGTATATTCAAAGGCCAAATTGTAGATCCACTTAAGCGAATTTTAATTTGGGTGGGACAATCCCTGTTGTTTACTTGTTTTCAATCTATTTATTTTTGTAATCTCTTGTATAGTAGGTAACCATCCAAGATAAGGTCAGGTACCCCTTACCCCATTAATAACATTTTTGCTTATAATTTTATTTTTAATTCTAATATTATATATTTAAAGTTCGTTTTAATTGACTTATTTTAAGTTTATTTAAAAAAATTTATACAATTAAATAAATTTTTTATATTATTTATAAATTTGTTAAAATAATCTATGAAAAAACAGATTTAAAACTTTAAAAAATACCAATCAAAACATGCCCATATATAATACTCCTTTCGGTTCTAATTATAAAAAAATATTTACTTCTTAATTAGAAATATCAAACTTTTAATGTATCTAAAAATTAAATATTTTCTTATAATTTGAATCATGCATAGAGAGTATATATTATTGGAACATATCTAAATTTGAACTTAAAAAAAAAATACTCTTTCCATATCCATGATCGAGCAATATCTGAACACTGTACATTACTACCATTAAACATGCAAAGGACGATGGAGGGGTCAAGTGGTTGAATGAATTATGGCGGATTCAAATTCAATGGTTCAACAAAGTTGAGATTGAAGTTGGTGTGTCAGCTGGGCCCTGGTAGCATTGAAAAGGACCATATTGCTTTTGGGATCCCTTTTCCAAACGAAGCAATCTTCCTATGTATTCAAAAAAGTTGCAATTCAATATGGATAGTCAAATACTTCCTCCCTCTCATGAGTTACCAATTTGACCATTATAAAAGGAATCCGTAAATGAACAAAGAGAATAAGTGTCTCTTTGGTATTTCGATCTATATATAATAATTAGGTCGATACATAGTGATTTTTTAAAAGTTACATTCTATAATCTCTGTAGAATTGAGATGAATTATTGTGATTCTGATATACTGACCGTGATACCAAACATATAGTCTTACAAAATTACTTTTATCAAACATTTGTTCTATAACATAAAATGTTTAATGCTTAAATGGTTAAGATTTTTCTATCATATGCATATTTGCACATGTTAAAAATTTAAAATAGTACTCTTTTCGTCTCATATTGTAAGCACAAAAAATAAAAATTACATTTATTAAGAAAAGTAAAATGTGATAATTTGAAGTATGACTTTTTTTGTTTTCCTTGAAATAATTTTCATGGGAAGATGCAAGAAAAAATTTTATTGGTTATTAATTATGAGAAAAAGAAAATGATGAAAGTAAATTTTGAAAATGATGAAAGTGAATTGTTTTTGCTTATAATTTGGGATAAGAAGATATAATTTTTTTACTTATAATATGGGACGGAGAAATAAGTTTTTATATTGGAACTTCTGTATATTTCATAAATATATAAATTTTTAATAAATAATTGTTATTTTCAAGAAAAAATTATTACTTTTAGTTGTTTTAACATACGCAATATTACACAAGTTAAACAAACCTAAAATTTAAAATACACGGGAGACAAAAGATCAATCTTAAAAAACAAAAAGTTAAAATCCACAAACTCTAAAAAAAAAAAAAATTTATATTTACTTCATCCTCAAGGTACTTACATATTGACATTTTATTAATAAATAAGAGGTGGTCCTTAGCGTTAATGTGGATGAGCATACGAGTTTGAATCAGTTATTTTCTTGTGTGTGCACCAAAGTATGGGTAGGATGGTACTTATCTAAGCCTTCTCTTAATTGGTTGGTAGAAGGAAAAACATCACTTTTGCTTGTGAAGGATTGAGTTTTAAAACGTATTAAATACATTTTACAAACGATCATGTCCTATATGACGAATGTTTTGAAGATTGGATCACAAGTTTTGCATAAAGTTTCGATTTCACTTTTAATATTAATGCTGAACTTCAAACCATTTCTCATGCACTTGATATTACTTAGAATAATGGTTTTAGAAATATGATTTACAAGTTTGATTCCCAAATAACTGTGAAGTTTGTTCAAGAGGGTGTGCCTTCTACTCATCCTTATGTAGATTTGGTGGATTCTATTCAATCTCTTATGTATAAAGAGTTGCAACTTGTTCTTGTTCGCACACCTTACGAAAAGGGAATGAAAATGTTGATTGACATGCTAAATTGGGAGCATCTCTTGTTGATAGTTTCACAAGTACATCTGATTATCGTCGTAAAAAAAGAGTGTTGATTCACAAAGACTAAAAGACACAAAACAAAATCCTATTTTATAGAGGTTGGAAAGAAAAGTAATAAAGTAAAAGAGAATATTTGAAGGAGACATTGTTTGGATTTTTGAGAGATTGACAAGCAAAATAAAACAAGTATATACTTTTTTGTATATAAAATCACCTTAGGATCATGTATTTCATCACAAATACATAGATCTAGCCCAATCTATTTTCTCTTGTCATGGAAAAACAATTAATGAACGAGTTAAAGATAATGGGATAAAATACATGACAAATGTCCCCTCTCAAGACAATTAACGGAACGCCCCGCTTAAGCACGTTGGAAATCCTCACATACCTCAAGTGTACACTAAGTGTGTTGTACCTGGACATACATCAACTTCTCTGTTTGATACTTCATCTTGTCCTAAAAAGAAACATGATAAAACACTATGCTATGGAAGAAACTTGTTAGTAATTCCAATCAACAAAAACATAAGAGAAAGGATCAAGAAAGCATGCTATGAACTACTCTCCATAACCTCAAGATGGAAGTGGACTACTCACACCCAACCATGGTGAGCAGCTGCATAAACTAAGTAAAAACAGGAAACTAAACAAAGAACACAAGAAAATAAACCAAGAGAATTTTATTGATACTTGAAATTGTTTACAAAAGTAAAGATTAATTGTTACAAGAGAATGAGGTCTTGCATATAGCCTAAGAGACCTGAATTTCATTCATCTCAGTAATCATTGGAGTTTTATTACAGATAATGGATATTTAAGAGTGAAATGAAAAGACAAAAATTGTCAATTACATCTGTTGCATTACAAGAAATATGATTTTTTGCAACAACTTTTTTTGTTAAAAGTTGTTACAAGTCGCTGGCAAAACTACCCAAAATAGTTTTGCCAGCGACCTGTAACAAAAAAAGTTGTTGGCAAAAATCATATTTCTTGTAGTGTGAGTCTGCCACGACCGTGCATAGGCTCACACGGGCAAGAGTAGAACTTTGTTGTGAATTCCTGGCTCTCTGACTTGTCTGGCACATATGTCTGAGATCCACACGGTTGTGGCAGACACCAAATGTCAGCAAACTCTTGCCTGTTAACTTTCTCAACATTTATCCTTAGCTTTTGGCTACAACCAAGAAGTTATTGCATTGATTCTCCATCTTCATTAAGGAAAGACTTCCACTATCATAATTTATATCTTGGTCACTAAGACAACTTTTTTTTGTACTAAAGTCACTAAGGCAACTTTTAAATGCATCATATGGACTATTTTCTTCTTATTCCAAACATTTAGTGCTAAAAATATGAAAGAAAGAAAAACAAGTAAATAGTTATAATAAATTTAATTAAAAACTTAATTTATTTAAGTAAAATATGACTAAATATTATGCATATTTTAGTGTTATCACTTGCTTAAAAATTGTAAATGTTTGTCCCATGAACTTAGCTTTAGCAGAGATATTGTTTTATATATGTAGATGCAAGAGTTGACTTCTTAAGAATGAAACTTCTAGCTAATAAGTTGTTTTACAACAAAAAAAAATTGAAATTTTTTCTATTTGTCCTTCTTATTTGTCTAATACTCCGTATCTATTTAGTGAACTCTAAGAGGTTCCAATTTCATAGAGCTTACTTTTATGTTGTTTTTTTTCCATTGATAAAAAAAAAATTCAAAATTTTAATCCCCAAAGTAAACAACATTTGTATTTCAATTTACGGTATTTTACAATTTCAAAAATTAATTTTTAATGTTTAGGTGCATGCATTCCGAAAACATAAAGGGGAACCTAAAATAATGTATTATCTAATATGATGTTTGGAGAGTTTTTGTCCTTAATATGATGTTTGGAGAGAAAATAATGTATTCTAAAATTTAATTTTATGAAAATTTTAAAATAAAATTTTCAGACCCGGAAAGAAAATAAAAATATGAACATAAATTTTAAATTAAATTTCATAAATTCATGGTAGCATGAGCTAATCTATTAATTTTTCATAGATAAATATCTTAAGACGAAATTAGGGTGTATAAGAAAAAACTGGGTGCAAAAAGCAACCCAACTTATTTAATATCAATTTTATTAAAACCACATCAATTTTTTTTTAACAAGCAAAACAAGCAAGCCCCATCAAATGTTAGTAACTTGACTCAGTATAATTTATTTTTTTTGAATAATTTTTGTTGTTCTTTTTTTTTTTACTTTTGTAACCAGTTTAATCTGGTTTGGTTCAGTTCTGGTATCAAGTGGCTCCAGCTCCCTCTGATCGCAGTTGTGGAGGATTAAACTATGGTTCTTCCTATCTGGTAATTTTTGTTGTTCTTGAATAACACGAGTATAACCTTGCATATCAACTAATAGTAATATTTTATTTTGTAAAGTATGTCACATAATTTTATCTCACATAATTATTTTACACTATCAACTAATCTTTTGTCATTTTCTCTTTCCCCTCTCTCTTTTATTTTTCTCCATATTGATTCATACCTTCATCATATACTTACAAGAAAAATAAAACAAATTGACGACATCTCTTAAATAATCAAGAAAAATTGAAGAACCTAATTCACCCCTTCAGTGGTTGCACTCTTAAACTCACAATTATACATTCAAGAAAATTATACAAAATTAAATAATAAAAAAAAAAAAAATCAACCAATAAACAAACACAAAACACTTCATGATTCCTTTGTAGTGCAAAAACATGCCTCACTCAATTTTCACCTCTTCATCTTCATATCAAAGAAAGAATAAAAAAAACAACCAATAAAAAAGCAAATTAAAATTAACCTAGCTTACATTATAGTACAAGCATGAGGATTATCATCACTAAACATTGAAGCAAAAGCTTCATCAGATGCAACAGCAACTGAATAAACAGAAGGGGTATGAAAAAAAGTATGAACTCCATTTGTAGCTTCACTTTTGTATGCATCATTGTAATAATGATTAACAATGTAACTTGGATATTTGTAAAATGAAGCAAAATGTGTATGTCCTGGAAGAAATGGCCATGGCTCTGCTGCTTTTCCTGCACGTTTTATTGCTTTCAATAATTTTTTCTCTTCTAAACCATAGCCTCTTATTGTTATCTTTTGTGCTTCCATTTCAACTTCTACATCATCTACTCCTATAAATCACACAATGGAAAAATAAAACTTTATATTAACAAAATAGTATACAACTTGATTAACATTATTTCGGATTCGGATTGCCTGCACTTGGTAATCCATTGCATTCACGCATTCAACATATCAATGACTGTCGAATCGAGATCAGACAATATAAATTCAATGAGCTTAAATTTACATTGTCCAATCTCAATCCATCAGCTATCGATGTACAAACTGCATGAATGTTGAAATTGTTGACTGCAGCCGATCTAAATTCTATTAATTCAAGTTACAATTTTCAACGAAGAAATAACATTATTTCTTTTTTCTTTAGATAATGACCAAAACATGAAATTGTATACTCTTGACACCTATTAAATTGCAGTTTCATTGCGATCATTGATATTGTGAAAAATTGCAGTCCAATACAATTTGTGGTCCGTCGCAATTGCAGTTGTAAAAGGGTTAAGGAGACACAAAAACCTTGATGTGACAACAATAACCACAGTAGAGAAAAGTCTTTTAAAACCTTGTACAAAATTAACATAATCAAAACCAAAAAAATTGGACAATTGATATCTTAGTTAAGGTATGAGGATTAAGTGACCATCCTAGTTTTTTTTGCTAATAGCTCTTCTCCCTCTTAAATTGACCAGAATCCCCTCACATCTCTTTATTTATTAAAAGATATCTTTCGATTGTACAAATTCTGCCAAAAAATATTAGAAGCCCAGCAAAAAATAGAGGTCCAATAGTAACTCAAGAATGGTTGTTTGATCAAGTTCATCACAAAATCCCCAATTCTAGACTTATGATTAAAAAAAAGTGAAGAATCTACATCTAACTTGTGAGCTAAGAAAGAAGCACATACAAAAAATTGACCCGTCAACCTTAGTTTTCAACTTTCAAAAATTAATCATTATAATCATTACATGTCAATGTCGCAGAGTTTCGGAGAAACTTCCACACACCCCCAACATCATTTCTAATGTGCACATTTTAGAAGAAAAAAAGTACAGACTTTTAGGTCTAGAATTATGGTATAAATCGCCATTTTCTTGCAGTGAACATATGGTATAAATACACTCCTAAAAAAAACTTCTAAAAATAGGAGGGCAGAAAATGTGTAATTTTAAAGAAATGCGAGGGCAGAAAATGTTCTTGTGACTTTGGGATCAAAGCCCAGCTAATGCTCTCTCTGTCCCCAAATAATGTGCCATTAGCCCATGTCCACCCTTCATTACCACAAGAAATTAAAAGGGACAAATTTTTTTTATAGAAAAAATATAAATATAAATTCTTATATACAAAATGTACCTTTGAGCTTGAATAGAGCTTTCTTTAATTTTGAAGCACACCCTTCACAATCAAGATTTGGAACTCTAACCTCAACCATATTCTACAAAACATTACACCAACATTAATCATTAGTCATAAATTAATTACCAACTCTTCAAAGACATAGTAAATTCTCCTTCTGATCTTATATATAAGCAATAAAAATAAAAAAATTGAAAGTCTCAAATATAAGCAAAAGTAACCTCTAATCATTACAATAAATATTATTTTTCCAAATATATCCCTACTTTTTTCACATTCTCATGTTTTTAACGGTTTACAAGTCAAAATATAGAGGTAAAATTAGAAAAGTGTATGACTTAAATGCATTTAGACATTTTTCTTAAAGGAAGAACTTTTTTGTAAATTTGTTTATATATGAGATCAGATGGAGTATTACTAGTAAACTTCTATAAAAAAATAAATATATATTACTATTAAACATCATGAACCATAGAAAAAATAGATTGAGCAATTACTTACAGACATTGTTGCTTGTTTTAGTTTATAGGGAAGTGACTTGTTTGGAGAAATTAATGAAATATCTAGACAAGAAGAAGAATAAGAAGAAGAGATTTTGTTAGTGGTCACTCTTTGATTTTGAAGAAAGAGTTGCTGTTTGTTGGTTATTAGTACTAAAGTACTCTTTGAAAGGTCTCTTTTTAAAACAGTTATTGGTTGCAAAAAAGGTTGTTGTGTTTTGAAATCACAAAAAGTATGCACGCTTTGATATAGCACGCTCTCTTGTTGTCTCTCATAATGTCTCATTCGCTCTCTCTCTCCATTGATTTATGGGTTAATAGGCTTTTACTTCCTGCAAAGTAGACGAATTTTCCATTATTCTTTGTAATTTTTTTTTATATTACCCTTTGTAATGTTGCAGTAGAAAAAAAATTCTACAACATTACAAGAGGGTAATCTCAAAAAAAAATTACAGGGAGTAACGCAAAACTCGTCTAGCTATTAACCATTGATTTATTAACACTCTGTTGCATGTTGTTGGGGTTAATGTCTCTAAGGGACATACCACATTGATAAAATGATATATCTTTGGATTTCATATCACAAAAGAAATATTTATTGCAGTTAGATTTAGATAGTACTAGACGCCGACCCGTGCGTTGCACGGGTTCGACGAAATAGCATAGGTAAACCAATCATGGTGATGATCAATCATGGATATTGCTTGAAGAAAGAAGTTTAATCATAAATAAACTCAAAATGATTTAAAAAACAATGCACAGGATCAGCCAATGAAAACAAATAGAAAGATGTTGAAAATAGCACCAAACAGTAACAGGAGACACATGGAAGATGCATATGTAAAAGATGGATGCAGCTAATGGAAGAGGAGAAGAAGGCATAATGATTTGAAAAACAATGCACGGGATCAGCCAATAAAAACAAATAGAAAGATTGGTTCAGCCTGCATGAATGAATTATTGGAGAGCTAAACACACATGTACCTCTTTCAAAGGCTAAATGAATAAATAAATATAAACACAGACAAAAGAAAAAGAGCAACACTGTGAAAGTTAAAAAAAAACAAAACAACATAAATCTTGCATAGTTAAGAGAAAATCCCATAATTAAATTGTTAAAGAATGGTTCGACAAAATAGCATAGGTACATCAATCATGATCATGATCAATCATGGATATTGCTTGAAGAAACCCAAAATGATTTAAACCAATATAACATTAGGAAAGCACAATAAAACCATGGATAAATAAACCCAAAATGATTTAAACCAATATAACATTAGGAAAGCACAATAAAACCATGGGTTAATCATAATTACAGGCTCATGGATCATTCAAAACATGACATTTGAAGAAAAAACAATGCAAGAAAAATGAAATATTGCATAGTCAAGAGAAAATCCCATAATTAAATTAGGAAAGAACTAACAATTAATATTCAAATGATATGGAATTACAAACATTGATGATGATAAAAATGCTATTTCTAATTAAATTGCTTTCATGCTGTCAACTTCTTCAAACATGGTATCATCATCTTTTCCTCCACCATTAACTGTCTCTAGAGATTCATAAAAATCCTGGGAGACGTCATTGCTGGCTAAACTTTCATCCTTGAGAATAGCAACTTTGAAGCAATTGTCATAAATTTCATATGTGAGAAGAACTTGGGTTGGTTCTTGAAGGCCTAAGAAAGAGGAAGCAAGCATGTCGTCTGTCATGTAAGAGTTGCCCTCGTGAAGCAAGAGTGCGACCCGAATTGATTGTCCATCTTCACGCCGCAACAGTCCAAAAAAATCCTTCCTAATCTCTTTAATCCAAGCAGCTTTAAATCTCGGACAGATTTGGATCCTTCGCTGTACATTGATAAACATGAAAAGTTAATGTGTTAGATGTGCGGCTAATTTAAAGTTAATGTTTAGGATGTTAGGGGACAATACCTCGTGTGGATTGATGCAAGTTTCAAATGACTTCGTCTCCTTTCGGAGAATTCTTTTGAAGCTTATATACAACACAATCAAGCACAAAAGTAAGACAAAATTTTTGATATCTATTGACCCAATCTCAATATAACCATTAAATTGATAGAGGACAGTGCAAACAAACCTTGTGAAGGATGGAGTCGCCATAGGTGTGAAGACTATAAGGCAGGAAGAGATAAGAACTTCAATTGAAAATCAGTTAGAGGTGGGAGTGTAGGCCTATTCTATAGACCCACAATTTCTCATCAACAATCAATCCTGGGAGTAGGAGAACTTAACATGTCAAAACTAACAATTATATTAAATATATTATAGTTGCAATATTGATTTTATCATTCCAATCGATTACCTAATCAATGGTATTATCTGTTTAAGTGACACTTGTGTGCTTCCTTTTATACATGTCCATGAGGCTATATTGATATGTTTCTTCCATCAATAGGAGAGATCCACGAATCACAGTGGTGGGAACACAAAATTATAAAGGTCAAAATAGGAAGGCTATCTTCTTGCCTATCGTCATGATCATTTGGTACTGATTACATTTCCCTGAAGTTTTGTTGTGTTATCTGAGACTGAAATGCGTGCAGTTAAGAGAGTGTTAATTTGGATGGTCCATATTAACACTGTACATTAACTGCACGCCTCACAGTCCCAAATAACACACAAAAAGTCAAGGAAGTGTTACCAGAACCAGATGGTCATGACAATAAGGAAGAAGAAAGAACCCTCATTTCATCCTAAATTATTTTGTGTATATAGAGTTGTGTTTCGAGGAGATCTCCTATCAGTGAAAGCATTGGACGAATAGAATTTTTGGCAGATGCAAACGACATTAAAAGGAAGAAAGCAAGTGTGACTTAAACATAGAACATATTGTGAAAAATATTTGCTTCAGTCATCCAATCAGAAGAGAAAATTGCTTTCTGAAGAGATATTGTGACTTGAGAAGATGCCTCGTGAAAAACAAAGATTGGATTGCCTTTTACGGGACACATTCCGAAGACAAAATGTCTCTTCAGAAAACAACTTCCTCTTATGATTGGATGACTGAAGCAAATATTTGTCTCAATACCATCAGGACTTTTTACCAAACAATTTGTATGAAAATTCTATTGATCACTTGATAACATATGGAAACTACTAATACATATTTTTTAAATATGTGCGTTGATGAAGAAGAATGGTGATGGAAGTGGTAATGCTGGGATTATAGGGAAAGTGAATAGATTAGACTCATGACATATCCATTTGTTGGACGGAATCTGATCCCAACAGGATTGATATTTAGAAATCATGGAGAGATAAATGTTATTTGCCAACTTTGCATGCAAACTCAACCATGAAAGCTAGAGTGGGGCCTGAAAACCTACACTCAATAATAGTTCACTTTGGGTGTCTCGAAACCTGGATTATCCCATTCTTCTGTTTATGTTTAATACAAATGAATGGTGCAATACAGCTTTAGAGCCACGCAAAATGGACCATCGCTGAATATAAGTTTTCATGCCCCATTCTAGCTCTCAAGATCTAAATCACATGCAAAATTGGCAAACAACTAAAATTTACTCACGATTCCTGCATATCGATCCTGTTGGATTCAGATTCCGCCCAACAGATGAAGGGATCCTAAGCCTACCATATCCAGATTCACTAAAATCCCAGTAGTACTACTTCCATCACCAATCTTTCCCGCCAACGCACATTGACAAAGAATATGGATTTTTAGTTTAGATATGCGAAGTAAATGACAATGAGGGGCATGTTAAATGAAAGGAATATTTTATCAAAAGCTAAACTAAATCATGGAAATTGAATGGATCTAGTCATTCCATGATCAAATCCGCACACTGTTGGGATTGTTTCAATATGTTTTTAAAATAAAAATATGTTAAGTTACTTGGAATTTGCATGGCAGTTTCGTACTCCCTTCAATCTGTCCCAAACTGCAAGGCCAGAAGAAAAACCCAAAATTTAGAAAATTGAAACACGTACTAATCAAAATTAAACCGTCAACATATTTCAATTCATGAACTCAAAATAGACTCAGTATTCAAATCAAAAACCTAAAATTTAGAAAAATGAAAAGATAAAAGATTTGCAATTTTATGAACTAATCACAATATGATGTAGATCCAAGCTAAAAATATAGGAAGAACGTTTACCTTAAAGAGCTAATTACAGTCCCTCTCGTACTCCCTTCAATCTTCTCCAAACTGCAAGGCATTTAAGAATGGATTAATGAGAAAGGTAGAATAAGCAAGACCATCATTACAATGTTCAAAAGAGTTTGGAAAATAAGAAGATATATGTAGGACACACTGTTACATGCGACTGCTCTTTCTTACATATGCCATTGTATGATTTTATTATTGTGCTCGATTGATAGTTACAATCAATGGAATAAGACAAAATAAATGGTTTACCTAAATAGAGTTATTTGTGATAAGTATCCTATAGATTAGGGGCAAACCAACAACCCATATTTCTTCTTCCTTGCAAATCACATTTAAAAAACAATGTAAAATGTGTAAGTCGTTGCTTATAGAGAAAAAAAAATGATGGAGAGGCACAATGAATACATATATTATAGGTGGATCAAATATTATTAGATGCCACTCATAAACATATTCGCCACATTTGCAAACTATCAATACATATTTATTGATAAAATGGGTTGATGAAGAAGAATGGTAACAAAGTGTTTGTACTAAGATTGAAGCAAAGATGAATAAAATAGATATATGACCCATCCATTCGTGGGACGAAAATCCGATCCCAACAGGATCGATATTAAGAAATCATGGAGAGATTAGTGTTAATTGCCAACTCTGCAAATGAACCCGAACTTGAATGCTAAATTGGGGCATGAAAACCTACACTCAATGATAGTCCACTCTAGGTGGTTCTAAACGTGTATTATCCTAATCAAGAGACTTTGGTTAACACAAATCAATGAGGTAATACAGCTTTAGAACAACCCAGAGTAGGCAATCGCTAAGGGCTGGCTTCCATGCCCCATTCTAGCACTCAACATCGATCTCACACGCAAAGTTGGCAAACAATAATAATCCCCTCATGGTTCTTGCATATCGATCCTGTTGGATTCATATTTCGTCTAACAAATAAAGAGATCATAAGCCTACCATATCCAAATTCACTAAAACCCAAACATCATGCCTTTCATTACCAATCTTCCATGCCAACGCATATTGGCAAAGAATATGTATTATTAGTTTAGAGATGTGAAGTATATGATTATGAAGGACATGTAAAATGCCAAGAACATTTTATCCACAGTAGCATTTTATATTAAAATATGATGCGAAACTGAATTATAAAGATTGAATAAGTAAGATATATGTTACCTCCTAAATTCTTCACTATATTGGTAATATTCTTAGTTGTCAAACTCACACCTTCACAAATCAAGTATTAAACAAACATTAAGAGATTCGATGTTTAAGGAGGCAATATTGAACATAAAATAAAGTATTTTTTGAAGCAGAAAAGATAAAGTAAAGTGACTCAAATGCATAAAAAATAAATTTACATTAACCATAAAAATGAAACAACAAATGAATTAGTAACTTAATTCTAAAAATAATGGTAAGTGAGGTTCCACTAAAGATGAGATATATGTTTCAAAAATCCACAAATAACACAAAGCAAAGAACCAAGCAAATACAACTAATAAGAACAACATAAATTAGTCCAAATTACAATAAGTTAAATATGGACATTATACACACTAATAAGAACAACATCAAAAGTTAAATCTACATTATAATAAAAAGAGGGAAGAATCCAAATTGCAAAATTCATTTGAGTAATTACCCATTTTTATAAACAACCATAATCAAAGAAAAACAGAAAATGTAAATGTGAATGGTCTACAATTTTACAATTCCTTAAAACAAAATTAGTCATGCATGCACAAAAGAACCAATACACATATCAAAAGAGTAGTGATATTCCATATATATGATTAACAAAGAAGCAAGTAAATACAACCATAAAAGTATTAATTACAATATAGAATTACCTGAAAACAACACACAAAAGATTGAAATCAGAAAAGTACAATGAAAATATTATTTCTAGCTAGGAAAATCAGATGCATTTTCTAGTTAGATTCTTGTAGAGCAAAAGACTGAAATCAGAAAAGAATCATTACGTGTAAATGAATGGAAATTCATTGCCAAGGGTGAACAAATTTACAACCTATGATTTTTACTAAAATATGAGATTGTTGTTCTTAGGATAAATTTAAAATCAAGTTTTTACTAAAAGGACAATGAAAATACCACTAAAATCACAGCTAATTACCTGATTCACCCCATTCAAACATGCAAATCATACACACCAAAATAAACAACAATTTAACAATGTTTATACCATCCAAGGATCTGCTCATGCTAAGGATCTTGCTAGACTATTGAGAGCATTCCTATGAAGAAAAAACCAAACACAACTCAATGCATCAAAAAAAAAAGAACCAGTTATCTAGATCTAAGTAAAATATGCAAAAACCTGATTTTCAATTTTTCATTGGAATAGAGCTATTATAGTTAATAGTTAAAGCATGCATGATACAAAAAACCAAGTAAGTATAATTATAAGATCATATAATTATAAGATCATCACATATGCCAATAAGAACATCAAAAAGCCAATATTTCTAATTTAATATATAGTCAAAGCATGCATAGAACAATCTGATATTAAAAGATATGGAGAAAAAAAACTGACCCTGTTGTAGATCAACGACATCACTTATCACTATCCATTCCTTCAATGCAAAAATTTTACAAAAAAAACTTAAAATCAGAACACAACATATTCAACCAACAGAACAAATGGAAGATATATAAAAGTACTGCAGTTACCTTAGTTCATTGACATCCAAAGCTCCAATTTCATGGAATATCTCAAACATGCAAAATCAAAATCTGAGTAAGAGAGGTTCAGCGCTATTTTTTTCAAAAACCTCAAATTAGAACAGAACTAAACAGATTGAGAATAGAAGATAGATGAGATTACCGCAGTTACCTTAAGCTTCAATTTTATGGAATACCTTAAACATGTAAGATCAAAATCCAAGAAAGAGAGATTCAATACAAATTATTTCGGAAAAACTCAAAATCAGAACAAAGCAAAGCAACTTGAAAATGGAAGAAAGATGAGATTACAGCAGTTACCTCAGTTTATTGACATGCAAAGCTTCCGTTTCATTGACATGCAAAGCTTCAATTTCATGGAATCCCTCAAAAATGCAAGATCAAAACTCATTGACATGCAAAGCTTCAATTTTAAGTAAATGATCCACATATTTACAAATTTTATAAAAACAAACTAAGTGATGAAACTAAGTCATACATATTTAAAAAGTAGTGATATACAAACCAAAATCAACAACAATTTAACAACACACACATCAAATAAATCAATTTATTCACCATCTTCATCAACACCACCAACAATCTCAACACAAAAAATTCATAACAGAACCCAATTCATGAAAACAAAAACATGCATGGAGGGAAAAACGCAGCATAACATGATCAGAAAAAAAAAATCAGACCCAACAACAATAACAAACAATTTCCATTTTGCTGGGGTTACCTTAGCTTATTGATACCCAAAGCTCCAATTTCTTGGACTACCTCAAACATGCAAAATCAAATCCTGAGTAAGCAAATGAAAAAATGTAATTAATCATAATCACACAAAAACATAGTTATAATTAACAAAAAATAAAGAGATAATATAGAAATTAACATGATCCAAAAATTATAAGATCAGAACAACTCAAAAAATCAGAACAAAACATTATGGGTATTGGAAAAACTCAAAATCAAAACAAAACATTACCGTAGTTACCTCAATTCATTGACATGCAAAGCTTCAATCTCATGGAGTCCCTCAAAAAATCAAGATCAAAACATTTAGGGTTGGAAAGTTATGCGACGACAGAGAAATAGAGGGGCCGGGGAAAGAGAACGGTGTTGAAGTACAAAAGTAAGTATAGTTTTATCGTCTCCACAGGGACTGATGTGATATTAAAACCGTTCAACAATTCATACAATTTTAAGTTTGGGTTTTATAAAGAGTTTTCGATTGCAATTAAGTATAAAAAGCGATGAAATAAAGGTCTGATTTCAGAGAGAAAGAATTGTCGGGATTAGAATTCACTTAATCATTCATATGTATTGATTCAACCAACATATACATGCTTTAGCTATTAGTTCATATTTTTACATATTGCTCATCGAATGTTTCCGTTTCCGGAGTACATCGCGAAATCAATTGTGTCGATTAACAATCCGATCTCTCGACTTATCGATCGACACAATAGCATTAAGATTCAATATTAACATGAATATTAAAACCTAAATCTATATCTAGAGTTTAGAGTTTTAATATGTGATTATCCTAGTTCTAAAGATTTAATTAACATATGTCTATATCAATTAAATCATTGAAATGAAACATGAAAAGCAAGGATAACACAAATATGAATCAATAACTAAAACATATATATTTAAGATCAAAATCAACACATATTCATGAGTAGTTACATCTAATCCCAACAATAAATAAGTTTAGCCACTCATTATCATGGTGACAAGCTTACAAAGATGAAGGGAAGAACAAAGGAAGAACATCAACACTTGATGTCTCAAGTTGAATGAATCCACCTTCAATCTCCTTTGATATGATGCTCCTCTGGTTTCTCTGGTCTTTTTTCTCTCTCAAAAAATCAGAATAATCTTCTTTTTCTCTTTCCAAAAGCTATTTATAATAAGCTGAAAAGTGTCTGGTCGCTCAGCTACGAAGAGGTCGCTCAGCTACCAAACCTTTCTTCATGAGAAGGGTTTGCTTCCTTTGCTGACACGTGTCCCACTCAACCTCTGAGTCACTAATTTTAACTTTTTGGTCGCTGAGCTACGAAGAGGTCGCTTCAAGCCAGGACTGCTCACTGGCCATAGCTTCAAGCTACCAGTGGTCTGTTTGCAGAACATGATTTTATAGCTTTTCTTTACTTTTTTCCATAGAAACCTATCAAAAGGGTTAGGATTAGGATATACTACATAAATTTAACTAAAACAAGTATATACACAATTTTGGGGATTTAAATATAAATTCTATGCAAATCACATTGATAATTGCCGTATTTGAGTGAAGAAATTAACTATATTTTGGCACTTATCAACTCTCCCCAACTTAAAACTTTGTTTGGCCTCAAACAAAAGTCCAAAATAAATTTTGAAAACATGGCTTAAACTACAGTAATGCATAATTCATTCAAGCTTTGCAATCAATCAACACTTAGGATGTAAATTGTTTCAAGTTTGCATGATTCAATATGTTGCAAGTTCAAAATCAATCATTCATAATCATCAAAGAATCAAAGCATGAATTTGAAATAGTTTCAAAACTCAAGTAAAATTTCAATCTTTCCAAACCAACAAGATAATCAACTAGAATCACAATTCTCACAAGTGTTTCAACTCACGGGTGAAGTGTATCTCTCAATCCAACAATGTGTTCACAACAAATCAATTCAAACATACATCTCAACATAATCACAAAACATGTTATCAATCATGGATCACTAAGGACTTTCTTAAGCTTGTAATGGGGCTAGGCTACAAGAAATCGTTGTTTTTCTTTGGATTCAAAAAGCCTTAAGGATGAAAGAGCATAAACTTGAGTATCTTCATTACATAAACTATTACTCCTCTTTCACTTTCCCCATTCTTTGCTCTTGGTGATTCTTTTGTTTTGACACCATTTATATTCATTTCTTTTCTTTTGTAACACATTTTCTTTGATTTTCAATTGTGTGTCAAATGACTTTCAATATTTTTCTTTTTCTTTTTCAATCACCATTTTCAACTACTTGTTACTTTTCTCAATTTGATCAAATAACCTATTTCTCCCCAACTTGTTTTCAACCTTACATAAACTCAATGCTCAATCATCCTAAGACAAGGGTCAAGTCATTGTTTTTCTTTATTATGGTTCAAGGGTTCAAACAAACAAATTTCCAAAATTTTGGCTCAAGGGGGGTAACAAAGGATCACACTATCTCACAAGGTAGGTTATTTTAGGCTTAAGTAGTTGCACTCAAATAAAAACATGGCCTTGATCATTTCCATGACTTCAAACACATCAAGCAATATCAAGATTCAGTTAAAATCAACAGAGTTAAACACAATTGCCGGCTCTCAAATATATAAACAATGGAAAGTTCACACAATCTCACCCGGCTGGTCTTCGTGATTCATAATCAATTAATCATGTTAAGAAGGAATGAATGAAATCAAATTGAATCAAGCAACTTAGTTCAAATTCATCCTATCATTCAAAGATAATCACAAAAGGTTGATCCCAACTATAGCAATTGAGAGAAAATCATTCTAATCATGCATTTGCTTTTGATTGATCACAAACCTAGACATTTCATTTGATATGCACATTTAGCTATCACAAAGATGTAAACCATGTTTATTCAGTCAAAAATTGCAATGAAAAATAAAACATGAATTCTAATGACTGAAATAAAATTTCACTGTATATGGCGTGCTTTTAGTACTCTGCTTCTGCTACTCCCCCTCCTCAAGAAGTGTGGACTGTCCTCAGGCCAAGAAAATGACATTATGCCTGCATTGAAACCTTCAGCAAGGTAAAACACACAGCCCTATGCTTTTTTCAGAATTTCAGAGGTGATGATATGCTTAGTGGCAATGGCAGAAACAAATTTTCAAGTGGAATTCACATCAGTTCAAGGACTTTGTTTTTATAAGAGGCTAAACATGTTCAAAAACTATTATAACATATAAGTAATTAAAAATGCTTTAGATAAAAGTAAAGGAAAGAAAATTGGGTTGCCTCCCAACAAGCGCTTTTTTTACGTCACTAGCTTGACGCCTTTTTGGTTAGGGTGGCCAAAATGAGATGGAAATCACATCATCCATCTTTTTCCTTTGGTTTGGGAGGAACTCCATGAACTTGAGATATAGATATTGCGGAGTCCATATCCTCCCCAATTTCTTCTTGTTGAACAAGGCACAAATTTCATCTATGACCCGATCTATCTCTTCCTTGTTCTCTATCTCCTTCTTTTGTTCATATGTTATTTCCTTGTGAAGTAATCCTTCAATTACCTCTGCATCCATCATCACTTCTTCATTATCAACAATGTTGACCTCTTCAGTACATGGAATTTCTTGAGGAAGTTCAACTTTATGTGATGTGTCCATTTCTTTCACTTTTTTCACTACACCACCTCTTTCAACTACTATTTCTTCCTCATTTTTTTCAACAGCTTCTTTCACACTCTCTCCACATTCCTCATTCTTTGTTAGAGTATTATCTTTTTCTTGAGTGGTTTGAGTGTTGATTTGAACTTCCATGCTTTGCGTATTAGCCATATGTTGGACTATCTGATTAAGCTGAATTTCCAAATTTTTAGCCCGTGCAAAGCTGTTTTTCAAATATTGTTGCTGCTCTTGGTTTATTTGCTGCTGCATTTCCATGAATTTAATCAGGGTCTCCTCCAATCTAGCCTCTGGAGTTTGCCCATAATTATCAAGAGGACACTGTTGATACGATTCATACTCATCCGGAGTATAGAAGTTGTTATAATCACGATCAGTCATGATTTTGTTCTTGATGGTGAATCTGAAAAAGGATTGAGCTAAACAAGAAAATATTTCTTTGACTAGCAAAGAAGGATTAGTGCAGACCACAACTATACAATATATATACAAATACTTAAAAGAATACAAATTGTTGCAATGCTTCAATATCTAAACGCCAGTCCCCGGCAACGGCGCCATTTTGTTGAAGTACAAAAGTAAGTATAGTTTTATCGTCTCCACAGGGACTGATGTGATATTAAAACCGTTCAACAATTCATACAATTTTAAGTTTGGGTTTTATAAAGAGTTTTCGATTGCAATTAAGTATAAAAAGCGATGATATAAAGGTCTGATTTCAGAGAGAAAGAATTGTCGGGATTAGAATTCACTTAATCATTCATATGTATTGATTCAACCAACATATACATGCTTTAGCTATTAGTTCATATTTTTACATATTGCTCATCGAATGTTTCCGTTTCCGGAGTACATCGCGAAATCAATTGTGTCGATTAACAATCCGATCTCTCGACTTATCGATCGACACAATAGCATTAAGATTCAATATTAACATGAATATTAAAACCTAAATCTATATCTAGAGTTTAGAGTTTTAATATGTGATTATCCTAGTTCTAAAGATTTAATTAACATATGTCTATATCAATTAAATCATTGAAATGAAACATGAAAAGCAAGGATAACACAAATATGAATCAATAACTAAAACATATATATTTAAGATCAAAATCAACACATATTCATGAGTAGTTACATCTAATCCCAACAATAAATAAGTTTAGCCACTCATTATCATGGTGACAAGCTTACAAAGATGAAGGGAAGAACAAAGGAAGAACATCAACACTTGATGTCTCAAGTTGAATGAATCCACCTTCAATCTCCTTTGATATGATGCTCCTCTGGTTTCTCTGGTCTTTTTTCTCTCTCAAAAAATCAGAATAATCTTCTTTTTCTCTTTCCAAAAGCTATTTATAATAAGCTGAAAAGTGTCTGGTCGCTCAGCTACGAAGAGGTCGCTCAGCTACCAAACCTTTCTTCATGAGAAGGGTTTGCTTCCTTTGCTGACACGTGTCCCACTCAACCTCTGAGTCACTAATTTTAACTTTTTGGTCGCTGAGCTACGAAGAGGTCGCTTCAAGCCAGGACTGCTCACTGGCCATAGCTTCAAGCTACCAGTGGTCTGTTTGCAGAACATGATTTTATAGCTTTTCTTTACTTTTTTCCATAGAAACCTATCAAAAGGGTTAGGATTAGGATATACTACATAAATTTAACTAAAACAAGTATATACACAATTTTGGGGATTTAAATATAAATTCTATGCAAATCACATTGATAATTGCCGTATTTGAGTGAAGAAATTAACTATATTTTGGCACTTATCAACTCTCCCCAACTTAAAACTTTGTTTGGCCTCAAACAAAAGTCCAAAATAAATTTTGAAAACATGGCTTAAACTACAGTAATGCATAATTCATTCAAGCTTTGCAATCAATCAACACTTAGGATGTAAATTGTTTCAAGTTTGCATGATTCAATATGTTGCAAGTTCAAAATCAATCATTCATAATCATCAAAGAATCAAAGCATGAATTTGAAATAGTTTCAAAACTCAAGTAAAATTTCAATCTTTCCAAACCAACAAGATAATCAACTAGAATCACAATTCTCACAAGTGTTTCAACTCACGGGTGAAGTGTATCTCTCAATCCAACAATGTGTTCACAACAAATCAATTCAAACATACATCTCAACATAATCACAAAACATGTTATCAATCATGGATCACTAAGGACTTTCTTAAGCTTGTAATGGGGCTAGGCTACAAGAAATCGTTGTTTTTCTTTGGATTCAAAAAGCCTTAAGGATGAAAGAGCATAAACTTGAGTATCTTCATTACATAAACTATTACTCCTCTTTCACTTTCCCCATTCTTTGCTCTTGGTGATTCTTTTGTTTTGACACCATTTATATTCATTTCTTTTCTTTTGTAACACATTTTCTTTGATTTTCAATTGTGTGTCAAATGACTTTCAATATTTTTCTTTTTCTTTTTCAATCACCATTTTCAACTACTTGTTACTTTTCTCAATTTGATCAAATAACCTATTTCTCCCCAACTTGTTTTCAACCTTACATAAACTCAATGCTCAATCATCCTAAGACAAGGGTCAAGTCATTGTTTTTCTTTATTATGGTTCAAGGGTTCAAACAAACAAATTTCCAAAATTTTGGCTCAAGGGGGGTAACAAAGGATCACACTATCTCACAAGGTAGGTTATTTTAGGCTTAAGTAGTTGCACTCAAATAAAAACATGGCCTTGATCATTTCCATGACTTCAAACACATCAAGCAATATCAAGATTCAGTTAAAATCAACAGAGTTAAACACAATTGCCGGCTCTCAAATATATAAACAATGGAAAGTTCACACAATCTCACCCGGCTGGTCTTCGTGATTCATAATCAATTAATCATGTTAAGAAGGAATGAATGAAATCAAATTGAATCAAGCAACTTAGTTCAAATTCATCCTATCATTCAAAGATAATCACAAAAGGTTGATCCCAACTATAGCAATTGAGAGAAAATCATTCTAATCATGCATTTGCTTTTGATTGATCACAAACCTAGACATTTCATTTGATATGCACATTTAGCTATCACAAAGATGTAAACCATGTTTATTCAGTCAAAAATTGCAATGAAAAATAAAACATGAATTCTAATGACTGAAATAAAATTTCACTGTATATGGCGTGCTTTTAGTACTCTGCTTCTGCTACTCCCCCTCCTCAAGAAGTGTGGACTGTCCTCAGGCCAAGAAAATGACATTATGCCTGCATTGAAACCTTCAGCAAGGTAAAACACACAGCCCTATGCTTTTTTCAGAATTTCAGAGGTGATGATATGCTTAGTGGCAATGGCAGAAACAAATTTTCAAGTGGAATTCACATCAGTTCAAGGACTTTGTTTTTATAAGAGGCTAAACATGTTCAAAAACTATTATAACATATAAGTAATTAAAAATGCTTTAGATAAAAGTAAAGGAAAGAAAATTGGGTTGCCTCCCAACAAGCGCTTTTTTTACGTCACTAGCTTGACGCCTTTTTGGTTAGGGTGGCCAAAATGAGATGGAAATCACATCATCCATCTTTTTCCTTTGGTTTGGGAGGAACTCCATGAACTTGAGATATAGATATTGCGGAGTCCATATCCTCCCCAATTTCTTCTTGTTGAACAAGGCACAAATTTCATCTATGACCCGATCTATCTCTTCCTTGTTCTCTATCTCCTTCTTTTGTTCATATGTTATTTCCTTGTGAAGTAATCCTTCAATTACCTCTGCATCCATCATCACTTCTTCATTATCAACAATGTTGACCTCTTCAGTACATGGAATTTCTTGAGGAAGTTCAACTTTATGTGATGTGTCCATTTCTTTCACTTTTTTCACTACACCACCTCTTTCAACTACTATTTCTTCCTCATTTTTTTCAACAGCTTCTTTCACACTCTCTCCACATTCCTCATTCTTTGTTAGAGTATTATCTTTTTCTTGAGTGGTTTGAGTGTTGATTTGAACTTCCATGCTTTGCGTATTAGCCATATGTTGGACTATCTGATTAAGCTGAATTTCCAAATTTTTAGCCCGTGCAAAGCTGTTTTTCAAATATTGTTGCTGCTCTTGGTTTATTTGCTGCTGCATTTCCATGAATTTAATCAGGGTCTCCTCCAATCTAGCCTCTGGAGTTTGCCCATAATTATCAAGAGGACACTGTTGATACGATTCATACTCATCCGGAGTATAGAAGTTGTTATAATCACGATCAGTCATGATTTTGTTCTTGATGGTGAATCTGAAAAAGGATTGAGCTAAACAAGAAAATATTTCTTTGACTAGCAAAGAAGGATTAGTGCAGACCACAACTATACAATATATATACAAATACTTAAAAGAATACAAATTGTTGCAATGCTTCAATATCTAAACGCCAGTCCCCGGCAACGGCGCCATTTTGTTGAAGTACAAAAGTAAGTATAGTTTTATCGTCTCCACAGGGACTGATGTGATATTAAAACCGTTCAACAATTCATACAATTTTAAGTTTGGGTTTTATAAAGAGTTTTCGATTGCAATTAAGTATAAAAAGCGATGATATAAAGGTCTGATTTCAGAGAGAAAGAATTGTCGGGATTAGAATTCACTTAATCATTCATATGTATTGATTCAACCAACATATACATGCTTTAGCTATTAGTTCATATTTTTACATATTGCTCATCGAATGTTTCCGTTTCCGGAGTACATCGCGAAATCAATTGTGTCGATTAACAATCCGATCTCTCGACTTATCGATCGACACAATAGCATTAAGATTCAATATTAACATGAATATTAAAACCTAAATCTATATCTAGAGTTTAGAGTTTTAATATGTGATTATCCTAGTTCTAAAGATTTAATTAACATATGTCTATATCAATTAAATCATTGAAATGAAACATGAAAAGCAAGGATAACACAAATATGAATCAATAACTAAAACATATATATTTAAGATCAAAATCAACACATATTCATGAGTAGTTACATCTAATCCCAACAATAAATAAGTTTAGCCACTCATTATCATGGTGACAAGCTTACAAAGATGAAGGGAAGAACAAAGGAAGAACATCAACACTTGATGTCTCAAGTTGAATGAATCCACCTTCAATCTCCTTTGATATGATGCTCCTCTGGTTTCTCTGGTCTTTTTTCTCTCTCTCAAAAAATCAGAATAATCTTCTTTTTCTCTTTCCAAAAGCTATTTATAATAAGCTGAAAAGTGTCTGGTCGCTCAGCTACGAAGAGGTCGCTCAGCTACCAAACCTTTCTTCATGAGAAGGGTTTGCTTCCTTTGCTGACACGTGTCCCACTCAACCTCTGAGTCACTAATTTTAACTTTTTGGTCGCTGAGCTACGAAGAGGTCGCTTCAAGCCAGGACTGCTCACTGGCCATAGCTTCAAGCTACCAGTGGTCTGTTTGCAGAACATGATTTTATAGCTTTTCTTTACTTTTTTCCATAGAAACCTATCAAAAGGGTTAGGATTAGGATATACTACATAAATTTAACTAAAACAAGTATATACACAATTTTGGGGATTTAAATATAAATTCTATGCAAATCACATTGATAATTGCCGTATTTGAGTGAAGAAATTAACTATATTTTGGCACTTATCAAACGGCGGCGGAAAAGGATCGCGAGAGAGAGAGGACGAAGAAAGAGAGAAAAGGGTGAGACGGTGAGAGTGAAGGAGAGCGCGAGAGAGAGAGAGAGAAGAGTAGCAGAGAGAAGGCGGAGAAACAGAGAGAAGGGTGAGAGAATGAGAGAGAAGAAAGAATGTTTGGTTTGGGTTTTGAAGAGGAAATGATCCATGTGTCTTTCATGCAATGGAACATGTGTCACCAATTTGAAGAAAAATGTGTACATGTACCTTAGATGGATTGGAACACATGTGAAGCAACAATTGAGACACATAGAAAGAATGACATCATGGATGACATACAATGGTAGGGTTTTTAAAAGATCATTAGGGTTTAGCACCATGAACTTTTAGTATAATAGATAGATGACGGAATGAGATAGTACATATTTGGCCACAAAATTTAAATAGATACATGCATATAATTAAAATTAAGAAAAATGCTAAACAATGCACCAAATACATTAGTTAAAGCAAATTATTATGAAATTTTGTTTTTGAAAATTGTGCATTCAATGTTTTAAAAGTGTAAAAGTTATCTTATTATTATTACTTTTATCTTTTATTTTCTTTTTTAGCATATTTAACAAGTGCAACAAATGCACCGTTTAACATGACCCAAAAATTAAAAGTAAAATAAAATAGTTTGGGTTTATGTCCTATTTCTCTCACTGAATAACTCAATTGTTAGGGACAAAGGACATTGCACGTAATATGTAAGGATCAAATTTAATTTATATGTATGAGCCAGAATTCGAACTTCTGACCAAATACTTAAGGGGACAAATACTCTTATCACTTAGACCAATTCATTGTTGGTACCCTAACAATCTCACTTATTCATCTTTAAAAAAATCTCGTCACTAAACTACCTCAAAAAAGAAAATTAAATATCACGGCAAATATACTAAAATTAAGGTAACTATAACGGGAGAAACATATTACTATTAACATTGTGCTTTTTTTTTTAGAAAAAATGTTAAACAATGTCCTCGAGACACAGACTCCCTGGGGCACCGTTTAGCTTGACATTTTTTTTATATGTGTGTGATTTTATTTAATTTCTTTAATTTTTCATTTAGTCTGTCTTTGATCAAAATGATTTTCCATCTTTTTCACTTTAATAGTTGGAATTCTAACATGATTTTCCACCTTTTTTGGGACCACAAATTTAGAAATTTGAATAACTATCTTGACAGGAATGATAGAAATGTTATAGACATAGCTGATTGATTCCTTTCTTTTACTATTTCTCTTTTCCCTTTGTTGGACAGAGAACATGAGTACTAGCTGCATATGTTGTAGTGTAGGACCTTGCTTGTTCATTCTCCAATGAAGCATGGTGGGTACCTTTGTAATTAATGGATATAATGTTGTTGGGATAATCATGTACTACCACAACCTTTTCATTTATGCGTAAAAATCACTAAATTAAATTCAACTTTTTTTAATGTCATTCTTCTTAAAATACTCATTTGAGCTATATTTCCTATTAGAAGTAATATAAAACCATTGATATAGCTAATCATAACAGCTTAAGTTTTTGGGATAATCGGTTATTTGACATGGTATCAGAGTCTCTATGACTAAGTGGTCTAGAGTTCGATCCCCGCTCCCCTCACTTTCTAATTAAAAGTGGAATTTAAGCATATAGTAGGTGGGGCCAATGCATTATCCACGCTTCAAGCCAAAATGGGCTCTTGCGCGAGGGGGCGTATTAAAAGTAATATAAAATCATTGATATAGTTAATCCTAACAGCTAAAGCTTTTGGGGTAATCGGTTCCTTGTCAGGACTTGAACCCTGAACCTCCAACTCCTTAACCCAAGCTAATTGAGCTACCCATCATGTTAATATCAAGATTACGAAATCAGAATATCACACGGGTCTTGCTGATTCTCAAATCAAATGTGTTTGGCTGAATTGAAAGCTAAGATCACAAAGCTTTAGAAAACTAAGGCTTGTTGATCAATTTTCTCTTTAAGTAAATGGTTATATATGAATTTGAATTTTCTTTGTTGGAGGATCTTTGTTCTCTTAGATCTCTAGGTTCTTAAAAGTATTTTGCATGCTAATAGTGTAAAAAAAAACGGATATACTTGTTCTTAATAGATAAAGTAGCTCAGTTGATGAGTTAGGAGATATCGAATAAGTTCTGAGCAAAAAATTAAAAATTTTCAACCCTAAAAATTAACATAATTATTGACTTATTAATATTTTCCTAGTAAAGAACTTTGTGTGTCCACTGAATTTGATTCAAAAAAATTTATGCTACTTAAAATTAGTTAAAAAAAATAATAAAAAGTTCACAATTTAACTCAATTAAGCTGCTTAAAATATTCTCCATCCAGTGTGCGGGGATTCTGTAACTATTACATGTGATGAAAAAGAAACAATCACACATAATGCTTTTGAAGATGATCATCATAATTCATCACCAGAAAAAAGTCTAACAAGCCAGAGAATATGTAGTCCCATGTAAAAGATGGAGGGACTTGACATAAGGCGCTTGCACTTTACATTTAAAGTATAGTAATAAAGTTGGACACTTAGCTATGCTATTATATCTCAGGACCTGAGTCAAGTTGGCCAAATCTACTTTATACCAATGAAGATTATAGAACCAACTCCAGGATCAGGCCAATATATTTACTAAGATATATAAATTTTATAGTTGAGTTTTAAAATAATTTTTTAAGAAAATAAAAATATAAGCTAGTAAAAGAAAATTTAGAGTTTAAAGTTTGAATTTGAATTGTTCAAACGTTGTATTGGCATGAGTTTTTGGAGTTTATTTTTCTCAAGTTCGATTTTCTTTTGTGTTAATTTTGGTGGGTTAGTCCATACAGAGTAATAAAAAACTTTGACTTTAAACGGGACTCTCGCATTAGTCGGCCTTTTAAATTCAAACGTTGCAGGTGGTTGAAGCACTGCTTCGGTGATGTTGGTGTGGCAGATTTTCTGCTGTCATCTTATCTTTTTTGAAGTGTTTAGTAATTCTTAGTTTTTTTTAGCGGCGTCAGAGTGCATCATTTGTACCTTTAGTAATTGATTTATTTTAGGTCCAAGTTTGTCCTAGATAAAATTTATCCCCTTCTGCAAACAAGAGTAATATATCTTGATAGAATATGTTTCAAAGATGTGTGACCACGCCGAACTAAATTAATATGAAATATTTGACTTATTTGTTATTGAATATATTTTGGGATCAAGAAACATAATTTTGGACGTGACACAACTTATGACTTATGTTCAATATAGATACAAGAGTAAGAGGTAATTACACACACAATTATTATCACATAAAGATTTTTCAAATCACATGACATTCTCGTCACTTGGGTGACATGAACATATTGTTAGCATATTCAATTGTTGGTTGATAACTACTTTTCTACTTTACCATTTTCACTAGCCAAACCTCTTAGAGCCTTCTTGTCTCCTTAAAGTCTTCTAGAGTTTGACATACTCAATGTATGATGTACTCGGAGTCTGATGCTTTCCAGACTCTGGTCTTCCAGATTCTAAAGGAAACCAAGTTTGGCGCTTCCATGTATGATTTTTTAGATTTTTGTGCAATTCTTCAGAGTACAATTTAAGCTTTCAGCTTCTCTTGGATGATGTATTTATACCTTCAATATAATGCACATGTAAATTTTATCTACTAATCCTGTATACTTGAACATATATTAGCATATCCAATTGAACATTCTAATACTACTTTGTTATCATCAAAACTCTTAGAAAAATTACAAGTCAATTATGTTCCAACAATTTAGAAACTGATATTAGTGATGGAAAATTAAAAAATCAGTCTTTAATTATTTGTGCACTGATTGAAAAAAATTATATTGTAAAAATCCAAAAATGAATTAACCAACACACATAAATTTTATGAACATACATATCATTAAACTGAAATAATTTTACCATAAAAATGAAACTGAAATAATTCTATCATACTTCAAAGCAAAAGGGTTACGAATTACAAGAATTGTAATGGAATAGGAAAGAGATAAGGAAAGGTAGAAAAATGGCCAATGCCTAAAAAAACATGTATGTGTGAAATTGCAAACGTTTCAGCATATGATCTAGGACAATTGTGTCGACGTCACTGGAATTTCCATTTGTTGAGATCATCATCGTGAGAGAGTTTATCTTTGGGAACTCGTAGCCTCAACATCCTTCTTACGCTATTCAATAACATTTGCCAAGATTGTGTCAGTTGCATTCGAAAAAGGAATTCTAGTGCCGTCAACACAATTTTTCTTGATCATAAGCTTAATCAAGGATAATCGTGACGATGACACTTGAATTCCTATTCCAAATGCAACTGGCACAATCTTGGCAAAGGTTATTGAGTAGTGTAAGAAGCATGTTGAGACACAATCTAGTTCTGATAAACTCTCTGACGATGATTAACTTAACAAATGGAAATTTCATGTCGTTGACACAATTGTTCTCGATCATATGCTTGAACATTTGTGATTCCAATTCAACTTCCTATTCGACCTCGGAGGCCTAGCTATCATAACTCTTGAGAGTGATTTTCTTCTCTTATGTGGATGCCATAATTTTGATTTCAGAAAGGTAAAAAGAAAAGAGAGTGAAGTGAATGAATGAGAAAAAATTAGGCGTAAGTAGTATTTATAATGCTGATAGAATAACTAGGTCGCCTTACAATTAATATACTTTTGACCAAAAGATTTGATTTTTAATTTTTTTGACCAAAAGATTTGATTTTCAATTAAAATTTAAAAGACGTGCTTTTTAATTAGTTTTGGTCAAAAGATTTTTTAAGCTTCATCTTATGCGTTTTTCAATGATTCTTTTTTATGTTATTCCTTATTTTTAAGTTTGAATTATTTAGGATTATATATTTTTTAGTCCCTACTCCCTACAACATCACATTCTTTTAAGGATAAATATGAATTATTTAGTGGTAAATATGTTTTTAGTTCATACGCAAGTCAACGGTAATAATTTTGTACATTTAAATTGCCTCTGATGACTCTTGGTCATTGCATTCATTTTTAAATCATTTCAATTTAGTTTAGAAAGAATTTTGATGTTTTTATCATAGTTTGGTAAGAAGTTGCATAGATTTTGAGATTGCTTGTAATTGAAGAAAAAGGAGCAAAAATAGTGTTTAAAGAATATGTCAATAGTGCTTGAGGCGCAGCAGGGGTGCCCAGGTTGCAAGTTATCCTTTTAAAGTTAGATTATGTTATTTACGCCTGAGGCACAGCAGGGGCACCCAAGGCGCATTTATATCCTTGGAAGACCATTTTGATTTTTTTTATTGTGCCCAGAGCACCATTTTCATATGAGAAGCTTTATTGTTACTATTGTTTGCGCCTAGGGTTCGTATCTGGCGCGTTTTAACCAGTAAAATCTAGACAGTTCACCGTCGTGCTTGTGTCCAAGGCACAGAAGGCAGTGCCTGGGGCGCTTTGCCTGGCCTATTTGTGGTGCTCTATAAAAGAGGATCTTGGCCATTTGAAGAGGCTACTATAGCCATTTTTATAGGCTTTAATAGCACATTTAAAGTTTTAAGTGCTATAGAAGCTCGTGTTATTATCGGTCTGTTGTTATTATAGCACTTTTTAAAGCGTTATTGTATGTCATATCTTTAACATCGCCCGTACACTAAAGCACTATAGTATGCTTGTTCTAAGTTCAATTGAATGCTTTTGGCAACACGGTGTAATGCTTTTCACCAAAGCGCTATCATAGCTACCAAGTGGGAAATCCAGGATTCAAACCCCAGCCAGCTACTCCAGTAATGTCCTAACAGGTACCAAGTGAGTTATAATAGCTTACAAGACTATAATAATTCAATTTAATACATGATAGAAGGGTAAATTGCAGATGTCACAAGTAACACCAAAATATTCACATACATGCAAACAAAACAAAAATTGAGGGAGTTTGAAGCAAATTAGAAAAATCAGTAAAAGGAGACATAGATCATAGTTTGAAAACCATATGAAAACACCTCAACAAAAGTTGACTTTAGTAATAAAAGAAAGTTGAAAACCACATGGATGATGTAACACCCGTATTTATTTATTTTATTTTTAATTAGAGTTAATTAGCCTTTTATAGTATTTTATAGTAAGTTAGTAATTAATTAAGAATTATGGCTATTTTGGGAAAGAGTAGTGCTTTGAATAAGATAAGTTTTATTAGAGTTATGATAAGAGTTGGGCTTGAGTGTTATTGGGCCTAGGTTAATAGGAGGGACATTATGGTCTTTAATTAAGCTAGGTTTAGATAGGGTTAAGAGAATGGAGAGATAATGCTCATAACTTAAGAAATAGAAAAGAGGTAGAAAGAGAAAACTTTGAAGAGAAGGAAGTAGAGGGGAAGATTAGAGGAAGCTCAAGAGAAGGAGAAGAATCAGAATTTCATCAATTCTAAGGTTAGAGAGTAGTTTACAATTCATGTGAGATGATCAAAGAGGGGGGAGATGCCTATTCTCCATACCCAAACCCTCTCATCTCTTTTGGTGGGGAAGGAAAATCAAGGGAATGTGATTTAATGATTTTCTGTGTTGTTGTATGATATTAACATGTTATTATATGATTCTATTTACCATTTCTATCATCAAATTCATGTGTTATATGAGATTTGTGGTTATTGATATTTGAAAATGGGTTTTGAATGAAATAAGGAAAAATCTCTACTTTCTACTTGAAATGATGTTTGATGATGTTAGAACTTGTACTTCTAAGTCTATATATGATATGTATGCTTAAATGTGATAGCTTTACAAGTTTATAACATGAAATTCGTGATTTTTATGTGATTTCTATGTGAACCCGAGAGCAGAGCATGAAAATCCGGGTTTGGTCGCTGAGCCACCAATCCGTCGCTCCAAGCGAGGATTCATGTGTTCCTCGCGAACCAAGAATTTCATGTGGTCGCCCAGCGACCAGTAGCGACCGCCAGCGACCAGACGTCACCAGGCTTCGCTCTGAGCGATGACTTGTCTGCCTCTGCTCGCTTGTTTCATCGCTGGTAGTCGCCCAGCGACCATGACCTGATTTTGAGAAATTTCTTCATGTTGTATGATGAGAATGAGCTTATAACATGTTTAGATTTGGTCTTATAATATGTTATATGTATGGATTGATTGAACCTTGAGTTGTTATGATGATAACATGTTCATATGAGTATGTTGTTTGAGATTGAGCTATGATTAGCTAAGATAACATGTGTTATTATGTAATGCTTGAATGTATACCTTAATGATGATATGATAATGTGTTGAGATAAGTTAGTAATAACTTAAAGACGGAATAATAGGAATGAGTGGCCTATTATTCATGAGTAGAGTGTAGTATTATCATCACTATTTGGTATGTGTACATTCATGCATTCATCTTTTGAGTTGGATATTAGAATCATGTGGATTCTAATAAAGAGGGTATCAAATGATAATATTTGATAAAGACGGATATTAGAGGTGAGATACTCTAATAAAGACGATGGTACCACATGCATTAGATATGTCTAGGGTGACATACATTGTGTATTTGCACTAGTTGCATTAGGGAATTATGTGATCTAATTGATAATTGGTAATTGTGATTGCATTCCATTATGATCTTATGAATGTTTGGATTGTATGGATTTGATTAGAGGATCTAATTCTTGTTAATAAGAGTGATATTGCTAGGTTGTCAAAGATTGCTAATACAATGTGGTATATGCATGATTTAATTTATTATGTTTGTTTATATAATATAAGTGTATACTATGCTTATTATTATAGACTTGAATTGCAACTAACTCTCTATTTTTGTGTATGTGTAATGGTTTGGGTCCAGATTCTCCACTTGAGGAGTGATCTCGTTGCTTTGGAGTTTAGCTCGTGAGGACTAGCTTAGCTTGGTAAGGGAAAGATAGGAGGATCCTAGAAGCTTAGAGTTTTAGGATATACTCTGATACTTGTAACCTTGCTTAGACTAGTGTTCGGTTCTTCGTTTGTTTGAGATTTTATGTATGACCTTGCTACTTTTATTATCTTATCTTTAATTACTTGTTGGATTATCTTGGATTGTATAATGGGTCTTCATTGTGGAAGTACCTAGTTGAAGTTGTAATATGATTTATGACTTGCATGCTTTTATGTAATTGCTATAACTTATTAGTATAGTAGTTTTGATGCTTCCGTTGGCTTAA
The DNA here is from genome assembly GCA_030408175.1 of Trifolium repens. Taxonomy (NCBI): domain Eukaryota; kingdom Viridiplantae; phylum Streptophyta; class Magnoliopsida; order Fabales; family Fabaceae; genus Trifolium; species Trifolium repens. The sequence goes on from CP125846.1 coordinate 13,519,682, forward strand.
GTGAATTAAATGCATGCTATTAGTTATTTTGTGTTAAGTAATGTTCTTGATGATTTGTATGTTGAATGATTTAAATTAATTATTGCATGCGAATCGATTAGGAGCGTTACATTTTGGTATCAGAGCAAGGTCGGTCCATATCGGATCAAGTAGGTTAGTATACCCATAGGTGCTTGAGTATAGTGAACACTTTTGGTACCCTTAGTCTAACGTAAGGTTGGATTTCTTTTGGTTGGTTGTTTAGGTGATGGCGCAAAGAGCTATGGCGGATGCGATAACCTTTATGGCTAATGCTTTAACACAAGAAGCGGCAGCTAGGATGGCCGAAAGGGTTGCACAAGAGAATTGTATGGGGAATGAGGATGAAATGAGGTTGGAAAGATTCCTTAGGAACAATCCAAAGGAATTCAAGGGAGGTCATGATCCCGAAGGAGCTCAAAAATGGTTAGAAGGCATGGAAAGAATTTTCGGAGCAATGAGGTGTTCGGAAGTTCAAAAAGTGACTTTGGGAAGCTATATGTTGCATGAGGATGCGGGTTTTTGGTGGAGGAATACATGTCAAAGGTTGGGACAAGGAGGAGCTATCATTACTTGGGATGTCTTTAAGAGGGAGTTCTTGACTAAGTACTTTCCAATGGACATGAAAAACCGAAAGGTGGTAGAGTTCATGGAGCTCAAGCAAGGAAATCTATCGGTTGCGGAGTATGCAACCAAGTTTGAGGACTTATGCCGTTTTTGCACACATTACAACACCGTAGAGGCGGAAGGGGATAAGTGTGTGAAGTTCGAAAGTGGTTTGCGTCCCGATCTTAAGCAATTGGTTGGCATTTTGGAGATAAGGAACTTTGCTAATTTGGTCAACAAAAGCAATATTTGTGACTTGGATGGGAAAGCTAAGGCAAGCTACTACAAGGAAGTGCATGATAGGAAAGGGAAGAGCCAAGATCGTGGTAAGCCTTATGACAAGAAGAATAAGGGCAAGTTTGGAGGTAGTGGAGGAAAAGGAAAAGGTGCTAATGATAAGTGCTACAAGTGTGGTGTTTTGGGTCATCATTCTCATGAATGCCCAAGGGGAGAGAAGTGTTTCAAGTGTGGAGAGTTTGGACACAAGTCCGATGCATGTAAGAAGAAGGTTACTTGTTTCAATTGTGGTGAAGAAGGTCACAAGAGTCCGGAATGTAAGAAGCCAAAGAAGACGACCGGAAAGGTGTTTGCTTTAAGTGGAGATGGAGCGGAGCAAGTGGACAATCTCATTAGAGGTACGTGTTTCATCTATGACACTCCTTTAATTGCGATTGTTGATACTGGAGCAACACATTCTTTTATATCCTTTGAATGCATGAAGCGTCTTAATATTCCTGTGTCTGAAATGCTTGGTTGTATGGAAATAGAAACCCCTGCTAGTGGTTCTGTAACTACTCAACTTGTTTGTCGTAAATGCCCTGTGACCGTATTTGGCAAATCTTTTGATATGGATCTAGTGTGTATTCCACTTAGCGGTATAGATGTGATTTTTGGTATGAACTGGTTAATCTTTAATAGAGTCCACATTAACTGTTGTGAGAAAGTGATTACATTTCCGAAGTTGGAGGAAGAGTCTAAGTTGATGAGTGGAAAAGAAGTAAGAGAATCCTTATTAGAGCATGGTGAATTGTTTGCTATGTTTGCATCTTTGAAGATCGAGAATGAAGTTGGAATTAAGGAACTACCGGTTGTGCAAGAATTTCCCGATGTGTTTCCGGAGGATGTGTCAGATATGCCTCCAGAAAGAGAAGTGGAGTTTACTATTGATTTGGTACCTGGTACAAGTCCAATATCTATGGCACCTTATAGAATGTCGGCATCTGAGTTAAGTGAACTAAAGAAGCAACTAGAAGAGCTACTAGAGAAGAAGTTTATTCGTCCGAGTGTATCACCGTGGAGAGCACCTGTGCTTTTGGTGAAGAAGAAGGACGGAAGTATGAGGTTGTGTATTGATTATCGTCGCTTGAATCAAGTGACAATCAAGAACAAGTATCCGTTGCCAAGGATTGATGATTTAATGGATCAGTTGGTGGGTGCTTGTGTGTTTAGCAAGATTGATTTGAGGTCCGGATATCATCAAATTCGAGTCAAGGCGGAAGATATTCAAAAGACTGCTTTTAGGACAAGATATGGTCATTACGAGTATTCAGTCATGCCTTTTGGAGTAACTAATGCACCGGGAGTGTTTATGGAGTACATGAATCGGATTTTCCATTCATATTTGGATAAGTTCGTAGTGGTTTTCATTGATGATATTCTAGTGTACTCTAAGACCGAGGAGGAACATGCGGAACATCTGAGAATAGTGTTGAGGACCTTGCAAGAGAAGAAGCTTTATGCGAAGTTGTCTAAGTGCGAGTTTTGGTTGAAGGAAGTGAGTTTTCTAGGTCACGTGATATCTAGTGGAGGTATTGCAGTGGATCCTTCTAAAGTGGATGCGGTAATGAAGTGGGGAACTCCAGAATCAGTGTTTGAGATTAGAAGTTTTCTTGGATTGGCCGGTTACTATCGGAGGTTTATTGAAGGTTTTTCAAAGTTGGCTTTACCGTTGACCCGATTGACTAGGAAAGATCAACCTTTTGTTTGGGATAGTTTATGTGAGAAAAGTTTCCAAGAGTTGAAGAAGCGGTTGACATCGGCACCAATTTTGATTCTACCGAAACCGGATGAGCCGTTTGTTTTGTATTGTGATGCATCTTTGATGGGATTGGGTGGTGTTCTTATGCAAAATGGACAAGTGGTTGCTTATGTTTCTAGGCAATTGAAAGTGCATGAGAAGAACTATCCAACACATGATCTTGAGTTGGCGGCCGTTGTGTTTACTTTGAAGATATGGAGACATTATCTATTTGGCTCTAGATTTGAAGTCTTTAGTGATCATAAGAGTTTGAGGTATTTGTTTGATCAAAAGGAGTTGAATATGAGGCAAAGACGTTGGTTGGAATTTTTGAAAGACTATGATTTTGAGTTGAGTTACCATCCTGGAAAGGCTAATGTTGTAGCCGATGCTTTGAGTAGAAAATCCTTGCATATGTCTTCACTTATGATGAGAGAGTTGGATTTAATTGAAGGATTTAGAGATTTGAGTTTGGTTTGTGAAACGACCCCAAGAAGTGTGAAATTGGGAATGTTGAAATTGACTAATGATTTTCTTGATGAAGTAAAGAATGGTCAAATGGGAGATTTGGATTTGGTGAATCGTCTAGCATTGATTGATCAAGGAAAAGAGACCGATTTCAAAGTTGATGAGAATGGAGTTATAAGATTTCGAGAAAGAGTTTGTGTTCCTAACATACCCGAGTTGAAGAGAAAGATTCTAGAGGAAGGACATAGGAGTGGTTTGAGTATTCATCCTGGAGCTACTAAGATGTACCAAGATCTTAAGAAGTTGTTTTGGTGGCCAAGTATGAAAAAGGAAGTTGCCGAGTTTGTGTATGCTTGTTTGACTTGTCAAAAGTCCAAGGTTGAACATCAAAGACCATCCGGACTATTACAACCCATGTTTGTCCCGGAATGGAAGTGGGATAGCATTGCTATGGATTTTGTAAGTGGTTTGCCAAGGACTACAAAAGGGAATGATTCGATTTGGGTGATTGTTGATAGGTTGACTAAGTCGGCGCATTTTATTGCTTTTAAGACCGGAACTTTAATACCAAGGTTGGCGGAGATTTATGTTGAGCAAATTGTGAGATTGCATGGTATTCCATCTAGTATTGTATCGGATCGAGATCCAAGGTTCACTTCGAGGTTTTGGGAAAGTTTGCAAGAGGCTTTGGGGACTAAGCTAAGGATGAGTTCGGCTTATCATCCTCAAACGGATGGACAATCGGAAAGAACTATTCAATCACTTGAAGATTTGTTGAGAGCTTGTGTTTTGGAAGATTGAGGTAGTTGGGATAAGTATCTACCTTTGATAGAGTTCACCTACAACAATAGCTATCATGCGAGTATTGGAATGACACCTTTTGAAGCTTTGTATGGTAGGAGATGTCGTACTCCTTTGTGTTGGTATGAGGATGGAGAAAGTGTTGTGTTGGGACCGGAATTGGTACAACAAACTACGGAAAAGATTAAGATGATTCAAGAGAAAATGAAAGCGACTCAAAGTAGACAAAAGAGTTACCATGACAAGAAGAGGAAAGATGTAGAATTCCAAGAGGGAGATCATGTATTTTTGAGGGTTAATTCAACCACCGGTGTTGGTCGTGCTTTGAAATCTAAGAAGTTGACATCGAAGTTTATTGGGCCGTATCAAATTTTGAAGAGAGTGGGGAGTGTGGCTTACAAGGTTGCTTTGCCACCATCGTTGTCTAATCTTCATGATGTGTTTCATGTGTCACAATTGAGAAAGTATGTATCGGATCCATCACATGTGATTGTATCGGATGATGTGCAAGTAAGACATAATTTGACCATTGAAGCTAGACCCTTGAGGATTGAAGGTAGAGAAGTGAAAAAGTTGAGAAACAAGGAGATAGCGTCCGTTAAGGTCATTTGGGGAGGACCCGCGGGAGAGAATGCCACTTGGGAGCTAGAAAGCAAGATGAGGAGTTCTTACCCGGAGTTATTTTCAGGTAAATTTTCGAGGACGAAAATTCTTTAAGGGGGATAGAGTTGTAACACCCGTATTTATTTATTTTATTTTTAATTAGAGTTAATTAGCCTTTTATAGTATTTTATAGTAAGTTAGTAATTAATTAAGAATTATGGCTATTTTGGGAAAGAGTAGTGCTTTGAATAAGATACGTTTTATTAGAGTTATGATAAGAGTTGGGCTTGAGTTTTATTGGGCCTAGGTTAATAGGAGGGACATTATGGTCTTTAATTAAGCTAGGTTTAGATAGGGTTAAGAGAATGGAGAGATAATGCTCATAACTTAAGAAATAGAAAAGAGGTAGAAAGAGAAAACTTTGAAGAGAAGGAAGTAGAGGGGAAGATTAGAGGAAGCTCAAGAGAAGGAGAAGAATCAGAATTTCATCAATTCTAAGGTTAGAGAGTAGTTTACAATTCATGTGAGATGATCAAAGAGGGGGGAGATGCCTATTCTCCATACCCAAACCCTCTCATCTCTTTTGGTGGGGAAGGAAAATCAAGGGAATGTGATTTAATGATTTTCTGTGTTGTTGTATGATATTAACATGTTATTATATGATTCTATTTACCATTTCTATCATCAAATTCATGTGTTATATGAGATTTGTGGTTATTGATATTTGAAAATGGGTTTTGAATGAAATAAGGAAAAATCTCTACTTTCTACTTGAAATGATGTTTGATGATGTTAGAACTTGTACTTCTAAGTCTATATATGATATGTATGCTTAAATGTGATAGCTTTACAAGTTTATAACATGAAATTCGTGATTTTTATGTGATTTCTATGTGAACCCGAGAGCAGAGCATGAAAATCCGGGTTTAGTCGCTGAGCCACCAATCCGTCGCTCCAAGCGAGGATTCATGTGTTCCTCGCGAACCAAGAATTTCATGTGGTCGCCCAGCGACCAGTAGCGACCGCCAGCGACCAGTAGCGACCGCCAGCGACCAGACGTCGCCAGGCTTCGCTCTGAGCGATGACTTGTCTGCCTCTGCTCGCTTGTTTCATCGCTGGTAGTCGCCCAGCGACCATGACCTGATTTTGAGAAATTTCTTCATGTTGTATGATGAGAATGAGCTTATAACATGTTTAGATTTGGTCTTATAATATGTTATATGTATGGATTGATTGAACCTTGAGTTGTTATGATGATAACATGTTCATATGAGTATGTTGTTTGAGATTGAGCTATGATTAGCTAAGATAACATGTGTTATTATGTAATGCTTGAATGTATACCTTAATGATGATATGATAATGTGTTGAGATAAGTTAGTGATAACTTAAAGACGGAATAATAGGAATGAGTGGCCTATTATTCATGAGTAGAGTGTAGTATTATCATCACTATTTGGTATGTGTACATTCATGCATTCATCTTTTGAGTTGGATATTAGAATCATGTGGATTCTAATAAAGAGGATATCAAATGATAATATTTGATAAAGACGGATATTAGAGGTGAGATACTCTAATAAAGACGATGGTACCACATGCATTAGATATGTCTAGGGTGACATACATTGTGTATTTGCACTAGTTGCATTAGGGAATTATGTGATCTAATTGATAATTGGTAATTGTGATTGCATTCCATTATGATCTTATGAATGTTTGGATTGTATGGATTTGATTAGAGGATCTAATTCTTGTTAATAAGAGTGATATTGCTAGGTTGTCAAAGATTGCTAATACAATGTGGTATATGCATGATTTAATTTATTATGTTTGTTTATATAATATAAGTGTATACTATGCTTATTATTATAGACTTGAATTGCAACTAACTCTCTATTTTTGTGTATGTGTAATGGTTTGGGTCCAGATTCTCCACTTGAGGAGTGATTTCGTTGCTTTGGAGTTTAGCTCGTGAGGACTAGCTTAGCTTGGTAAGGGAAAGATAGGAGGATCCTAGAAGCTTAGAGTTTTAGGATATGCTCTGATACTTGTAACCTTGCTTAGACTAGTGTTCGGTTCTTCGTTTGTTTGAGATTTTATGTATGACCTTGCTACTTTTATTATCTTATATTTAATTACTTGTTGGATTATCTTGGATTGTATGATGGGTCTTCATTGTGGAAGTACCTAGTTGAAGTTGTAATATGATTTATGACTTGCATGCTTTTATGTAATTGCTATAACTTATTAGTATAGTAGTTTTGATGCTTCCGTTGGCTTAAGTGAATTAAATGCATGCTATTAGTTACTTTGTGTTAAGTAATGTTCTTGATGATTTGTATGTTGAATGATTTAAATTAATTATTGCATGCGAATCGATTAGGAGCGTTACAGATGAGATTGAATTGAATCTCTCTGATAACACAACACATGCAATGCAACCAACAAATTCTTAACATTTTCACAAGCATAATTACCAGACATTGTTCTTGAACAATTTTCAAAACACAACCACCTCAAAAACAATGCTTCATATCAAATATACAACAAAGAAAAATCACAATTTCCATTAATTAACACAATATAAACTTAATTTATTTATTTTTCTCTTAAAATATGTGAACTCATCAAGTTACAATACAAACTTCAAGCAGTTCACAGGAACTGACAAGCCTTAATTTTGGACAAACTTCAAATAGAACCAAACTTTCAACAATGGTTGATACATAATAAATCAACAATACAAACAAGCTAAGTAGCTAAACCATCACAAAAAATACTCACACAATCCATTATAATCTCACAAGGAACTTAAAACATCATACATGAAGTAACGAAAATACAAACTCACTTTCAACGGTAACAAAGTGCAAAATGCATCATCATACATCAACATAAATATAAATGGGGGAAATAGATTTAAGAAAAGGGAAAATATTTACCTCCTCCAAACCTTCAACAATGGTAACAATCCTTCAATTTTTGGGTTCAATCTTAGCTCTGAAAAGACATACCACAGTGCCATCAGGGCACTCATGTACCTTGCAAACTATACAAGACCTGATATAGCTTTTGTAGTGAATTTACTAGCAAGATTAAGTTCATAAGGAATAAAACATATATTTCGATACCTCTGAGGTACTTGTTTTATTGTAACAATATAAAATCAGTTTTGCTTGGTTATGCATATGTAAAATATTTGTTAGATCTACATAATGCTAAATCACAAACTGGATATGCATTTACATATGGTGACACCGCAATATCATGGAGATCTAAAAAACAAACACTTGTAGCAACTACTTCAAATCATGCCGAGGTAATTGCCCTCCATGAAGTTAGCAAAGAGTGTAGATAGTTAAGACTGGTAACTCAACATATCCAAGAAACGTCTAGTTTACCAATTGATAAGAATTCAATAATTTTGTATGAAGATAATGTTGCACATGTTACACATATGAAAGAAGGTTACATCAAAAGTGATAGAATCAAACACATCTCTCCATAATTCTTCTCATTCACATAAGAACCTCATTCACACAAGAACTAGAAAGAAATAAAGAGGTTGATATTCAATATATTCGTTCGAGTGATAATGTGGTGGATTTTTTCACAAAGACATTTCCTACATCAGTTTTTAAGAAACTCATATGAAGTATTGGAATGTGTCACCTTTGAGATCTTTGATGAAGAAGTGATTGTGCTTGGTTGAGGGGGAGCATAATGTTGTACTCTTTTTACCTTATTAAAATTTTATCGCAATGGATTTTTTCTTATAAAATTTTTAAGCAAAGCAACATATATTCCCATCACATTCTCTTCAACAAGACTTCAATGGAACATCATGATAGATATTTTGAAGAGCGAGTGTTATAAGAAATTATACTAATCTAAAATGCCAACTTTAAAATAGTAATGTAAACTATCTATCTAAATGTCCACTTACGATAATAAATATGAATTATTTTATTCATATAATATTAATAATTAATAATTTTAGTAGTATAATTACCTACCGCCCTTTTTTTTTTTGGTTACATACCGCTCTTTAATTCATGCAAAAATACATTTTGAGAATAATAACATATTCCATTCTAACTTCTAATTCTCTTCATTTTCTTAAGGAAAATGTTAACTTGTGCCTTTAAGGAGATAAATGTAGAAATATTCTCTTGAAAATAGTGTATTTAACTTTATAAACATTAAATATCTTACAACATTAAATGCTAAATTTCTATTTTTAGGTAGCTAAACATGTGCCCTTAGGACACATGTTAACGTGACTCTTTTCTTAATTATCTTAATATATATGTTTATAGTATTATATCTAAATTAATAGTAATTTATTTATTTTTTTTGGTAAATAGATGAAATGACAAAGCCATTATAAACTCACACACATAAGTGAGAGAGCCGAGGTTCGAACCCCAATCATAACGTCCGGCCTAGCAATTTCGGCATATTTTTGCCGGTTGAACTAGGACTTCTGGACATCAAAATTAATAATTTATATCATTCTATATTTCCATTAGCTCTTAAAGTATCATTAACATCCAATTTTCTCGATAAATATTTGTTAGTAAAATTTCCATTTGCTTTGAAATTTGACAGTAAAAACAAAAATACAGAAGGATGAAAATCCAACCAACACAGTAGTTACCCTTTTTGCCGTTTACAATGATACACACACGGTAGCATATAGCAGAAGTAGATAACAGAATCTATCTTCGTTGGATAAGAATTTTTCCCACATTCGCAAAAGCCTTGTGGCTTCTAACAATGGCTTCTTCAGTTACTTCTTCCTTTCAAATCAGGTTCAAACACCTTAACTTTCCCTGCTTCTATTACTCTCTTTCATCATTCTCTTTGTTTCATTTCACTTTTCTTTTTTTGTTCAATAATGGTTACTTGGGTTTTATGTGTTTAATTGTAATGAAAGAAAAAAGTACCATTTTTGGGGATTTAATAACCCTTTTTGTTAGAACACATAAAGTTTCAAACTTTGAGAAAACCCAACATTTTGAACTCTCTTAAAGTTTCAATTTGTGAATGTGTGTGTAATTTTTTATATGTTATTTCTTCATGTTTCAATTGGGTCTAAAGGGTTATTATTATTTGATGGTTAAAGCAATTTGTGGGTCTTTGTTGAATTTGGTTGTAATGAATCATGGTGATGTAATTGTGGATAATTGTCTTGTTAATGTTTGATTGGAATTCAATGAAATTGATGTTGAAGTAAAGATGTTTGATGAAATGCTTGTTAGTAGCATAATTTTGGATTTCAAGAATAAATTTGTTTTCAACATTGCTAGTGAGCGAGCTATGAAGCACGAACATAGACACCAAACACGCAATAGACACTGACACGTCAACACCGATAATAATTTGTGAAAATGACACAATTCAATATAATCATAAGTGTCTGTGTCGTTCAATGTTAGACACCGACACACGTCCAACAACACTGGGACACATCTAATCCTTGGAGTGTCCGTGCTTCATGGCTAGTGAGGTGTGCAGGCTTGCAAAAAAGCTAATTTGAATGTGTATGTTTTCTTATTAGGCTAACAGAACAGGGAATTCTGGATGGAATTATTCATGTCAAATATATTTGTGCTTTGAAAAACAAAAACAATTTTTTGGGAGATTATTGTTTTTGTAGTTTATTGCTTTACTTCTGAAAATTACACTTTTTAACATTGACAACTAGGCTATGCAGTGGAAAATGAATTATAATTTAAGGAGGGACTCTAGATAAGCAGGTCTTGTAGGCACTTTTGGGTTTTGTTTTCTCTATTCTTCTTTTTATGTATTCATAATTTCATAAAATTGATATACTTTCTCATTTAGTTGATTAGGATATCGTTAGTTCAAAGTAAACATTTTTGAAATTTGAGGGATCTCTCACTAATCATCCCCTTTCCTATTTCAGCAATTTTAAGTCTAATTTCTTGGGTGAGAAAAGTAAGATTAGAGTTTCAACTAGTCCTGCTACTCGTGTTGGTTTCTTTAGAAAGACTATAGAATGTAAGGAATCACGTATTGGGAAACAACCAATTCCTATTCCATCCAATGTTACCATCAAATTGGAAGGGCAGGATATACAAGTGAAGGGTCCATTGGGAGAACTTTCGTTAACGTATCCTCGAGAAGTTAAGGTTGAGAGGCAAGACGAAGGGATTTTAAGAGTCAGTAAGGCAGTCGAAACCAGAAGGGCAAATCAAATGCACGGGCTTTTCAGGTACTTCATTTTACTGATCTGTTTTTTTAATTGGGATTTAAATGTCTTTTTAATTCTCAATATTTTGTTTCATGACATGGAACAAGCGATGTTTGCAATACTCATGGCATAATGGTAGCTGTAAATTAATAACCTTTGATTCATTTGTTGGTGTTACCTTCTTGAATTGTGATTGTGGCGATAAATTGTTCAAGATATATGTTGCAGTTAGTACTTTAACAGCAGCTATGCTTAAGACATGAAGAAGTGATTCAGACTGGATGATCTTGTTAAGTTAATTACTTATTTCAATCATGATAAGTCAGGGCTCTTATATGATAATTTTTATTTGCGGAATATGAGATGTTAGCTTATCTCTTATAAGTTATTTGCTTTCAGATTTGAGAATGATAGAAACAAAATGTTGTGTTTGGAATGCCAAGTAAATAATATCTGAGATTCCAGAGAATTATTGGTTATTAGAATCCCTTCGGTGCATGTTATTTTCCTAGCCTTTTCTACAACATGTAGTTATTTAGAAGTTCAGAAAGAGAAAAAAAAATGGAAGAATCATATTTAGAAGTTCAGAAAACAGTATTATTGATTCTGAAAACATGAAGAATTAGAGAATATGTCTCACTAATCCAAGAGCTAATTGTATGAAAGATGACACTCTCTTCCCAACCTACCTAATAATTGTTCCCTTGCTATCTCTCTTGCTAAAACTATGTTCCTGTTCTCTAACGATATGTTTTAATGGAGAATTTTGGAGCGCTAAGTCTATGCGTTTGCAAGTCTGAGTAGAATCATAATTTCACCTTGGTTAAGCAGCGCATCATAATTTCACCTAGTTTATGTTTTACATTTGTCTATGTTTTTTATATTAACTTTTGTGTTGTGCAAATAAATGTTATTAGGACACTTACAGACAACCTGGTGATTGGAGTATCTAAAGGTTTCGAAAAGAAACTTCAACTTATTGGTGTCGGTTATCGTGCTTTGGTAGAAGGAAATGAAGTAGTGTTGAATCTTGGATTTTCTCATCCTGTTAAGATGCCAATCCCTAATGGCATTAAAGTGAAGGTAGACGAAAACACCAGAATCACAGTTAGTGGATATGACAAATCTGAGATTGGCCAGTTTGCGGCTTCAATTAGAAAATGGAGACCTCCGGAACCCTACAAAGGCAAGGGTATCAAATATGAAGATGAAGTTGTAAGGAGAAAGGAAGGAAAAGCAGGGAAGAAGAAGTGATGTAGGTCTCAATTTTCCCTTTCTAATCTTGTCTTTTGTTGTTTTTCATTGTTTGTTAGTAATGGAAATATTATATGTACTGAGAAAAAGAAGTCATAATTTATTTTGTAAGCTAGAATCATTTGTGTTTATGATATTCAATGCATGGTAAAAAGGGGAATAGATTGTCTGCAATGTAAAGTTTCTGAAGTTGAATCTTAGCTATTGATCTACCACTACTTTCAATTAGTCAAACATGATTGAAGTCAAGGATCAACAATAGACACTCTCCGGTTAAAAACTCACCGGAGAGGATCCATTTCCGGTAAAAAGCTATCATTATATTGTAAACAATGCAATGATAATAATTGGATTTGGATCCTCACAAGATTTTATACAATTTGCATTAAAATCAATTTGCATATTCATTACATGATCTAATGAATTTTAATGGTGAGATTACTGACATAATCACTTTATGTTTAATTAGTTCAACATGAGAGAATGCAAATTGACTACTGAATATAGATGAATTTGTCAACCTTAGAAATGACAACCCCTCTTGATGCATAATTTTTGAAGGAGTATCAAGTATATGGTGATAATAATGCTAATCAACTAACCTCACCTAATAATGATAGTAAAGGTTTGGATTTAGATATATCTGCATAATTTTGTTAATAGAAATCCCATAATTGGATTTAGGGCACTGTTGCAAGCAACTTTGATGCCATGCCACCTGGATTTAGATTTGATGAACCACATTTTAACTAATACATTATGCCTTTTTTTACTCACAAATATGGCTTCTTTTTAAAGCATCTATTTGCATTTTTTTAACGGCTATATTGTGATTTGCGTAGACTCTATTTCTCTGATTTGGATTCTATGCAGCCACGGACTGCATGTAGTCGGACAGTCACGACTTGCTGATCGTCTTATCATGATCGGAGAGTCTAAAATTTACCGACTAAAATTTCACATTTTTTTAAATCAGAATATCCATTTACTGTGGGTCATCTGATCTTTATCAGACAGTCAACAATCAATGACCGCACGACTGCATGCAGTGACTGTATAGAATCCTGATCCCTATTTCTCACAAGATAAATAGAAGAATCCCTCAAATCAGTGAGTGTCGATGTGTACATGGATGCATATGTGAGAGAGTGCTACCAGAGTGCTCATGCTTGAGCTTATTAGGTGTGTGAATACACCTATGCATTGAAGGATATTCACGTAAGTGAAAAGCATCAAAGAAAATTGAAAAATAGGGGTACAAGAATGTGTGATTCAAAGAACACACATAAATGCATCAATGAGATCATCATAAACATTCAACCTCTAGAGAGAAAGAAAAATGCATTTTCAAATTCTCTAGTGGAAATCATAAAAAGCATAGAATATATGATTTAATCTTATTTGTTTATCCTCTTAGAGTTATTATTAGATCATATATTGTACATCAATTTGTCTATACTTGATATAGGATTTAAATTGTATATCCTCTCTATGCGAGTTTGAATCCTCGAACCAAGGTTTTGTATACACCACTAAGTAGTGACAATAATTTGTTTTTAAAGAAGGAAGTCCTCTGGTTTGAAACAAGAAAGTCCTCCTATGTGAGGTATGAAATCTCGGTGAAGGTCCACTTCACTTGGTGGAACTCCTCAAGGTTGGGGCAGAAAATCTAGGATTTGGGAATACCTCAAGTGATTGTAACCATGTAGGTTATAATGATTTAAGTCCATCTAAGGTTAGAGGGCAAAGTCACTCTAAATAGGATGAAATGAAGAATAATTATTGTACGGTCACTACTATTTGACCACTCACAAAAATATTTGAAAAATAATTATATAATATTTACTTTTTAAATTATTAATTAATGTAATATTTTTTGCGAGTTTGATCAAATGTAATTTTTTTTGTCATGTGACCATCTAAAAATATCTCTGGACTCAATTAGCTTGTCAAGCTGATAGTGAACCACTATAGAAATATCGTATTGTTTTATTCTCTTCCCAATTAATTTTGTATAAGTTAGGGGACTAAAATCACAAATTTATAAAAATTAAATAGTAAAAAATGCAATATACTAACTATTAAGAGTAAACTAGTATTCTCTCTATTCTAAAATATAAGTAAAAGTTGGTTAATAAAAGTATTTAGTCCAAATCTTTAACTAAATACATTATATTTTTTTAATTCATTTTTAATTATAATTTAAGACGGATGAAGTAATTGAAATCACAAGAACCACTGCAGTGGTAGTTAGTTGGTTCCCCAACTTTTGTACTTTTCTCCTAATTTTGGCCATTAAATTAATCGAAAATAACCTACCTTTTGTTCCCATTTGATTTTACAGCACCCTCCTCACCATATAAGCAATAATCATAGCAGGCTAAAGACACATTCACGCAGCTGTATACTCATTCACGAGATTCAACTTCAAAAAGGTTTTCCCCTATGAAGCCCCGATACGCGACACGATACGAATATGATACGATACCGATACGCCGATACGTGAAAATTTTGAAAAATTCATATCCGATACTGGCGCGATACGTTATTTAATAATTAATTTTAAAATTAAATATATAAATGCACAATATATAAACATGACTAAAATCAATAATACTAAGTTAAGTATCTGTGTTTCATTAATATTGTCCTGAAAAATACTAAGTTAAGCATTTGTGTTTCATTAATATTGTCCTAAAAAATAATGATCATCAGTACATTTTAAGTTATACATCTTAAGTTAAATATTATACAAAAAGAACATCATTAGTACTATAAAAAAAAACATAGTTACTTACTCGTGTAACAACATAATAGTTTGATATTCACTAGGAAACACGGATTGTATCGGATATTATTTTTTTATTTAAAAATAAATATTTACCCGATACTTTTTCCGATACGAGTATCGGGAAGTATCGGACGCGTATCGGATATTATTTTTTTATTTAAAAATAAAGATTTAACCGATACTTTTCCGATACGAGTATCGGGACATATCGGAAGAGTATCGGTATCGAGTACGTATCGAACACGATACTTCACCAATTTTAGAGTATCGGGGCTTCATAGGTTTTCCCTATCTTTCTTTCGAATTGAATTGACACTCACATCTCTCTCTTCCTATTTTTTTTCTCCTTTTTCTTATTTCCATCCTTTTTTTATTAATATATATAACCAAAAAGTCTTTCTTTTATTTTGATGAATTAAAAAGTCCTTTCATATATGTAGAAAAGTTACACATCTTTTTCATACTCTCACTCATACACATCATTCCCATTCACATTCTTCTCCACTCCAATTATTCCACAAACAAGAGCAAGAGAAAATTCACAGGTTCATTTCTTTTTCTTTGTAATTGTTTCTTTCATTATTTCTTTCAAAATAAATAAATTCAGAAGCCACGATCTAGATGTGACATCATTGTTTTTGATGTCACAGTTACAATCATGTCGTGTTTCACAACATGATTGCAATTAAGACTCCACATCAAAATGTAATTCTGTGCAATTCTTATATCAAGAATTGCGACATAATTTCTTTTGTATTTATTTCTTTAGAATTTCCCTTCCAACATAATTTCTCACCCAATTTTTCCTTACTCTGTTGTTCTTCAGCCATAATTCAACAAAACAATAACATCAACAAACAAAAAAAAGTCACAAAAGAAAAACAGAAAAAGGGTATGTTGGATTAAAAAGCTTCCACTTTTGAAGCAAGATACAAATCCAATTCACCAAAACTCACCGACCCAATTGAAGAATCATTTCAAAGTTTGCATCTTTTTGTTTTCTAAGTATCAAGAAGCTCAAAAAATCAAAAGGGTATGTAAATAATAACATTAACATTATTATTGTCATAGAAAAAACAGAGTCTTTATTTTTTTGGTGATAACAACGTTGTTGTTGTTGTGCAGGGGAAATTAAAAGAGAATTACGGATCGGGGCAAATTGGTAATTATAGAGGGGAAATTCGGTGTACGTTCATGAAATCGATATCGAGATCCACCGTCGTGTTGGTGTTTCCGTTGCTGTTAATCGTCGGCGCGTTGGTGTACACGCGGTTCCTTGAAACACCTGTAAGTATTGTTTGTTTGTTTGTTTGTTGTTTTTTTCTTCCAACAACATTGATTTGATTGGTTCATTGAGTTTGCTGTTTTTAACGTTAGTTATTTGTTTTGTAAGTGACGTGTTGTTCTAAACTGGAAATAGAGAATACGTAATTGCTCAGTCACAGTGAAAATTCCCTTCCCACTATTTAGTCATCTCTGGAAAATAGTAGTACTCCATCTTCCCGTTTTTATTTAGGGTCCGTTTGAATTAGTTTTATGTTATTTTATAAGTTTATGTTAGGGGGAGGGGCACTTATAAAAGTAATATTTTTCTCTAAAGGTATAAGCGGGGCTCAAACCAGATTTTTTGGATTCAAGACCTGTTTTTTTACCACTAGACCAAACCTTTGGAGTTTATTATAAATTACTTTAACAAACTTATAATAATACATAAAAATTGCATTAGTTGTTTGCATAAGTTTAAAAATAAGCTAATCCAAATGGGTCTTTAGTTAAATATGTTTTTTATCATATAAGTATCTCACTTTTTTTTTAGGATTATATTAACATGTGATCTAAGAAAAACTAAAAAATAACATATTTATTATTATAAACTAGATTTTTTTTTAATGAATCAACTGCTTGAGTTTTATAGGACTCAAATAGATAACAAATTCTTTGTGTTTGGTTTGAGAGGAAGAAAGAGGAAGGGAAAAAAATCACAGAATCAATCAATGAATTTAGATTTATATATACTCTCTCTGTTCCAAAATAAATGACTTGTTTGACCATTGACACGTTTGTCAATGCACAACTTTAATCGTTAATATCTCTAATTATCTATTATTAAAAATTATAAAAATGGTATATTTTGAAAGTACTTGTCGAGAAAAATCAAACAACATCTCATATGCTAATATTTGCATGTATATATTAGTAGAAAAATAAGATCAAAGCAGGTCAAATGAATAGTATACTAAGTCAAAAAAATGTCATTTAAAATGGGACGGCGGGAGTAATTCAAATTCATTCTTGATTTCCGTAAACATAAACTTTAATTAAGCTTGAAGAGACTTGCATCGTGATATCTAAATGCTAGTTTGACTAAATGCATTATCAAATAAGCAGAGTACATAACCTTAATTAAGCTCAAAGAAACCTACATCTTAAAAAGCTCGGATACTTGATAAGACACGGATACAATACGATACAAATACGGTAATACGCGAACATTTTAATATTTAAGATACAGTACGGTCATGATACATTAATAAAAAATTAAATTTAAAATTAAATATATCAATGCAAAATATATAAATACAACTAAAATATATAGTAAAATAAACATTCACATTTCACATTACTTGAAATTATCAAATTAAGTGAATTAATACTATTATCCCAAAAAAAAATATTAGTATTATCTTAAAATGACATCATTAGTAATATACAAAAAGAACAACATAGCCTAATATTTACTACTTAAGAGTTAACATTAGTTGTTTCACTCTCTTTCTCTTTCATTCATATCATCATAAAATAATGTATCTTAAACATGTCTAATATTTTTTTATTGAAAAAATAAAATTGAATCATCGGATAATTAATACGTATCAGAAAATATCACAAATGTATTTGATTAAAAAAAATAAAATTTATTTATTAGATACTTCTTTGATGCGTATTGGGAAGTATCTGATACATATCAGATACTCCCTCCGGCCTTATTTATAATCAAAAGTTGCTTTTTAGGTTCATTAAAGAAGTAATGTATCTGGTTTATATTTAAGTTAGATACATTAGTTATTGAATGAACCTATAAAACAATTTTTGCTTATAAATAAAGCCGGGTACGTATCTGAGGCGATACTTAAGCAATTTTAAAGTATTGAAGTTTCCTAGAGTTGCATCATATGTTATCTAAATGCTAATTTGACTGAATGCATTATCAAATAATAAAAGTGAAAAATCAAGAATTACATTTAACGATTTTGGTATGATTAGGTAAGTTTGTTCAACCCTTGCTAACAAATTATATGAATACTCAAAGTGTCCTTTTGGGTCCTTTTACCATTAAATGACAGCTATGCTCAAGAGACACCAAAATGTGACTTGAACCAAAAAGCCAAGTAGGGGACGAATTGTCAACATATTTCCCTATCAATTGTCAAATATGGATTTACATAAACACAATGTTTTTTTTTTTTCAAATATGGGCGTTAAGAAATTTTTTAAAAATAAATAAATAAATTTATATCAAAAATAGAATATTTTACATTTTTTAAGGTTTGACTATACAAATTTTAAGAAGACTTTATCATATTTAATTTTTTAGTTAGTGGCCCAGTAATGCATTCAAAATTTAATCTTCCGTGGATAATCATTTTTAGAATATTAAATTTACATATTTTACTTAATTATTTAAGTGTTAAAACTAAATGTTGAAGACCACAAATATATATTTCAAAATTTGTGGAATGAAAAACTATCAATGAGGGTCGAAAATCAAATTTAAAAATGTCTAGTGTATGAAAAAAACTGATCATATATATAATTAACTATCATCTATATTATATTCAATTCAATAATCAATTAAAACAAAATCCAATTAGATTCTAATTCTTTTAAAGAATATCAATTTATTGAAACATTAACTGAGTTCAACTCAAGTTTAACTAGCCGTATTTAGCACGTGTTTGGAACAAATCCATCGGTTCCAATTATTATGCTCATAAAAGTAAAGTACATGTTTCGTTGAACGTTAGATAATCAAACTTATTTTATGTGTTTCAAACTTATTTTTATTCTATTTTATGTGATTTCTAGAAGTTTTAATGTGTAATAATTGGATAGAGGTTTATTGCATTCAAATTATACTGACTACAGTGTAGTATATAGACCGTTTGATTAAGTTTGATTAAGATCACACAATTCAAATTTTATAATTAAAAAATGAAATTAAAAATCACATTGTCACGGATTGAATGGATTAATAAATGAGAATTACTATTTAGCAAAAAAAAATTTACACAAGAAATGTAATAATTAACATATGGCAAAATATTAAAGGATGATGTCATTTAATCTCATTCTTTTGTGAAAATCATGGATGGTGATGAATGTAAATAATGGTGGAGATTTATTTTTGCAATTCTTTTCCTTAAATTTTCTTGCTAATAAGCTTTTCCCTTAATAAATAAAGGGTCATGATAACCGGTGCTCCCAGGGCACTGGTTAAGAACCGAAAGAAGAAAGTTTTGAATTGAAAATAACATTTTTTAGACTTTTGAGAAGTTGCCTGCACAAACTCCAATGCTATATTACTATTTTTGTTTCCTTAAACCGTGTCTGAGGCACTGTTTTGCATTTTCGATAAATAAATACTTATCTGTAAAAGAAAAAGTAATACTTATAGTTTAGGGTTCTGAAATATTTATGAGGTACTCTCTCCGGTCTCAAATATAAACAACAAAATAAAAAAATTTAAAGTCTCAAATATAAGCAAAAATTACAACATTTACTATAACTTTTTATAAATCTATAATAATTATACATTTTTTTGCAGTTTCCAACACTGTTTTACTCCACTCCACCAATCCATACAACTACTAATGTCATAAACAAACCGAAAAACATAGATAAAATTATAAATGAAATATTTTTTGTCATTACTTAATGCATCTTATCCATTTCCTTAAAGGGTGTGTTTTTTTTTTTTGCTTACATACAAGACTAAAGGGAGTAATATTTAGCTAAATTGAGATCAATTATTAGACTTTTTTTTTTTTAAGAAATTTCTAAGGCATAAGAGATTAAGAGCGCCGCTAGTGTCGGCCAATCACACATAGAAAATTAAAAATCTATGGTTGCGACAAAAAGTGTTTGAACGCCAAATGTAACGGTGGACCCCATATATGACTTTAACATTGTACTTTTGCGCCACCTCTTTCATGCACGTAAATTAAATTTTGACCCATCCTTTATTTATGGACGATAATTTGGACACATCAATCATAATGCAATACTTTTTTTAATTACAAAAGAAAAAAATAGATGGGAGAATCATGCCATCAGTCTAAGATAGGAAGATTTTAGGGTTTAATACATGTTAGTTTGATGTTTTGCCCTCAGCCCCTCACACAAATATTGTGATTGACCCACACAAATCCATTAATAAAAATCTATACACAAATTAGTTATAGATCATGCTAACTAATAAGTATTCTAAAGATATTAGTTAAGCATACTAAAAGAAAAGTTTTACAAATATGTTTAAATAAATAATCATGCCCCACTAGTTAAAATTTATAAATATGTTGCTGATCAAGGTTAGAGTTCGAGATTCCTTACTTATTAATTTAAGGGCTGATATTCTATGGAAAATACTAAATTGTATTTTGTAATACTAGTTAAATATACTAATAAAAAAAATTATCTTATAATTGATATATTTAATATATTAAAAATGTAAAAAGTTATCTATATAATATGAATTTTATCTTTTACTTTCTTTTTTGAGATGCTTAAACTGTTTCTCATGAATCAAATTCTATATACTAAAGCCATTAAGTTTGATCTATGGTGAAGATGTTTATGTAGTAGTTAGAAGTTTTGGGTTCAATATTCAGCTTCATTGTAAAATAAAAATAAAAATTTTATATACTAAATTATTTGAAAAATAAATGTTTTAAACATGCATTCAATTACTAGGACCTACCGGATTCAATTGCTTTCTTTTCTAAGGTTGCGGGATATCTTGAACTCCTTTAAATAAACTTCTTTTTTTTCTTATATAAATAAAATAAAAATTATATATATATATATATATATATATATATATTTTGATTTTCACCGGCAGTTTAATCTGGTTCGGGGGTCAGTTCTGGCATCAAGTGGTTCCAGCCCCCTCCCGATCGCAGTTGTGGGGGATCGAACTGTGGCCATCCCTACCAAGTTCAACGCCAATCACCACTGAACCAACTAACGATTGATAAATTAAAATAATATTTAATAAAACTAATCTTTTACAAGTAGCTAATAAGTATAATAAGCTTCTTTGTAATTGAATATATATGAAACACTATATTCAATTTATCGAGATATTAAATTAAGTGGTTAATAAGTTATCTCTAAGATGAATTGTTTGGGAGAAACTCGAGATTGATTCTTGGTAAAAACAATTCTTAGTTATATTTTATTTATTTTTTATTTTTTAAAGTAAAAGATTTATAGCATTTCATTATTAAGAGTGTTAACCATATAAGTGGATATATCAATGAAAAGGTGGAAACTAGCTATAGAAGTGGTCATCCTTACTAAAACATGAGCAACCTCATTGGTTTATCTTCTAAAAAACTCAACACTAGATTTTCTAAAATAAGTTTTTTATGCAACGAACAAAATCTCTAATATCACCAAACTCACACACATTATTATGTTTGCTGTGAAAACCTGTAACAACAGTCTTGGAGTCTAGTTCAAAGTCCTTCATAAACCACATTTTTCAAAGTCCATATTTTATTTAGTTGCAATCAAACTTTCCTACTAAAAAATAAACTTTTTGTTTTTTACAGAAAATAAACTAACGTTTGTTGTTTATGTAGGTAATAATTTCCTCAGCAGTAGCACGTTCATCTTCCGAACAAATCCTAACCACAAAAACAGCCCAAAATCAAACAGAGATTCCATTGGATTGCAATGGATACAACCACACAGGAAAATGTCCCAATCACCAAATCTCAATAAACAATCAAGACCATCCATCAAATTCCACGTGTCCAGATTACTTCCGTTGGATCCACGAAGATTTAAGACCATGGGCCCACAATGGAATAACAAAAGAAACAATAGAAAAAGCAAAACCAACAGCAAATTTCAAATTAATAATATTAAATGGAAAAGCTTATTTAGAAACATATGAAAAAGCATTTCAAACAAGAGATACTTTTACTCTATGGGGTATCCTACAAATGTTAAGGAAGTACCCTGGAATGTTACCTGATTTGGAGTTCATGTTTGATTGTGTTGATTGGCCAGTTGTATCAATTGGTCAATATAATGGACTTGATAGTGGTGTTGACCCTCCACCACTTTTTCGTTATTGTGGTAATGATGCAACTTTGGATATTGTTTTTCCTGATTGGTCCTTTTGGGGATGGTAAGTAATTAAAGATTATTTCACTTTTTTTTTTACCCTAGTTTGTCGGGGATCACGGTTTCATGCAGTCAAGAATACTATTGTATTTACGCATTGGAAATATTTGCATGCAGTTGTTTAATCAAGATTGGATGATTCAATTGAAAATTTGAACTGTGTGTCTGATTTTGATTAAAAGACTATATAAATGCGCCGAATGCGTGAATGCGACAAATTCTTGACTATAAGTGAATTTGACTTTAATTTGGTAGAGCTATCTAGTACATGTTTGAAATCGTGACGAATTTCACAAAATTACGATGGCATTGTGTTTTTGATTTTTTGTGACAATACTACGATTTTAAAGTGTTGTTTTTATCAAAATATCATAGTGACACATCCTGATTCAGTCAAATTCACTGTCTGATCAAATTTCGACAATTGAATGAACTGCAAACTATTCAATAGTTGAGATTTGATTAGATGATGTTAGAGAGTTTGATTAGAATTGTCGAAATAAATACAATTTAATTAGCATTTTTAAATTAATTATTGATTCACATAGGCCTGAGGTTAATATAAAGCCATGGGAGATATTGTTGGGAGAGTTGAATGAGGGAAACAAGAGAATTGAATGGATGAAAAGAGAACCTTATGCTTATTGGAAAGGTAATCCAACTGTTGCTGAAACAAGACAAGACCTTATGAAATGTAATGTTTCTGAAAAAGAAGATTGGAATGCTCGTTTATATGCTCAGGTATATATCAATCTTCCTTTACCTCTATTTGTATATATATGTTAAAAAAGGGAAAATGAATGTTCTACTACTGACTCAAAAATTAGTCTCATAGCGGACCTAAATAGTCTAAGTCGTAGAGATACCCTAAGTTGTATATTGGGGTAAAAGCTCTAATTACGGCGGCTTAGCAAAAAATAGAGACTGTTTAAGATGATCATGGTCTAATAGTAGTTATCATACACTGATCTTCTACAAAGTTTTATTGGTATTGTTAATGATTTGCAATAATAGCTTGTTAATAACCATTTTGACCTATTTTTTATAGGTTCGTATTAGAAGTATCCATAATAGAGGCATTTTCGATAAAAAATGGATCTCTATTGGAGCGAATTATCAAATTCGTTTTCTAAAACTACCATATCTATCCATAATAGAGTCAAAGATAGTACTATCGGAGTTCATTCAATAACTTCTGTTTTTTAATTCACCATCCGATAGTACTATCTTTGACTCGTGACCTTAGAGTGTATCTTTTCTAACCTAAATTTTATTATTTTGTATAATAATAATGAAAATTGTCAAAATTTACAAAAGAAAATTTTGTTTCAGGATTGGGGACGAGAGTCGCAAGAAGGGTACAAGAAATCAGACTTGGCAGGCCAATGCACTCATAAGTATAACATTAAATTTACAGTTATATTATTTGAACATCAAAATATAAACACAATTTGTGTTCGAAACATTGTGTTATAATTTTTTGATTATTTTATATGTATAGCTATCAAACTATCAATGTTTTGATTCAATTCATGATATTATGTGTAGATATAAGGTATACATTGAAGGTTCTGCTTGGTCAGTGAGTGAAAAATACATTCTAGCATGTGATTCTCCCACTTTACTTGTGAAACCTCATTACTATGATTTCTTCACAAGAGGGTTAATTCCAGTGCATCACTATTGGCCTATTAAGGAAGATGATAAGTGTAAGTCCATTAAGTTTGCTGTGGATTGGGGCAATAGTCACAAGGCAAAGGTAATTAATTAATCTAATTTTGTTTAGAATAATGCTAGCAAAGTAATCATATTTTTTGTTGGTAATTAGTTTTGAATCTATTGTTTATCAATAACATATGGTATAGTTCTCTTAAAGTGAGAAAACACATTTTTAAGCATCATTTGCAAATCCTATAATTAAACTCACTAGAAAGATATATGTTTTAAATGACAAAAACATGTTTTTCTCTATTAGCCCTTAATAATATGATTATTATAAGTTCAGTAGCACCGACACCGACATTGGTGTCTGAAACTCACACTGGCACTGGTACATATGATTAATTATTTTTTCAATTTTTACCGGTGTCAGCGCACCAATGTATGTCTAGTGTTCGTGTATGTGTAACTGTTTCATAAGTTATACGCACTCAAGAGTCTTTTTGGTTTGAGAATACATTTTATCTTTCATCTTATTTAAAAAATGTCTCCATTATGTTATGTTTTCAATATTTTCTATACAATTATCTAAAATTAGAAAACAAAAATAGAGAATATTTTCCGAAAATATATTTGCTTAAAGCAAATTGTAAACAAGAATTACTAATCTTATCCTTAATGGAGGAGAGAAATTCATATTCATTTTGCTTCAATGTTATATGTTTTTGTTATTCATCAGGCACATAATATTGGAAAAGCAGCAAGTAATTTTATTCAAGAAGAGTTGAAGATGGATTATGTGTATGACTATATGTTTCATCTTCTAAATTCATATGGTAAACTCTTTAGATACAAACCCTCAATAAGTGATAAAGCTGTTGAACTATGTGTGGAATCAATGGTTTGTAAAGCAGAAGGAAGAGAAAAGAAATTTATGATGGAATCATTGGTAAAGGCTCCTTCAAACACCAATCCATGCACCATGCCTCCTCCTTTTGATCCTCCTTCTTTGCACGCGCACATAAAAAGAAAGCAAGGTTCAATTCAACGAGTCGAATTTTGGGAGAAAAGTTATTGGGAGAAACAAAATATGAAATCGTAATCTAAATGTTTACCAACAGAGATCTGACGCAAGTGGTTAATGAGCATAGTGTTTGAATGTTGTAAACCGTAGGATACAAATTCGATTTCTTGTCAAAAAAAATAAATGTAACCATTAGAGATTAATGTTTTGCTCTATACACATATAGAGTTCTTTGGGAGTTTGGGGTATATATAAATTTAGCATACACTTAGTCTCATATAGTTGGCTAAATAAATTGTATTATATTTGTATGAGTTATGAGTTTTTTTATTCTACAAGAAGTAATATTTTGTATGTTAATTTCATGATTTGAAGCTTATTGTTTTTTTTTTACAAACAAAAGCTCAAAACATTTCATTAAACAATAAAGTTTCAATACAAAGGGGTATCATCTCATATATGTAGCAACTTGACCAAGATGTGGCTGCCATAACAAGCGTATGAACAATCATATTCGCTTGTTGCTTAGTGAACTCAAGCATAAAATTCGAATGAACAAACATAATATTTTTTATCTTACATATCAAGGTGCTAAAAACAACAAACCATTATGTAATCTATGAATTGCATCAACTACATTCTTCGAGTCGGTTTCAAAAATGACGTTTATGAAGCCTCGGCATTCAACTTCTTTCATAGCTTCTAGCAAGGCAATTGACTATCCCCCATGATGGGACATTTTCCTTGTATCCATGATGTCCCAGCAAGTACAAATTGTCCTCTATGGTCTCGGATACACCATCTCACACTTGTTATACCGATGCTCTCATGGAACCCCACATCTACATTGCATTTATACCATCCTTGCCTTGGCTTTCGCCACTGATCCGTCTGCTGCTGGCTGCCAGATGCACATTGCTTTCGACCCCAAACTCTGACCCGATTCCTTCATGTTATTCCAGACACTATTATTTCTGTTGCTCCATAACACACCCATAACAATACTGCAAACTGTACAGCTATGTCTCTACTCTCATATATTTGCCTGTAACAAACTGCTGACAGTGAGGAAACAATTCATTCAAGCATAAACTACAAAATAGTGTGGATAGCCCCTCGAATGGGTTCTCAAAATGGTGATAGTAATAATGCTAGGCCTAATTCCATGGAATTCCATTTGTTGGAAAAGGGGAATAACAAGGGAACCTAAAATCTTGTTAAATTCAATAATGGAGGGAGTATTACGCATTTGTAGCATTCGATAAAATTTGTTAACAGCATCATCAACAACATTGTGTATTATGTGAGAATGAGAGAAAAGTCTGAAATTGAACAAGTTTGGAAGTAAAGAGGGTTTTGAAAGAAACCTTATAGTTCCTAGCTGTGTGAGTGTGAGGAAGGATCGGCGAATACCAAGGTTACCGAAAACGCCGGCCGTTGATGCACCGGAGCGGCCGGTAACGGAGGTTAGCACTGTTTTTGTAATTAAAAAATAAAAATAGTGATTTAAAATATTTTAAATGACATGACTTACAATACTATAATGTATATAAATTAATTATTTATATTTTATTAAATAAATTATTAAAAAAATTGCATAAAAAAAATTAAATACAAAAAATGAATAACTTCTTAAATTAAAATTGAAAATTTTAACTAGTTTTCTTGTAATGTAAACGTCGAGTCATTTCATTTTACGGTTAAAATGACTTAATAGATACTACTGATTTGAATAAAAAATATATAAAATAAAGTTGTAACTTATATTGAATTAAAATCAATCATATTACTATTTTAGTCTTAAAAACAATGACAATTATGAATTTTACATCTAATATTAATTTAGATGGGTCACAAATTTCATTCCATTATTTGGATATTCAGTAATAGAATGGAACAAAATTATCACTCAATCGTTTGGGAAGTAAACAGTATGGAATAAATTATAACGGTTTTATTCCAAATTTTACCCTTATTTAAAAACATGGGAGTAGAAGAAATAATAAAACGTAATAAATAAAAAAGATGTAAAATAGTAATTATTTAATTTATAGATTTCATTTCATTGTATTTTATTGTATACTTTCCAAATTGGATGAAATGAAAAATTAGAGGAAAAGATAGTATGGGATGGAATGAATTCCATCTTATTTCATACCACTCCATTTTTTTTAAAAATTCAAACAATGGAATCTAACTTTATGGCACTTCATTCCATTCTATTATATTTCATCAATCCAAACATAGCCTGTGAATAAGTGGGATAACCAGAATTCAAATTTTGATCTTCTGCATATATAATGTAATGTTCTACCAATTGTGCTAAGCTTACGAGACATTATCATAATAATTTTGAATGGGATGTTTGTTTCCAATTTATTAAATTTATTTCTGACAATAACTTTTTTTCAAGAGCACAAGGATGAAAATTATTTCCAAAGAGGTTACTTGATATTCTTGAAAATTTTATAGTAAAGAGGTTACTTGATAAATTATACATGAATTCATTCACATCTTCACTAAACATATTTTTTCGGAAATTTTTTTTTTTCCAAGAATCTTTTATATTCTGAATGAAATTTAATAAACTTACAACAAACACAATATACATTTTTCTTTTATTTTAATCTCAATAATATACAAATATAACTTGAAATAAACACCCAAAAGTGTAATATATAATGACTTTTCTCACATCATGTGTTAACAAAAGAACACTTTTTTTTTTTGAGAATACTACATAGTGCATAGTACATAGTACATACTATAACAAATATAAAGATAAAAATATTTCCAAGTTTGTAATGTATCTTATTTCTTATCAAGTAAGCTCAAAATTTTGCAATTATCTTCCTTACCTTTAAGACAAAAGTCTCATAAATAAGATCTTTCAAGTAATCAAGAAAATGAAAATAAGCATGTCTCCAACTTCTATTAAAGAAAATAGCATAACAAACTCCCCAAAATCCAGCTGCAAATCCAACTCCCATTGCTATATAAAAATCTGATGTATCAAACAAACTTCCATCAGAATTTCCATCAGCATCCAATACTTGTTCATCTTTTGTACAATTATTCATCATAGGTGGACCACAAAGCTTATTATTACCATAATAGCTAAGTTCTTCAAAGCTTTGAAGTTGAGTACTAGTTGGAATTCTTCCTGATAAATCGTTATACGATAAATTCAAGAAACTTAAAAATGACAAATCAGACAAACTTTGAGGAATTTCACCTGAAATTTTGTTCATTGAAAGATCAAGTGATTCTAGCAATTTCATTTTTCCCATGTCATTTGGTATCTCTCCATAAAGATTGTTTCTAGACAAGTTCAAAAACCGA
This sequence comes from Trifolium repens, assembly GCA_030408175.1. NCBI lineage: Eukaryota > Viridiplantae > Streptophyta > Magnoliopsida > Fabales > Fabaceae > Trifolium > Trifolium repens. Next base: position 13,547,901 of record CP125846.1, read on the forward strand.
AGCGCGGATAGCTTTGAAATTTGAGAAGGAATTGATCCAGAAAGATTATTACTTGAAAGATCAATGATTCTAACCAATATCAAGTTATCTCTATACTCCAACTCGTCGCCTTTAGGAACTAAAACAAGACTTTCTTTGTAGTTGTTGTAGTTTAAACCGAAACCATAAGAATACTTCAAAGGGTTGGCGAAGAAATCATCTTCGCCAGCCATTGTTTGCATTTCATGTAAACAATTCGGAATTGTTCCTGAGAGACTATTGTTGGCGATATCAAGCACAATAAGGGAAGAAAGCTGACATATCTTTTGAGTAATGACGCCTTTGAATTCGTTTGATCGCAAACGAAGAACCATTAGGTATTGCATTTCCCAAATCCAAGATGGTAATGTGTTAGAAAATTTGTTGTTTCCAAAGTCAATGAACTTCAACAAAGAACAATTTTGTAGACTTGAAGAAATAGATCCAGAAAAATCATTGTCATCTAATAGCAAAGATTCAAGTCCTGATAAGTATCCGATCGAGTTTGGAATTTCACCCGAAAAATTGTTTCTTCCCAAGTTCAAATGCACTAAATTTTGCCAATGTATCCAACAATGACCAAGATCACCAGATAAAAGATTATTTGAAACATCAAGCACAGTCAGTTTATTATTAGAACTCTTTTTCTCACATAGAAAGGGAGAAATTTGACCCGAAATCGAGTTATTGGCAATATTCAATATTTCAACATTTGCAGATACACTTGGTATTCTACCTTTGAAGTTATTAGAACTCAAATTTATGCTGCTTGAATTTAGGAAGATATTTGATAGGTATCCACTTATCAAATTGTTGGAAAGATCAAGAAATTCAATTTGCATAGTCCAATTCCAAAACCAACTTGGAACAAAATCAGAAATTCCGGAATTCGACATTGTAAGAACCTTAACAGAATTCTGCATTTTCAACCAAACTGGAAACTTAGGCCCCACTCCACATGAGCTCAGTAAAACATATTCAAGCTGAAATACAGGAATCCAACTAGATTCGACACTGAGGAACATATTCGTCGAAGACAAACGCAGTTCTTTTAACTCGGAAAGTTGTTCGAGGTTTTTTTCTCTAATTGCTCCTTCCAAAAAATTCGACGAAAGGTCTAATGCCACTAAATTTGAAAGAACTCCAAGTGTTTCCGGCATAGAACCGGTTAACGAATTAGCTCCAAGGTTTAAAACCTGCAAATTTCTAAGGAACCCTAAACTCTTAGGAATGGTACCATTTATTTGATTGTGACCAAGATTCATTGTCTTCAATGATGATAAATTTGCAAATGATGATGGAATTGAATGACTAATGGTATTGTTACTAAGATCAAGAAATTCAAGATGCTTAAGGTGGCCTAATGAATAAGGAATAGCACCCCTTATTTGGTTTCCTTGAAGGTCCAAAATTTTAAGGTTTTGAATATTTGAAATGGTTGGAGGGATTTCTCCTTGTAGAAAGTTACTACTCAAATCAATTTGAACAAGATTTGTATTTAGGTTAAAAAGCCATGAAGGAATTTCTTGATTGAGATTGTTATTTGAAAGATCAAGGACTTGGAGATTTGGGAAATTTGTTTTTCTTTTTGGTGATTTTAAATTTTCAATTTGACAATTTTCCAAATGTAATTCGGAAAGAGAAGGAAGTGAAATCAATGGTTCTAACCAATTTCTTTCTTTACGAAAGTCTACACCACCGAGATCAAGGTATTCTAAAGAAGAAAGCCTCGAAATCCAATCGAGATTATCGATTTGAAGAGCAAAATTATATCCAAGATTAAGGTGTTGCAAATTTGAGAGATTTCCTAGTTGATGAGGGATTAGTCCTATGAAACCATTTTTACTAAGGTCAAGGTATCTTAAGCTTTTTATTGAGCCAAAAAAGTTTGGTATTTTAGTGTGGACAAAATAATTTAAGCTCAAGTCCAAATGAATCAAATATTTTAATTCTAACAAGGAAGGACTAATCTCACCACCCAATTCATTGTATGGAGAGTGTAGAGGTGTGGTAAGGTTGAGTTCCGTGACTCGGCCGGTGACGTTGTCGCATCGAACTCCATGCCATGTACAACAATCAACTTGATGAGACCATGATGAGAGCCTTTTTGAAAGGTCTGATAGTCCTTGCTTGAAGATGATGAGTGCATCCCTTTCTTTTTCATTGCAAGTTACATTGGAATTGAACCCTTCCATGCATACAATGAAATTGAGAGATGTTATAATGGAGAAAATTAATAGAAGAGATTGGGTTGCATATGGAAATACCATGATTTTTGGTATGTACGTAGTTGCTAATCTTTGTCTCCAATATGAGTTATTTAAGAGAAAAGAATTATTTATGTAAAATACTAAATAGGCTTTGAGGTGTTAGTCACTTGTTTATTAAATACTGATACATAAAACCATGTAAAGATGAAGTATTATATGAAGAATTTTTTTTTATAAACTTATATCAATAATACTAATGATTAAAATATTACTCGTACTGTATTAACAATTGATTTAGTCTCTTGACCAAAAAAAAAGAAAAAACAATTGATTTAGTCAAGAGTCAATACAAAGTAGTGCTATAAGAAATAATGATGCAAACCCAAAACAACTTCATTCATTTTATCGTAGCTCTTGTCTATGCTAGTATTTCTTTTTTGTATTTTTTTTCTTTCATCATTAGTTTAATTTGGTTCGGGAATCAGTTGCGACTTTTTTGTCACTTTTGTGTTATGGAAAAATACCAATTTTTTTATGTAAAGGAGTTTCCATTCTTAATGGTACATTTTTTTTGCATGATAGCGGTCCATTTACATAAAAAATCATTTATCTTATTTATTTATAATATTTTTGTTTTTTATTTTCCTTTTTCTATTTAAATCTTTTATCTCTTATATATGAAATTTATAACAATTTAATTTTTTATATTTTTTTTGTTCTATAATTTTGTTCTATAATTTTTTATATATGAAATTTATAACAATTTAATCTTTTATCTCTTTTTCTGTTCTATAATTTTTTATCATCTTCATTAATTTCTTTATATCTTCATCTTCTTCTTTAAATAATTTTTTATGGATTTTTGAGTTTGGAAGAATATAACACATAAATCTATACCAAATGGAGGTGTATTGAGTATTTTTGTTAAGGAAGAAGATGAAGAAATTGATGGAGATGATGAATATAAATCTGGATTTGTTAAATTTTAATAAAAAAATATTTAAAAATTAAAAATAAAAAAGAGTTTATATGTACGTATTACAAAAGATAAAAGATCAAAATGAAAAAAAAACGAATTAAAGTGTTCCAAATTTCATAAGATAAAAAAGATCTAAATGAAAAAAGTAAAAGATTAAAATATTATAAATAAATAAGATATAAAAGATATATGATATAATTTTGCCTACTAAAAAATAATGATGTGCTCATACTCAAAACTATAAAAAAAAAATTGAAAATTTATTCATTTATCAGTGCTCTTGTCTATGATAGTCAAGACTCAATGATAGCATGACAACTTTGAATTTTATGTTTATGTTGAGGAAAATTACCAATTTTTTAATGTAGAGAAAGTTTCCATTCTAGGTGTGGTACATTTCTGTATATGATAGCAGTCCATTAGAATTGATAAAGGGAATTTCTTCCATTAATGGTTTTCAACATCATCCAACAATATTGTGTCTTCCCACTCAAAGGAAAAGTGACATCATATATATTTTAGAATAATGTTAAATGGTGTTTCCGGGGCATTAGTTAAAGAAGATTAATATATTAAATATATATTTGAATTTGTGTAATCAAATTTTTTTTTTTGTGACAAAATGTAATCAATATTATTTTTTTTTTTTGACACAAATGTAATCAATATTTATAAAATATGAAAAGTGTTGTTTACAATTCAAAACTTATTTTTTTTTTTAATCTTAACTAATGCACCAAGACACTAGTTAACATGATTCATTTTAAGTCTATTTTGTAGACTATATGCTCTTTTCACAGTGTTTGAATTTCTCCTTCTGTCATTTGTCTCTCACTCTCTTCTTCACTCATTTATCTCTATTATGTTACTCTCTAACATTTTCTCACTCTTCATTGTATTATTTTTTTCTTAATTTTCTCTCTTCTATTACACATATATTTGTGAAAGGAAGGAGAAGAATGGAAAGGGAGGATTCAATCTCCTTTTCACATCATATTGTTCACATTTTCATTCGACTTGCATTGCACATTGAATATAGGTTCTTACTAAGAGTCCTTATTTTCATGTTTCCTATGTCTCGTGTCCTCTAGCCTTCCAATTCTACCCTCTTCGCAATGTAGGATGCGAACATGTTAAAATGACAAAACTTGGGTCTTCTAAGTGGAAATCCGCCGAAAGCGGTGAAATTTTGGCCTTGTTCTTCTCCATTGAGGGGACAAAAATTCACAAGAGGAACATGCGCCTCTTTTATCCCTTTGGTTGTCCTCTTTTGTTTTTTATTTTATTTTAATTTTGATATAATTTTTTTGCCTAACAAAAAATTATTCTTATGTAACTTTTTGGTCTAATGGTTTACGTTTTAATCTTTCTGTATTGCTTATAATAAAATTGTCTCTTGTTAAATTTGTTACTATAAGTTTTTTTTTCAATAATTATCTTTTGAAAGGAAGATTTTTTGCGTTGAAGAATTTATGGGATTTTCATGTTAAAGAAAAAGATAAGAGTTCTCTAATGGTGGTGGTGGCATGGTAGAAGATAATGAATTGGAGAATGGATTTTTTACATTTCTGAATTTTAAATTTGGTCCTAGTAATTTGTGCAAATTTTGATTTTCGTCCCTATAACTTGTGCATATTTTGATTTTCATCCCTGTAATTTGCTAAATCACCCCCTCTGAACACGTGATTGTGGTCCAGTTAACATATTCTGGTCATTTCAGTGTTTTGTGTGACATTACCACATTAAAAACTAAAATCAAAGTAATTTGAAATTACATTATGGGAGAATTGGATTTGACCGGGTCAATTGGGTTTGTCCAACCTCAAACACGTACACCCCTATGAGCAAGATGGGAGAATTGTGTTTCGTGATCATTTGGGTCGATTTATCTTGGCCGAGACTACTTAGATGGATGGGAGTTGCTCCATTGTAGAAGGTGAGTCCATAGCCTTACTTGAAGCTTTGAAAGTAATGGGACAAAGAGTCATATCTCAAGTTATTTTTGAGACGGATTCCAAAAGTGTGGTGGATGCAATTCATCATTTTCGTGGTGGAAGTTTCGGGTTTAGCATTATTATTAGCAATATCAATAATACTTTGTCTTGTAATTCAAACTTCATGGTTAAGTTTATTAAGCGACAAACGAATATGGTTGCTCACACACTTACTAGGGCGGTCATTTCATGGTCTAGTCGCTGTACTTTTGAGACATTACCTATTTATATTACTCGATTATTGAATAATGAAATGATATAAATTATATTTGTCGGAAAAATAAGGGACCTAAAATACATTTTACACTTGCATATGATGTTTTTGCATCTTTCTAGTATTCTATTAAAAAAATTATATTTCAAATATACTTAATTTGATGAAGTCAAAATTTGAACTATCTATCTCTGAGGTTCAAGTACATGTTCAATTCATTTCCACTACCAATTGAGCTACTAGCCCGATTGGTAGTGGGAATGAATTGAACATGTACTTGAACCATAGAGTACATAATTCGATTTCCACGAAATGTAAAAACTTTAATAGTGAGGGGGTGGAGATCATCGTGATAATAGTAGAGTATATGACACGGACAATTGTGAAGAGTATATGACACGGACAATTGTGATTGATCAAAATTGTTGACCTATTCTTTTTTTTGACAATTTATTTTTTTGACATATATATTTTCTTCGTTGGAGAATTTTAGTTGTGGAAAATTGAAATAATTCCAACCCACATATTTTCTTTTAACAACCCACTAGTCTCCTTCCCCACCCAAAAACATTATTCTAAATTTAAAAAATGGACCACTACGAAGCCTTTATTAAATTCAAACAAAATTTACAAAACATTTACATGTAATATTGAATCCAACTTGCTTCTACACAGTGCCACCATTCTTTATTATACTATAAGTATACTCATCATTTAAAATTCTTCCAACTTCTAAACCTTAAAATCTATTTAATTCTTTCTCCACATATTCATACAATTCCATCATTGAAGAAAATGTCTTTCAAAGATAGATTACCACACATGTTAATGTTAGCAACATCATTAGCAATGTTGATTTGCCACAATGCAATGGGACAATCAGCACAAGAAAAACAAAAATGTGTAGAACAACTCACAAACATGGCAACATGTCTACCATATGTTGGTGGAAGTGCAAAAGCACCTACATTAGATTGTTGTAGTGGTCTCATTGAATCAATCAAGACCAACAAAAAATGTATTTGCTTTGTTGTCAAAGATAGAGATGATCCTGAACTTGGCATGAAGATTAACCTTACACTTGCTCTTGGTCTTCCTTCTCTTTGTAAAGCACCTGATAATTTCTCTCAGTGTCCATGTGAGTTTTTTCAATTTCAATTTTTTTCTGAAATTGCCTTCTTTTTTGAAATGGTATAAAACTTCAAAGAATTCAAACAGTGCACTGATAAAGATATCTTTATAAAGAAAAGATTATCAGAGCAAATATATATAGGTTGGTCAGTTGATAACGATTCAACTCAGATTCTATAAGAATGTGTACAAACTTTGTTGTCAATGTGAAAATTTTGCTAGTAGATAATATGTAAGTAATTTTTTCGAAATTTTTGAGCTTTGATGCTTTCTTTTAACGTATGATTCTCCGTAGCCACACTGTCTAAATTTTATTTATTAAAAAATGGTGTTGGAGGTTTTTTTCTTCCTTGTGATAGTTTTAAGAAGGGGTGTTATTTTGACACGGCTTTTGTTACATCAATTCTACACAAACACTGTTTATACATACTTTTTACTTTTTTCATAAGAAAAAGAAGATGAAAAATTACACAAATACTCTTGGGTAAATATTATGTATGAAAAAGTGTGTAAGAATATTAAAAATCGAATAGTAAAATGTGGTGACATGTTTTTTAATTAAAACATAAAAAGAAAACAAAAATTATATGAAATTCAACATTAATAAGTCTACCAAATATTAGCCTATTTTTGAAGTTCTACATATCTAGTTTTCAAATGTAAAAGTTAAAAATATTTGAGCTCTGATTTTATTTTAATATAATTTTATGAATTTCTTTTTTATATGATTTGAACAGCACTTCTCCACTTGGATCCTAAATCAAGTGAAGCTCAAGCTTTTAACCAACTTCACAACTCTAATGGTAGCTCCACGAGTCCTAGTCCTACCACCAATCCTTCAGGTAGTTATTTATTCAAAAATATATTTATGTTTTCTTTTTTACTGTAGTTGCTTATTTTTACTCACTTATGAAATTTGTTCTTCAATTTAAAAATTACTCTTTTTTTTTTTTGTAATTTTATAACTTTTTATCATTTAATATCCTTAGGTCATTTGTCATATGATTTTAAATATGTTTAATTGCAATTTTTAAGTACAAAAATCTAATTGAGTGACTAAAATTGGATGATTTTAAAATGAGAGACCAATTCCGTAAGTGAGTAAAAATAGGGGATTAAATTATAATTAAGCTGTTTTATTTTATCTTTAAACTTTGGCTATGAAATTTATTGAGAAACATTGTTTAGTTTAAAATGTATTAACCTATTCTCGCATTGCTACACCGTCTGCTGGAATGAGTCTTCACCTACTAGCTGATGCTAGCGGGACTTTGTTTTCTAGACAGTTTCTTTCCTTTTTTTTCTTTTTCTTTCTTTCTAATTTTGTACCCAAAAAAAAAGTATTAAATTTTGTATATTCTTTTCTGTAATGTGGATTTTTTTCTTTTCAGCTGAAGGAAGTTCTCAGCAAGGAAGAAACCAAGGAACAGATGAAACTGTAACAGTCAAGAATTGTGCCTCTTTTAAAGGAAATATGCTGTTACAAAGTTTAGTAGCAGGATTTTTAGTTTTGTTTTTTTAAGCTTGGCACATATAACTATATATCAATATATCATAATTTGCATATTATATCTTAAATCATGTAATAAGCTTAGCATATATAACTATAAAGAGTGTTTCGTAAATGAATGATGAATCCTTTTTTAAGCAAAAAAAAAATAGCATGCAAATGCATTATTATAATTATAATTGTCATCTCAACTATGTTCGCACCACAACAGCTAACAGTTATTTGCAGCATGCCAAAAATATATTGATAAATAGGAAAAAAAAAGATAGGGGCATAAGCCTTAAACAAAGTTAAAATTTGGAGGACAGACTCTATTACTGAATTTAGTAAAGAAATATTGAATGCTAAAATATTTATGCCTATACTTTAAAATATTAGTTGACATCTATTTCTTTCTCCATAAGTTAATAATTTTTCTCAAACTAAATACGATGACATAAGATTCCAACTAATTCTCATATGAGTTGGCATTGTTGCCACAAAGCGAAGAATATCGGGCTGCAAGCTAAGTGAAGGGTGAAGTTCTTCTGAACTCTTTTCTAAAACATGAAGAAATTTAGCAATGTTGGGGAGTGCAAGTTCTCTGCAGTGGAGATGTAAGAGAGGGACCTTCGATAAAACGCTTCCCTTCTGAACATCTAGGCCTTCTGGTCTCCGCAACTTGTATGGTTTTCCGGTTGTTGGCTCGATATCGACTCGCGCCATTTGTTTCCATCGGCTGTGCGCAAACCAGCCATACTTATAGTCACCCACTATTGGTGTCCCAAGTGCTTCAGCGCAATGGACACGCAACTGGTAAAAAGAGAGCAGAAATCGGATTAAGGAACAAGTTGCTTTACCTCGGCAAAATCAAAATATTTTACAGCAGGGAACAATAATTAAAAAACCATGCTATTCCAAACTTTATTTAAACCAGTGCATGTTTGGGATCACAGTAAATTTGACAAAATTACGGCCATCAAATTCACCACCGCCAATCCCAACAATAGGTTGCCTAGATTTGCCAGGATTTGTCTATAAGAAGAGGTTGATTCATTGAACCACCCCATTTAGTAGTGATTCCACAACATATCCTAATGATATTCTAAGATAAGTTTAAGTCCCAACTATATTCAAACAGATATGAAAATCATGTCTAATTCTTTATTTTAACAGCACAGTTCTGTTGAATAGAGAATTTAAAGCATCATTGAAGATACCTGATGCTTCCGGTAAGTTAGTGGACGCAGCTCAACCCATGAGCATCCATTTATCTTTGGACCAAGCACCCGATACTCAGTTACAGCCTCTTGGTGAGGTTCTATACTTGACTGGTGAGCTAGCATTACCCTCTCAGTCTTCCCATCATTCATAAGCACCTGACATAAGATCACATACATAAAACACGATCAATTAACACTCTGGAAGATAGCAATCACATTAAGCATGTTACAAATTATTATCGCTGGATATAAAAACATGAGAGAGAAAGAGAGAGAGAGAGAGAGAGAGAGAGAGAGAGAGAGAGAGAGAGAGAGAAACAGCACAAACCTTAGAAAGAGGAGCATGAATTATGCCTTCCTTCTCCTTGGGAGTTCCTATGAGCAATGCCCAATATCTTTGATATGTAGTTTCACATGCATCATTCCAAGCCTAAAATAGGCCATTAGAGAGCTAAAGTTCAAATGGAAATATCAAATTGTTGTTGACAGTGTTATAAAAGATTGGGTGGTGCATTCACAAGCTACATGATGTGTTTGAAAACAGAAGTTAAATATTTCGTGTAGAAAAGGCACCTTACAAGAAGATTTTGCATTGTTTATGTTACTGAATAACCATTGAAGGTGAGATACACTATCTTTTGTTCTCCCCAATAAAAGGATGCCGCTGCTCTCTCTGTCAAGACGGTGGACCTGAAAAAACCAACATAAAATTGATTTGATAGAACCAAAACTGATATTAAATGACCAAGAAGTGTTTTTATCTGATATTGAAGAACTGAGTCGGCAAAGCTTGGATCCTGGCAATTACTCTTTTCCATAGTTTAATGGTATGACTCATGAGCCAAAGAATATAAGCTCCATAGTTCTCATTCTTATAAATAATCATGAAATTTTAGACAAATTTGAGAGCCAAGTTATATCTTTCTCTCCTAGACATTCCCAAAATTCAATAGGAGTATTACATAGCCTAACTGCATTATCATTCTTCGTCCTCTTTGTCAAATCTTACGATATGCAAGGCCACAGCAAGGAGCTATCAAATCAAATTAACCAAACCCTTTAAAGGGACCAGAGATTTTAATTTGTTACCCTTTAGTTAAAATGGGAGTGTCAGGAGGAATATATATTCATTTGTTGCATGATTTACCGGTAAATGTAAACCAAATTGTTTTGTATTCATAGCAATGCCAATGAAGTATAAAAGAGTAGTTTACCAGCTTAGGGCCCTCCTCGTAATCATAGGACAGTGCTGCAGCTGCCAATGCATCCATGCTATTATGAACTGGAAGATTCCCCTAACAAGATCATCAGCAGGAAATCAAAATCCCAGAACAAACTCGAACTTGGTGAATTTCTATAAATGTGGAAAAGTCGTTCAAACCTTAACCGGCAATTTTGGAGGTTTATTTAACATAATAATGGCGGAGTCCTGAAAGAAAGATATTTGAATCAATAATCGGTGAATACAATATATTGAAATGCAATTGAATAATATGAATATAACAGACGGACACTTATTAAAAAAACACCGACAGAAAACTATAAAATGTAAATAAATGTTGTGTTTGACAAAAGACATATATATATATACCTTGTAAATCACAAGCCTCTGCAGATACTTAATTTCATCAGCATTTGGATATAGTGTTCCACATGGTATAGCATCATATCTTTTTGAAATCCTAGTTTCAGCAATTGATACTGCGACATGAACCCTAGCCCCAGGCTTCATCACTTCATTGGGTCTAATCTGTAGATAAGCTGCATAGTTGTAGTATTATTAAACCTAAAACAAATCATAAGCAATTGAAATATATTTATTGTTATTAAATACACACACACACACAAAAAAAAAAAAAAAAAGGGAAAATTATCCAAAGCAAAGTTTGCCACAGAAAATGGCAAAATAAAAGGATAGATGTAAACATGAAATACCTTTCGCATAGGTTTCATCGGCTCTTTCTTCTGAGTGAAAGAGTCATCAGTAATTAGGTCCTCCATTTGCACCTAGAATAGGAAATCATCAACGTAAGTATATTTTCAGTTACTTACTGCAAAGGAACAAAAAAATGCAAATACTAAAAAATAGTAGATACTTACAAGACCCTCCCTGAAATGGGACTCAATGACAGAACCGGACACACCCTTAAAGTAATACTTAATCCAGTTGACAGCGGTAACACGATCGCTCTGTTCATGTGCACTGATTGTATTCTTGCCAGGCAAAGGGTGACAAGGAAAAGGAGGCAGTGACAGTAATTGTCTGGGTTTTGGACCTTCTTTGGGCACATCCAAGCGAGCAATGTTGTTAGAAACTCTGATTACTTTATCAACAGAAACGGACCTTGGGGGGCGAATTCTAGAGTAGTGCCTCACTACACATTTCAGCCATAAGCAGCCATTGTGATTGCTCGTCCGTTTCAACATTTTTCCCCACCTAACACAGAAAAATACTAGCCCATTAGCAAAAACAAATGGGGTTTTATTATATTTTTTTAATTCACGATAGAAAATTTCAAAAATAATAATCATAGTTTGAATCAGAAAAGGAGAAAAAGTTCTTGAATCAAAATCTAAGGCCCTTTTATAAATAACTTAATTAAGCACTTATATCATAAGTGCTTATTTATCATATACGTGCTTAATTATATATAAGTTGTTTCTATAACAAAAAGATTACTATATATATATATATATTGAATTGTTTTCATATACGCTACAAGTTATTTTCATAAGCTATTCATACATAAATAAGCTGAAAACAACTTATGAATATATCATAACCTATTTTCATACAAGTACTTATGTTAGTAAATAAGCTCAAATAAGTCAAACCAAATAGACTCAAAATATCAAAACTAGACTAAAGCCTAAATCAATTGGTAAGAAGTTGAATACTCCAATCCTACCAAGAAAAACAGAACAAAACTTAGAGAGAATTGGTTTTGGGTCAGTTTGGATTAGCTTATTTTTGAGCTTATGCAATATAAAGTAGGTTTTATGCTATTTTATAAGTTCAAACTAGTGAAAATTGTATTTTTATATGCTATTTTATAATAAATTACCTTGACAAACTTATAATAATACATAAAATTTGCATAAGCTGTTTGCATGAGTTCAAAAATAAGTCAATCCAAACGGGCCCTTTGTATAATTGATTTTGGCTAAAAGTGAGTTTATGTTTGGATACATTTAGAGTAAAAGTGATTCATATAAAAAAATATTGTTTGTGTCGACAGTTTGGATCAAAATTGCTTTTGAATGTGTAAACTACCAAAAGGGTCATAGCACTACAGCTAAATTGGTGGTGTCAATAAATGGGATTCCTCATTTTTTGAGTAAGAGTTAGGACTAAAACAGAAGCACATGTATGAGACATTTCATCAAACACCTTAAAGGCACCTTGAAGCACTTACCAAAATATGACCAAAAACAGAAACCAAACAAATGCTTAGAACAACAAATTAATCAAAACAAAGGAGGACAAAGTATTACCAATTTTATAGTCACAAATGTCGGTAGACGGAGGAGATTATCACTTTTGGAGGCGGCCAAAGAACATCAACTCTGCGTCACTTCAGCGTCAGTTCTCCGGCGGAAGTTGATTTCAGTCCAACTTTGTATGTGGAAACTGGAAAGTGACGTGGCACACATTTTCTGTGGTTTCTATTTATTTTTTGGTAAAAATATTTGTGGGTATTTTAACTATTTTCAGGTTTGGTCTCTACAGCATAAAAGATAAAACACAAGACTCTTTTGAAAAAATTAGAAAATTAGAAAAGTTGATTGTGATATTAAGAGTGGGTTTGTTTAATTTTTAAAAAAATATTTGTTTTGAAAAAAATTATAAATAATTTTTGAGATTTTTTAAAAATTTAAAACTACTTTATATTTATTTACTATCATAAGAATTATTTCTTTAATTAGCATATGAAGCTCTTAATTTTCTTAGTTTTTTTTTTGTTGAAAAAACTTTATTATCAAAAGAAATAAATAAATACATTACTTTAATTTTTTTTAATACACTTAAGAGTTTCTTAGTATTAAAAAAATAGAAAAGCTAATAAGATTAGTTTTTTATTTTGGGGTTAAAAAAGAGTTTTTTATAAAATAATTTTTAAAAAAATCTATAACAAACACTATTGAAATAATAAAATAGATCTTGTTGACAATTAATATCATTTTATAATTTTATCCTTTTGAAAGAGAGAATGAGTTATTATTATTTTTAGTGTGTTAATTATGAGAAGTAAAATTAACTACTAGAATGTAATGTGATTCAATGATTATATTTTTGTATCATTTGGCTTAAGCAATCTTGAAACCATTTAAAATTGCATGGAGTTTAGCACATGAAGAAGTAGAGATTCCAATAAAACCAGAGAATCCAAGTAACCAATTGTCATTGTTGTCATGCAAGATGTCGTCGAAGTCTGGCCTTCCAAGATTATCGAAAGAGCTGTCATCCCTGTTTACTTTTATGGTGCCTTAAAGAAGGGGGTCCAAGTAACCGCACGCAACCGTTTTCATATGGTAGAAGTATCTAAGGCCTATAAGAAAAGAGCAATATAATAATGAATTTTATTAAGACAATGTCAGATAGTTCACTTATCGTCGTTGAAAACTATGTCATTTCGATTCTGCCAGATAATCAAACAAGTGACTATATACATAATCCCATTAGAAGATGTAGCATGGTCAACAAACCAATCAAGCAATTTTGTTATGTACACAAGTTTTCATGTAGAGAAGGGAACACCATCCCAAATTGCTATATGCAAAGGATAGTATCTGAATAGATGAATCAAACTCTCTTCAAGTGTCATGACACCTTTTACAAGTGGAGTTGGGAGTCAAATGACGTCTAAGGCAGAATGCATTTGTGGGAAGACTCATGCATAATAAGTAAGAAAAGGTACTTAATATTCTCTAACATATTCCTCTTCTATAACTAGTTTCACTCAAGATTATGAGCGAGGGAAGTGGTGAAGCTTGAGATAGACAATTTTTTTTTGGTTATCATGATATTGGTATTAAGTTTCCACCGTTGATAGTAAGATGAGTTTTCCATCACAACCAAATTTTCTCCACACTTCTGATACAAGAATCGAACCTCTGACCTCTTACTTAAGAGGACAAAAACATTTACCACTTGAACCAATTCATTTATTAAAAAAAAAAACTTCAAAAAAAAAAGGTGTTATAAAAACCAACTCAACCCAACCTAGTAATGTGAACACGGAAAATTTTCTTTCCACCCCTACATTTAACCCTCTACCCCTACAAATAATTTGATATTCCAATTTTATCCTTTATTTAATATATGATTTTTTCACTATTGTATTTCGGTACATAAATTATTTTCCTTCTGATAAATGTACTGGACAACTGTTAATTGGTATTCCGGTTTGTAAAAATAGAAACCAGAACACTTTGAAAAACGGTTCTGGTATGGTAAATTTTCCAGAAATTCAATCCGGAACAATTGATGATTTTAATTTATACTTTAAACTTTAAACTTGAGTAGGGCAACTAGTACATACGGAGTATTTTAATTGGAAAATACAATTCTAAGTTCTAACATAGCATTCTTCTTTCAACTTGTAATTTAATTGATATATACATTTTTTCTCAATCGTTAATATTCAGGTGAAGAATATGAGAGCCCCGTAGTCAATCAAAATCGGAAATAGTGAATGTCTGTGCTCAATTCTTGATTTCTTTCATCATTTCTTAATTAACCCAAAAATCTTCAAAAACCCCATGACCAGAAGAAGAAGAACACCACCACCATCTCAATATGAAGGTTTGAGGTGGTGAAAATACAATGATTGGGCGCAGAGAAAGAGAAGGATCCTTGATGAGAAACAACCCTCATTCTCTATGCAAATCAAGGATCGTTACCGCTGTAGTAATTGGTGTTCTTATTGGATGCATCTTAGCTTTCTTTTTTCCTAATAGTTTTTCATGTTCTGATTTTTTTGTTAAAAGTTGTGGGGTAAAACCATCAAACCGAAAGAAAAAAAATAAATCTACCGGAACACAATGATGAAACTATGATTTCTATATTATCAACTGTTCCGGTGTCTTTCTTTTTTTACATACCGGAATACTTTAGAAGTTGTCCGGTAAATGTATTAAACTGAAAACAAAATTACATACCGGAATACATAGTGTCAAAAATTATATATTAAGCAAAGGGTAAAATTGGAATATCAAATTATTTGTAGGGGTAGGGGGTTAAATGTAGGGGTGGAAGGAAAAATTTTCGGTGAACACCCTCCTACATGAATCATATAGGAATCTTTACATTTTCTAAAGAATCTTTACATTTTCTAATAAAAAATCTCTGAGAATCTTTAATAAAAATAAAAATATTTTGCCTTGTGTTCTGTTCTACAATATTTATTCCATTCGAAACCGGCACTCGCACCCTCTTCTCTTCTCTTCTTTCTCTCTCCGATTCGTTACGCCATCAACGACGAATCCTTACTCTATTCCATTCGAAACCCTAACACTTATCGCCACCGATCGACGACACCAAACCGTCTCCGCCGCCGTATCCACGCTACCCTGCCGGAGGATTCACCTTCCTCCGACGGCTCCTCTCTCGCTCCCGACTTCTTCAGGTGATTGAACGATACTTTTTGCTGCTTCGTGTGATTTCCATTAACGATGTTATTCGTCTTTTCTTTTTCATTTACGTTAAAATTGAGTAGAGTTTTAGTTCAGAATTAAGCTGATTCTGTTGCTTTCAACTTAATCTGATGAACTAGTGTTACTGATTGTTCTGTATAGTTTTGATGATTGATTTTGATTGTAAATTGCCTGAACTATTCATTTTGTGTTTGTGTGAGATTGTGATGCTCTTTCTCAGTTTGTAAATTTTGTATTGAGTTTGTGAGGTAATGTGATAGAAGCTTAACCGAGGATATAGTGCATTTTGAGTAGACCAGTGAAATTAAATTACTGACTTGACAAAGATAGGTGCGTGCTATCGACCATGCCTATTGCCTACTATATCTCACAATATACAACAAGGATTAGGATAGGAACAAGGATTAGTAACAAATTGTAACTAATTCTGAGATATAGTAGGCATAGTCGCAGTGAATGATTAAGATGTGATTGAAAAATAGTTACAGAAGTGAATGATTTTTCTATTTTGAGGGAAATTAACTGATGTGATTAGAATGTGTTTTATTAGATTAAGATGTGATAGAAAAATAGTTACAGAAGTGAAGGATTTTTCTATTTTGAGGGAAATTAACTGATGAAGTGGTTTATTAAGTTTAGTAAAAAAAAAAAAAGTGGTTTAATAAGTGATGGGTGAGGGATGGTAATGAATATAACTACTCTATTAACACGTAGAACTGGTTAAGATTTTAATTATTCCAAAACTATGCATATTTTACCAATCGTTAGTTGGTTCAGTGGTGATTGGCGCTGAGCTTGGTAGGGAGGACCACGGTTCGATCCCCCGCAACTGCGATCGGGAGGGGGCTGGAACCACTTGATGCCAGAACTGACCCCCGAATCAGATTCAACTGGTGGTGAAAACCAAAAAAAAAAAAAAACTATGCATATTTTTACTTTACTTTTGCGATTTCCCCCCCTTATTGTTTCCTTTTTTCCTGGGGAAAAAGTTTGATGCATATGTGCGGTGCGGAGTCAGAGTTTTCTTTGTTTTTATTTTCTTTCACTAACCTGGGTTGTATTTATTTCAGTGGAACTACGAAAATATTGATGTTGTGACGGTGAAGATAATTCTCCAGCAATGTTTGAAGGACTGGTTCATCAGTTGCTTCTGGGTTACTTGGGTCGATATTTTAAGGACATCCAGAAACAGCAGCTGAAGATTAGACTTGGTATGTGACATGCAAGTACTGTTAGTCTAGTAGTTATCTTGCCAGTTGTTATAATATTTACCTTTAAGGAGCATGTAACATCACAAAGGAATCCCCCTTTCTCTCCCCTCCCCCTAAATAATAAACTGAAATAAACATGCACACCAGCTCTTCAAACACTAAAATGTGGCCTTTAATTGTTTACTTGTAATTGAAGCATGAAGTTCATTTTACACTGTGGTATACTTTGATACCCATGCTACTGGCCCCTATACTGTTATGAACCCATAGAAATTAAATTGAAAGAGAGGTAGCGAATTGTGGTTGGCACAACTTGCACCACAAATTTCATTGTTGGTAGGTTATATGTAAGTTCCATTATAAATCTTAAATGAAGTTGGTGGTTCTCCTGGACCTTGCATGAGGGTGTCGTAATCTAATTTTTTTAGTCTAAAAAAATAAACATGAAAGAGAGACAGCTAAGCACACTTTTCTTAAGTGTCTTCTGCAAGAATTAAAGAGGGAAGATGATAATTACATACTCCTATCAGGTTAAGTTCCTATTCCATATTTGTATTTGGTTGTTCATGCATCTTTTCCAGCGACTTCATTTACTGCACCTTGAAGAACATTTCAACGGCCCATCCCAATGGGCTATAGGGAAGTTGCTCTATGTTGTCGATAGCGGCACTATATCGCAGAATAGTGGAAATGTGTAGTGGAGCTGGTGGTCACTGTGACGCCTTCCACAGTCTTGGTTGTCGAGGCCACAAATGGCGGTGAAATCGCGGCCAGGTTGCGGCCCAAACCCGATTGTTTTGATTTTATGTTCTTCGTTATGTTACAATTCTACTCTTTGATTACTTTTAGAACTTGATTTTGATGGAATGCCATTTTGATTACATTTAGGGTCCGTTTGATGAAAAAGATAGGATAGAGGCAGGCAGGATAAGTTAAGAACCTGAAGAAGAATAGGATAGGGTAGTTACAAGATATACACTTAGTCTATCATGTGTTTGGTATACACATGATAAGAAACAAGATAACATTATGTACTACTCCATACTTTTTTACATTTAAAGATGCAACCTTTTTTTTCTAAGCTATGAATGATAAGATATATCATATGTCATATTAAAATGACAAGATTACCCTTGAAAAGCAGTTTTATATATCTTTTTGAATTAAATTTTATAATTTTTTAAATTAGCAAAAAATAATAAAAAAGTAATTAAATAATTGTATATAATTTTTAAAAAAAAATCCATTGACAGTACTAAATAAAAAAATTCAATTTTATGTTTCAAATCATAGTTAAATAAAAAAATTTATTATATGGGTTAGAGAAGTTCAATAAAGATTTGATATATATTATATATAAATGAAAAGCTACCCTTATTTTATAAATGAAAAGCTACCTTTTCAATAAATAAATTCAATGAAAAGCTACCCTTTCAATAAATAAATTAATAATATTTTTATTATTTCATTTAATATCATATTGTTTTATTTTATTTATATCTATATCATATTTTATTAGATTTCAATTTTTTATAGGGATAAATTTGTATTTTGATTTCTTAACCTATCCCTGTGGTCTCTAACCCATCTCAGTGAACTCACATTTAGGATAAGAGTTTTAACTAGAGAGGCAAAAGTTTCAGGATTAACTTACTGTCTCATCAAACGCTGGATTGAGATAAGCTATGGTACAATCATCTTATTCCGTCTCTTATCCTGACTACCAAATGGGTCCTTACAACTTTGATAGGAAATGACAAAGTTGTTTATAATTACTACCTCTGGTCCTTATTATAAGAAATATTTTGGTTTTTTTGTCTTATTTATAAGAAAATGTCACAACTTTTAAAAGACTCTTCTATCTCTCATTTAACGTTTGTCTTTTTAATATTAGTGGATGTATTTAACGTTTCACAATTTTCCATGAATTTGTTAAAATACTCAATAAGATACAACAATTAATAATTGCATTGGTTTTTATGTTTTTTTTTGGTTTTTCTTATAATAATAAGGACCAGGGGGAGTATTATTAAGTATTTATGTGTACTTTGTACACTGATCTTTAGTCTTTGCAATTGCGGCCATCCCATATCCACTATGCCACTTTAGCATTTTAAGCGGTCGGTGATATGCTATGCGTGATTAAGAACATAGGTGCTGCTGTCTCAATAACTTGCACACTGGTCCCATAACCCATTCTTGTGCGCAATACATAGAACTATCTAATGTACAGAATGGATTACTATGGATTATGTTATTGTTATTCTTCCCTGCATGCTATCATATTCTGATATAGAATTTAATTTGAGTTAATACTCATTTTAGTTCTTCAATGATGCAAATTTGTCAATTTGGCATGTGATATAAATGCACTAAATTGTTGCTTTGATGTCAAAAATCTGTATTGAAAGACTATTTTGATGTATTTAACAATTTATTATCAATGTACCAGACTAATTGCACATGTATATTAAGAGGACCAAAATGAATGATTACATATGTTAATTTTATTAGTCTGGGAACCAATTTTTCGTGTAATCCACCTTGCCAGTCTACCTCTGGCTAAAGGATGTTAGATTTCTCAAATGTGAAGTTACTTATAGGATTTGTTCAACTTTTTTTTTTTGGCTAATGAATAATTGCTGGTGTATAACTTGGCGCTGTTCTACCATTTTCTATTTTATTGTGATGTTACTATTCTTTTTAATCATACGGAGGTGATGAGAATTAAATATTAAATTTTTTAAATATTTGTACTTTAAATTGAAGATTGTTTGTTAACTGACTTGGGAATTGATTGTGTATTGTATAGAGGAAGTACTGTTGGAGAATGTGGAGCTGATACTCGAAGCATTTGATTATCTCGAGCTTCCATTTGCACTAAAGCATGGTATTGCTATCTCATCCTCTTACTGACATTGATCAATATATCCAACTCTATTTAACGGGAACAGATCTTGGTCGTTGATAAAAGAAAAGTTCATTAAGAGAAATGAGATTATCAAAGACAAGAATATAATATCCTCGACAGGAAAACTATCGAAAGGGAAAATTCCAAGTTTACAATTTAAAGTTGAAGTCAGTAGTACCAGTTCATATCTATGCATATCTGAAAATGCAACCCGTTGTAAATCTAATGAATGATCTGAGCATTACATAGAGAGAAAATTACAAGGTTACAACTTAAAGTTCAAGTCAGTAGTACCAGTTCATATCGATGCATGTCTCAAAGTGCAACCCTTTGGAAAGATAATGAATGAGCCGAACATTACATAGAGGCCAAAGCTGTAACCTTTCTTACAACATTTATGCACATATGGAAAGACCTTGAAAAACACAAACTATTGTCTCTAGCTAGATACACTACAGAATAAATCCCGTCTTCTTTTACTTTCTTCCAAATTATAGTTCGTTGGTCTAAAAATTAAATTTTACCGTTTCTATTTTTTTTTTCTGATGAAGTGATTGTTCTCTAGAGCATGAATGGAGGGGGTTTGTGTAGAGGAGCTCCTATTTTCTCTTTACTAACAAAACTTGAAATTATTTGCCAGGTAGAGTTGGGAGGTTAAGCATCAAAATTCCATGGAAAAAGCCTTGGGATCCCATTATAATTATTTTAGAGGATGTATTTATTTCTGCATCAAAGCGAGATGATCAAGAGGTACTTCTTAATTCAACCACTCTTTCTCTAATCACCTGCTTTATAAGTTTCGGAAACCCATATCCAATGCCTTGTGGCCAGTATTAATGTTTCAGCCGAACCATTAATGATAATAACAGAGCCAATAAATGTTAGATTCTCAATCGTATCAGTTGCATGCAAACTACATTATCTACGCATATTATATAGATTATAAACAATTCAATGTTGTTGTAATAGTGGAATGCTGATGCTGTTGAAAAAAGAGAATTTGCTGGCAAAAAGGCCAAGCTAGCAGCAGCGGAGTTGGGAAAATTATCCAGACGTGTGAGTGGTAAGCCTGCTAACTTCAATGCCATATGCCATTGTTGAGCTTTGTGTTCACATACTCTTATGTCTCCTAGAGGATATATATCAATCTTTATGATATGATTTTTAATTTTTTTTAATCTCTCTCTATCTCTGCTTCCTAATGAATTTTATGAAAATAGAATAATCTTTGAAATTATTAAATTTGAAATTCCAACCTGCTGTCATGTGCTAATATTTATACTGGTCAACTATGAAGCACGAACACGTGACACGACACAGACACGTCAACACTGCAAATTTTAAAAACACATGACACTAACACCCGCTACACATATATTAATTTTTTTTATTATAATTTATTAGAGAGAACACACAGTTCCCAACCTTACTTTCACTTATGTGACTCATGAAGGAGCAGTATAGTTAGTATAGGGATATAACACTAGATAACACCTCTTGTAAATAACTAACTGAATTGTTAGAGTAGGATCAGAAGTAGTTA
This sequence comes from Trifolium repens, assembly GCA_030408175.1. NCBI lineage: Eukaryota > Viridiplantae > Streptophyta > Magnoliopsida > Fabales > Fabaceae > Trifolium > Trifolium repens. The sequence goes on from CP125846.1 coordinate 13,569,481, forward strand.
CTAGAAGCACGGGTACTCCGAAAATGGTGAAGTACCCGTGCCGGGTACGCACCAGTACCGGGTACATGTATGGTACACGCTGGGGACTTACAAATCCAAATCTAGTTTTATTTGGTTGATTCAGGGTGGAGGGATACGGGAAAAATGTGCAAGTGGTAGAAAAATAGCATAAAACATTTTAATTTTAATTACATATTAATTATTTATCTCGCTTTTGATGAAAATAGTTGAGACGGTGGACAAATTCACTCAAAACATAATTATTTTGATGTTATGTATTAACGTACCCGTACCTTAAATTTTTTAAAAATGCCGCATCATGTAATAGTACCCGCACCCGTATCGGGTACCGTACCTAGGCATCATATATCATTCAATCAATGAAATGCAAAAATCTGAGTCTTTGAACTCTCGAATATCTGTAGAATGAATCAAGAACTAATTCCTTAATATAATTAAATATATACATGTGCATCTAAATTGAGTAATTGAAGATATGATAGTATTTGACCTTTATTGATCCGTCTACTGTCGGAAAAGCTAAAAATGTTGTACTAAAATTTAATGTCTTCAACCCCTCGTTGATCAACACTGTTTTGACACATCTTTAACCCTTGTAGATGTGTCTAAGGAGTGTCTAAGGTGTGTCGAAGCAAAGAAAAATAAATAAAAGTTCTTTTGGGTGTCCGACATGTGTCGTACAAGTGTCATATTGGTATCATACACCGATTCAAGGAGTGTCAAAGCAAAAGAAAAACCAAATTTTTGTGGGGCACTTGCCTGAGTTGTTTGACATGTGTCGTAAGAGTGTCGATCATTGCAACACGCTTAATCCTAGAGGTGTCCGGGATTCATATCTGGTGGTCAACCTTTTATTAGGATTTCTGAGTTGCCGTTTCTTTAAAATTTTTGTTTAGATTTGGTTTTATTAATAGCTTTACTTTCTGCAGGTGGTCTTACTGGGCAATCTTTTATTTCTCATGTCACCGCAAAGGTAATATGCCATGATTAATTTAGACCGATGCTATTGTCGTTTCTGTGGAGGCTACTTTTTCATTTCAATCCAATGTAGTTCATCATTAGTGTCAAGGACTAAACTATTGTGGAGTATAGGATATTCTATTGTCCTTTCTTTATACGTCTCTTGTTTCATACTGAATTTACTTTTCTATGAAAAATCACTTATACTTATCCTTTTTCTTTCAGATTCTTGACAGCATTCAAATAGACATACGGAATTTTCATGTTTTGTACAGTGATGTGCAAAATGACCTGGTACGTTTAGTTATGGTAGTCATAGTCACGGTTATACTCGTAAGATATTCATTCCAGATATGTAGTGGGTACGATACCTCAAGGATTCTGGGATATGAAAAATGTATGAAAATTAGGATATGATACGACCTTAATATGTTAAGCAAATTTATATAGATGCATACAACTAAGAAAGAGACATCAATCATTCGATTCATTACACAATAATATATAGCTATAATGATTACAATTTACAAAAATCTGCTTATGATTGGAAGAAAAATAATAGTGTCTTTGCCTATAACATAATATGTTTTAGCCCCCGTATTGGGATATCAAGAGAAGCATCTTCAGTGGAATTCAAAACAAGCTTAAAAAAAAGGTTGTTGCCGAGGATTTAAGGAAATGTGCACAATTGATTAATGGAAATACTATTACCCAATTAAAAAATCAATATACTTGCTATAATAAAAAAATATATAATAATGACTGAAAATATGAAAATGAAATAATATAGAAGACAAATATATTAAAAATTTAAAATTCATATAACTCAATTTTATGAATTTTTATATGCATTTATATGAATCCATACGTATATACACATTTTTATGAATTTTGTAGATTCTCATGATTTATATCATGATTTCACATTCTATGATTTTATTTCCCCTTTTTGATTCTGTTGAAAACTCATTTTCGTGTTTGTATTGATTTTCTGAATTGGTATGCTTTCATGATCCCTTGCTACAATTCCATGATTTATGATCTTGACTCCACTTCTCGATCCTATGTACAATATTGATTTAAACTACCTTGAGTTTGTTTTAGTTTTATACTTTTTTTTTCTCCTTTCGTACTAGATATGGTTACGTTTCTTGCAATAAAATCTAGAGATCTTGAAGATTTTCTAGTGAAGGATCATCTTTGTTTGACACTCATTTATTTTTACTTCAATTTTTTAGGGGCATATATCTTTTGGTTTGAAGTTTTCTAACTTGACCATGAAGCAAAATCTTGTTGGGTAATGCTCTCTTACTTTCATTTCACTAGTAACTAGTAATAATCTCTGTGGAACTTTTCCTTTTAAAGTTTGCATCATTATCTTTTAAGTTTTTTTGACTCTTATAGTGCTACATTATAGGAAAAAACAGGTTTTCGGTTGGTGGTTAATTTTACCCTCATTGTATATTGAGCTATTGTTTCAAAATATTACATTATTTACCTGCACTGCTTTGCTTGTAATATTTTGAATGCAGTTTCTCAACTAAATGTATTTTGCCAATGTGTAGTAGTTTACCATTTCTCCTCCACCAAATTTCGAAGTTCCATTTGTAATTTTTATTCTATTATTTATGTTTGATGGCATTGTGTTAAAATGTCCTTATTCTGTTTCAAGTGTTATCTTTATTTTGCATGCAATTGTAAGTCTAAAATTTAATATTAAATTATTAATGCAAGTGATCGATTGGAATTTGCTTCAAGGGTCGAATAATATGTTGACTTTTGATATGTTAATTTACATGTCAACTGAGATTTGACTTTTTATCTTCCTTATTTCTCAGTTCATCAAATGGAAGGGCGAGTGTGGCCCAAGCAAAGAAAATTGTGGAGGTTAAAGGAGTGGAGATTTATTCAAGTATGTTTCATAGTTCAACAATGGAGTTGGTAGTTATGAACACTATGGGTAACTCCTACCCAAGAAGTACCTTAGGATCCGAAGGAAAACAATACGATTCCATATTGGCACCATTTGATGTAACCTTAATACTTTCGGTATGGATATTTTGATCGGGTTCCTTATTTTCCATTGGAATATTTCATCTTTTTGTTATAATTGTAACTCACTCCATTTTCTGGAGTAAATGATTTTATTTTTTCTAATATCTTGTTTGCAATTTTCTGCCAAGGTCTCTTTAAAGGTGTTTTTATTGTTAAACGTGGATAGAGATTGACATGGCCTTTTACATGACTCACTACTCCGGTTCTGAATATAAGCAAAAAACAACTTTCTAGGTTCATTGAGTAAAACATGTATCTAGACCATTTTATAGTCCAAATACATGATTTATTCAATGAATCTAGAAAGTTGATTTTTGTTTATATTCAGAACCGGAGGGAGTATTATCATAGGTTCTAGGTGTTTTCTTTTTAGTATTTCCTTATGAGGATGTCGTATTCTCTTTCTTTTTATTTTTAATAAACTTTTTCCTCCATAAAAGAAGATAGCTCATAGCTGTAATTTTTCTATCAGATACTTTACTTCACACTTAACTCTGTCTTCAATTTCTCTCGTAGGTTAACAGATCGCAAAAGCTTGAGGAAAATGCTGCACAATATTCTGTTACTGCTGAACTAAGTGGTTTGGTTGGTACTCATTTTTATCTAGAATTTGCTAGTTTAAGCAGTGTATTGCTGCCTTTTTATTCCTGCTGTCCTACCTACATCGCTTATGTATCATTCTAATATTGTCTCTGCTTATTAGGTTATATCCTTAGACGAGGTTCAGTTACAACAAATGTTTCTTGTGTGGGATTATGTTTGCACTTGCAGATTAAGAGAAAAGTAAGTTTATTTTCAGAAGCCTGTTATTACTATACTAGTACCATAAAAGATGTGTCTTTGGTTAGTAATTTTGCTTAATGCATAAATTAATAGCCGTTGTGGAAACAAGGTACTATCGAAACATACAAAATGAAAGATCAAGGAAGGAAACAACACTTGCAGTGACATTTACTGGACTCTTCACTTAAATTCTTTATTTGCAGCATTTTAGTTTTTATAAAAATCTTTTATAACCAATTCAACAAAACTCTTCAAAGGTAAAGTTCCCTCCGGTGTTAAGAACATGGCCTGGTTTGTGTTTGTCACATTGTATTGGTTTGAAAGAGGCCAGTGGATGTGAAAGATTCTTCCAATCTCTAAATTCTCATGTATTCTCTTATATATTGAAAGCAGCTGCCCTTTATTCCAAAGATATTATTTCATTGATGCATCGGGTTTGGTATAATACATATGCAAGAATGCTGATATTGAAAGACTTCCAGTTCCACGAATTATCTAATTCCAACATCATGTTCAACTGTTAATAAGGTGTTTGAATATGCTGATTAAATGCTTGATTTTTTTTTGAATAAACTCTCATATACAGCTCTTCGAAACACATGATATGAGGGTAAACTGTACATAAGCTGGAACACAATCTACGCCAATGGGCATCTGGAGGTGTTTATAAAAATCAGCTAAAAACAATATATAGACATATCATAGGCTATTTATAAGTTCTTCTAAATACTTGCATATGCTTATGCATAAGATAAGCCCAAATAGTCTGTTAAAATAAAATTAAGTATAAGCCCAAATAAGCTCATCTAAATGCCCTCTTGATTGGAGAGAAAATCTCAGACAATTCTGATGAAATATTATTCTTTTGAGATAATTTTTTTTACAAGCATTCATTTATATAGTGGTGTGGTTTAGTTACATATACTTTTGTTGATTGCAACAGAAAATTGAAGATCGTAAGGCTCCATTTCGCTTGATTTATTTTTTACTTCTCTTATCCTTAAAGAAATTAAGATGAGCAGTATTTTTAAAAGATCTTAATTAAAATATGAGCTTATGTTTTATGTATAAAAACTAGATATAGGGAACTTTTCAAAAAGTAGTTGAGAGGAGATTTTCAATTAAAGTAGGAGACTTTAATGATTTTCTCTATTTTTTTTATTATTTGACTTAAATTCTATCATTCTATCAAAATAATACCTTTTAACCTAAAAATTACAATTACCTAACAACCTTAGCTTTATTCTAAAGCTCTTATTTTTATCTTTAATTACAGTAGGTTTTAAGGCCAAAATAAGCTAGGCGAAAGATAGTCTCAGTACCATAAGAAGGTTCCAGATAGTTAATAGCAGTGTACACCATCTAGGCGAAAGATAGTCTCAGTACCATAAGAAGGTTCCAGATATATAAATAACCCGAGTAGAGAATACTCTATTACACTCTCCACAATCTCAAGGTGGAAACTAATGGTAACTCAAACATTGAGCTTATCTCAAAGTAGAGGAACTTCGATAGGGAGGGGAGGATTGGTGCACATTGAAGCACACTGGTCTTGGACAAGCAGGTGTTGAACTTAAGCTTCTTGCCAAATACCTTTTCTATGTCAAATAAAAGATACAAATCAAGTCCACGTGCTTTATGCGGGCATTAAGTATTGGGTAGTACACTAGAGAGACATCACTGAATGCATGTCCAGAGAGTAGTGTTTCAAGCCGCAACATGTCTCCAGGTGCTTGGGAAAAGCTGTAATCAGCTTCTGTGCTAGATCGAACTACTACTATTTGTTTCAGAATGGTCCTGTAAGAGGTCAGAGCCCTGCATGGACAATTTTATCGCTGGTTGGCAATTTTTTGAAGCCATCACTGGATACTAGTTCTCGATACCATCTTCATGTTCGATGAAATTGAGAGATGACAAATAATTTGGAGAGAAAATTCTAACGATTTTTTATTCTATTAAATTTCTTTCACAATAATTCCTCCGTATAGCAGTTAATTACACCTAATTCTGTTACAATAAGTTACGATAGAAAACTGAAGATTAAACTACCAAAATAAGGTTCTAGATAGTTAATAGCAGACTGAGACAGTAATGGGGTGGTTAAAAACAACCCAAGTTGAGAATACTGTGTTACCGATGATGGATGACTTGCACAGTTCATTCTAGTAGTTTAGCCGAGTTTAAGAAAAAATGATTTCCGGGTCATTTGTTATATATACCAGAAGGATTGTGTAAATATTCTATTAAATCGTTTTTTTTTTTTTTTTTGCAATTCCTTGATCCAACCATGATGTGTTTCCTTTTGCAATTGTTAAACGGAAATTGTCTTTCTTGGATTTGCGTGATAAATATTATTCTATGTTGAATTATGCCCAGATCTTACACCCGGGCGAAATATTGTCGCTTTAATATTAAAAAGCAGTAATCTCTGAAATATTTTTATTATATTACGTAGGTGTGGTTGCTTTTGTCCCTTCCATTGTATGCTTTAAGTGAAATTGACGCATTGATGTCAAAAGTGTACTGCAATTGTTTTTTAATCATTTTATTATTTAGGTATGGGCGTTTTCGCCCCTGGCATTGTCCTTTACCACGAAAATATGATGGTTGGCAAATAACGTGGTGGCACTATGCACAAGAAGCAGTGCTATCAGATGTTCGTAAGAAACTAAAGAAAACTTCATGGAAATATTTCGGAGATCGACTGTAAGTTCATGTAAAGATGATTTTACTCAGTAAAGTAGTTTATGATGTTAGTGTTTTTACTCTTTCTATAGCATTCATTGTATGCCTGATTTCTTTTGAAGGGGTTGTTGAAGTAATGGGTTTTATTTAAAAACAGGACAAGAGAAATAACAAATACTTTGAACGGTGTACTATTAGTGATATCAAACTGCTAATTAATTTGATACAAACTTGATACAAAGGCTATACACAAACCCTTGTTTGCAGGGATACAAGACTCCTAATCCTAAATTATTACGTTTTTAAATGTTGCCTAACTCATTCTTACAAAATTGGCTTTTCTAGTGAGGGGTGCCACTCTTTATAAACTCTAAGCAGGCCTTATCTATATTCTATGTGGGACTTGGGTTTTTTATTTTCCAATACACTTGTGGATATAATTGCTTTGTGACCTGAATTGGGATGCTCTAATACCATATTAAGTTTTTATATCAGGCCTAACTCCTTATTTCTTACAAAACCGGCTTTTAAGGTGAGAGTTGCTACTCTTTATAAACTCTAGTAAGGCCTTATCTCTATTCTATGTTGGCCGAGTTTCTCTGATATAAATAAATAAGGAAGGTCAGGTAACAGATCATTATAATAACTAATAATATGGAAACTATTCTTAATAGATACAATAAGATATTTTAAGATTAGAAACTAATCCCATAAGATAAATTAAGATACTCCAGCATAAAATCAAAGATATTATAAGATATTTTCTGATACTCTAACACTTCCCATCAAGCTAAAGCTTACAAAGCTTTAAGATATTGTTTTAAATATATCCTTGAAAGAGAAAATATAACAGCCAACTTTCATGAAATTCACGCAAACCAAATTTCGATGATATTAGTCAACCAAATGAAGCGTGGAACATGCACAAGTGTTTTGTGACTGGTGGCAGCAGCTCAACGCTGGCGTTGGTCGGATGACGGGACTTGGGGCAGTTGCAAAATCACCTTTGGTGTGGTGGTTTGCATATTCTTGTCCAATAAATCAAAGTTTGATGTTAGTAGCCCAGGTGTCACAGTTGCTTTCGTCCAACTAATCAATAGAGAGGGGCCATAACATGGTCAATTAATCTTATCTAAATCAATCTTAAAACTTGTACGGACCTAAAATTATATAAAAAACAAATTGGAATCTGTGCTTATGATATTCTGAAGTCAATATTATGTCACGCAAACTGAATTGTGAAGTAGTTATGCAGAACATAGTGTAAGACCTATGATCAAACGCAGTCTATAGCTGAAGACGGCATCTGACTATAAGTTGTGTGTGTTATGTACTACCTTTTGTTTGAAATTTTTAGTTGTGTCTTGTGTCGTTGTGCAGTCTTTTGTTGATATTCATTTACCTTGTCGGTAATTCTTTATGGTTCCTTGTTATAGGAGCTACCGTCGGAAATATATGAACTTGTACAAGATTAAATTGGATTTTCTTCAACAAGAGCAGGTGCTTTATCTTTTTCTTCTTTCTTGAAGCCCCACATATTTGGATCTATATTTTATAGTATTTTCATATATTGGCGAAAAAGTATGTGGTGATTATTGTGTTGAAAATTATGTAAATAATGTTTCGATCTATGCTTTGTCTAATCAAATCTTTGTGTCTCAGTTTTTCTTCATTTAATATTGTACTAGACTGTTATTATTTGACAAGAGGCAACCTCTTATTGTATTTACATAATGCACTCACTCTCACTCACATAAAGATATATACATGAGTGCATTGTGTGCAAGATCACATTTTATACTGTTATAATTTTTTTATGTTGCATTTCACATAAGGATATCTTAACCATTGATTTAAAATTTGATATACCCATCTTCTCTCCCCTTTAAATCCTTCTAATATTGGAGGGGAGCCAATATTGAATTAGGATGTAATTTTGACCCTTCCATTCGTCCCAAGAAAACAGTTAGTTTTTTAGAAAATTCAATAATAACTGCAGTTTCACTTTTCTTTCTCTTTCTATATTCTACGATGGTCATAATAGTTGTATGTTTATTTTTACTTATTTGTAAGTTCTGATATAAGATTAAATATCAGTTTATATATTAGGTATTATACTATCTGTATTATCAATCAAAAACAGAATTCCAATTCACTTTATTTATCTCTACCATATCTGAAAATGATGTTACTTCCATACTGTCCTGTTGACGTTTATTTTTGTGTTTTCTAGCCAGTTGATGATGACGTTCTTCAAGATTTGGAGCGAATGGAGAAGGAGTCGGATCTAGATGATATTTTGAATTATCGATCCGCTGCAGAATTTGAGATGCAGGTAAGATTACTACATGTCATGAATGAATACTTGGTATTTGGATATTTGAGGTTTTATCATGTATTTTGGTAATTTAATTCCGAAACAATGCATTTTGAGGTGTATAATTTGGTTGTTTGGTTTGTAAAGCTCGTGCTTTTATGTTCTTACAGGAGTATCTTTCTAGGTATTCTACTCTTAACAATGGAAGAAGTGACACTGATATATCTGCAGAAAAGTCAGGAAATGATGAGAACAATGTCAAATCACGAGGATGGTTGAATTGGCTATCTCGTGGCATGCTTGGTGCTGGTGGTACTGATGATTCCAGTCAATTTTCTGGGGTTGTGTCATATGATGTTAAGGTACACTTTTTTTCAATTATTTGTTAAGCTACTACATTATCTCGAGGGTTGGCCTGGCTTTTTAGTGCTTGTTTTGGGTTTATTTTTGTTCTGCATTGCCTTTGGTGATCTTTGGCTCTATACAATGGTGACTTGAACAGTTTTGGGTAACAATGATTGGAGGAAAGGCCTCCTTGCAGAAATGGCCAAAGATAAATGGAAATGATACTCACTTAAGAGAATACCTTTGCGTTACTTCACTTTTTATAAGGGATTATGTTATTTTCCCTCGTCCACATTAATAATGGGCCTATCATCAATACTTGGCCTATCATCAATACCGGGCCTAACAATATATGTTGGAAATTCTTCCTTTACTGAAGGCAACCCTAGCCATCTAATTGCAGCATTTGGGTTGCTTTCATTGTAGCCTCCAACACCTTCATTGTTTTGGGTGTGAAGTGGTGGATTTAGTCCCACATTGCCTCGAGATATGTCCCAAGTAGTGTTTATAAATCCTGGGCAGCCTTCACCATACGATCCAGTTTTGTAAGGGTTGAGTTAGTCCCAATCTAAATTCAAAGATCATATCAGAGCGCCTATCCCAGATCCATTGTTGGGCTTCGTGCATTGTTCACACTTCAGGCTCGTTGGACCTGGGCGTGAGGGGGTGTGTTGGAAATTCCATCTTTATTGTGGTCCGTCCCTAGCCTCCTAATTGCAGCATTTGTGGTGCTTGCAATGCATCTCGCAATACCTTCATTGAGTAGGCTGTGAAGGGGTGGATTTAGTCCCACATTGTGTAAAGATATGGCCTTTGTAGTGCTTATAAAGCTTGGGCAGCCCTCACCTTAAAAGCCAGTTTTGTAAGACTTGAGTTATACTCAACTGAAATTGTATGAATATATAAAAATAGAAATTGTATTTTAATTTCTCTTTTGATTATTTTTTAATTATGTTTTGTTTGATGTTGTGAATTGTGGCTATTTTAATCAAGTTTAGTTTTATGAAAGAAGTTTGAAAAACCATATATTGGATTCCACAACCTTCTGTTTGACACATTGAAAACCATATTATGCTTACTATTAAATGACAGTTTTCAACTAACAATTTACATTTTCTCGCAGGATATTTCGGAAGGAACTGAATTTCATCCTCTGGTTTCATCCAGTGTTGACGTTGTTGCTAAGCATAAGTTGTGCATATTTGCATCAAAGATTGTGATCCATCATATTTCCGCATCTCTATTTAGCAAGTATGCTCTGCTTTCTGTTTAGAGGCATTTTATTGAATCTAATTGTTGATAATAATTAGTGTATAGTTTATATTCTAGAGTATTCCCATTTAAGTAGGTAGTATCTGTTAGGCGAATTCTAGGGTGCAAGCCCCACTTGAGTCTTTCACCATGCAACATTAGTTTCAATTGTTAGATTAAAATGTTCCCTAAAATGTTCCCTCTCTCTCTCTCTCTCTCTCTCTCTCTCTCTCTCTCACACACACACACACACACACACACACACAAGTACCCTCTCACCCCCTTTGTCTGCCATCTCAATGCTGACAGTGACACCCATCATCTTTGTCCCCTAATCAATCATACATAGAGTGGTGCCATATCCGTAAACATCAAACCTCCAATGCTTCATTTCACTCTTATGCTTCATTGGACGGAGGTCGTAATTAGATTTTTTATTTATTATTTTAATAAAAGGATGTTATATTTTTGCTAACTAAGATGCCAATAAATCTTGCATGTGTTAACGCTTGATCATTATAATTATTGTGTGTGTAAAATGCATTAAAGTGATTGTAATGAGTATTCTCTACTAGTCAAATAAATGTGATATTTTAATCTTCATCTTGTAGGAAGCATTGTAAAGCAATTGCAGAAATAATTTTTGAAGGTGGAGATGTTGAGTCTAAGTTTTACAAAGGACATGGAATTATTATCTCCAAATTCAAGACTGGGAAAGTTGTTGAGCCAAACAGCAGGGAAGTCTTTTTACAAATTAGACGGGTTCGTATCTTGTATTTTCTTTTGCATTGAATTAATTAGACATAACCAACTTTATTTTGTCATCTTTTTCATCATATAGTCGTGTTCAACTTCCTACTGAATGCTTTTCTTGATTTTTCCATCTATTTTGTTAACTACTGTAACCTTCTCACCTTTTGTCCACTTACTATTTGCTTTTGTTATATTACTGCTGCACAACGTTTACGGCCATAGCGTGTTAGTCTTAAATCTTTTGGGCAGAGTATTCCTCCACAATGTTTTGTATTAGGCGATTTAATGTTGATTTCATTTTAAAAATTTCAAATTCAACGGTATTTTTCTTCGCTATTAAGAAAATGTGTTGAAGTTTTAAACTAATTTATCAATTCAATTTCAATGAATGAAATTAAATGTACATACTGTATTGAACCAGCAGAAAAAGAAAAGATTGAGGTCTAAGCTAGAATTGATTTCAATTTGGGATGAAGAGTAGGGTGACACATTGTAGTAGAGTGGAACAAAGACCAAAAATGTATTTCTGGAAAAGGACTGAACAAACTTAAAAATGAAATATGATGTAGCGGAGATTGAGCAGCTCCGTTTGGTGTACAGTGGCAAATATTTTGGTTTTGTTTTGGCACACACAAGCTGTTTAGCGCACAATTGGTAGCAGTTCAGTTTGAGTGTACTGTTTTTGCAGTTCAGTTCGATTCGTTTTCTGGCCGAAAACCACTGAACAGCCTAGTGGCTGGAAATTAGGGTGGAAAGCCATGTTATATTTCCATTGTAATGAGAAAATGAGAGATCAATTCTGCTCTGAATCTGTTTCTGTTTTGTTGGTTGCCTAAACGAGTGGTTGTTATTTCTTATACTTATCGCTGCAATGTGGTTTACCTGAAAGTCAAAGACTGTTGGGTTAGTTGCAATTGGCAGCTCTAATAACTAATTGTATGCCGCACTTGTCAGCCAGTGAAGCTCAAGTATCTGTTGTTGGTGTGATTAAAGGGGAGTGTTGATTTGAAATGATAGCTTCTATCCCATTCTGTTTTATGTTTGTTTGTTTCTCCTGTAGAAGTAATGCGATATGGATCTATTTTTATGCTATGTTCTTGTTTTAGTTCTGTAAAATGCAGTAAGATACACAATATTACTGTCTTAACTCCCATCACCATGATGATACTGAAATTGTGTTAAATGCTAATTTATGACTGGCTGTTTTTTCATTCCAATATTTAATAGCTATCAATACTAATGGTCAGATTACATGATCTGCAGCCCAATGTTGATAATAATGTACTGGATTTTGTGGATCACTCATGCCACCTTCAAGTAAATTTTTCCTCTAACCGAGATATGGGCACGTCTGTTAAGGTACCGTCACTGTGTTTCAATGTGATACCAAGTTGATGTGCATTATGAGTGGCTAGCATTGTTATGCTTGTGTAGGTATGCAAGCTTAAAGCTGAAATATTTTGTTGACCTTTGTAGTTTGTTACATTTTTTCCCCAATGCTACAGGGAATGCTTCAACAACTTCAAGTGACATTTGATGCGGACATTTTATTGAATCTGTTGGAGTTTTATGGTTTTGTTACATCTGTCAAATTTTATAACAAGAGGGTACACACCATTGTTTTTCCCGGCTCCCTGCATTTAGAACAGAAATGTAGGATTTAATTTGAAGAGATGAGTGGAGATATTTTAAATATTATCTAACTGTGCAAGCTGTTATCTCTGCAGGTGCTGTTGTCATTGAACGGAATTGAAAATGACACGACTCGACTCTTATCCAAAGCAGAGTAAGCTATTCTTTGAGGTTAACTCAAGACGTATATTATGTCATATCATATCTTGAATAGTAGTGGTAACTAATGGATTTTGTTTTTGTTTTTGTTTTGCAGATATGTTGGTGTGAATGATGAAAGAGTAATGTGGGATGTTTCTGTTTTTGACATTTCTGTTATTTTTCCTTGGAGAAATGCAGCATCAGAGTGGAGCAACATGGTAATTCCCTATATATTCAACGTCAATGTATATTATATTAATTATTCGGGTAATTAAATCTTGCCTTTGAACAGTTACTTGCGTTTGGTGCAACATTTGGGTGGTATTGGGTGTTTTATTTAGCTTAGTGGCACTTTTATTTGTGTGGTGTAATTTTATTTTTTTTGTGAAAACTAGTTAAACTGTACAAGAAGTCATTTAGTGCATTTTATTGGAGTTTCTTAAACCTGTTATGTTAGGATGATGTCTGCGATCTACTATTTCTGTGCCCTTGTGGTTGTTTTAGATGGTTAGTCTATCCTTTTCTTAAATGGCAATTGTGTTTTTTTGCTTTTAATTCTTCTAATCAAGGTATTTTTCCTCGCAGGTAATTAAGTCAAGGTCCTTGTGCTTTAAGTCTAAAACGGGTCCTGAGTCTTTCCTTTCAGAAGTTGGAGATCAGCCTTACTTCCTAAAAAACTTTTCGAATACCATATCCACGTCTAAGGATTGTTTAGGTGTCCGACTTCAAGATCTGTATAATTACTTTGATGTCCAACTCAATGATTTTGAGGTCTGGTTCTTAGTCCATATAACTTTGTCTAGTTTGTATGTTTGTAATCTATCCTGATATTTTGTTATTGCAGATCACCATTGTTAATTCCGATCAGTCACAAAAGATTTCTATTCTCGAGAAATTTTGTGCTTCATTTTTCATGGCTTTCTCTCTCATCCCTGATGAGTCCATTTTGAAGCAGATAGAGGTGATTAGCAGATTAGATGTCGTTGATTTTATTTATTCTTTCTTTCTTTATTGCGTTGATATGTTCTTGTTTCCTAAGAGTAGATTCATTCATAGCTGTGATCTTTCAATCCCTAAAATTTTGTGATTTTTCAATTTCAAGTTCGATTCAGAGCTTAACTAATTAATGTTTCTGATGCACAGGCTGTCAATATTAGTCAAGCTTTTCTTTGACCCTTTTCACTTCATCGTTAACTCTATCCGATTGTATTGAGACGTCCCTTTAAACTTCTTCAACTCACTCGCTCCCTCATTTGTAATATTGAAATTGGATTTATATGCTGTAATTTCCCACTTCAACCTCTTTTTGACTCATTCCCCATTTTTCACTGCTGGCCTGGTCACCAAAGATTAAACAAGCTAAATATATAGTTCCATAGCTTTCTAATTTTTACTTGATAGAAAGAAAGAGTTTGAGAGAAATTGATAACTGTTTTCATTGTTCTGAATATTGATTATTACATTCTGAAGATTACAAGAGAGATTCTAGTTTATATATGAACTAGTGAGTAGAGTAAGTTAGTTACAGAGTGTAACTAACTTCTAACTGAATCTTATCTGTTGCTAGCTGTACTATTCTCTACTTTACAATTCAATACTAATAGTACTTTCTAGAATGTTCTAAGTCTACTCTACTTATACTGTTATCACTCCCCTGTAGAAGCTTTAGGGAGGCTTGACCAAACTGTCTTTGCTGAAAACTTTGAGTTTGTCTCTGAGAGTGAGAAACCTGCTAGCAGAGAGTGGCTTTGTAAGAGTATCAGCCCACTGATCTTGAGCTGGAACATGTGAGACAATGAGATCTTTGTTGATGACTTTCTCTCTGACAAAGAATATATCTAGCTCCATGTGTTTGGTGCGATGATGAAGAGTGGGATTGTGAGATAAGGAGACTGTGCTCAGGTTATCACACAAAATTTTTGGTGTATGAAACTTACATCCCAACTCTGTAAGGAGAGACTGCAACCATAGAATTTCTGCACATAGAGCAGCCAAACTCCTATATTCTGCCTCTGCACTAGACCTTGCTACCAAGGTTTGCTTCTTTGACCACCATGAGACCAAATTAGGACCAATATACACACAAGCACCTGATGTAGACCTTCTGTCATCAGGATCAGAGGCCCAATCTGCATCACAAAATCCAATTAGAGATAGAGGTTGCCCTATAGGTGCTGCTTGAAGTAAAAGACCATGGTGCAGAGTGCCACTTAGGTATCTAAGAATCCTCTTCACAGCTTTCCAGTGATCTTCAAGAGGATTTGATAAGAATTGGCATACTTTGTTTACAGAATATGAGATATCTGGTCTGGTGAGGGTTGCATACTGCAAGGCCCCAACAACAGACCTGAAAAGAGTAGGATCTTCAACTGGATTAGAACCTACTTTAGACAGTTTGAGACTAGATACCATGGGTGTGGGCATGCCATTTGAACTATCCATTTTAACTTTGGCCAATAAATCCCTGATGTACTTAGCTTGAGATAGTAAGATGTCACCATTGTTTAGGTGAAACACTTCAATGCCTAAGAAGTAATCAAGTGTCCCAAGCTGTTTCAAAGCAAACTCAGCATTAAGTGTAGAAATTTGCTGCTGAATGTGAGTCATAGAGCTCCCTGTAACTATGATGTCATCAACATATACTAGAACCATAATGTGAACAGTACCAGTTTTCATCATAAACAAACTAGGATCACATTTGCTAGCTGTAAATCCATAGCTAACCAAAGCAGATTTCAATCTGTCAAACCAGGCCCTTGGTGCCTGCTTTAGGCCATATAGGGCCTTGTTGAGTTTGCATACCAGTTCCTTATCTGAGTTTTCAAAGCCAGGAGGTTGCTGCATGTAAACTTCCTCTTCTAACACTCCATTTAAGAAGGCATTGTTAACATCAATCTGTTGAACTGGCCATTTATTTGATACAGCAATGGTTAACACTGTTCTGATGGTAACAGGTTTAATAACAGGAGAAAAGGTCTCAGTGAAGTCAGAACCTGCTTTTTGATGAAATCCTTTTGCCACTAACCTGGCTTTATACCTGTTAATAGTGCCATCAGAATTTTCTTTAATTCTGAAAACCCATTTGCATCCTATAGGAGCCTTATGAGCAGGAGGTTTTACAAGAGTCCATGTGTTATTCTTTATTAAGGCATTGTACTCTTCTTGCATTGCTGTTACCCATTCAGAAGACTGTAAGGCTTGTTTGACAGTTGTAGGTTCAGCATGAGTTAGGAGCAAAGTAGGTTGATTTCTGGATTTAGACCTAGTAACCATGCTATGACTCTGAGATGGTTTAGAGACAGTAACCTGCTCATGATTAGACTCCAATGAAGAAACAGAAGAGGGAGATGAGAAAATATGTTGAGATGCATTAGATGTTTGAATGTTAGAATTATCACTGTAAGAATTATCAGAATCAGATAGTGGCATGGGCATAGGAGTAACAGGATCAGTATTGTTGATGCTCTGAGGTGAGGGCAGAAGAGATGTAGTAGGGTCAGAAGAAGTGGTGCTGTGAACAATAGTAATGGGAGCAGGGTTAAGAACTTGATTTGGCAAGTGAAGGGGAACATGAGATATAGGATCAGAATTGGTATGAGATGGTGAGGTAGAGGTTTTATCCTTGAATAGTTGAGGATATGGGAACTTTTGCTCATTAAACAACACATCTTTAGACACATAGATGTGACCATCAGAACTGAGGCACTTGTAACCCTTGTAAGAGGAGGAATAGCCTAAAAATATGCATTCTTGTGATCTGTAGGCTAATTTTGTGTTGTGATAGGGTCTTAAAAAGGGGAAACAGGCACAGCCAAATATTTTCAAGGCTTTATAGTCTGGTTGTTTGTTGAGAAGTTTAAAATAGGGAGAGTTATTTTGAAGAGTGGGGGTAGGCATTCTGTTAATAAGGTAGGCAGCAGTGATAAAAGCATGGTCCCAGTATTTTAGGGGAATATTAGCTTGAGATAGTAAAGTAAGGCCTGTTTCAACAAGGTGCCTGTGTTTTCTCTCTACCAACCCATTTTGATGATGGGTATGAGGACAAGTGAGCCTATGAATTATGCCAAAGTTGGTGAGGAATTTTGTAAAGGGTCTAAACTCTCCACCACCATCTGTTTGTACAGTTTTTATCTTAGCATTAAACTGAAGTTCCACCATCTTTTTGAATTCACCAAATTTAGCTAAAGTGTCAGATTTCAGTTTTAAAGGATAAACCCAAGTGAATCTAGAATGAGCATCAACACAAGTCAAAAAATATGTGAAACCAGAGGAGGACTTTACAGGGGCAGGTCCCCATAAGTCACAGACAATTAATTCAAAAGGTGTATTGTAAACAGTATGAGATAGGGGAGCATGTAATCTATGACTCTTTCCTAGGCAGCAAGCAGAGCAAACATCAGTTTGTGGCTTAGATGGCACATTTATATTACACATTTGAAGTGCTAATCTAAGAGAATCATGATGTGGATGGCCTAATCTAGCATGCCATAGATTGTAATTAGCATGAGACATAGGTGTTAAAGCTGAATTATTTGCATTATTTCCAGAATTAACAACATCAACTGTTGGAGTACAATTAGCTAAGAAACTTGAGCCTTTTGAGCTTATACAATCAGAATTAGAAAAAGCTAAACAACCTGAGCTATTAGAGGTCATACAAGCAGTATTAGAATCTCTAGATAGCCTATGAAACAAAGGAGAATTCAAACAAACAGAGTTACACTGTTGTGAAGATTTATTGAAAGCAGGAAAGGAGTCTGATGGTGAAGCAAATTTATAAAGCCCATCATCTCCAACAGTACCACGCAGAAGAACCTCAGAAGTACCCTGTGATTTAACAACACAGAATTTTGGGTGAAACTCAAAGAAAACGTTATTATCTTGAGCAAATTTTGACACACTTAAAAGATTCTTGGTTATAGAAGGAACTAAGAGTAAGTGTTTTAAAGTAAGTGAAGCATTAGGCCTAAAATTTGATGGAAAACTCATTGAACCTACAGAATTTATAGCCAAACCTTGTCCGTTACCCATGAGAACTTGATCAGATCCAGGAAAAGAGACTGAATCAGAAAGATTGGTGGGATCCGGGGTCACATGATGAGATGCTCCAGAATCTGGATACCACCACTGATTGTTGAAGTTGCTGGTGCCTCCAGTTAACATAGCATGAGGCATGGGTGGACGTTGTGCTCTTGGATTTCCATAGCCATAGGGGTTTGAGTATTGAGGTGAGAATTGTGGTGGTGGTGGTCTATAACCATATCCATAGCCAGGGCTTTGCATAGGTCCTGTGTTACGATAGTAACAGATGGAAGCATCATGATTATTTCTGTGACATATCTGGCACGCTCCATCATTCCTTGCATCATTTCTTCCACCACGGCCACCACGGCCAGAGCGTCCACCGCCTCTTCCAGATCTACCACCACGTGCATAACCACCTCCTTGATTTTCATACGCATTGAAATGATTTGTTCCCGTCGGGAAATTAGATGTAGGAGGAGGATTACCCTGACTTTCAGCAGTGGAATTTTGAGAAGAAGCTACAGGATTAGCTTGAGCAAGATTCACTGTTGCAGCATCTAATTGATCTTGCTTCTTGTTCTTGTCAATTCTTGATTCATGAGCAAGAAGATACGATTCCACTTCATCAAGCGACGCCGGAATTGAGTTACTCGCAATCGCTGCAACAACCGGATCGTATTCCACCGGAAGAGCATCAAGAACGATCTCGATTAGGTTGCGGAGAGGAACGGGATCGCCAATTGAAATCAACGACTCGTTGATTACTCGAACACGCTGGATGAATTCATTTATCTTCCGATCGCCTTTACTTAGGGTTCGGAGCTCTAGACGAAGTTGTCGAGCTTTAGTAACAAGAAGAGTCTGAAAATGGCGATGAATTTCATCCCATACCTGCCACGAGAAGGTGTGATCGACGACTTTCGCGAGAAGCGGTTCCGACATAGTCGAGAGAAGCCATGTACAGATTAACGCGTCCTGATTTTCCCAATCTTGATAGAGAGGATTCACGATTCCAGCAACGCGATCTGCATCGGTGAGGTATTGATCTGGAATGATAGGTTCGGTGATGAATTTCTGTAATTTGAAACCGCGAATCACGCCGGAGACTTGCTGTTTCCACTGCTTGAAGTTCTTCTCATCCAATCGAACTGAGATGAGATTTGCGATCTTGGTTTGGTTTGAGGAAAACGTTCCCTCTGCATTGAAGGGATTCGCCATGGATTCAAGAGAAAAAGGCTCTAGATACCATGATAGAAAGAAAGAGTTTGAGAGAAATTGATAACTGTTTTCATTGTTCTGAATATTGATTATTACATTCTGAAGATTACAAGAGAGATTCTAGTTTATATATGAACTAGTGAGTAGAGTAAGTTAGTTACAGAGTGTAACTAACTTCTAACTGAATCTTATCTGTTGCTAGCTGTACTATTCTCTACTTTACAATTCAATACTAATAGTACTTTCTAGAATGTTCTAAGTCTACTCTACTTATACTGTTATCATTACTCCACAGATTTTTAGTATTATGAACTTGGAACACCACTCGAGGCATCCTTTCTTTTAGTTTGTAGAAGCTAAGAGAATAATGAAAATGATTGAGGTTTTTTATCATTATATTTTATTTGATAATATCACAACCATATTTATAGCGAAGCAACAATTTATGATTGTGCACACACCCACATCTCCTACAAAGCTTTTTTTTTTTCTTTTCATTCTTCTCTCTTTTGATTCCCAATTCTTCTTGATTCCAGATTTATGTGTGCCTAGAATCACTGAAAGTACACTTCTCCCCTTCAATATATGGCGCATTCATTGAATTGAGCACTCATCTGGACTCACTTCTTTTAAGGAATGAATCTGAAACCTTGAACTATGTTTATCCTCCTAATATTGTTTCAGATGCGCCGTCATATTCTACTTTTGGTATATCTGTTATTTCAAGACTAGGCTCAGTTGATCTAGAAGTTGACCTTGAAAATAGAGGAGATAACAGCTCAGTGCTCATGGTTTCTTTGCAACAAATTGATGTACGGTATGTTCACGAGTGTCCCTCTTCTGTCTGTGTTGGACTATTTCCATTATGATGGAAAATATGCATTTTGAAGAGTCACCCTTCATATCCTCCGTACCTTTTATGTTGTAATTATATAAACTTGCAGTTTGTTTGCTGTGTAATGTTTTGTATGACTGTTCTAGTAGATGTCATTGAAGTGTTTGTTTTTGCCTAGAAATACATGACTGATTAAAGCTTTATTTATTCCATGCTTTTCAAGTTTCCCTCTTCTGTCTGTGTTGGACTATTTCCATTATGATGGAAAATATGCATTTTGAAGAGTCACCCTTCATATCCTCCGTACCTTTTATGTTGTAATTATATAAACTTGCAGTTTGTTTGCTGTGTAATGTTTTGTATGACTGTTCTAGTAGATGTCATTGAAGTGTTTGTTTTTGCCTAGAAATACATGACTGATTAAAGCTTTATTTATTCCATGCTTTTCAAGTTTGAACTGCACAGTCTGGATATAGCGGATGTTGACTAGGTTTATCTGCACCTCCATCATATGGTTGAAGAATCAGTTTAGAAAAAAATATTTCTTTGGTGGAAATACATTAGAACAAAATTAAATGCTTCAATACAAAACGCTGGCGCAAAAGCAAGTCCAAAAGCAGCCGCAATTATGTTCTACTCCGCGTTGCTGCTTGTGGGGCGGCTAGATACTGTTGTGCACTGCCACATTGCTTCTGTGCAACAATGCGCTTATATTGACAACACAATCCACAACATGATGTGACTTTGGACTGATTTTAGCATGTCCATGTAATTTGGATGCATCTAAAAATTGTTTTCCCTCTCTTTAGCCACTCCCCTAAAAAAAATAGATATAAATTTTTCGCGGGACAATAAAATTTATTGATGTCTATTGGGAAAAACTCCAAACTCCCATTGACAAGAGATACAATGTGAAAAAGTGTATCCATTTGTTCCACCCACCAAATTACCTATGCACCAAGCCCAAAGTGCTGGTCGTGAGGGTGTATATAAGGGAAAACCCAAGTCTCACATTGACATGAGGTATGGTGTGAAGAAGTCTATCCATTTCGGCCACCCAATAAATTACCCCGCACCAATCCCAACTATGCTGGGCGTGATGGGGTGTATAATGGAAAACCCAAGTTGCACAACCCCCACATGGCAAACCGATTTCGTAAGGATGATTTAAACCCAATATTAAAATTAACTGAAGATGTTATCAGAGCCAGGCAACCCACTATCAAACCACTCAGCATGCTCTTGATGAGATGACCAAAAAATGTAATTATATAAGTGGGGGAGGCATCCCTCACCTTTCCAACCGGTTTGTAGGGTTGAACTAGGCCTAACCCAAGATATCATTAGATATTATTTTATATTTTTACAATGTCTACTAATACAATTTTTGAATTTTGGTTTACTTTTTGTAGGTTTGTGTCTGCTGAGTTTCAGGAGCTTTTTATCAGTATGAAGTCTTTGATGATCCGTGCTTATGAAGTTAAAGAAGAAAAAGACGGCGGTTTTGTGCTTTTATCCGGGAATTTATCATCTAGTGCTTCAGACCCAGAACATTCGGTTTCAGGACCAAGTATTGAATTTGATCAATGTGCTGATGCAACTATGTTGGCAGATGCATGTTTTGCAATGCATTATGAATCTCCCAAAACTGATTTAGTTTGTCACAAGTGTTATATCTATCTGAGTAATGCTGATATCCACTGCCACCCACATATAGTTGGACTCCTTGTTGGGTTCTTTCGTAGGTTGTCTGCATATAGTACCAGTTCTGAGATATCCACCGCAAGTAATACTATTGATATCCCAAAAAATTTCTCAAGCTTTGGGTTTCAAAAGTTTGGATTCTCAAATTATTTTGAAGTTGGTTCCGCTGACTCTGCATGCATTCCATTTGACTGCTTTCCATTTGTTACGATTTACAATTCTGGTCCTCTTGGTAATCTAGAGAGTTCGCTAATATATCCCATCCCTGAATGGAGAAAATATTTTACTCTGAGGGATAGAAAAATAATTAGTCCGAAATATTTCCGCGTTTCTTCCTCAAAATGCAAGTCAAATTTCAGAAATTTTCTTGAATCTGGGATTTCGAGAATCTCCAATAATTTTTCGATTGAGTTGCAGCTGTATGGAATAAGAGCAGATTTTCATGACTCATCATGCATAATTGGATCAATCATGGTGCCTACATGCAAATCTTCCTTATTATTTTGTGAAGACAGTATGGACATATTATCTTCTTCTGAGGGATTGGTTCTTACATCATCTTGGGGGCCTAACAAATTTCAGGATTATCTATGGGGTCCTTCCACTGCAAATTTGTCCCCTATTTTAAATGTAAGGGTCAGGAAGACACAGAACATATCTTCAACTGTCAATTTGGAAGTATGCTTCGGTATTCAGCATGTGTACTGCATGTTGCCGTCTGAATATCTCTCCATCATCATTGGTTACTTTTCACTGTCTGATTGGGGTGGTGGTGATCAGTTTTCCTTTCATGAGCAAGGTGATATAGTTCTAAAAAATGAAGTTTACATTACATACAAGTTTGAAATCTTGGATTGCGATCTTGTTGTACCAGTGGAAAGTAATGAACATCAATTTCTGAAGGTTGAATTGCCACAACTTTATGGTTGTTTCATTGAGAATTCTAAATTTGATGATGTATTGAAGAACATCCCAACGGAATGCTTGGTTTCTATTCATAAGCTCGCCCAAAGAAATAATTGTTTAAATATATTTGGTCGAGATTTGAACTTATCATTCCTTTTCGACACGGATAGTTTACTTGGCTTAGCAAGAAATGAGGGGAATACCGAATTCGTTACAAGTTCTTTAATTGCACCCTTAAATGCTGATGTTTGGGTGAGGATTCCTTGTGGAAGTGAATCTAATTGCAAAAGCTCTCCGTCTATATGTGTAATGACATGCATCAACAGTTGTCACATTATTGCCGAAGGTTTGACTTCTACATATCTTGATAATCTATTTCTTGATCACTTACTTTTATATTGTTGGATTGGTGTAATTGAACTCGTGAAATTTTCGTTCATAAACAGATAGCTACTTTTTTTATGGATGTATGGCTATATGGGATGTTATTGAGGGATTTTCTTCAGTTGGCGATCAATCCAACTGTTTCAAAACCGATGTTCTGGAATTTCTTCATTCCAAGAAAATCTTAAAGGAAACTGGAGCAACTTCTTCAACTGTAATGCCGTCAACCATTATACTCACGGAAGTGGTATGTTGCACTCAATCATTGATGATAAGCTTCTGTCATAGACACGAAGGTTTTGTGGAACCCATAAGCAAGGTTGATTTGCAGTTTATTTGTTCTGTATCCTTAGTTGATGATTCTTTGGTATGGTTGGATTTGAGGTTCTCTAGATTGGTGATTTGCTCTTCACGTGATTCTGTCTTGGCAACATGTACCTCAACTTCCTCTTCCATGTTTGTACTTTCCATCTGTTTTTCTAAGTCTATTGACAATATGGATGAGCTCAGTCTTTGTCTACCTTCACTTGATATATGGCTTCATTTGTCTGAGTGGACTGAGATTGTTAGTTTTCTCAACCATCTGTATTTACCTTTCGAAAAAACTCCTGTGCATGCAGCAACTGAGCATTTATCTGTTGATACTGGTATTTCTATAAAAGATGATTCTAGTTTCCTTGATATTGAAAGTACCTCAATACCTCTTACTGCCCAGGAGACTGAAAATGCTGTCTTATTGGTTATTAGGTCAGAAAACATTTCTATCACATTTAACATCCCCATCTGGACCAGCGAAGAACCATATGTGGAACTTCAGCATGCTAAAAGTCAAAGCCTGACAACTCTAAATGTGTCCTCTGATATTGTTGAAGAAAAGGATGCAGAGTTTCTTACTGTTTCTGTCCAAGTGAATGGTTTTGAATTGGTTATTGGAAGCAGGGATATCCAACTGAAGTCAAATATGGAAAGATTGAGCAGTGTAATAATATTTGTTGTGAATGGAAGTCATACTTCTTTGCCACTTCTTGATATAATCCAGGTTCATGTGGACGCTCTCGTTAGTAAAAGTGATACAGGAAACACAACAGTCAAATTGGAGCTTATATGTGATCATTCAGATGTGTGGCTTTCACATCCTGTATTCTATTTATGGGGTGCTTTAAATTTCGATGTTCCCAAATCAGAATCTTCTCAATATTCAACTGGAAGCATTTCTTTCAAATTCCAAATAAGGAAGGTTTCTGTTCTGCTAACAGATGGAAAGGTACGCTGTTAATATTTTGATATTCAACTTATTTGACTTCATCTTTCTTTTTCTGTCTCATTTTCTCATTCATTCATTAGAATTTGCTTCTATTTTTTTTCTTCAGGTTTATCAGTCCTATTTTTTCTTATACGTAATTAAATATATCTTTAGAAGTTAGAACAGTGGGTCCTGACACAGTTTAGATTGGGCCCAAGAAAACCTTAGATATTTACTCTCATTAGTCTAAGACATGTTTAGCTTGTATTAATAAGTTGGAACAGTTGGTTAGTATTGAAGTTATGAGTTTTAGATAAAATAAGAAGAAACATGATTATAGAGTTTTATGGTGTAATAAACTTGATATAAAATGCTAAACACTAACTCCTATATATCTGGATGTACAAGACTCCTAATCCTATGGAAACTAAGAAAGAAATCATAATAACAGCTAAGTAATACGCAAACTAATTGTAGGAGATAATTTAAGATAGTTAGACTAGAAACTGGTCATAGGTGATAAATAAGATACTCCAACATAATCTGAAGATATTGAAAAATATATTTTCTATATCCTTATTACTATCCTCAAGCTAAACTTTACTATGCTTTAAGATTGTTTTGTTACAAATATATCATTTGAAAGAGAAAATATCACACATGACATAATTAGACCCATAAAGATATTTTGGATAAACCAATGGGGAAGAAAAAAAACAGCCAGCTGAGGTTCTTGCCCGAGAACTAACCATTGGAGAAGCCATAGTTGATTATCATGAACAATGAATAAACCAAACCAAATAGGCCTGCACTCTAACACTGTCTGAAGGCTAAATCAGATGTTAAAACTTCAAAACAAACAATAAATGATGTTGGACTGAAATCCTAACCAAAGGTGTGAAATCTTAACCAAAGGTGTGAAATCTTCAAATAATAATAAAGCTTCATTTCGCCAGCGCTAGCTGAAGCCCCAATTGAAGGTGTAACATTGGCATTGATGGCGTCACCATCATTAACCTAATTGCAACAATAGATTGAGGTCATGAAATAATTGTGGTTGTAGCCAAACAGCAGTTGCCCTAAAGGAGCATGGAAGGCAGCAAACGGAGGTGTCAAAAATTCGAGAAGCAGTAGAAACACCGTAAACAGAGAAGAATATGATATGATATGAGTTGGATAACAGTTATCTTCAGTTATCCTATCATCTGTTTGGTGCACCCACGATAACAAACATGATAACTATCATATCATGTTCTAAATACATGCATTGCTCATAATAATATGATAAGATATATATCATATTTAAATGACAAAATTAACCTTATAAAATAATTATATTCTAAATAAATTATTTTATAATACTTTGAATTTTACAAATAAAAAAATTAAATAAGCAATCAAATAATATCATGAGCAAGTAAACACGATAAATTTATTATATGAAACATAATCAAATAAAAAACTTATTTATATATGTTAGATAAGCTATATATATATATATATATATACACGGGAGCTTTCAAATGAGAGTGGTTTTAAAATGAGAGGGTGAGAGGGTTAAATCACAACCCTTGATCAAATGAAAGAGTTACAACTGCACGCACATGATTACTGCTCTCATCCTTTTTCACCCTTTCTTCATCCTTTCGATTTCCATTCCTTTTCTTTCAAAATTGATTGTCTCTGCTTCCTTTCAGCAAAAAGTTTTCTCATATGACAGACATCAAACCTTAATCGAGAACAATAGATTTTATAAATGGGTTTATTTTCTCTTGCTAAAAAACATAGAACCCAACTTCAACAATTTTCCACCAAGAAGAGAAGAGCGGCGTACATAGAAATAAAAAGATTCACTGAACACGCACAAACTAGCAATTGGTTATTTTGTAATTAACAATCTATTTAGGTTCCTAATGAGTAGATAGACATATATACCCTTTTCAATTGTGACTAAACATTATGATATTCAATAACAGTAATTTTTATTCTTAATTTTCATTCTGATAGAGATACCCCTTTTCAATTGCAACCATTTGTCCTTAATTTTTATTCTTCTCTTCATTGCAAATCTACAATCTTTCAAATCAAATTCCAGAATTTCTTCATTGCAAACCCTAGAGTTTCTTCATCGCAAATTTTTGGCTTCTCCATCATAATCCCCAAAACTGTTGAACGCAAAGAAGGTGTCGAATAATAGAGAGATGTAGTTGGTGTTTGAAATAAGAACAGAGAAGATGAAGACAAACTGAACAAGGAACACGATGAGAGAATGGTTAGGAACAGATTTACAGTCACCCACTCATGACCTATGCAACAGAGAGAACGAGAGAAGAGATGGATAGGAAGAGGCGTACGAGGAGTGTTTTGTTGATGGAAAGCACACACTAATTTTTTAGTGAGAAATTAAATCCAAACCGTTAATTTAGATCTAGTGGTTGTTATTTACTCCTCTCATCTCTCACAATAAAAGTACCTCTCATTTGAAAGTTTCCATATATATATATATATATATATATATATATAATAAAACTACCATTGCAAGAGAATTATATTTAATTTATTATAAAATTTTGATTAATATCCCTAATTTTCAATTTTTAATAATTATTTTATTTTAAAAATATTGTAACTTTAATAGAATTTTGATTTTTAAGATTGTATAAATTACAAAATTACCATGTGAGAAAATCGTGTATATATTTAAAAATTAATTATTTTATTTTTAATTTACTATCAAATTATTTTATTATTTAGAGTTTATTAATTTTCATTTTTTATTTAAAAATATATTTTATAAAATAAATCAGTAAATTATTTTCTTATCCTATCCTGTTGGTAACCCAGCTCAAATTCAGGATAAGAATTTTAACTAGAGAGACATGATAGGATAAGATTCAGGATTAACTTATCATATCCTGCTGCTACGCCTCGCCAAACACTGGATTAAGACAGGATATGATACAGTTATCCTATCGTATCTCTTATCATGTGCATCAAACGGGCCCTAACAGTAAATTGACGACCAGGAGGCGGGTGGACAGTACTGATCGAGTGATCAAATAATTGAAATGACCCCTAGAATGAACTAAGCATTGATGAGTAGAACCACACCAGCTACACCACAAACAGAGATTCAAAGAGTGGTGCTAGAGCTGCAGTGCAGAGGTTGCCGGTCTGAAACATTGCCGGTCAATTGCGCTAAACAATTTTCCAGTGGCAGAAGATGACATAAAACACTGCAAAAGAAGTGGATCAACATGTAATTTCGACTGAAGCCCTAAAATAAGGAAAATGTTTGAAATAGAGAAAAAGAAAGAGGGTTCAACAAAAGGATTCTAAGTACAAATATACCACTTTTACCCAAAATTTCAAGAACTCAGAATGTAGAATAGTGACGAGACTAGCCATGGAAAATGCCACTGCTCTGATACCATTTTGAAGTTGTGGATTTTAAATAAAATAATGATATAGTTATAGTGTAATATTATCTAATTGGCAGTATCTTGATATACAAGACTAAACACTAACCTTTATTTATAGGGATACAAAGCTTCTAATCCTAAATAAGTAGGGAAAATAGTAAACAAATCATAATAATAACTAATTGTATGAAAATTAATCCTAGGATGAGTTATTTGGTGGATTACGGAATGACCAATGCATTGCAATACCAAAGAAGAGAAGTATTATGATTCTCATTTTTTTCCTTTCTCGTTTCACGTTGTAAACCTTGTTTCATGTCTTGTAGTGGGGCTATAATGGGCCACAACTGGAAATTCTTGTGAGAAGCATCCTCTTCCATGCATCTGCAAGTGGAAAGCACCTGGATTGTTCTTTCACGGGTGATCTTCAAGTAAACTACAAAAACATTGCAAAGGTGCATTGAGATTACCATTATTTTTACCCGTGGTACTACCATTATTGTTGTTTTATTCTCTTTGCATTAACAGTTAACTGTTACTTATGTGTTTGTATAATTCGAAACTGAAGGTGTCATGGGAGCCGTTCATTGAGCCTTGGCGGTTTCTATTCACTTTGGTCAGGGATCAAGAAATCAGTATTCTTCCGAGCAGGTCCCTTTCAACTGATATCAGTCTCGAATCAAAAACTCAGCTGAACATCAATATTACAGAGTCCTTAGTAGAGGTATATAATTTTTGTTTTCAGATCACCTAAATCGGGGGATCTGATGCCATGTAGAAAAAATAGAATGAATGTTGTTCCAATGTATTCCTCAGCTCATGGCTGGTTTAAATAGAGAGGTTACAATTAATTCTCTTCCTTACATCAAGAAGGAAATAGATAGAAATATCTAGAAGTTCTTAGAAATAGTAAAAAAAGGAAAATAAATATTGATGTATTCTTCAACAGTTTATACGGAGTAGCATCCCTCAATTAAAAAAAAAAAACTGTTTTGTAGGGTTTAGTTAGGTCCATTGTAAATTTTTAGATGTTATCAGAGCCTGTTGATTTGGGTCGTTCACATTGTAAAGAATAAGTATGAAAAGAGTTTATAGACCTCGCCTTAAAATTTGGCTTTTGTAAGAATGAGTTTGTCCTAATATAAAAACCTAATATCTTAGTGAGGTTCCAAAAGCTTAATTGACATGATTCTGAACAAGGATACAAGACTCCTAATCCCAAATAAATAAACAGATTCTGAAAAAAGCCATGATAATAAAAATAATACGAAAACTAATCAGATGATATAAATGGTTATAAGCATTTGATTTCAAGTATCCAAAAGCTTCATTGACCTTATTTTTGTTTCGATCAACTTTAGAGAGAATCGTAAGTTGAATTTTAGGATTGAGAAGAGAAAGTTCTTGTCATCTAGTTGCTTCATAGTTGTGTCCATGATAGGATAGAGTTTGAAGTCATGCTGAAAATAGCATTTCCAGCGACTAGAGGTGATCTGGTAGTGATTGTAGATGCTCAAATCGTGAGGATATACATGGTGAATGGTGGTGGTGGCGAAGGAGGAGGAATTTCATATTCAGATGCTATTTGTTGCTATCATACAAGACTAACTAACTCTATTAGTTAGTGTAACTATTAAGACATAACTCTGGCTAAACTATTAGTGTGAGGGGGTTATTGAGATCCCATTTTGAGCTACCTTATGGGGTTACCTCTTCTTTTTTTTTCTTTTCTTTTTTTTTAAATTGGACGAATTCAATATTGTTAGTTATGCAAGACTGGGGTGGGTTCGAACTCTTATCCTTATACCTCCCAGCAAGCTCTCCTGCCTTATGTTTAGTTGCACATTCTAGGTATCATCTTTTTCATGCATAGATTTAAAATTTTCTCTCGGTCTTCTGCAATAAACCAGAATTTCTCTCGGTTGTTTTTTATATACCAGTATTTGTCAGTCTTAACCTTGGTTTTTTCTGCACACCGACTAATTATACTGTACTTATGTGTGTCATTCCTTTTAGTGTGTTTCACGCACTGCTGAGATGCTGGATGATGCCTTTGGTCTGATGGGATTGAAAGATCACGAAGAAAACAAACTTTTACATCCACCGTGTGCTGAATACATTTGTGCAAGAAAATGTGCTGCTCCTTATGTTATACAAAACTTAACTTCTGTACCACTTCTATATCATGTATATCTTGGGCATATCCATCCTAATGATATTCATGACTCAGATGTGAATCATGCAAAATATGTACAACCAGGTTCTGCAAGCACAATATACATGGATGAAAATGCTGAACAACAGCTCTCCCATTACAGACCTTATCACTCTTCTGATAGTCTAAATGAGCAAAGGTCAAGCGGCGTAGCTCATCGTTATATTACGGTACAGCTTGAAGGAACATCTATGCCGTCTGATCCAATTTCAATGGACTTAGTGGGATTGACATGCTTTGATGCTAATTTCTCCAAGTCACATAATAAAAATGGTGATGATGGTAGAATGAATACTGCCCCGAATTTCGTTGTTCCTGTTGTTTTAGATGTTTCTGCATTACGCTATAGCAAGTTGATACGAATATACTCCACTGTGAGTATAAAATGACTTTATCCTTTATGATTGTGTTCTCATTTACCCTATGCATTGTTTTATTATAACCCAACTTTTTGACATACAGGTTGTTCTTCTAAATGCGACTTCTACACCGCTTGAGCTGCGGTTTGATATTCCATTTGGTGTGTCACCAACGGTACATGGTCTTTTCTAATACTTCATAATTCCAGTCTAAAGTACATTGTTATTTTTGTGATGTATACTTTTATTTCTTCAGATATTTGATCCAATACACCCTGGGCAACAGTTTCCTCTTCCTCTACATTTGGCTGAAGCTGGTTGTGTAAGGTGGCGGCCAATCGGGAATTCCTATTTGTGGAGTGAAGCTCATAAACTCTCAAATCTTCTCCCAGTAAATAGCAAAGTAGGAAATTTTAAATCTTTCATCTGCTATCCTTCTCACCCAAATAGTCATCCATTTCGGTGCTGTCTATCAGTCAAGAGTATCAGCTTGACTTCATCTGGCTGGCTGAAAAATAATCTCTCTGTTGATGATGCAAAGGAGCACCATATCCATCACTTGATCCTTAGTGCTCCATTAGTAATAAACAACTTTCTTCCTAAGGAAATTTTGTTGAACAGTGAGAGTGGTGGGGTAGATCATACTGTGAGAATTTCAGAGGTTGGTGATGGTTGTTCCCAAATCATATATATATATATATATATATATATGCTGTTCATTCCGATTGTGCAGCAGTCTAAAGAGTACATATTTTCTTTTGTAGGTGGAAACTTCTATTTATCATATTGATCCCTCTCATGACCTAGGACTAGAGATCTGCATTGATGGATTTAAATGTTGTGAGTTTAAATTTCCTCGTTTAGAAACTTTCTGCTCAGTGGCCAAGTTCAGTGAGACCAAGTTTTCATTGTCTGAAATGCTGATATTCGAACCAAATAATTCAAATTGTAAGTGATTTTATTTTGTGGGTTGTTTGTCTTCTTATGAGTGCATCCTTTATAAGTATTTTCTTGCTTTTACATGTAGGTCATATTTATGTTACAGTGGAAAAGGTGATGGATGCATATTCAGGTAGCAGGGAACTTAATATTTTTGTTCCCTTTATTTTGTATAACTGCATGGGTTTTCCGTTGTGTGTGAAGGAGGCCTCTAGTGAAACCGATGAAAGGGGATGTTTAATTCCTTCATATTACGATGTTGGTGTAAATGAAACAATTCCTTATAAAAAGGATGGACTTTCTCTACTTGCCTCCAGCCATGATTTACGTACTGATGTGTCTTGTGAGCCAAGGAGTTACCAGAATAGTCATACCATTTCATGTAGAAAAGATGGTAATCCAAACTCTGTTAGTTTTCTAAGTAACTCTGTATTCTTTGGTAATTACCGTGGCAATTTGGGAAGGCAAGAAAGAAAAAGTAATTCTATGTTTCGAAGTAGTTCTGTAGGAAGATTAAAGAGTACAGTAAGCTCGACGGTCCAGTCAACTTGGAAGTATTCAGGTTCTTGTAATAATGATCATGAAAAGGTTGTGCCATGCATGTTTTCTCCAAGCTCTAATTCCTCTGTAAATGATGTTTTTGTTAAAGTGAGTGGGTGTTTTCCAAAAGATGTGCGGGAGCAGATGCCATATTCTTTATGGTCAAACTCATTTTCTCTGCTACCACCAAGTGGTTCAAGTACTATATTTGTTCCTCATCTGACTTCAAATTCTGCATTTATTCTGTCTGTGACGTCTATCTCAGTTGCTGAACCATATATTGGGAGGACAAATGCAATTACTTTCCAGCCTAGGTAATATATGGGCATTCATAAATTATGTTACTGCTGTATATTTATGGGCCTCTCTTTAAAAGGTTAAGATTTTGTTATGTTTCCTTTACATGGGATGATTTGCAAAAAGAAAGTGAAGAAAAATCTGAAAAGTATTTCTCTATTTCAATTTAGGGAGTGATACAAATATATAGGCTTTTGATAAATCTATCATAATTATAGTAATTACTATAAAATATCAGCTTCAGCCGAAAAATCAAATCTGTTAATTGCAGAATACTCCCCTCAAGGTGTTGGATATGCAATATTCCCAATTTGCAATTAAGTCTCTTGGTTTATACATTTGCCAATTGAAACCCCAAATAGATGATGTTGTTGTTATAAGACTTGTCATGCTTTTCCTAGATGAATTGGTAGTATATCCCATCACACTGAGCATAGAAAACTTACATTTGACTACTTGAGGATCTAGTTTAACTTTATGGAAGCTAGGGTTTCTAACGGACAACTGGAGTTTCTCGGATTAGAGCTCTGGTAGTGATACCAAAGTCTAATGAAAATATGAAGAGGAAAAATCTGAAAAATATTTATCGTGTTACAAATTACGAACATTGATACAAATTATAGGCTGTAGCGAATTACATGGGAAAAAATCTTAAATTAAATCATGTCTGTTATAATTATGCTAAAAGATTAAAGCTTCTTCCAGCCCAGGTAATTAATGCATTGGTATAGATAGATATTATCCAATATAAGGTTGATTTTCTGTTCAAAAATGAAAAGAATTCTATTCATGAAATCATTTTCTATACTGCCCTAGTTTAGTCTTTTAGGATTAATGGTTCTTTGAAATGGAAATAAAGCCTATTTAATGAACTTATCTAGAGTGTGATCTTTGCTAGCCTCCCGATTCTCTATTTAATTCTACCTTTGTAAATATTGTGTGCCCACTTTTTAATAGAAGGATATTGGCTTTAGTAAAAACCAATATTTATCCTTATCCAACTGGGTTTTAGGATAACGGGTTTGTCGAGAGAAACAAGAGTGTATGTTGTTTGTTTATTCCTTCTAGTTACTGGGTGATGTCTACATATGCAGATATGTCATCAGCAATGCCTGCAGCAAGGAAATAATTTATAAGCAAAAGGGCACTGACGTCATGTTTTATCTAGGAATAGGAGAACACGCTCATCTTCACTGGACAGATACAAGCAGGTATGTATTTTTTATAGTTTATATTTCTTTACCTCAGACAAGTGTAATTGCTGTTGCCACCCCACCACTAACCAAAAAGGTTGCATTCTGGCACTGTTTTTATAATTTTTTTCCACATTTATTCTTTCTATATCTCATTCTTCCCTTTGTTCAAACTATATTATTTTTAAAAATGTGATGCAGGGAGCTACTTGTTTCAATTTGTTATAATGAAACTGGTTGGCAGTGGTCTGGCAGCTTTTTACCAGATCATCTGGGTGATACACAACTGAAATTGAGAAACTATGTTCTTGGCACTTCATGCATGATACGAGTCGAAGTGCAAAATGCTGACATATCAATGGGAGATGAAAAGATAGTTGGAAACATCAAGGGAAACTCAGGGACCAACTTGATTCTCTTGTCTGATGATGATACAGGATATATGCCATACAGAATTAATAATTTCTCGAAAGAGGTTTGTCTGTAGTTTTCCAGTTGCATTAGTGCATTAATTTAAATTCTAAAGTTTTTGTGCTGGCCTATGCTCCTTGAAGGGCTGCTACTTTTGTTTGGATGGTTTTATTTATTAATGTGTTAATCTTTTTTTTTGTTGACGCATTAATGTGTTAATCTTAAGCATGTTGTTTGTTTAGCTTTCTCTATGTTTTATCAAATGCATCTTACATTAGAATATATTCTAATTTTATGCTTTGCTTTTTTATTTTATTTGGCAACAAGTCCTTGAAACTCAGTTTCTGCCTAAGTAGAAATGAAACTGAGTAAGGATTATTTTGGGATATCTCTTGTGGATGTGGGATCTCAAAATCACCCACCCCGTCCTGGCCAAGATTAGACAAGAGAGGAAAAATTGGGGTACCCCTCATTGTAGATATTGTAAATTGGGATTTGGACCTAACTCAATCCTAAAACCCAGCTCCAGAGGTGAGGACTGCTCAAATCTTATAAGGACTACTTTGACTATGTGGACCTTATCTCTAGTAGATGTGGGATCTCAGCACCCCTCTTATGCCCAAAATTGGACATATGGAGCATGGACAAATTCAGGTTGAGTAACATATATTCTTGCTGAAAAAAATATCTACGGTAGGCTTTGATACCATCTTAAATTTTGGCTTTAGGCATAATTTGGCCATATTTCTAGTTTGATGCAGAATTCCAACAGTAGGGATAAGAGAATCTGGTAGAATGTTGACATTGGTGATTTAAGCTGTACAGAGAAGACTTGTAGAAGCACTAGTTAAGAGAGTAAATTAGATGGAGAATACTCCAATACTTAATGGTGGATGGAGATCAAAGAGAACCAGTGACCAAACCATTTCAAAATTAATGTGCTGCTAAATACAGAAGTCCGTAATGGTTAATTAATACCCTAGTCTAAGTTGAAATGTTAATACACATTTATTATAAAATTATTTATAATTCATAAAACCAATTGAAAAATATTTCCATCTATTTCCTTGACTCAACAAAATTATTGTTGCTTGACAAATGCCACTTTATTTTGCATCAGTAATGAATTATGAGTGTGCTTGCTTTACTTACTTATACTGTTACAAAAGCTATTCTATAATAGAACTTGGGCATCACTTGCTATACTTACTGTTGCAAAACCTATACAATAATAGAGCTTGGGCATCACTTGCTATACTTAGTAAATTTGTAACTGGAATTTATGTGTGAATTATGAGTGTGCTTACTTTTACTTACGTTATAATGTTTTTCTTGCTACTTTCTAGATATTGCGAATCTATCAGCAGAGGTGTGAAATTTTCGACACACACATTCACTGCTATGCTTCTAACCCTTACACCTGGGACGAGCCCTGCTATCCTCATCGTCTTGTGGTGGAGGTAAAAACAATTTAGTACAATGAAAACCACATATAACTTAACCTAACAACGTTTGTTACCAAATGAAAGGTACCTGGAGAGCGAATTTTGGGGTTGTATGCCCTTGATGATGTTAAAGAATATATGCCTGTCTACTTGCCTTCAACCTCTGAGGTAAAATATTTTTCATTTTTCCAAGTTTTAAAAAAAAAAATTCTCACATGCATATTCCATCTGACATATTACATGTTTTTTAATATTTGAAAACTATTGGGTATTAGGTATAAATAGAGGAAGGAATAAGAAAAAACAAACTGTAACTGATAGACTATAATATGGATGTGTTTTGTGGTGACGAGCTGAAAATAGACTGAAAGGTCATGAGGATACTTAAGGATTAACACAAAAATACTTGGTAGAGAATAGACTCAGCATGTAGTGATGATATATAAGATTTCCATACTTCAAAATCGTATTTTATGGTGAGGGATATCTTCCAATATACCCTTTTTCAGGCTATATCTTATTCAGTAAGACTCTTAACATAGGGTC
Organism: Trifolium repens; assembly: GCA_030408175.1. Lineage (NCBI taxonomy): Eukaryota > Viridiplantae > Streptophyta > Magnoliopsida > Fabales > Fabaceae > Trifolium > Trifolium repens. Next base: position 13,605,106 of record CP125846.1, read on the forward strand.
TTGGCAGTAAATACAAAATAACAATACGAGATTTTATTCCTCTTTTCATCATATGATGGCAGTAAATACAAAATAAATATACGAGATTTTATTCCTCTTTTCATCATATGATACGATACATATGCCTGTACAATAATCCTATACAATATAAATATAAAGGTCCTAATATATGATAATCTAATGTTGGCTTATGTTAATGATACTTCCAGAAACCAGAGAGGACTTTTTTCGTGTCAGTTCATGCAGAGGGAGCAACAAAGGTGACTCCGTAGTAATTTTAGTTCTTATATCTGACATTAAAATCATATCTCTTACCTTTGGGGATAATTTTTTTTCCCATTCAGGTCCTCAGTGTTCTTGATTCAAATTACCACACTTTTCATGAAGTAAAGAAATCAAGTGTTACAAATGCTACGGAGAAAAGGTTGTATGATCATAGTCAAGTTAGACCTGCAGATTATAAAGAGAAGATATCAATTTCTATTCCATATATTGGGATTTCCTTGATTAGTTCATACCCCCAGGTAATTGAACTGTGAACTTTCGGATTTAATACTATATCTCCTTGATGTTTATTAATATTACATTCATTTCTTTAGGAGTTGCTCTTTGCCTGTATTAAAGATATTCAAATCAACCTACTGCAAAGTTTGGATCGCCAAAAGCTTTCCATGCAAATATCATTCATACAAATTGATAACCAGTTGCGCTCTACTCCATATCCAGTTATGCTGTCCTTTGATAGTGGGAAATCTAGGAATGATGCCACACAATCAAGAATCGAAAAATCAAATCAAATGAATTTCTGCAGCAGCATTTCTAATCCCGTTTTTGGCTTAGAAATATCTAAGTGGAAAAAGAAAGACATATCCTTTCTTTCATTTGAATACATAAAATTGAGGTTTTTATCTAAGTTGGTTGCATCTTTATAGTTCACTTTTATTAAGGTTTTCTGGTGTTTATGTACTTTAAAGTGGTTTCTTATCATAATATTCTCAATGCTTACAGGATGGCAGATTTCCGTCTTGAGATTGAACAAGAAGTCATATTAAGCTTATTTGAGTTCTTTACGAATATCTCTTCGGGGATGCAGTATGGAATCAAACCATCTTCAAATCAATATTATGGGGCATTACTAAAGAATTCATCCTCATTTGTTCAAACTAGTGAAAATTTCCGATTGAATGCTGACCACAGTCCTCTAGGATTTGCTCCTGTAGTTAATGAAAAATTTAAGAAAACTGCACCATTGCCTTCTATCATTCCAATTGGAGCCCCATGGCAGGAAATTTATCTGTTAGCCAGAACCCAGAAGAAAATTTATATTGAATTGTTTGAATTGGCACCAATCAAGTTGACTTTAAGGTCAATTGCTCATTCTTATATTTTTTTCTAACTACTGTTTTGGTTATGTATGTATTGTATTTATAGATTCACTAACATAATTTATACAATTCCAGTTTTTCCAGCGCGCCTTGGATGCTTCGCAATAGAATACTCACATCAAAGGAATTTCTTATCCATGTAAGTAATATTTCATTTTTCTTAGAGTGGTTCAATCCAGTTATATTTCAAGAGTTGAAGTTGAACTATAGTCTGTTGGTTACAAACTAGTCTTTTTATGCATTTAGCACGTTAATATGGCTCAAATATGTTTGTAATCCTTGTAAATATTCTCAACTTTTTGTGAGTCTTTCTGCAGTGCATGCTTGCCAATTTTTAGAGTCTTAGAATTTAAAGTTGGGCCTAACTCAATCCTATAAATCTGGCTTCTAAGTTGAGAATTGCCTCTACTTATAAATCCATTCTCAGGCCATCTCACATCTGATGTGGGAGTTCTTAATACCACCGTCACGCCCACAACACTATTGGACATGGTGCGTGGATATAAATGGTGGATGACCCGATAGCAGATGGTCCAACGGATATTGGAGAGACTCTTGTATCATCTTAGAATATAGAGTTAAGTCTAACTAACTGAACCCTACAAAACCATCTTATAAGGTGAGGATTCCCTCTATTTATAAACCCATACTCAGCTCATCCCACATCTGATGTGAGACTTCTTAACATAGAGAAAGCGACACTAATTCAGGTGAGGAAATGACCCTTCACAAGTCACATTTCATTCATAGACATATTTCAATTCAAAGAGTTTTACTAATTCACAAATATACACGTTTGCAATGAAAAATTACATCCCAATTATTTTTATTTCAAACCCTTGAAAAGACACATCTATTGGATCAAAAACAGATGAACATGGAAGACATTTCCGCAGAGCTGGGTCGCCTGGCGTAGGGTTTTAGTTTTACTTCTAATTCAATCTGTGCAGTGAAAGGATTCAATTATATACATTCATTTAATACTCATTTTTGAAAGCTTAGTTTCTGAGATGTATGATTGGACTGCCAACTCCCTAATAAAGTGGTTTTTTTTATACAAATGATTATATATAATTACAGAGAGGTCTTATGGCTCTTGCTGATGTTGAGGGAGCACATATTTATCTGAAGGATTTAACCATTGCACATCACATGGCTAGTTGGGAATCCATTCAAGAGATTCTTATTAGGCATTACAACCGCCAACTACTTCATGAGACTTACAAGGTACCGAGTTAGTTTGCTTCGCAAACTTTTTCTATGTTTCCTCATTATGCATCCTAGAAATGTTATGTATGCATCAATGGCTTAAGTTGTCATATACCTATTTCAATTGTCTATCTGGTTTCTTGGAAGTGTTCATTCTTTATGTTGATGTGTTATCATTGATGTAACGTTTATATTGATGGGTTTGAATTAGGGTTGAAATTTCTATTTTGAAAATATTTTGATCTGCACCTAGTTTATTGGTTTTATAAACATTTTTTATTTTTATATGCAACATGCTAACAGGATTACAAGAAAGACAATGAGCTGATGGTCATTAAATTTTCAATTACATTGTACATTGTACATTGCCTTAAAAAATTCAGTGTAACATCTGTATAATAGCAATGTACCTTTTTTATCTAATATGTAGTTATTTGGTTCGGCTGGTGTCATTGGTAATCCCTTGGGTTTTGCAAGGAGCATGGGGCACGGCATTAGAGAATTCTTGTCAGTACCAGCAAACAACATTATGCAGGTAAAAAACCTTGCTAGGGTCACTTTTCTTCAATTATTGTTCTCTCCTAATGGAACAACTTAGTTAAGCATTATTGATTTAATTTGCAGAGCCCTACTGGACTTATTAAGGGCATGGCTGAAGGAACTACTAGTCTTTTAAGTAACACACTTTATGCTGTCAGTGATGCAGCTTCTCAATTCAGTAAAGTTGCACGCAAGGTGTTTCTCAATTTGATGTAATTGTAGTTTGATTTAGAAGTTTACTTTGTTTTTAATCCTTGCCAGCCTTTTCTCTTTGCAGGGTATTGTTGCATTTACATATGATGACCAAATAGCTTCAAGGATGGAAAAACAACAAGCAATTGTAACTTCTGATAGTAAAGGTGTAATTAATGAAGTCTTGGAGGTATGTAATTTATTTCATGTGAAACCTTTTGAAAAAAATGTTTTTATTGATTCGCACAACCCCCTTCTACAGTGCACCTCATCGTCTGCGTTTTTTTCAGCATAGTGTGAATGGTTTCTATGTATGTTATGTTGTTTCACTCACCTATGTTGTTTACAGGGACTCACTGGTCTTCTTCAATCTCCTATAAGAGGAGCTGAGAAGCATGGTCTTCCGGGTGTCCTGTCAGGTGAGTCGACGTGAATGAATTGTTTTGATCTCTTATAATTTTTAGGTGACAATTATTTATGGAGATGGACTTAGTTGATTGTGCTTTCTTTTTCATGTTTCTTTAATGTAGGAGTTGCTTTAGGGATTACAGGACTTGTGGCTAAACCGGCAGCTAGTATACTGGAGGTTACTGGCAAAACTGCTCAAAGTATTAGAAACAGAAGCAAACCCAATCAATTAAGATCACACCGCTTTAGGGTACGGCTTCCAAGGCCACTTAGCCATGAATTTCCTTTGAAATGTTATTCATGGGATGAAGCAGTTGGAGCATCAGTCCTTATGGATGCTGATGATGGCTTAAAATTCAAAGATGAGAAGTTAGTGGCTTGCAAAGCCCTTAAAGAAGCCGGTAAATTTGTTGTCTTAACAGAGAGATATATAATGAGTGTTTTCAGTTCAAGTTTGATAAACTTGGGCAAGCCTGAGTTCTGCGGCATCCCCGCTGATCTGGAGTGGATCATTGAATGGGAGATTGGATTGGAGAGTATAATACATGCTGATTGTGCTCAAGGCGTTATTCACATTGTTGGTAGTAGACCAGACTCACCGTTTATGCATAATAATCAGCATTCTCCCAAACGAGGCAGTAGCAGCAGAACGAAACCTGTCCGTTGGAACCATTATCCAACACATCTTCCACTTCCTCAAACAGACATAGAACTATCATGCAAGGAAGATGCAGCCAACTTATTACAAATTTTGCTGTCTGGTATAGAAAAAGGGAAAGGTAGAGCTTGGGACTGTGGACGAATCTTGCATCGAGCAAATATGAAGTAGGCTGCAGTTTAATTACCTCTCCTTCCGAAAAACTTTCATAGTTTCTACAGTACAGTGTAAATTAGAGTGGCCATAAATTTGGATTACCAAACCTTTTCAATTGGATTTCTTTACATGCAACAATTTGAAGTCGGCAATCTATGCAGTTCTATTGGATAGTTATGTTTTGGTTTTTCCCCCTCGTATTCTTTGTCCATAAAGAAGGGAACATGAGGGAAATTTAGTTAGTAATTCAACAGTTTTGAGGATAGAAGTTAGTGTGTTCTCTTTGTCAAAAAAAAAAGTTAGTGTGTTCTTTTCCTTGTATTTATGCTTGTATCTTTGTACATTATGTATAGTTAACATTTTGGGGATGTAAATATCACGAAATTAAATTACTTTCTTATTTTACTTTTATCACTTAATTGTTTTTTTTTTTCAAACAGTAATTTGCTCGAAGAATCAGAGCAGCAGCTGCAACAAATAATAATAATAATAATATAGCTTAGAATACACACGACTCATTAAAGACATGCAATTAACATGTTAAAATGTAGAATAGTTAATGTTACAATGATGAGTATTGATTGTATGTTGGTGGTTGCTCCATATACACTTCCTCTTCAAGATCACATTGTAAAAATGAATTTTAATGTCAAGCTGATGAAGAAGTCAATGCAGAGTAGCTACAATGGAGGGAAGAAGTTGAACATATGTCATCTTTGCTACGGGCGAAAAAATATTACTACAATAATCTAACCCCAAAAATATGAGTATAGCCCTTGGCCACCAAACAAGCCTTTGATCGGTCAATCTTACCATCTACCTTCTTACCATCTACCTTCACTGTATAAAGCCAAAAACAACCTACCAAAGATTTTTCAAGAGCAACTAGTTCCCAAGTGCCACTGCTTTGGAATTGGAAATCACACATCTCGTAATCATTGCTTGCCTCCACTCAGGGTGGGGTGATGCTTCACATGGAGATTTAGGAATAGAAACAGAAGACAAAGATGACAAGTGTGTATTGTAAAGTGAAAAGATGACGGTAACACAAATCAATATAGTGTGGAAACGGATTACATGTTGGACGGATTACATGTTGGACGAACAACTTTATGGATTGCAAGGGGAAGATTATACTTAGGTTGCAGGATCAAATCCGATGACGGAGATGTCATTGGCATAGAGTACTAAATGGCCTCCGAATGTGTAGCAACTGGCACAAAAGAGGGGCGTACACGACGCTGATATGTTTTTAGTGGTCGTGAAGGTGTGAGATCAACTAGTATCTGGTGGGACTAATAAAAAGTGAAAAGGCAAGAAAACAGGGCCGTCCCCGAGTATTTGGAGGCCCCGAGCAAATTTGATGAAGAGACCCTATGAAGATGAAATAAATTTAGTTAAATTAAAATGTTTTTATTAAAAAAATATAATATTTTTTAAAGAGTGATCTTTTTTATTTAAAATATAACTAACATCAATAATGTAAAAAATAATCACATTTAAATAAAAAATAACAAAATACACCTTCAAGCTAATATAATTGAAAATTGATAATATTTTTTCAACAAAAATTGCAATTTAATATTAGGAATTAATTCTTTATTTTTCAAAGAAATTTTTCAAACCCTTACAAGAAAAAAAAGTAATTTTTCAAAGAAATAACAAAATGTAATTTTTTTTATATAAAAAAAGTAGTAAAATTATTTAAGAGTTATAAAGTGATTTTATTTATATATAGAACAAATTCATCATTTTGTAAATGGAATTAATTTTTGAAATAGTTTGAATTATAATTTTTATGGTGGTATGATGATGTTATTTATTGAAATCAAACCTGATCTATTTAAAGTTTGTCAAAAAAACATTGCTTAACCCAAAATCCACGGTTTTACTGTGTTTTGCACAATTGGTGCTGTACAATTTATTACATGGGTTTATTATGAAGCACACATTTTTAGCTTCCTAAATATCATGATCCATGAACTTAGAAATATTAGCAAAAGCAGATTGAAAAATTCTTTAAACATTGCACTGTTTCTCACTTCACAAGAATCATCAAAATCTACACTCTATTACAGTATAATGTAAAAATGACAAGTTGCATAAATATTTTCCTCTTAAATTTCAAGTTTCCCTCCAACCCTTTATTGATCAAGTATATAAACTTCCAAAGCTAGGGAATTTACGGTTCAAACTTGAGAGATAAAGTGTTCTGCCACGAGACGACGCAAAATCTTGCCTGTAGCTGTCTTTGGCAAAGAATCAGTAAGGAAAACCTTTTTGGGGACTTTAAAAGATGTGAGATTCTTCTTGCAAAATCTTAGCACCTCTGCCTCATCAATGTTAGATCCTTCTCTTGGTATGATTGCACAATGTATCTGTTCAAAGGTAAAAAGATATTAACTACACAATTTTCAAAGAGTTAGTATGTGTTTAGTTAGTTCTAAAAGTGTAAAATTAATTGTATAATTGTTTTTCATATAGAATTGATTCTAACTTAAAAGTAGAATTTGAAGTTTTTTATTATAGAATTGATTTAGACATAAAGCTATTAACTCACATTTACATAAATAAATCCAAATATAAATCACCTTACTTTCAATTCACTTTTATCCATAATCAATTATACATAATCCATTAAAAATCAATTTTGTAGTAAATTTGGAAAAACCACCTTTACCTATTGTAGTTTTACAAAAGTTTACCACTTTGACAATGCAAAACAATTTTACAATTTTTTGCATTGCATGATGTAACACACACGTGAGTTATGAGTTGGTGCTAGGTGACAAAGTTTCCTTTGATGAGGAGAATGAGAGAGACTTATCAAAGGGGTTGATAAAATATAGTTTCAATAATACAATAAATATGTTTTTCTAGTGATAAAAAGGGGAACACCAATTTCATGTGACACGGTATTGTGGAGAAGCTATACTTTGTTTGGACAAAAGATGTTAAAAAAAATTGCATGGAATATTCTCAAACCGAAGAGTTTTCTTGTGCGCTATGATTTCTAAATGAGAAAAATTTATTTTGACAACCATTTAATTGTTGGACAACTTCCATTTGTATATTTATCTACTTTTTCAATTTTTTATTACATCTTAGGTTGTGTGTATTGTGAATATAGTGTCATTCGGTTGTTCATTTTGAGTTGTCAAAATAACTCAACTCTTTCTAAATATAAGACCGGTAAATATAAGACAGAATATAGTGGATAAAAAAATGATAAAACTATATCTTGTAGAAAGTGTTAGGAAATGTATTGGCAACCTTACTAGCTAGATCAATAATTGGGTGAGAAGGATGAATGTGTGGAAAATAAAAAATAGCTAGATCAATAATTGGCCCTTGAATGATGTATCAAATTTGTACTGACATGGCAGGGTCTCTTTTGTGGTTGAGACTCTCGTACACATCTTATTTGGACATGTACTAGTATAATATTAAAGTGTTCAATTCTAATATATCCACAAATAGTATTTAAAATAAAAAATTAATAAATATTATTTGGTTACCAATCACAATTTTCTTCATCAACAAGTGTATTGGTACACATTAAATAAAGAGTAATGTTATTTAGTAAAAAATATTTACATAAGAAAAAGAAGAATCCACAAAATTAGGGAATTTGACCACAAAAAAATTAGCTAACCATACATGGGAGAGAGTGATTATAATTTGATCAATTAAATGTTGCCACTTAAAATTCTTCTTTTTCTTACATCAAATGTTTTTTACTAAATAGCATTTTCCTTAAATAAAATATGTACTGAAGAATTCACCTTTTTTGTTAGTAATTTTTGACTAAATTGACTAATAAAAAATACATTTGAGGACCAAATTAATTATATAAAAACAAATTTGAGGACTAAAATAATTAATAAAAAAGAAACTTATAAACTTAATTGCAAATTCAATTTATTTTGATATGAATATAACATAGTTTGCTCATTTGTTTAGGTATGTGCACCAACATAAAACTTATGTGACACCATATTTGTGGTATAGTTCAATTAAATGAAGATGTACACACGTGAGAGGAAACAATAAATTGAGAAAAAGACAAACCTCTTCACCATATTTCTGATCTGGCACTCCAAAAGCAACTGCCTGTGCTACGTCAGGATGAGATAGAAGAACAGCATCCACTTCTATTGGTGATATTTTCTCTCCTGAAAAATTTGTAATAAAATAAAATCTCCATTAGAAAATTTCTTCAAATTGAAGATAAATAAATTGAGAGCTATTTCAATTAGGAGTGAAAAAATGGAATATTTTGTATGCTAAATAATGAATTTTATTTAGTGGTGCAGATATATAAGTGGGAAAAAAAACTTAAGGAATTAATTTGAGATCTAAATTATTGAATTCTAAATATAGATTATAGAATAACATTTAAATTTAAAATAAATTGTGTAAAGTTGATCGATAGTTAAAATCTAAAAATTGAGAAAATTTGCGGGAAAAAAATTAAGAGGATCCGTTCTTATAGCTATGTAAATTTGGGAACTAAAAATTTATCTATTTTTAATTGTTTGTCAAAAATAATTAGTGGCATACAACAATTTTTTATTACTTATAAATAGCTTTCTCCCTAACGTGTCTATAGAAACCTAAAAAACATCACTGTCATCTTGGCACACATTGGATACACAGTCAGCTTAAATAACGTCGGCACCGTTAATATTAATACTAATAATTTATTTAACATGCAAATGCAAATATTAATTAATTAAGAAGTTCCTGCTATCTTTTTCTATGTTGTCTGCTATCAATTAATTAAGAAGTTCCATGAGCTATACTAGGTGGCAATTAAAACCGTATAAAAATGACTTAACAGAAAACTACATAAAAAAAAATGGAGTACACCATAATCCATATCTTAATCCAAAAACCAACACATATCAATGACCAAATAAATAACCGATAATCCAAGTAACGTAACACATGTTTGTTTGAATAATTTTTTTCTTCACCACAAACTTCATTAATATAGTCAATGCATCAAATTTTAAAAACACCTTGTTTTGCTCAATTAAGAACACACCTAATTCAAAGATAAACAACCCAATGGTCCAGTCAAGAAAATAAACAAATAAATAACCAGTGATTTTCTTATACTACCTTTTTTATCTTGGAAAACATAAATACTAGTAATCTCTTCATGCCTAATTATAAAAATTTATCTAGTCAATAATTTAGATAAAAAAAAACTTAACATTTTGATAAATTTATCACTATAACTGCAATTAGTGATGGAGGGAATACCTAACCTCCTACATGAGCCATTAAATTTTTCTAACATTAAAAGATATTAAAAAGAAACCCATTATAATCTCAAAAAAAAAAAAAAAAACCATTATAAAATCAAACATCAACCATTAAAAGAATTTTAACCAATATAATTTATAATTATGCAACCAACAAAGTAATAATTTATAATAATAAGCCAAAAATAGAAAAATACAATACCTCCTCTGTTTATGAGCTCTTTAATCCGACCCACAAGATGCAAATAGCCATCAGAATCAAAGTAACCAATATCACCAGTATGAAACCAGCCGAACAAAAATGCTGCCTTATTAGCTTCCTCATTATTCTTATACCCTTTTGTAACATTTTCTCCTCTAATACACACTTCACCATTAACTTCATTCTCCAAAATCCGACCCGATTCATCCAATATAGCCATTTCTTGACCCACTGGTTTACCAACCGACCCAGCTTTGTGGGCCCCGTCTTGTGGCAAAGGATTTGAAGCCATCAAATGAGTTGCCTCTGTCATAGCATATGCCTCCAAAACTGGTGCCCCAAAGGCATCCTCTAAACGACCTGGTATTAATTACAATATTAGTGTCAAAAATTATTGTGAGTTTGCTTTATTTTATTTTTTTCACCATTAATTTAATGGTTCAAGTGGTATCAACCTTCTCCGATCTTAATTGTGGAGGATCGAACCGTGATCTTCCTACCAAGTTTAGGGTTAATTACCACTGAACTAACTAATAAAAGAAATTATTTTATTTTTCAAAAAATTAGAGATATTTATTTTAAACATTTAGCTTACCATTTTCATTTTAGAGTTTAAAATGACTTTGTTAACAAAATGAATTTCTAAAAAGGTCAAACGACATACACTAATGGCATCCACATTCAGAATGTCTAATTAGGATCAAACAGCCTATAATAAAGATTTATTTTGACTTTATAAATAGTAAAGGTTAAACCTTAAAAAGTGAGGTTTTCATACCAACTTTGGTTATAAAGATTTATTTTGATTTTATAAAAAGTGAGGTCTCCATCCTTAATTTTTAAACTGTGGATCCGACTAAGTTAGTCAGCAACTGCATAGGAACCATTACAACAAATAATTTGTTTTAATATTTTACGATGTAAATTAACTATTTTCTGCATACAACTCCACAGATTAATTCATGTCTTGTAGGATCCAAAGACGGTACCAACTTTTTCTAATAGTTTTAACACTACTACATGCACAAATCAAATATCGAACTCATTTTAATTTTAAACATAAAATGATATTTTCTTATATCAACTACTTTAGCAAGTTGCATAAAAGAAAAACTAGAAAAACTATTTTTAGCAAATTCCTCATGTAACAACAATTGTGACAATTAATGTTTACTATTTTTAGTAGGAAAAAAAAAAAACTCCAAAACAAAAAAGTATAGAAAAAGGAATACCAACCTAGAATAACCGGTGCCAAGGAAGCGCTACAGCTTCTAATAAACCGGAGTCTCGGGTAAACCGGTTCAGGATTATTCAAATGACGATCAAGTATAATCTGATGTATAGTAGGAACCGCAGTATACCAAGTCGCATTGTGTTGAATCATATCTTTCCAAAACGTCGACGCCGAGAATCTTCCCGCCGATGGTAACGCCACCGCACCTCCGGCACCAAGTGAACTCAGTAATCCAGCAATTAACCCGTGAACGTGAAAAAGCGGAAGAACAATAACCGTCGAGTCTGACTCACTGAGTCGATAAACCGATTCAATGTTTCTAACCGATGAAACTAAGTTGTGTTGACTCAGTGGAACCCCCTTAGGTCGACTCGTTGTTCCTGATGTGTGGAGAAAAAGTGACACGTCGGACGGTTCGTTAATGAGTTTAGTAACCGAGTTAACTGAGTTAACTGAATTTAACTCTGACTCGGATTTGTTCAACGAGATTGAAAATGAAAATTTAGTTTCATCTTCTTCAATTGTTTTAATGAGCGAAGCTGAACCGAGTTGAATTTTGAGCTTTGTAGCTGCGGTTTGAGCCGGTTCGTTACCTTCTAACGGCGTTAATAGAAGCTTCGATTCAGAATCTGATAAATAAAACTCAAACTCTTCTGATGTATAAGCCGCGTTTAACGGCGCCGCCGTCGCTCGTACTCGTATAACAGCCAAAAATAATATAACATACTGAAACAAAAAACAAACAGAAAAAACAAAAAAATAAATAAATATGAAAAGATTAAGCTCAAATATAAATAAAATTGGTTCCGCAACAAAGATTAATCATAACTATGAAGCACAAACGCTGAAACTGACACGGACACCGGACACGTCACAGACACTGACACGGCGATACCGATAATAATTTATAAAATAACATAATTTAGTGTAATAATAAGTGTGTCAGTGTCCATGGACACGTGTCGAACACACACATGTGTCGGACGCAGACACATCTAATCGAAGAAATGTCCGTGTTTCATAAATCATAATAGTCGAATATCGTCTAAAAATGCGAATAAAAAATGAAATTGATGAAAGAATTTTGTATGAAAACGAACCTCGACGGTGTTAGGGAAGGTGAGAGCGACGACGTCGTTAGGTTTGATTCCGACGGAGATGAGATGGTTAGCGGCGGATTCGACTAATTGATTGAGATGAGAGTGAGTGAGATCGAGTTTTCCGGCGACGGAGATAGCACGTCGGGAAGGGAATTGTTTGGCGACGGCTTGGAGGAGTCCGGTGAGGGTGGTTGCGGTTTCCATTTTGTGTGTGTGATTTTGAAAGAAGAGATTAATTTGTTTGTGTGTAATGAAAAGAGATTTGTGATTGATGAGGAAAATGGAGAATCTCGTGTGATATATTTATATTAGTTTATTGTGTAGAGGAATGTGTTGTGGTGGCGGTGGCATCTATGGAAAAATGAAAATTATTGGTACTTTACGTGGAACTCATTTCATGTCTATTTCTATCGTATGACACGTCAGATTATTCCTTGCTCTTATACTATACAATATATGTTACAAAAAAATCGTGTCATATTATATAATATAATAAAATAATAATAAATGTTAAACAAGTCACTCAGTACCTATGAAGCCCCGATACTCTAAAAATGATGAATTATCGTGTCTGATACGTATCCGATACCGATACTCATCTGATACATCTCAATACTCGTATCAGAAAAGTATCGGTTAAATCTTTATTTTTAAATAAAAAAATAATATCTGATACGCGTGCGATACTTTTCGACACTCGTATTGGAAAAATATCAGTTAAATCTTTATTTTTAAATAAAATAATAATATCCGATACGATCTGTGTTTCATATTTCATAGTGAACTTCAAACTATTATGTTGTTACACGGGTAACTAACTATTTTTTTTGGATAGTACTGGTGATGTTTTTTGGGATAGTATTAATGATGTTCTTTTTGTATAATATTTAACTTAATGTATAACTTAAAATGTACCGGTGATCATTATTTTTTAAGACAATATTAATGAACACACATACTTAACTTAGTATTAATGATGTTAATTTATTATAATTACTCCCTCTGTCCCAAAATAAATGACTTGTTTGACCACTGACACGTTTGCCAATGCACAACTTTAATCGTTAATATCTCTAATTATATATTATTAAAAATTATAAAAATGATATATTTTGAAAGTACTCGTCGAGACAAATTAAACAACATCTCATATGCTAATATTTGCATGTATATATTGGTAGAAAAATAAGGTCAAAGCAGGTCAAATGAATAGTATACTAAGTCAAAAAGAGGTCATTTAAAATGGGACGGAGGGAGTAATATTTTTTGTCTTTGTCACTGTTCTGAAGTCACTATGGTGTCCTATTATATAACAGGTTGTTAAGTATGTAGGCTTGTCTCAAAATTCTAGTATAAGAATGGATGCTTTATGCTTTTAATTTGTCATTTGCAGGACCTATATAATTGTCTGATATTGCTACAAGATGGGCTTCTTGAAGAGGCTGAATGTCGTGACTATTATATGTTTTGTGAGCTATTATATGTCTTTAGTTATGACTGAGGATCCATTGTATGTTGAGCCTCAAACTGTTTTGCTCTTGTACAAGCTTATTGACTTGTTTATACTCTTTGTACAATGATTTAATGGCGTTTATAATAATAATAATAATAATTTTTTTGTCTTCCAAAAAAAATTATTATTAATATTATTGATTTTAGTCATGTTTATATATCGTGCATTTATATATTTAATTTTAAAATTAATTTTTAAATAACGTATCGCGTCAGTATCGAATATGAATTTTTTAAAATTTTCACGTATCGGTATCGTATCTGTATCGTGTCGCATATCGGGGCTTCATAGCTCAGTACACTATTTAAGCAAATTATCATTAAATTTTTTTTTGAAAATTGTGCATTCAATATTTGATATTATCATATCACTGTTACTTTTATTTTTTATTTTCTGTTTTAACCTACTTAATAAATATATCGATGTATTGTTTAACATGACACTAAAATAAAATTTCATTGAATAAATAAATAAGATTTTTGTTTACGGATTGAATAAGATATTCTTTGTAATAGCCATACAAAAATAATAAAAGATATTGTTTGAAAATTATTTAAATCCAACAACAAATATAATTAAGATCCAAATCTCAACGTTTATGTAAATATCTCTTAGATTTCTTGTCTTCTTCTTTTTTTATATATAAGATTTCTTGTCTTCTTATTAAAGATTAACGTTATTCAATAATATTCAATAATAAAAATAATATTCTTTTTGTCTCTTATTATAAGAACCTTTGACAAAAATCACATAAAAAAATTGTTGGAATAATAAATTTGCATTAGAAGTGTGACTACTACTATATTAGCGGTAGCGTCTAAGGTGAGGGAGCTACTAAGTCCCTCACCGGTGGACCACTAAAATATCAATTGAGAGCCATTAGATTAATCAAGCTCACACATTCTATTACACACCATATCACTCCTCACTTCATCTTGTTATCTAATTTTCTGGGCCTAAACCTCCATCTCTACTGCCAAACCTTCTTTTTCCCATCGCACGAGAAAGGATCATCTATTTTTTTTTTGTATAAAAACAATTTAAAACCCTCTTTTTTTATCCCACCGTTTTGTTTCACCACTAAACCCATATCAAGATTTTAACACTTTGCATCTTTACCCTCTTCCTTTCATTGCTACAAAATAATCCAATAAATGCTAGGTAAACAACTACAAAAGTTGTTCACAAACATCAATTTCATTCCCAACTTCAAGTTCATATCTTGTAATGCCGTGTGAAGGTGCAACCAAAATTGTAAAGAAAATACAATTAATTTATAATTAAAAAATGGCAGTTGTAAAATAATCTGTATGTTTAAGAGGGACATGGCAAATGCATGTGAGTTGAGAGATTTGAAATTTAAAAGTTGGATTTGTCGGATGTTAGCATAAGTTGTGTTAGAAGCTTGATCTGTGGCCCTTGTGTGTCTTCTTTTCCGGTGAAGTATGCAAGTCGGAGATCGGATTTCCACATGGTTTTTGTGCAGCGGCACAGTGAGATTATTAATTAAGGAAAATGAGAAAATAGAGAAAGAACATTGTTGATCCTGTGTGGTAATGTCCATTGAGATTATATGCACCTATTTTATCTAACGGTTAAATGAAATGGTCCACCGGTGAGGGACTTGATTAAGCCCTCACCCTAGAAGGCACCTTTTTTTAATCCTATAGTTCAAATTAATTCTATTTGATCTTATAATAAATTAATTCTATTTGCTTATCTTAGAACATGAAAAATCAACAATAGTTACATCATTTATACACAAAGCTAATATAGGGTGGAATCTAAGGTGAACCATCAAACAAGTGGTTCACCGGTGTACCACTTATATACACCGTTAAATTTATTTCAAAAATATTTAAAGGTTTAGATCAATTAAAAATAAATGTGAGAACATGTGTATCTTTCCACACACAATTCCTAACTTCTCTCTTCCATTCTCATCTCTGCATTTGTTCCACAATACATAGAACTCCAATTTGTGCGCCTGTACATCACCACCATAACCGCTACTCTCAAAGATTTGGGGAAAGATGTATTAATAGCATCGCTCTTTGATTTCATAAATCTGGTAATGATTTGTTAATTAAAAAAAATAAAATTTTCATCGTAATTTCAATTTATATAGGAAAGGAATAGTCTTCAGATCTGAAAGAAAATTTGGAAATTACTATCTCTGCCACAATTTCACACACACATGCTCTCTTACTATCCTTCTTGTTCTTTTTCGAGAGAGAGAGAGAGACTAAAAATATTGCAAATCAGTTTTTTTTTTGTCAAATACTCAAATTCTATGTTTGAAGTTTGAGTGAGGGATCAAGAATTATGCTTCAGATGAGTTTGCGAATAAAACTAGAGGAAGAGAAAAATGTAGTTAATTAAAAAAGTGTGATCTAGTGTATGATACATATGTGAAGTTCATTAATCTAATGACTCTTAATGATTGTACGAAGTGGTCCACCGATGAGGGACTTGATAGAGCCCTCATCCTAGAAGCCACCATATATACACTATATATCTTCATAGAGAATATTAAAATCAAATCAATTATTTCGTATTTTAAAATAATAAATTAATTCAATTACGTTTTGTAAGTATAACTAATTAAACTCGGTTTTTTTATTACAGAAATAACTAAACTTAATTGATAAGTATTAGAAATATTATTGCAAAGGTTGGATTCTAATTCTAAATTTTTCATTTCTCCATATTTAAAATGTGTGCGTCTAACTATTAAATTATTTATTAAATAAAAAATTAACTTAATTACTTGCATGACTATATAATGCCTATTATCTAAATTGCGTAAAGTTGCTCTCCTTAAATAATGCCTATTATCTTCAAGCCTGTACCCAAATTGGACTGGAAAACAAAAATTCAATTCTACCAAATTTATATAAATGTTATCTCATCTGATGTAAATGTCTGTGTCAAAAAAATTACTGTTTAAAGTGTTTTGCTTATAATTCACTATTTGGATAATATACATGAAGTTTGAGTTTGATCTTCGGCTTTATTGTAAACCATTAAAAAAAAATAGTTACTTATTGTCTTTATGAGCATACTTCTACGTGAGGTTACTCCAATTAACAGGAAATGAGACTTCCGATAATTCAAAGTTTGTAATAAGATAAATAAAGTTTGGCCAACATTTTTTCTTCTAAAAAGTAAACTCTGATTGTCCTGAATATTGTTTCATATGATAGTTGCTAATAGTGAAATTATTGATTTTTTAGATTTGCTTATACTTTGTAGCACCATCTTTTGCCTAGTTAATAATATTATCTTCAGCGATGTTTTTATTTTCAAAGTCTCTTCCATAGATAATGTAGGCAATTTATTCTAAGAAGTCTTGAACCAACCGATAAAATACACATACCACACCCTCTTAGAAAGGTTGTCACTACAACATTTTTCATTTTTAGGCAGCGGTGATAAACCGTTGCTAAAAGACAAAAAATTGTTGCTAAAACAGCAAGCAACACAATGATAAGTACTATAATACTTTATCCATACGCTATCCATTGTCATCCCTACTAGCGGCATATTATTGAAAAAAAAATTTAAATGTTTATATGAAATGAAGGTTAAATCACAAGGAATCACGTAATATTAAAAAAAAATAGTAAAAAAAAAGGATGACACTAATTAACGTACCTTGAGAACACGGAACAAACAATGAAGGTCAGAGTGTGAGAGCAATCACCGGTGAACCGAAAAAATTAAAAGTTAATACTCTTGTTGATATTCTCTCTTTTATTTGACTCGTAAGTGAATTAGGTTCCAATGATGTAATGTTTTGCTCACTCACAAATTCAACTACTTTATAAATATTTCATGATGCACATTAATATGGAAGACAAGGAAAAAAAAGACATAATTAAATTGATATTATCATAGTTTTCTTACATATTTAGCTTATGTCTTTAATTATGTCTTTTTTTTCCTTGCCTTCCATATTAATGTGCATCATGAAATATTTATAAAGTAGTTGAATTTGTGAGTGAGCAAAGCATTACATCATTGGAACCTAATTCACTTACGAGTCAAATAAAAGAGGGAATATCAACAAGAGTAGTAGCTTTTAATTTTTTCGGTTCATCGGTGATTGCTCTCACTCTGACCTTCATTGTTTGTTCCGTGTTCTAAAGGTACGTTAATTAGTGTCATCCTTTTTCTTTTACTATTTTTTTTTTTTAATATTACGTGATTCCTTGTGATTTAACCTTCATTTCATATAAACATTTCAAAAAAATTTCAATAATATGTCGCTAGTAGGGATGACAATGGGTAGAGTATGGGTAAAGTATTATAGTACTTATTTATTGAAAATGGTAACGGTTTTTCAGTTTTTGGCCACATCATAGATAACCATTGCTAAATTTTTAACTAGACAACGATTTTTTTTTTCAAGCATTATGGTAGCAGATTTTGCAAAACTTTAGGGAACATTTATGTAACCGTTGCCTTGATTTTGTATGGGCAATAATTTTTGTTTAGTGGTAGTGAACTAAGTAGGTAAATTAAGTTATTTTTTGTGGGTCCAATGTGATTTATAGGATTTAAAATATTCATAGTTAATTTGAATAGTTTTTACTTTAATGATGGTTGTTTATAAAGAACCAAAATTTGACCCCGCATGTTTATATTTTTTATTTATAATTAGTTTAAATTTAAAGTTAATAGTAATTTAATTATTTTAATTAAAATGCATAAAAATATTAATTATATTTTTGTCATAAAATAGTAATTATTAAAGTGGCAAAAGATGTATTAAAAAGCATACATGCGAGGAAACAATAATAATAAATATATAATATTATAAAATTAAAAATGCACAATAATAATACATAAAAAAGTTAAAAGATAAGCAACAAAATAATATGATTATTTATAGGATAACACAATGCATATGCTGATTTTTTTAATGACATAATGCACAATAATGATGATTTATAGGATAGTTCACGTTGCTTATGATATTGCCGTGAACTAAGTTTTAACCAACCACATGCCATGTCATGCTTCCTACAATGGAGAATTCTGTATTGCTCACGTCAACTATAAAAAACTTTGTGATAGTATACCAGCAGTAAAGTTGCTCTTAGAGCATCTTTAGTGGGAGTTAGTTAAGTGGGTAAATTAAGTTATTTTTTGTGGGTCCAAAGTGATTTGTAGGATTTAAAAAAAATTTAGTTGATTTAAGTAGTTTTTACTTTAATAGTGGTTATTTATAAAGAACCAAAATTTGACCCCGCGTATTTATATTTTTTTTACTTGACCCCACATGGTTTGTGATTTGTAGGCTTGACATTGGTAGTAGACAATTTAATTATGGTTTGATTGAATAAAATAACAACATTTTGGCTTTATAATTTGTTTGTTAACGTAGCTTAATTAGTTGCCGTGAACAAAAGTTTATTGCACCAACTTGCCATGTCACACATCATATAATGCTAATTTCTTATTACTTGCATTGACTATAAAGAATTTGGCAATTAGTTCACTGCACTAATGTTGCTCTTAGGTGTTTATATATAACACATCAAAACCATTGCTACTCGAAAATATTTATATCAATAAATATACTCTTTAATTTCATACATGCACACAAGATTATGAATATTTACGGAATTACCACCGTAATGTTTCTTAAATCAATCGGGTGTCATGTTAACTAACTTAATAACCTCTATTAAAAAGATATTTTTGTATTAGAGTTTATCAAATGTGATACAATTATTTATCAAATCTTTTATTTGTTCAAATAGTGGTTCATCTCCCCTAGGTTCCAATAATTCCATCCCATGAAAACCTTCCCTAAAGTAACTCATAATTTCAATCCCTTTGCTTCTCAACATCTCCACAAATTCAACCTGACGATCAATCAAGGGGTCTCCATCACAACCCGTCAAGAGAATCTTCCATCCCAACCGTTTGATTCTATCAAAACATGCGTCATCTTCTTCATCCACAACCATTGGATTGCAAAACTTATGGTCCCTACCTACACCCTCAGGCAATGTAAACTCCCACATTAGATCACTCGCCTTAAGAGGCAAAGCTCGATCGTTTTCGAGTCTCAACTCGGTATTTGTCCTCGTGGACCCACCAAAAAACGGATGGTGCAATATCAACCCTCTGATCTTAAATTTGTCAAAATCAACTTCATCAACGGTTTTGGCCACATGTAAACTTGCGTGGTACGCAATGTTCCCTCCCGCACTAGATCCCATAAGGTAAAAATTGAACACATCACAAAATTGACGCACCCATTTCTCATTTGTTGTTCTCAACCAATGTAATGCCTCAACCGCGTCGTCATAGGCGGCGGGGAGACGGTGTTCTGGCGCAAGACGGTAATCCACGGATGCAACCACAACACCAATTTTTTCTGCTAATTTAACGCAAAACTCATGGTTGACCGTGGACGAAGCACTAAAGAATATAAAACCACCTCCATGATAGTAAACAATTAGAGGGAGTTTTCTAGAATTGTGAAGTGCTATACGAGGTAGGAACAAACGTATGAAAGTTTTGTTAATAAGGTTAAGAGGGACATCTTTGGTGAGAACAATGTTGTTTGGGTCTTGTGTGGGTTCAGTGTTTGGAATTTTCATGATCCTTGTGACACTACCATCATGATTTATGATAATAGGTTGGCTCTCTGAAGAATCAACTGTGGGATTTGAATCTAATTGTAAAGCTTCTTTTGATTCATCTTTTGACATGATGGTTTGTGAGATTTATTTAATCAATAATGAATAGTTGGTTAAAGATCAATTCTTTTTTTTTTTTGGTAGTGGTTAAAGATCAATTCTTACAATGAATATGTACACCAAACTTATATAATAGTATACATTAATGTGACTGTTTCATTAATTTTTTTGAAACATGACATTTATATTTAATTTCCTTTATGAAATGTGACTGTTATATACTTTTTTTTTTTTTACAAAACTGTTATATAGTACTTAATAGTAGTAAACTGCTGTTATATTTTTTTTGTTACATACTGATACAAAATTTTCATTGCTACGATAATCAATCTCAATTGAGAAATTTGTTGGACATACAAGGTGAGCTTTTCTTTCACAATCGAATTTTTTTCATACGCATGAGTCAAAAATCAATCTTTTGGCTACATACTTAAGAGGACTAAGATTTTTACCACTTAGACCAAAAAAAATAACATTAGTTCTTGCCAACAAAAAATAACATTAATATTACATGTTATTAACCTTTTCTTTTGCCCATATATACTACATGTTTATGACGATAATATACAACTATAAACTCTCTTTGTCTATCTCTTTTTCTGTCTAAATCTCTCTATCTTCCTTTATTCTACCATGGAGGGGCAAGATCCTAGTGTATATTTTAACGTGGAGAAACAAGCATTGGTGGTTGCACCATTGATCCAATACATGAGTCTAGCTGAACAAATTAATGTTTCAGTCATAGAGCAGATTAACGTAAGTAATAACTTGAGGGTTCTATTTCATTTGTTAATTAATTAATTGGATATGGGCTCAGTATGAGTGGATGTCAGGATTGCCCATTTCGGAATAATGGGAACCCTAATTGGCCATCACACTATATATAGGCTATGGTTCCCAATATACCGGACACACTGCATATCGTCTCTTCTCCCCATTTGAAGAGAGCTTATGGCATACGGAGTCCCGGTTGAGGAAGAACCACAAGCCAACGGGTGCTCGTCATTCGTCTCTATCTTCTTTGCTTTTCAGGAGCACTACTTGTTTCACTAACGGTTAGTTTGTCTCATGGATGCGTATATATCCATGTATTCCTTATTACGATCCTTGATAAATCAATATGTCGTAGATCCTATTTATATTATATATATGCTTTATGTTTAGTTGACAGCTTCCACACTAAAGTAAGATTATATGTTTAATCTATGTCGTTGAGCATGTCATATGATTAATTAGTAAATTAATTCGAACATTACTGTCTTGTACCAAAAATAAATGTCTTACCTCCATAACGAAATATAAGAACCTCTTAAATTAATTTTTTTTGTCCCTTTAAAAAAATATTAAGCAAGCTAGAAGTGCTAGAATATGTGCCTTACCATTCTAAGGGTGTTCCTCCTCATCATTTATCTTTATGAATCTTTTTACTTCGGGATAAGACCTAGTCCTCCCTTATACATATTTTTTTCTTTTATTCTATTTTTTTATAATATTAAAGATATATAGGCATGAGATGGGAACAACTAGGGGTGTTAAAAATGTTGGGACGTCTAGTTTTTACTTGATTTTTAAATGCTCTTGATTCAGCTATAAAATAAATTTATTTAAAGTTTAACCAAATTAATTATTATTTTACCAACAAACTCTTAATTATTTCACCTATTTTTCTACAATTTACAATAAATATGAACTATCATAGCAACATAATTAAATTTTCTCTTTTAAGAGATAAATGCAAAAACAAACAATATTAAAAAAATTATAATTACTACCGAAAATCTTAATTTTCATAATCTATCTATCTCTATAAATCTTAGTTGGGCTGCCAATTGGAATGTATAGTTTTCCACTTATGTCTATATAATCTTAATTTATCCCAACATAAAATATATGCAACTAATATGAACGATCGAGCAAGATAAAAACCTAAATCAAAGTTATCGGTGAAAAAAGTTTATATGATAGTTCTTGAGAGTAGATTTGTTGCATCGTTCGTAGATCTAGTAGAGGAAATAAATTACAAATTTTAATAGTTAAAAAAATATAGATTCAATTAATGCGATAAAGAAAGATGAATAACCTGAATCATATTTGTGGGAGAAAAAAAATCTTAATACAATAGTCCTTAGTTGATATTTGTTGCATTGCTTGTAGATCTAGAGGCAAAAAACAAATACAAAATTTAATAGGAGAAAAAAAAAACATAAAAAGACACAGTTAATATGATAGAACAAGATGAATCACCTGATTTCCTCCATAAATACATATTTAGTACAATTCATAGTACAACGATGCTATAAGTGATGTTTTAGTCACCTGAATTCCACTCCAGAGTACAATTTTATGTAAATGCACGATAGCAAGGGTGTAGTGTGAGAGAGAGAGAGAGGGAAATGAAATTTTTGGTAACGGCGCTTGAAAATGTAAAATTGAGCGCAGGTGTCGTACTATTTATATGTAGTTTGTGAAATGAATAATTAGGGTTTAGCTAGGTTAAATTTTTTTATTACATTTTATAATTATAAATAAATATAATTTTTTAGAGAAAAAGTCACATAAAAATTGTATGTAAAACCTAAAATAAAAACAACTTTTAGAAATAAGAGTTATTTAACAAGCATGTGCTGAAATTAGTGAGTCGTATGTAGTGCTTTTATGATGCTCTGACTATTTATTTGAAAATTTAGGAAATTTTATTGTTGCTTCGAGTTGGGCAAAGCTGAATGAATTAACATAGGCATTTATCAAAGCATTCAAACCTTCAAACCGCTATTAAAAAAATGGTTAAATAAGTATTTAGTCTTTATAAATATCTCGAATTTTGTTTTTAATTCCTATAAAGTTCAGCAATTTTTTATCCCTCAAATATTTATGTCCCTTCTTTTAGTCAAACTTTTGTGTACTTTCAAATTTTGAAGGATTTTTTATATTCATATTTATAATATTATAATAACCTCTCCCAAAAAATTTAGAATTTTTTAACATAATGAATTATATATAAATTTTTATGAGTAGAAAACTAAAAAATTCGTATTTAATTCATGTCTTGTTAAAAAAATTTAAACTTTTTCAAGAGAGATTCCTATAATGTACTAAAATTGACCACGATAAAACAATTTAAGAATTCGAATGGTATACGTGAGTTGACTGAAAAGCACGAACTTAATCATGACAAGAAATATTTGAGGGACCAAAACTTGTTGAAATTTTTTATTGGGACTAAAAACAAAATTTGAGATATTTATAGGGATGATTGACCTGGCAAGTGCAGCAGTTTGTCGTCACGTAATGATATAAAACATCGTCTACACAGGGATCGTGCCAAGATAACTAGTTTTGATTAGGAATTAAGGTAGTTTTGCATTTGCTTTTAGTTTGAATAAAGTTCAATAAAATAAATGACAGATAAAATAAAGATAGTTGGAAGAAGAATTATCTTAGAGATCCAGGATAAACTTGGTTAGGTGTTTTCGACTCACCCCCCAAGTACTACTTGGTTAGGTGTTGTAAAACATGCATAAATTAATTAAGTGCGCGTTAATCCTATTAGCCTCTAGCCTCGGGTATATTGATACAATCTCTCTCGTTCTTGCTAGACTAAGTACTCTGGTTCCATAATTGGGGGTCTGTTATGATTATTCCTAACTCTAATGAGCAATTCATAAATATGTCTACTTATAAATTGTGATTGTATTTAGGAAAGTAAAATTAGAAATAATAGGATTAATTGCAAATAATATTTTTTTTTCTAACCAATTACATGAGTCAAGTATTTTTAAAGGATGTCATTTACTTGACCTAACCTAAGGATTTCAGCTATTCATAATAGTAATCAACACAACAAAGGGTTTATATAATTACATTAAAAATAACCTTAATGCCTTGCTAATGAAGGTACCCCTATGGTGGAGGGTAATCCTTGCTCCTTGCTTTCCTTGCTCCTCTAGAATGCTCCTTTATGAGTTGCTTTTCTAAGATTTGTTCATATTTTGAGATATGTAAATTATGGTGAAGAAAGACTCTATTTATAGGCTTTTCGGGCTTGGATTTTACGTACCAACGTGGCACGATGTCTCATAAGCACTCATCGTGGCACGATGCCTTCCGTCATGGGGCGATGGGATCTGATTTTCTTCCAAAACGTATCTAAAAAGAGATTATTAAGAGCTTCCACAAAAAGTTCTCCCTATTGCGTACTTAATTGGGCGTCATGTATCCGTGGTAAATTTTATCCGCAGATATTCACGGGTAAGAATTTTTTTACTATCCCAAATATCAATACTTTAAAAATAGGCATTCCCCATTAGAGATGGTCTAATTCTAATCGCTTGAATTCAATCCCTGGTTAAGGTTCATTGTGGTTGTCTATGAACAATGGAGAAATAAGAACAATAATGTCACACATGAAGTTAGATTCTACTACTAGTGACCATTCTTAAACGTATTAAAGCTATACAGCAGTGATAGTCATCATGATAATGATATGATTCGTAATCAACATTTGTTCTCAAATGAACGGGGCTGGTTATCCTGCATAAGCCCAAAGCTTATGCACCATGCATAAGTTGCTATGCGCACCCCCCAGTTTGCTACACGCGCCCCCAACTGCTCACCCCCCCATTGCTACGCGCGCCCCCCCACCCCAGCCCACCCAAAATTGCTACGCGCGCCCCCCAGCCCCCCCCAAATTGCTACGCGCGCCCCCCATTTTCTAGCACACCCCCCAGTTTATTTTTTTTTTTTTTTTTAGATTTTTAGCACACCCCCCATTTTCAATTAAATAATTACTTTTGTTCCTTTGAAGTACATACTATAACAGCCCATTTTTCAATTAATTGTGTTGGATGATTATAATATATAGCCATATTTTAATTTAAAATTACATACTAAAACATGTACTATAATTATGGAAACCATAAGAGATCTACTTTGGTTTCACATAAAACACTACTGAAACCATTAAGTCACACTTATGATTTCAGTTAAAATATTTATTTTAAATTAAATATGGATATTTTATTAGAAACCATAAGAAGGCTATTTTGGTTTCAGATACAAAACTAGTGAAACCATTAAGTCACACTTATGGTTTCAGTTATAATATCAATTTTAAATTAAATATAAATATTTTATTTGAAACCATAAGAGAGCTACTTTGGTTTTCAGATACAACACTAGTGAACCATTAAGTTATACTTATGGTTTAGGTTAAAATCATTTTAAATTAAAATGAATTTTGACATAATTAAGTACATTAAATAGTTTTGAGTACAGGTCTCTGAAACCATTCCACAGCACAAATGGTTTTGGAGTACACATATTTGAAACCATTCTACAGCAGAAATGGTTTTGACGCATGTAGTAATGGGGGGCATAGCAATGGGGGGCGCGCGGAGTAAATGGGGGGCTGGGGGGGTACTTATAGTATGTACTTCAAAGGAACAAAAGTAATTATTTAATTGAAAATGGGGGGTGTGCTAGAAATTTAAAAAAAAAAAAAATTAAACTGGGGGGTGTGCTAGAAAATGGGGGGCGCACATAGCAATTTGGGGGGGGTCTGGGGGCGCGCGTAGCAATTTGGGGGGGGCTGGGGGGCGTGCGAAGAAATTCTTGGGGGGCGCGCGGAGCAATTGGGGGAGGAGCAGTTGGGGGCGCGCGTAGCAATTTGGGGGGCGCGCGAAGTAAACAGCATCCAATGGCTGGAAATGCCTTATGCACCATGCATAAGGATGGACTTATGCATAATAACTTTGCCCCAAATGAACATTTCAGGCGACAGAAAGAAAGTGAAAAATCTCTTTGATGAAAGTGTGAATAATCTCTTAAGCTATGATAGTACATTATCCACTTTGAGACCTTTGGGGAGAATCTTCATGATGACTTCCTAAAATATGTTGCAGATATAGGTAAATGTCAAAAAAAAAAAAAAAGTGTTTGAGTTCAAAGTTCAAACACACCTATAAACTAGTCAAAATGTTATAAAACATCCTTTATTTACCAATCAGATTAAAAAAAAAAAACAGACTGTAACATCTGCATCTATTTTATAATCCATACATGTTTTATTTATTTTTATAAAACATGTACAATTTATAATTTATCGACTCCCAGAAAAATATATGAATGAATTATTGACCCAAAATATATTTGAATATACAAAGTTCAGGTAATAGCAAATTAGTATTTGCCTACTGTATCAAACTATAATTTTCAAACTAGTATTCAATATTCAGACTATTAGGTTCATCTTCCAGTATCATTCAAATAATGCAGGAAGATTTAGAACCTCCCATCCCACATATGGAGACAAGTTTTAAAAAAGAAAACAAAATAACTGTGATCCTCTCAAAAAAAAATTATAAAAAAAAACAACATAAAACTGAATTAAAATAGAAGTATACCATAAGAAGGCTTTTTAAAAACCTTTTCTTTTAATGGGTTTTTTAAAAACCTTATCCAAATGCAACTTTGGCAATTTCACAAACTTTGAAGAAATGCACCACACCACACCTATCATCTCAATTCAAAGAACAAACAAAGAAAATACACCTAATTAAGAATCGTGGCTTAATCTTATGTTGCCACTGATATATATAACTACAGCTCCAAGCTGCAGCCAAAAGCCTTGTTCAAGAGCATGCTAAGATATTCTCGTGCTAAAAACAGAATAGAAAAACTGAATGTTAAGCAGAAAACACTAGCAAACATGCCAATTGGAAATAGTCTAATCATATAAGCAATGAGGTTACTACTAGTTAAGAAGTTATACAATTTTTGTGATAGTTATCATTAAAATGGTTACATTGTTCAACCTCAATCCATGTTAAGCAGTCCTCAGTGGCGGAGAAACCAATATCACCCCATCTCCTCTAACAAACAGGAAAGGAACCGTTCGCTTTGTAGTCTGCAATCAGAAGAAAAACAAATATCATCCCAGGAAAAGTATCTTCAGAATAAATGAAGCAAGAATTTCCATTTTGTTTATGAAAAATATTTTCATGGTTGGTGCACATTGATGATGGTATATATGCATTGTATTCATTGATGATCCTTTTCTTATGTGAGTTGTAGTTGTAGGGGAAGGAAATTTTCTTTTCACCAATAGAAAGTTGGTCAAGCAAATATCACAAATTAGTTGATTGATATCAATGTTTTGAAATAATTTGGAAATAATTTGCCAATAATGTAATTTTGAAAAATAGCTACTAGTGTCTAGCTTTTACGATTATTATGCTCATCTATACGCATTGCATTCGGGTGTAGTTGTTTTCAAAAGATGTTTCCACAACCAAATTTTATTCAAAGCTTCTCATTAGGCTTGATTGGGATTCAGGGATGGAAGTGAATGAGGGAAGTGTAGGTAAATAAAGGAGAATTCTTCACTTTGTTAAGGAAAGTGTTCTAGAGGACAAGTAAAAGCTTATAACTAATATATTCTTTATATTGAAAGTATTATAGAATGAGGGGAATGATTTGGAGAATGTTTCAAAGTCCTACAAAACACTACAAAGCTCTCCCCTGATTCATTTTTTGAGTTCCTTAAATTGGAGGTATCAAGAAAAATAAACCCCCATGTAAGATGGAAGACTATCCTCCTTTCCCCTTCCACTCCTTCATCCTATGTTTCACCAACACTTAATATTTCAAGTGTGTCCGGTGTTCGACACGATACCTGACAACAAACCATAGTGACGCGAATGGTTTTGTTCAATTATTCAATTTTCTCAAATTGTTTCTTGTGTTGACGTGTCGACCCTTGTCAAATGTTTGTACTTCATCGCCTTCCTCATCCCTACCCCGCCTAACTCACAGTCAAAGCCTTAAACATGGTAGACTATCCTCCCTTTCCCCTCTGTAACCTAACCCATGCAGGCACAACACTAAGACTTTGGATTGAAGGTGTATCTGGTGTCTGATAAGCAAACACAAAAACACGAGGTTTTGTTAAATAATTTTATTTTCTCAAATTACTCCTTCTATGACAAAATATACAAAATATAAGCAAAATTCATTTTTTTAGGTTTATTGGATAACTAATATAGACCAAATACATTAATTAATTATCCAGTGAACCTAAAAAGGTGAATTTTGCTTATACTTTGTCATGGACGGTATTAGAATTTGTGAGGCCTATACTCAACCACAAAAGCTAACTTGAGAGTTGAGGTTTGCACAACACTTATAAAGGCTATCTTTGTCATATCTCTAGCCAATATAGGACTTCTAACACACCCCCTCACGCCCAGCACTATTGGGCTTGGTGCGTGGGATCAACAACAACGGGTGGCCCAAATATGGGAGGTCTCCACAACAAACAACAAACAACAAATGGATCTAGGATAAGCTCTGATACCATCTTGAATAGTTTAGAATAATTATCTTATTATTCACAATGAGGTTATGCAAATATATACAAGAGATTATCTCTCTAAAAAAGGAAAACTAGAAAATAAGGAAACTATATCAATGCTAATAAATACAGAATCATCAACAGAAACTAAAGGGAATTTGTGAGGCCTATACTCAACCACAAAAGCTAGCTTGAGAGTTGAGGTTTGCACAACACTTATAAAGGCTATTTTTGTCATATCTCTAGCCAATGTAGGACTTCTAACAGACGGAATATTATTGGTATCAAGTGTCGGTGTACGTGCTTCATAGCTTGTGACTCCCAATCAAAACACCTCATAAACTATAGCAATCTTTTCCTACACATATTGTTCTCACCAATGCTTATTTATTTATGTTCAATTTTTGCAGCAATTATTCACTATTTAGCTTTTCTGAAACAAAACTTACCCTAACAATTTCTTCATATGTCTCATCATCAATTTCAACAGTGGTAACAACTTCTTCAACATCACCGAGAATCATATTAAGATGCTGATCATAAGCCTGCAAATTGAAATTTAAATTGAAATCAAACACTAACTAAAAAAGTGAGTAAAAGGTATAATAATCAGAAAAAAGTGATGAAAAGAAAAAATTACGTGAAGTTTTCCACGAAGCTCTCTATCAGAACGAAGTTTGACGTAGATACGTTCGTCGAGGCTGAGTCTTATGAGATCCAGAGGCTCCTTCACTGCGCTTTCTTCCTCTGTCCCTGCCATTTTTTATTACTATCTCTTTGTGGTGTTGTGCGTTTCGATTCTCAAACGCGCTTCTTCAATTAAGTGTTTTCTGGCTTAAAAGAAACAACTCCACGGGGGAATGGAGAGAAGAAGAGAACGCTCAAAAGAAATCACTTTTGAAGCAAGACCTTTCGAGTTAGGGTTTTACTCTTTTTTTTTTCCGGAGGGTTTTACTTTTACTGTAGAAAGGTGTAATTGTTGACTTGAAATTATTTGAAAGTTAAAAATAAAAATAAGAGTTAAAAATAATTAAAACTGTTTATTAATTGTTGTTTTTCTAGCTTTAAGTTTTTTTTTTTGTGTGTTGGATAAAAGATAGGATAAGATAATTGTATCATATCATATTTCTTTAATTAAAATTTTTATCCTGAATTTGAGCTGGGCTACCGGCATAATAGAATAAGAAAATAATTTACTCATTTATTTTATAAAATATATTTTAAAATAAAAAATAATAAAAATATTAATAATTAAGTATAAAATTAGATATATTAATAATAAAATTGAAAAATAGAGATATTTAATTTGAATTTTATAGCAAATTAAATATAATTTTCGTTGTTTTATTATTTACATATAAAATATTAGATATATTTATTTACCTTATTTAACATATATAATTAAGTTATTTACTTAGTTAAAATAAATTAAGTTATTTATTTGATCACGTTCATATAAAATTTAACATGTTTATTTGCTCATTATTTTTATTTAAAATTATACGAAAATATTTGATTGCTTATTTAAAAAAAATATATAAAATTTAAAGTATTACAAAATAATTTTTTTAAAATAATTATTTTACAATGTTAATTTTGTAGTTAAAATATGATATATATCTTATCATATTATTATGAGCGAGATATATATTAAAAACATGATATCTTATCATGTTTGTTAGCTTGTGTGCACCAAACACATGATAGGATAACTGGAGATAACTGTTATCCTGCTTATATTTTATCCTATCCTTATCCAATTTTATATATTATCTTATCATTATCATATCATGCGCACCAAATGGGATTTATGTAGTTTACTCATAAAAATTAAGTAATTTTTTTATCAAAAACTTCTTCAAAATTTGTTTGTTCTATCTTCTCATTTTATTGAGAAGAAAACCCCTGCAAATTGCACGAGTCAGCGTCTAGTAAAATAGTCTACAAAAACGTTCACGTGTCCATATGTCCAAGTGTTTATGTGTGTGTCCACATATGTAAATTGTCTGTCACATGAGACAAAACTAGCGGCAATGACTAAGTAATGTAAACGGTAAGGGACCAAATTGATACATTTTAAATGTAAAAAACCAAATTCAAAAATTTAAAATAAATATAAGAGACCAAATATATAGTTAAGTCTAGATTATAACTCAGAAATTATCGATTTTCATTTGTTCAGTTCATGCTTTAATGTACTTAATCTGTATTAGTAGCTACTGAATTGCACGAAATATTGTTGATCCACTAGGCTATTTAGGAAGTAATAATAATCAAAATGTGAAATTAATCACAAGACTGACAACATTTTGATGCGTAAATAAAATTATAAGCTTAGAAGTAACATACAATTAATTTTCAGCTTAACTATAGATTTTTAATGCAAATACAATTAGTATCACTACAAATAATTCTCATAGTAGGAGAGGAGCACAATGAAGGAGAACAATCATTGTCTGCAAGACAAGGATAAGGTGATCCTATAATGTAATACAAGAGATATGGGTGTTAATGAAAGGAGATACAAAAATATGTAAGTAAATAAGGAAAATTGAAAAGGATAAAAGTAAGGGATTTACCGTAGCACACAACACTTGCAACAAAAAATAGGGAAATAGAGCACAACACTAACAAATTTGAAAATTTTATTCATTTTTTTCATGTTACGCACATAAATTTATTTTATCAATTTATAATCAAGTATTTTGAGCATTAGAAAGTATCACGAAAAGATTTGTAAAATTACTTTAATTATTAAAAGTCTTTTACATATATCCATGGATCATGTTTGCCCCTTTAGATCACTCAATTAAGATCTAACAATACTTAAACATTTTCATCATTTTTATTTTATAACTTTTCATGATAGATAGGGAAAAACCTCCAAAAACAACAATTTGTATTGAATGGCATAATAATGCCTTAAATTTGATATTTACTTCATCCGTTACAAAATATAAGCAAAAGCTCATCAAAGAAATTTGATGTATTTGGTTCAAAATTTAGACCAAATACATTCACTTTTGTTGATCAACTTTTGCTTATATTTTGTAACGGAGAGAGTATTTTTCAGTCATGCATTATTTATTAGATGTTTGGTTATTCCAAAAAAAAAAATTATTAGATGTTTGGATGCTTAGACATTAAAGGTTAGTTAAAAAATGTTTATTATGTCTTGCAAATTGATTATTATGTGAGTTAGTTTACTAGTATCCTATTTTTACTCTACTAATCAATGAGGGCGAGACCATGATATGATTTAAAAATAAACAGTTTTCCAATATTGTTTTGGGATTACTCATATTTGGTGAATTGTTATGTTAATTTATAACGCCTAATTGTGTACTCTTTGGTCACAATTTACCCTTCTTTGTAGTAAAAAATTTGATAAAAAAAATTGCTAACAAATGAAATTAGTTTCACTTTTTAATGATATTTTGGGAAATTTTGTTCCAATCTTGACCTCCACTATTCTAATTAATTACCATGAAACCAACTTGCTTTTTATGCAAGTTTTCATACTACTTTTCGGATTTAGATCCTCTTAACTCTCCTTTTCTTAATTTAATAGTTGATAAAAAATAAAATAAAAACTTAAGAACAGAGAAAAGAAAAATAAATAAATAAATAAATGACTAAAATTACTACGACATAATCAATATAAGAGAAAAAATAATGAAAAGGATCCAATTCTCTACTTTTCACTATAATCCCATCGTTTTGTTTTTGTTGAGAAAAACTATAATCCCATCATGATCAAGGGCAATCTCACTAATTCTATCACTATAATTTCTAAATATATCAAAATTGCAAACACATCTCTAGTGCTTATGGACTAAATCGACCAATTCCTACCTAAAAACAAATTCAATGATAAAGATGATTAACAACATAGATACTTGTTGAAG
Organism: Trifolium repens; assembly: GCA_030408175.1. NCBI lineage: Eukaryota > Viridiplantae > Streptophyta > Magnoliopsida > Fabales > Fabaceae > Trifolium > Trifolium repens. The sequence continues at coordinate 13,637,953 of CP125846.1, forward strand.
TGTCTACAATTTCGACACAGACAGAGATCAAAGTGACTACGAGTTATACTTCCACTAACCAAAATGTGGTTTGCAAAAACATTTTATAATACGAAAGAAAAACAAATTGCACTACATGAATATTTAATAAGCACAATATTTTATTTTCATTTTCTGACCAGAAGCTTAATATATCTTGTTGAACTTTAAACAAAAGAAGTGTAGCAATTAGCAAGAAAGTGACAAGGTCAAAAAATTGGGGTCCCCTTAATTATTTCAATTATTTGTTATATCTATTATTACAGGCAAAATTTAGACAATTATGTCAAAAAAGGAGGGGAAAAAATGAAGTAAACCTTGCCTAGTATAAACGGTATGAAATGAGAGCAATAGAAAGAAGAATAAAAGATCATCTTTAAGGTAACTAAACAAATCTTAACACAAATTTCGCTAAAAACTCCACAAGAAAAACGAACATGTCTACCAAATCCTGCTATATCTACCATTGTCCGGTAGATATATAAAAATATCTACCATCATCTGGTAGATATGAAAAGGGTGCAATATCAAACGACCGGAAAAATCTATCATCTGGCAAATCTTCGCTAAAAAATGGCAACTAAGTTGATTTGTGCCTATCTGTATAACTATGTTATCCAATTTACTACTTTAGTATTAGGCTATTTTCTCTGTAGGATTATTCTTGTAATCGGTTCCCTTTTTAGACTTCCCTCTGCGCTTGGACTTAGAAGCTTTGGTAGTTGAAAGCAACTTATTAACTGTTTTTGCCGGAATGTTGCTGCTTCCATCATCACCATCAGAAGATCCATATGCTGCTGCTACCTTAAAATCCTGTATCTCCTGGCTACCAGGAGGTTCAGAGTCAAGGGAAATAACCAATTTCACATGATGCGATGATATAGCTTCTTCCCATCCTGCATGAAAATTGCTTAAAAACAAATTAAAGACCAACCCAAATATTTAGGTACAAACAAGTATAATAGAAGAATCGTGACAAAATTAAGTTCTAACAAAACTTACTTTGTGCAAGAAAGGCTTTTGCAGCCTGGATATTAAACTGGAACTTTCTTGGATCTAACTGACCCTCGCGATTGGAGATTTTCATTTTAAAACCAACATCGCTACCATCACTAGCCAACCTTGACGAGTTTTGACAACCTTCATCTCTACTACCTGCATCAACTTCTGTCCCATGATTTTGAACTGGAAATGAATCTTTAGTTTCAAACTGACTAACTGGTGTTGAAATCTTAACTGCTGCTTGATTGTTTCCACTCTTGACTAAATCAGGTTTCTTTGGTTTATCCTGAGAACTATTCTGGTTATCCACATTCTCAACTGAGCAGTCTCGAGATACCACCACATTACCCTCTGATTGGCTGCATTTTCCAAGATTGACGGATATAGATCCGATCAAAACTTCATGATTAACTGTGTCTGGTTCAGTCTTTGCTATGGTTTTTAAAACCATCCTGTCAATTTCAGGTGTTGGCTTCCTATTACATGCTATACCAGCATTAACTATAGCATCTGCCCTCTGATCATTGCGGGTTCCACAACTCTGAATGACTTCATCAAGATTTAAAATTGGAGGATTCTTGTTTGTATGCAGATCACTGACTACTGTGCGTTGGGGGGATTTTGAAGGCTCCTGCCAACTAGCATCTGCTCTGCACGGATGATCAAGTCCACGTTCTGACTGTCCAATAATCTGATCCGAGCCAAAAGCATGTCCAAATCGAGTATCCCCATCTTTTCCTTCATTGACATCAGGGAATTGAAAAGGTACATGTGATGGAGTGTTATTTGTAAACTCCTCTGGATTTTGAGCTTCAAAATCATTTGTATCCAAAAAACATTCTGCTGATGATAGAGTCTTCAGTATACTGTCAGCATTCCCTTTAGTTTCTTCCTCAAGCTTGATCCTTTGTTCCCTAGCCCGCTGCTCTTTTTGTCTAAGCTTTTTCTGGCGTTTCCTCATCAAAATCTCAGCTTGTCTATAAACAAAAGAGTAAATAAATAAGAAGTCATATTATCCATATATTCAAGAGAATACACTTTCATCTGTATCTCGTATACTTTTGCTAAGCAAAAGTTCAAAGATAAACTTGAAGTATTGTAGCTCAGTTTACTTTATTTATAACATAAAATGAAATCTAAGAAAATAAAATGAAAATCATTGCAGAAGCATTGTATGATCATATGTTAATTTATGCAGATGCAAGAAGTACTATAAAATAGTAGCAGGTAAACTTGGCTAAGTTATTGCATCAAGCATGAGAGTTTCTTCAGATATGGGATCAAATTTACTAAAACTACGCAAGAGAATTTTGTGCAGGCTGATGATGTCGGTTGCTTTCTTAAAATCCTAATTTTTGCTACTTCTCTCGAGATGCAATGGCCTACTAACCCAAGTACCCTAGGTATCTTTGCACTTCTTGGTTCTACATATTTATTCTAGTTCAAATGAACTCTCTTGTTTCAAAAAAACAAAACCAAAAGTGGGTTTTCCCTGGATTCAGTTAAATTTTCAATGGCGATTACTCCCCTAAAAATCAAATATATACGACTAAAAGATAAATCAAAATTCAAAAAAAAAAAATATTTTAAATTTATTTTTTCTTCAAAATTAACCTTTTATCATATTTCTCAAACTCAAACTGGTATAGTACCTTTTCTGAGCAGCTTCTTCCTCCTCCACCAATTGTTTCTGGCACCTCAGTGCTTCAGCATCCTTGTCAGCAAGCCATGCCTTAACCTAAGTGAAGAAAACTCATTTCGTCATGATTATGACTGAAATAACTAATTTGGGAAATCAAGTTTTAGTGTTTGTTGTGATACAATCAGGATATAAAATTTTGTATTTTGTGTGCAAGTTATGCCTTGATCTTCTGTTCCATTGGCACCTTCACAGAAATATCAGAATTTCAAATATAATGACAAAGCGCATGCTAAATTCATGGGTTAATTATTGAAAGAAAAAAGAAATTTAAATTGTGATAGGGACATTAGGTATTATGGGGTGCCAGATTCCCCCAGCAAATAGTGTGGGATGTTTGGTTGAATACTTAAGTGGGTTGATTTTTCCCGAGTCTATAAGTGCTTATAAATGGTAACAGAACTAGCTGTCGGTGTCTCAAAAAGGGCCATCTACCGATGGGCCAACTGGAAAAGGTCGATTGAAGCATCGCAGAGTGCAGCCACCTAGAAGTTGGGTCACAAGGAGGATGCACCCACGACAGGGACTTGGGTTTTATGGAGTAAGTTATTATGTGAAAAGCACCTTGTAAATGAAACACTCATTTCCAAGCAAAACTATAAAAAGCACCATGTATTAAGATAAGAAAGGTGGTTGAGTTATGTGAACAAATTTTGAAGTTTAGAGAAACAATTACCAATATCTGTTCTAGCAAGAAGCTTATGCAAGCAACTATGTTTTTGGGTTGAAGTCCAATTTTTCCAGACCCTCCATGGAAAACATGTTTTTGCATTGACACTGCTGTCCCCAATAAAAATGTTCTTTCACTAGCATCATCTAGGATACTGAACAATTCCCGGGAAGGTATAGGTAAACTGGAGGGTTTAGATTGAAGAATATCCTGCAAACAATTTAGATGTATTGCATTAATATACCAAAGTTACATCTGTGACAAAATTTAACTGGAAAAGCAAATTGATAAGTCAGACACTATAATAGCTTCTTACCAATAGGGCAACACCAGCCCTCATATAACATTGCGGAAGTAAAAAAAATCCTTGTTTTTGATTAAGAGTGATCAATGCATCCAAAACCGTAGACCCTGGAACTTCCTAAAATGCAGACAATGAGGAAAAACAAAATATTAAGATTACCTTATGTAAAACAGGAAGAAACAAAAAATGTAAGAGCTGAAAAGAAGAGAACAAAGTACTTCTCTTGCTCTATCACACATCTTACCTTAATTTAAATCATTGGCCTAGTCTTTCTTAATAATTTATCTTATTGTTTAAAATTGAACTACTCTCCTTTGTATTAAATCTACAGTTCTTCTCCTCACATGTCTAAACCACCCATGTCCGGATTCACTCATCTTTTCTACATTAAGGGCTACCACAAATCTATCTCTACTTCTATCATTTCAATCCTATCTTGTCTAGTACTTCCAAACATCTAGTGCAAAATTTTCATCTCTAGCATTTTATTGCCCAACATTCCATTCCATACAACAACATTGGTATTAGAGTTGTACAATAGAACTTTCCTTTTATCTTGAGCGGCAGCTTTCTATCACATGAAACACTCAAGGATCTCCGGCATTTCATCCACCCTACTTAAATCCTATGATTTACATCTTCCTTTATGTCCTTTATGGCTCAATGTCCTGGGATAGCCGAATCAACTTTTCATGCCTTACGAGATTGTCCTAGAGTTGCTCAAGTCTGGTCTCATCTTGTAAATCAGTGTTACATGTATGATTTCTTCATAAGAGACTATAGCAGTTGGTTAAATTTAAATTTGACTCATAATGCTGGTGGCAATTCGAGTAGAGATTGGATTGGTGTTTGGGGATTGACTTGTTATCACTTGTGGCGATGGAGCAATCTTGGTAGTCATTATTCTTCTTTTATTTGGCCTCATACCCCGCGGAGGTTGATATATAAATACTATAATGAGTATTGTTGTGCGAGCTCTTTGTCCTGTAATGTCCATATATGATCGAAGGTGTTAATGGATGTCAAATACGAATTGGATTTGTCTGAATACCAATGGTGCATCAAAAGGGGGGATGGTCAGCTGGTTGTGGTGGAGCAACCAGAAGTTGTGCTCGTGTTTGGCTCAGGTGTAACATCGCAGACAACTTTTAAGTATTGCCGACTGACCCTACAAACCAATACGAGTGCTATAAGTTAAACACGCTTAACTATGGAGTTCTTATGGAATGGGCTACCGAAAGAATATGCATCTTGTTGGTATAGGTAGTACGAATCAATTCTTATAAGTCTCATAGCTGCATGGCCTCATGATCCCTCTCATTCCAATGTGAATTTGGCTCATTCATGTGCCCTCTTTTTGACTGGAAGCTGCTAGGAGCCGCTCATTGTCTATACATGCCTTGTGCCCCGGCGATCACTCCCCGCCCTCGTCAGTCTCAGGTCAGGGGTTTCTATAAATTTCTGGGTCGTGCATCGGCTTATGAAACAGAACTGTGGGGTGTCTTTGAAGGGATTAGTCAAACCAAAGCTAGTGGTTTTAAGTTTTAACAACATACAGATGCAAGTGGATTCTGTGGTTATCTACAACTGCCTTAATGGGATTGTTGTTGGGAATTCTTGTTGAATTTGTGATTGTGTGTCTAAATCAGATTACACTCGCCTCTATTTATAATAGCATATAGAATAAACACAATAAATTCTAATTCTAATTGATATGATTTGCTAATTGTAATCCTAATAAAAAAAATATTAGGATTTGATTCTAACACTCCTTCTCAAGCTAAAGCTTACTAAGCCTTTAAGCTTGTTACAACGGTGGATGTAATGTCGAGAAAATAGAAACAGCATAATTGTAGTCGGAAAAATGTTGCAGGGGAGGAATTGATTGTAGCAAAGACCGCTGTGCTCGTTGGATGGTGGTTTTGGGGAGTGAGTCTCACCAAAGAAGGTGCAGCTGGTTGAATCACAGCGGGATGCAAAGAGAAACACACAAATGGGAAAGAGAAGCATAGGATGAAGCACAATAAATATGCACAACATTATGGAAGCAGGACGGAAATGCCAACCGGCCGAGAACGAATGATAGTAGAATAAATTATAAATATGCCAAAAGGATGACATGGCGGATAATTTGAAGAGATGCCGAGGTTGACACAGCGGCCAAGAACTCACCCAAAAACAGCTATCAGAAAAATTTCCTATGAGTGGAAGCACATGACAAATAGCTTAAAAAGAGTCGTCTAAAACAAATAACAGCTTGTTTAGGAGGCTCGTGAAAAGAGATGCAGAAGTGCTGGAAAATTATGGAAACTTGCGGGACAACTTTTTCTGTGGCGCTGGTGGCAAGTAGCCACCACCATCAGTTGCGGCGACAAATCAACTACACATGATCAGAAACTGCTCTGATACCATGTTGAATTTGCAATTCTGCGTGTCTAAATCCGATTACACTCACCTCCATTTATAGTAGCATACAGAATAAATACAAATTATACAATAAATAATAATTTATATGATTTGCAAATTCTAATCCTAATAATAAATATTAGAATTTGATTCTAACAGTACTAATAGTTTGCAGCATGTTTGCAGCATTAGGAAGCTTATGGAGACTGAAAGTTGGAATGTGAGGATTTGGCATGTCTATCGGAAGGCTAACAAGGTGGCTGATTACTTGGGTTGCGAGCAATCTACTTTGGAAGTTCATGTCCAATCTTGCTCCTTTAGATCGCATTTTGATCTCTGATGTTATGGGAGTCTACTCCCCCATTTAATTGCTCTGTAGCTTTCATTTCTTTAGGCCCTGGACCGCCCTTTTTAATAAAAAAAAGATGAGGTTTACTTTCACTCCACTCTCTCGACCTCATCTCGTCTAATTCATAGTTAAATATGTTTAGCATGTCAACAGTATGCCTTTGAGGTAATTAAAAGTAAAATAACTTATTTATGTAAGAGCAACAAGATTTTACCTCCAGCATCACATTTTCTAAAGATAGAACTTCCTTCGCCTCTTCTACAGAGAGCTACACAAATTTTGAATAACAACACGTCAAAATACTTGCTTTATTCATTTATTATGTATAATTCACAGGGATGAAATATTACCTTATCCCAATATGCCCCTAAAAGATCCCTGGTTTTGGAAGTATCCTGAAATGTGTAAACAGCATCGTGAAAAATTGAGGGCTACAAGGAAAAGAAATACAAAAGGTGGTGTCTAGGCATAACATGAAGAAAATACAAAAGGGTAAATGCATGAAGAGCAACACTATGATAGATATTATATTACTTATATGATCGAAAGGTAACCTTATCAAGCTTTCTGAATCGGTGATGTACAGGTGAATGTCTTCTATAGTTAATGGTGGAGCAAAACTCTTTAGAACATTTCTCACATTTGTCAGATGGAGCCTTCAGAGGATAGAGCAAAGGCCACCCCGGATATTCTGTACAATAAATGAAAAGAGATATCAGAATATGATCTAGTTTACATTAGCTTCTAACTTAATCGAGCTTCTCAATTAAATAAGTTTATGATTCTTCAGCTTTTGAAAAATTAAGATGTAGAAGCTAACTTGTTCAAAAAGATGTAGAAGCTAATTATAACTTATACTAGAAGCTATTGCTAAAAAAATATTCATAGTCACTGCAACATTCTTTTGTTATTTCATTCTTCATAGTTGCATACGGAGAAGTTTACCCAAACTTACTCTAAGAAACGAGTTATATGCACCTGTTACAAGCCCAAAAATGACTTATGATACATTGAACGTATAAACTCTCTTAACCCTGAACAGGCCAGCACAAAGGCGGCATATACATAATGACATGGTTGGGTACATGCTTCATTTCAATTAATGTCCAATGCATACAAATTGATATCACCCGATTGACTATGAACATGAACCACCAAAAATGTAAATTTTCAAACCTGAATAAATATTGGTAACACCATGCTGATCAAAAGTATTGAGTAATTGAATCAACTGTCCCGGGTTGTCACCGCCCCTTGGAAAATAAAATAAAGGTTCTTTTCCAATTGCTTGTCTGATAATAGTATCTATTCCGTCTTCTGTTCGCATGACATCTGGAGTGTCAGAGGCCTTGAGTTTTGCAACTGGCAGTGGCATTTATTCGAACAAAAGCTCACCAAGCAATTTATTAGACTCTGCTGCAAAAAGTATAAATAAATACATGTAAATGGGTCATGAGGAATAAAGATGAAAATTTTCTTATTTAAAACAATTGAATTTCTAATGAACAAATAAGAGTTGTTGTAGGTACAGTTAAAGTAGGGGAAAACAACGCTTTTGCTTGTTTTCTTTTCCCTGATTATTAACGCCAAAAAAAGGATTCACAATCCTGTAAATTTCTTTATTAATGCCAGAGAAATAAAAGAATAGCACTCCATAAATGTATCTTTAAAAACTTACAACAATGGTTGTAGCACAGTTCTTGCCCAGTACCTCTTTCTCTCAAAGGACTGGAACCTCTGTTGAAAAGTAAAAAGTAATGTCAACATCAAATCAAACTACATAGCATTTGTACTAGAATATAATATAATTGTACATTATGTCAGGCTTTTACATCAAATCAAACTACATATATAGCCCAAAATTCATCTACCTCCAAAACTCTGAAACAGGCTTCCGAAATATTATCAACCACAATTACTAAACATGTGATATAAAGAAAGATTGAAAGAGGCTTGAAGCAAGGATGACTACAGAAACATATATATGGCCATGGCCTCCACATATGCCCCATTATTTATGTTGAGTGTGGGGCACATGTCTCTATTTTAGACTAACTTGATATTCTTTGCAAATCACAAGGACCAAAAACAGGTTAAAATATGATTGACAGACTTAACAAATAGTTCAGATCATTCATTCTCAGACTGGCAGAATGAACAAAAGGAAAGAAATCAAATAGATATGGACCTTTTTTTTCTTCTCTATATGATAGAAACAATTATGTGTGAAATTAGTGCACCATTCTCCTATCCTTATCCAAAGAACAGCTTTAAATGGACAACTGTAGTTGCCATTTAATTAAACCAAAAACGGCATCGCATAGAATCAGTAAGTCAGTAAATCTACAATAAAGTCACTTCCTTTCACCAATCGACAAGTTCGTTTATGTTTGCATTACTGTTGAAAAATCCCCCAACGTACATTTGGCCGCAAGAAATTATAGATTTCTTTTAGGGCTGAAGTATATTTGGGGTTTTCCATCATTAAACCAAACATAGAACTAACCAATAATCATTTACCCAGTTCAAAGAGCAGATTGACATTGGTGAAGTACAATGAAGTTCCTGTCATGGCATGGTCTAGGACTTATCATTCAGACCTATTACGAGTCTATTGAATGCTGCGTTGCTGGATTTAATTCATCTTTTTCACAAAAGAAAAACTGAAAAATTAAAATTTAAACACAGAATCTAGTAACGATAAAATAATATAGACGCGTGTCGGCAGAATTATGTGTTCCCTACAAAATGGGACAATCAGCGTAATCCTTGTAGATAACCGACAGATTACAATAAAAATCACAATAAATTTTAATTAATTGTCAATATAAAGGCATCAGTATTGTGCCCTTTCAAGAATACAACGTGGTCGAAGTTCGGTACTACAATCCAACCTACTCTAAGTTGTATCCGACAAAAAAACGCTTTTCCTCACAACCGATTAACCATGTGAATTAATTGAACTGCAGAAATGTATCCAATCATAATCTATGAAGTACGGATACAGAGACAGACATTGATAGTTGATACATTGACACCGACAATAATTTGAAAAACGACAAAATTCAATGTAATCCTAGTTAATCAGAGCAATGTCCGTGCTTCATAGATCATAATCATCTGTGATTTTTTATTACAATAACCTAGAATCATCCAAATAATCCATATTGGTTTTCCATATAAAAATAAATGAAATGTAAAATCATCTAAGTTCAGATTCTTGTACTAACCAAGCTGCATTTATCAACATAACCAAAAATCATAACCATATGAATTAATCCACAATTAACAAAACTACACGCATGCATCAAACACAGTAACCACGATCTTTCACAATAAATTTTTTTAAAAAAAAAAAAAACCTACAATGTATATACATGGTCTTAATTCATCTAAGATTATCAAAGCAAAGCATTAAATAATTCAATTAATTTTGAGCTAAATAATCAGGAAAAAAAAAGGGAATTGGAATTGGAATGAAGTGATCTATGTAGTAAGAGAAAGGTGAGTAAGAGAGTGATAGTGAATGACGTACGTACCTGAGAGAAATGAGGAGAAGCGGCGGCGAAGAGAACAGGAATTGTTTGACGGGAAGGAAAATGGGGGAGAAAATGACAGAAAATGCGAGAAAATGAGAGAAAACGATCAGAGAATGATGTTTGAAGAAAGGGAGAAGAGAGTAGAATAGGAGTGAAATAATAATACTATTAAATAAAAAATTTAAGGATGTTTTTCATATTTATATTTTTCTTTTGGCTTAATTATTAGTCTGCAGATCCCTTAAAAAAATTGGTTTCATTTTGGTCCCTTAAAGAAAATAAGTTTCACTTTATCCTTATTGATATTTCTATCGGTTAATATGATTATTTTGTCCATTTTTTTCAGAAACCGTTAACTTCTGTCCAGGTGCCACGTAACAACCTATTTTGTCACCCGTACAGAAGTTAACGATTTCTGGAAAAAAAATATGGGCGGAAAGGACCATATTGACCGACAATGATATCAATAAGGGACCAAAGTGGAACTTATTTTCTTTAAGGGACCAAAGTGAAACCAAAAAAAATTTAAGGGACCTACAGACTAATTAAGTCTTTTCTTTTTTAACCGTACGATTCCTTGGAAAACTCGATGTTTGATAGTAAGGTAAATACAGTATAGTTTAACCGAGAGATTTTGTTGAGGTAATTAGAAATTTGGCAAATGCTAACGAGTGTCTCGGAGTACTATTTAAGACCTTAAATAGTAAGATTTTTACATAATTTTTACGGGAATGCGTAAAGTCAACGCATTGGAAATTGTATTGTTTAATTTTTTGAATAAAAAATTTCTATAAATGGAATGCTTAAAGAGTACCCCAAAGGCACTCGTTAGCAAGACCTTTAGAATTTAATCGAGAAATTGTTTTGCTCATAGGTTAAACTTGAGTTCTTTTGAACGATTTATCTTAAATAAATTTGTTGCTTGAATTTAGTATCTCAATTTCTTCATATTTATACGTTAACTGGTTTAAAAACCCGTGCGAATGCGATAAAATATTATTAAAATAGTATGTGAAATTCTGATCGGGGTTCGAACCTCGGTCTCTTCACTTTGTGTGTTTGTGAGAGTTTCCAATGGATTGACGACATTTCGTCTATCTAATTATATTTATAATATCTATTGTTCCATGTATGTTTTAATTATTCGAATTTTTATGGGTTCGAACCTCGGTCTCTTCACTTTGTGTGTTTGTGAGAGTTTCCAATGGATTGACGACATTTCGTCTATCTAATTATATTTATAAGATCTATTGTTCCGTGTATGTTTTAATTATTCGAATTTTTATTTAAAAGATATCAAAAAGTTAATAAATAATAATTATAAATGACAAATATTTGTTTTGTGTTTTTTTATATTTATTATTGATGGGTACTGATTTTTCTCTTGTTTAAAAAAACTATTTGTAAATTGACATATCTATTTATTTTGTCATAATATTTAAGTTTGATATTATACTAAAGTAGAAAATTTATTTAGAAAAAATATTTAGAATTTTTTAAAAAAATATTTTTAAAATATAATTGAAACTATTGTGGAGTTTCATATAAAATTTATTAAATGGACAAATTTTTATGTTATCAATACTTTTTCTAACACTCACTTCAAATTGATTGAAATTAATGTTAGAGATACACATGAGTTTTCTCATCGAGTGTTCAAAAGAGAGTGCTGATAAGCGATGGTAAAAAAGGATCAATGATTAGAGATGGTAAAGGGGGACATTTCGTCCCGCCATTGATCCGCCAAAATCAGTGTGGAGCATGAGAGACCAACTAAAGGTAACGGGTTGAAAATTTCATGTCTCATTTTATGACGAATCAGCAGGTTGACGAGGTTACATTGTCAATTTTTTTGGCTACCTTTGTCAATTGTTTAAATAAAACTTTTTTAATTAAAAAATTAGCAAAGACAATAAGAAAATAATTAAATTAAGAACATTTTACATAGCCAAAATTATCTATTGAAAGATCATAATTAAACTAGAGTAATTTAATTAAAAGAGTTTTTTCTTATTGTCTTTGCTAATTTTTTAATTAAAAAATTAGCAAAGACAATAAGATTATAATTTTAGGCTAGAAACATGAACTTTTTTTAGGTTAAAAACATGAAATTAAAGTAATAAAACTAGAGTAATTTAATTAAAAGAGTTTTTTCTTTTTAAGCACTTGTTATGCAAAAATTAAAAGGGTCATGTTAAACAATGCATCTGGTGCACTTGTTAAACATACCAAAAATGGAAATAAAATATAAAGTTAATGCTGATAAAAATAACTTTTTACACTTTCAATGTATTGAATGCACGAGTTTCAAGACAGAATTTTCTTACTTATTTGTTTAACTAGTGTACCGGGTGCACTATTTAACATTTTTCTTAACACAAAATTTCATTATTTATGTGCTTAACTAGTGCAATATTGTTTGTGACTTATACATAAAAAAGACATAAAAAAAATTTATTTTTATTGCTGTTAGATCTGACGGATTTACCGACCCCATCACCATTCCACTTTTCTAGAGGGTTTGACGAGTCGAACTACTAGTGGCGAGTTCAACATCTTAATTCACTCTACTTAAAATTCCAATTTTGCCCTTGAATAAAAACTTCGGTACGTTTTTTTTGAAGTTTTTCTAGTTCAAATTCCGAAAATACATTCCAAAGTTTTTATTCCATGCATAAAAAATCGGAAAATGCGTTTCGAAATTTTTTAACAAAGACATAAAAGGAAGATTGGGAGTATAAAAGAAACTTGGGGTGGAAAAAGAAATTTTCCTAAAATAATTGATTAAACGGATTGACCCAACATAATTAACCCATTTTTTCATCATATTATTGCTAGCACTCCTCTCCTCTCGTATTAAATGGCCATACAACCATTTTAGTCTAAAGGTGTAATTTGTTCGGTGTGTTTGATCTGTTAAAAAATAAGGAACTGAACAAAACAATTTTAGTTGTACTGTGTTTGATTTCAAAATTGTTCCTGGGACTGGACAAACTGGGGTGCTAAGGGACTTGACAAAAACCTAAATTCTTGTCATCCACTGAACCACATGACAACTTTTTGTTCTCTGCATAAGTTGTCTAAAATATCAAAATAATCTTTTGCCCACCAAACAATATACAAATACAAAATTTCTTAAACTCCTTAAGCTCTGTCATGTGTTGTTCTGTCTTGTAATGTTTTGTATAGTACTTAAATTTTGCAGATCAAACAGACTCTAAATATATTAGAATTGTAGATCTTTTTTATTAGTAATTTTATGAACAAATTTGACCAACAAAAATACATTAGAGATTAAATTATTGATTAGCTAAAAAGTATAAAAGGATATTAAAATAATAATCTACTTTTAGTTTTTTAACCAGAGACAATGAAAGAAAACAATTGGACCAAAAAGAAAGAAAGAAAACAATTAAATATGTTTTTATTGTGTGTATTTTTTATTCTATATTTTTTTAAAAAAATTTCTTCTATTAATTTTTTGTTTACTAGTGTTTTTTATCCAAATTTCTTACCACTAGACCAATTCTAATAGCTTAAAAAATAAATTAAAATAAAATTATGTAAGACATCAAGATGAATCTCAAGCATCCCACCTAAATTGGCACATCTAAAAAGCATTCATCCTCGCCACATACTCATAAATATATTAATAAAAAAAGGAAAAATAATTTATAAAATAATAGAAAGTTAATAAAAGATTTATAAATCAAATCAACATAAAAGTTATATCGCGATGACCTGCTGTTATTTGGTGAGGCAACAGAGACTCAAATTAATTGTGTTAATAGAATTTTGAGGCTTTTTTGTGGAATGTCTGGCCAGCAGGTTAGTCAAGAGAAAACGAGCATTTATTTTTCTAAAAATGCTAGCAGAAGGTTGCGTGATCGTATTACTCACATGTCTGGATTTCGAGAAACTATGTCTCTTGGTAGATACTTAGGAGTACCCCTAACTGGGAGGGCTCCTAAAAAAAATGACTTTCAGTATGTTGTTGATCAAGTGCGCGCGAAACTCTCGGTGTGGAAGGTTAATCAACTCTCCTTTGCCGGAAGGGTGACTCTTGCTAAAAGTGTTATGGAAGCAATTCCGATTTATCCCATGATGACGAATATTGTGCCCAAGTCTTGTCTGGACGAAATTCAAAAGCTTCAACGGAGGTTTATTTGGGGAGATTCGGAGAACAAGAGAAAGTTTCATGCGGTGAAATGGGATACTGTTTGTTTGCCAGCCAAAGAGTATTGGTGGACTCGGACTTCGTAACTTACACACTATGAATAAAGCTTGTCTGCTGCGATGGGGTTGGAAGCTTCAGTTAAATACATCTGATCTTTGGAGCAATGTGCTTAAAGGTAAATATTGGAGAAATAATGGTATATTTGATAGATGTAAACCCACTGACTCTTCTTTATGGAAAGCCATTGTTAAATTGGCTCCTAATTTAGAAGACTATGGAATTTGGATTATTAAAAATGGACAAACAGTTTCTGCTTGGCACCAGGCTTGGTTATCTCCTGGAATGATAATAAATAATCTTGATGTGAATATTCCTAGTGAGTTGCAGCATGCATCTGTAGCGGAATTAATTGATGAAACCGGAGACTGGAAGTGGAGTGCTTTGAATAATTGGCTGCCATCGGATATATTACTCCAAATCCGATCATTCCCTCCTCCTAATATGAATTATGGTCAAGATGAATTGATGGGAACAAGAAACCATTGTGATATTTTTGTGGTGTCTGATATGTATAAGATTTTAAGTGGTATTAGTAACATGGAGAATAATCCACTTTGGAGTAAAGTGTGGAAGCTTAGTGTGCCTGAAAGGGTACGTAGCTTTGTTTGGTTGATGATGCATCAACGTTTGCTAACTAATTCAAGGAAGAATAATATGGGATTAGGACATGCTATGTGTAGATTTTGTGGTGATATAGTTGAAAATGAGTTACATGCAATTCGTGATTGTCCTTTAGCAATGCAACTATGGTTAAATGTTGTTGAGGAAAGTATGAGAAGCACCTTTTTTGTAGGTGACTGGCAGCAATGGATAGAGCTTAATCTTTATAGTTCTAAGAAATGGAGTAACAGTATTGCTTGGAAGGACTATTGGGCTACGGCTTGTCATTGTCTTTGGTCGTGGCGAAATAAAGAAGCACATGATGAACAATACCAGCGGCCTTTGAATTCTGCTACGGCTGTTGCAGATCGAGTTAAGCATTATAGCGAGGCTGTTGTGCTTCAGACGGTTCAGCAGAAGGTGGACCGGATGGAGGTAATGATCTATTGGAAACCTCCTTTAGAAGGTTGTGTCAAGCTTAATACGGATGGTGCGTGTAAGGAAGGGAGTTCGGCCGGATGTGGAGGTGTGATTCGTGATAGCAATGGGATTTGGAGGGGTGGGTTTGCAAAAAATTTGGGTACTTGTAGTGCTTATGTTGCAGAGCTTTGGGGAGTCTTCGAAGGTTTAAGGTATGCTAGATACTTGGGATTTAATAGAATCGAGTTGAATGTAGATTCTATTGTTGTTACTCAAGTGCTTCGTCAATCTGGATATGGGCGACCGATTGGTGGATCCTTAGTTATGCGTATCCGGTGTTTGTTAGAGCTTGATTGGGAAGTAGTGATTAATCATACATATCGGGAAGCGAACAAGTGTGCCGATATACTTGCTAATATTGGATGTACTATGGATTCCAATATAGTTTATTACTTTATTATGATACTTGTTCTAGAGAGTGTCATATGGTGACATTAGCTGATGTATTGGGGATAGCGACCCCGCGGTCCATTCCTGTGTAATTTTTCTTTCCGGGCTTCGGCCCTCATTATTATCAAAAAAAAAAAAATCAACATAAAAGTTATAAATTAATCGTTGCTAACTTATTGATAAAAGAAAAAAACATTTTGTAACTTTAAGGTGGCAAGAGCACAACTTTTCTTGGGAACAACCGTTAATTGGTAATTTGTGTCACTTTATTTATCAAAAATTTCCTTTTTTTTCTAGGTTTTTCTTTAAAAAGGTCAAAATATTTCAAGTAAAAATTCCTTTTTCCTAGATATAGTCGAAGTTTTGAACCCGACCCCTATAGTTGACCCATGTTGCTTAATATTGACTTATTTTTTAGTTTATGTGAAACAATTTATGCAAATAAATAAATTTTTATATATTTTTATACTTTTTCAAGATAGCTTATCAGAAAACTACTTATAAAGATACAATTTTTATGATTGACAACTTGTAAATTAACATAAAAGTTTATTTATTTGCATAAGTTATTTTCATAATAATCTAAGAAATAAGTCAAATCTAAACGACCCCAATATATCAATGTTTTATTTCTTTTGTGTTGGATTAAAAATATGATCAAGTTGTAGAAAAAGGACTTATCACATATAGTATTAGGCATAGTGATGATATGCAAATATATGCATTATTTTTTATAGTATTTTAATTAAAGAAAAAAACAAGTTTTTCATAGTATTTTGATAAAAGAAAAAAACAAGTTTCTATTATCTATTCCATTTCAACTTTGTTTTCTAATCTCATTAAGAGTTAAACTTTCATGTAGATGTAGTTAAGGTATCTGAGGTTATAAATTAAACTCTGTTTGTATGTTAATCTTTTGAGCTTGGGAGAGAATAAAGGTTGAACTTGCTTGATTTAATGTGGGTTAAGTTGTTAGTCTTGGGAAAGATAACAACATTGATTACTAATATCTTTAATTCTTTATTAGTAAAAATTATAAAAATTATATATTTTGAAAATACTCATCAAAACAAATAAAACAAGATCTTATATGCTTATATTTATATATTATTAAAAAAGTATGGTCAAAATATGATAAGTGAATAGTGTCATTTAATTGATGTCTAATAAAATAGTAGTTTCTTGCAACTTGCAAGGGCACAGGGAAACCAACAACTTTTCCAAATTTCACTGTGTTCATTGTTTTTTTTTTTTTTTACCTCTTCAATCTAGTTGCCGAAATATAACAACTTAGTTAGACTTGGTTGAAAACTCATGATTGTGGAGTAATCGTAATTACTGAAGCATGAAACAGTATTTTTTTCACAAAAAGATAAACACCGTCAAATCATTATTTGATAATATATGTAACTTATAAGAAAAATATTCATCAAATTAATGAAGTACATCAAATTTAGAAAGCGAATGAAGACCATCAATCATCAACAATAAAAAAAATAGTCTAAAAATGGAAAACTGGAAAAAACAAAAAAGATTGAGAATGTGATGTTAGAAGGAACCATGCGAAGCTTCCATTCATTTTATTAGAATGAAATAAACAATTTAAAAAAATATACAAAAATCAAATTACAACAATGCCCGATTCTTTGAAAAGAAGATGATACAATTTTCTTTTTTATAATGAATTACCGATACATAACTAAAATGTCACACAACTCAGGCAACTTTAGGTTGCCAACATAAATTACATTACATATAATATAATCATACAATCATTCAATAATGCCATTAGAACTAATTGAAAAGCTCTCCAATTTCCTTCTTCATCATTCCCTTAATCTGCATAAGAATAAAAAAACAGTTACATGTTGTTTTGTTATTGAAATTATTAGATTGTTAGTCCTGGACAATCAAACATACAAACTGAAAAAGAATATGATAAGGTAGAAGAATTATGATACCTGTTTTTCTGAAATTCCAATGTCCTTCAAATCATCAAGCTATTAACGAAAAATTGGTTGACAATACCAAAATTATGTCAGATATATAATTATAGCTCATACTTAATTATTATTATTATAGAAAAAAAATACTCTCTCCGATCACTATAAACAAATTTGACTTTTTTGGTATATTATAAACTAAATACGCAGTTTTTGAATGTATCTAAAAATCATGCTTATATAGTGACCGGAGGGAGTAGTGTAGTAGAAAATTAGTAATATTTAACAAAAGAAATCATATTTTAGGACATACACTCTTGAAAGGTTCTGGAGATTCTTCACGGAGCTCAAGTATATAGGTTGCTCTCTTCTCTCCAATTCCCTATAAGAAAAAGTTCAAATAATTTAAAGAACTAGATATATTAGGAAAAGAATCAACTTAATATTGAAAGTGAAACATTTCTAACCTTTAACTTCTTTAATTCATCCCTGTCAATTTTCAAGAAGAAAACAGAAAGTAAACAAATGAGATTTCTCACAGGAGGTATGATGAAATGATGAACCATTTGAAGTGTAAAATATTTTTACAATTGTTAATTTAACTGCATATGAAATGCTTTATTACTAATTATTACTAATTATGCAATTAAGTTCTTTTTGGAATACACAAGTGTGTATGTGTACCATATAAGAGAAAAAATGAATATTTCCTAATCAAAATTCAACATGAATACACGACACAAATTGTCCACTTACTTTTCAGCTGTGTTTAAAATTCTAAGGTAGTCCTTAACTAGAGAATTCTGCAATTAAACAAAATCCCGAGTTAAAACAATGAAAGTAAATGTTAGAAGAAAGTCCACTAACAATATTAGGAATAGATCAAACCTTCATTCCAGAACCATGCAAGTTGAATGTTTCCCAAGGACTTTTGGTATTCATTACACCCTGTCTTTCAATATCAGGAGTTCTTGGTTCTTTAATTTCAGTAGATTTCTGCAATTAAACAAAGTTCTACGTTAAAACAGTGAAAGTAAACGGTAGAAGGTCATTAACAATATTAGGTATAGACCAAACCTCCATTCCAGAACCATGCATGGCGTTGAATGTTTCCCAAGGACTTTTGGCATTCATCACATCTCGTTTTTCAGAACCATTGAGTGTTTCCCAAGGACTTTTGGTATTCATTACATCTCGCTTTTCAATATCAGGGGTTCTTGGTTCTGCAATTTTAGTAGAAATCTGATCATCATCAAGTGTACATCCTTTCTCTGGTAACTCCATGCATAATGGAGTTGACGAAACGAGAGATTGAAGTTCACGCAATTGAGAACTAATAGGTGGTGAAAAATCTCCGTTTTCCATGAAGTTATTGTTCTCCTTGTTCATGTTATGACCTGTAATGACAAAATACCTTATATAAATATGAATCACATGATTTGTTAAAAAATCATCGCTCAACACTCCATTCTGTCACATATACCTTCATCAGCTATCAACAAATCTTTGGAGTAATCAATGACATAAGAATTATATATATCCTCTTTGTCATCAGAAATACCCTAGTGACACATAGTAAACATAGTTAGTATTTATATTTATTAACCTTCCCAGTATAACATGCTAAAGTTTTGGCAGAGGAGCTTTTCATATAATAAAAGGCAAATTGAAAATGAAAAGGGAAAACGAAATTTTGACGGAAATAATAGAAATGAATTACCTTTTCCACTATGGGATCAAGTTCCACTTCACTGCTAGCATTCAAAGATGAGTCATCCTACATATACAAATATTTATCACTTTCATTACTGAACAGCCAACATGTTTTAACTTTGCAAATGTTTTTGGTTGAAAGAAGTTGCTTGAAAAAAAATTATATTCTACAAGATTATATCATTACATTTTGTTCCAACATTCTACTGAGTTTGATATTTTTACTAGCATATGTAAGTGAGTTGTCCTGCACAGAACATTTTCCCAAATCATGTAAATAAAATGAGAACATTTCTTTTGTCTAGGTTGTGTTCATGTTGAGATTTTTTTAATTATTATTTATTACCTTTTCAACTCTAGAGTTTAGTCCAACATGATTTCCATCTTCTGATAATGAATTGTCCTGCATTTGATTCATCAATTGATGTATTGAGCTTTCTAATTTGTTTGTAATATTAACAACATAATCAACAAAATATAAATTATCCATTACCAATAAAGGCTCTGTTGCTTTTGTATCATGGGCTATTGAAATTTCCTGCAATAAATAAATTTTATCTATTAATGACAGTGAGTTACACCTCATAGTCCCTTACTAATGCTTAGTCACACAACATTGTCCTCCATCATTGTAGAATTTAAGAGTTACATGTATTAACCTCAGATGTCCTAATTTATCAATAACAAATAAAATTCTTGAAAATTTTCTTCTTTACAAACATGCATTGAATTTTCAAAGGATCAACCCATATTTAAATTAGTTAATACTCTATAAAACTGAATTCCAGTTTTGACTTAGTTTTTATTCCTCACAAGTAAAATACCTAACAGTATTTATATACAGATACAAATAAGATTGATAGGCCAACATTATATTTGATCATCAATTTGACACATCTCTTCCTAGTTTGAGCACAAACGGAGCTGGGACTAGTATTTATGGATGGATAAATTTCTTGCCAGCCCCTCCTCTGAGCCAACCAGAAAGAGTTGTTGTATCTTTCATGTCCTCATTAAAACAGACACAGAACCTATCAAAAAAACTTACAATAAAACAGACACGTAAAACAGTGCAGTATAGAAGTATTTAGAGAAAAGAAAAGCATACCTTCTCAGCTTTAGTAGCAGAGTGGCTGGCTTCGTCAAACAATTTCCTACAATCCAAAGGAAAAAAATATAAAAAACTATTAAGAGTTTAACCTAATAAAATATGTAAATAACTCGATACAAACCTTCCTTTTATTGCAGTCTTCGTAGCAACATCTTTATTTTCATGTGTATGAGATATGGAACCTGGTAATTTCATTGTTGTTGCTGATACATTTTTGGGTACCTTGTTTTTGCGATAAGTCACTGTTTGTATTGCTGAACTTGCACTTTTCTTTGTGGAATCTAAGGCCGCTGTCTGTCTTGCTGAGCTTGCACTTTTCTTTGCAGAATCTAAGGTTACTGACTGTCTTACTGAACTCGCACTTTTCTTTGAGGAATCTAAGGCCGCTGTCTGTCTTAGTGAACTTCCACTTCTCTTTGTGGAATCTAAGGTTATTTTCTGTCTTACTGAACTTGCACTTTTCTTTGAGATATCTGAGGCCACTGTCTGTTTTACTGAGCTTTCACTTCTCTTTGTGGAATCTAAGGTTATTGTCTGTTTTACTGAACTTGCACTTTTCTTTGAGGTATCTGAGGCCACTGTCTGTGTTACTGAACTTTCACTTCTCTTTGTGGAATCTAAGGTTATTGTCTGTTTTACTGAACTTGCACTTTTCTTTGAGGTATCTGAGGCCACTGTCTGTTTTACTGAACTTTCACTTCTCTTTGTGGAATCTAAGTTTACTGTCTGTCTTACTGAACTCGCAATTTTCTTTGAGGAATCTGAGGCCACTGTCTGTCTTACTGAACTTTCACTTCTCTTTGTGGATTCTGAGGCTACTGTCTGTTTTACTGAACTTCCACTTTTCTTTGAGGAATCTGAGGCCACTGTCTGTCTTACTGAGCTTTCGCTTCTCTTTGTGGATTCTGAGGCTACTGTCTGTTTTACTGAACTCACACTTTTCTTTGAGGAATCTGAGGCCACTTTCTGTCTTACTGAACTTTCACTTCTCTTTGTGGGATCTAAGGTTACAGTCTGTCTTACTGAACTTGCACTTTTCTTCGTGGGATCGGAGGCCTCTATCTGTCTTACTGAACTTGCACTTTTCTTTGTGGAATCCAAGGTAGTGGTCTGCCTGGATGAACTTGCAGTTTTCTTCATGGAGTCTAAGGGGGTTCGAGACCGTGATGCTAAGCTTACCATGTAAACAGTGTCTTGGCAAAATGATGGGTTCTAAAGTTCATATTATAAAAAAGAAAATGACCAAAATTAAAATTTAATTACAAATTGCAAAATGAAAATAATAAGATTTGAACAAAAAAATTGCAGTCACGTACCAAGCATGAAACCAACAAAATTTTGCTATTTCCCCTCAAGGAGTCCTGCAACATGCGTGTCAGTTTACTTTCCCGGAAAGGAACACGGCTTTCATTTGTGCTCAAAGCATGACAAACATTCAATAAGGTGTGAATTGACTTATTAATTTGTTTATTCTCAACAAGACCAGAGGCATCACTACTTTTCCTTCTAGCATCTTCATAACCTGATAATAAAAGTGCAATACTGTTAGTTAAATCTTAAATATGTCAACTAGAGCCAAGAAACAAAATAAAAATGATTACTAGACATCCTTAGTTGAGCGGGATTACCTGCCA
This sequence comes from Trifolium repens, assembly GCA_030408175.1. Lineage (NCBI taxonomy): Eukaryota > Viridiplantae > Streptophyta > Magnoliopsida > Fabales > Fabaceae > Trifolium > Trifolium repens. The sequence goes on from CP125846.1 coordinate 13,660,048, forward strand.
TATCTACGAAATTCATTTTGCTCACAAGACCACCTACGGTTTCTTTTTGGGAAAAGACATGCACAATTAATCCCATGTGGCTTCTACGAACACGCTCAAAGCCTTTTTGGGGTGCAGCCTTGTGTGAAGAACATGCAGTGATGTATAAATTCTGAAATTCAGCAATGGATTTCACAGGAGTCTGCAAGAAAAGATGTAACAACATTACTTGTCTACTATACAACTTTAAAATTTCTAATTTTCTCAACTTAGATAAATTAAAATTTTACCTGAGTAAGTCCTTTAAACTGAATTCTTCCGTGATCTTCAAGCACCAAAATTGGCGATTGTTCTGGATTTAATAAATCAACAGCATGGTCCTGATGATCTACCTCATAGAAAGAAACTGCTATAGATTTCCCATTTTTCTCAGCCATAGAGAGAAACTCAGAAATAGCAAACACTGCCAAACCCGGTCTTTCAGAAGAGCCCTTCAAGTATAAAACAAGATGATAAAATAAAAAATAGAATTTCACATAAATATTGTTCACAACCAAAAAACTAATATAACAAAAACTAATTGAATTTATTCAAACCTGAAGTAATTGAGTTTTTCCACTGCCTCTAGCTCCATGAGCAATAACAGTGCTGTTAATTCCTTCAAAAGCTGCCAAAACAAGAGGCTTCACCTCCCTTGAGTAGATAATTTCATTATCTTCATGTTCCTTATAGCAATAGTCAACTGAATACTGACTGCATCACAAGGATTGACATTAACGCAAGTAGAGATTTTCATCATAGACATTGCTTAGAAGCAATTAACAAATAACAAGCTACTAGGTTTGGTCTAGTGGTGAGGGGATAGGCTAGAATGTACGAGGTCCTAGGTTCGATCCTCATTGGTGCCACTGTAAACCAAAAAAAAAAACAACTAACAAAAAACTAATAAAATTGTCTGTAAGGCTAGATTTTCCTCATAGACACTGCTTTGAAGCAATTAACAAATAAAAAATTGTCCGTAATGCCTAGCTCAACTGGCAAATGCCGATCTTGTTAGGCTGAACACCTTCACCCGGGTTCGAATCTAGGACCACGCAGTCGTGTGAGTTTTAGGTGGTAATTGCCACTTTGTCTATAGACCCCCAAAAAAAAACTAATAAAAATAACAAACAACTAAATCTAAAAGATATTTAACCAAACAGAAACTAATCTCAAAGCAAACACACCATTCACTCTAATTTTCAGATGTGTTACTATTCAACTATGAATTATGAAATTAAAAAAAAAATGAAATTAACTCTAACAAATAACTAAATCTAACAAATATTTAACACAACAGAAACTAATCTCAAAGCAGCACAACACACTATTCACCCTAATTTTTCAGATATGTTACTATTCAGTTATTATTATCTCCAATTACTTTTCAATTACAATTTCTCAATTTTATCGAATTACATATTTCATTAAGCTAAAACTGCATAATTCAGAAACTCAAATTTCACTGCATAATTCCAAAACCCTGAAACTCAATTTTTATCGATTTCTTTCAAATTATAATTACAATTTGACATAATTAAATCGAATTTCACAAATCACGAAGCTGAAAACAAAATAAGAAAAGTAAAACAATACCTAGAAGATTGCTCTTTAAAGGAGATAGTAACATCCCCTGAATTTTCTGTGTTAACCGAAACCCAATCTACAGTTCCGAAATTGGTCTCTTGATCTGAAAAGCGACGGATTTTTGCTACGACACGAAGTTTCCGAGCCGGATTGGATCCTGTGAAGCCGAATTGGGACGATGCCATTGAAAAGAAGGGTTTAGGTCGAAGTAGAGTGTGTTGAATTTGAAGAGAAAGAAGAGAAAAAGAAATAAGGGGGAAATGGAAATAGCCGTTTGAAGTGAGAGTATAGGGATTTCAAAATCATTCTCGCGCTCCTTATAGTAATGAGGAGATATTTGGTAGTATTTTATTCAAATCTTCTCTTATAAGCTTTGTATTTTTGTTTGTTTCCGTTTGGTTTTGAGGAAAGAAAGAGGGAGGAAAGAAAATCACGGATATCGATGAATGAACCTAGACTAAAATTTGTCCAAATTCATTCATTAATTTGCGTAATTTTCTTTCCTTCCTCATTCTTTCCTCTCTTCCAAACGTAGTCCGGTTGGATTCAACTGCGATCGGGAGGTTGGAATCACTTGTTACTATAACTAATCTCTGAATCAGATTAAATTGGTGGTGAAAACTAAAAAAAAAAAAAGTCTGGTTGGATTAGATTAGTTTTGCACTTATACAAAACAACTTATATAAATAAATAAATAAGATTTTGTGTTAATTTATAAATTTCCAATAATTAAAACTGTAATTTTATAAATTATTTTTTCATAAGACAAATTTATAATAATATATAAAAAATTATTTATTTGCATAAATTATTTTACATAAGTTCAAAAATAAGTTAATCTAAACGGATCTTTAGTCTATGAACTATGAATGTGTCTATGTAAGAGGTCTCGTCTATGTAAATATATTTGTAAGGATCTTTTTTATTAATCTTCACATAAATTTTTAGAAATTTGATTTAATTTTTAAATGTATTATTTGTTGATTAATTTAGTCCATAAAATTATTAAAAAGAAACAATAATAACACATTTGTGTTATGAACGGTAAAGGTACCTACCTAGGATCCTCTTCATTTCCTCTATTTGGAGAGATAAAGACACAAAAAAAGTTAAAATAAAATATAAATAATCAATAATGGTGTGGCCCACTTAGTGATATGACTCATGCATCTTTATTGTATCTACCTTTCTCTAAATGGTATCTATTTATTTAAAAAAATGGAATGAGCATCGGTTGGGTTCAGGCAGAAAATCGTTAAACTGATAAAAATTGCAACCACTTAATTTAGATCTGATTTCGACCATCTACATCTTCGGTTTGTTCGGGTGTCAGGTCATATGGGTGACGGGTATAACGGACCAGTTTTGTCAGGTTAGATTGAACTTTATTGTTACATCCAAAACTTATTGATAAAAAAATCATATTCTTCAAATAGTTCATTATTTCGTACACAATGCAACATATGATACACTAAAAAGGGTGAGATGCAACTTTGTTTGAAATTTGTAGATCCAACAACAATAATATATAGTGTTGAATTTGTAATTCAAGCTTTGTTGCTTCTGACTCGAACAGCTTCTGAAGGTTACATGACTCTGGAACAGATTTTGATACACCAGCTTCTGAAGGTTTCAAATTGGTTCTGAAGCAACAGCTTCTGAACAAGCATAGCTTCTGATACCTTCATATGTTATGAACCTCTCTTCTGGTTCAGTTATGTTTCTGTTTTGTTAGTTAGGCAGTTATTGTCATGTGTACAGTTGTAATTTTCTATTTTGTAGTTAGTTAGAAAGGATAGACTTTGTTAGTAACTTGTTATCCAAGTTACCTTTCTTATCTTGTATATTTTCACCTATATATAGGTGTTGTTGTGTTCAATAAAGATTAACCATTTTCCTTTAATCCATTCTCTTCAATTTCAATTCATATTATTCTCTATTCTTTCTTACTTAGTTTTGTTGTTCATCTTTGTGGGAGTTATCCCCAACATATAGTAGATGAGAAGTAGAAATTAACATAAATCTAAAATATTTTCTTTCACATCTTCTTTATCAACATATTACAATCTTAAACTTATAAAATATAACATTTTCTCCTCTAATCAAAGATAGACAAAAGCAACAAAAGAAATAGTAAAAGAGATTGGGAGAGAGAGAGAGAGAGAAGAGGTGCTCGAAGTTGAAAAATAATAATTGTATTTTAGTAATTGTTCGATCGGTTTCAGTTATGAAGAGGTGAATTTTTAGAGATCCGCACCTATCCATATACAACCATTTATGATCGATTTTTCACAATTGTTGACTCGAGATTTGACCTACACCCGACCGAGTGCTTTCATATGTTAGCGGTTATGTCGATGTCCAGTTGGACTGCGGATCCGTGCTCCACCCTACCTACTAAAAAAAGGTTTAACACAAGGTTTAACACTTTGACATTGAAGTTAGTGTGTTATAGAGGTGGAAAAATGTACTAATGAATGAATCAAACATTGTCGTGACCCTGAGTCATGTTTATATATAAGAGATCCTGTGCATTGTTAACATATTCGGAGTCTCTTGTGAAGAGTGCTAACGAGGCTATTGTTGTGTATTAAGATTCATATCAACTACGCATAAACTGTACTTTAATCGATAAAAATATCAAAATTATTAGGTTGAATATTATGATCAGATTTGAACCAAAAAAATATGTTTCCATGCAATGAAATAAAATAAATAAATAAATAAAATAAAAAAAACGTTACTACCATTCCATTCTGGTTAACTAACGTGGCAGAAGAATAACAGAAAGTGAAGGGCAACCAAACTAAAAGCAAAGAAGCAAACAATCGATCAGATCGCATTAAAAACCAATTGAAATCTCAGATTCCACCGCGATTTCATTTGCATAAGCACTTTTCCACCGCGATTTCAAAATTCAATGTCCTCCTCACTTTCCCTTCTTCTCATTCTCTTCGCTCTCTCGTTGCTAACCACCACTTTCTCCGACAGGTAAAATAATTAAATTGCAGAAATACCCTTCATTCATCAATTCATCTTGCATTAATTTTGATCTAATTATCATTATGTTTGTTAATTTTGCATTAGCAGCAGGAAAGAATTAAGAAACAAACATGAAACTGTGTTAATGCAGCTACGAAATTCTGTTTATTATTCCAACAGAATTGATCCCTCACGTGTTGTCCAAATCTCTTGGCAACCAAGGTCAGGTACTTTCTTCAACTTTCCCTTAATTGCTTTATTATTATTTTTTTTGTTAATTACCTATTACACGGACACAAACACCGGACACGACACATACACTGACACGTCGATATAATAATTTGAGAAAATGACATAATTCAATGTATTCATTTTTAATTTGATTGCTTATCAATTACTACCAAGGAGTTAAGGAATGTTTGGATAAACAACTTAATTAAACGCTTGTAGCATAAGTGCTTAATGTATAATCCATTTCTATAATAAGATAAAATCAAATCAAATTGTTTTTCATACGCTAGATTGTAGAGCTTATGGAAATAAGCTTAAAACAACCTATAGCTATTTCATAAGTTTTCCCTAACAGTCTCCCTAACTTTGTTCGGATAAACAACTTATCTACAATTTCTCGCACAAACACTTATCATGATAAACTCTTATGTATAAGTTTACATAAGCTATTTTTATAGCAAAAGATAAAACAAAGTTAAATTGTTTTTGTATATGCTATAATCTGATTTCATAAGCTATATTGGAGAACTTGTGAAAATAAGATGAAAAAGCTCAAATAAGTCGATCCAAACAGACACACTCTAATAAGCCAATCTATACAGGCCCTAATTTGTGGTTGTAGTGGTGTACACAGTCAGTCATCATTCTTGATGTTGCGGACAATAATGGTTAAATATGGCGTTAATAACTATGTAGCATTGACACTTCACATCAAATCAAAGGCCTTTCCGGTGTCCGACACCAACACATGTGCTTACATTCAAATCTTTCATTTTCTCAAATTATTGTCGGTGTCGATGTGTGTCTGTGTCAGTGCTTCATTGTTTAATAGTAGTTGCATCAACATTAAAACGTTGACATCGTACCACAAACCTTTTATTTTAGAGTGAAGACCCATTTTGGTCCCTTACAAAAATAAAACCTAAATCAGTCTATGACATTTTCATACCGGGGACAAATTAGTCTCTGATGTTTTCAGACTTTGATGTTTTCCTGTTCCTTTTGCTGTAGGGTCTTTTTGTACAAAGGCTTTTTATCAGATAAGGAGTGTGACTACCTTCTTTCTTTGGTATGTTGCAGTCTCACCGGTTTGCATTATTATTTATTTCTTTTTGTTCATTGATAATCATAAAAATTCCATCCTATATCCTATATTTACTTTATGACTTTTTTTAAAAAAATATATGTAGATGGGACTGTGAAAATAACACAAATATTATTTTCACAATTTATATTAGCAAGCAAGACCCTAATTTTTTTCTGAAATAAATATGGCACTTGTTTAGTTACCTTTTTGTTTTTCATTAGTTTTCAACTTGCCATTGAAATTGACTATGTTGATTTTGCTAAGGCACGTGATGTAAAAGAAAAATCATCAGGAAATGGTGGTCATTCAGAGGAAGAAGAAATTCTACTGGATATGGATGTGAGTCTGAACTTTTTTTTAGATATTTTGCTGAACTAGGAACTAGTAAATTAGGTGCTGTTCAGTGTTCACACTTGATTGTTATAGTTTGCACTGTGCTTTCAAAGATGCTTCAATGTGTGCTCTGATGTTGTGCATTTCACTGATGGCAAAATCTTGTCTATTGGCTTATTCTTTGCACATGCCAATTTGAAGGGCTTCTTAGTGATACTATAGTTATACACTTTCTTGTCAGATATATAAACCACTCTTAGGTTTTCACCTCATTGTTTTAGCTTGTTCTTTATAAATAAACCATATATGATATGTTGCTAAGGGCCCGTTCGGGGTGGTTTTCAGTTTTTGCTTTTTAAAGTCAATTCAAAATCAAAACCTGATCGGCTAATTTTGTGTTTATATTATTTTTTACTTATTTTTAAAACAGTTTTTTCGTAAAACTGAAAACCAAAAAAATAGGTTTTTGGTTTTTTAGTTGTTGGTTTCTATCTTTACCTCGACTCACCTTCCTTCACCTCTTCCTCCATTTCCCTACCACCACCATCCATGTTCCCGAGATCACAACCACCGTCGTTCCGGCGACCAAATTTTCCGTGTGTACGCTGAATATAATGAAAACGATGAGGTAATGAGCCACTTCAGAACTCAAGAAAATTGATTTTGGTTTTCAAAAATTTCAAAACTGGTTTTGGTTTATGAAAATTCAAAAACAGAAAACCACCCTGAATGGAGGATAAACATACACTGATTAATTTAGTTCTTAATTGAATAGCAGAGTCTTTTTTATTAAGTGGTCGATAGTTCATGATCAAGATATACATCATGTTACTTGTTCTTGTCTCATTTTCCTTCAATAATTTTATCCTCTAAAACTAAATCAACCATAAGTTTGTAAGCCATATTAAGGGCATGTTTGTTACAGTTTTTTGTCAAAAACATTTTTTTTAAATGTACCTAATCAATTAATTCGAAATTTGGAAAAAGTAAACGCTGTCCTTTACGGTGCATCTACTCATTTCTAGGTCCTAACCTGCTCTTGGCTCTTGTTTGTGACTTTCAGCATAAAGATGTATAAAATGATCCATGTTGATAAAAACATTTGCGTGATCCTTTACACCAATGTTTCTATTGTACTGAACTTGAAAACTTGTAGTCATTTTCAGATTGTTTTATCACTATTCACTACGATGATCATGAATTTAGAAACATCTGCAACCACAATTGTGGCTGTGGCGTCAAAGTTTTTATCTTTCTGCAGCCATATCATTGTGGTCACATTAGTCAAAGTTTTTATCTTTCTCCAACCACAATTGTTATGATGTTCTACACTGTATTGTTTTAGGATGATATTGTCAAGAGGATTGAAGAAAGAATTTCAGTTTGGACTTTCCTTCCTAAAGGTATCTGTTTAATCAATACACGCTGATGTTTGCTTGTCTGCCTTTTCTCTGTGATACAATTGTCTGCCTGTCTAGTAATTTATATTTGTCTTGTTTGTCGATAATCATTTCCATTAGAGAATAGCAAGCCTTTACAGGTCATGAATTATGGACTTGAAAAGGATAAGCGGAACTTCAACTTTTTCACAAGCAAGCCCAAATTGGAATTAACTGGACCATTGATGGCAACGGTAATTCTGTACCTCTCGAGTGATACTCAAGGGGGTCAAATTGTCTTTCCCGAATCAGTGGTATGGCCATTCTTGTTTGTCTTGTGTGTGCTAGTTTAAGTCTGTCTTATCTTTACTACCTTTGTCCCAAATAAGACACATTTATCCAATTCACGTGTATTCAGAAAAGTAGTTAATTTGGTTGATAGCAATAAATTTTATCAATAATTTGTATTAGTTTCCAAACACGCCCAAGAGAGAGTTTATATTTCCTACGTATAAAATAAATGGGGGTATTTTTGTAAATAAATAATTAATGCATTAAAGATTCAAGAATGTAAAGTGAGTCTTATAAAAGGGGACAAACGAACATAAAGTCTTATATTTAGGGACAAAGAGAGAATTATTTATCCTTTACCTTTGTCTAAACCTGTCTTTACTGTTTGATCTTGTTGACTATATTCCACAGACCAAGAGTAGCAGCTGGTCAAATTGTCGAAATAGTAGTGACATTCTCCAACCAGTCAAAGGGAATGCGATTCTGTTTTTCTCTCTTAACCTAGATACATCTCCCGACAAGAGTAGCTTCCACACCCGATGCCCTGTCCTTAAAGGCGATATATGGTCTGCTGTTAAATTCTTCTATGCAAGATCAATCAGTGGAGGGAAAGTCTCAACCACATCAGATATTGATGAATGTACCGATGAGGATGATAGTTGTGCCGCTTGGGCGGCAATAGGAGAATGTCAACGAAACCCTGTCTACATGATTGGATCTCCTGATTATTATGGTACATGTAGGAAAAGTTGTAATGCTTGCTGAACAAAAGTTGGTTTTCGACAAAAATTATGATTTGTTTGCTTTTTAAATTGATTAGAGAATATATAGGAAAATTTAGTAGATTGAATCAACTAGTATTCTCAAGATGGTCTTTAGCAACTAAAGATTTTGTAATAATGGTGTTAGATTCATTATTTTTTTTAAAAGGTAATAGAGTTCCTAAGTAGTGAGTATTCAAGTGTAATCAATATTACTGATATTTTGTGAATCTCTACCCTCATAATAATTTATTTTGTGTGTAAAGATACATCTTAGAATTATGAGATTTCACTACAAGAATATAATTCCAAATTCAATCTTCTTGATTTTCTATGAAAAATCAATTTACAAAACAATCTGAAGGTAGGTAAGTACTATGGTAAATGTCCCCTTTTGGAGGAAATTAACAAGCACATCATGCATAAGCATAAAATACACACTCTAATTTAGTCCTAATAATTGCATGATGAATTAAGGGAAAATTATAGAATTTCATGCATGTTTCAACATTCTCTAATACTCCAAGTCTATACTTGTATCTATAATTTCACAATTAGTTAACTATACTTGAATTAAGGGATAATTAGTATTATTTTTACAAGTTTATCATCCCTGCGAGAAATTAGTTAGTGTTATTATAAAATATAATACTATATTATACGCCAACATATTGACTTCATTTTGATTCCATTGCATTTTATTTGTGGTATAATTTATCGATATATTTTGATTTTCATTTTGATTCCATTGAATTTTTTGGCTAACAATAAATTGATGAAAATGGTAAGAGTTTTGGGCCCCTTCAACAAGTGATAGAGGTTCAATACTTAACTCCTGTGTATAGAAATAATTCGACTAGAGAGAATTCACTTGTATCCACGATGATCATGTAATGACCACTAGTTGAACCAACAACCTCATAATGAAAACATAACAGATAGTATTTCTTCTTCTTCTTCTTCTTCTTCTTCTTCTTCTTCTTCTTCTTCTTCTTCTTCTTCTTCTTCTTCTTCTTCTTCTTCTTCTTCTTCTTCTTCTTCTTCTTCTTCTTCTTCTTCTTCTTCTTCTTCTTCTTCTTCTTCTTCTTCTTCTTCTTCTTCTTCTTCTTCTAATGGGAGAAACAGTCGTCTCACGCTCAAATGATGTGAAGGTGTTGTCTAACTTAGACGCATTTGTTTCTGCTATGTTCATCGACAATATCAAGAGCACAAAGCTCGACGTTTCACTCTTTAAAAAGCTCAAGACAACACTGCTCAAATTTCAAGTTATACTTACTTATGCTGATGACAAACATATCACCACCACCAACAACAACAATCTTACTGTAGGCCTTTGGCTGGAAACTCTGAGGAGAGATGCTATCATTCAATTTTACAACAATGAGGCGTTGCGCAAAGTGGAAGCAATTATTGGAATACAAGTTCTGATCTAGTTGATGACTCTTCTATACAACTCCTCTCACTCTCAACTTCTGTGAAGGTGTTGTTAGAAAGGCTTGTTTCTAGCATGTTCGTGGATTTCTTCCGAAGCAAGATAGTTGACGATTCATCGTTTTTGAATAAGCTGAAGATAAGACTGCTGCAATGGAATGGTTTGGTATGCTGCAATATGATGTCTTTGAAGTTGAAACTTTGTTTGACGAAATCAACACCGAGGCATTGCGGTATAAAGGGAAAATCACTTCTACTTCTCAGGTGCTCATAAATCTTTCTTCTCCTTTCAAACGGTGGGTGATAAATTCTAAAATGCAAAAATTAATTGAAAGTTTAGAATGCTTGAGTCTTGGTCGACTGAAAGGTGAATTAGATTTTTCCGTTGTAAGTATACAAAACCATTCACTCTCAACTTCTGTGAAACTGTTGTTAGACAAACTTGATTCTATTGAGTTCAAAAACAACTTCCAAACCATGCAACTTGATGTTTCACTCTTGGAAAAGCTTAGGACAACATTGATGGTTCTTTATCATGATAGGCAGATACAGGATTATATACATACTGTGGGGAATTGGCTGGATATATTGAGAAATATTGTCTTTGAAGTTGGCTGTTTCTTGGACGAAATCAAACCTGAGGCATTGCATTGCGAAGTCGAAGGAAAGTTGAAAAGTCTTTCTTCTCCTTTCATTTGGTTTAATGGAGTTACTAATTCTAAATTTCAAAAATTAATTGAAAGATTAGAATTCTTGAGTTCACGGGCACAAGGTAAATTGCGAGACATGCATTTGGAGCATGTAATGACCAACAACAATTCAATCTAGAAGAAATTGGTAGAGAAATTGCAAATAAATGTTTTGGATCACCATTTGCCGCAGTAGCACTTGGGGATATTCTTCGCACCAAATTGTGCCGATCAGTTTGTTATAGATAATCTACTATATCTTCAATCTTTTGTTATAGATGATTTGCCGATCAGTTTAAAGGAATTGACTGTTGGATCTGTTGGAGGGACTTTGCGGAATACTGAGCCAACTTGGATACGTCTCAAATGTTTGTCAGTGTTGCGAATTAAAGGTGGTGATATGGTGAACATGTTCGTGGTGCCATTCCTACCTACATTTCTCGTGACACTATGCATTTGTGGTCTTGATGATAAAAACATTGATTGGAAATGGCTTCAACATCTAACTTCTCTCCAAAACCTTAAGATCGTTAACGCTCCAAAACTCAAGTCGTTGCCAAAAAAAGGATTGCCTTCCTCTCTTTTAGTACTAAGTATGACACATTGTCCATTACTGGAAGCAAGTTTGCGGAGAAAGCAAGGGAAAGAATGGCGTAAGATTGCTCACATTCCCTCCATAATTATAGATGGCGAATTGATCACATGAGTTTCCTGTCCGAGTGAGTCTCTAAATGCTTCTTTTCTTTGTCTCAAAGAGGAGCAGTGTTTTCTTATAAGCTGTATTCTGTTGTGATTTTTAACGCATTCATTCAAACTAAGCAACTCAGGGTGACTTTGGTGCTAAAAGCACTTTTTTCAGCTTATGTGGAGGTGTTGTTTGAAAAGTTAAGGTAGAGGTTGTTAGATATATCAGGACTTTAAGTATTGGGCTTTATATTTTAGTAATACAGTAGTCCATTAGATATTATTATATATTCTCTTGTAATCCTTATTTTGTTAAGCAATGCAATTCTGATATTATTGAAACTCTAGCCGTCACTTTGTGTTTGGTATCGAGAGCACGGTTCGATCCGCCTTGAACCATCCATCGCATCCGCTGTCGAGTTCTCAAGAATTTGGGAATGAGTTTGTTTTGATTTTTTTGGTGTTTGATTTTGTTTTAGTTTTGTTGATTGATTTTTAGTTATAGTTAATTGAAGAAAAAAAAGAAGAAGTAAGTATTGCAAGTTTTGCAAAACAGAGCAAGAGGAATTGCCTGTTTGTGCGTGGAAGCATAGTGCGGCGCACTGTAGTTCAACCAATTGAGAAGAGCTGCGATAACAGAGAGGAAGATTTTGGGTACCTGCAACGAAAGTATGTTCGGTAAATATTTTCGGTTTCGGTTGAAATTTGAGTATGTTATTTTTGTCTCGTTGTTAGTCGGTTCAATAATTTTTGTAAGTAGTTTTATAATCACTTTGTGTCAGTTTAGAATACCCACTAGTTTGATCCAGTTTGTTTGGTTTCAGTCTGTTTGGTTTGATCTAGTTTGTTTAGTTTCAGTTGGTTTGGTTATGTTTCGTTTGATTTATTTTGTTATGTCTGGTTTTGGTTTGAATATGTCTGGTGAGTCAAGTGAATACTCACATCTAAATCCGGTGAGGGAATACTCACAATCTGAGAATCTGAATCCGGTGAGGGAATACTCACAATCTGAAAATCTGAATCCGGTGGGGGAATACTCACAATCCGATGTCTGAAATTCGAAATCTGAAGCCGAATCTGGTTCCTCAATTCGGTTAATACTATTAGTTTTATTTAGTTTATTTTTAGGGTTGATTTTGTGACAAGCTCAAAGCTTAGTAAGCTTTAGTTGAGGGGTAGTATTAGAAGTTTATTTTATTTGATATATGTTTTTCGTATTTTGTTTGACAAACTCATAATGTTTCTTGTTGATGCATCATGAGTTTGAGGGAAAGTGTTAGATATATTAGGACTTTAAGTATTGGGCTTTATATTTTAGTAATACAGTATTCCATTAGATATTATTATATATTCTCTTGTAATCCTTATTTTGTTAAGTAATGCAATTCTGATATTATTGAAACTCTAGCCGTCACTTTGTGTTTCTCTATTTTGCATCTCTGATATAGAAATACAAAGTGACGGCTAGGTTTCAGTAATATCAGACTAACATTGCTTAACATAATCAGGGTTACAAGAGAATATATAATAATACCTAATGGACTACTATACTACTAAAATATAAAGCCCAATACTTAAAGTCCTAATATATCTAACACTTCCCCTCAAACTCATGATGCATCATCTGAAAACATTATGAGTTTGTCAAACAAAATACGAAAAACATATTTCAAATAAAATAAACTTCTAATACTACCCCGCAAGCTAAAGCTTACTAAGCTTTCAGCTTATTACAAAAATAACCCGACAAATAAACTAAATTAACCGAAATGGAGGAACCAGATTCAGACTTCAGATTCATACTTTAGACTTCGGATTCAGACTTCAGATTCAGACTTCAGATTTCAGACTTCAAATTTCAGATTTCAATTGTGAGTATTCCCTCACCGGATTCAGATTTTCAGATTGTGAGTATTCGCTCACCGAATTCAGATGTGAGTATTCACTCACCGGATTCAGACTGTGAGTATTCCCTCACCGCGGATTCAGACAAAACCGGACATAACAAATCAAATCAAACCAAACAATACAGAACCAAATCAAAATTGAAACAAAAAAACCCAGATCAGATCAAACTAAACTAATCACACCCATAATCAGTGTGAACCAAATCATATCAAACCAAAATAAATCAAATCAAACAAATTCCAAAACCCAAAGTAAATCGATAGTCATCAGCTAGTAACAAACCAACCATAGCAACTAGCTAACACTTCAGCATCATGATTCCTGTCACCTTCTTAATTTGTTATCTTTGTAAATACTTGACGAAGCCAATACAAAGAAAAACACCTATTGCTCCACTTCCTGTAGCTATAGCTCCACCATCGTTTTCAAGAATAATCAAAAGAAACAAACTGAAAATCAAATACCGGAATCAAAACGAAAAACAATCAAATACCAAAAAAAATAAAACAAATTCATTCCCAAACTTTTGGGAACTCAACGGGGGAAGCAACGATTCAAGGAGGATCAAACCATGCTCTGATACCATGTTAGAATCAGAGGTGCAAAATATAGAAATACAAAGTGACGGTTAGGTTTCAGTAATATCAGACTAACATTGCTTAACATAATCAGGGTTACAAGAGAATATATAATAATACCTAATGGACTACTATACTACTAAAATATAAAGCTCAATACTTAAAGTCCTAATATATCTAACAGTTTCTAGTACTTGCTGTAAATTAGGTGGTGAAAAAATTAGTTTTAATTTCATTTTTCCACATGCTCATTCTAATTGAATAAATTTGTAGCTAGTGCTGAAAATAGCTGCATTGTTTGTAAATAAACTATTAACAAAGTTATTTTTCAGTTTGAAATCAGTTGCATATTTCTTGGTTGATGTTTTGGACCATTTGCTTGACTTGTAAAGGTGACAAAAGATTAATCAGTAACAATAAATATCATTGCTAATGCTAAGTCCCTAATGACAAAATTGGTCACAGACACATGTTCTAGCAAGGTTTGCAATGCATCTTGGTATTTCATTTCTATTTTGAACCAATTAATTTTATGTCATGAATACTACATTTGATTATGGGTCTCTTTAACAACACTAATAAGGTAGTTTATAGCTTATAATTTATAATTTCACATGAGAGGAAAAGTGAACATGTTTATTAACCGTCATATCACCATAAATTTATAGTTTTTTTTTTTTTCAAATGCTATTTTAAATAGTTTATAAGCTTGTAAATTCTTATTTTTTCATCTATTTTAACTTTTTTTTTCATTGTTATATATTTTTATTATTATAATTTTTTCATTGTTGTATTTATTTCTTTTAACGCTGATTGATGTACCTACATTATCACCATTTTTTTAGTTCTTTTGATTTATTATTTATGTATTTTTTTTATAAAACTATTCATTTGAATTTTTTTATTTATAAAGTATAATAATTGACACGAAAATAAATTTTAAATAAAATTTCAAAGAATAAAATTTAATTTTTTAAATATAATAATAACACATAAAAGATATATTAAATTTGAAGTATCTTAAATATTAGGCTTAATTAGAGTTTTGATCCCCTTATTTTAACTCATTCACGAAATTGGTCCCCTATTTTAAAGTCACACAGTTTTGATCTCTTTATTGTATCTGAAAATGATGATTCAACGTATTTTAAATGGCATGACTTATCTATACCAATATATAAAGAGAATACTCATTTGGTGTAGACTTTTCTTATTGCCACTTTTCCCCTTCACTCTATTCAAATATTTCTTTTATATTGATTCAAATATTTGTATATGTTGAAAAATAATTTTCACACAAAAGTTGATTTTCATTTTTTTTAATAAAAAAATAGATTTTGTTTTCTCTTAATACCTAATCACAACAAAAAAGAAGGTTAAGTAATTATCAATTAACTAAGCACAATAAAAAAAGAGGTTAAATAATTATCTACATTAGCACAATAGAGAATGTTGATCACACACGTGCCCATTTGGCCGCTAGTATAATATAATAATAATGTCGATTCAATCATCTGAATTAATTGTTTACATTTTTATTAATAAATTACAAAAAATGAATAACTTGTTAAATTAAAATTGAAGTTTTCAACAATTTGCTAAGTTGTACTTTTGACTCTACAATTTTCACAAATTTACGATTTTTCCCCTTATAATTGTGAGGAAATTTTTTATTTCTACTTTTTTTTTCTTTCTATTTCACTTTTTCTCAAGTAACATAAAAATGTTGCTCTTAGAGAAGGGTATAATTAAGAAAATCAGTGATGCAAAAAGCAACCCAAAACTGGGCCGTAACAAAAAAAACTTGACCCGACCCAACAAAAATGGGTTTTTCCTTTTCTCTTTCCTGTAACAATAAAAAGCGAAGCTGAAACTTTCAAAACCCTAATCGAAGCTACCGCAGGTAATTGAACCCTAATTTTCTCTCCTCTTCTCATTCTTTCAATCCTTTCAGTTTTGATTCGATTCAATGCTTCGAACATTAATCTTACTAGATTGAATTTTTCAACAATTGAAATTGGTTTTTGAATATTGAATTAATTATTTGTTATTGTGTTTGATTGATTCAGGAAAATGGCTCCGAAGCAACCAAGTACGGGTCTTTTTGTTGGATTGAACAAAGGTCATGTTGTTACGAAGAAGGAATTGGCTCCAAAACCCTCTAGTCGTAAAGGGGTAAGTAAGATTGTTAATTTTAGGGTTCATAGATTAGTGAAGAATTTTCACGGTTTAGATTTTAGTTTTTGTTTGGAATTTTGATTTATATATAAGAATTTATTTTAAGCTTAGTTAAGTTTGTTGGGTTTGTTATTAGAGATTGAATTAATTCATTTTTGTTGCAATGCAATTGATTTGTATATTTACATTAGTGAAAAATGAACAATAGTAGCAAAAGATTTTAGAGTTAGTTATGTGATTTGATATGAGTTGAGTTACAAACTTTGATTTTGGATTCTTTTGTTTTGTACCGAAAACATTTTGTTATAAATTTCAAACTGATTTTTGTAATGTGTTAAACAGCATTGCTATCTGTCACAAAAATATTTTGAAATGCTACCCTAATAAGCAATGCTATTGATGGTATAGAGCCGGCATATGGCTCCGCCATCCTTCACATAATGGCTATATCGGTTTTTTAAAAATGTGCGGCCATGGCTAATAAGTCTATTTGAGTTTCTGTTGTATGACAATGCATAAGCTTTGGTTCATACCCAATATTTATTTTGTTAACTTTCCTATTTTAAAAACGTTATTTGTATTGCTACTATAGTGCTATGTAATATAGTAGCAAAAATAAGCTCAAAGTTTGGTGATTTGAATGAAAATATGTGCTATAATGTCTTAATTTATGCTGAATGAAACATTATAAAATACAGAAAAGAAGGAAATATTCAAAAGGGTTTATTAAGAGCGATTTGATTTTGATGTTTTGGGCTTTCTTATCTTTGATTCTGTCTATTGTCCTAATAAGCATGTTGCTTGGACAGAAAACCAGCAAGCGTGTGCACTTTGTAAGGAACCTCATTCGTGAGGTTGCTGGCTTTGCACCTTATGAAAAGCGTATCACTGAATTGCTGAAGGTTGGAAAGGATAAGAGGGCATTGAAAGTGGCCAAGAGAAAGCTTGGAACTCATAAACGTGCAAAGAAGAAGCGTGAGGAGATGTCCAACGTTCTCCGAAAGATGAGGTTTGGCTTCATTCTGTTTTTATACATGCCAAGTGTTTTCTTATTATACTTATTGTTTCTTGATGAAATTGAGTTCTTATGCTATCTTTTAATCGTGTGCAGGGCTGGTGGAGCAGGTGATAAGAAGAAATAGACCTATGTTTATTTCGTTCCAAGTTAATCGGATGTACCAATGTTTTTTGAAGGACAAGTTGTCTGAATTTTGTTTGGTTAAACTAT
Organism: Trifolium repens; assembly: GCA_030408175.1. Classification (NCBI taxonomy): domain Eukaryota; kingdom Viridiplantae; phylum Streptophyta; class Magnoliopsida; order Fabales; family Fabaceae; genus Trifolium; species Trifolium repens. The sequence continues at coordinate 13,677,413 of CP125846.1, forward strand.
GTAGTGTGCTTTCACTTCTAGAGATATTTTGTTTTGACTGTATGATTTATGGAAAGTGCTATTGGATTATTCTGTGTTCTACTAAAAATGACGTAAAATCCTTTTCGGTCAAATATTGCTTCTGCATAGTTAATAAAATATTTTCAACCCTTAATATGTTGTCTATAATAATGGAACACAGCATTTTTTAAATGATTTCAAAATGTTATTTTGTATCATGTGTGGTGGCCAATTATTTGATTTTGCAATGGAGTGTTATTGATAAGTGGTAATGGTAATCATTGATAGATTTGCTTTAGAACCAAATTTTGCATCCTAATCCATGCAAACCTAACTTGAAAATGGTGAAACTACAAAACTATGCTTCTGTCAAAATGTGATCAACTGTGATTCCATAATCGATCTACCATCTAAAGGATGATTGGGAATATCATTCAGAAAATTGTTCTTAATAAAAGTAGATCTACAAAGTGTTTGGTTAGAATATGGTTGAAAAGCTTTCTGATTCAATGTTATCGATGTTTTAGTCCAGTTCTTTCTTTTTGACAATATTTTAGTCTAGTTTTTAAAGACTAAGTTGTGATTAGTTAATTATAGTTTGAAAAATTACCTTCTACCCCTACAATTATACTATCATCCATACATTTTGACTAAACTGTCAATTTTACCCTTATAAATTAAAAGGAAAATGCTATTTAGCAAGAATTTTTTGATGCAAGAAAGAGAAGAATAAATCCTCACCCTTGATTACATCCATAACCACCCATGCTTTCCACTAAAAAAGAAGATTAAATGACATCATCCTTTAAGATTTTGCCATGTGTTAATTTTTGCATTTCTTGTGTAAAAATTTCATGCTAAATAGCAATGCTCATATGGCCAATTGCTATAACAAGTAATATAAACAAAAACACCGTTTTATTTCCAAATTGGCAAATATAAAGGAAAAACATGAGAAATTCCAAGGGAATAGAACACCAAATGTATTCTATATTTTGGCCATGCATACCTTACCTTCAAATTTAATTGACACCAAATGTATGAAAATAAGGTAATTTTCCCGATCTACTTTATTTGAAGTTTCTCTGGATTATAATCCTAGTTTTGCATGGTGTAGTAGGAAAGTTAGATATGTTCTTTTACTTGGATGTAGGTGGAGGATTGATGGTGGTGATAAGATACGCGTCTTGTCTGATCCTTGGTTATGTGGGAATGGAGAACGTTGAATTCTTGGTAATTATAAAGATTGGAATATTGCTAAAATTCGTATGTTATTCCCAAAGCAAATGGCTGAGAGGATTATTGCTACACCTCTCATTGATTCAGTTTATGAGGATAAGATGGTTTATGAGGGGGAACAAAATGGTTGTTACTCTGTCAAATTTACAAAGTTGCTATGAAAGGTATTATTTGTAGTGATAAATTTCACGTGGCAGGTAATTGGAAAGAAAATTGGAAAGCGCATGCTCCGCATAAAGCATGTCAACTTCTTTGGCGATTATGTAGGGGATGTCTTCCAACAAGGTGACGTTTGGATTGTGAAATTCAGTGCTCGTTGTGTGAAGAGGAGGTTGAAGACGACGTACACCCTTTTTTCACATGCGCTTCTATTCGATCTAGCTGGGAAGCAAAAAAAATTAGTTAAAGAAAATCTATGCATAAAAATAGGAATAGAAACCATGATAAAAGATAGACATAAAAAATATTAACCCAATCTAACATATAACAACTTATCAAAAATAAAAAAAGGAAGTTATAACAACTTAAAAAAGAAATAGAAGAACCTAATAAAAGAAGATGTGTGGGAAAAAAGGAAAGAAAAGACCAACTTTTTGGTTACAAATATTAGACAACTTATATAAAAAAAATGACAAAACTTAGGTACATTTCTTTATATGTTTTTCGTATGGTTCTTAACATAAAATTCATATTTTGTGGATATATTAAACTTTGAGAAAGTCATGGATTTGAAGAAACCATAGTTTTTACGTTAAGAATCATGCAAAAAGCATCTAACGAAATGCACCTAAGTTATACAAATGAAGATCATGTTTACAATAAAAGATAAAGAAAAAAAAAATAGAAACAAAAATGACGTATATAAATTTTTAGACCCGTGCATTAATTTGTTTTTGTTTTAAACTAATTTGTTCTACAAACTCACTACCCTAATGATGTTAATATTTTCTAAATCATAGCTTATCGATTAATATATTAGAACGTACCACGACTGAAATAGTACCGACTATGTATACCTCTACATACCGAATTCTTCCAAAGTTACATACCGCGTAACCGAACCCGTACCATGTACCGAAGTAAGTAAATTGCGAACCAGGTGACTATGATTGAAACTTCCTCTAACATTAGTGGTTGAATTTAAAATTCTCCCGTTCGTAGACTACACATAAATTTCATCGTAAATTGTCACTAAAATTGTTTCTTTTTTCTCTAGCTTGTACATAGTTGTCTCTCCCTCAAAATAAACTTTACGGTTCAAATTTAACAACATAAAAACATCTAACTCATATTAGTGCCAGTTTAGATAACTTACCGCCCGGTAACTTACCGGGAAGCAATTATGGAGAAGGAAATATTAAAAGAATGTTGTGATGATTAAGAGTTTTTCATCTCAACTTTAACTTCTACTTAGACATTATGAACTCATACGTACTTTTGTATAAGTGGAGAACCACGAACTAGTTTTAATTGAAAAGCTATCGCAAATATAAGCTAATACAAACAAGACCGACAGCTAGAAAATCATCAGCTTGATAGGATAAAGGCCTTGTTTGAATAAACAATTTGATTAGCAACTTATAGCATAAACACTTATCATGATAAACACTTATGTATAAACTATTTTTATAACAAAAGATAAAATAATGTTATTGTTTTTGTATAAGTTTTTTTCATAAGCTATCTATGAGGGCTTATGAAAATAAGCTGAAAACAACTTGTCAACATGTCATAAATTGTTAACATAAGTTCTCCCTTACGGTCTCACAAATGCCACTAGATAGCTAAAATAAGTCAATCCAAACAGTTCCAAAGTACTTTGAAGATTTAACTTTGACCTATCATATTTATTTTGATGTCTTTGTTTTTACATAATCAAAATCAGCTGCTGACAATTAAATAATAAAGGTAAAATGTTGAATTACAGCAAGCTATTTTATTCTTCAATTACAATTGCTATCAGTTTCAATTATACAAAAAGCATGGCTTCACATGATTATGTTGCGATGAACCGAAGACAGTTATATAGAAAGTTATAACTGCCAATGACACTGCCTCTATAGAAGCATTAGGAAAAGAAACTCAGTAAAATACATTTCTGACCAATCAGGTCTTGAACTTATGAGTGAACTTCTGGGTGATTTTCTCAACTCCTTCCCTACAATCGCCAGCAACTCGCTTTGCACCTTCTTTCACGGTAGATCCGAATTCGACAGCACTGTGCTGCAATTCATTTGCTGACTTACCTGCCTTTGAGGTGACAGTTTCGCGTAATTCTTCTGCCTGCAACTTGGTTTTGCATGCCCACTCCTTCAATTTTGATATAAATAGGGAAACCATGAGGATGATTTTGTCGATTATTTCTCTGGATTTTCCTCTTACATCTGCACCCATTCGTTTGAGCTTCTCCAATAAGCTTTCAGCCCTGTCAACTGATCCTTGAGTCGAGTATTGCTCCCCGGCATTGAGCCATGTAACTTCGGCTGAAGCCTCCTTGCGGAGGTCTTCGTCAACCACCACTTTGATTCCATGCCTCTCCCAACGATCTCTAGCCTCCTCTAATGCTCTTGCTTGTTCTCTTACTCGTTTGGCTTCATCCTCGGCCCAAGTCCTGAGTTGAAACAATTAACATAGATAAACATTTACACGGGTTTGTAATAGGCTAAGTAAGAACTATGATGATAGGAACCCAATAATTGAATGGAATAGAAAGAACACTTTATTTAAGAAAATATGATAGTATTGAAGAGAATATCTCCTCCAAGGACCCTTCACAATAGAGAATACTCTACTCAATTATAATATTCAAAGATGATTTCTAAGGGATTGAGAGTCTTTATTTATAGACTTCCTATACAAGAGAAAGGGACAAAGGATCACTGGCCACTATCTTAAAACATAAAAACAACCTAACTAAACAGTTATCTAACTAACTAATGACTCTAACAACCCAGAACTACTTTAAATGCTCGTTTGCTTTGAGACATAAGCACTAATGTGCCAAGCATTAACAGTAAGCCAGTAACGACCAGGATAGCAGCATGTGAGGCTGCTGTTTTGCTTGATTTATTTATTTTCCATAAATCATATAAGTAAAGAAACCTTTAGAAATTATAATATCTGTATATGATTTACTATTTTTCTTATTACTAAGTTCAAATCCCTTTAGTATTATTACTATTACCTCACTCACACCTTGATGGGCGGTATGGAGTAATTGTCAAATTCAATCCCATATAACAAGGCAAAAAGTTAAGAATAAATATTTTTACCGGTGATTCTGAGTCAACACACTTCTTTTACCATTTATATGAAACCAAAATTTAGAGCTGACCAAATCAAACATATTTAAGTTGCCTTCAAAAGTTTTATGATTTTACCTGGCCATGGACAAGGCTTTTCGTTCAACCTCTAGATCATATTGTAAACGGGTAATCTCGTTGTTTTCCATTTCTGCTTGCTCCCGAAGCTTTTTGATCCTCTCTTTTTCATACGCTATTTCTAACTTGTTACTTATAAGACTTTGTAATTGATCTTGAACCTCATTTCTTAACTTTGAAAACACCTCCATTTCTGATTCAATAGTAGCACGTTCTTTCTCCATGGCAACACTGTCTTCTTCTCTCTGAGCTCGTAATGTTTCCAACTCCAATTTTGCCTCTTCAGCCATTCTTTCAATTGCACTGATCTTTTCCTTTTCTAAGAAAAGCTCCTGCTCAAAACTGGCATTGATATCCTTCTCAACTTGCTCTACCAAAGCACTATGTGCAGCAACAGCATTTTCAGCAATAGATTCTGCTTCAATGCGTGCAAGCTCTTCGCTAACTATGTCAGAAGCATCTCCGGTAGCAAGGGCAATGGCGGCTTGAGCTTTTGTCACCGGTTTATCTGGCTGGAACAGTCGTGTATAACCTTGAGTAAACAGCCCCCATCCAACAGAAGAAAATATGAACAAGTCAAACATAAGCAGATTTGAAACAACTATAGGAGAAAAGAAATGACAAATAAAATTTTATTACTAAGCATATTGGAAAATATTTAAACAGGCTTGTAAAGAGAATGACTTACCAAATGCAAGAGCAATTATTCCCTGCTCTCCAGAAGATAGATCAGCTACTAGTGCAGGGCATGCATTAGGATGTATCTTATCAGTGTCTATAAAACCAGAAACTTGGTGCAGCATCTGCCATCAGTCATAAGATTTTGAAATAAGATTTTGATAAATATATTCATCAGTTCAATGTAGTCGGAATGAAGAAGATGGCTTTAGAATATCAGATAAAAACAAGTTGAACAACCTTTCTGTCAGCTTCAGGAAGCTGTCTTTTCTCTAGGGTCATTTTCCAGCTGACAAGATCCTGACGTGATAAAGGGCTGTAGAAATTAATATATGAGAAAGAGAGATCATGGTTAAAAGCACGTCTCAAACATAATGAGATACAAGTATGTGTTAGGTACAAAAAAAGATGATAAATGCAAGTACTTTGTCTTCATCGGATACACTAACATCGTACCTTTCAGGGGAGAAGAAAAAAGGGCTATTGTCTTCATCAGCAGACAATTCTACATCACGTCTTGAGAGCTTGCTTTCAATAAGTCCAGCTTCTGCCAAGCCTGGAAAAAAAATATGCTTTAGACAATATATGCATAAACCAAGAGACTGTATTGCTAAAAATGAGTATCATGTCAAGTTCCGACCTTGAATGGAAGAAAAATCAGGGTCCTCGGCGGTGATGTCATCAAATGCAAGCTCAGTAACATTGTCTATGTACATGGCAGGATACACTTTCGAAACTGTATTCCTGAAAAGTAACCACAAAGGCACATGTAATGCCAACTATTACATGTATAAAAATAGTAACCGCTTGTTTACATATTGTCATTCACATCACACACTGAGAAGAAATAAACTACTACCTTGAAAGAGCACTGCTAGCAGATAGCAACCAGCGAGCATATTCACGACGTGTGCATAAATCACTTGGTTGAACATCAGGCTCAATGACCTGAGGAATACGGAGTTTTGAAGTGAATAATGACAATGAGTAAACAATAAAATATTTTCTAAATTATCAAACTAACAAAATAACAAATATCCAACCTAAATCACAGATGTGTTTATAAAGAATATGCTTTCATATTGTTACTATCTCCGTTTCATTTTGTGTCTTTTTAAAGCAATGCACGCTTTCATATTATGTTAGAGTACATTAGGTTATCTTGTAAGATCGGATTTAATCTTAGAATATCTATATCTTAAATTATCTCCTAGGTTAGTTATATTTATTACTAGTTATTATTATTATAATTTGTTTTCTGATTTATTTACTTAATTAGAATTGAGACTTGTATATCCCTACAAACCAACAGTGGTTTGTGTTTAGTCTTTAGTATCAAGCAATTATCAAGTTATAATCAATACCATTCAAACTCTTATTATGTCTCTCCTCCTTTTAACTATAACTAAACTTCAAGACATGCACATATTTCAGTAGTATAAATTACACACATTTTACTCTACAAAAAAAAATTCTAAACCTACTATTCCATTAATAAAAGAATATATATAAATTTCAGTTGTTTTCAAGGGTTTTTTCCCAACAGAAAGATGGATTGTTCCTTCCAGCAAACCATCACCAATAAGATAGAGTACGACTTAGTAACACAACACAGTGAACCAAATATACAGTGCAAGTTTAAGTCAGAACAATAATGATTAAATTTTTGGGAGTTTCTAATGAGGATATCTATTGTTGTTATAGCGGAAAACCCAAGTCCCACATCAAAAAATAGAACATGTTTGAAAATAGTTAATAAAGAGTGGCTCTATTCACCTTAAAAGCAGGATGAATTAGGCTCAATAAAAGATGGTATCAGAGCCTATTGATGTGGGCCACTCGCCATATTATCTACGTACCAAGCCTATTAAATTTGTTTGGACGTGAGAGGGTGTAAATGGAAAAACTCAAGTCTGACATTGAAAAGAGATAAGGCCTAAAAAGATTATAAGGAGTGGCACCCCTCACATTACAAGCCGGTTTTGTAGGGTTGTGTTGGGTGTAACCCAAATTTTAAGAGTTCTTAACGAAGTTTTATTGAAAACTTGAATTAGAACTACTTTGCAGCTCATTTAATTATATGTTGCGTGTAATTAAAATTTTAGGACTAGATATAAAAAACACACTGTTAAAAACAGCAGAATTGAATAATAATGCACTCAGCATTATAGTCATCTTGACTTCAAACATGTGAATGAGAAGAAGTCTTTTACCTTTAAAACTTGCAATGCAGCTAGTGCTTGACCCTGAACCTGATCAAAAGCAGCAGGAACCAAAACCTTTCCAGGGAGCACCTGTAAAGCTGCAGAAACTACTGATGGAGCAGGAATTCCAGGAGCGGAGAAAATGGATCCAGAATTTGGAGTTTCAGTTATATCTTTATTAACCTCATTATTCTCATATCTAACCTGATCATCTACCAATGAATTGGTTGATGGTGAGAATACTGATTTACTTAAAAGGTCATTCCCAGAGATACTTTGCTCTTCGAAGGATGACTTATTTCCCTCATATGAGACCTGTGAAGTTTTGTTAAGGTCAATATTGTCTTGATCATCTTCACTTAAAATCTTAGGATCTGAAATTGTGTTGTTTGACTCGGGATTTACCACGGTACTAGCAGTTTTAGTCTTATTATCAGCACCTAAACCAGATGAGGTTTCGGAAATATCAGAATTTCTACTCCCACTTGAAATGGTTATTTCATCCTGCTGCTCATTATTAAGGTCTAGTGGCTTAGCATCATAATTGGGTATGTTTCCTGGTTCAGCATTAAATTGGTTTTCTTTAAGATAGGCAGTAGATTCTATTGTATCTACAGTCGGTTTGGCATCAAAATCACTAAATTCATTAGCACTAAAAGAATCAACCGTTTTTTCGGTTTGAAGTGGTATTTGGTTTTCACTGGGAACAATTAACTCGTCATCACGAGCAGACTCGTGCAACAAGTCTTCTTGAATAGATTTATGTTTAGTAGCATCATTGATACCATTGGAGGTGTTTTTACTATCATTTACCAACTCGGATCCTATATCAGAATCATCAACAGTTTTATAGTCACCTTGAATATTATTGGACTCGGGAGATGAGTAATCTCGGGATGCATCTATCTGACCTTCCGTTTTACCATTTTCTGGCTCCAACGTCTTCTCAACATTTACATGTCCCGTAATATCGTCATCACGATCGTCAGAAGACAAAACCACCTCCTGATGCGTTGTCAAAGGGTTCATTTGTTGCTCCTGTCCTGTATCCAGTCACATGCATGTAGACGGCAAATCAGTTCTCATAAACAAACTTACTAATCGATAAATCACATGAGAGAAGCAAGGAAGGATTACTTACTGGAACCATTTCGTTTTCCAAGAGATAAGGCAACAAAGGTAAGCCCTGTAAAAATAAGGACTCCAGCTACTCTCACTCCCACAACTCCTGAAAGCAAACTATGTCAAAAGTGTTATTAAGTAGTGTGGAATAGCTTACTGCCACTAACAAAGAAATCTTTCACATTTTTTGAGAGTATTTTTATAGAGAATGATCATTAAAGGATAGCTCCAGCTACACTTAAGTGAGTGGAAATATCCTTACCTAGGCTATCTATTGTACACCCTCACACATGCTAATAATCCCTTGTAACTATCTCCTGAAAATCAGTAACCACCTAACAGAATCAGTTAGGAAAGTAAAGCTTACAAGAGATCTATAAATAGATCTCATATGCATTGTAACTGTTCAGAATTCATAAATGCAAAACTGAGAAATGTTCAGTTGAATCAGTTTAGAGTTCTTTCTAAATATCCATGAGTTTATCACAAAGTAACATGGTATCATAGCCTCTCAAGCTGAGGTTGCTCACACTGATAGTGCTGAAAATTTATCCAATCACTCTCACGGAGTTCGTGGTGGTGGTGGTGGACGCCGTGGCGGCCGTGGGAGTGGTTCTAACAGTCAGTGTCAAGTCTCAAGTGTGCAAAAGCATGGACACGATGCCTCCATTTGCTACGACAGGTTCAGGAAGGACAACGTCCCTACCATTCCACTGGATGACTCAGCCACCTATCAGCCTACCATTCTCACCTTGGCTTGTCCCAAAGGCTTGCACATTCAACAACTGGATGTGAATAATTTCTCAATGGCATTTCGGAAGAGGAAGTGTACATGACACAACCCCCTGGGTTTGAATCAGCTAACAAGTCTCTGGTCTGCACAAACCAATTTATGGCCTCAACCAGGCTCCCAGGGTTTGGTTTGATAGACTCAAAAGCTCCCTTCTCTCCCTCAAGTTTGTTGCCAGCCAGTGTAACCCTTCAATATGCACTATTTGTGTATTCCCACAATGCTAATCTCATTTACACTCTCATCTATTTGGTTGATATAATCATCACTGGTAACAACTTGTCTCTCACTCAACAAATAGTTTCCAGTCTCAATTCCACATTTTCACTCAAAGACTTAGGCCGTTTAACTATTTTCTGGGCATTAAAGTCAAAGCTAAGAATAACATGCTGGAGGTCACTCCTCTCTAAAGGCAAGTACATCAGAGACCTATTGGCTAAGAATAACATGCTGGAAGCTAAACCTTTTCCCTCACCCATGGTGGCTGGGTACTTTAAACTCTCTAAAGAAGGGTCTGAGTCCATGACTGGCGCAACATTATTAAGATCGGTAGTAGGGGCACTCCAATATGCTACTATTGCTAGGCATGACGTCTGCTTTGCAGTCAATAAAGTATGTGAGTTCATGGCTAAACCACTTGAAGCTCATTGGCTAGCTGTCAAGAGGCTCTTAAGATACCTCAAAGTTACAGTTTCATGGGGTCTGCACCTGGCTCCTACATCTATTTCTCCTCATTTCTCTTAAAACATTCTGTGATGCGGACTGGGGGTCTGACCCAGATGATAGAAGGTCAACCGCTGGTGCTTGTGTGTTCCTTGAGCCTAATCTCAGTACCTGGTGGGCAAAGAAACAGCCAGTGATCTCAAGATCTAGCACTGAGGCTGAATATAGAAGCCTTGCCCATGCCACTTCAGAAATTTTGTGGATTCAGTCCCTACATACAGAGTTGGGCATCTCCTATTCCTCTCCCACTATCCACTTTGGCAACATGAGTACAATTTCATTAGCACACAACCCTATTCACCATGCTCGCACCAAACACATGGAGCTTGATCACTTCTTTGTAAGGGAAAAGGTGCTGCAAAAGCTACTCGGAGTATTACTTATCCCTGGTCACCTTCAGTCTGCTGATGTTTTGACCAAGGCCCTACATCCTATTAAGTTTGAAGAGTTCAGATCCAAGTAGTGATCCCTCAATTTAGCTTGAAGGGGGTATTAAAGGATAGCTCCAGCTACACTTCAGCGAGTGGAGATATCCTTACCTAGGCTAGTGTCTAGGTTATCTACACCCTCACACATGGTAACAATCCCTTGTAACTATCTCCTAAAAATCAGGAACCACCTAACAGAATCAGTTAGGAAAGTAAGGCTTACAAGATATCTATAAATAGATCTCATATCCATTGTAACTGTTCAGAATTCATAAATGCAATAAATGAGAAAGATTCGGTTGAATCAGTTTAGAGTTGTCACTCAATATTCACGAGTTTATCACAAAGTTAATGATGATAAATAAATGCTTATGATTAATATATTTTTAATTAAATTTAAAAGAGTATTATAACAACATGAATTAAATTTAAAGAATTCATATAAACCCTCTGAAACAATCCAAAACCCCCCTCCAATACAACTTTTAAGTTCCACCAAATTAGAAAGTTTTTGTGTTATGAAGAAAAATGGACCCTCCAAACTCCTCCCCTCCCAAACTCTTCTATTGCTTCAACTTGTTTCTTCCTATTTTTTAAAACCCTCCCCTCCAAAGTCGCAAACAAAGTCTTAAATAATAAAAAATAATTTATTCAAAAATATAATTTCAAGATTTTAGTTAAACCCATGGTATCCCCATCTAAAACCCGAGGACTAATCCCTCATTCATAGCATTGACCTCTCTCAACAAATATGTTTCCATACACACAGGTCTAGAGCAAACCCTTGACCACATACTTACCAAGATTATCTACCAATTGTATCACACCATATCCACGTTAGTTAACATTTCAAGTTATTATTAATTAATATATCAAATGTCGTTTTAGATAAACATAATGTCATGATTCTATAACTAATGCAAGCCTAACTTTTAGCATATACCAATCATTTCCGTCCAACACGATCCTGATACATGTGGTTACATTCAATCACTTCCATTTTGTTGAATTATATCATCATCTACACACCAGATGATGATATAGTTCAACAAAACTCAACAATTGGGAATCTTCTAAGTTATTACTTATTATTCCCTCTAATCTGATATATAGACCACATACATTAATTATTCAATGAACCTGAATCTGGAGGAAGTATTTCATATTGGAAAAATTTAAATAAAAAAAAGACATTATTTTTCTTCCTAAAATTGAAATAACCGTCTTCAATTATCAACAAGAATTAGAATTTGAAGAACCATACATACCACCATATGATTTCTTGTTCTTTGAATCATTACCCTGTTGTTCTCCAGTTTCTGAATCAGACCAACCGGAGAATCCATCGACCGATTGAGCACCTTTGGTGGCATCGTTATGAACGGAGCGAAGTGGTCGAACACGGTGGTTGATGTTACCAAATCGCGCCTGATAAGAAGGGGGAAATTTGGTGGCATTGAATGCTAATCTGAGTTGAAGTGAAGTTGGAGAACACGTGGGTGAAATTGAAGCCATGAAAAAAGGTTCTTTGTTACTTTGCTTTTTGCAGCGACGAGAAGAAGAAGAAGAAGAAGAAGTGATGGATAACTACACACGAATGTGATATTTTGTTGTGTAGTAGTGGTGAGTGAAAGTTTGTCTGTAAGACAGTGAAGTAAGAACACGATAGGGATACGATATGTATCCTCCGATACGGCTAATAAGTCTTGCTTGAGATTCAGAGGAAGTGGTTAAATTAAATCTCTTGATATCATTGGAGAAACAAGTCCAATATTGGAGCTTAATTTTAACTGGTATGATATCACGTGTCGTGCACGGGAACATTTTTTTTTTAAATATTTTTTATGTATTTATTTTAATATGTTATTTGAGTAATTTAGTTTAAAATACTAAGATAAAATTGCGATAGGTTTTACATGATAGTGACCCTTTAAATATAAAATAATTATAAACTTGATTTTCAAATGAAAATATAATTAGTTTAGGTGCATTTTTTATAGTGAGGTCTAAAGTGTTCCACATTTTTAATTTTACATCTGTGAGATATTTTATCTCTCTCTCTCTCACACACACACACTATTTCTACATCTCTCCCATAGAATAATTTTCAGTTTTTAATAATATTTATTTGCTTAGATTTTTTTTTTTTTTGAAGATTGTCTATGTCATTTTTCATTCTATATTATTTTGAATGTTGTTTATATTTTATTTCAATTATTTATAAGATTGATTTTATTTAATTTACTTGAGTATGAAAATACGATATATATTTAAGGATGTTACAGTAGCATAGTGAGGTGGGAAATACTCTCTCATTCCCCGTTTAATAACACTATGAGATTCTCTCTCCCTCTATCTCTCTCCCTCTATCTCTCTCATGTCTCTATAGGGACTACACAACAAAAAATAATTATAAATTTTATACTATTTTTCAAATGAATATTAACATACTTCGTAAGGGATTGTTAGACTGTTGTCTAGGGTAAAATAGCTCAGAGGAGTTGTTAGCCGAGATAAAGATTTTATTGAGGATGTGGTCATGAAAAGAGTTGTTCGGGTTGTCGAGTTAATGTTTCTTCTTCCTCTATTAAGAGTTCCACAGAGTGAGCTTCTACTTCTTCGATCATGCATGAGTATCACCCAAAAAAAAAAATTGGCCTCAAGACGTGTCAACCAATTTACATAGAGGAGGCAGCTGTTTTGTCTGATAAAGAGTTGCGAACGGCAGTTGAAGATATCGTGGTTAGGGATGCCCGTTCTTTGGATACCTTCAATGGAGGATTGTTTCTTTACCCATTAAATTTTGGGGTTTTTTATTCAGCGATAGAAACTACCTCATATGCCTTTGTGGCTTCCAGCCCAATCTTGGGTTTTGGATCATATTTTGAGACACAGCCGAGTATGTGGTATGAACTCTAATTTTGACAATGCTTTAGACGGTCTTCATGATACGATTCCGACTTTTGACTTTAGCAATTTTGCAAGCAAGGACTTTGTCCCTACTTGAAACTTTCCTTTGGGAGGAATAGGAGGTACCCGATTGATTAACCCCAATCACGTTGATGGAAATTTAGCAAGTGTACTCAATAGCCGAAAAGTAGTAATATAAAAGATCGTATCCACATGGATTGTAGTGAATCAAACGCAGTCCATTGAAATTATACGTAATTTAATTGACATAAATAAAAAGGTGGGATTTTGTAGAATTAGGGTTTTTAAGAATAACGGTAAGAAAATAGGATTTAACTCAGAAAGAGAAGATGATTAGATCATTTCGGTTCATCTAATTATTATTATCTTGGTAGTTTACGCATGTTAACAAGGTTTACAAATTGTTGTTTCAAACGAATATAGGAATTTTATCAAACGGTTGGCGGACGATTGAATCTCTTTGGTTCATCTCATAGTAATGTGTTTGGTGAATCATATTCTATACTCATGAATTACTTAACTAGTTTCATAGATTGAATCAATTAAAATGATTAATCTCAATCTCTTGGATATTAATCCTCTCACTTAATCACAATTTTCCAATCTCTTGGTTGAATGTGTGTTTAAGTGAGGTTTTCACAAACATTGATTCCTTGATCACAATTAATAATCTTAAATCTCTAAAGTGATTATCAATTGTTCAATCATTCCTAGGTCTATAGCTAATTTTCATTCTCATGATAAATCAACTATCAAATTCATCACACAATTTCGTCAAATTACATGAAGCATTAAGTGCAAAGAATAATCAATAGAAACTAGATCATAATCATTCATATAAAATCAAGTTCACATGGTTCAAACAAATTACATTGAGAATTCCCTAAAGATTCAATCTAAGGATCTAGCAAATCATGGTGAAAAGAGAAATTACATGGAAAAGAATAGGAGATTTCATCATCACAAGAGGTTTTGTAATGTTTCCACCCTTTGTTTCTTGCTTGAATCCACTTCAATTGAGCTCCAAGGACCTTTTCTTCCTCCAAAATTCGTCACCTTTTACCATTTGAACAAACCTCCTTTTATAGTGCAAGAAAATGGTCAAAAATGGGCCAAAACAGCTTCTAGTTCGCCTCCCGCGAGATCTGATTCGCCTGCGCGAATTTTCCCAACAGCACAGTTAGCCTGCGCTGACTCTGGTTAGCCTGCGCGAACTTCAGGTTAGCCTGCGCGAACTCTAGTTAGCCTGCGCGAAGTTGGCAGAATGCCCACTAAAAGACGAAAAATCAGCATTTTAAGCATTTCTTCCTTTCCAAGCTACCTTTCATTCTAAGTCTTTTGCACCTCAAGTATGATCAAAACCACTTGAAAACACCTCTAAAACACCATTGAAATGATCTTAAAATGTAGAAATGACAAGAGTCATCAGTTTCCACACTAGAAACCTTGCTTGAACACCTCTGAATTCGCTGTCAAAAGTTGCCCTTTTCGCCGTAAAATTCTGTCTCCTTATTGTGACAAAAAATTCAATTTATATAACTAGGTTACGCGCCCGCGCCTGGGCGCAAATGACAGGGAAGATGCATTTCTGCTCTTCATGAAAGTTGTAGCTCTTGATCGAATCTTTCATTTTCCGCAAGTCCCGCGTCATTGCGAGTTACGAAACTCTAGATATGGTTAAAATACCGGGCAGACGTCATGATGCAAATTGTGCTGACTTTTTTTCTTTTTCTCGTGCTCCTAGAAATCTTGTAACAATTCAAATTTCTCTTTATTTCTTGCGAAAAACATAGTAATACTACTTAATAATACCCGTGAAAGTGGTTAAAAACATCGTAATGACGTGAAGTCATCACTGGTCATCATGATCTACCAATTATCCCCAATGCTAGGACAAATTTTGAGAACCTCTTGGACTTAGATGCTCAAGGGAACCTCATATCCTATGTAATTACGGAACCATTAAAGTTTTTTTTTTTTTGACAATTGTATTCACAATCTTATCTCTCGTATATTTCAGGAAAATTGTATACACTCATAAAAGGAGAGAGGTAATTCACAATCTTATCTCTCATATATTTCGGGAAAATTGTATACACTCATAAAAGGAGAGGTAATTAGAAGTTATATTACCAAATCATTATTTCATTGATCAATATAATTAGGCGAATTATGTTTAAAACATATCATTTAACAATATATATAGGGATTCGTTGACTTCAGGAGTAAGTCTCCATTGACTTACTCCGCTTAATAACTCAATATCGGCATTATATTTCTTCGATCCAACCGTTGAATTCAAAGATCTCATTGAGTAGATCAATTCCACAAATTTTTATAAAAATTCAAAATCGTTTGATAGTTTTTATGAACACTTCAATTGAACGTACGAAAAACTTTTAGAAAAAACCGTTGAATTTCAATAGTCTAATATACATAACTACATTTTTTTTAATTTTAATAAAAATTTGTGGAGTTGATCTACTCAATGAGATCTTTGAATTCAACGGTTGAATCGAAGAAATATAATGCCGATATCGAGTTATTAAGCGGAGTAAGTCAATGGAAGACTTACTCCTGAAGTCAACGGATCTCTCCTTATATATATATATATATATATAAGGTAAACTTTAATTAGGGTTGAATGGAAAATTGAATTTGGTGAGCGCTGTCTACCCCTTCAACCCTAATCTAGCCGCCGAACACATCCACTACCCCTCATCTCACCTCCTTTAAAACTATTATATATACTCTACCATATTGCATCATTTTTCTCATAACAAAAAATTGTGGGAGACAATAAGCAGTACTTGGTCTCTCATAATACCACCACCAACAACAGTTTAATCATGTCAACACAACCTTCCTTTAGTAGGCATATCATTGTTCCTCAAAATTCAAGGGAGAAATTTGCCACATCCTCCTCTAAAAGGCCTAGGGGTAGACCCCTGGGATCTAATAACAACCCCAAATCCCATGTTGTAATTGAGGAATTTACGGAGATCCCATTGAAAACAGTTCTCATTGAGATCCCTATGGGAAAATATATTTTTCATCACCTTTTAAGAGGTAAATACAAAAAGAGAGGCATGTTGGATTAGTGATGAACCATGGAAGAACATGGCTACGATTGACATTTATGTGTGTTCCAGATAAAGATGTCATATGGAAAGGTCCTTGCACGGGGGAAACAAACGCACGAGACAACGATTGGAGAAATGACATGATAGTGATAAGCCCAAAACCCGTCAACATTGTTAAGCCAGATTGATGACGTTCAATCCTGCTTAACAATTTTGAGAGGTTCCGGTCTTGTCACTAATGTTTCATTTCTCCAATCGGTGTCTCATGCGCTTGTTTCCCTCGTGGAAGAACCGTTCCATATGATATCTTTATCTAGAACATACATATATGTCAATTGTGACCATGTCCAGTGCTCATCACTAATCCAATAGGTCCCTTTTTTTGTATTTACCTCTCTAGAGGTGATGAACATGTGTTTGGTGAAATTGTTGGAGGGGAGATTAAGGTTGCTACTGTTGATTTAATTACTGCAATTCTTTTGAGGAAAACAAAGTTTCACAGGTTGGTCAAAATCAATGTAATTTTTTGAAATTGAAAAGCGTGTTAAACCCAATTCCAACAATGTCATTAATGTTCCAGACTTCAATGTATTGCGTGATAATTCAATTCAATTGAATCGCCAAATATTCTCTCGTCCTCTTCCTACTGATGATAATGTCATGCAACAGAACCAGTCCACTCGCGCTGATAATTAATAGCTAGCAAAATATTCTCTTCAAGTATTTCCTTTTTGTTGTTTTCTGAGTATTTTTTTTGTTTGAATAAAATGAGCATAATTTCTTGTAGTTATGTTTCATTTAAGGAGAGAAAAATAGTTGATAATTTGTTTAATTTTCCTCTTTTTAAGATTAATTTGTTTTTTACTGTAAAAAAAAAGATTAATTTGTTTTTTGTTTTATCTTTTTACCGTGTTGGCAGTCCTATATCAATTATTTAAGGTTCTTTCTTTTTGACCAAACTATTTATGCATGCATCCATTTAGTTGGCGTATGTTGTGTGTTTCTGCCGTAGTTTAGATGGATTGAGGGAAAATATACATAGTTTAAATATTAAAATGTACAAAGTTTGATATGAATGAAATCTTTAAAATACTTTATCTGATATAATCTTATGCAATTAAATGTGGTTTAGATATGATTTGTTTTTTGTTAATCACAAAGTTGATGTTACAAACCTTTGTTATTTATTTATTATTTTACCTTCGAAAGAACTATTTGAAACTTTTTTTTGAGAGGAATGGGAAGTATCTGATTGATTAACCTCAATCTCGTCATCATCATCTACCAATTATCTCTAATGTTAAGATAAAATTTTGAGAACCTGTTAGGCCTAAATGCTTAGTGAACCATTGGTGTTAATTAATCAAAGAAAAGAAGTGAGTTTAAAAGTAGATGAGAATGAAACTCTTAGGATTTGTATACGAAGAGTTGTTGTCGGTGACATGCTTAAGCTTCATTGTGACGTGCTTGGAAGGGATGATCATTTTTATGTAATACTTTATCGTTGTTTTTTTAAAGCATTCTTTTAATTTTAATCGAATGTTGTGTTTCATTTATTTGTCAGTGTAATGTTGACGATTTTGTTACCAATTCATGTATTCTCCACTACTTTTTTATGTGGATCAAAACATTGTTAAGTGGTTATGCTAAATAGAAACATCGATCATAACTCTAATATATTTGTATAAAAATCCATATTTATTTTATTATTATTTTTTCGAAATTAATTCTAATTTGATATTTTTTTTACTTCTACAAGCAAGAACTAAAAAATATGCATACAAAAAAAATATGCGTATAACTTTTCTCCCTTTTCATTCTTCCACCATTGATAGCGGTTTTTGACTATTTTTGAGAAAAACTAATGAAAATGACCAATATAATTAAAGTTAAGAGATCAATTTATAACGTCAATTATTAATTGACCAATTGGCAAATTTAACCTATATATTTAGAGAAAAAAAAACACTCATAGTGTAAAATAATGTTACACTATTAACCAATCACAACCACACGTCACCTCACTTTCTTGATATAATATGAAAAATTGAACCATTTTTATTAGTTGTCGATGTTAAATTAATTTAAATTGACAATGCGTGTCATTTAAACTCATATATTTAACCTTTTTTTATAGACATCTAATAATAAATCACCATTCATCCATGTCATATAAGTAGTTTGAAAATAACCATACAAAAATGGGGTGGGGTGGCAAATTGGTGGATTTTCATATGAGGTTTGTGTAAAACTGTTTTACTTTGACCGTGCATATCCTTTAATTTTTTGGGAAATTCTATCGTACATTTGATAATTTCTAATGTATATATTAGGACATTAAATTAATGGGCAAATGAATATTTTTTAAAATAAATAATTTTTCATATCATTAAAAATATTATAATAACCAAATATTATTTATCAATACGGTAAAAAATATAAAATTTGATATTTTTTAAATTTTTATTCCCCATAATAGTCAATATTGAATTATTTTTTGAAAAAATATTAAAAAAATAGTGTGATGCTTTTAAACAATGAAATTTTGTTTTTCTTATGATATTATTATCTCTAAAATACAATAATGGACTAATAGATATTTAATTTATAAAAATAATCGTTAATTTATTTATTTTATTTTTTGTTTTTTTTGTTTTTAATAATCGTTAATTTATTAATTTATGACAGAATGTACCGGTACATTCTAATGTATCATGGAAGCTCCGTTATTTTTTTTTTCCCTTTCTCAAATGCAGTCACACCTCATTGTTAAAATTTTCATTACCTACTTCACAATAAAATAATTTTCAATACCTTGCAGTTTTGCGACTCTACTGTTGGACCCTAAGCCGCACTAAACCACCGTTCTCTCAGCGGCAGTCGCGGTCGGAGATTCGCGGTTTCAACACTTTAGCATCTTGTAATGAACCATTGTTTTTGTTATTTACTTTCATGTATATAAGGTGTTTGTTCAAATGTCTCAATGAATCTCTCACTCACTTTTTCCTTTTTGCTTCGTATCTAACAGCATGTGTTTTTGCCATTGCCATTGCTATCTACTAATTTGACATATTCAAGGCAAGAAATCAACATGGGAACATCAGTGCAAGTAACACCACTTTGTGGAGTGTACAATGAAAATCCTCTTTCTTACTTGGTTTCCATTGATGGCTTCAATTTACTCATTGATTGTGGTTGGAATGACCATTTTGACCCTTCCCTTCTTCAACCCCTTTCCAGGTTACTCTCTTTCTTCCTTTCTCTCAAATGGGTATCTCCCATTACCTCAAAAAGCTAACCTTTTTTCGTGGTTTTGCTCTTCACTCTAGGATAGCTAGAAAAAAAAATTTGAATATTTTCACGTGGGTATCCTTGTTTCTTTAACTTGGTTTGATTTTCAGCTCCAAAGTGAGTGTTGATTTGTGACATGCTTAGGTTGTAATGGGAATGGCAATTCTTATGATGCCCTTTGCTTGTTTGTTGTCAAGCACCCGCTGCTGCGAACATTTGTATTGCGGGCAAATGTGCCCGCACTTGCGGATACATATACCTGTAAAACCATTATATTGTGGTTGCATTATGCAATTTAGAGTTATGGACACAAGCAGAAGTAGATGGAAGGAGATTTGATTATTTTGGGGGGTGGGGGAAGGGGTGGAGGGTGATGTTATGATTATAATGAGAAAGGGATTAGGAGAGAAAATTCGAATTCCGTTGTCAAATTCAGTCATATTATTCAAACCCTAATATTGTAGGAATTAGGGTTTCTTAATTCACGGTTATTTGAAATAGGTGGGATAGAAATGTCTAATTATCGAAAATTGACTGTTATTGTCTAGTTAGGTGATATTGGATGGACTAGGTGAGAAAATTTGAATTCCTTAGTCACAGTCAGTAGTACTAGTCAAACCTTAATTTTATAGGAAATAGGGTTTTTTAACTTACGATAAATGTTTAGTATGTATGTTTGTGTTTTTATTGCTTTTGATTCCTTACTGAGGTTGTGTGGCTGATATGTAGGGTAGCACCAACTATAGATGCTGTTTTACTTTCACACCCCGATACACTTCACCTTGGTGCCTTACCTTATGCCATAAAGCAGCTTGGACTGTCTGCTCCTGTTTATTCAACTGAGCCTGTATATAGATTGGGACTTCTCACTATGTACGACCAGTTTCTCTCGAGAAAGGTGAAATTCTATTCTGGTTTGTTTTGTTTTTTTACTATCAAGAGGGAGATGTTTTACTGAATTCTGGTTGTAAGCTTGCACATTTTATAACCAACTAGAATTTGGAAAATGCACATGTTATTTAGCAAAATGGTTTGGTTGACTTGAGATATCTCATTCTTTTGCAGCAAGTATCAGAGTTTGATCTGTTCACTCTAGATGACATTGATTCTGCTTTCCAAAGTGTAACAAGGCTAACATACTCTCAGAATCATCATTTGTCAGGTAAGCATTTAAATGTGATATACTTAAGCAGTAGTATGCATTTTGTTTCAATCTTTTACCTCTCTAATATCTTCGTTCCCCCTCTACGTGTACAAATATAGGTAAGTTTATGATGTTTAGAATTTTAAATCCAGAAGATAATTATTACATTTTTGCTCATCGTTTGGGTTATCTAAACAGTTTCCTCTATATGAAATATTTATCAATGCCGTAAAATTTAGAATGATATAAATGCATAATAGGATTGATGCTGTGAAATTAAATTATGCGTTATCAATGCATAAAAATATGCATATGCATTATAAAATATTGTCGAATTTATATGAAAAAGGGACCACTATTGTTTTGGTCTTTTTTGATTCTGATATGCTTCCACCATGTTTAACAACTTCTAAATATCCATCCCCCCTCAACTTATATTTTGTTACCTTCAATGGCATTTTAATCACTACTAGGCAAGGGAGAGGGAATTGTGATTGCACCACATGTTGCTGGACATCTTTTGGGAGGTACGATATGGAAAATTACAAAAGATGGTGAGGACGTCATATATGCTGTTGATTTCAATCACAGGAAAGAAAGGTAAACCTTTGGCCAAATTTGATCTCATATATTCTTGGCGAGCTGAAAGGAAGCTACTTATCAATCTAATTTTCATTAGGCATTTGAATGGAACTGTTCTAGGTTCTTTTGTTCGGCCAGCTGTTCTAATAACTGATGCTTATAATGCTTTGAACAATCAGCCTTATAGACGTCAAAAGGACAAAGAATTTGGAGGTAACCAACTTTTAAATCTTATAATTGCAGCACTATGACAGAACTAAGATGGACATTTTCATTTTTAGTTTTTCTCAAATAAGGCATACATGCACTAAAAAATCTCGATCACGAAACGAGAAAACTGTGTAGACTACGTGCTTTGTTTTTCCTGATCATATATCTTGTTGGTTATTTAGATATCTTAAAGAAGACTCTAAGGGCTGGTGGCAATGTATTACTACCTGTTGACACTGCCGGACGAATTTTGGAACTTATTCTGATGTTAGAATCGGTCAGTACAATAAAAAAAATCCTTTTACTCTTTCTCTCAGTCTTTTCCTGCACGAGTTGACATCAGATTTTGGTTTTGCAGTATTGGGCGGATGAAAACTTGAACTATCCTATATATTTTCTTACATATGTTTCATCCAGCACTATTGATTATGTGAAGAGTTTCCTTGAGTGGATGAGCGATTCCATAGCAAAGTCTTTTGAACAAACTCGTGAAAATATATTTCTTTTGAAGTAAGTGGCATCTTCCTTAACTTATAATTATAATGATAGCAAGATTTTCGTGTCGAATTTTGGGAATGCTACCATACCTCCTTATTGCTTGGCATTTCCGGCTTTAATTACCATTTCTTTTCTTTGTTCAATCATGGGTGAAAAATGAGCTTTAATAACCTACATGTTGTCACACTTCGAGGGTCTTTCCTGTATATTTATCAAACAAATAGTTAATCTTCTCATATTTTAGGTGCTATATTTATCTTGTGTTTAAAATAAACTGTAATGCTTACCTGCAGGAATATCACACTTCTGGTTAACAAGGCTGACCTCGACAATGCTCCTGATGGTCCAAAGGTTGAATAATTTGTATGCTTATTTTTTATCAGACCTGCTTCCTTATTGATTTGATACATCTATTCTGTATAGGTTGTTCTAGCATCCATGGCAAGTTTGGAAGCAGGTTTTTCACATGATATATTTGTTGAGTGGGGGAACGATGTCAAGAATCTTGTGCTTTTTACTGAAAGAGGCCAGGTATACTCTTTAGAAGAAAAAGGACACGTCTCATGTATTTATGTGTTATAGTATTCTTGTGATTGAACTTCATTGGAAAAACTCCTACTCTTGGTCAAGGAACCCAAAGGGCAGGAATGCAAGAATGCTTGCAACAAAAAATACTTGTGGGATTAGAGACCACACAACTCAATAAACTACTAACTCCTTATACATCTGTCCCCATTGTGAAGCTCGATCACGGTTGAGCTCGGACATCTGAAAGAGTTTGAGAAGCAAGTTTAGAGTTCATATTATGGCTTCCAGCATAACATAATAACAACTTCCAACAATGCTCTTATCTGAAACTAACGAACAAATCTTTTCAACCATGCGCGCGCTCAAATCCTTCTTATTTCCCTTATTTTTCCTTTTTATTATCTGTGTGTATTAAGTTTTAGCAGATTGTATCTTTTATACCATTAGCCCTTATTGATATTTCAAATTATTTTTTATAAACATAATTCTTTATATTTGTGCTAATATTGCTTGAGAGTTTGTTTTACGTTTTTGGGTCAGCGAGATGAAAAAGGATCATAGGCAATTTAATTTTATTTGTGATGTATTTTTTTCTTTAAAAGATTAATTTTGATACACTATCTACTATCTAGTATACACAATTATTGTTAAGGTAGATATTATTTTAGTCAAATATTGCTAGTGATCCAACAATTATGATTGATTGAGAGTTTAAAAATCTTTACACTGTCACTGCATATCAATTAAATAATTTCTTTAAAATAAATACAATAAATATTTGTTTGTTATTGTAGTTTTCTGCTTTGACTTATTCAAACTAAAATAACTTCGCCAGCATCCAAAGACACGTTTCAACCGTTATCTTATGTTTCAACTGATCCTCATGTGTTTTCAATGCATAGTTTGGCACGCTAGCTCGTATGCTTCAGGCTGATCCACCTCCAAAAGCTGTCAAAGTCACCGTGTCCAAGCGAGTTCCTTTGGTTGGCGAAGAACTAATTGCCTACGAGGAAGAGCAAAACCGAATAAAGAAAGAAGAAGCTTTAAAAGCCAGTCTTATGAAAGAGGAAGAATTGAAAGCATCTCAAGGGGCTGATAATAATTCTATTGATGCAATGGTCATTGATACTGGCAATAATCAACCATCACCGGAAGGTATGAATTGTATAAATTGTTTTGGAGCTAATCTTTAAGTGTTTCCCTTTTCTTGTTTTCCTTTAACTACAAGATATGACAAAAGTTTTGATTTTGTTTTAATGTTAAATGCATTCACTTAGGTATTTAGAATTATCCACTCGTGTTTCCTCATCATAATAATTCTATTTTCTGTTTTAACTGTTATTTTGTGTCATGTATATTTGAAAGTTTTTTACTATTATTAGCTGAATCTATTTGTCTTCCACTGCTTTTGAATCTTGAGAAGTTCTACTCATTCTGAGTGCTAAAACAAAATAATAAATATCTCATCTATTCCCTTCTGTGCAAAACAAAACAGCCAATTAAATCTACTAAACAAACTGCATTTAATTGTTAGATTCCACCTTTCTGAAACATTTATCATTATTTTATGAACCGGCTAATGTAACATTACAATGCAATGTATAATGTAACCATGTGATATTTACCTTAAAATAACCATTCCAGGTGAGTGTGTGTGTGCAAGTGTGTGTTGGACTTTTTTTATTTTATTTTACAATGTTTCTTTAAACCTCATAAATAGTATAATTTGCACTTGCAGCGGTTGTTCAGAAAAATGGAGGATATCGAGATGTATTTATTGATGGATTTGTTCCCCCTTCAACCAGTGTTTCCCCAATGTTTCCCTGTTATGAGAATACATCAGAATGGGATGATTTTGGTGAAGTCATAAATCCAGATGATTATGTAATTAAGGAGGAAGACATGGATCAGACAGCAAACAATGTAAGTTTCCTTGTTAAAATATCAACCTCATGACTTCCCAGTTTCAATATAAGTATCTATTTAACAGTTAAATTTGACATTATTGTATTTACCAAAAAAATAAATAAATTGACATTATCGTTTATATCACGTTTCCGTTCTGAGTTATTACTTATTACATTTCATTTGATGGAATATGATGAATTTATTTTTGACATGAAGACGTTTCAAACACAATAGTTACTAACACACAAAAAAAGAAGACAACCTGGTGCTATAAAACTCCCACCTTGCAGGGTCAAAGGAATGGTAGGCTCCATTAAGACTTATTAGTCTATTGTAGACAACCTTATAAAGGTTAATTACATTTATACAGGTTAATGACATCATTTGATAAAAAAGGAGTAGGAAACCTTATAAAGGATAAGACATGATATATTTGGCTTATGGAAAAGCTAGTCTTTAACCTTTTTTTCTCCATGACTTTTATATGGAATGAGACATTCGTCTTCTAACCATGAAAATACTACTGTGCTTGGAAACTTTTGTTGGTATTTGTACTCCAACCTTATGTTATGGATAATCATACTTGTTTATCATTTTCCTAATTTTTCTATTAGGTAGGTGGTGATATAAATGGAAAACTAGATGAAGGTGCTGCAAGTTTGATATTTGATACAAAGCCATCAAAAGTTATATCCGATGAAAGGACTGTAAGTTTCAGTATCTTTTTCTTACATTTTTATGTTTCCTCCGGTTCTTATGATTAGTAAATTTACTTAATTGTGTTTGAATTTAATACTCTTGTGTTAAGAAATTCATTGGATGAATGAAGCTGAATAATTTTCAATTGTCTTTTTCCATTTTTGGCTTTTCAACAAAATTTATTACTTTTGCAAATATTTAAAATCTCGCCCCCCTTTGATATTTCACAAAAGATGGTGTTATGTCTGTTTTTCTACATGCGTATTAGTCCTGCAACTGAATTTTTCCCCCAAACTATTTATCTTACACTTTTATAATTATCCCTTAAATTCTATATTAGGCTGAACAGAGATGCAATAGATTATAGAGTCGGAGCCACATTCATGATTTATTAGAATTCTGAGCTTTGTAGTGTGTATTAAGGTTGAGTTCGGCAGAAATCGAAGTCTAAGAGTTCATTGGTTATGAATCTCTTATAATGTATCTATCTAGTTCTGATGAAGTTGATGTTGTTGTTGTTCAGGTCCAAGTCAGGTGTTCGTTGGTTTACATGGATTTTGAAGGTCGTTCAGATGGGAGATCAATTAAGAACATTCTCTCCCATGTGGCTCCCCTGAAGCTGGTACGGATCTTTTTAGTTCTTTTCAACTAACAGGAGTACATCATAAATCTTCTATAACGTACTTGTATTTGAGGAATAGAGCAGAACTCATAATAGTTGCCATATCTTTCCAACATTACGAACCATAATTTTTAATTGATTTGCAAAAAGTGTTGTCAATTGCGGATAGCAGAAAATAGTGGTTTGTTCAAATTCCTCCTCTACACTACAGTTCTATTTATACTGCGCTATTTGACAAAACTTTGCACTAAATCATGTATTGCTGAACAATAGTAATTTGTTTAAAATTCACTACCCTCTTGTCGGTGCGTGCATGTATTGCCCTGTTAAACTGATTTATAATATTATCTTTGTATCATTTTCTGTGATTTTTGTATCATTCATAATTATGAATCTCACTTTTTTCCTGAAGGTTTTGGTGCATGGATCTGCTGAAGCTACAGACCATCTAAAGCAGCACTGCCTGAAGAATGTCTGTCCTCATGTTTATGCTCCACAAATTGAAGAGACTATTGATGTTACCTCTGATTTATGTGCTTATAAGGTACAATGACATAATTTTGTACATTTTCTGAAAAATTGTCAAAGATATCAAAATTATTCATGTTTTGCTTTTCTGATTTATAGGTTCAACTATCTGAGAAGTTAATGAGTAATGTACTCTTCAAAAAGGTATATAGTATATGTCTGAACCGTTTCATTTTATATAAATGTCTTCCATTTATGATCTTATATAACAACCACCATGACACCATGACCACCAAGCTTTATCTTTCTAGCGTGTTGAATAATGTTTATAAATTAAATTGCAGCTGGGAGAACACGAAATAGCTTGGGTTGATGCTGAGGCAGGGAAGTCAGAAAATGACATGCTTTCGCTTCTCCCCGTTTCAGGAGCACCTCATCCGCATAAATCTGTTCTTGTTGGTGATTTGAAATTGGCAGATTTCAAGCAGTTCCTCTCCACCAAAGGCGTTCCGGTAATTCTTCAGTTATAGATTTAGTACTAAATTGCTGATTCCTTCTTGCACCAACTTTTTGTTGGTAATTGAAGTGATTTCCATTTCATTTCCCTAGCATTGACATGCTGGCAATTGTAGTCATGGTCATCAAATCAAGATTCATAACATGAATCGGAAGAACTATTTTTTTTATTTGTGAATCGAATCTTATTATGAATCATAAGATAGATCACTAAGAAAAATGACATTCTAAGTAAAAACAAGGGGCATAGCAAAATTATAAAAGCTGATATATATTATATATGGTTGAATAAGCTTTTTGTTCCAAAAAAATATAGGAAATTTTGATTTTAGTCCCTAAAAGTATAAACAGGATGTTGTCTTCCAAAAATTTTCTATTTCCTTTTTGGTTCTTAATGGACATAATTTTGACATGTCTTGACATTTTTTGAACATAATATGGACATATAGATATATGACATAATAGATGGACATAACATGGACACATATCTTGAATATAAAATGTCCTAACTTTGAAATTGGTAATTATTTAGGGACCAAAAACGACTTGGAAATTTTTTGGAGGACGGAAACATCCTATTTATATTTTAAGGGATTAAGATCAAAATTCGCTATATTTTAAGGGACAAAAAACTTATGGAGTTGACGATATGGAGTTGGCTATAATGATTCATTATAATGAACCAGGATTCTTTGTAGTGAATCCAGATTGATCATAATGAACCGAGATTCAAGATTTCAAGATGAGATTCATGCACCAAATAGATACGTACTAGGGATTCGTATCAATTGGGTTCAATTTTTCATCGAATCAAGATACAACTCATATATATTGTAGGATACTGATAACCATGGTTATAGTCCTCATTGGGGAAATGCTGGTTACCATGTGCTGAAACATGAAACTTGACTCAATATAATAGTGCAACGATGAATATTATGTATCATGACATGATAACCTTTGTAGGTGGAATTTGCTGGTGGGGCTTTGCGTTGTGGTGAATATGTAACTGTTCGAAAGGTTGGGGATGCAACACAGAAGGCAAGTGCTTCTTTTTTTTTTTTTTGACACAAACAAATACTTCTTTTGAACATTTGTGAATTTTACATTTTCTTAAGAAAAGTCGCAACTATATTCTGATCCCAATTACATTTTTTATTAAATAGGGTGCTGGTTCTGGTACTCAGCAACTTATTATCGAAGGTCCTCTGTGTGAAGATTACTATAAAATTCGTGATTATCTCTATTCACAGTTTTATTTGCTTTAGATTTGGTTGTACAAGTGCATAGGCTAATCACAAACTTTTTACATTCCCCTACCTTATTTTCCGAAGAAGACAGAGAATACAAAGTGCTATGTAGATGCTTGCAAACAATGTTAGTTCGGTCGTCATTCTAACGAGATTCACAGGGGCTGTTATTTGTAAAGTATTCTCATTTTGTACCTCAAATTTACATCAACAATCATAGCATTTGGGAGATATGAACTTTTCAAGTGTGTTTGTAGAAAAGGAATTTAAGTTATTCCTCTTGTTCTGTGTAGCAGTTTCACTATCAGAATTCAAAATTGTATTTAATGGGTCTGTGTAGGGATTAATCCTTTGTAATTTGCTTGATATCATTGAGCTAAACATTCTTGATATTCAATTATTTTTGGTATTCTTAGTACTTTTCATACAATATTAAATACTTATGAATTGAATGACTATAGCTTACATAATTTAATTTTCTTGATAAAAATTTGCAAGTTCTGCTGGATGAGTACCTAAATATTGTCTGTAACACCCAATGCGCTCTAGTGGCACTGGTTGTTAGTGTTATGGACGACTAGTGGAAGAAGCTTGTGGTCCTCTTTGTCTTTGCGATTGAGACAGTGACTTAATAATGTTAGTTTGACAATAACAAGGAAAAATAAATCATTGGAATTTTGAGGAACACACATTTTTCTTTTGTTTTATATCGATCATTCCAATCACAAATGATGCAACAAAGAAGACTGCATTTTTACATTTAGTGGCTGCCATCAGTAATCAAAGGAGTCTTATACGATTTTTAAGTAATGGTCTACGGTGTACCATTGTAGAACTTGTAATACAGATTTAGATGATAGAAAGCTACCAAAGCAACTCTCTCAAACAGTAACAAAAGTTGGGAATTTTTTTTTTCTACCCCAACAATTATACCTCTACCCCTACAAATTAATTTATTTTCCATTTTTACCCTTTATTTTTTTTTAAGAATAATTTGAGAAAGAAGTGGGTATATGTGATAAAGAGATCCAGATTTTTGACCTATAGTGACGGACAAACTGTCACTAAAAGTCAAATTTCCTTTTAAAATAATGAACCGGGTTAGTTTGAGAAAGAATTCCGGTACAAAATAATAAACCGGGTTACTTTGAAAAAGAATACCGGTATAGGTGGGAATAGGCGATGTTGAGATCCAGATTTTTGACTTATAGTTGGATGCTTACCAATTTCTCTATTATGGTAAACTTGTGCAGTTTAAAATCATGTTTGTTATTGTTCCAGGAAGTGGTATTCCTTTTTAACAATGGTGTTGAAGGGATGAATAAGATAAACAGTGTTGAAGGGATAAAGAAAATCTATTTTTATTGCAAATTTAGTCCTTTTCTTTTTTATGACGTTGATCCCTCGACAATTTTCTGGTCAGTGTCCCTTATATACATTTTGTACATGTGGCAGTGGACCAGTTAGTAGATGCATGTCACGTCAACATTTTTGAGTGACATGTCTAAATAAGAAACAATGGCGACAAAACGAAAGGATTTTTTGTCTAGGGACTAAGATTCAAATTTACTCAAATGATATTAGAGACCAAAAACATTAATAACCCATCCTATGATTATGAGAATCCAAACCATTAATTACAAACTAATCTATATACACAATCTTTTCTCACACCTTGTCAAAAAAAAAAACTTTTCTCACACCGATGAATTTACACTAGTATATTGATATTTTTGGTTAAATAGCCTACTGGCTAGACATTCACCCCTTGTGGTGAATAAGTGGGCTCGGGTTCGAACTCCGATCCCTGCATATATAATGCGACACTCCTACCAACTGAGTAATGTTCAAGGGGACTATTTAAAGTCGATCTAGGTGAAATTGGAATACAAACCGTCTGATCTTTATCCAATAGCCAAGATCCCTCGACTGCGTACTTACCTCGAGTGCACAGAGAATCTAGATTCCTCTCTTCACTACACTGAGCTCTCAACAGAGCTTCCAAGAATGGACACAATATCATGCACAACAAGCCTAATAGTATTGCTGCCTGATGATGTTAAAACATCCATGCACTCCTGCAAGTCAGCATCACATGCCACCAAAATCCACTCTTGATCATCATCCAAATACTTGATATCAAATGTCCCTACCTCTAGTTTCAATCTTTTGGAAATTTCTTCTCTCAATTCCACAATGCCACAGTTCAAAGACACCCTAAACCTTATTATATCATCTCTATATGTTGCCTTAATAGTCACAATCTTCATTTCTTTCTGAGCTAAAGGAGCAAAATCAAAACATGGAGGATTAGTCCTTGAAGCTTCGAGGATTTGATCCTCCAAAACAGTATCTGCTAAAGGATACATATTTTTCATGTCTTTAGAACTATCTGCACCTTCAATTAGCATTCCTATAAATGGTTCTTGAGGTTGTGATTTCGAAGCATCGAAATCATTTTTGTTCATCTTAGTTTCTGATGGCATTATGCTTAATGAGGTTTGGTGTTCGAACTTGTTTGAAGTAGAAGGTTGATTAAAGGAACCGGAAGCAATATCGAGTGGACTTGTAGTTGGAGAATTCAACCCAAATGCTCCTTCAACACCATGGACAGATTCAATAACGCACTTGAGCTTCGATAAGGAACGGTTAACCTTTTTTATCTTTCTAGATGGCCAACGAGATATTCCATGCTGCCTGCAGATTCGCTTCATCGTAGTAGGACAAACTGTACGGCAAGAATAAATCCAAGAACAATATGTTTTAGTATATACTTTTTTGCACTTTTTCTAAAAGAAATAAAAGCTACTACTTACTATAAACGATGATTAATACAAAAGTTTTGAAGGTCTCTCCAACAGCATCGCAGATGCAATTGCAGCCACATTTGTCCATATTTTTCTATATGATGAATCGAGAATCAAATCGTGACTGCAACTGCAATTTAAAACCTTGGAGATGATTGCACTTTAATATATTGATAAATCATACAATAGTCGTACCTCCGAAGCTCTTTGCAGCATCCTTCAGACTCCCACTGAAATAGTTTTGCAACACATCAAGACTAATTGATTTCTCAGCTTTTCCGCGTTTTCTTTGGGAGGTATTCTTTTTGGTTTTTGTCTCCAAGGAAAAGATCCGATCAATGCTTCCACCTGCATTATCATCAAGAATCCCTCTATCATTTATATCATCAAAACTTGTGACAATTTTCTGTAGTAATGGATCTAATGGAAGCACTCCCTCGTCCATATTCGGCGAGGCATCATCATGTCTAGTTGATAATTTTGTAGATTGAATAATCGGAACAGATTCAAGCCTCGAATGAACTCTTCCATTCAATATTTCAACAATTTCAATTGATCCATTCTCCTCAAGTTCAAAACCAGAAGCAACCTTAAGACTTTGGAAATTTTGTTTCATTGTTGCCAATATCGATCCCAACAAAGCCTTATGTTCACAAAATTCATTGATACTAGGAGGCAGAAAAAACTCTAGTACATATTCATCATTTCCGGTATGAGAACTTTGTAAACAGATCGAAAAACAGCTTGTTAAATCAAACATGAGAGCGTAATGTACTAAAGGATAATCGGTTTTGCAGAATTGAGTAATGTTTTCACAGAAACACATATTCTGCGACAAAAAAGCTCTACCGGCAACTCCTTGACCTTGTTGTAAGTGATGCTCAACACATGCATCATGGAAACCCCATGTATGAGAATCTATTACGTAAAATGCTACCTCGGTTATAGACATGCAAACTTGTCCCATACAATAACCGTCAAAACTCGAGCAGCTTTTCTTAAGACCGCCACCATGAGCCAAAACATTTCTATGCCTACAGGGAACCCAAGTTTGTGCCAAAGGTAAATTATGAGTTTCACACACCACTGTCAATATCTCCAAAATCTCGGATAATGCATTCTGTCGGTCTTCGTTACAAATCTGGTTTATAAGAGTTGCCATGTTATTTGAGTGACAGCAATAGATAACTTAAATGTTTTATCTTTAATGAAAGACTTAAAATATGGATTTGTCGAGCAAAACGTCACTTTCCATTTCGATTAATTCGATGTGAATGTGTTCTCTTCCAAAAAAAAGAAGTCCGTTTGGTTTTATGGAAAGAAAGAGAAAGGAAAGAAAATTACGGAAACCGATGAACTTGGACTTAGTTTAGTCCAAATTCATTCAACGGTTTCCGTAATTTTCTTTCCTTCCTCTTTCTTTCCGTTATACCAAACGCACCTGTGTGAGACAGTGTCATTGTAGTCTCTAAAAGTGTTGAAATTACAAAAACACCCTTGAGTGCGTCTTTTGTAAGTAATTTTATGGACTAAAGTAACAAAAAAGACATTCGAGAATCAAACTAAAGACACATTCATGGATGTTTTTGTAATTTTAACACAATCGAGACAATGCTTGACACATTCAAGAACTATAGTGACTATAAAAAGGGAGAATGCATCATGCATAGTAGTAAAGAGCACCTGACTGTATGGATTCTCCAAAATCTCTGAACTCCTCAAATTTACTGCCTGCAAGGAAACTGGCAAAAGGTGAAACATGAATCAAAAAGAATTTTTGTAATTATGTACATTTTACAACATGTTAGTCATAATTAAAGATTCAAATTATCTCAATGAAGTTATCTTTGTTAAAATCAATCTATAAAAACATATATATGTTGTTATAGAACTTGAGAAGCAAGCTTTTAAGTCTTATAATCATATCAGCAAATAAGTTTCAGCAGTAAATAAGCTCGATGGTTGGATGAAGATTAGGCGAGTCATATTTCAAGTTAATATATAAAATCCGTTTTGCTGAAGTCAAGATACCACTCGTCTAACCTTCATCCAACGACTGAGATATACTAACTCCAGTAACTATAAGGCTCGACGATTGCAGAAAGTCCGAAAAAGCATATAGTCACCAAACATAAACAAAAAAAATCAATAGAATAGATGAAAAGAAGCCTAACCTCAAGTGCTTTGCAGACTTTATCAACCTCAGGAGCATAATTAATCTTCTGTGAAGTCATAATCAATTCCAACACAGCAACACACGATTGTCCCGGAGGTTCAAACACCGGCAACGCCAAAGTTCCACGAACATTGTAATGTAAAGCATGATTTAGCCTTGAATATTCTTTACTAGAATAATACTGAACATTCGGAGTCCATTCCGGTAACTTCTGCTGAAAAACTCTACCGGGAAGCCCTAAAATTTCATCGTTTTCTCCATCAACAGAAAACATATACATCAAAGAAACTGTTCTATACTGATGAAGTCCATTACTATGTGGATCAAGAACAAATGGTTGGCCTGAAGTTGTGAGCTTATACCGATTTCCGTTCCTCACCGGCGCCCAAACTTGAGCTAGAACATTCTGTTCGGTTAACTCTTTGAACTGCCTAAGAGCTTGTGTCATTCTTTCCTTGATTAGACAATAACCATGTGGATTTTGTAAAGGTGGAAAAGCTTCTACATGGTGGTGTGTCACATGTTTTTTCTTGTCGTCATTTTCGACTCGGTTTTCCGTTACTGTCTTTGTTTTTTTACCTGAAAGTAGTAGCTAGCTTCAATCATAACTACAAAGTTCATGTTATCTTTGGATTTAAGTAACATAACATTATATTTAGAACTTTTTTTTATCCTTATTGTACACATTTCATTTTGTGTCTAGTTATTAGTTAACTATGAAGCACCGACACAAACGTAGACATTGGACAGACAGACACGACATTGATACGTTGGTATCGATAACAATTTGAGAAAATAGGACACAACTTCAATCTAATGTGTCGGTGCATTGATTATGTCCTACAATTTTATAGACCAAATTAATAGTGAAACTTACTTACACATGTAATAGTGAAACTTCCAAGAAAATAGGAATTATAGAAAAAAAATTAATAAAAAAAATTAAAAGTTAAAATTTCATGAAAATTCAAAACTCTAATTTTAGACCCTCTTGAATTTCCCAATCAATTAAGCATGGCAAAAATTAGACTTTGAAACAAAATCACGGTGTCTTTTATTTCATGGTGAAGTTGAACAAAACTTGTAAACCAAATTCAACACAAACCAAAATCACAAAAACAACAAAATAATTGCAATTTATCATGTTGAAAAATGAATATATAAATTCAACTCCCTAAGCAAAATATATTCCACACAAAAAATATTGAAAAATTAAAATCTAAATCCTCTTGAGAATTTCTCAATCAATTAAAGCAAGTTGAGTGACAGTTATTCATGTTAAAGTCAACCAAGACATCAAACAAGTCCAAGAAGTTGAAGAAAACTTCAAAAACCAAAAACACAAAAATAACCAAAATAAAGATTAATAAAAAAAAAATTCTAAAACCAAACTTAAACAAACAAGATAAAAAAAAACTAAATTCTTAAACCAAACTGAAACAACACAAAAATAACAAAAAAAAAAACCTGAAGCTGCAATGCTGTCATCTTCAGCATCAGAAAAAGTCCAAATAGGAGAAAAGTGCTGTTGTTCAGAGGTAGTTGATAAAAGAAAAGGATACATAGTGTTAGATAAATGATCCAAAGGCCATGAATTTTCAAAGTCAATATCAAAATCCATGGAAAATCCATTTTCCTCTAGTGGCTTTGACTTTTGAGGAAGGTCATGATTTTCTTCTTCTGACTCTTGCATTTTCAAAAAGGTGATTCTCTTTCCTTGAAAATTTGTAGCAAGAGAGTGATAAAGATTGAAATTTTATGATGATGATGAAGAGAAATATGAAAATAATATCAATTCAAGATGATGGATATGTAAAATTCTTCAAAGTTGAGAATATCCAACAAAAAAGGGCAAAATTACATTTTTAGTCATTTATCTTATTTTTTTGTAACATTTTGGTCCTTTATCTTTTATTTGCAACATTTTGATCCTTTATTTTATTTATTTGTAACGCTTTGGTCCTTTATATTTTATTTGTAACATTTTGGTCTTTTATCTTTTATAACATTCGTATTTTTTTATATTAAAAAAATGATGAATTTTATATTTTTTAAATACCTTTTAATTAAAATTAAATAAAACTCATAATTTTGATGAATATGTTCATCATCTTCATCAATTCTTTCATATTTTCATATTCTTTAAAGGACCAAAGTGTTACAAAAAAATAAGATAAATGACCAAAATGTTACAAATAAAAGATAAAGAACCAACGTGTTACAAAAAAATAAAATAAAGGATCAAAGTGTTACAAATAAAAGATAAAGGACCAAAATGTTATAAAAAAAATAAAATAAAGGACCAATAATGTAATTTTGCCAAAAAAAGTAAACTGTTTCTTAATTGCAATTTTGGTCTCAAATTTTAGTTATTAACCATATCTGGTCCTCCGTGGAATGAGACTGATAATTTAGAATTCAGCTGTAAAATAAATAAAATTTAATTAAAAATTGTTTTCACTATAAATTAAATTTGAATTCTCACAAACAAATTGCTTTTTAGCTTGAATTTTTAGAATTGTGTAATTTTGATCTCATGATTATTTTGATTGTTTATATTCTTTTCTTTGTATTATGAAAATGGATTAGGTGCAGCTGACTTTTTTGTGTAGTCGTTTTATAGCTGTCTGCTCACGATCAAATAGTTTAAACAAATACATTTGATAAATATAATTTTTAAATCATGACTATTCAATTTTGATTGAACAACTATAAATGGTACAACGGCATATAAATGTCAAATGTATGAAATGTGGGTCCTTGTAATATAGCTGCACTTCCAACTTCATCCAAAATATATTATGAAGCGACATTATTTATGAACGTGGCACCACGTGAAAGCAAATAAAACCTTAGTTAAAGTTTTAAATTTTGTGGTATTTGGAAATTTTAAAGAAAAGACATTTCTTTGTACCAAAAAAAGAAAAAACAAAAAGAAAAGACATTTCTATTATAAGAGTTTAATGTGATAGAATTATGGAAGCTAAGAAAATAATGACTAGAAGAAATCTTTTAAACATATTCAATTAGTTATCTTATTATGTGTATGCATGCATTAGCTAAGTACTTTATGGCCTAGCATGAATAAAAGAATAGGAAAATGCTAAACGGAAGCTCTGGAGCATTGTTTAAGAAAGCTAAAATTGAAAAGACTCAAAAATATAATGCATCAATATTGTATAGAAAAATAGAGGAACAAAATTGCACAATCTAATATTTTAAAGCTATAAATATAATTAATATATATATATATATATATATATATATATATATATATATATATATATATATATATATATATATATATGCCACTTGCAAAGTATGACAAAAGGTGATTGAAATGCTCAATAAATAATGTTAAAAAATGTGAATATTTCCATTGTTGACCAAATGCCAACAAAGATTGGCACTAGGTAGTTGTCTCTTTCTTTGGATTATTGTTATAATTTTTATATTATTTACAACGTTTTCAACCACACTAACACCCAGGAAACATCATGTGTACGAAAATGAAAATGAAAATGAAAATGATGGATTAATATTGGACTTTTTATTAGTGTAGGGTTTATTTTTGAAACTTTATCATTTAATATTAAGACGACTTTGTTAAGTTTTTAGGTCTCATTATGGACGATAATTGTCTCGAGTGTAGTTTCTATTTCTACTGGATTTTTCCATTGTGTTCAACTA
This sequence comes from Trifolium repens, assembly GCA_030408175.1. Taxonomy (NCBI): domain Eukaryota; kingdom Viridiplantae; phylum Streptophyta; class Magnoliopsida; order Fabales; family Fabaceae; genus Trifolium; species Trifolium repens. Next base: position 13,714,380 of record CP125846.1, read on the forward strand.
CTCTTTATTCTATTTTTTTATAATTAAAATTGCAAGTGGTAAATAGAATAAAGGACTTAGATTTTACTTGAAAAATTTTATGGGAGAGAATCTCTTCCCCATTAATATATGTTGTTTGTGTAGGAAAGACTAAACTCAAAGGAACTTTTTTATCTAAGTCATATAGTTTTATCACTAGAACAAATTATAGGTTTTTCGTGAAAATATAATTCAATTGATATAGACATTATATAAAATATGTAAAAATTGATATTCGAACTTTGACACTTTAAAAATAAAATTCTAACTATCAAATTAGTTGACAAAAAATAATAATCTTAAATTGTATTAATTTTAGTCCTGTAAAAATGGCATGAATTTCATATTAAAGAGACTAATTATGTGCATATATTATTAGCACTTTTAAAAAATAGATCATATTGATTGTAGTTCGTAAAAATGACATGCATTTCATATTAAAGGGAACTATATGTATATTTGAGACTATATAAATTATAAAAATTAAAAAATGTATAACATGAAACTATAAATTATTTAAGCCTAATAAGACAAAAAGTCAAAAACTATTCTAAAACTCTCTAACCATCTTCTGCTGGAAAGACTATAAATAAAATATGATTGTTGGCTAGGCCGTTAATCACTTTTATAAGCAAATATCAATTATTATAAGAAGATATTATTTTTCAGATTTATTAAATTATTATTAATATATTTGATCTATATTATAAATAAAAAATGTTAATTATTTTATAAAAGTAACTTTTGTTTATAACAGTGATAAATTGTAAAAAAATCCACTACAAGAAATATGATTTTTTGCAACAACTTTTTTTGTTAAAAGTTATTACAAGTCACTGGCAAAACTACCCAATATAGTTTTACCAGCGACCTATAACAAAAAAAAGTTGTTGCCAAAAATCATATTTCTTGTAGTGATCATTTCTATGAAAAGGTGAAAACCGGAAAATCTAATTCGTATCAACATAAATCTTTATGCATCTAAAAGAATGTTGTAATTCTAAATTAAAAAATAAATAATAACAAACTTTCTTTGGGAATCTCATTCTTCAAGGAATGGACTTCACCTTGTTAACTGGTCAAAAGATAAGGAAATTTGGTGAATCAAATCTAACCATGTAGAGAAAATTGGACAAGAATGTTCTTCAATGACCGACTGTAAACCACATCGTGTATAATGTACAAGCATATATGCTGCTGAGCCAAAAGTAAGAGTTTGATCCTTCTTATACTTAGAAAATTGCTCTTAATATCCCTTGAATTGCTTAAAAGCCCACCAAATTGATGAAAATGTCTTTTGTGCACAATGGAAAGTTACATTATAAATTACGGTATGTATGAGATCCCACAACCCGAAATATGTCAATTTTTTAGGTTTTTTTGTTGGAAAAATTACGTGTTTCAAAAGATACGAGCCGAAAATGTAGCATTTCGTAACTTATCTTTCGAATTGAATTTCTTAGTAACAATTGCAGCAAAGCAATTATACTTGTTGAGGCAAAATCTCAATTTGATGTTTTAAAGATAACAAACATCTTAATTATATTTTAAGAGAAATTCTGATTTTATTGTTATCTAACAAGTACTCTTGAGTGTTTTAATCAAGCCATGATTCATTGAGCTTTTCACATTATTATTCACTTTATTTTTCAATAAAAACAAAGCTGCAAGAATGTTCTGAGAACATTCTCTGTTTCACGCTCAAGAACAAGCTTCAATGATAAAACACTTATTAATTTCTTTAAGTCAACTATGTTCAAGACAAAGAAGCACTTTTTCCTTGATATTAACTCACAAGATCACAACAGTGCACAAGGAATAAATTCAAGACAAAGATCACAAATGTCTACTTTGGTGTTAGACTGGTTTTTCATAGGCCTATAAGCTTGCTCCAACTCATTTCTAACTAAGAGTTGACATGTCCTTTTAGAAGAATATTAAATGAACATTCTCCCACATGTGGATTACTTCTTCAAGACAAATGTACTTTGCAAGTACAACATGAATAATACTTATAGGACTATACAACTGCGTTTCTGCATCCTCACAGCTGACTATCAAGAGAAGGATCAAAGTCCCTTGGAGACCAAGTTTACTTCTGCCCAGAATGAAGAACGTTCTAGGAGAATGTTGTTCTTATCTTTTATTTAATCAAGCTCAAGAACAGCTGGATAAAGCGTGCCTAACAGCTACCATTGGAGAGCAAGACATGAAGAACTCTTTACAGCTCACTGCAAGCTTATTTCCACGCTCCTTTGAAAGAATCATACAAGGTTCTGATTCAAGAACATTCTTAGATCGTTCTTTCAGCTTAACATCTTTCATCAACTTAATTGAGCTATCATTTTTAATTTATTGAAGATATCAGTTTAGCATCTATCAACCATAAGCTAGCTTATCAGCCATCAACCATTTTTATCAAACAGAGCCGAGAAGGCAAATAAGCTAGCTTATAGTTGATAGCTGATAAGTTAGCTTTTAGCTGATAGCTGAAAAGTTAGCTTTTAGCTGATAGCTGAAAAGTTAATAGAATGGAATTAAAGTGTTTTGTAAATTTAGTTGTTGTAATTATAAAATGAAATAAAGGTATTATGTAAGTGGATAGTTATTTTTTGAAAAATAAAAAAATAAAAAAGATAAGATTAAAATTGGAATAAAAGGTAAAATGTTATAAGCTATAAGTTCAAACGCTACTTGAAATAGCATCTGAAAAAAAAGCTATAAGCTAATAAAAAAAGCTTGTTACCAAACACCTCCAATTTTATGTAACTAGCTTATAAGCTAATACAATAAGCTATAAGCTAGCTTATTTGTGTTACCGATGACAGAAATTTATACTGTATTTTTAGTAGTTATTTAGTATGTAATTAGCAATAGTATAGGGCTTTTAAGACCAGAAACAAGCAAAATTCCAAAAAAGGTCAAGCTACTTGAAGGAGAAGTCAAGAATACAAGAAATATGCCAAAAAGAGAGCCAAAAACGGATTTGCAAGATTCACGCTCCATCGTGGCCACGATGACTCCCATCGTGCCACAATGGAAACCGACTTAATTAGCGCCCAAGAAAGGAGCAAATCTTTGATTTTTCTGAAGCAAATCTGACTCCATCGTGACACGATGTGATCCATTGTGGTCACGATGGATGGGAAACCCATTATGAAACACTATAAATAGAGCTTTCCTCCTTAATTATTATTCATCCAGAAGTGGAGAATCCTAAAGTACTCACTAGTGCTTAGGAGGAGGAGCAAGGAGGACAAATGAGCTCTCTATGGGAATAACTTTCCCCCTTCAACGGAAAAGGTAAATTCCTCAGCAAGACATCTGTAGCGGGCTGAAAAATTCCATATAACAATGAAGTCGCCATTGACGTTTATTTATCCCAAAAGGGGAAAGGGAAATATCACAAAAACCTTTGGTTAATATGGTTAAAGAACCATGAAGGGTTTGGGAGTTGGTTATGCGAGGGGAAGGTATTAGCACCCTTCGCATCCATCGTACTCGATGGGAACCATATAGGTGGTTTGGGTTTGTCTGCGCAAGTTCGGATTAAATTGCTCTATCGATTGGCTAGGTTCTACTTCGTTTCCAATTTAACAAGAAAAATACTTTTTATTATTGAGTTTGACGGTTTTAGGAGCCCGCTCCTACGTATTCTCTGGTGCAATGAGAAATTCAAAACTCACGTAGTTCTGATAAAAAAATATTTGTGCGGTTGATTGATTTTAGCGGGTAACGTTTATTTCGTATCTCGCTGATACAACGATGATTGTATGTTCTAAAAAGAAGCTTAAGCTGTGTATTTGTCAAAGGAGTAGATAAAATGTATATCCATTGTAAAAAAGAGTTGATTAACGAATGTTGCTTATTTTGCATTCCGCTTATAGAACAGTGCTTGTATATGCTCTTAAGAGAGGCTTAAGCGTGTATTTGTTAGAGGAATGGATAAAGCGTATATCCATTTTAAAAAAAGAGAGTTGAAGTATGTTGAGTTAAATTTAGTGCTTGATTAGGATGAGAACAACTTGCGATCGCTAGTCAAATGTCCAGGATCCAAGTCATCCGGAGCGGAAATAGGCAAATGTCAAATTCCCCCTTTTTCATCCTTATTTATTAGAAAAATCTTAATTAAGTTTGATTAAAAAAAAGATCGAAAAGGAAAAGCGAGGAAACAAAGGGTGCACATAATTACAACAATAATAATTAACATAATAATAAAGTAATAATTAAATTATATATGCATGAATGCAAATACATAAATAAAAATGCATGAATCAATATGATATAATTAAATATGCATGAATGAAACAAGAATGAATAATTATGGATGATGCAATGATTAAATAAAAATGCAAGAATCAATGTAGCGAACAATGAAATAATGAAGCATAAACACGAATAATCAAGTGAAAGCAAATAAATGAAATCAACATAAGCTATTCAAAGATGAACGAATCTATTTGTGCAAAAAAATGGCTCAAAGCACTTAAAAAAGTGATTTTCCAACTTAAGCACTTATGAAAATAAGCTAAAAAGCAATTAATTCAAAAAATGGCTTATGAGAATAAGCTAAAAAATAGAATTGAAGTCTTAAGAGACTAACATTATTTAAGCAAAAACAGTGGCTCAATAAGCTTAAATAAGCTATTGTCAAAATAAGTGCTTTTGGGAATAAGCTAAAAAGCAAATAACTCAAAAATGACTTAATAAAAGTAAGCTAAAAATAAAGCTCCTAAATATCATGATAAAATTTTAGCAAAACAAAAATGGCCCAATAAGCTTAAATAAGCTACTGGCCAAATAAGTGCTTTTGAAATAAGCTGAATAAATTAATTAAAATTAAGTTTAGGGGGGTGCATAAAGTAAAGCAAAGGGGTGAAAATAGCAAACCCGTTTCTGGGAAGCTAGGCCCAAGGCCCAGTGGTCTTCTCTTTCTCACTAAACAAAAAAAGAATTAAAGAAAGAAAAATAAAAATAAAAATAAATTGATAGAGACGGGACAAATGGTGGGGGCCATGCGGCTGCTGGCCTATCCGGCCGCGCCACGTGGCCTGGAGAAAGCTTTCTCCTTCACTGAATTCCGTGCGAGCCAATCATTGGCGGCGGTTAATCATTTGCGTCAAGGAATGTTTCCTCGTGAAAACTTACTGTTTTTGAGCTTTTCTTTGGCCTAGAATTTCCAAGCCTTCCCTTTGCCACTTTGTGCTTCAACCCTTTAACTCACTTGCTTTGCTAAGATTTGAAGGTGTTTTTTGAGTTTCTGGAGATGAGAGATGAATGTTTGAAGAAGGAATTTCCAGTTTTGGTGAAGATTTGAGTAAAATTGAATTTTTGAAGAATGATGATTTTTGAGCGTTTTTTCTTGCCTCGAATTTGTGCCTCCTTTTTTCTAGGGTTGGCAGCTGCGCAAATTGCCTCTTTAAATAGGGTAGGATTAGGTTTTGATGAGGGTAAGAGTGTTGAGTAAGAAAGGATAGAAGAGGGAAATCAATTTGTGATATTTTTGCATTTTTTTGTCCTTTTTATCTTGTCTTTATTTTTGAGTGGTGAGATGGAGAAGAGTGGAACATTCTAGTGATGAGGTGAGGTGGAAGTGAGTAGAGATTTTGATGGTTATTTCTTTTGATGGTTATTTATTTCTTTTTATAAAATATAACATTTTTGAATTTTGAATTAAAAATAAAAATAAAAAACACAATGATTATGAGAAAAATGTAAATTATAAAAAGAAAGAATTTATTGACATTTTTGCAAAATGTTGAATTTTTTGGGTCAAAGATTGACTTTTTAGGTCAAAGGTTGACTTTTGATGAATTTTTCTAAAAAATGCAAAATGACGGCAAAAGGGTAAAAATGGAAAAAGATGATAATAGCATGGGGTAAATTTAGGGTATGACAGCATCTACGCCATTGGTATGCATAATTCTATATTCTTGTAATGTATTTAATATATAATTAGTAGCATAGAAACCTTAGGGTAGGAGGAGCGATGAACTCCCCAATGAATGCTTGAGATATATATCTAGTACAATAAATAATAGGGCTGGCCTCTAGAGACGACAACATCCGACATTGCTTATGCCACCCTGCAAAGACGGAAACACTAGACACTGCTCGCGACAACCTGTAGAGACTGGAACAGCTGACACTAGGTCGTTAGTGGCTAGGATTAATATGCGATCATGACTATTATAGATTGGCTCGACGCATGGCTAGGGTACTTAACAACATGAAATTAGGCTGTCGTGAGTGTCCTAGTTATTCGGAAGTCCATAGCGGTCTATAGTATTTAGGGTAGTTTAATAGCTATCAATAAAGATGACTAATCGCTGGACAATTAGAAGTTACTGAAAACATTTTGGATATGTGCCAGGTATCAAGTAGGACTAGGGGAGGGAATCGATCTGACTAGTCTTCCTCACATCTCTGACTTAACTATCTTTACTTTTCTTCAAGGCATTACGCTATTTTCAAAACAAAACCTTTTTCAAAACCAAAGCGAATACAAACTACCGAACTTAAATAAAACTAGTCGTATTTGACACGATCCCTGTGAATACGAACTCATTTTAGACACCTAGAGTGTGAATTATTACTTGATGACTGACTGATTCACTTGCCAGATCGTAGTCAGTTACCTAACACACCCTTTATCTTTTATCTTATAAGTTAAAAGCTCTGTTTGGTAATCGTTTTTAAAAAAGAGCTTATAGCTTATTTTACTAGCTTATGATTTATTTTTCAAATGTTATTTCAAGTAGCTTATGAGCTTATTGCTTATCATTTTTTCTTCTAATTTTACCCCTATCATCTTACTTAAAAAAAATTAAATATTAATTAAACATATCTTTTTTATGTCATTTCATACTTATTAGCTAGTTCAACCTATAATTTTATCAAACACTACAAATTCAATCGGCTAGTTTATTTGTTATAAACTAGAAGTTAGCTTATAAGTTATCCGCTATTAGGGGTGACAAAATGAGCCGAGCCCTCCGACCCAACCCGTTTGACCCGCCATTTGGAGCGTGCCAGAATGAGGTTTTCGGCTCTGTGCCATAGCGGTCTATTATGTGTTTTTAAAAAATATTTTTTGTCATTCTCTTTGATAATGTTTAATAATTTTGTATTTAATTTAGTAATTCCAAATGTAAAATAAATAAAAATAGCGGGCCGCTGCGCCAACCCGCCAATAAACAAGGCAGAAATGAGATTTGAGCCAAAACATCTAAATTGACCCGGTCAGCCTCATTTTTTAGCAGAGTTAAATGGTCGGGTCTAAACAAGTAGGCCAATCCACTTTGTCGTTCTTATCCACTATAAATTAGTTTATCAGTTATTTATTTCGTAACTAAAGAAACACATGGAAATCTTAAATACACGTGCAATTTAGTTAGTTAGATGAAAAGAAGAGACCCGTGGCACAGCGTACTTCACAAAGCAAATTCCCCACATTACCCTCTCCTCCAACAATAAACAAAACAAAACAAAATCACACAGAGCAAGATCTTCTCTCTCACTCACTTCCAAAATCATCACCACCAAAAAAATCCAAACACACTACTTACTGGTTTCTTCACAAGGCAATGCCTTGCTCTTCCATTACTTCTACTGCAACCGCTACCGATAACACCACCACCACCACCAAAAACAACGATGCTTCTTCTCTTCTCGATTTCAAACTGAACGAATCTACCTTTTTAGCTTCACTCATGCCGAAGAAAGAAATCGGAGTTAATCGATTCCTTGATTCTAACCCTAATTACGATGGTCGTGGTGCTTTAATCGCTATTTTCGGTACTATTTTTACTTCTCAGTTGACTTTCACTCTTTTATTTATCGCTTGCTCAAATTATTACTATTAATCTCAATTTAACCAACCAAACATTTACTGATTGTTTGGATTAACTAATTTATTTATTGCATGTTTAACATGATCACATTATGAAGCACTGGCAGTCATATAGTTCATGTAATCATCATAAATTGTATTCTAATGCGTTATGCTGTAATTGTTTTTGATTAGTGGTTCATATTACATATTTGTCCAATCATTGTATCTGGTATTTGCATGTGAACAGATTCTGGTGTAGACCCTGCTGTTGATGGATTACAGGTTACCTCAGATGGGAAACCAAAAATTCTTGATGTCATTGATTGGTAAACAGAAAGCTACTTCATGTTGAATTTTTAGCTGATAATCGTTTTTAGTTGTACTTGATTTTCTGATAATGACACTATACCTTTTCTTTATTCAGTACCGGGAGTGGTGATATTGATACCTCAAAGGTCGTGAAGGCTGATAAAGATGGTCATATTTCTGGGGCATCAGGTTAGTTCTAGAAAATATCAAGTAGGATGTAAATGCAAATCATTGTAGTTTAGAAAGAAATAGAGGAATGCTATTATGTTTATTCCTCAGCCTTTGGCTGGTTTAATAGAGAGAATACAGTTAATATTAATCCTTGAATCAAGGAGAAATTTGAGGAAAAAATTGAAAAAACTAGAAACAATAATTTTAAATGAGAGAAACTCATATGGATTCTCCAATACCTCCCTCAAGTTGGTGCATAGATATCTATCATGTCCAACTTGCTTATCAAATGCTCAAAGACGGGTCTTGCCAAGCTTTTGGTTAAGATATCTGCAGTTTGTTGACTAGAGGTCACAAATGGTAGACATATGATTCCGGCATATAATTGTCCCTCTATGAAATGGTGGTCAATTTCAATATGCTTGGTTCTGTTATGCTGAGCTGGTTTGTGAACATTGCTAATGGCTGCTATACTATCATAATATAATTTCAATGGAAGCTCAATTTTTTATTTTACTTTACAAAATAACAAAAATAAAAAATATTTTGAAACCGTTATATTTGGGAACACCATCCTTCCTCTATTGTCCTGACGAAAATAATATCAGAAAACACTCTTCCAGACAGTTTATTTATTTTTGTTTTCGGAACAACAACCAAACAAGCAAGCTCTAGAGTTTTCTTCTTTCAACTAGTGCTACTATGAAGTATTTATTTATTTTCTTTTTATTTTCCCTTCGAGTATATTTTTGTATCTTAGCTTGCACATCTCCTTACTTTTGTGTTTGTTTCTTCCTTGTTTTCCCTTGTTGTTCATGAAAAATTATTAACAGGGGCATCTTTGGTTATCAATACTTCATGGAAAAATCCTTCTGGTGAATGGCACGTAGGTTATAAATTGGTTTATGAGCTCTTTACAGAAGATTTGACCTCTCGTTTGAAGGTGGCATTACAGTTCTATGAAATGTTTTTGTTCTCTTTAGGACTCTTACCTATGGCTAGTAGATCTAATTTCCATTTTCTTCTCCTGAATTTTTGATTGGCAGAAAGAAAGAAAGAAAAAATGGGATGAGAAAAATCAGGAGGAAATTGCGAGGGCTGTAAAACAACTTGATGATTTTGATAAGGTTCTTTGTAAAATTTGATTGATTGTTAAATATTCCAAAATCATATATTGTCAATTAAGTACTCATTACTCTTTTTAATATTTTATGTAGTAAGCATATTACAGGGACAAGCTGTTCACATGTTCTCGTTTTTATTATTGCATTTTCTTATTGTAGTATGTTAATTCATGTCCTGTTGTATGTGCATGCATTAATTAATTCTGTTTTCAAGAAAGAGCATGAATTTTCTCCTTTTGTATTCCTGCCTGTTGTATTTGTTGTATTTTCTGTACATTCTTTTCGGAAGTACAGTAGTATGTTATACGCTCTTATGAACAGAAGAGAAGGAAAGAATAAAAAGATTGAATGGAGCCTAAGAATATGAATGTTGCTGAGAAGGGAAAGATATGAGAGACATGTTGAATTACATAGAATATACACAGAAAGTCATAAATGCATGGGTTTTTGTACTTCACTTTTTTAAATTTAATTAGCAGGTCAAGTTGCATTTAATACTCCTAATTTTGTAAATACTACCACGTCTTCTAGATTTGACATAGTTGTTTTGTTTGCATTTTGTTATATTTGCTTCTGCTTATTCCATGTAACTCAAACCATCATGCATTTTGTAGAAACACATCAAAGTTGAGGATGGAAAACTTAAGAGGGTTCGTGAAGATCTGCAACATAGGCTTGATGTTCTGAGGAAGCAATCTGAGGTGGGTGTTGATCATGTCACATTACTTTGTTGCTCTTTGGTTATTGCTGTTTTTCCAGTCCTTGAAATTGGAATTGAGTAGTTTATTCCAATTTATTATTCCTTATAGAACTCAACTCTAAGGAGTGCAAATGTGCAATCATGATATTGAGAAAATGGTCCATGCTAGGAAATAATGTTGTAAAATCATTTCATGTCCTCTCAGAAACAATGAAATTCATGTGGATTTGTCTATCCGACTCTTATGCTGAACACTCAAACTACGGCATTTATGCTTGTGTTTGTGCACTACTAGTTACAACACCCGTGCATTGCACGGGCTCCTGAAATTTAGTCCTACAATTGACTCAAACATTATTGTCATTGTTTGAATTTATTTTTGTTGGGTTATTTTGATTTAGTACTAAAATTATAAATTATAGAAAATTATATTCCATACAGTGAATGTTATTTGAAAACTGTTTTTAGCATATCAATATAAGCTATTTGGTTGTAAACACATTATTTTATATTCTATGTGAGGTGCATTTTTAGAGTGTGTAAAAACTCAGAACATAATACCATGTGATATACTAACACATAATAATATAAATTAAATTACACCACGAATGACAAACACACATATCTTAATACATTGTCATTGTCATAAACAAATAGGGGAACTAATGACCATGACTAAATACGAGATAATCTTGATAATCATAATTGAATACACCTATTACATCTCACAAAAAACTAATTGAAAATATTATAAGCTAGGATAATTCAAGATAGAATGCAACGGATGAAATGCCACCAAAATATTCATTAGTCCTGTAGAGCTTCCAATTTCCTGTAAAAAATAACACAACTTTTAGGTAATAATTAAAGGAAAACATTGTTAAAAAAACATAAATAATTTTACTTATAAGAATTATAATAATAATAATAATAATAATAATAAAAATAAAAATCACATTTGTCAAGAATTAAACAAAAACCTAACATTATTTAATACCTTAATTCACTGTGGAATGGTTGTACTAATGAAACACCTATAGATGTTAAAAACCTTCAGGAAATACAACATTGCGAGTGGTGTTGCAAGGTTTTCCCTCGTCATCCAAAATTAACATCTTCAAATCTTTTGTGGTGGTAACTCTAGAAATTGCAACATGAACTTGACCGAGTGTAGAAACAGACCAAGGTAAATACTATCCAACTTTTGAAAGAGAATGTCCTTGAGACTTGTTTATAGTCATTGCAAAACATAAGCATACATGAAATTGTCTTCGCTGAAACTTAAAAGGTAAGCCAGAATCTTTGGGTACCATATCAATTTTAGGAATAACTACCTTATCACCAAAAAATTTTCCATCTATAACAGTAGCTGTTATAAAGTGCTTTCCTAGATGATCTACCTGCATCCTTGTACCATTAGACAGTCCTTTTGTGTGATCTAAATTCCTTAGCAGCATGATAGGAACACCAACTTTTAATGTCAAACGGTGATTTGGTATAGCGGAAGACTTAATATCATTTAAAAGTTGTGGTTTAAATCACCTTGAAGTTTATGTTCCTCATCAAACTTGAAAGGTGTATGTGTATCTGCACTTAAATATTCCTTGGACTCACAAGGTAATAAAGAGAATACAAAATCATTTATAATGATGCTCAAAGTTTAATACAAAGATTACATCTCAAGATATACACTATTTTTTATCAAAGCAAGAAATTAACTTTACAATGCTAATCTTCATTGTTTTGAAATATAATTATCATTAAAATATTTCTAACACTTACATATGTATTCCCTAATATTTGAAAAATAAATTAACTGTACAACGCTAATCTTCACTGATTTGAAGAAAACTACCAATTTACAATCTTAATTTAAAAATGATAGTCTACAATTACAAAAGTAGATTTATAGAAAATATAAATCAAAAAAATTATTTGAAAACCAAATGAGAACGGCCGATTTACTCTTATGCATAAATACAAAACAAAAACAGAGAGATAAGAGATTTTTAAGAGGAAATCCATTTTCCATCAAAACATGATGCTACTGCCTTATCAAAGAAGTTATGAAGATGTAGAAGAGAAGTTGGGGATTTAGGTTTGCTTTGTTGGAGGCCGATTTACTCTTCTAAAGAGAGTAAAATTGAATCTCAGAATGAAAGCGAGTTTTGAGAGATATAAAATATGAGAGATAAAGAATGAGAAATATTATGTGACAAATTTAAAATGATTAATGTAAATTAGCAGAGTAATTCAACTAAAATTTATATCAGCATAAAATACTTAATGTCCAAAAGCTAGAAAATAAGCAAAAAAGAAGAAGACTCACATTTGAAGAGAAGATCATTAATGGTGGCAAAAAAGACTGGTGTGGTGATTATGTCGAAGCAGTTCTGAACCAAAAACAAACGTAAGGAAAACAAAGAAACTCCAAACATAAGAGGATAAAATGGAACTGTCACACAGAGGATGGTGATAATCCTCCCTCTCCATTTTCTTTATTGTCATGTGCTTGTCCAACCTTTTGAACTCTTTCCTCAGGATAACAAACTGGGAAAAAATATTGCAAAGGTAAAGTAAATATTTTATTAAAAAAATAACAAAGCACCATGAAGCAAAAGTTGACAACAAAAGACAAAATACATACAGAAAGATCCCAAAACACAAATCAAAAGCTAGAGAAACAATCAATGAAGCGCAGCACCACCAAATTAAAATAACAGACTAAGAGTTGCTTGCAGCCAAAATGCATATCAGTATGATAGAGTAGAGCGTCTCATGATGTTGAACCAGACCGCACTGATGCGCTAACTTCTCATCAGGAAAATAGTGAGATTGAGGTATACACTAAGCCATGAAAACACCAAAGCAAATCTATTCTAATCAAGGGCAAGCTCAAACAATCTTAAAATAATCATCCCTAATTAACCACAATTAAAGAGGGATAATAATTCATGACACAACTATGCTCAACAAAGAACTTGTGAACAATGTATACTAATTCAAACCCCATCCAAAAGTTATAATTAAACCAAAACCAAAACAAAAAAATTCATTTTCATAAAAAACTACATGGCAAATTTATCATGGCATATGTGTGTGTGTGCGCGCAATTCAATATACTGATCACTTTTCTCACAGGTCTTTAAAATATAAATGACTAATGCAAATACTTAAAACAATGCTTCAAAAGTAAAAGTATCAAATAAAATGAAGTTAAATCTTGAAAACCATTTACTAATGGCCTTTACAGGTGTTTATGAATTGGAACAGATAGACGATATGCCAATTTCTTGAGGTTTGTAGCTACACATTCTTACTCAAAATTGATCATGTTACATAAAACCAATTGAATTGTGAGACGTCAGACCAACATGTTTCCACTTAGAAGCATATAAACAAATGAAAAGAATATGTTGTTCTTGTGACTTGCAAACTAAACACATATTGGTTTGGCAATTTTATGCAATTTTCTTGTAAATAATTCAACAAATATGTATGAATAGCTACTGATAAGTGTCATTAGCAAACCTAGGGAAGTATACTAATATTTTTTAGTTACCAAGAGGAAGAAAGTATATGGATATATACTTTTGAACTTTCAGGTTACTTTAATCTAATGAGAATAAAAATCACAATTTTTATTTATAGTTAATTTTATATGAATTAAAGATCTATATAATTGATGTACAGTAAGAAACTAATAGGAGTTGGACTCAACTTGTTTCTCTCAATGTGGTCATATAAATTAAACGCGGTCATGGTAAGTAAGTAATTACCTCCTTTAGCAACTATACCTTGAACATTAGTAGAGAGTAAACACAACCTGCACAAATATAATCTTGTACCCACAAGATGTTTAAGCAACCTAGAAACTTCCATCTGCATATGAATTAGAAGCATTTCAGAAAAGAAAAATCATGTTAGTTTGCTCCATTTACTACACCTCATTTGAAGAAAATTCAGAACATTCAAAAGCCAAATGGTAGTGGAAATAAAAACTCGGAAATTAGATGAACGAAGACCATTAGTAATGCTCAAAATAATACCATTAATATGAACAGAGACTATTGAAAAATGTTCTGGTAAAGCAAAATTGCAGGGAACAAAGATCATTAGCAGACAACTACCATATTATTGATAATTAAAAATGCTCAAAATATATCAACATCCTCTGATTTTGTCCAAAGGAGGATCGATGTGTGTCCTCCTGCATAGGAAAATAAATCATCAAACCATTGTTTGATCTTGAACAAAAGAACCAATAACTAAAAAAACCTAAATGAGTGGTACCTTGAGATAATAAAAAGAAAATGAAGATCCCAAATTATGTTGTAGAACAGAACAATGTTATGTGTATATCTATTTCTAACGAGTTTGTTTCTGCATTATTTCAAATCGATAATTAAATTTTCACTAAAATAAACTATCTAAAAAATAAAGAATGTAAAAATCATCAACTTCATTAAACTAATCTAATCAATCAAAATTGCATATTTCTAAAAGATGTTTCAATATAAAAGTAGACATGAATATCTTATCATAATCATAATCATATAACATATCCAAAATCCCTTAAAGCTAAGTTTTATTGACCAAATAAAGGCTATAGTACATGGTTTAAAATTCAGGTGAGTATGTCTCTATTCCACTCTGCAAACAAAACCCCCCAAAATAGAGAACATATAAGATGATATCAAATAAAAAGAAAAGGAAAAGTAAGCATAATATAAGTTGCCATGAATCATTTAAATACAAAAAGTAGGCTACGAGACAATGTAGAGAAATAGAAAGTACCGTCAAATGGGTTCTGGGACAACAACTTGAGCTTAAATTACCTACAAACAGGCCATGAATCATTTAAATAAATAAAAAATGAAAGAAAAGAAAATCCAGAAAAACGATCGAAGAAAATTAGGTATTTCAAAGAAGAAAGAAACTGAAATTACCGTTGGTCTTGAAACATGTCGGAGGATTTGATTGAGAGAACCTAATTTGCAAACATAAATAGAAAATTAAACATACAGGAATTGAAGATAGTATCAATCAAATATATAACTATCAATTTTAACTGACCGCATAAGCATCCCGATTTTGTGTTTTGTCTGGGTTCCGCCATTTCCGATAACATGTTTCATCGAAAGAAAGTAACTCAAAGGTTGAAAGAGAGGTCCAGAGAAAGGATAGCGAGGGAGAATTGCAATGAGAAGATTTTTGAATTTGAATGTCCAAAGGAATGTGTATGGAGAAGGATGAGAGAATCTTTACAACTGTTGTTTGATTCCTTATGTTTGAAATTGGAATCAAAAGAACTGGAATTGTGCAGTTGAAAAGGGGGAGATGGAGTGCGACGGGTCTTGTTTCTTTCTTCCGTGTTTCTGCACTTTGCAGCATGTGAGGGAAGAGGAATCGCTTGACTTGCAGAAAGTGAAGGGAAAGGTATCGCGTTTGCAGATTGGAAAGAGAAAAGGAATCGTTTTTTTATTTTGATAAAGTTGACCTTGAAAACATGAGAAAGGAATCTGATTCCTTCTGCATAGGGAAATCGGGTAGATTACTTTGTGGGCCCGGTCAAGAAAGGCCCAAACACCAAAACCTTTCTTGCTTTTGCTTGCAAATGTTGAAAGCTAAAAATGGCTAAATTTTTGGAATCTTATGAAAAGGAATATATTATGTGGATGGCCTAAGAGATTGACACTTGTCAAAATCGACCCTAAGTGCATATTGTATGTGTCTAGTATTAAGATTCCCAAATTTTGTCAATTGAAATTCCTTACTTTGAAAAGTGAATGCTGTTTGTTCCAGAGCTATGACGATAAAGGACCCGTTGTAGATGCTGTTGTCTGGCACGATGGGGAGGTCTGGAGGGCTGCTCTTGACACACAGAGTCTTGAAGATGATCCGGATTCTGGATTGCTTGCTAATTTTGTGCCTTTAACTAATTATAGGTACACTTTGTTTCTTGTTTTAATTTGTTTTTATGAATATCTATTTGTTGTAGCTTTTGTGCAGAGATGTCTATTGAAATCGATAGATACTTACTAAGTATTACTTAGTCTTGGCAACATATTTTCAAGCCTAACAAAATTTTACTTCACCTGTCACTACATACAGCCCCTGATTTGAAAACCATATTGTCCTATTGATTCATAACGTGGTTTCTTGATTCATTTCTTCTGCAATAAAATGCTACTGTAAAGGTTGTATATATGAAAATGTATGCCAATGGGAATCAGTTTCATTGAATTGGCGCCTTAGTGAGTTGTTCTTCTTGTGTTTCTTGATAATATTTATATTGAACAGATTTGTTTATTTGTTTTATGGTTGTACAATGTACAATCGTATGGTTGTACAGATTTGTCTATATATTTGGTCTCCCTACTCTGCTTTTATAGATTTCTATACTGTTTTGTGTATAACTGAATAAAATCACATATATGATGTTATTATTTGCTTGGAAAAGAGCAGCTGAAAATTAGACACGTAGAGCTCAGTTATTACCTATCTTTTTCATAATTGAGATATTCCTATATAATTCAACGTTGAAGAAATTTTATATGGTCTAGATATTAAATTGATTACCATTTTATTCCGTTAAGTATGGTATAATTTTATTCCATTTTAATGCTAACTATGGCATCCTTTTATTTCAGGATTGAGAGGAAATTTGGCGTCTTCAGCAAATTAGATGCTTGTACTTTTGTTACTAATATCTATAATAATGGGAATGTTTTAAGTGTTGTAACAGACTGTTCTCCCCATGCCACCCATGTTGCTGGTATAGCTGCAGCTTTCCACCCGACGGTACTGATATATAATTTGATCTGTGCTTTGAAATTCATATGAGGGATAGTATACCTATTCATACATGATATTGTTTTTAGGAGCCTTTGTTGAATGGAGTTGCACCTGGAGCACAATTAATATCTTGTAAAATTGGGGATTCCCGCTTAGGTTCAATGGAAACCGGAACTGGTTTGATTCGGGCACTGATAGCTGCTGTGGAGGTGCATAAAATGTTTTTGTTTTTTTGTAGTCTTCTGCTGATTATACTTGATATTCCAATAAGTAATATTTGATTTTCCTTTTGCCTTTTATATTTGTGTTTGCCAAACTTTGTTAAAAGATCTCTCGTCCCCTCCCCTCTTTTGAACCAGACATATAAATAATTAAAAGATCTCTCCTCCCGTCCCCTTCCCTCCCCTCCCCTCCCTCTCACTAAAATCCCTCCCCTCCCATCCTCTCTTTTGAACCAAACAGACCCTTAATGTGTGGTATGAGTAAGACCTATAGGGATATGACTATTGCGTGTTTCTTTTTCAGCATAAATGCGATCTTATTAATATGAGTTATGGTGAAGCAACTTTACTGCCTGACTATGGACGCTTTGTTGACCTTGTGAATGAGGTATTTTCTTGGGATGTTGATTTCAACTGCACACTTTATATGTGTGTGTGTGTATATATATTCTTTTTCTATTTTCTAATTATAGAGGTTTTGGTTGTTCTACATCTAGGCGGTGAACAAGCATCGTCTGATATTTGTGAGCAGCGCTGGTAATAGTGGTCCAGCATTGACCACTGTTGGTGCACCGGGTGGTACATCTTCGAGTATCATCGGTGTTGGTGCATATGTTTCTCCTGCAATGGCTGCCGGTGCTCATTGTGTTGTTGAACCTCCATCAGAGGGGCTTGAATACACTTGGTATATTTTTTTATACCTTTTATCCTTAATTTTTTAATTGTAATTTGCGATATTAGCATTGTATGATTGATTGGATTAACTTGCAGGTCTAGCCGAGGGCCAACAGCTGATGGAGATCTTGGGGTCTGTATAAGTGCTCCTGGTGGCGCTGTTGCTCCTGTTCCTAAGTGGACTCTTCAACGGCGCATGCTCATGAACGGGACATCCATGGCATCACCATCAGCCTGTGGAGGAACTGCATTGCTCATAAGTGCAATGAAGGTTTTCGGTTGCATTCCTTTTGCAGCATAATTTATTTGATTGGTACTACTTTGCTCACATATTTATGATTTTCTAATTTTCTGATGTGAATGTTCCCCTCGCAGGCTGAGGGAATTCCCGTGAGTCCATATAGTGTGAGGAAGGCCCTTGAGAATACCTCAGTTCCCATAGGTGATTTACCTGAAGATAAATTATCCACCGGACAAGGGCTTATGCAAGTTGACAAGTTAGATAATTAATCACTCTTTACTTTCAGAGGAACTTAGTAAAAATAATAATTTTATAAGATTCATATTGACTTAAATCATATACTCTACGACAGGGCTTTTGAATATATACAGAAGTGTCAAAATTTTCCATGTGTTCAGTATCAGATAAATATCCAGCAAACTGGAAAAACAAGTGAGTTTACATTCTACCATGGATATTTAACCTTTCCGTTCTATGTAACCAAGGAAAGGATTTATTATGTTTCTCTGTTGGCTTTTCCTTATATTTGTAATTGTAGAAAGTACAGTATGTTAATAATAAATTTGAGATACTGAGATTTCAAACCATTCACGCTCCTTCACTTGATAACAATTTTTTTTTGGGGTACATGTTATCAGAGCCTCTATAATCATGCATGGGATACATATTATCAGAGCTTCTATAATCATGCAGTCTTGAGTTTTGCTCGCATTCTTTCAATAAAAAATGTTAAATTTCAGCACATGGTAGTTGGTCCTTTGTGCGTTGCCCATGTTTCAAGCCCAAAAGGATCTTTCATGAAAGGTGTATTACACAAGTTGGTTCATGACAAGTTACAACCCATTAAGTTAGATTGCAAACATTGAATTATGAACAATGAAATTTTTGCCCAATAAGAATGTGAGTTTGTATGTAGCTAATATAAATGAACTTTGTCGTGTTTGTGAAAAGGATAGATGGTTCGCATCTCCCCTGACAGGGATGGCAACAGCCTTTGGGCTTTCCTGTAACACACCTCGGTTAAGGCTATCCATCTGTTTGAGGTTGGATCTATAACCAATTTTTTAGTCCACAAATCCAGCGCAACCGGAAAAAATACCGAAATTGTTAGGTCGGACACCGTGACCGGGGTTCGAACCCCGGCTTCACTTGTGTTTGTGAGTTTCCTATGACTATTGCTATTTCGTCTATCTACAAAAAAAAAGAAGAAACCGAAATGAACTTTGTCCTGCCTTGAGTAGAGTTTGAACTTCCTTTCTTCAGTCTAAAATTAGTAATGAAGTTATATTGTTACCAATGTTGTAAAACTCAGTAGATTATGTCTAGGTTTTCACTAGCACAGAGTAGCGCCGCGATTGCGCCGTTGAAGTGCAGAAAAGGGGCTGGTTGCTTGTTGTGTCCTTAAGCTAGATTTAGGGAGAAAAAGGCAACATTTGGGTCCTTAAAGCCCACTGCAGAAAATATATAATTTAAGACTTTTAAAATAAAATAATAGTAGTAGTAATACAATAACAAAATAACTTAATAGAAACTTACATCCTTTATATGATTGCTGAATGCAGGTCCTTCATCACGAGGCATCTACCTGAGGGAGCCTAGTGTTTGTCGGCAGACTACTGAGGTGAGATCATTCATAAATTTGGTGTGCAACACTTCATTGATGATGATGATTATTGAGTCAGGAGTTTCAAAACTTGTAAATGATTGAGTCAGAAAATCATTTACTAATGTCTTGAATCCAATCTTGGTTAACCAGTACAGAGATCAAATCAAATAATGACAAATTAAAGACTGAATAATCCTATACAAGTTTACAATCCTTGCTAAGATATTGATGAAGGAACTCTAACCGAAAAACTTCTGTTGTTAAAATTTGACGAGGGGTTATAACTTATATGATGAAATTTGATAACTCCTATTAGTGAGATAGTTTGGAAAATTATATTATATTTAGAGCTTAGATCTTTGAAGTGGTATAGAAAGATGGAAATAGCCAGAGAAAATGTGAAGAATTGTAGTATGAGACACATTGAATCTGGTGAATACTGCATCTAATTTAGACAAATGATTAGAAAATAGTGGATTGTTTTATTAGACCTCTGCTTTCCAACTGTATTTAATTATATTCAGTTCGCCAATTAATTTGGTTGCGTATCCTGAAATACATTTTGAACTTTTGACCCAGATATTGGTTCACTTTAAGTGCCTTTCTGGTTGGCTTCTGTTTTGTATCACATCCCAATCATTTTAATTTTATTACATACCAGTAAATTTTTATGAGTCCTCTTTTTTGAAACGGTTGCTCTTTAAGTTGTGGTTGTACTTATTCACAGTGGACAGTGAAAGTTAATCCAAAGTTTCATGAAGATGCCAGCAACTTTGAGGATAAGATTCCTTTTGAGGAATGCATTGAGTTACATTCTACTGAAAAGACTGTTGTGAAGACCCCTGACTATCTATTGCTCACTCATAATGGTCGCACCTTCAAGTTAGTTTACGTTTCTTCACTTTTTTTCTTTCTTTCATGCTTATATATTTTCATACGCAAGATAGTCAAAATCAATATTTTACATAGGACTGGGAAAGGGATTCGAGGACCTGTATCGCATAATATAAGTAAAATATAGGATTAAATATGTTTTTTGTCCCTATAAAGATACAAATTTTTGTTTTTAGTCTCCGAGTATCTTTTAAACTTTGACCACATATTTTTTGCTACAATTTTAGTTCATGCTTTTAAAATATACACCTGTCTAACGGAAGTACATACGGCAAGTGCCACGTGGTTGTTTTGGATGACCGGACATTGCCAAGACCTTAAAATATCATTAACTTAACAATTTAACCATTTAATCTTTAATTTGGAGTTATCAATAAATTAATAAACATTAAATATAATTGAAGATTAAAGGGTTAAGTTAATGATATTTTAAGGTCTCAACTCTCAACAATGCCTCATCATAAAAAAAGTCACGACACATGTGACATAGACTTCCGTTAGACAGGTGTACTATAGTTTAAAGCAAGGACTACAATTGTTAATAAAATGTATGTGTGGGACAAAAGTTTAATGGAATTTTTTGTAGCAACTTAAAACGAAAATTGGTATATTTATTGGGATGAAAACATATTTAACCCTAAAATATACTTCAAGTAAAAATGTAGATATTTATTACATTAGTGATTACGAAAAAATAATTTTTTTTCCTATAAGGGAATATGTCAAACAACTGTTCACTTCACAAATCATAAACAAGGAAGGAATCTGAGGGAGTCTGTTACTAGCTGCACCATATTTCTAATTACTGAAAAAAAAATACTAGATTGGCAATCACACCCCCTATATTTCTAATTACTAAAATAAAGTTCTAGAATGCTAATCACCCCCCCCATAGATTCCTAATTTCTAGATTGCAAAATTATGTACTGCGAAATGTAGAAAATATGAGCAATCCGTAACTGTTGAGCGTCAGTTGATTATTTGTATCCCACATTCAGTTAGTGTTGAGCAAGTTGAAGTTCGTGGGCTTAATACATATACTAGATTCTCAATACCACCAGCATGATCATCACAGGATCAACCTTTCTGTTTCCAAATGAGAAATTTTCTGTCATTTTCTTAGTGATAATACTGTAGGAGAACTACGACATAGCAGCACTTGTCGAAACTGGATTTGCAGGCGAAAGAGGTATTTTTGACGGTGGAACTGGTGCTGCGCTGCCTGAGTCTTGCAGTTGTGGTGATAGCGATTATGGTGGCTGAAAATTGTGCAACTCATCTGGTAATGGAGAATAAGGAGTAGTAAGATTAGAGGCCGTCATTAAGCTTCAGAAGCTCTAGATACCCTGAAAGTATCTGGTCTAGGGTTAGTAGATTGAAAATAGAGAGAAAATTGAATCTGAAATGATAGTTCTAATAGAGTAATCAATAGTTTAGAATAATCAGTAGTTTACATATTGTAACTTGAATGTAATCTGTTATAGTTTGTTATAACAGAATGCTGACTAAGCATGCTGACTCAGCACATAATACAAGGATCTAGACTCTTCTATTATGTGCTGAGTCAGCATGCTTAGTCAGCATTCTGTTATAGCAAACTATAACAGATTACATTCAAGTTACAATATGTAAACTACTGATTATTCTAAACTATTGATTACTCTATTAAGTTCTGTTCTGTGTATTGGCAGTATGACACTGAGAAATAGAACTCAGGTATTCATAGTACAGGGTAGTTACACAAGAGATTAGTTATGAGATGTTTACAGCTGCCAACAGCTTTAACAGACTCCTGCAGTAGCTATGCACATAGTAGAGTATTGCTAGGACAGAAGCTATGCATACTCTTAACATATCTACAACAATGAAATATAATGTCAGTAATTAATTCTTCAAGTAAAACAGCCCGAATTAACTGTTAGTCGCTCATTACCAGTTCTAGCTTTAACCCATCAGAAATCCTAACCAAACCATAGAGAAAACACTAAGGTGAAAGTAATTCCCACGATTCTAAACTAAAAATACAATATCTTCATTATGACATCATCCATGAGGGTGCGTTAACTAGGCAGAACTAAAACAAAATAAGTGTGTCTATTGCTACCGAGTTTTTGTTAAATGATTTTAATTTGTAGTTTTATTTTTTAATGACTTACAAATTGTTTTCATCCTCTCTCAGTGTAGTTGTGGATCCTTCCAATCTATCTGATGGTCTTCACTACTATGAAGTCTATGGTATTGACTGCAAAGCACCATGGCGTGGTCCTATATTCAGAATTCCTATTACCATAACAAAGGCCAAGGCTGTAACTAACCAGCCTCAGCAAGTTTTATTTTCAAATATGTTATTCCAGCCAGGTTTGCATTAGTCCATTAAGTTAATCTCCTACGTTCTTCTGGCATCCTACTACTAAGATTTAAACTGGGCTACATGTAATGAATTCCAACCAAAACATTAGAGTGAATGCAAGTATTTACAAGTGTCCTATACATACGCCCAGTCATACTTATCTTTGTCCAAATGCAAACATGCAAGTGCATAATACGGAGTCTAACACTTTCAGTTATTTCTTTATATTTTTTCTATTTCAATAGGTCATATAGAAAGGAGATATATAGAAGTGCCACATGGTGCATCTTGGGTCGACGTATCAATTAAAGCATCAGGGTTTGACACACCTCGGAAATTTTATTTGGATGCTGTTCAGGTAAAATTTGCAGCTTGAAACGTTTGTTTGATTGTGGGGTCGATTTTGACACGATTTCTATGTCCAGTTGTGCCCATTGGAAAGACCTCTGAAATGGGAAAAGGTGGTAAATTTTGCTTCGTCAGGTGCCAAAAGCTTTTCCTTTAAGGTAATAAGTGGTCAGACATTGGAAGTAGTCATTTCTCAGTTTTGGTCAAGCGGCATAGGGAGTCATGAGACCGCCAGTGTGGATTTTGAGGTAACAGAATTATTATTAAGATAAACTTGTTTTTCCCACCTGATACTTGGACAGACTGTGTTGTTTCTTATAAATAACTGAAATTTTTAAATGATAGTTAACGAACCGGTGGGAACCGGTCATTTATTTTTATGGAAACACTTGAAAATATGAGTTTCCAACAGCCAGTTTTGAACCGTTAACCTTTGCGTTCAAAGTAGAGGCACACTTCCACTGTGCTAATGCGTTTACTTGTATACTTTTTACTTTGTATTCTATATTACATATATTCTTGTATTGAAAACAAACTCCCTCACATATGTTGATCTTTTTCAAAAGCACTATCAGTTTTAATTTTCTTAATTTTTTCGATAGACTTTAAATTTTGTTTATTGTTTGCATGTTGTTGATTTAATTCTTCATCTCCCATTTGAACTTATAATAATAACTAATGTTTCTTTGGTAAAAAAATAGAACACTGATTTAAACAATAGAACACTTCACGGATTGTAATTAACATGCAGAAATGAATGGACAGGTCATAAACACGATTTTGTCCTTCCTCATAGGCTAGTACTTCTGTAACTGTCCTTATATATCGTTGCAGCCTCTGAAAAAAGCATCATAGGATAATCTTTTGTGGAGGGATTCTCTCTGTTTGTTTGCATGTGTTATCTCTAGGGATTCTCTCTGTTTTTTTGCATGTCTTATCTCTGTTGAAAAGCAGGGATGTGATTTGTTATTTCATTCCTCATTGAAGATACCTTGGAGTTAACATGGAATTTCAGGTTGTTTTTCATGGGATAAAAGTGAATCAAGAAGAACTTATATTTGACGGAAGTGAAGCACCAGTCAGAATTGATGCTGAAACACTACTGATATCTGAGGAACTTGCTCCGGTGGCTATTCTGAACAAGGTTATATTTCAAAGTTTGAATTCCTTTTCATTTTGTGCCTTTCCATTATGCTGTTTACTTGGGATACCAATGAGTTTAACCTGTTCCATTTATGTATACTTCTATACGAAACATGCAGATCAGGGTTCCATATCGACCAATAGATTCTAAGATTTGTGCACTCTCAGCAGACCGCGATAAACTTCCATCTGGAAAACAGATACTGGCTCTGATTTTGACGTGAGTTTTGAATTTATTGTGTTGTTTGTCCGTGGATCATTTAGACAGCTTTTATCAGCATTCTGATATTGCAGCTACAAGGTCAAATTGGAAGATGGAGCTCAAGTAAAACCTCACATACCATTGCTAAATGACCGTATATATGACACTAAATTCGAGTCTCAGTTTTATATGATTTCCGACTCAAATAAGGTATGGTAATATGTAATTTCCTTTTTGTTTTGAAATGAGTGGGGTAGTTTCCATTTTTAAAAAATACCCCAATCATGAGTAACAAATTCCCTGCAAGTTATGCTTGTACTTAGGCATGCTGACTTTTATATTGCTTACTATGCCATATTTCTAGTTGATAAAGAGATGCGCTGATGATATTGGGCCATAGTGTGTGTGGCAATCAATAATATTGTTCTTTACATGCTGGCTTTCTTTCTTCCGTCATGTTTTCCATTTTGGTAGATTCATTTGTGAGACCAAGATTATTTTTCAATTCATCTCCTTCCGAGGTTTATTGGGCTTGGTGTGTGGGTAACACGGGTGGCCCAATAACAGATCTAGAATGGACTCTAAAACCATCTTTATTTAGCTTTGAGACTAAGTCAACCCACTTATATTCATATTTAGACCATATCAATGGCCGCCGTGAGACTCATTTTGACATAATGGCTTACTTTATGTGATTCCAACATTTTTTGTATTTTGGTTGCTTTTATTGTTTCATACATTAATCTCTTTCGTTTTTTCACTATTCTGTTAATAGCGCGTATATTCACGTGGAGATGCCTATCCAAGCTCTTCAAATCTTCCCAAGGGAGAATATAATTTGCAGCTCTATTTGAGGTATATGAACTTTTCTAGGCATATATGAGTGCATATACCTGTTTGTTCCCACCGGAGCTTTCTACAGATCTGATGAAGTTATTAACACCAAACTTGTTATTTGAAAATTTTGAATTCATCAGTAGTGGTTTAACACTATTAAATTCCTTGTATTGTTTAGACGATTTTGAAGTTTGGTTTATATATTAAATACTTGTAAGAAGTTGGCATATGTATTCCAAGTGGATTACTTGCAAGTTCATAAAAGATTTACAAATAAATGTGTTCATTCAACTTATTCCTCTACATTCACTATAATGTATTTGTTTCAGGCATGACAATGTGCAAATTTTGGAAAAGATGAGGCATTTGGTGTTATTCCTTGAGAGAAATTTGGAGGAGAAGGTAGTTTATTGTTTAAATATTATGTTTTTCTCAAATGGTCAACTGTTGCTGAAGTCTACTGTGGTTTAAGGTTTTTGAGATGAGATTATACAATTTATATGACTCATGATAAAGTTGGGATCTATGAAGCGCGAACCCTGACACAGACACCTGACACAAAACAGACACATCAACATTGCTAATGTAAAAAACATATATTAATTCTCCCATCAATTTATTCTCTTTGTTTAACAATAATTTGTAATGTTGAGTTAGACATGGCACCATCCAATAGTGCTTTAGTAGAGCGTAAAGGTTGTATCTACATGTTAGTAAACTTTTTATATACATTCTTATATTAATTAAAATTTTAAACATTTATTACTTATTATGTTCTAAATTTTGTTTCCAGGATATTATTCATTTAAGTTTTTTCTCTCAACCTGATGGCCCACTTATGGGAAATGGTTCCTTTAAGTCCTCGTTATTGATTCCAGGGTATGTGAGTAGGTTTTATAGTCCCAATTTTTTTTTTAAGTATTAAATGTTTTCTTGTGATGTGGTGTTGATGTTTTTCTTATATATTTATAGTATAAAAGAAGGATTGTATCTTGGTCCACCACAAAAAGAAAAGCTTCCCAAGGTATATTGTTCACCGTTGTTTACTCTGTAGATATTACCACTGATGGTGCATAATGGTATTTGTATATTTCTGTAGAATTCTCAACAAGGTTCTGTATTGGTTGGGGCAATTTCGTATGGGAAACTATCTGATCAGGAGAAAAAAGATCCGGAAAAGCACCCTGCTTCATGTCGGATTTCTTTTGTAGTTCCTCCAAATAAGGTCACCATCTGTCTTATAAAGTTACCTCCCTTATTATAATTATAATTGCAGATCCGGTGCTTTTGTAGGGTTGACTTCAACATTCACCTTTGTGTGCTGTGGTTGAATCTACTTTCATGTTGACCCTGATTAATTTCTAATAAGATTTCTCTTCTGTTGAAAGGTTGATGAGGACAAGGGAAAAGGTTCTTCCCTATCTACCAAAAAGACTGTTTCTGAACGTATAAAAGAAGAGGTATAGTAGTCATCATACATAAAAGTTCAGACATTACTTTATCGATAAAGAAAAAACAATGCATGTATAGTTAAGCTGAAAATGTATGCATAGTATTAGATTTATGAATGAAATGATTATAAATATATTGTATATTTTGAGTATGACTTGACTTTGTTATCTTAATGTAGATATTATTCTTATAATTCACATTTTTGAATGGTTAACTTCAGATGTCATTGCTCTCTAATTTTACTGTGACTTTTTAAATCAGGTAAGAGATGCAAAATTAAAAGTTCTGGGAACCCTAAAACAGGAAAGTGATGAAGAGCGCTCGGAGTGGAAAGAGCTAGCTGCCTCACTTAAAGTCAGTAAAGAAAATTCATTTGTAATTGTAGACAGTTTGCTTTGGTTTCTCTAAAATTTTGTTTTCAAATTAGTATTGCAAAAGCTATTGTATTATTTCAGGAGAATTGTACATAATATCTAATTATCTATGCCTGGGACTAAGAAATGATAGGATAAAAAATGAGGGAAATAAACAGAATAAAATATTGATCTTAATATTAATTGCGCATATCACCAACAATGAATTGGTCCAAGTGGTAAGGGACTTGGGCCCCTTAAGCAGGTGATCAGAGGGTTGATCTCTGATTCATGTGTATGGAAAAAATTCAGCTGGGTGGGGAGAACCCACCTTGTGTGCCCCACAAGTTCCTAGACGGATATAAGTCACCGCTAAAGGCAGTGGGAACTTTGTACATCTAACATGGTTACCAAAAAAGAAAATCCATATATCCTAATAACAGGAAAGTAAATGAGTGCATGTTTCATTAAATCTATGATATCTTCTACACCATTTAATATCTTTTCTTTTACAAGATTATTACTTTTCTTTTCTATTTGATGTTTATCAAAATTCTGATCTATGTATTCAGTTGTCTATTCTCTGTAGTACATATTTACTAATGTATACATGCTATGATATGTTTCCTTGCAGTCAGAATATCCAAAATACACTCCATTGCTTGCAAAGATTTTGGAAGGTTTAGTTTCTAGGAGTAATATCAAAGATAAAATTCGTCATGATGAAGAGGTACACATTTTCTATAGCAAACAATTAACATGAATTGTTTCCCCACCACCTTTCTTCCCTCTTCTCTATGTAATTTTCCTTCCTTTTCTCGTAAGGTTGGTCTCTTGAGTTCTTGGGTTCCACTTCTAGATTCTACTTTTTATTACCATGAAGTTGAAAATCACACATTCATTATTTTCCTGTATTTAGTTATAATCTCATCTTATGGAATATTATAAGAGTGTGGCTAATCTATAATAATTGTTATAGCATGATCTACTAGCTGTGAACGTTCTATCCAACAATGGTTTTAATAGGAACTAGGTATATTATAACGAAAAACAAGGATAAACCCCGATTACAGAGGTAGCACATTCCTTACTCTCACACACAAGAAAACAAAAAGACAAAAGTATTGCAGAACTGAGGGTCTCCTCATTACTTCACCGCCAGAAGGCCTGATTCAATAACTCTATATTTTTTTTATCTCCCCTCCATCTTTTTCATCATTTCCTCTGGCATATTTCACTCATCGCTTCCCATTGCTCGAACCTGCAACATATGCAGGGTAATTATGACAACATATTGCAGCACCATTATTACAGCTTATCCTTGCTACCTAAGTAATCTTATCATTAGTAGTCATATGAGTAAAAGGTTTTATTGAAATGTTTATCTTGTAGAATTTTGTACTGGTGTGTATAATTATGGATAACAGGGTTATATTGGGCAGGTGATTGTTGCAGCAAATGATGTGATTAATAGTATCGACAGGGAAGAGTTAGCAAGATTTTTTGCACTAAAAAATGATCCAGAAGATGAGGACGCAGAGGTGCTCTTTCTTGTCCCCAAAACTTGTAATTGTGTTGTCATTTATTAATTTAATTTATTAATATAGTCTGTACAATAAATGAGGGGGAATAAATTACAGGCGTAAAATGTTCTTATGATTATAGCCTACAGATAAAGATAGCTTAATAGTCTTAATTATGGTTGACATACGGTTATGTATTTGCTGAAACTAACTATTAGCATTTGCTGAATCTGATGGCTACTTAGATGTTAAATAAATTAGAATGCTCACCTCTTTAGAGTAAGGACTATCTTAATATTCTCTTTCTTTCTAATTGGGCCATGTGGCTTCTCTGTTATATCAAACATCCCGCTTTTGCTGTTTCTTTTGTTTATGGTTTTTTATTCATTTTGATATTCTATTGCTTGAATTAAGTCAATCCAAATATTTATGGTTATTCTTAGAATTGAGTATTGCGCCTAACTCAACTTTACAAAAACCGGGTTGTAAGGTGAGGATTGCCTCTTACTTATAAACACATATTTAGGCCTTCTCCCAACCGATGCGGGACTTCTTAACACAACCCTCACGCCCAACACTATTGGGCTTGGTGCGTGGATATAAATGGTAGGTGGCCCGATAGCGGGAGGCCCAACGGATCTTGGAGAGACTCGATATCATCTTATAATTGAGTATTGTCGAATTGAAACATATTTTTGACCTTTATATTTATTAACTGTGACTTTTCTCTGTTTTCCAAGCACAATCATCATATGTTCTATTGTCCTTGGAAATTCTCTCTTCCTCCTCCTATTGAAGTTGTTGAACAAAATCATCAATGATTTGCCTTACCAAGGATTTGAAGGGATCCTTGGATAGGTTAAGGCCGATTTCTTCGAAGAATAATTTCCAAGGACAAAATAACATATGATGATTGTGCTTGGAAAACAGAGAAAAGTCACAGTTAATAAATATAAAGGTAAAAAATGTCTCAATTCGACAAACTCAATTCTAAGATGGTATTAGAGCCTCTCCAATAGCCGTTGGGCCACCTACCATCTATATCCACGCACCAAGCCCAATAGTGGGTGCCCCACCGAATCTTGGAGAGGCTCTGATACCATCTTAGAATTGAGTATTGAGCTTAACTCAACTTTAAAAAACCGGCTTGTAAGGTGAGGTTGCCTCTTACTTATAAACACATATTCAGGCCTTCTCACAACCGATTTGAGATTTCTTAACAGTTATCAATGTTAGAACTTTCTATAAGTATAAATTTAGAGATTTGAATTTTGACACTCCGTATCCAATTAGTGGCCATGAGTGATGGTGTATCCCCATTCACCTATTTTCTTTTCATAATTCCGTCCTAATTTTGAAGTCTCATCTTACATTCCCTATATAATAAAAAGGAGGGATTCCTTACTCACGTAAAACTCTTTCTCCGTAAAAGCATAATACATACATTCATTTTTTTTCTTTCAAATATTTACATATATTAAAAAATTTAATCTTTTATTTACACGAATAAAATTGAATTGGGTTAGTTTCCAAGATCCTGAGGTTCCCTATGCTTCATAAATTTGTTTTGTTTCCAAAGCTATAACAAACACTTTTATCATTACCAACTTTAGCTATTTGAAATATGTTGGCATTTAATGATCTTTTAATCTTGACTGCAGAATATCAGGAAAAAGTTTGAGTCTACCCGAGACCAGTTAGCAGAGGCACTCTACCAAAAGGGGCTCGCTCTGGCAGAGATTGAATCCTTAAAGGTTAGAGCTTTTATTGTATTCGAGATAATGATTATAGCAATTTTTGTGCATTTTCATTACTTATAATATGCTTACGTAGGAAACAAGATAGAAAATTAGGTCAGACGGGTGTATATAATATACACAGCTAATGCTCAACTCATTACTTTTACATTTCCGTGTTCATCGAGTGTTTACACAAGTCTTCACTTGGAAATAACATTGCGAGCCTATTAACATTGCTAGTTTAGACAAGTGTTTATAAAGCACACAATAGCTGTAGATACATAGCCTCGAAGGTAACATCTACTAGGAAACTAAACTAGTCACTGGCTTAATAAATTGTTAATTTCTTACACACTTATGGTGATATTTGTCAACATTGTTGCCCGCATGTACTATATAGGAATAAAAGCTAAAAGCGTTTCACATTGTCTCATGTGGTTAGTTTGAACTGAGTCATCTGCATTTTGCTTGTGAGGAAAATGTCAGAGGATTCAGTTACCTTCCTAAAATGCAGATATTCATAAAAGCTAAAAGCGTTTCACATTGTCTCATAGGAATAAACTAGTCACGTCCGTTATGATAATCATAACATTGAATTATTTTTTTATCAAATAAAAGTTGGCAGACTTGACTTGGTGTATATTGTCAAAGGATTTGGATGCAACAGAACGGACAAAAGATGTGGACAGTGAGCAATTTACAGATGGTGGCAGTCATCCAGACTTGTTCGAAGAGAATTTTCTAGAACTGAAGAAATGGGTTGATGTAAAGTCATCTAAATATGGAATCCTCACGGTAACACGTGAGAGGCGTTCTAAAAGGCTTGGGACAGCATTGAAGGTATTTTCTTTTCAAAAATTGTTTTATTTGTTGCTCTATGGATGATAACTCAGCCAATTTTTCTATTACTAACTGTATCTTCATATCATATATTATTCTGGTGTCCATTTGAGTAACATAGACTTGTAGGATATTTTGCTCCTTGATAATATTATTTGTATGTGTTTTCCTAGTTAACTCTAGGCTTGCCAAAATGTTATTAAATATTTTTTTATTTATAGAATATTACAACTAATAAACCAATATACTGAAAGTAATGTAGTTTTACTATTGTTAGAAGTCTCACATTGACTAGAGATATGACAAAGATAGCCTTTACAAGTGTAGTGCAAACCTCAACTTTCAAGCTAGCTTTTGTGGTTGAGTATAGGCCTCACAAATTCTAATATGGTATTAGAGCCTATCGTAGATCCATTTGTTGTTTGTTGTGGACACCTACCATATTTGGGCCACCCGTTGTTGTTGATTCCATGCACCAAGCCCAATAGTGCTGGGCGTGAGGGGGTGTGTTAGAAGTCTCACATTGGCTAGAGATATGACAAAGATAGCCTTTATAAGTGTAGTGCAAACCTCAACTCTCAAGCTAGCTTTTGTGGTTGAGTATAGGCCTCACAAATTCTAATAACTATAATATGATATGATAATACATCCAAAGTTCAGCAGCCAATGAAGCCCAAATACTTGATACGATATGGATATGAAGATATGGGAAAATTTTAAAATTCAAAATGTGATACGGGCAAAATACTTTAATAAAAAAATTAAGTTTAAATATATAAATACACTATATGAACATACCCACATTTGAAATGCTTTTAATAGGTATCTTTGGACTTATACGCCCAAATTGTACGAGGCCCACTTGGAGGGGAAGTTAGTAACTCGAGAGAGAGTGAGTTTGTTATATAGGGTGGATGATTGAATAAGGGGGTATCTGGGATCATCTTGTTCAGTTAGAACCTTAGGGTTGGGCAAATAGGGAATCCTTTCTTCCTTTGAGGAGCTTTGCTCTGGGATTATAGGGATTCAATCTCTGGAATTGTAATCATTAATAATACTTCTTCTCCAATATACATTTTTTCTGTCCAAGAGATGAAACAGAATAAGGGAAGACTCCACAAAGTGTGGGTTCCACGTATTGTAACTCTTTCCCTTGTTTCTCTGGTCTGCCAAACAAGAGAAATGTTCATTTTCTCTTCTATTTCTTGCGCCTCAACTTCTCTCTCCTCTAATTCACCGATATGTCATTCTTGCCACAGCCCCAAATCGGTTCTTGTGGTTCTTTGAACAGGAAGTATTATGGGTTCATGAAACCTAATAGTTCTAGTTTTCATCATTATATCCATGCATGTGTATTTCTATTTTGATTGATGATGATAAGTGATAAGGAATGTGACATTGGTTATAGATGAGTTACTGATCTTATATGAACTCCTGCTTCTCTGTATTCAGGTACTGTGTGACATAATTCAAAATGATGCTGAACCTGCTAAGAAGAAATTATATGAACTAAAGCTCTCATTGCTTGATGAGATTGGATGGAAACATTTAGCCACATATGAGAGACAGTGGATGCTTGTGCGTTTCCCTCCAACCTTGCCCCTTTTCTAGGGCCGGCGTAATGGAATTTAGTTCGATAGCAATGTTGCAAAATAAGGAGCCATGTCCTCTTGAATAATCTCTGTGAGAACTTTTATATGTAGCATTATTATTAGAACTTTTTTATGTATGAGTTCTGCACATCTTGACCCAGTGACGGTTCCTTGTTTGTGGCAACTGGCAAGTGGCAACTTTCATATATCAAAAATTGATGTAAAAGAGGATATATGGAACAGTTTGGTAACAGTTTTACTTCAATGATGTATTTTCACGTATCAAAATAAATTGTATGGTAAATTCTCAGAAACATAAAGATAAAGGTACATTTTATATTCTATTAGCAAGGAATAAGTTTCAATGTATTCTATACTGATATTTTTGAATTACCACTCCGAATGTCGTACGGCTAGAGTATTCCTGTGCAGTCTTACCTAAAGATACATTAAATTTGCTGAAAACAAATCAACAAAACAAAAAAGGGTCATGATAACTAGTGCCCCCGGGGCACTAGTTAAGGATGCAAAAAAATATATTTTTGTATTGAAAATATTACTTTCTACACTTTTAATAAATAGATTGCACAAGTTCCAAGACATTTTTGTTATATTTGGCTTCTTTAACCAGTGCCCCGGGGGCACTATTTAACATTTTC
This sequence comes from Trifolium repens, assembly GCA_030408175.1. Lineage (NCBI taxonomy): Eukaryota > Viridiplantae > Streptophyta > Magnoliopsida > Fabales > Fabaceae > Trifolium > Trifolium repens. The sequence continues at coordinate 13,748,009 of CP125846.1, forward strand.
CAACAAAAATAACTTGCTTCAAAAATTAAAAAGATGAAAGGGATAGAAAAGAATACACGGATTATAGTTCGACCAAAAGACAAACTAAGGGCCTACTTCAGTCTCTAAGGAAAACACCTTGAGATTTTACTAAATGAAGCTTTTATAACAGGATTTTACAATCGAGAATTCTCAACACAAACAGAGATATCGCCTCACTTGTGCGAGCGCCTCTAAACCAAGAGATATTACCTCTTGAGAACCTTGGGATCACACTCCATAACAAAAAAAAAAATACAAGATTGAAAGATTACACCAAATGTGTATATATAACAATTTGAAGCACAGTTACTACAAAATAAACTATATAGTATAATAGAGCTCTCAAGAAAATATATTAGCAAGGGTAAAAATAATGAGTGACAAAAATCTCTGCTCCGTTAGCTCAGCTCCTCGACCGTCCCCAGCCTCTTCCTGATACATATATACATATATGTCATATTTAACAAGACAAAATGGAATCCGACAAAACCGTAGAAAAGCCAAACCATCTATGGACCAATGCCCACACCTTCAAAGCCAATGGAAACGAGGCCAACAAATTAAATGGTTCTCTGATTCACTTTCTCCAACATTAATTTGCACCACATTCACTCTTTTCTCCGAATCCTATTAATTTATTCCTTATTAATAAAAAGAAACAAAATAAATAAAATATTCTTATAAATTTTAATAATAATTTAATTTATTTATATAAATACTACTAAAAATTATGCATATTTACATGTCATCAAATTCCTTACTAAAAATTATGCATATTTGCTAAGATGGAAACTATTATGACAAGTGGACATCTAGATAATAGACTTCAAAAGCAAGAATAGATATATGATATTGGTCAAATGAATAAAATCATCAAGTTGATTATAAGTTATAGAAACTTAGCATTTCGTAAAAGTTCATTTGGAGACAATTATTACAAGGAGAAATAGTTCTCAAGTACTCTCAATGGTTAAGTTTTGCTAGAGTTTAAAATAATAGTTGGAACAATTATTTTGTCATTAAAAAGAAATCAAAATATTTAATTATGACAAATAATGTTTAGGACGCTTGAATTGGTAAAAAATAGTTTTAAAGTTTTGAGTAAGAAATGAAGTACAAGCATTTGTAAAGAAATTAATTTTTTTTCTAAAATGCGGTAATGATATTTTAAATAATTTTAATATTTGGTTCGGTTTTAGTAGTAACGAAGTTTCAATTTTTCTAAAAACCTTTAAAATTGTATTTTTTGTCATTTATTTGGCTAATCTTTTCATTTTCTTAATAAGTATGGAATTTGTTTAATTTATAAGAAAACATGTTGAAATTAAATATCTTTTTACAAAGTTAAAGTTGGGACTTGCTTGAGTTCATTTATATTAAATTCTACTCATTTACTTTCAAAATCAAACTTTATTAGACCTATCTTTGTCTTTTTATGTGTTGGCATCAGGTTTATGTCCTAACTTCATATTTTTTTAATAATATATATTCTATACGAGCCATTTGCATTTCCGTCCGTAGTCTCTATATTTTTCAATAAATAATTATTCTATATATTTTTAATAATACATTTTTTTATAATATATTCTATATTTTTTTTAATAATAATTAGTTTTTTAAAATAATTATTAGCCGGTGATGTATCAATATAGTTTATATATGTCAGTTTTCTATATGAGCATTTGCATGTCTGTTAGGAGTCTCTTTTAGAGGAAAAAAGGTATAAGATTAATATGATAAAAGAAAAGTGAAAAGAAAAGAAAATATTTATTGATTATACATCTATATAGAATCATTATATAAAATGTCTAGCAACAACAAGGACCAACTAGATCAATCAAAACAATTGTACATAAAAATTATTATGGGAAGAATGTTTGGGTTGACTTATTGAACTACTAGTATAAATATTTTATGAACACAACTTATGACATATTTTAACTAGTTAATATAAGACTTTATTTAGTCTTTTGTTATTAAATTAACTTTATAATAAGTGTTTAATTATTTATACTATATAAGCACTTAATTATGCTATCTAACTGGACCCTAAAGCGATTGGACTATTAGAGGGAGTCCATAAGCTGGCCTTAGTGAAAGCATAATAGAAGGTGAATGGATATAATTTGGGGAAATTTTAAAACTAAATCTAGAAAGAAGAAGGGTTAACACTATCTTATACTCCATGAAGCTCAAGTTTCTACCAACACACATTCTTCCTCCAAATCCAAAAGGTAAGTATCCCAATTTTTGGTTGCATCCGCCATTTACGTCGCCCATGAACCTTTCTGGTCGAAACTCATTCGCATTTTCTCCCCACAACAATGGGTCGTGGTGCATCGCGACAACGTCAATCCACATGTTGGTCCCATTAGGAATTGTTATATTATCAAATTTAATGTCTTCTCTAGCTTGTCTTTGAACATTTGGTGCTGATGGATAGAGCCTTAGAGCTTCATTCATTACCCATTTCATCTGAATATTTGGACAACAAACACATTGAAAAAATATATCTTAGAACAACATATATATATCACATTAACTACGAAAACAAGTAAAATTTAGTATTAAATTCATGCATAAATAGACATAAAATCCATTTGTATTAGTAAAAGACTGTAAAAACTTTGAGAATTGGCAAAATAAATTTAGACATTATTAATCCAAATTTTTAATCAAATATACATCAAGTTTTTTAACTTATTTTTCTTAATATTTTAGAATGGAGTAGTACAATTTTCTGTATTTAACTAGTGAGTGTTTTGTATTTATACACGAAAGAAATTTAATAAAAAAAAAATGAAGTCATAGTAAAAAAAAAAAAGAAAAAAGAATGAAGTCAATGTATTGAATTGACCAATCGGTTTCAAAGTGGGAATTCAGATATATACGTAAGCTGTTAGCTATGCAAACTTGTGGTTTAGTGTCTCACTCTCACACAACAAGACAAACAACATAACTCAGATATTGTGAGTTTATGCTTTATAAATTTATAACTATAAGAATCCAGATATGAACATGACTTTTTTTTTTGGACATAAGATATGAACATGAATCATGATGACTCACTAATTAATACGGAGTATTTTGATATACATTTTAAATTAATTTTCCTTGAGGTTATTGATACCTATTGAAACATAGAGCTTGAAAATAAAATTTAAACCCACAATATTTTAAATTAGAACACAAATTTATTTAAATAATAAATACATTTTATTAACAAAAACAATAAATACATTTAAAAGCTATTATTTTTTGTTATAAATGTAACAAAAAATTCTCTTATGATAAAAAAACTAAATTATAATTTTGGTCACTTAACTTAATATTAGTTTTTCTCTTTATTTATTTTGTTTTAATTAAGCCCTTTCAATTATAAAAGTTATGTAATTTGATCCTTAAATTTTTATTTGTTTTGCACAAGTTTTAAAACTATATTATTATATTAGGTTCATTAGCTAATTTCCTCGAGATACTAGTTAACATTTTTCAAATACAAATATTAAGTTATTCCGATCTCCCAAAAAAATAACTAAATTGTCCCTAAGAATTAAAATGAGATGTAATAAATTCAATGACTATATGACCAATACTTGGTTGGGCACAAACCCAAGAAAAAATTACTTAGGCACACATACATGAGTAAAAAAAATTAAATTGAAAATGATTAAATGATGTGACGTATATTAATTTTATTTTAATATTTTTTCATTGATGAGTGTGTGCCTAAGTAATTTATTCTTGGGTTTGTGCCCAACCAAGTATTCCTCTGACTATATTAGTGATTTAAGTTTCACCATATAAAAATATGAATGATTTATCTAACATTAATTAATTACCTTTGTCAAACCACTAAGCACATTGGTATCAACTTCTTTATCACCAACCACTTGTCTTATCTCATCTCTCAATTGATTTTGCCAATCTTCATGCATAGCTAAAAGCATTAAAGTCCAAGAAATAGCCAATGCTGTTGTCTCATGACCAGCAAAGAAGAATGTCTTGCATTCATCCATCAATTGTTTTGTGCTCAATCTTTTCCCATACTTTCCATCAACTTGATTTTCATGCAACAACAAATCCAACAAATCTTCTCTACCATTTCTTTTCACTTTTGATTCCTTTCGACTTTCTATCACACTAAGCAAAAGCTTATCTATTTCCTTCCCAAATTTCTTTGCTTCTATGGTTTTTTTTATGTCAATGAACTTTATATATGGAACACCTACATATCTTGTTGTCTTGAAAAGTGTCATTTGTAGGGTACGTAATTTTTCACAAATTTTTCTTGCATTGTCATCATTTATACCAAAGCTTGTTCTTGCTATGATCTCTCCCGCGGTTGCAACGATCTCTCTTTCAATATCAATTTCGAGGTTTCCCGAATTGATTCGAGTAATCCATCTATCCATCATTTTCTTTGTAGATTCTACCATCATGCTTGACATTGCCTATTATATCATTACACATATAATTTGTATATATTAGTAATAAATTAAGTACATAAATGTTTCCATGAATATCGCTTAGTTGATAAACAATACGGTTTATATTTAATATTGGAATACGTTTTCGATAAACATTATTTAAAAGATTTGACTCCTTGAGATGTTTTACATTTCAATATGTCAAATCATTTGATAGAAAAATTAATAATTTGTACTATGTGTTATAAATAGACGAAATAAAAAGAGTTGTGGTAGAGAATTAAAATCCATATATAGACGGTTCTTTCAATGTTTCAAATTTGAAGTTTGACATTAAACTCGTGAAATGTATTAATATTTCAAGTTGAAATGTTAACACTCGATATAATAAAATATTAAACCCCATTTACTTTGTAAAAACATTTTATTTTTCTAAATTTATTTTGATTTTTCTTGTTGATAAGGAGATAATAGACTTTTTATAATGGTGGAGATAATAGACTTTTGAACCAATATTCAATTCTTGGAAACTATAAAAATGCCAAAGAATAATTTCCATTATTTTCTTAAATCTATCATCTCAAACTAACATTTCTAAAGGAATTAAGGGGTTAAAGAATCAGATTTGAAACCTTGGTGAAGGAGAAAAAAAATACAAAATACAATAAATCATTGCATCAATCTTTCTATCTTAATATAGTTAGTAGCTTAGTAGCTAGAAATTCGACCCTTAAAGTGAATAAGTGGAGCGATATGGGGATCGAACTCCAGCCTCTGCATATAAAATGCGGTGTCCCTATCAATTGAGTTAAACTCACAGAAACGACTTCCGCGTGTTATTATAAGCACATTAAAATAAACACATATTTATAAAATGAAAATGGACAAATAATTTTGCAATCAAGACCATAATTTTCTCTAGAAAGAAAGAGGGAAAGAATTATCTAGACCTTCAATTTAAGAGGAGCAAATGTTGGGGCAATAACATGCCTATGATGAATCCATTCATTGCCTTCAGCCATCACCAAACCCTTTCCAAACATAGGCTCTCTATCATTTCTAAATACATTTGGTTTTCCCCATCTCTTTGCTATAACTTCTGTGGACATTTTCCTCAAGAATTCAGGGTCTGCAATGTATAGAAAAGGTTCTGTCCCTAGCCAATAAATGAAAACTTTACCTACAAAAAAAAAAAAATCCAATTAATGATTTAATTAACAATGTCGTGAATTTTTTCATATATTTATAGTTTTTCATTTTTAGCAATGTTGAAGTATGACATTCAATTACATAATGTATATGTGAGTATAATATATATTTTTGAGACCTAATATAATTACCATGAGAATTTTGCCACCTAGAAAAATAGGGGAAAACAAATGAATGTATATCATGGGTGAGCTTTGAGGACTCAAATGAAGAATCAACACCATTCTTCTTTTTCATCTCTTGGACATTTCCAACTGGAAAATTTGGGGGTGGCCCTTGAAATCCACATCTTTGAAGCTTATGATTTCTTTGAATTGGTGAAATCCACCAAGAAAATATTAGTTTCAAAAATAAAAAGAGAGCTAATATTGCCAACAATGTTAATATCCCAAATAACACCATTCTCTCTCTCTTTTTTCTTCTTATTAGTATGATATTATCACTCTTAAGAGTTTAGAATTTAAGCTATTAATAAGAGGATATATAAAAGCTTAGTTTCTATGTTTTTGTTATGGAAAATACAAGTGCAAATTATAATTTATAGAGTGAGATATTGAGTAGGAAAAGAGAATAGAGAACACTTGACTTTTGACCATGAAAAAGACCTCAATGCTATGTTTGAAAATTTGCAAGGTGCTAGTTTAAACCTTTTTGGCCCACACTTGTGTTTCTTACTATTTTGCATTTTTGGGCCACACTTGTGTTTCTCATTATTGTGCTTTTTTGGCATTTAATTTGGTCGGAACATTGATTATTTGATATTTGAGAAATTTAATTTTCTTAAATCATTAATGTGTATCCAAGTTTTTCTTTAGCCGTATTTTTAACACCTTTTACACTTGGATACAAAATAATTGATTGAATCAATCGTTTTTTCAATAGTAATACATTATTGCATAAAATAGATTTTCCATTGGTTTTTAACTGGAATATACAAAGGGCGTCACATTTTTGCAAGAATTAAATATAATTTTGGTTCATGTAATTATGACTCTTTTAATTTTAATTCTTGTAAAGAAAATAATTTGAATTATATCTTTGTAAAATCACAAAAGTTTTAGAAAAGTCTCTAAATTGGATTTATAATTGATTTTATGATAATACTTGTACTTTTATGCTTAATGTACGTAGTGTTATATATATATATATATATATATATATATATATATATATATATATATATATGATGCTTAAAGTTGTAACATTTATGTTTTAAATGAGCTAAAACTATGATTTTTATGGTTCCTAAAGTGAGAATCCGAAATAGAGGCCCTGTTTCTGGGTTTGTTCGCTTAGCAAGGGATGAATGCTCGCTAAGCGAGAGGAGCTTGTTCTTGATGTTCATTTGTTCCTGGATAAATGTTCGCTAAGCGAGCTTCTGGCTCGCCTAACGAGAGAGCTCGCTCCATCTCGCTGCAACTCGCATTAAGTCTGGGTAGTCTCTGACTTGTCTCACTGGAGCTCGCTTTTTGAGCTCACTAAGCGAGTTCATCGGAACAAAATTTTATTTTTTATTAGTTTCTTTAATGAATGGATATTGTTAACATGAGGTAGCTGTGCCTGTATACATGTTAATTGTTGATGAATGTATAGTCTTAATACCATTGAGAATCTAATTTGGTGATGAATATTGGTGAGAAATCCTTTGGTGAGGGTTAATAATAAATGAATTATTAATGGTTTAAATCATAAGGTTGATTTTGTGGCATGTGCATTTCATGCATTCATATGTTGACTCTGTTGGTGGGAAGATGGATTATGTTATCCATAAAATATCTTATATGATATTTCAGTGTGAAGATTGATTAAATTATCCATATAAATTGGTGTGATGGTACCACATGCATGTAGTGATGTCTAGAGTGGCATGACATGTATATGTGACATTAGTATACAATAGAAGTATGTATTTGCCTAATTGATTAAAGTATGTATTTAGCCCCCATCTATATAAAAAAGAAGTATGTATTTGCCTAATTGTTACTTGGTACATGAAGAGTTAATTGCTATAGATTTGATTTCCTAAGTGGTTATAGAAAATGAAATGTTTATTTTGTCTTATTTGAATTGATGTAACTTGATTATGATATTATATGAATTATATGATATGATGAGTATTTATGTCGTATGGACAGTTGACCGGAAGATAACTTCGATTCGTAGTTAATGTTTTTCCTTACTAATTGTATGGTATGCCTTATACTTAGCTTTTTATTTAGATTGCATTAACTAACTCCCTTTAATTTTTATGTGCCGGACCGTTGGGAGTTCAAATCCTTAGGTTGAGAATCTTGCTTCCAAAGAGTAGTTGTTTAGTTCCTTTATTGCTTGTGGTGAGGAGATTAACATATGCTACTCCATTTTATCTTGTTTCGTCTATTTCTGGTTATAATAATTAGATAGTGTTTTGATAGTGTAACACCGGATATGGGGTTAACGCTATTATTCTAGTATGTTTTGGATTTGTTATGTGATCATAATCACCTTATCATGTGTTCTGGACTGGGCCTAGAGCTGGCCCAATCCATCTCCTGCTCTACATAGGGGGCTTATAGCTTCTGCTCGACATAAAGAGCTTAGAGCTTCTGCTTGACATATGGAGCTTAGAGCTCCTGCTCGTCATAAGGAGCTTAGAGCTTCTGCTCGACATATGAAGCTTAGAGCTCCTGCTCGACATAGAGAGCTTAGAGCTCCGGCTCGACATAGAGAGCTTAGAGCTCCTCCTCGTCATAAGGAGCTTAGAGCTTCTGCTCGACATATGGAGCTTAGAGCTCCTGCTCGTCATAAGGAGCTTAGAGCTTCTGCTCGACATATGAAGCTTAGAGCTCCTGCTCGACATAGAGAGCTTAGAGCTCCTGCTCGTCATAAGGAGCTTAGAGCTTCTGCTCGACATATGGAGCTTAAAGCTCCTGCTCGTCATAAGGAGCTTAGAGCTTCTGCTCGACATATAGAGCTTAGAGCTCCTGCTCGACATAGAGAGTTTAGAGCTCCTGCTCGTCACAAGGAGCTTAGAGCTTCTGCTCGACATATGAAGCTTAGAGCTCCTGCTCAACAGCTGGTGAGCTCCCCTGCCCGGAATTGATACGCCGCCATAACTTCCGCGTGTTCCTATTATTCAGGGCACGTTCCAGATGAGCTCAACGACTTCCCCATGCGATGCGGGACAGCTCATCACCAGGATAAGGACTAAGTGTCGGTTCCTTGCTCCAACAACGGAGAAATCCTGGCAGTCTCTCCTATTGGGCTGTTGTGCACAGCCCATTAGGGGGACCTTGGCTCAGCGCTGGGGGTCTATAAATATCCTCCTTCACTGGAGGATCAGGTATTCAATTCTCATTCTATACTCTCACTCTTTTGTACTTGTGCCCTTTCTGACTTAAGCATCGGAGCGCCTGCAGGTACAACCCCCCCTCCGTTGGTGATTTACTGCTCTGCTCAACCGTTCAACTCATCAAGTGAAGGATTTGCTGGCCCAGAACCTTTCTGATCAACAGGTTAGATCAGTGGCGCCGTCTGTGGGGACCTGGTTTCCCCTTCTTTGAAAAATCCAAAGTTCAAAACCGATTCTTTGTTCCTCAACAAACCTTCATCGCAATGGCCAGTGCATCCAACACTCGTAACAACGCTGATCAAATCGATGATCACACTGACTTCATCCCTACTGCCTCCTCTCCCGAGAGGAACAACACGGTTCTCAGTCCTGCGAGAGAACCAATCCCAGAATCTGACCCTAGAGATGGGCATGAAACCGCGTTGTCGTCAGAGGAAGATGATGACATGCAAATTTTGACGGCGCGCAAATCAGGGAAGCGCCCGTTGAACACGCAAGAAATCCCGGTAGTCAGCGCACAACCCGCTGCCCAACCAACTGATTTCCAGAGAATCCTCGCCCTCGTTGAGGAAAATAACAAATTGATAGCGCAACAAAATCTGAGGATTGAGGCGCTCGAGAAACAACGCCCCCAGCGGGCAGCCAACTCTCCCCTGCGGAGACATCACTCGTCTAGGTCCCCTCCTCGACAGGAACTTGCCCACCAATGGCGTCCTGCCCGCGAGAGGATCCAGCCGCCAAGCCACAAAAGGGGTCGAACTCCACCTCTACGCGAGGAAAGAGTCTCCCCGACAACAAAAAAGGGGAAGACGGTCGAGCAGCCTCCCCATTCCCCCCAAGGGCTGCGAAATATGGCAAGGCAGAGAGTCTCCTCCAGCCGCCATGCTCGCAACAACCGCGAATACCGAAGTCCCTCGTCGGCTCCTCGGTATGACGATGCTATTGAATTCTCCCCCAACGGGAGCGAGGAAGAGGATAGTGCCTGCGCTCTCTCAAGGGACATCATGAGGGCAGCTATCCCCGCAGCACTGGAGAGGCTCCCTAATCTCCCCTCCTATGATGGATTGACCGACCCCGATGATCATATCAACAACTTCAACGCCATCCTCAACTTCCGCAAAACAAGTGGAGCCATCAGGTGCAGACTCTTCCCCACCACACTAAGGAAATGAGCTCTGACCTGGTATACAAGTCTTCCTCCCCAGTCTGTGTTTTCCTGGCAGGATTTCACGGATCAATTCAAGAAAAATTTCACCGCCTCTCGGAAGCAGCCGAAGACGGTAGCCACCTTGGAAGCCATATTCCAAGGAGCAAAAGAATCTCTCCGCGCATACATTGAGAGGTTTAACAAGGAAGCCGTGCAGGTCGAAACGACCGACGAGATGAAGAGGTACCTGCTCGCACGTGGCCTTCGTCCCCGCACTGACTTCGCCAAAGCTGTGGGGATCGAGAAACCCAAAACTCTGGCCCAGCTCCTCGCCAAAGCAGAGCCGTACATACAGTACGAGGAGCAGGAGATGGCTGATGCCCTCCGACAGGGACGAACCTTCAGGGAAAGGAACTTCCCCGACCCTGGAACGCCCAAAAACTAAAAACAATACTATAGCTAAGTTATTGCCGAACAGGGCGTACAAAGCCAAGGTAGTGTCCCCCTAGAAAACGGGCAGACACGCCTGGACAACGGAGGATGCTTTGGCACAAACATCCATCTTAAACCCAATCCAAGCACATACCCTGTCCCCGGAGGGGAGATGGGGATGAGCTTTTGACGATGATGACTCTGTCGACGAGCTCATCGTCCCCGTGCCAGGCTTAACACCCAGCTCGCGATGGGAGGTTCAAGTCGCGAGGACGGGTATCTCCGACGATCCCGTCCCCGGTCGTTCGAGTTTGATAAACGCCTCGAACCCAACGCCTCTGCTCGAAAAACACTTAGAAAATAAAAATCTAACATAACAATAAGACGGGCAGAATAGTTTAAACGCAAGGCAAATAATATGAAACGCAAGGCAAATACTTAGCAAAACAAAAACATGACATAAAAACGGGGACAAAGCCCACTTGTTCGGAAATTACAAACGAGCACAAAGGCCCCCAACGAAATATTCAAAAAACACAAAATAACGGGCACGCAGGCCCCCGGAATATTCAAAGCGAAAGGAAAAAACAAAGTGATGGTGCGCAAGCCCAGAATTAGTCATCATCCTCGGGGGTAATGGTCTTCTTGCTTGTCCCATCATCCTCCTCATCGTCACCCTCCTCGACATCCATGCCGTCCTCACCTGCCAAATCTGCGGTCTTCACGTCCTTATACCTTTCGGGGAGGATAATCTGCCCATCCACAACTTCGCGGATGACGCTCATACCTTTCGGGGAGGACAATTTGCCCATCCAGAAACAGATAATCTCTCCACAAATAAATCCGCGGGACAAACTAAAGGACAATAAATTCTTGAGCATAAGTACAAATTATGCGAGGACAAAACACGTGAGCATGTTCCCGCGAATAAAATGTCCTCTAAATTCGAAACAATTATCGTGAGCACAACCTCGCGAATGATTAAAACACATCGAGGATGTCCTCGACAAACTATATGACTCTAAGTCATTACTCCTGTACCTAGGAGCAAAGACTTGGGGGGCACCTGTTCTGGACTGGGCCTAGAGCTGGCCCAATCCATCTCCTGCTCTACATAGGGGGCTTATAGCTTCTGCTCGACATAAAGAGCTTAGAGCTTCTGCTTGACATATGGAGCTTAGAGCTCCTGCTCGTCATAAGGAGCTTAGAGCTTCTGCTCGACATATGAAGCTTAGAGCTCCTGCTCGACATAGAGAGCTTAGAGCTCCTGCTCGACATAGAGAGCTTAGAGCTCATCCTCGTCATAAGGAGCTTAGAGCTTCTGCTCGACATATGGAGCTTAGAGCTCCTGCTCGTCATAAGGAGCTTAGAGCTTCTGCTCGACATATGAAGCTTAGAGCTCCTGCTCGACATAGAGAGCTTAGAGCTCCTGCTCGTCATAAGGAGCTTAGAGCTTCTGCTCGACATATGGAGCTTAAAGCTCCTGCTCGTCATAAGGAGCTTAGAGCTTCTGCTCGACATATAGAGCTTAGAGCTCCTGCTCGACATAGAGAGTTTAGAGCTCCTGCTCGTCACAAGGAGCTTAGAGCTTCTGCTCGACATATGAAGCTTAGAGCTCCTGCTCAACAGCTGGTGAGCTCCCCTGCCCGGAATTGATACGCCGCCATAACTTCCGCGTGTTCCTATTATTCAGGGCACGTTCCAGATGAGCTCAACGACTTCCCCATGCGATGCGGGATAACTCATCACCAGGATAAGGACTAAGTGTCGGTTCCTTGCTCCAACAACGGAGAAATCCTGGCAGTCTCTCCTATTGGGCTGTTGTGCACAGCCCATTAGGGGGACCTTGGCTCAGCGCTGGGGGTCTATAAATATCCTCCTTCACTGGAGGATCAGGTATTCAATTCTCATTCTATACTCTCACTCTTTTGTACTTGTGCCCTTTCTGACTTAAGCATCGGAGCGCCTGCAGGTACAACCCCCCCTCCGTTGGTGATTTACTGCTCTGCTCAACCGTTCAACTCATCAAGTGAAGGATTTGCTGGCCCAGAACCTTTCTGATCAACAGGTTAGATCATCATGTATTGAAGTTATTGTTGAATGATATGTCATGATTCGATCATGTATGTGAGAAATATTGAGTTATCTTATAAATCATATCTTATAACTTATTTATGAATGAATAGTTGGAAATGCATGATTTGTAACTAAAATAGGTGATTTTATTTTCCGCTGCTAAGTAAATGAAGTATTCATGTATGTTGTATGTTTTATTTATGATGTAACACTCTAAAAACTTACATGTTTATTTATTTAAGTTAATAAATGCGTGTAAGAGGCTTAAGATATTACACTTATAAAATTTATAATCAAAGAACTCAAACTATGAAAAAAAGTATGCATGTAATTAAAATTTGATAAATATGAGGAAAAAATCGAAAGATATTCGATTATGAAAAAGTAAGAAGAGCAATACCTCGTATCTCTCCTAAAAGTCAGAGAATAGTTGATTATCATGCTCAAGATCAAATTATTGGGAACAGTGAGGGTATTCTAAATTTTTTTTTATAAAATTTGCCTGATTTCTACGAAAGATAATGAAATATCTTATAACAAAATGAAAGTTGGGGCTTAGCTTTAGTTGTCGAAAACTAGATGTTCAAATAACATTATTTCTCATGTCAGTTCTCTATAATGAGACATTTGAATGTCAGGTATCTCTTTTTTGGAAAAAAAACATATAACATTAATATGATTATAGAAAAAGGTAAAAGGAAAGAAAAGAAAATGTCAATTGATTGTATCTATATATAAACTCTTGTACATTAGAATTGTACATTAAAATTATTATGGGTAGATTGTACTAAGCAATTATAATTTGGATTTATTTATTTGAATTTACTAGTACAAAATTTATTTATGAGATTGTTTGTGAAAGATTATGATCAAAACAACTTATGACATGCACATATGTTGTTTTCAACTTATTTTAATAAACTTTCACTAACCTACAAGAACTTAATTACGCTATGTAAACTAAATGGACTGAACTATTAGAGGGAGGCCATAACCTGGCCTTAGTGTGAGCATAATAGAAGGTGAATGAATATAAGTTGGAGAGATTTTAAATCTAAATCTAGAGAGAAGAAGAGTTAACACTATTTTATGCTCCATTAAACTCAAGTTTTTACCAACACAAATTCTTCCTCCAAACCCAAAAGGTAAATATCCCAACTTTTGCTTGCATCCACCATTTACGTCGCCCATGAACCTTTCTGGTAGAAATTCATTCACATTTTCTCCCCACAATAATGGGTCGTGGTGCATTGCGACAATGTCGATCCACAAGTTGGTCCCCTTAGGAATGGTTAAATTTTCAAATTTAATGTCTTCTCTAGCTTGCCTTTGAGCATTTGGTGCTGATGGATAGAGCCTTAGAACTTCATTCATTACCCACTTCATCTGAATATTTGGACATCAAACACATTGAAGAAATATATCTTAATTAATACAAGAAAACAACATATCATTATTTACCAAAACAAATTAAATTTACTATTAAATTTATTTGTACACAAAAAATATGAAATCTATTTCTACCGGTAAACGACTGTAAAAATATTTGAAATATAGTAAACTCGTGGAACAAATTCGTCCGACCCAAAACATAAAAGAAATGTGGTAATTTTTTATATTGTAATTGCACTACAAGAAAATCGATGATTGGTGATAAGTGTCAAAAAGTAGTAAAATTACATATGTAATTTAGACACTTATTAACTTAGTTTACAAGTTATTTATATGAAATTCCCCAATATATATTGTAAATATTAGCTTTTTTAGTAAAATGATCAATTTTAGCTTATTATACCTAATTCCAACCAGTTTTGTTGGTTTGAGAGCAAAAGAATTAATTCTGATCATGAAGCAAAGACTTGAAGTTTTTCAATCTTTCGCTAAGCGAGCCAGCAACGAAAAATGGCCAAAATTTGGCAAGGGCTTCACGTCACAGCAAGACATCTGGTGTTTAGCGAGAGCAGGCAGTCAGAGGACACGTGTCAACAAACCCACTGCCAAATTTTGTAAGTTATGTACCTAAGAATGCAAGTTATAGATACCCATAATTCTCCAAGATTTTAAATAAGAATACAAATTTATTTAAACCATAAAAAAAATAAATAAATTAACTTTCGGTCTCTTCATTTTAAATTTCACTTTAATCCCTTGATTTTTTTAAATTTCTTTTTGCCCCTTATAAATTACTCATAAATTGAATCTCTAACCATCTGCTTAATACCTAATATATATAGCCAAGGGCGGAGCTATAGCCCAGCATGCCCGGGCTCCGGTAAAATTTTTTTAATTTAGAAGTTAATTTGGGACAAAATTGAGATTTTTAGGGATTAATTTTTGGCAAAACTAAAATTTTTCGTTCAAAATTGAGATTTTTAGTGCAAAACTGAGACTTTTGTTTAAAATTGAGATTTTTCCCGGGCTTTATAAATTTTCTGGCTCCGCAACTGTATATAGCGATTTAAGTTTCCACATATAACAAATTAATATGCATGAATTATACAACATTACCTTTGTCAAACCAGCAAGCACATTGATATCAACTTCTTTATCACCAACCACTTCTCTTATCTCCTCTCTCAATTGATTTTGCCAATCTTCATGCATAGCTAAAAGCATCAAAGCCCAAGAAATAGCCAATGCTGATGTCTCAATGCCAGCAAAGAAGAATGTCTTGCATTCATCCACCAATTGTTTTGTGCTCAATATTTTCCCATACTTTCCATCAATTTGATTTTCATGCAACAACAAATCCAACAAATCTTCTCTACCTTTTCTTATCACTTTTGATTCCTTTCGACTTTCTATGACACAAAAAAAAATCTTATCTATTTCCTTCCCAAGTTTCTTTGCTTCTATGGTTCCCTTTATGTCAATAAACTTGATATATGGAACACCTACATATCTTGTTGTCTTGAAAAGTACCATTTGTAGGGTACGTAATTTTTCACAAGTTTTTCTTGCATTTTCATCATTTATACCCAAGCTTGGTCTTGCTATGATCTCTCCTGAGGTTAAAAAAATCTCTCTTTCGATATCAATTTCGAGATTTCCAGAGTTGATTCGAGTAATCCATCTATCCATCATTTTCTTTGTAGAGTCTACTATCATGCTTGACATTTCCTATAAAAGAAATTAAAAAGACAAAAAAAAAAAATGTGAGTTTTTTTTTTTTTTGAAGCTATATAAATTAACTCACCCAAATTGACACCAGAGAGAATCAAACCTAAAACTTTAAGAGAAGTACACTCACATGTCCCAAGTCAACACCACCGGATCAATCCAAGTGGGTTAAAACATGTGAGTTCTATCTAACTTTTTTCTTATTTTTCTCAAGTTATTGGAGTGAAGTATAATCTAAATTCTAAATAATTATGCCATTTCAAAACGATCTTTGATACTAAATAGATATATCTGGCACTTTCTCACTGAATTTATATGGTAAATAATTTTTTTTTATATCAAATAATTCAAAAAAAAATTAATATAGAAATTTTGTATCACAAAAATGAAATTTGTTTCCTCGATGAAACAATTTTCGGATTGATGAAAAGAAATAAAAAGAGAAATAAGTGAGAGAGAATATTAAAATTCATATGTAAACAGTTCTTTCAACATTTCAAACGTGAATAAGTTTGACAATAAACTCATGAAATGTATGATTTCAAGTTGAAATTGCGATTCAATATGATAAAATATTTCATCTCGTTTTTTTTTTTGGATAATTAGTCTTGTTTACTTTGTACAAATATTTTATTTTTCAAAATTTATGTTAACTTTTTCTTGATGAAAAGGACACAATAGACATTTTTTAATGCGGAAATATTTGTTCTAAGGTATCAGAGTTAAATTTCTTTGATGAGATAAGGTTTATCTCTGATGAGATATGTGTAGGCATCAAAAGGCATGAAGATATGCATAACAACATAATTGATTGAAATTGAGGATAATACATCCATGGGCGGACCTACATGGTGGCCTAGCTAGGTCCATGGCCACACCAAATTTATTAAATTTTTAGTACTTAGAAAATTATCATGCACGCAATTTTGGTCTCTATACTATTAAGACAATTTGTATTTTATAATGATTTTTTCGCAGGTACGTTTATAAAAAAGTTTATAAAAAAAATAAACTCAAAAAATTTGAATCATGGGTCATAAATATAATATAATTTTTGACAGCGACTTTTGTCGTTACAAGTTATAGGCAAAACTACCATTTGCCAACGACTTGTAACGACAAAAGTCGCTGCAAAAAATCTTATTTTTTGTAATGCATTATTTTCATTACTTTATCATGAATGGTTGCTATTTAAAAAACTCATATTTAGATATATAATATGTCAAAAAATGATAAATAAATTAAAGAGGAGTTCAATTATTTAGCGTTGTAGATTTGCACTTGCACAAGTTCAATGCTAAGTATGATGAAGAGAATACAAAACTTTTAATATTACCTCTGTCTCTATAATCTTTCGTTCATTTAGTTTTTTTTTTGTCTCAAAATTTTGGTTCTTTTAAAAAACAAAAGTATCATTGATGATGTTTTACCATTTAATTTGTTTCCTTATAAAAATTAAAAACATCGATTAATTGATTTTTTTTCTGTTTTAATAAAAAGTAAGAGTAAAAATAACTTAACATTTCAATATTTCTTATTTTTTAATCCATATGTATGAAACTTTAGAAGGACACAAAATTGGAGACATATATATATATGTTTCATGCTTTGAGTCCAACATCCTCATTTAAAACTTTTAATGTGAATAAAATTTAGCCAAATGAAAAAAATAATCCTAAATCTGCCCTGAATATATCCCATACAAGCAGTGGCGGAGCCAACAGTTATTTTAAGCCTGGACAAAAAATTTATCTACAAAAAAAATTCAGTTTTTTCTTAAATTAATCCCTAAAAATTTCAGTTTATCTTAGTGTTGAATAAAAATCTCAGTTTTGTTCTAAACTAACACTTAAAAATCTCAATTTTGTCATAAACTAACTCCTAAAAATGTCAATTTATTTGAATATTGAATAAAAAATCTCAATTTTGTCTTAAACTAACCCCTAAAAATCTCAATTTTACCCTAAACTAACCCCTAAAAATACCAAAACATTTTGACTAAAGCCTGAGCACCGGCCCGGGCTTGCCCTTGACTAGCTTCGCCCATGCATACAAGGGCCATTTATGTGTTATATGGATGGTGCAATAGGGAATTATAAATCTATAATTGTATATGTGAGTCACATTGAACCTCAAGTGGAGGTTGAAATCATTTGATATTAGAACTGATTCTCGAACCAGATTAAACTGATGATGAAAAAAAAATATATATATTTAAAATATAGAGCCTTTAGACCAGTCCAAAACCGTAATAGATTTTTAAAATGAACAATATTCATTATAAAAATGTCATATAGAATTATTTCCAAGATTTCCAAAAATGTATCATCTCAAACTAATATTATATTATCTTTCTATCGCAATGGTTTGGTTCATTTCAAGAGTTCCGTGTGTCTTACTAGCATATTGAATATTTAATAAAATGAAAAAAGACAAATATTTAGCATAGTAATCAAGACTATAATTTTCTCTAGAAAGAAAGAGGGAAAGAATTAGCTAGACCTTCAAGTTAAGAGGAGTAAATGTTGGGGCTATTACATGCCTTTGATGAACCCATTCATTGCCTTCAGCCATCAACAAACCCTTTCCAAACATAGGCTCTCTATCATTTCTAAATACATTTGGTTTTCCCCATATCTTTTCTTTAACTTCTGTGGACATTTTTTTCAAGAATTCTGGGTCTGCAATGTATAGAAATGGTTCTGTCCCTAGCCAATAGATGAAAACTTTTCCTACAAAAAAAAAAGTATATTTATTGTTATAAAAATTTAAAGAAATTGTGAGTTTGACTTTCAACACCAGTTTAATCCGATTTGGGGGTCAGTTCTTGCATCAAGTGGTTTTAGCTCCCTTTCGATCGCAGTTGTGTGGACTGAACCAACTAACGATTGATACAATATTCTGAGTTTGGTTATAGAGACATCGTTTTTTATTTTTAGCAAAGTTGAAATATGATAATTACATAAACTTTATATATATATATATATATATATATATATATATATATATATATATATATATATATATATATATGAGATCTAATATAATTTACCATGAGACTTTTGCCACCTAGAAAAATAGGGGAAAACAAATGAATGTATATCATGGGTGAGCTTTGAGGACCCAAATGAAAAATCAACACCATTTTTCTTTTTCATCTCTTGGACATTTCCGAATGGAAAATTTGGGGGTGGCCCTTGAAATCCACATCTTTGAAGCTTATGATTTCTTTGAATTGGTGAAATCCACCAAGAATATATTAGTTTCAAAAATACAAAGAGAGCAAATATTGCTAACAAAGTTAATATCCCAAATAACACCATTCTCTCTCTCTCTCTCTCTCTCTCTCTCTCTCTCTCTCTCTCTCTCTCTCTCTCTCTCTCTCTCTCTCTCTCTCTCTCTCTCTCTCTCTCTCAGTATGATATTAAGACCTATTAATAAGAGGATATATATATATAAGCTTAATTTCTATGTTTTTGTTATGAAAAATACAAGTAGAAAATGATAATTTATGGAGTGAGTTATTGAGTAGGATAAGAATTGGGTGACCATCCATAGGAAACCTTTACCCATGTGAGCTGTCTTATATTGAATGGTAGAGAAATATTCACTTTGTAGTTTTCAATTGTGCCAATGAAATTTTGTCAAAAAATAATTGTACCATGAAATTTTTAATAATGTTAAATAGACCCTGCTGCACGTTTTCCACAAAATTAACGAAGGGAATGAAGTATTAAAATCAGGGCGGCCCAAGTATAGGTGAGAATAGGCTAGGATGAGCTAGGCTTTGCCAAGCCCGAGTTTGGCCTGTCATAAAAATTGAAGGCCTAAGTCTAGTCTGTGGCCTATCATAGGCTTATCTTTTAGGTCTGAGCCTGACCTTTTGAAAGCATGTTGTGGCCTGTTAGACCGTTTAAAAGTCTATTTTTCATGAATATATTTAAATAAAAAATTATATTTATTTTTAAATTACTTATGAATTAATAAACCAACGTCCTTTTGCTATTTAACATGATATTTTACAGAATTTAATTATATATGTCATTATATTTCAATTCTAGTTTATAATAATATATTTATATATGTGAAAAACTAATGTAGATTAATGAACTTAAATTACTGAAAAAGTTAATAAATATATAATTTAATCAAAGTACAAATTTTAATATATAAATAATAATAGTATTAAAAATATTTTTCATATTAATTTAAATAGGCCGACCTAGTAGGCTAAAAAACTTATTTAATAGCCTGCAGCCTGACCTAACTAAATAGGCTTATGAAAAAACTTTGGCCTGTCGTATTTAAAGAAATAGGCTGGTCTGACCTAAGCCTATATATGCTAAGTCTTAATGCCTCGTAGGCAGACATGGCCTATTCCCACGTCTAGGCCCAAGTTAGGGCTTTAGGGCCACCAAAAATATATTTATTTTTATTAAGGAATTAGGCCCAAATAAATCTTTTAATTATATATAACTAAATATATATTTAGGCCCCATTTCAGTCATAGTAACCCGCATAGTTCAGTTGGTCGCGCTATATATATTTTTTATTTCCACCGCCGCAGATTTGAAGGCACCACACCAGTCGCGACCCACCTATGTTGGCTATGAGAGGATGCTTCAAGTCACTTTTCCATTACCGTAATAGCCACTGATCCTCTATGATTCATTGAGAAACACTTTTCCATGGTTGAACCATTAACTACCATGAAAAAGACACACCAATCCAAATCAAAACCATAAGTTTTAGTTGGATTTTCATTTTTGAATAATTTGTGCTTAACAATAATTTTTTTTAAAATTTACAGAATATCAAAATATTAAAGTTGGAATTTAAATAACTTTTAATAGCTAAAAATTATGAAAAAGAAACTGTTCTGGACTGGGCCTAGAGCTGGCCCAATCCATCTCCTGCTCTACATAGGGGGCTTATAGCTTCTGCTCGACATAAAGAGCTTAGAGCTTATGCTTGACATATGGAGCTTAGAGCTCCTGCTCGTCATAAGGAGCTTAGAGCTTCTGCTCGACATATGAAGCTTAGAGCTCCTGCTCGACATAGAGAGCTTAGAGCTCCTGCTCGACATAGAGAGCTTAGAGCTCCTGCTCGTCATAAGGAGCTTAGAGCTTCTGCTCGACATATGGAGCTTAGAGCTCCTGCTCGTCATAAGGAGCTTAGAGCTTCTGCTCGACATATGAAGCTTAGAGCTCCTGCTCGACATAGAGAGCTTAGAGCTCCTGCTCGTCATAAGGAGCTTAGAGCTTCTGCTCGACATATAGAGCTTAGAGCTCCTGCTCGACATAGAGAGTTTAGAGCTCCTGCTCGTCACAAGGAGCTTAGAGCTTCTGCTCGACATATGAAGCTTAGAGCTCCTGCTCAACAGCTGGTGAGCTCCCCTGCCCGGAATCGATACGCCGCCATAACTTCCGCGTGTTCCTATTATTCAGGGCACGTTCCAGATGAGCTCAACGACTTCCCCATGCGATGCGGGACAGCTCATCACCAGGATAAGGACTAAGTGCCGGTTCCTTGCTCCAACAACAGAGAAATCCTGGCAGTCTCTCCTATTGGGCTGTTGTGCACAGCCCATTAGGAGGACCTTGGCTCAGCGCTGGGGGTCTATAAATATCCTCCTTCACTGGAGGATCAGGTATTCAATTCTCATTCTATACTCTCACTCTTTTGTACTTGTGCCCTTTCTGACTTAAGCATCGGAGCGCCTGCAGGTACAACCCCCCCTCCGTTGGTGATTTACCGCTCTGCTCAACCGTTCAACTCATCAAGTGAAGGATTTGCTGGCCCAGAACCTTTCTGATCAACAGGTTAGATCAGTGGCGCCGTATGTGGGGACCTGGTTTCCCCTTCTTTGAAAAATCCAAAGTTCAAAACCGATTCTTTGTTCCTCAACAAACCTTCATCGCAATGGCCAGTGCATCCAACACTCGTAACAACGCTGATCAAATCGATGATCACACTGACTTCATCCCTACTGCCTCCTCTCCCGAGAGGCACAACACGGTTCTCAGTCCTGCGAGAGAACCAATCCCAGAATCTGACCCTAGAGATGGGCATGAAACCGCGTTGTCGTCAGAGGAAGATGATGACATGCAAATTTTGACGGCGCGCAAATCAGGGAAGCGCCCGTTGAACACGCAAGAAATCCCGGTAGTCAGCGCACAACCCGCTGCCCAACCAACTGATTTCCAGAGAATCCTCGCCCTCGTCGAGGAAAATAACAAATTGATAGCGCAACAAAATCTGAGGATTGAGGCGCTCGAGAAACAACGCCCCCAGCGGGCAGCCAACTCTCCCCTGCGGAGACATCACTCGTCTAGGTCCCCTCCTCGACAGGAACTTGCCCACCAATGGCGTCCTGCCCGCGAGAGGATCCAGCCGCCAAGCCACAAAAGGGGTCGAACTCCACCTCTACGCGAGGAAAGAGTCTCCCCGACAACAAAAAAGGGGAAGACGGTCGAGCAGCCTCCCCATTCCCCCCAAGGGCTGCGAAATATGGCAAGGCAGGGAGTCTCCTCCAGCCGCCATGCTCGCAACAACCGCGAATACCGAAGTCCCTCGCCGGCTCCTCGGTATGACGATGCTATTGAATTCTCCCCCAACGGGAGCGAGGAAGAGGATAGTGCCTGCGCTCTCTCAAGGGACATCATGAGGGCAGCTATCCCCGCAGCACTGGAGAGGCTCCCCAATCTCCCCTCCTATGATGGATTGACCGACCCCGATGATCATATCAACAACTTCAACGCCATCCTCAACTTCCGCAAAACAAGTGGAGCCATCAGGTGCAGACTCTTCCCCACCACACTAAGGAAAGGAGCTCTGACCTGGTATACAAGTCTTCCTCCCCGGTCTGTGTTTTCCTGGCAGGATTTCACGGATCAATTCAAGAAAAATTTCACCGCCTCTCGGAAGCAGCCGAAGACGGTAGCCACCTTGGAAGCCATATTCCAAGGAGCAAAAGAATCTCTCCGCGCATACATTGAGAGGTTTAACAGGGAAGCCGTGCAGGTCGAAACGACCGACGAGATGAAGAGGTACCTGCTCGCACGTGGCCTTCGTCCCCGCACTGACTTCGCCAAAGCTGTGGGGATCGAGAAACCCAAAACTCTGGCCCAGCTCCTCGCCAAAGCAGAGCCGTACATACAGTACGAGGAGCAGGAGATGGCTGATGCCCTCCGACAGGGACGAACCTTCAGGGAAAGGAACTTCCCCGACCCTGGAACGCCCAAAAACTAAAAACAATACTATAGCTAAGTTATTGCCGAACAGGGCGTACAAAGCCAAGGTAGTGTCCCCCTAGAAAACGGGCAGACACGCCTGGACAACGGAGGATGCTTTGGCACAAACATCCATCTTAAACCCAATCCAAGCACATACCCTGTCCCCGGAGGGGAGATGGGGATGAGCTTTTGACGATGATGACTCTGTCGACGAGCTCATCGTCCCCGTGCCAGGCTTAACACCCAGCTCGCGATGGGAGGTTCAAGTCGCGAGGACGGGTATCTCCGACGATCCCGTCCCCGGTCGTTCGAGTTTGATAAACGCCTCGAACCCAACGCCTCTGCTCGAAAAACACTTAGAAAATAAAAATCTAACATAACAATAAGACGGGCAGAATAGTTTAAACGCAAGGCAAATAATATGAAACGCAAGGCAAATACTTAGCAAAACAAAAACATGACATAAAAACGGGGACAAAGCCCACTTGTTCGGAAATTACAAACGAGCACAAAGGCCCCCAACGAAATATTCAAAAAACACAAAATAACGGGCACGCAGGCCCCCGGAATATTCAAAGCGAAAGGAAAAAACAAAGTGATGGTGCGCAAGCCCAGAATTAGTCATCATCCTCGGGGGTAATGGTCTTCTTGCTTGTCCCATCATCCTCCTCATCGTCACCCTCCTCGACATCCATGCCGTCCTCACCTGCCAAATCTGCGGTCTTCACGTCCTTATACCTTTCGGGGACGATAATCTGCCCATCCACAACTTCGCGGATGACGCTCATACCTTTCGGGGAGGACAATTTGCCCATCCAGAAACAGATAATCTCTCCACAAATAAATCCGCGGGACAAACTAAAGGACAATAAATTCTTGAGCATAAGTACAAATTATGCGAGGACAAAACACGTGAGCATGTTCCCGCGAATAAAATGTCCTCTAAATTCGAAACAATTATCGTGAGCACAACCTCGCGAATGATTAAAACACATCGAGGATGTCCTCGACAAACTATATGACTCTAAGTCATTACTCCTGTACCTAGGAGCAAAGACTTGGGGGGCTCCTGTTCTGGACTGGGCCTAGAGCTGGCCCAATCCATCTCCTGCTCTACATAGGGGGCTTATAGCTTCTGCTCGACATAAAGAGCTTAGAGCTTATGCTTGACATATGGAGCTTAGAGCTCCTGCTCGTCATAAGGAGCTTAGAGCTTCTGCTCGACATATGAAGCTTAGAGCTCCTGCTAGACATAGAGAGCTTAGAGCTCCTGCTCGACATAGAGAGCTTAGAGCTCCTGCTCGTCATAAGGAGCTTAGAGCTTCTGCTCGACATATGGAGCTTAGAGCTCCTGCTCGTCATAAGGAGCTTAGAGCTTCTGCTCGACATATGAAGCTTAGAGCTCCTGCTCGACATAGAGAGCTTAGAGCTCCTGCTCGTCATAAGGAGCTTAGAGCTTCTGCTCGACATATGGAGCTTAAAGCTCCTGCTCGTCATAAGGAGCTTAGAGCTTCTGCTCGACATATAGAGCTTAGAGCTCCTGCTCGACATAGAGAGTTTAGAGCTCCTGCTCGTCACAAGGAGCTTAGAGCTTCTGCTCGACATATGAAGCTTAGAGCTCCTGCTCAACAGCTGGTGAGCTCCCCTGCCCGGAATCGATACGCCGCCATAACTTCCGCGTGTTCCTATTATTCAGGGCACGTTCCAGATGAGCTCAACGACTTCCCCATGCGATGCGGGACAGCTCATCACCAGGATAAGGACTAAGTGCCGGTTCCTTGCTCCAACAACGGAGAAATCCTGGCAGTCTCTCCTATTGGGCTGTTGTGCACAGCCCATTAGGAGGACCTTGGCTCAGCGCTGGGGGTCTATAAATATCCTCCTTCACTGGAGGATCAGGTATTCAATTCTCATTCTATACTCTCACTCTTTTGTACTTGTGCCCTTTCTGACTTAAGCATCGGAGCGCCTGCAGGTACAACCCCCCCTCCGTTGGTGATTTACTGCTCTGCTCAACCGTTCAACTCATCAAGTGAAGGATTTGCTGGCTCAGAACCTTTCTGATCAACAGGTTAGATCAGAAACAAATAAATTAAAGATTTAATTGCAGTTTTAATTCCCATATTTTTACCATTTTGTATAATTTGTCTCACATTTTTTTTTTATAAAATTTAACAGTTTTGATCCTCTATTATACTTTTTTAACTACAAATTGACGATATAATATATTTTAAACGACGTGATATATAATCTGATATGAGAAAATATCAATATTAACAAAATTCGATAAAAAATATTATAGAATAAAAATCATTTTTTTATTTGTTCATATTATAGAAGTTTTTTCTAATAACCAAAAATAAAAGTAAGTGTTTTCTAATAGTATATTTTATTTTCTACAAGTAATAAATTTTATTACAAATATAATTGATACATTTTACCAATTAGAATTTATTAGAGCAATTAGAATTTGGAGTTAAGATCGAGAGTGAGAGGAATCAAAATATGATGTATTCAAATCAATTCAAATTGAGAATCAATAACAGTGACGAATTTGACTGTGGAAAAACACAAAATTGAAATAAAATCTCTAAAGACCTAATTCCAGCAAAATTAGATAAGTAAATCGATAATCAAAACATGCATGCAAATGTGAAATTGGGATCTGAAATTGAGAGAATAAAATGAAAAAGAGAAAAATTGATTATAATAAACTAATTTAACAAAAAAAGAAAGCAGTCATTGATCTTACTTGTTTTGAAACTGTTATGCAGTGATAAATTCATTATTCTAGCGATATAACAAATGTGTCCATAGTCAATCAATGACCTAAGAGTCTGTTAGCTTTTATACTGGATTTTAATTAAATAATGGAACAAAAGATACAAAACATGTAAACCAGAAAATTGAGTCCAAATTTAGACAATTCAAATGGAGCAAAATTTAGAGAAACATAGTATACATAAACACAAGATGCAAAACATGTATGCTACAATCTCACTAATTCAATTTAGGTTAAAACAAAATCATCATGAAATAAAACAAAGAGTAAAGGTAGCTGAATCACCACAGTATCGAAGAGACTGAGATTCAGCTTGAGAATGCGAAGAAGAAAGTAGCAAATTGCATGATGATAAGCATAGACTGAGGTTGAGCTTTGAAGAAGGATGAACTGCCATTGCTATACAATAACTATCCCTCCTTCTTTGTTGCATTCCTTTATAGTTTTTTTTAATAGTTCTCTAATAAAAGGCTTGCCAAAAGAAAATGACCTGCAAAATAGTATCTAGTAATAGTATATTAGCTTCATATTTTGTTTTATACATTATTAGGAAGATATTATGTTATAATGTGATGAAACCATGCAATTATATATTACCTAAGTGATTGGTTGAAACTACAATTCAATATTGTTTTGAGAAAGCATCAATGGAAGTAGCCATCAAACCTGCAGTATTACATGAAAAGTAAACACATTATTTATTATTATTTGTTTTAACTTCGAAATCTACAATCTATACATGACATATAGAAGATTGTTTGCAGTTTGGTCTGAAATTTGAAGAATAAACACCCAACTTGAAATAGTGATAATGCGAGGAACTAAATTGATACAGTCCTACAATTTCAAGTACTAACAATTTGGATATATACTACTCAGAAATGTAAATAACAACATGAATCCATATACTATATCTGAAACAAATCAAATGAGGTTAATAAAGAAATTAAAATCTGCAGCAAGTTTACTATAACAGAAGCCAAAGAGCTAATATCTAACTCAAAAACAGCAATCTTAGCATTAGGAATTTCCTTAGGTAATGTTTCTTTAATACTCAAACCATTTCTAACATTCCCCACCGCCATAACAACATAAACACCACGCAAAGCAAGAATCCTAGTTGTTTCCAATCAAAGACCACTTGATGCACCTGAAAATAATCACAATCATAAACCAAGATCACAAATTCATCAAGCCCAAATTTTGAGGAACCAAAAACAGAAATTGAAAAAAAAAGCAAACTAAAGTGTTACAAAAATCTCAACCTAAAAGCTTGTTGATAAGCTCAGAGCAATTCTCGACAGCGCTTTCTTTCAACGGCTATCTCATTAGGTTCTTGCAACATCTGGTAAGACAGTAGCGTCTTTGATTTTTTAAATGACACAAAGAGCAAAATATACTTGGGATATAAAAATTTTAAGTGACATAAAGAGCAAAAATTTACAAAATTAGCAAGATCTTCTTAGCAATCAAAATATTATTTTTATAGTGGAAATTAAATTAGCAACCAAAAAAATTTCCAACAAAAATTGAAAAAAATAAATTGATAACCTGAAATAAAAAATGTTGGAAAGAAACTCAAAATATAATTGAAAACCTGAACAAATTTAGAAAATAAAACCACTAAGATCTTAGTGTAAAGAAGCAAAATTAGAAGAACAAAGTTGGAGATTTAAGAGGATTCACTATTATACCTCAGTCGATCTTTCTCTTCTCAGTCCATCTTCTTCTTTCCAACAACATCTCGTCTTTGATTTTTAAGTAACATAAAGAGCAAAATTAGCAACCAAAATCAGATAAATCATATGAACTCCAAAATAAATCACAATATGAAGCTCAAAAGCCTCTTTTATCTGCTTCTCCCTACACATGCATCAAACGAAAAAGGCACAAATCGAATCAAACATAAAAAAAACAAAACAAAATCTTTCTTCAAATAAAACAAATTCAAATCTTTGAATTACCTTCTATTTTGAAACATATAATATATTTCAAGTCAACAATTCTTCATTTTCAAATTTCAATTCAATTGTATATCATCAAGTAAAACAAAACCCACCAGAAATCCAGAAATGTTGGTTGGAAGCAAATTTACTTACATGCATGTTTTGCAGTGATTATTGTATCGTCCCCAGAGTCATAAAATTGGAAAATTAAACCTTGGTTAGAAAAAAAATGCATAATAGATAACAGTAAACAAATTCCAAACAAAATCCAACTTCAAATTTCAAAACCCTTTTGATCAATTAAGAAAAAAAGTCCAGAAAATAG
Organism: Trifolium repens; assembly: GCA_030408175.1. Taxonomy (NCBI): domain Eukaryota; kingdom Viridiplantae; phylum Streptophyta; class Magnoliopsida; order Fabales; family Fabaceae; genus Trifolium; species Trifolium repens. The sequence continues at coordinate 13,776,063 of CP125846.1, forward strand.
CGATGAAATTAATTGAGACGATGAACACAAAAAAAAAAGGAACCTTACGAATGTTGTGCCGAATCCAGAAATCCAGAAAATGTTGGTTGGAAGCAAATCTACTTACATGCATGTTTTGCAGTGATTGTTGTGTCGTCCCCAGAGTCATAAAATTGGAAAATTAAAACTTGGTTAGAAAAAAATACATAATAGATAACTGTGAACAAATTCCAAACAAAATTCAACTTCAAATTTCAAAACCCTTTTGATCAATTAAGAAAAAAAATCCAGAAAACAGCGATGAAATTAATTGAGACGATGAACAAAAAAAAAAAGAGAACCTGACGAATGTTGTGTCGAATCCAGAGATCCAGGAATGTTGGTTGGAAGCAAATCTACTTACATGCATGTTTTGCAGTGATTGTTGTGTCGTTGGGTTCACAGTCCATTTCAATTATGTAAGCTTCTCATCTGCATCTGATTGATCATGAAGAAATGAAATTAGTGAAGCATGAAACAGCGAGGCAGAGAGAAAAGCAAGGAGAGGGAGACGCAACACAAGAGAAAGAGAAAGTTACCGATGATGTGGTGGCAGCGGCATAGAGGGCGGCGAAGGAGAACGGAAGTGCCTGTTCTATTTCTGCTTCTACTTGCGTGAGAGAGAGAGAGAGAGCGAGGCAGAGAAAGAGAGTGAGGACGAGAGAGAGAGAAAGCGAATGAGTGAGGAAATGAGAGAGTATGCAGTGGGTCTATGTAGAGGTCCAGTAAAATTGCATGCAAGCTAACAATTGTCCCTTAATTAGGGCATGAGCAGTTAACCAAGCAAACATGTGTCAAGAAGCAACATAATTGATGTGGCATATGAGAATTGGAGGGCAATGGAAACACTTACCTATGGAAGACATCATGTGTGACATCATCCATTAGGGTTGGAGAGCATGAATTAGGGTTACCATGCTCTCCTTTTAGTATAGTTTCATGCTCTCCTTTTAGTATAGTAATAGATAATAGATAGATAGATAGATAATAGATAATAGATAGATAGATAATAGATGATGATTGATGACAACACCAAATTTTTATGATCCTACAACTACGTCATTAAGTAACCACCTCTTTTTAATAATGTGAACACATTTATTTTAATATTTAATAATTTTGATTATTTTAAGGCATGAAAAAGTAACACATTTTTTTTTTCTCTTTCACCACTAGTTTAATCTGGTTCAGGAGTCAATTCTGACATCAAATGGTTTCAGTCCCCTCCCGATCATAGTTGTGGGGATCAAACCGTGGTCCTCCCTATCAAGTTCTGTGTCAATTACCACCGAATCAACTAACGATTGGTCAAAAGTAACACACATTATTGACTAAAACATATTATTGACTAATTTATCGCTGAAAGATTATTCTTAATTTCTATAAATTTGGTAATAAGTACAATAATTTTATTTTTTTGTTTTCACCACCAGTATCCAGTCTACTAAACTGCATAATAAGTGTTTCTAAACACAAATAATAATCATTAATTAATTTATACTCTCTACATTTTTTAGTAGATAGACGAAATGACAAGCAATTAATTAAAAACTCACACACAAACACTGGAGGAACGAAATGACAAGGCATTAGAAACTCTCTCCGATTCTTTTTATAAAAGACAATTTACTTTTTAAATTCTTTGAATAACAAATATATTTAATCAGTATATTTAAATATATCAATTATTCAAAGAATTTAAAAAGTCAATTGTCTCTTATAAAAGTATTAGAGGGAATATTTTGTAGGTCAAATCAATATAGTATAAAATTCATGCACAAATTATTAAACTGATATGAGTGCACCACACACTTCCTCGTTTTAAACTTTAGTTTTATGCATGTTGAATTAATAGAATTATACTATCACATTTCCCATCATTGTCATTTTCCAATTTCATTTACAGAATGTAATCCAAAATTTTGGATTATATTCAACGATTGAAATTTAAAATTGACAACGAATAGAAAATATCCCGTAAATTCAACATAAAACCAAAGTTTAAAATTACAAAGTGGTGCACTCATATGAATGTAATAATTTGTGCCTAAATTGTATCCTATATTGATTTGAATTGACAAATATTCCCTCCGATACTTTTTATAAGAGACAATTGACTTTTTAAATTTATTAAATAATTGATGTATTTGAACATATGATCAAATACATCAATTATTCTCTAAAAAGTAAAATGTTCTCTTTTATAAAAAAAATCGAAGGGAGTTTCTAATGTCTTGCATTTTATCCCTCCACTTTGGATGTGTGAGTTTCTAATAATATATCATTTTGTTTAGTTGTACATAACATGAACAGCTTTTATCCGTATAGAGAATTGGGTGTCTAATTGCAAAGAACATATTCGTGAACCATGTGCATTTGATAAAATGTACTGTAAATAAATTTCTTGTTTTTGGTCAAGTAAATAAATATATTTATGATGGGATTAATCATTCAATTAATGTATTTTCACTATTCAATAAAATTGGAGAAAAATGAATCTTGCACCTTTAATATACAATTTTATAAAGTTTAATTTACTTAAGAGAGAACTTAATTTAATTCTCAATCAACAAATTTACAAAATCTCAACTCAACTCTATTTATTCAAAGATGAACATGAACGTAAAGAAAAGTCCTCAAAGTAATAGTTTTGGGGACTTTTATTTACTCTCGTATCTATCTTTAAATAAATAGGATTGAATTTAGATTTGAAAAATCAGCCGATTGAGAAGCAAATCAATTTTGATTAAAATTAAATAAATCAAACTTAAAAATTTTATAAAATAAAGGCACAAGATTTATTTACCTTTCATTTTGTTCAAAGACTAAATTAAATTAAAGGATTTATGCTATCATAAATATATTACTCTATGCGTCAAAAAAATAAAAAAAATTGCTCTAGAGTTATTTTTTCAAATGCACGTAATTTATGAATATGTTCTAACAAGCATACACACAATAATAACTGACAAGTGACCTCTGTTTCAATTTGATTTTTCACATTAATTTGTAACTTTTAAGGCCATTTGGTTAACGTGTCTTGGCTAATAGATGGTTATCACACTTTCAAATATTCTCATTTCAAGAATATTAATCATTTCAAGAAGGAAATAGACGAGTTAGGATCCTCTCCATTTTTCATTCTTTCCATTTAAATGGAAAACATTGGAAATGGAGAGGATCTCAACTCGAAATAGACCTCTTATGATTAAATGGCCGAAAAATAAAAAATAACAAAAGTTGAAAACTTTGGCAATCTCTAAAACATGATTAGCAGATATATCATCTCTGAGGAAAATTATAAACCCTAATAAAATTGTGTCCACTTGAGAAATCACGAAACCAAAGAACGAAAAATAAAATACGGACGATGAATACGATTGTAGACGTAAAGTGGTTGTAAAATACGGCTGATGTGGGTGCAAACCAAGGCATCGTGGGTACAAACACAGTCACAAGCAGTATTTTAAATAAATATTTTGCATTGATGACCAAAGCAATCTAAATCCAAATACAAAGATACAGAAGAGAGACATTCAACAGAGAAGCAAATTCATGCTTGCATCAAGAAAGTATAAAGCTACAATGCTACACACAGAAACTATGAACATACATATTGTTAGGGATGGATAGGAAAAAGAGATGTGTACTTCAATGGATGAATGATGAAAAGGAATTACCTTTCAGGAAAGAGAGTACGAATCTAAAGATAATAGAAGAAACCCTAGAAAGTAAGGGAGCAAATGAAAGCAGATAAATGACAAAGGATTTAGAATTGTAGTGTCTTAAGGGAAAATGATGCTTATAAAATACGCCATCCATCTAGAAGCATTCTTTGCCCTTAAGACACTGCAATTCTAAGTCCTTTGTCATTCATCTGCTTTTGTTTTCTCTCACTTTATAGGGTTTCTTCTGATATCTATAGATTCATACTCTCTTTGCTAAAAGGTAATTCCTTTTCCATATTTCATCTATTACATTACACATGTCTTTTTCCTGTCCATGCCTAATAATATGTGTGTTCATAGTTTCTATGTGCAACATTGTAGCTGTCACAACCTCGTAAAATGCATACCAATTGCCAACTTAAGTGGTCCTATGTGTAGGGACAGAGGTAGTATTAATTTAAGGTAATCTAGCAACAAATTCATAGAACAAAAATAATAAATGAAAACAAAACTAATAGATACAATGATACCTAAAATCCATCTTGGTCATGCCGCTGCTTCACGGTTGTTTCTCCTGCCGCCTTTGCTGCAACACCTTTTGTTGCCATAGTGGATCAAGTGTGGCTGCCAGAGAGGAGCCTTTATATGATTGATCCATGTTGTAATGGATTCTAATCAAAGTTTTTCTTCCAATATTGTTGAACTTTGGCCTAGTTTTATGTCTCAACATCAAATTTGTTTTAGGAACGTATGAGCGAGGTGTTGGTTTCACCAACTCAAGTTCTAGCACCGTAGATGGATGAATATTGCGCTAGATCTACTTTCTTGCACAGTGATTGTGAACAAATAAATAGGACGGGTTTTGTTCCAATGAAGTTGTCTTTGTTCTTATCAGAAATATGTTCACAACTTCACTGGGGAGAACAACTCATTCTCATTTTATTATTCACAATCATGATGCTAAAACTTAGATCTAGCCCAATATTCATCCATGAATGATGGTTGGTATGACCATTGACGGTGGTGGTAAGGAGGACATTCATAGTGGTAAAGAGACCATCAAATTTGTGGTTGGAACATGGAAATTATGTGAGGGTAGTTGAAGGGCTAACCATTGATCAAAGGCTCCGAAGGTAGGTAGTTTGTTGGTCGAAGGCCCCCGAGAATGGGGTGTACCTTCAAAAGTGAAAGGTACTGTGTTAAAACTGTGCAGTCAAGACCATTAGTTAATTAGATTTATAGTATGAGAATTAGGGTTTCTAGGCCCTAGAACCTTCTACTGAACAATTGTCTTGGTGGACAGATGTACGAAGATCGTTGCAGACCTTTAATCCAATGGACCTGACATGTTTGCAGGCTCTGCTCTGCTGTTCCTCTAGGGCATGTCTACCATATGCTCTTCCTAGTGTTAGGACTTGGGGTGACCCGATCTCTAATACGAAAATGGGCCTTAGGCCCAGTCAAAAAATATCTAAATCTACAGGAGAACTATTTTCCTTTTTAAATTAACCATATAAATGAACGTCTATATTTGCTATATTCTAAATTTAAAAATTTTAAAAATAGATATTCATGAAGGAGTTACCAATTATGTTCTTTTTCAAATTTAAATTTACAAATAAGGAAAATCCAAAACTTAATACCAATATTACTAAGATGATTTTTCAGTTAATTGTTTTCCCTTAATTACTAACATATTTCATTTTAAAATTTTAATATAAAGATAAAAAATATAAAGATAAAAATATTCTACTTAAAATGAAATAAATTATTATTATAGGTTAAATATGTTTTTGGTCTCTATAAAATTACAAATTTTGTTTTTCGTTCCTATAAAAAAGTGGCATGTTATGGCCCCCTTCAAAATAATTATGCACGTTATTTTAGTCTCTGTTGTTAAATCAATGTTTATTTGTGAATGATTATATTGCAGACATATTTAGAATATCATAAAAAGTTCTTCCAAAAGAAAAGAGCTTAAAATTTGAAATTTAAAAAATTCATATTGGTGGGGACACAAGTTCTTCAAAATTTAAAAAATACATATTTAATTCTTCCCATTTTAAAAAATTCTAAAATTTTGTAAAAAAAACTTTTTATAGTATTCTAAATATGTTTGAAAAAATTATTCAAAAAAATTAAAGTTTAAGTATAATTAATTATTGTAAAAAAAATTTGAAAAATAGTAGAGAGTAAAACTGCATGCATAAAATTTTTTATGGAACAAAACATGACACTTTTTTAATAGGGACCAAAATAAAATTTAATAATTTTATAAAAACCAAAAATATATTTAACTCTATTATTAATAATTTTATTAATGAAATTAAGATTACACTAATAAGTCCCTTAAGGTTCTAATGTCAAATTCTTATCACTAAAGTTATAAATAAAAATCTATATTTGTTTCATATCCTAAAATAAAAATAGTGTGCATGTTTATATTTATGATTGAATTACTTTATAAATAAAAAGCTAATATTTACTTTATATTCTGATCAACTTCCTAATCAACAGTCAGATCAGCGGTCTTATGTTAAGGAGGAGGATGTCCCCGATGTTTGGGAGAAGGATGTCCTTGATGTTCAGCAGGAGGATGTTCAGCATCGTCGTTTGCAGAGACATCCAGTAGAAATAGAGTTGTATCCAATGTATTACTTGGAATAACAATTTATTATAGTCGTATGGTAACTAACTCGAAAGTATTAAATGTTTAGTCAACAAGCAACAATTTTCAACTTCACCTCTAAAAAAAATTAGTCCTCATACGCCAAATACACCAAGTTATTGCCAACAAAATCAAATGACGAAAAAATCATTCCCTTTTTTGTTTTCACTTTAGAGTCAAAGTTGCTGCTAATTTGTCTGATATGTTGAGGCTTGCGCAACAGAGGTTTTGAAAGAAAGGTAGCTGTGCTCATTTGATTTGCCCAAACTTATTCAAGGAATTGTAGGTTTGGTGGGATTCTAATGAGTATAAAGAAATTTCAAACAAAGCAAAGAAAAATAAAGCTTCTTAGAAAGGTGGTTGAATACATGCTAGGGGTTCGATAAGTATTGTTGAGCACACGACGCTTAGTAAAATTTTAATTAATTTTTTTTTTTTATATTTCTATGTGTTCTTGTTAAGGTTATTTATGTGAATGTCTAGTCAACAAGGATGTTGAGCCAAGACTTAGTATATCAAGTATTAAAACGTACTTGACCAAATGACTATAGGTATATATATATATATATATATATATATATATATATATATATATATATATATATTTTCAAGGCAAAGGTGACACAGTCACCAATATGTATATAAAAAGAGAGATACAAAAAAAGAAGGGGGGGCAAAACCAAACCCTTCAAGGCAAAGAAAAACGAAACAAGGGGAGACCCAATCTATTATGATTGTAAGCCGGCATAGCTACAGCAGGAATTACATCAAACCAAATAAAACCAGTAGAGTTTAGGCCTAAAGAAGCAAACTTATCGGCTAATGCATTACCCTCTCTATAGATGTGAGATAAAATGAAGTTCATGTTCTTGAGCTTGTGAAGACAATTGTACCATCTGTTCCTTAGTCTCCAAGGAATCAAAGAAGGAGAATTGTGAGCTAGAGTAACCATCAAGGAGTCGGTCTCTAACCAAAGGTTCCACCAACCTTTGTCAAAAGCAATATCAATAGCATTAATTACACCTAAAAGCTCTGCATGGAAAGAAGAAGATATGCCCAAATTGACAGTGAAGCCACCTAAGAATTGAGCATTGTGATCTCTGAAAACACCAGCACAAGAAGCCGGCCCAGGATTACCCGCTGCAGCACCATCAGTGTTACACTTGACCCAAGAAGCAATAGGAGGCGACCAAACAACTTCCTTAATTGAAGGAGAGTTAGGAGGATGAAGAGATACATTGAAAGCTTTTAGAATTCTAAAATCAACCATGGAGGAATTGGTAGTTGATTTAGATGCATTACCAGAGAAGGAAGTGTTAGCAATAATTAAAGCCATAGCCGAGTTCAAGAGAGGCTGGGTACCATTAAACCTGCATTGGTTTCTAAATTGCCAAATAGTGTTCAAAATATTAATGATGGCTGCAATGATTACAAATTTACATTGAGGCCCCCAACCTCTATTACAAATGCTCCAGAGATCATCAAAACAAGAGATAGAGCAATGAATGTTAATCAAAGAAAGAAACCATCTCCAAAGATAACTTGCAAATGAGCATTGAAAAAATAAGTGAGGAGAGGTTTCATTATCAACAAAACAAATACTACAAACAGAGGGCAAGTGACAACCTCTAACCAATAAATTATCATCAGTGGGAAGTTTGTGGAGAATTAATCTCCAAACTAGAAGCGATCTTGAAGGTGGAATGAAGATGTTCCGAATAATTTTTGACCAATGAAGCTTCTGACCAACATGATCTTGGTATAAATAAGCATCTTTTAAAGATAGAGATCCAGAGGAAGAGTTGTTCCACATTAGCTCATCAGGCTTTGAATCAATAGGAATCGAAACATCACTGAGAATATTAGAAAGCTGCGGGTAATGATGCAGTAAAATAGGAGGAATAAGCCAATGGTTATCAGCCAAAAAAAGATTCACGGTGGAAGTTAGATGAGGATAAAGATGAGCAGGAATTCCCAGAGAATGAGCAATAGGATCACCACACCAACTATCAAGCCAAAAATTGATACAATCACCGTTGCCTAACACCCAAGAAGAGTTATTCAAAATATCAGAATAGTTACCTTTAATGCCACTCCAAATAGAAGAGTAAATATGATGATTGATAATCTTAAGATTTCTTTGCACTCTACTTCTCAATAAAACAGCCCAATGATCAGTGGAGTGAAGAAAATCCCAACAAAGCTTTAAATTGGAAGCTTCATTTAGTTTCACCAAGCTTCTAATTCCAAGGCCACCTTCAGCCACTGGCTTGCAAACTTTAGCCCAAGAGACAGTCACAAGCTTTCTCTTAGTGATATCACCACCCCAAATAAAATTTCTAATACACATCTCAAGATCTTTAATGAGACTTAAAGGCCAATAATAGATAAGAAGACTGTGCATAAGCATTCCATAGATAATAGATTTGACTAATTGAACTCTGCCCGCAATAGAGAGAAGAGAAGCTTTCCAAGCGGCTAATTTAACTTTCACCTTGTCAGCAATAGGCTTAAGATGAATAGCTTTGGGTTTGCCTTTAAAAATGGGAACACCGAGATAAATAAAAGGCAGGGAGCCAATATTGAACCCAAGCTTTCCAACTATACTAAGCAGTCTAGAATAAGATATAGACCCAGCATAGATGGTAGATTTAGCAGGACTAATAATTTGACCAGACATAGCAGCATATCTACCAAACAGATTTAAGAGAGCATCAATGTTAGAATTTTTACCTTTGCAAAATATCATAATATCATCAGCATAGAGAGTGTGAGATGGAAAATTCATATGCCTTGTACCCTTGATCAACTCTAACTTTCCTGACTCCACAAGCTTAGATATCCCCCTACTAAGCACATCCTCGGCAATGCAGAAAAGCAAAGGGGAGAGAGGATCACCTTGCCTAACACCCCTTTTACAAGAAAAGAAACCATTGAGCTTGCCATTGATGGAAATGGATAATTTTGCTGATTTTAGAATAGTGTCAATCCAGGAACAAAATTTTTCACAAAAACCGAAAGCTTTCAGGACCTTCAACAAAAACCCCCAATTAAGAGTGTCGAAATCCTTTGAAATATCAATTTTGAGGGCTAAGTTACCACCAAAAGTCTTGTTATGCAGAAGGTTGATTGCTTCTGAAGCTAAGCAGATAGAGTCTCTGATAAATCTACCCTGGATGAAACCTCTTTGTTCAGGAGAAATAATGGAAGGCATCACCAAAGCTAACCTGTCCGCAAGAATCTTCGAAATAATTTTAAATTTGAAGTTTGCCATTGCAATAGGCCTGAACTGATTAACAACATCAGCATTTGAGACTTTAGGAATGAGAATCATAGTGTTTTCATTGAAATTAGGAAGCATCCAGCCAGATTGAAAGAACTGAATCATTGCCTTGATAACATCAGAGTGAATAATGTCCCAAAAACTTTGAAAAAATAAGGCGCCAAAACCATCAGGACCAGGGGCACTATTTCGATTTAAAGAAAAGACTGCATTTTTAATTTCAAGATGAGAAGGCAATAAAGTAAGAAGCCTATTTAAGTCATCATTGAGCATATTAGGAACACACTCCTCAATGAGACCATTATCCTGCATAATAGAAGTAGAATCAAAAAGGTTAGTAAAATGATCAACAACATGAGCAGCAATATCATTTGGGTCAGTTAACAAAGTTTCTCCATTTTTAAGGGCAGAGATCATCCTTGTGGAGGACTTTATTTTGGAAATTCTATGAAAGTATTTAGTGTTTCTGTCTCCTTCTAAACACCAGTTCACTCTAGCTTTTTCTTGCCAAAAGGAATTTTCAATTTGAAGGGAAATGTCCAGCTCTAACTGAGCCTGCTTCTCTTGATCCATCAAATCATCACTATGGCCACTACTATTAATAATTTCTTGGATTTCGTTGACTTTTGCTTCTGCCTTCTTGAGATGATCATGGACATTTCCAAAGGTATCCTTGTTCCAAATTTTAAGTTTATCTTTCAACAATTTGAGCTTCTCACAAAGAATAAACATTGGACAACCTGAGATGTTAGTGTTCCAACAATTAAGAATCACATCTCTACAACTAGGGTGAAGCAACCACATGCTCATGAATTTAAAAGATGAAGCATGTCTAACATCAGAACAACGAAAATCAAGCAACAGGGGGAAGTGATCCGATATTGTCTTAGTAAGAGTTGAGCAAGATATTGAAGTGCAAGTATCTATAAAGTCAAGGGTGCAAACAGCTCTGTCAAGCCTTTTCTCTGTGTGATTAATACCTTTCCTACCATTAGACCAAGTGTAACTCATACCTCTAGTTGGAAGGTGCACATAATTGTTAGAGTCACTCCAATGAAGAAAATCTGCCATAGGAGTACCAGCAGGAGAATGCCTTCCACGATGTTCATGAGCTCCCAAAATCGAGTTGAAATCACCAATAAAACACCATGGTATCAAAATGAAGATTGAAGCAAAGATAATTTGTGCCATAATTCTCTTCTTTTGACAAAATTAGTGGAGGCATAAACAGCCGTCAAACCAAAAATCCTCCCATCAAGCTCAATGTTGAAAGAGACTTGTTGATCATCAAAATCTAAAACAACCGGGTTTAAAGAAGAAGAACACAAGCACCAAAGATTAGGCAGCAGCTGGTTTCTAGAATTGACTGCGAAAATTCTAAGATCTAATCTATTAAGCCAAGATTTAGGAAAAGAATCCACCTTCATCCAAGGCTCCGCTATGAAAACAAAACTAGGCTTATTCTTTATAATAAGCCTTTTTAAAGCCAATTTGGAGGGAGAATTGGCTAACCCTCTAATGTTCCAGTAAATGCACTTCATTGTGCACCTTTAGAGTGTCCACCCCTTGACCTTGTGGTATAGGGACTCTTTGATGCAACATTTTTTTTCCTTGCCGCTTTCTTGCTGGCCTTAGATATAACAGGTTGAAACGGTATCTCCGGATTCTCAAAATCCTGCTGAAACAGTTCTGTGTTGTCCTCCAAATCTGCCATGTTAGCCCATGAATTTTTCAAAAAATTAATGTCATTTTGAACCATCACAGGAATGTTATTAGAAGAGGAAATAACAGAACTTCTCTGGCCCACCTCATCATCTTGTGTTGCATCAACAAAATCAGAATTAGAGATGCTATCATTGATTTCAGGACTGTCCTCCACATTAATGAATGCATCATTATTTTTTAAAGCAACCTGCTGACCTACAGACACAGGAGGGGTAGGAGTTTGAACAGGCGAGGAGTTCAAGATCGGAATAGTAGTGTCTGCTGGTGATGGTTTATCAGTTACAGCTGGAACATCAATAACATTGTTAACAGGGACATTCTCAATCTCAACTGTCCCCTGTTTTGGCTTAGGATTTTTAACAACAACAAATGTTTTCTTTGTTGGCTTGTTTTTGTCACTATTCTCTGTTGTGTTCACAATCACAGGGTGCTTTTTACAATAACTTCTATGATGCCCAATCACCATACATTTGTCACAAAAATCTGGCATATTCTCATACTCCAGGTCAACAAAAAAGGCAAAATCTTTTCTTTCCACCAATACCTTATACCTAAGGTTTGTTTTCAAATCCATATCCACTAGAACTCTGGCGAAATGACCAAACGGACGATCAAAAGGAGACTTAACAGAGGCAGCATCAGTACATATTGGGGTTCCAACGCTACTTGCTATGGCAAACAAGATTTTTGGTCTCCAATACTCTTGAGATAAACCGTGGATTCTAACCCATACCTGAGCAGAGGTTTGATGTTGAAGATTAGGATTAAAGTCTCTACTCCAAGCAAAAAGCTTCAGCAAACCAGGATTTAAATTCCATGAACCTGCAGATCTGACTTTTTGAACATCTTCCAGACTTGAAAAAGCAAATTCGTAGAAGCCTTTGCCCAACGATGTTATACCCCATCTTCCAAGGTCCTTCCATGCAGTCAGAAGCTTATTACGCAAGGCATCCACTTTTAAAGGTGACGAACCTTTGGGCCAGATAACCCTCCCATGCAGGTTGTGCTTACAAGTAACCATCCCCTCCAAATATTCTTCTTCAGGGATTGCGATAGACAGTCGATCGCCCTTGACAATCGGTTGAGGCAGTTGGCTCGCCGGAACATCACAAACCGAACTTAGGGTTTGTGCGAAGGTACGTTGTGGTAGTTTAGTGATTTTCTCAGTCGGTGGAGGAGGAACAGAGGGAGCTGAGTGACCATCTAAGAAAGACCATGGGATGGAGAAGCTTCCCATGGCGGCGATGGTGGATTACGGCGATTAGGAAAAAGCTACTTTTTGGAAAAGTGATGTTTGGTGAACAGTGGAAAAATCGCCAAATTTTTCTTCAGAGCACATGGCTTTTTTTTCTGTCGCCCTCTGATTATACATCATATCTGGTGGAAGTGGCGATCTTGCCTCCTTAAGAGGCATGGTTGAGCTCGCTCTCTTTGATATTTGGCTTATGTGGCCTATATTTTCAGGCCTATGTGAAATTCCTGGCGCGTCAGCTATCAGATGTGTTATTGAATGCTTCAACACTTGAGACGTTGAGAACAAAGTTGAAGCATTATGCTGACAGTTAATATAAATATAAAGAAACTAAAAATGACAGAAAGTACTAAAGAACACAGGAGGTTTGTTAACCCAGTTCGGTGCGTAACACAACCTACATCTGGGGGATACCAATACAGGAAGGAAATCCACTATGATAGTTCTAGTTCAAAGTTAAACACCACGGTTTAAAACCTATCGCCTAGACACTATTGTTTGACTTCACCCTAGGAACCTCCTAGAGCAGAGATCCCATCTCACTTCCACTCAAAACACAGACCCTGTGTTGATGCTTTCTAATAGCGGTTTGAAAACAGTTTCAAAAAGACAAAACAACTCCGTGCCTCAAAGCTTTGGAGAAGTTAACAATTACAACTCAATAAAAACAAAGTCCTAACCTTGCATCAAAGTGACACAAGAAAGGCTCACAATTAACAAGACTCAAAACCCTAATAATACTCTATAAATATGACGGCTTCAGTGAAGAAATTAGGTTTCTTGTTCTTGTTTGAATAAGGCGAGCTTGCATGGGCTTGCATACCATGCATGGGCTTCATTTCACAAATAAATCCACCTTGCATATTTCAGAATCATATCTCACGTTTTCTTTAGCAAATGAACGTGATATGGAAAATAATCAATGCGAGATTGTGAATAAAAATATATTCCTTGGACTCCAAGTAGAATAGCGTGGATTCCATAAATAGAACAGGTGCCAAGTAAGCGCGAAATCACATCACATGGACAGATATCCAGATGTTGGAACATGTCATAGCACATCTTGCACAACTTGCACATCTTGCTTGTATATTTTTCTTTTGCAAAAATGATGCCAACACCAAATATCCAACAATCTCCCCATTTGGCGAAATTTTTGGCTAAAACAATCTGAGACCATATAGATACTAGCAGAGAGATACATCACACAGATTTTTCTTCGTCTCAACACAAACACACAAAGAGAAGATAAATAATACGCCTTAAAAAACCGCCTTTAAGAGTACCTCAATTGAAAGATAGTAGATAAGGGTCAGGTGAGGTATCAACTATGCGTATCAGAGGTATGCACAGCGAAAATACAACACAACACCAGCCTATAAGCAGGTCACAGAAAAAGATAGGAGATCTTCTACACACAAGCAAGAAACATCAACATGTTTCAACATCATTTAGCGCATGGCGCACATAAGACGTAGCATATAGCAGATATTGCTACTCCCCCTCAAAGTATCATGGGGTATATAAAAAGAATTACCACTCATTCTTCAGAGAACATACCACTCCCCCTCAATACAGTATGGGGCATATTTTAAAAATATCAGTACTTCTCCCCCTGAGTGAATGCATGCAGACAACAACTACTACTACTATATCCATATCAGCGCATACTTAAACATGTTTAAACATATCATGACACATCAGTAATGTAGAGAGAGCTCAAAATTCTACTCCCCCTTTTTAGGCATAAAATTTGGCCAAATAAACCCCATGCATAGATAATAGTACCAGAACATAAAATAGTAGAGTGCAGATTACAAGAAAGTAACAGACCATAGCACACATAGGTGCACAAATTATCCAGGGCTAGAGCCCAAAAGCATCCATAGAACATAAGCTGACGAACAAATCATGATCCAACAATATCGCATGAAGGTCGCAAGGCATAAGGCATAAGCCTGTACTACCTCCATCACAACAACCACATAGTGCACATAATTAAGCATTTTGATATTTAGTCTCCAGTGTGCAACCACATATAAAAAAAACACCAGAAGCATGCAACAGCGGAATTGGGTTCACCCAGCCTCACAAAGCACATTAACCAAGAGTAGTAAACTCTCACAAACGAATACATTAGGAAAAATAAATTCCCAGTCAGGACGTTGAGATCAGGATGTCTAAACATTAGGTAAGACATCATAGCAGAACACATTTTCATACATCAAGCACAGAAAATAGTACACTAATAATCAGAGCATAAGCTGCAAAATTATCAATAGGCTAGCACTCAGACAACTAGCACATGCATATCATCACTACACTTCCACTTACTACCAGCATGCAGAGAAAAGTAAATTCTCGCACATAAGGAGCACATACAAGAATAATAGTAGCCACCACCAACTACCACAAGAGTTTCTACTCCCCCTCAACACATACAACATTTGCAGCACATACTCCTACTTTCCCTCACTACTCAGTCTCATGCACATAGGTGAGACAGGCTATATGCAAACATCATATCATACACATGCTTTTATAGGCAAACATGCTACAGCTGAACTACAACTACCAACATCAGAACGATCATGTATCAGTAGATAAATACAAACATACCAGATAAAACACACCAGATGTCAGGGCATCTGATAGCACATACCCCGTGTAATGGGAAAAAAATTGATTTGATTCTCCTAGGATAGCATGCAACAATAAGTTGGAGAGGGAAAAAGTGACAGTTGCACGCCTAAAGCTCATAAACTGCTATAACTCCTCATGCAGACAAATGCCCAACTTGCCCCTTAAGTACTCAAATTGTTTTGCATCCAATGCCTTAGTGAATATATCTGCAATTTGCTCTTCTGTAGCAACATGTACCAGAGTCACAATATTTTCTTCAACAAGATCTCTGATAAAGTGATGATGAATGTCAATATGCTTTGTTCTACTGTGTTGAATAGGATTTTTTGAGATGTTTATTGCACTAAGATTGTCACAGTAATATGTTAGAGCATCCTATTCAACATTATATTCCTTCAGCATCTGTTTCATCCAAACCAATTGAGAGCATGAACTTCCAGCAGCTATGTACTCTACCTCAGCTGTAGACAAGGCCACACTATTCTGTTTCTTGCTGAACCAAGAAATCAAGTTATTTCCAAGGAAGAAACAACCTCCAGAAGTACTTTTTCTATCATCAGCACTTCCAGCCCAATCTGCATCACAGTAACCAACCAACTTGGAGTTTTGATCATGAGCATTCAGAATGCCATAATCACTAGTGCCATTGACATATTTTAGTATCCTCTTCACCTGAGTCAGATGACTCATCTTGGGATTAGCTTGATATCTTGCACAAACTCCCACATCAAAGGTGATATCAGGTCTGCTAGCTGTAAGATACAACACGCTTCTAATCATGCTTCTGTACTGACTTTGATCAAGTACTGATGTTTCTTGTTCATCTCTTGTCAGCTTCAAATGTGTAGGTGCAGGTGTCCTTTTATGAGCAACACTTTCCATTCCAAACTTCTTGACTATGTTCTTGGCATATTTACTCTGTGAAATGAAAATGGAATCTTCCATCTGTTTGACTTGCAATCCAAGAAAATATGACAATTCACCTACTAAACTCATCTCAAATTCAGACTGCATCTGCTGAACAAAATGTTGAACCATCTGATCCGACAATCCTCCAAAGACTATGTCATCAACATATATTTGAGCTATCATGAGATTACCTTCACTTTCTTTTACAAATAAGGTTTTGTCAGATCCTCCTTTCTTGTAGCCTTGGTTGATGAGGAATTGGGTTAGTCTCTCATACCAAGCTCGTGGTGCCTGCTTCAATCCATAGAGTGCCTTTTTTAGTTTATAGACATGATTTGGAAATCTATGTGTCATATCCTAATTTTGCCCCATACTTTTTTTATTCCAATTTTGCCCCCATATATTTTCCTATTCCAATTTTGCCCCCATGACATTTTGCACTTTTTTAAATAAGTCAACAAAACCATTTTTCAATTTAAAAATCAATGTTGACACAAAACACACGGAACTATTTTTTCTTCCATGATTATGGCTTAGCATGATCATAAGAGACAAAATTTTACCATTTTGCCCTCACATTTTCTTTATTTATTTATCTTTAATTAGTTACTTGCATTTCAAGAAACCTTTCTAACATCAAATTTTAAATCCTTTTTCTCATTTTTAATCCATAACCATTTTGCATAATCACATTTCATCATCATGCATATTTATTTTTATTTTTATTTTATTATTTTATATGTTATTTTTAATTTGTTATTTGTTCCCAAAAATCAAAAGAAATGCCAAAAAATTCCCAATCATTAACACCTCATCATCCTTATCATTAGCAACCTAGAAGGTTCTATTCCTCTCCACCTCACCATAGTACAACTCAAAATTCCACATTATCCATAACAAGAAAATCACAAAAAAATCAATCATTTGTACTATACCATTTCTACCCTCATTCTCATTGATTCTAACCTAATTCCAATCATATATAAACCTTCACAAAACATCAGAGGCGCAGCCAATAACCCTAGATCAGAAATCACCCAAAATTTCATGAACTTTTTCTCTTTTTTCTCAAAATTCGAAATCCCTTGAAACCTCTTTCAAAATTCAAATTCTTGATCAAATAAGCTTCTAATAACTTCCAGTAGCACAAAACGACCATAAAACACAAGCTTCCTTCCAAAAATTTGCTTGAATTCAAACCTCAAAAACTCCAAAAAATGTGATAATGGAACTTAAACTTCCAGCCACCTTTTCAGCCATTTTTTAACACCATTCATCATTAAATGACACCATGAACCTTTTCCAATCAATAATTGTGCTTAATCTTGCTTAAATCGTGTTTTTCCAAATTTTTCATTCAAACTTTGTCTCCATATATCTCGAGTTATAGACACTTTCTGGAAAAAATAATGATGGATTCATGACTAGCGTGAAAAATTGAGCAGGATAGAGCTTTGTTTCGCGCGATTTGGTTAAGATTTGAGGGTTTTGAAATTTTGGCCGAGTTGTTGTTGTTGTTGTTCTTCGTGAGGTTGAAGACAACTCACGATGCTCCCTCACGTCTCCAGATCGCGTTTCGTCCGTCAGATCGTTAGAACATAACACGGCCGTCAGATCCTGTAATTAACTCGCGTGCGTCCGATCGTTTTTAATCCAGATCCAGCGTACTAGAAGGCGCGCGCGTTCCTTCTCCTCGTCACCTGCGAAGCACTGGGTTATATCCAGTTTGGATTTGAATCTCGTCCCTCAGATCAGATCAAACGAACCAGATAGCGCGCATCTACCGTGCTCCCCCACTTCTGTGACACACCAAACCACGGACTGGGCTTCAGGCCCAGATTCAGGTATTTTCTGCACCCCCACTTTTTACTACACCTAAATAATTTGCACCCCCCTGTTTTTGATTTTTAAGTTAATTTTAGCTTATTTGTAGAAGGACTTATGTGACTTACAGCTTATTTAAGTTTGTTAGGTCATTGTTTATGCTTACATATTGTCAAGTTTACTTGTGATTTTTTTTAGCTTATTTAATGATCTTTTTTCCATGATAATTGCTTTTAGACCTAATTGCAAATAAGTGCTTATTTAGGGTTTCAAAAAGCTCTTTAGCTTATTTGACCCTAATTGTTGCACAACATTGATTTAAACACAGTAGTCACTGTATACAAATCATTTCTAAACTTTTTCAACTTATTTTCATAAGTAATTTTCAATTAAGTTGTTTTATGCATAAGTGCTTATTTAGGGTTACATTAAGCTCTTTAGCTTATTTGTCCCTAATTCTTGCACAACATTGATTTAAACACAGTAGTCACTGTATACAAATCTTTTCCAAACTTTTTCCACTTATTTTCATAAGTGATTATCCAATTAAGTTATTTTGTGCACAAGTGCTTATTTAGGGTTTCATTAAGCTTTTTAGCTTATTTGACCCTAATTTTTGCACAAGATTAATTCAAATACATTAGCTACTGTGTTGGGATCGTGTAAACCATTTTCAACTTATTTTTATAAGTGATTATCCAATTAAGCTGTTTTGCGCATAAGTGCTTATTTAGGGTTTTATTAAGCTCATTAACTTATTTAACCCTAATTTTCACACAACACCATTTTAATACAGTATCTATTGTATATGAGTCTTGTCTAACTCTTTTTAACTTATTCTCATAAGTCCTTTTTAACTTAAGTTGCTTTTAGCTTATTTAAATAAGTGCTTAAGTGATCCAAATTACTTTTCTAAGTACTTTTGGGTCATTTTCTCTTGCACAATATTTTGTTCAACTCTAGTTAGCTTATGATAACCATGTTTGCTTATTAGTTTAATTATTCATCCTCATGTATTCATTTAATTGCTCGTAACATTATTTTTGCACTATATTTAATTTATTGTTTCATACATGATTATTTAGTATTGCATACTTGCATTATTCATTTATATCATATTGATTCATGCATTTGCATTTATACTTTGCCTATTTTGTGATTTATCTCATCATTATTATTACTTGTTTTTGCTATTCTGTCTGCTCTGGTTCTCTTGCTCTTTTCTTTTGGACTTTTGTTTTCATAATCAAAATAACAAAGATTTTCATAACAAATAATGAATGAAAAAGGGAGAATCTGGCAGCTGCTTCTTTCTTCCCTGAGTTGTCTTGGTAGCCGGTCATCTGACTAGTTTACTCAAGCTGCTCTCATTCTAAAATGAGCATTAAAACCAACCAACACTCGTCTTTTCTTTTAGACACTATTTCTTAAGTAAACTTAACTAAAGGTTTTCGTAACAAATCGATGAATGAAAAAGGGAGAATCTGGCAACTGCTTCTTTCTTCCCCGAGTTGTCTTGGTAGCCGGTCAGCTGACTAGTTTACTCGAGCTACTCTCATTCCAAAACAAGCGTTAAAAGTTAACCCTACACACTTAAACTTCTTTTCAGAAAACATGGATATGCGCTTTATCCATTCCTCTGACACATACACAGCTTAAGCCTCCAAGTGGAGCATACAAGCGTCGTTGTATCAGCGGAATGCGAATTAAGCCGCATCCGTTAATCAAACTTTCTTTTTAACAATGGATACGTGTTTTATCTATTCCTCTGATACACACACAGCTTAAGCCTCTAAGTTGAGCATACAAGCGACGTTGTATCAGCGGAATACGAAATAAACGATACCCATTTAAAATCAACCAACCACACAAATATTTTTTACCAGAACTACGTGAGTTTTGAGTTTCCCATTGCATCGGGGAATACGTAGGAGCGGGCTCCTACAACCGTCAAACTCAAATAATAAAAACCTTTTTTTTGTTAAAGTGGAAACGAAGTAGAGATTAGCCAACGATAGAGTAATTTAATTCAAACCTGCGCAGACAAACCCTAAACCACCTAAACGGTTCCCATCGAGTACGATGGATGCGAGGGGTGCTAATACCTTCCTCTCGCATAACCAACTCCCGAACCTAAACCAAGGTTTTCGTGATATTTTCCTTTCCCCTCACGGGATAAATAAAAGTCAATGGCGACTTCATTGTATGAAAAATGGAAGTGATTTTCCAGCCCGCTACACTATGTTCTACAAATCCCTTAGGTTGCTCAATATATACTTCTTCCTGAAAGTATCCATTTAAGAAGGCACTTTTCACATCCATCTGGAACAGCTTAAACTTGAGAAAACATGCAACTCCCAATAGCAATCTTACAGCTTCCAGTCTAGCAATAGGTGCAAAAGTCTCATCAAAGTCAAGTCCTTCCACTTGAGTGTATCCTTGAGCAACCAATCTTGCTTTGTTTCTGGTTACAGTCCCATTTTCATCAGACTTATTCTTGAAAACCCATTTGGTTCCAATAAAGTTGAAGCCTTCCGGTCTTGGGACAAGATCCCAAACTTCACTTCTTTTAATCTGATTAAGTTCTTCTTGCATAGCTTCAATCCAGCATTCATCAGTGAGAGCTTCTTTAACATTTTTGGGTTCAATCAAAGAGACAAAACATGAATTAGAGATCGCCTCATTTGATCTTCTAGTTGTGATTCCTTGATTAGGGTTTCCAACTACCAGGTCTAGAGGATGATTCTTTTGTACTCTGACTGAGGGACCTTTTCTTGCAATTGTTGGTTCTGGTATTTGCTCTACATCATTGCCTTCTACTTCCAGATTGTCATCAACAATTTCTGTCTGAGGTACTGATGTTTCGACATCCTCATCAACATCTGCTGGACTGTCAGTGTGTAGATCATCAATAACAACATTTATAGATTCCATAACAACTTTAGTTCTGGAATTGTAAACTCTATAAGCTCTGCTGTTTGTTGAGTAGCCTAGAAATATCCCTTCTTCACTTTTGGGATCCATCTTTCTTTTTGGTTCTCTATCTGACAATATGTAACACTTGCTACCAAATACATGGAAATGCTTGACAGTAGGTTTTCTTTCTTTCCATAATTCATATAAGGTGGAGGAAGTACCTTTTCTCAGTGTGACTCTATTGTGAATGTAACATGCTGTATTCATGGATTCAGCCCAGAAATGATATGGTAGGTGTTTAACATGTAACATAGCCCTTGCAGATTCTTGAAGGGTTCTATTCTTTCTCTCAACTACTCCATTCTGTTGAGGAGTTATGGGTGAGGAAAATTCATGTTTGATTCCTTCATTTGAACAGAAGTCAGTAAACTTAGAATTTTCAAATTCTCTCCCATGGTCACTCATAACTCTTATGATGACACTGTTCTTTTCTCTCTGAAGTTGATAACATAAGCTTTTGACAATATCAAAGGTATCTGATTTCTCTTTGATAAAGTTAATCCAAGTGAACCTTGTGAAATCATAAACCACAACATAAGCATACCTTTTTCCTCCCAGACTTTCCACTTGCATTGGACCCATGAGATCCATGTGGAGTAATTCAAGTGCCCTAGACGTCACCTGATGTTGAAGCTTTGGATGGGACATTCTGGTTTGTTTCCCAATTTGACATTCTCTACATATACTGTCTACATCTATTTTTAATTTTGGCAGTTCTTTAATTGCTTCAACTGAGATTGCCTTCTTCATTCTTCTAAGATTGAGATGTCTCAACTTCTGGTGCCACAGTTTGGCCTCTTCTTCTTTGCTACTCAAGCATGTTGAGAGACTCACACTATCTTGTGGAACCCAAAGATAGCAGTTGTCTTTTGATTTTGCACCTTTCATTAGCACTTTTCCAGCATCATTAACTACTAAGCACTCAGATTCTGTGAAATTTACCTTCAACCCTTGATCACAAAGTTGACTTATGCTGATCAAGTTTGCTGTTAGTCCTTTTACAAGCAACACATTATCTAGTTTTGGTAACTCATTGTTTATCAGATTTCCAATTCCAATAATCTCTCCTTTAGCTCCATCCCCAAAGGTCACAAAACTAGTTTTGTAGGATTTTACATCCTTCAAGAATTTTTCAACTCCAGTCATGTGTCTAAAACACCCACTGTCAAAGTACCAATCTTCTCTAGATGAGACTCTGAGTGAAGTGTGAGCTATTAATCCAGTTTCTTCAGATTTTGGCTTCCACTCCTTCTTGGCACTTTGTACTTCAGGACCATGTTCTAGTTGATGAAACCATTTTGGGTATCCATATAGCTTGAAACGGTAAGGTCTAATGTGACCTTTTCTTCCACAATGATGGCACACCCATGATTTGGGTCTTTTCGTGTGTTTACGTGCATGAGAATGAGATTTGGGATGCTGCATTGATTGTGGTATGGGATATTTGTCAGAATGTTGAATGGGATGTTGAGGCATCTTTTCTCTAGTATAAGGATTAATGACTTCTTCATCAGGTTTGAACTTAGTTTCCCGACTTTGTTGA
Organism: Trifolium repens; assembly: GCA_030408175.1. Classification (NCBI taxonomy): domain Eukaryota; kingdom Viridiplantae; phylum Streptophyta; class Magnoliopsida; order Fabales; family Fabaceae; genus Trifolium; species Trifolium repens. Next base: position 13,798,572 of record CP125846.1, read on the forward strand.
AGTTTATTTAGCACTTTGTAATCATATCCTATAGAGTTAGCTCTTTCAGTAGGTACCTCACCTAACATCTTCACAAGGAAATCAGTGCCAGGGTTTAGTTGGCTGACACGTTTCTTCAGCTCATCCATTTGTGAATTCAATTGAGTCACTTCATTGTGTGCTTCTGATAACTTGTCTGACTGACTGTTCTTCTCAGCTAGAAGTTGACTAATTGTCTTTTTCTGTTTCTCCAGAACCCTGCAAACCTCATTATGCTCAATGAGTAGGTCTTTGTAAGTGGCAACAAGATCATCATAGGACATCACACCATCATCATCTGAAATATGCAATCCAGTTAGAGCAGATACATGTTTTGTATATTCACCATTATCTTCTCCTTCAGAACTATCACCATCAGACCATGACACAACCAGTCCTTTCTTCTGCCTTCTGAGGAAGGTAGGACATTCTGGTCTAATGTGGCCATATCCTTCACATTCATGACACTGAACATCCTTAGGTTGATTACTCTTCTCATCAGTCCTTGTCTCATTCAGATTAGTTTGTTGCTTGCTGATGTTGAATCGAATGTTCTGCCCATCAGGTTTCTACCTCCCATCAGCACGTTTCATCACCTTGTTGAGTTGCCTTCCAAGTAACACCAGAGCATCCGTTATGCTTTCTTCAGTGTCCAAGTACCCTTGAACTTCTTCATCTTCAGTATTAGTGACAAAGGCTATGCTCTTGGCTTTCTTATCAGTCCTTTCATTGATAGCTATCTCATATGTCAAAAGGGATCCTATCAATTCTTCAACCTTCATTGTAGCAATATCTTGAGCTTCTTCTATTGCTGTCACCTTCATGTCAAATCTCTTAGGTAGAGATCTGAGAATCTTCCTTGCAAGCTTTTCGTCAGGCATTTTTTCACCCAAAGATTCAAATGAGTTTCCAATGTCAAGGATACTCAAGTGAAAATCATGTATACTTTCATCCTCTTTCATTTTGAGGTTTTCAAATTTGGTTGTGAGCAGTTGAAGTCTGGACATCTTAACTTTAGAAGTCCCTTCATGAGCTGTTTGCAGAATTTGCCAAGCATCTTTTGCAACAATACATGGTTTGATTAGTTTGAACATGCTTTTATCAACTCCATTAAAGAGAGCATTTAAGGCTTTGTTGTTCCCTAGTGTCGCCTCATCTTCCTCTTTGGACCATTCTTCTTCTGGTTTCAGATATAGAAGAAGGTGACAACAATAGAAGAAGCAAATAAAAACATAATTGAACATAAATTGATTATTATTGACTAAAACCAAAACAAATAAAAACGGATTACAAACGGAGGGATTGTAAACATAAATTTATGTTATAAGAACTTAATTAAAATTGAATTTTATAGAAATAAAAATTATATTTACCTCATTTTTAAACGGAGGGATTGTAAAAAACAAAACGGAGGGAGTAGATAACTTAACTCAATTATTTTGTAAATAAAATAAGATTAAAAAAATTAAAAGAAGAGAAGAAGAAAGTAATCAAATGTTTTTAGTAATGCTCTGACCATGCGACGAGTTGCAATTTGTTCCGCATATGAAGGAGGAACAGAACATCAAATTACAATTCCTAACACATCTATGATCTATCAATCAGTCAATGAACATGCTATAGATTTTTCTTTTGTCTTTGCCGGCCAAACTTCCAAGAAAGTACCACCCAAATTAGAAAAGAAAAGAAGAAAAAATAAAAACCATGCATGATTTTGGTCTTTGAAAGTATAATCTTGTGTGCCATTGGCGCTGGAAAAGCATCAAAATTATAAATAAATCTTTAGTATCTCATTTGTTAGTAATTTTTTTTTACTAAATTAACTAACAAAAAATACATTTGGAACCAAAATTTAACTATTTAAAAATAGATTCAAAATCCAAAATGATTAATAAAACAGACAATTGTAGATCTATTTATAATTTTGATACATTCAAAGACTAATTTGATAACGAATTACAAATGCAATGACCAAAATTGTATTAGATCGGAAGGAGTAAGTAAATAATTCACTTTTTTAGATTTATTTTGAATATCTAATATATTTTATCGATATTATATATATCAGGTATAAGTTATTTTTTGTTTATATATAAGAATGAATGGAATAAATTAGAGGGTCAGGGCCATAACAAAAAGTAGCATAAGAATAATAAATATTTTATATTTTTCACATTTGGTAAAGGCAACACATCATACATGAAGGGTTTGGGCTTGAACATGTGATTCCCCTCTTATTCATCTCTAGGGATGAAGTTTCAGCCACTAGACAACTTAACAGTTATGCACAAATCTCCAAATAGATCTATTATTTGTTACCAAATGTACATGGTGTATAATTTTTCCGTAAATAGAGAAAAATTGTTCATGTTATGATCAATTAATTGGAATCATTAAGAACAATAAATAAAAAACACAAGTAACAATAAATTACTATAGTACAAAATTTATGCACAAATATAAGTTAGCCAAATTGAAATATCAAATTTAAATCATGTACATATTAAATTTAAGGGAAGAGGGAAAAAGAAACAATTACTGAAAATATGGTAGCATAAATTTGGCACTAGATCGATTTGATTTAAGGATATATGCAAGCATCAAATTTAAAGATTTTCTTTTTTTTTTTACTAGAAATTTTGTAAATCGATCATGTAATAAGTATAATATTTTTTTTTTTCACCATCAGTATCTAGTCCATTGAACCGTCTAATTTGATTTGAGGGTCAGTTCTGCCATCAAGTGAGGATTCTAAATATAAGTAATAATCATTTAGTTTATACTCCCTCCAATTTTATTTTATAGATAGATGAAATGACAAACAATTAGAAACTCATACACAGAAAGTGGATGGACGAAATTGCAAGGCATTAGAAACTCCTTTCAATTATTTTTATAAGAGACATTTTACATTTTAAATTCTTTGAATAACTGTTGTATTTGATCGATATGTTTAAATACATCAGTTATTGAATGAAATTAAAAACTCAATTATCTCTTATAAAAAGTATCAGAAGGAATATTTCTCAATTCAAATCAATATAGTATAAAATTTAGGTACAAATTATTAAATTGATATGAGTGCACCACACACTTTGTGGTTTTAAACTTTAGTTTTATGTTGAATTTACGGAATTATCGTATGACATTTTCCATTCATTGTCGGTTTCCATTTTCATTTGCAGAATGTAATCCGAAATGTTGAATTACATTATGCAATTGAAATTGAAAATTGACAACAAACGAATAGGAAAATATAATTAGTATAATCCCGTAAATTCAACATAAAACTAATTTGTAAAACTACAAAGTGGTGCATTCAAACGAATATAATAATTTGTGCTTAAATTTTATATATTGTTTTGAATAGGTAAATATTCTTTAATACTTTTTATAAGAGACAATTGAATTTTTAAATTCATTTAATAATTGATGTATTTGAAATACATTAATTATTTAAAGAATCTAAAAAGTAAATTATTTCTTATAAAAGGAATCGGAGAAAGTTTCTAATGTATTGCCTTTTCGTCCATCTATTTTGTATGTGTGATTTTCAAATAGCTTTGTCATTTTGGCTATCTACCGCGACTCCGCGAGAAGAATAGGAGGGAGTATAAATTAAATGATTCTTACTTGTGTTGGGCTTTTTTGTTCTAAATGTTTCTGTTTAGTTGTACATAACATGAACAACTTTTCTCCAACTATAGAATTGTGTATAATTGCAAATAACCAAACACCAAGTGCGTTTGAGAACAATTTTGCTCCATCTGGACCTTGGTGCATAAGTGCTAGAACATATTCATGACCATGTGCATTTGATAAAATTTACTGTGAAGAAATATATTTATGATGGGATTAATCATTCAATTAAATTTCAACAAATTGGAACTAAATGAATCTTGCGCCTTTAATATAAAATTTTTAAAATTTGATTTATTTAATCGAACTTAATTTAATTCTCAATCAACATTTACAAAATCTCAATTCAACCTTACTTATTAAAGATAGACATGATTAAATAAAAGTTCTCAAAACTATAGGGTTCCTACTAAATTCAGTGACCTCGACAGATTTCAAAAATATGATATGAATTCTATAACATTTTTGTAAACTGTCAAGGCCAATGAATTCAATAGAGACCATATGACTTTGAAGACCTTTACTTTCTCTCGTATCCATCTTTGAATAAATATGATTGAATTAGATTTCATAAATCTGCAGATTGAGAATCAAATTAATTTTGATTAATTAATTAAATAAAAACGTGAAAAATTGTAAAGTAAAGGCACAATATTTATTTATTGGTGAGGCCTATTCTATCCTTTATATTTTTGGGATATTTACCTATCAACTAATGAGTACAAGTCATGTAAGTAGATTTGTATGTGGTCCCCACAACTAATTGTAACAAACTTGTGAGGACCATATATAAACCTACCTATGTTGCATGTTCTCATTAGTTGATGGATAAATATCTCTAAATTATGAAAGGGTAAATTAGAAAAAACCTTATTTATTTACCTTTCATTTTGTTGAAAGACTAAATTAAATTAAGGAATTTCTGCTATCAAATATATATTACTAGAGTTATGCGATCAAGATGCTTAATATCAGCACAAATAGATGGTTATCACACTTATCATTCAAACAGAGCAATTTGATTTTTCACATTAATTTTTTACTTTCAAGGCCATTTGGTCAAGGTTTTAAATTGCGGTCGCGGTCACGGTCGCGTTAAGGATTTCGCGATTTCGGCTGTTACGGCCGTTGCGTTACGGATTACGGTCGTCGCGCTGTGAATTAATCACAATATCGCACAAATTTTATTAAAATTATTTATACTATAATATATGTATAACAACTTAAATTTGAGATAAATGTAAAGTTTTGAACTAGGAAAGAGTTAAAAGAAATAACACTTTATAATTTATGTTCATATTTATACTAAAAATGTGACTTTTATTCATTTCTATTGGAAAAAAATGAAAGTCTCTATCTATTAGCATTTTGTCGCGGCTGTATTGCGTTTTGTTGCAGCTGTATCGGTGTTTCGTCGCGGCCGTATCGGTGTTTTGGCGTGATTTCTTTTCACCACATAAAAACGGTAAAAAACGGTAACGGTAGGCTCGAAAACCTTTTTGTCGCGGCCTTTTTCTCGATAACGGACTTTGATTTAAAACCTTGCGTATCTTGGCTAATAGATGGTTATCACACTTTCATCAGGGCCGGCCCAAGCCCAAAGCAAATGAAGCTAGGGCTTTAGGCCCAAAAGCTTTGGGCTTTTATAAAGGCCTCATCACATAATAATATATACATTTTGTGCGTCAATACTGATGATAATTGCCTCGTATCCCAGCGGCTGTGGGCCTCTTTTTATGTGTGTATTCATGGTCCTGGGATCAAATCCCATGTTTTGCAGTTTCTGTTTTTTTCCCCATTAAATTTGTACTTTTAAAGACATTGCTTTATTTAATTATTTTATCCTTTAAAGAAATTGGTCAAACTTCATTATGGCCTAAAACACTAAGATAACAAAAGATTAAAACAATATAGTCTTCCGATTTTACAATAATTGTTTCGATTTAATATTTTATACTAATTTATCTTTTTCTTGCATAAAAAAAAAATCTTTATTCGTTATTATTTATTAATATATTCTCATTAATTTAAAAAAAAAAATACATTGTCATTTTTATAATAAAAAGCACAAAATTATAGAACACAATTAAGAAAAATAAATTTAAATTAGAAGCTAAAAGTGCACTTTTAATTTATTTTTTTTACAAATGTGACATTTTTTTGGTAAGGGCAAATGTGACATTTATAAACAAATTAAAGGCTGATTTTTTTTTTAAAAAAAAATATTATTATTTTTAAAGGCCTCAATTAAATTTCCGCTTTAGGCCTCAACATACATCGGACCGGCCCTGACTTTCATATATTGACCTTAACAGCAAGAAGAAAGGTTAAACATGTTACCGATTTGTCTCACCAAAATAGCTTTGATCATTTAGTGAACGTCTCCTTCGGATTGTATCCATCTTGGTCATTCGGCTGCTTCGCTGTTGTTTCTTCCGCCGTCTTTGCTGCAACACCTTCTGTTGCCATAGAGGAGCATGCGTGGCTGCTAGAGAGGAGCCTTTATCTGATTGATCCATGTTGTAATGGATTCTAATTAGAGTTTTTCTTCAATTTTCTTGAACTTTGGCCCAGATTTATGTCTCAACATCAAATTTGTTTTAGGAACATATGAGTGTGGTGTTGGTTTCAGCAACTCAAGTTCGAGCACCGTTGATGGATGAATTTTGGGAAAGATGAAGATCTATGTTATAGCACCATGATTGAGAACAGAAAAATAAGAACGACAATTGTTCTAATTTTCTATCCACAATCATGGTTCTAGAACTTAGATCTAGCCCAATATTCATCCATCAATGGTGGTTGGTAGGACCATCGACGGCGGTGATAAGAAGGATCGTCGATCATAATGGTAAAGAGACCACAATATGTTGGAAGATATAGTGAGGGTAGTTGAAGGGCTAACCATTGATCAGAGGCTATGAAGATAGATAGCTTGTTGGTTTAGGTTTTGGATATGAGAATGGGGCGTACCTTCAAAAGTGGGAGGTATTGTGTTATAATTGTGCAGCCTAGACAATGATTTAAGCTTTATAGTACGAGAATTAGGGTTTCTAGGCTCTAGAACCTTCTACCGGACATCTGTCTTGGTGGACAGGTGTACGGAGATTGTTGATGAACTTTAATCCAATGGACCAGACATGTTTTCTTGAACTTCGGCCCAGATTTATGTCTCAACATCAAATTTGTTTTAGGAACATATGAGCGTGGTGTTGGTTTCACCAACTCAAGTTCGAGCACCGTTGATGGATGAATTTTGGAAAAGATGAAGATCTATGTTATAGCACCATGATTGTGAACAGAAAAATGAGAACGACAATTGTTCTAATTTTTCTATCCACAATCATGGTTCTAGAACTTAGATCTAGCCCAATATTCATCCATCAATGGTGGTTGGTAGGACCATCGCCGGCGGTGATGAGAAGGATCGTCGATCATAATGGTAAAGAGACCACAATATGTTGGAAGATATAGTGAGGGTAGTTGAAGGGCTAACCATTGATCAGAGGCTATGAAGATAGATAGCTTGTTGGTTTGAGGTTTCAAATCTGAGAATGGGGCGTACCTTCAAAAGTGGGAGGTATTGTGTTATAATTATGCAGCCTAGACAATGAGTTAAGCTTTATAGTATGAGAATTAGGGTTTCTAGGCTCTAGAACCTTCTACCGGACAACTGTCTTGGTGGACAGGTGTACGGAGATTTTGATGAACCTTAATCCAATGGACCAGACATGTTTGCAGGCCCTAGTCTGTTGTTCCTCTAGGGCATGTCTACCGTATGCTCTGCCTAGCATTAGGTCTTTGGGTGACCCGGTCTACTAAAAAAATGGGTTGTAGGCCCAATCCAACAAATTTCTAAATAGATAGGACAACTATTTTCCTTTTTAAAATTAACCATATAAATGAAAATCTATATTTGCTATATTCTTAATTTAAAAATATTAAAAATTGATATTCATAAAGGAGTTAACAATTCTGTTTTTTTTTTTCAAATTGAATCCAAAACTGAATACCAATATTATTAAGATATTTTTTCTGTTAATTGTTTTCCCTCAATAACATATTTCATTTTAAAATTTTAATATAAAGATAAAAAACAAGCTACTTAAATAAAATAAATATATTATTATAATAATTATTATTATTGTGGGTTAAATATAATTTTGATGCCTACAAAATTATTATGCGCGTTGTTTTAATCTCTGCTATTAAACCAATGTTTATTTATGAATGATTAATTTGCAAATATGTTTAGAACAACATAAAAAGTTCCTCGAAAAGAAAAGAACTCAAAATTTGAAATTTTAAAAAATTCATATCCTTGCAGACATGTCACTTTGATCTTTGTCTTTGAAATTTTAGAAATATATATTTAATTCTTTCCATTTTAAAAAATTATAAAATTTTGTAAAAAAATATATTTTATGAAATATATATTCTAAACATGCCCGAAAAAAAAAATTATTCAAAAACTTTAAATTTTATGAATAATTTAATTTTATAAAATTTTTTTGAAAAATTGAAGGGAACTACACGCATAAAAAAATTTATGGAACAAAACATGACACTTTTTTATAGGGATGATAAACGAAATTTGATAATTCTATAGGAAACAAAAACATATTTAACCTTATAAATAAAAATAGATATTTATGTTAATTTGAGTTACTTTATAAATAAAAATATGTATTTACTTTATATCCTAATCGGCATCCTAATCAACCGCCGAATCAGCGTCCTGATGTTCAGGAGGAGGATTTTTCAGGGTGACAATGATCCGAACCAACTCGAAAAAAGTTCGAGACTCGATTCGACAATTAATTCGTTGAACTTGGTTCTTGAACCAAATGAGCCGAACTTGAACTAAATATTAAGTTCGTTAATTAAATAAGCTGAACTTGAGCTATATATAATTCGGCTCGTTTGGTTCACGAGTTGGCTCGATTAATATATAACACTTCAAAATATATTTTAAAATAACACTTCAAAAATAATTTTAAATTTATATTTGTTTGATTTTATAAATTTATATTTATATGATTGATATTCTTTTCCTTATATATAATTGATTTTATACATTCAGATAATTGATAATATATATAATACTTTAAAGAAACCAAGACAAACACTTAACAATAATATAATAAAAGTTAGTAATAACAATATAGTCTATAGACAACGGCATTTATAATGATGATTTGTCAAAAAAAAGGCATGTATAATGATGTTTTTACGGATTTGAAAAATAAATAGTCTCATATCAAACTGTATGTAAAATAATGAAAAGTAAAATTGAAAAAAATTCATGTCGAACTCTTGAGTTGAGTTTCGAGTTTAAAAGGAACTGAACCTAACGAGCCGAACCAAACTGCTCGTGAACTCTAAACGAGCCGAACTCGAGCTGAAAAAAGAGTTCATGTCAAACTCGAGTCGAGTTTCGAGCCGAACCAATTCTTATCGAGTCGAGCTTAGACAGGTTCAACTCGACTCGACTCATTTCCAGCCCTAAATTCCCCGATGCACAAGAGAAGGATGTTCTTGATGTTTGGCAGGAGGATATTCAACAACGTCGCCTACAGAGACGTGCAATAGAAAGAGATTTTTATTTTTTTTGGTTTTCACCATCAGTTGAATCTGATTCGGGGGTCAGTTCTGGCATCAAGTGGATCCAGCCCCCTCCCGATCATAGTTTCGGGGGATCGAACCATAGTCATCCCTACCAAGTTCAGTGTCAATCACCATTGAACCAACTAACGATTGGTTATAAAGAGTTGTATCCAATGAAATCACTTGGAACAATTTATTATAGAGTCGTCTGAAACGCGTAAGTATTACAAGGTTACTATTAATTTCATTTGGACTTTATTTTTTTATACTCCTTCCGTCCCTTTTTATAAGAGCTAATTTGACAAAAAAATTGTCCCTTTTTATAAGACCCTTTTACAATTATCGATGACATTACTTTTTTTTTCCAAGCTTACCCTTATTTACTTTGCATAGTTTTTTTTATTAGCATTAAATTCTCTTTTGCTTGATACAAAACATTACAATTAATGGTAAGGGTAAACACGTAAAATTAATATAATTTGTCAATAAATTTAATATTAAAACCCACTTTCTTAATACTCATGTTTTGTCAAACTAGCTCTTATAAATAGGGATGGAGGGAGTATGATTCTTAACTAACAATATATGTGTTGACTATTTGGTGTTGGCTGCATTTTGGTAAAACAATGTTTAAGCAAGATGTGGTATGTAATGTTACAACATCGTAACCTGACGTGAGCGCGCCCGCTGTAGCGTATCTTTTGTGCGCGCATTTTATTTTTAGAGAATATATTTTCTCTTTCATCAGTTCTTTGCGTGTGCATCAAGGAATGTTTTATTTTCTAAACAGATCTTTCATCTAAAGATTGTGTTAGAAATTATTATGAAGAATTATTTACAAAACGCATCTTTTTAGATATGGTTTTATTTTATTTATGTGAGCTGGATGTTTCTCGTGGGCAAAGCTACTGAAGTCCAAATTATCAGCTATATATTAGAAGATGGAAACCTAATGAAGGTTGTTGTTCAAGATGATTTTTGAGTCTAGCCGTATTAGGATTTGCGTGTGTGCTTGTGTTTTGTGAGCCTTTCTTGTATCGTATTGATGCAAGCTTAGGACTGTGTGTTCTATTGAGTTGTAATCATAATTGTCTCTGAAGATTTTATGCAAAAAGATAGTTATTGTGTGTGTGTCCTCTCCAAAGCTTTTAAGCAAGGAGTTTGGATCGTAGTGCTTGTGTATCACTTGAAGCCTTTAGGTAAGAGTGGTTTAGTGTTTAGGAGAGTGTCTCCACCATAGTGTTTGAATCAACAATAGTGATGTCTGTACTATTGAGCTTAAGGAGTGAGTTGAGAACTCATACCTAGGAGTTCCTAGGTAGAAGGACACAAGGATAGTTGCTAGGTGAGAAGTTGTAAACGAGGAGTTCGCTGTAAGACTTTGAACTAGGGCTATTAGTGGATTTCCTCCTAGATTGGTATCCCCCAGATGTAGGTTGCGGTTTGCACCGAACTGGGTTAACAAATCACTGTGTGTTGTTTATTTCTGCACTATTTACTGTTTTACTCATTGTCTATCAAAACTGGTAAAGTGTTGTACATCGTATACAACATCTTATACTTGTGTGCCAGATTTCAATTGGCATCAGAAAAGGCACCGTGCCTGCTTAGGGTGAGATTCAGGAAGCTTTACTTGGCAAAATGGACAAAGAAGGAGGATTCGTGAACAGACCCCCAATGCTAACTGGTTCCAATTATGATCATTGGAAGCCAAAAATGATTGCATTCTTAAAGTTCATTGACAGCAGGACTTGGAAGGCAGTTTTGAAAGGTTGGGATCATCCTATGATTGTTACCAAAGAGGGTACCTCTACTGGTGAACTAAAACCAAAGGCAGATTGGACGAAGGAAGAAGATGAAGCAGCTCTCAGCAACAATAAGGCAATAAATGCTCTCTTCAATCGAGTGGATACATATATGTTCAAACTCATCAAAAAGTGTCTGTCTGCAAAGGAAGCTTGGGAGATATTAATGACATGTTATGAAGGCACCTGACTACGGTCTGGCAAGTGCACCAGTCTGTCGTTGAGTAATAATTCACACTCTAGTGTATAGAATGAGTTCGTATCCACAGGGATCGTGCCGAAGCTTCACTAGCGTTATTTAAGTTTGTGATAGTTTGCATTCGCTTTGGTTTTTGGAAAAGGTTTTTATAAAAATAGCGTAATGCGTTGCAGAAATATAAATAACAGAATGTATAAATAATAGATTCAAGAAATATAGAGGCTAAGTATGGTGGTTAGACTCCCTCCCTTCTTCATATTTGGCATGACCGGTGTATAACATAGTTACTTAGATTATGTTCGGCGGTGAATTATCCTTGTTGTAGTAATACCTTACTATCACACTATGTTTATTAAAGTTTCCCTACGTTAACAACTAAGGTACCTACGAGAGCCTAACCTCGATGTGTCACATACTGATGACATGAATTTCTACGGTATTTTTAGTATTATTATTAGTAGTAAAATGACCAAGACAGACCCAAATACGAAGGAAAACCTACAAAAGCAAGAAAAAACATCAAGACAGAGTCCAAGATGCAAAAAGACAAGAAAAAACCCAAAAAGTGAAGAAAATCAGCATTCCATCGCAGCACGATGGCTCCCATCGTGCCACGATGGGAGCTGCCTGTTCACCAAGAAATCAGAAGCAATAAATCTGAATAAAATCTTTGCTTCGCAGCACGATGGAGTATATCGCAGCACGATGGAGTAACTTGGCGCCCAAGCTGGTGAAATGCACAGGATCAGTTATAAAAATAAACTGAATCTTCACATTGCACTGCGATGAGCTTATCGCAGTGCGATGCCTTGCTAAGGCCCATTACGAAAACTATAATAGAGCCTCCCTTTCATTGTTTAATTCATTCAGAAATAGTAGAACACTCTATACTATAAGGAGAGGTTCAGAGGAGCTCTATTGGGCATAGTTTTCTCCCCTTACGGGAAAACTAACTCAGCAAGGTATGTTTTCTTTAGGCTTTTGTATTTAGGTTATAATTCTTGTAATTTTAAATATGTAGTCTTTATAATTTATGCCTTAAATTGTGGTGGAGAAGATGAACTCCCCTATGAACATTTGGAGTCTGTGATTGAGTCTAAGATATAATAAATGATATTTAAAGTATTATGTTTGTTATTTACTTTCGCGCACTTTAATAACGTATCTTGTAATCTGGCCGGATAAGCGGGAACGCCCATAGAATTGATATCAGGTTTTGACTTGGTATGGTCCGGAACTCGTAGTAAATAATGCTAGGTGAATAGAGACGGTAACATCCTGAACTAATCGTGAACTGAGCGGTTAGAGGAGGAATCATGCTCTAGGTGTGATATGAGCACTTAGAAGATGAACAGCCCGATAATAGCACCTAGAGGTTAATTGGTGAAGGTTATAATGCATGTTTATAAACAACTCACTTAGTAATTAGGGTATGTGACACATTGAGGTTAGGCTCTCGTAGGTACCTTAGTTGTTAATGTAGGGAAACTTTAATAAACATAGTATAATAGTAAGGTATTACTACAACGAATGATAATTCACCGCCGAACATAATCTAAGTAACTATGTTATACACCAGTCATGCCAAATATGAAGAAGGGAGGGAGTCCAACCACTATACCTAGCCTCTATATTTCTTGAATCTATATTTATACATTCTGCTATTTATATTTCTGCATTGCATTACGCTATTTTTATTAAACCTTTTCCAAAAACCAAAGCGAATGCAAACTATCACAAACTTAAATAACGCTAGTGAAGCTTCGGCACGATCCCTTTGTATACGAACTCATTCTATACACTATAGTGTGAATTATTACTCGACGACAGACTAGTGCACTTACCAGAGCCTAGTCACCTCCCAAACCGTTCCAATTCTCTGAACTTCTTCATTCAAGCTTACTCCACCACAACTCAAACCTCATTCATGTCTCAATCACCAAACACCACTTCTCCCATGAAATCCACTGATTCACCAAACTCTCCACCTCTCAATGATACTCCCATTACCACTATTCATCCCTCATTCGCCTCTGCTCTTGTAAGACCCAAGATTTCACTGTACAGTTTTCCTAAGGAACTTTATTGTTGGCTAAGTTTTTAGGAATTTTGGTGAAGCGGTTTCGTGAGTATTGTCGCGATAATAGGGTTTTTGCTGAAATGGAGTCTGTTTTGTGCTCGTGCGCCGGAAAGGCACAGACTTTTGGGTCGTAATCCTCTTTTGAGTATGAGAAGGTTTCTGTGAAGTCAGAAATCCGAGTTTTTGATTATTCTTGTTTTTGGATAAACGAGTAGGAATTTACCCGCTGATGTAAAATTTTACGATGTCTGAATTCCGTAGAAATTTAGATGGGAGTTTTATATATCGGCGTGAGTTAGGATATATCTTCAGATTATTTTTCGAGGGTGAGGAAGAAAATCACAGTCGAGGAAAAAGTTTTAGCGATAATTTTTAGAAGCGGTTTACGACGGACGTTTATTCCGTAGTTTTTCTATTTTTGCGATTTTCGTCCATTAGCGAGGTACGACTCGTTTAAGAGCGAACGTGGGGACTGAGCGAGATAAGTTGGCAAACTCAAATAATATCTAAGATATTTATGATAGTGTCTTGGTGACCAAGTTTAAATGAATGGCAAGGATTTAGTCTTGCAACTTTTTACTATTTGATCCAAAGGCCATAAGTTAGCAAGACATGTATGTAAGGAGACTTAGAGAAAAGTAACACAACTTCATTCTTCTTGGTTTGGCCGTGAGCTTTCTTTCTCTCCCAACCATGGACCAAAATTTCAACTCTTCACCATTTCTCTTGATTAAAAGCTTGTTGGATCATTGGAAATTTGCAAGGATCATCTTCTAAGGTAACTAAACCTATTCTTTTCTTTTAGTTAGCCAAACTCTTAGAGTTTTATGGATTGATAGGTTTATGTTCTTGAGATGAAAATGTTAGAAAATGATTCATAAATGCTTTTGTCCCATAGAAGTTATTCATGAGTGTTAGATTAGCATGTTTAAGCTTAGTATGGTTGATTTACATGGAGTGATGAGATTTTCATGAGATTTTGGGTTAGGGTTTTGAGAGAAAAATTTCTCTTGATCATGAACATGAATTTTTGTTTAGAGATTGTGTTCATGATGTTGTTTTAATGCTTTTTATGGAAATGGATGTGTGATAAATGATTTTGTTTTGAGAAACAAGAAAAATTATTTTGTGTGTGTTCTTGAGAAATCATGTGATTTGTGGATTATGTTTGGAAATGTTTTGTTTGATCAATTAAATGATTTTGGGAACTAGTAGATTATTATTAGGATTTTGTAATAAAATTTTTTGTGAGTTGGCCTTGTTTCCTTGTCTTGGCCGTGGCTTTTGGTAGAAATATGATCGAGGGTTTCAAATTTTTAAGCCCTAATTGGGAGTGCATGATCATGGTTTCAATAGAATGATTGGATGTGGTTTTGTTTGGAAATGAAAGTTTGTAATTTGTGTTTTAAGTAAACAAGTTAATTAGTAAAGTTTTGGAAATCTTTTATGCTTTGATTGAAAATGGTTTTGATGAATGAGATCAATCACTTTTGAGTTTCTTTTGAGAAATTAGAAATGGTTTGAGTGTTTTACACTATGTTTGATTTTGAAAAACAACGGTTTTGGAATAATTTCAATTCTGGCCGAAACTGGAAGGGCATTTTCGTCCATTTTAAATGTTATATTTTGTCGTAGAAATTTGATCATTCAATCCGTTTTTTCGAGACGAAGATTTCGGCGTATGGCTCGTCTCGATCGGATAAAGAATGAACGAGTTATGGCCATTTTATTTGAAAGAAAAAAACTTGTAACTTGTAGTGCAAGTAAACTTTTATTTTTGTGAAAATTTTCAAAGAGTTTTTGGTTTGTTTTCAAATGGTTTTAGTATGTGAAAATTGATTGCCTTGGAGTTAGGAATCAAAGTGTTTCTTAGTTTGTTTTGAAACGAAACTATATAATTCTTATAGCAAAAAAATAGTGTATTTAACTTCGTGAATTTTTAATCACTATGGGGAGAACTGGTAATCACTATCCGAGAGTGTTAGAATGTACCTTAGACCCCTCTGGAGTTTTGGGAATAGGTTTCGTTTCAATAGAATACAGTGAGAGTATTTTATTGATATTACGCTGCTTATATGTTAGGTAGCGTGAATTGTAGAATTTCGCGAGAAAGGTTAACGGAAGCTTGCCGAGGTAAGGGCATCACTTTATTTTTGTCTTTTCACTGAGTTACAACATGTTTGGTTATTTTCGGTGATGTGTGTTGGTGTGCTTGGCATGTATGTGTTATGTATTCTCGTGATGAGAAAGTGTTTACAATACTTGCACTGTTTACATATGATTATGAGAATATATGTATGAACAGGTGGTTGGAATACATATGATGAGAAATGTATGTTTGTTGTTATGTTTGGTTTACATATGCTAGAGAGGTATGTATTCATTGCATTAGCATATATGGGGAAGTGCATGCTCATGCATTTGGTAGTTGCGTGTATGGTGTGGTGATCGGGAGAGCCCACCTTTTTATTCGTAGTGATCGGGAGAGCTACAAGATTTTTGTTGAGATCGATACGTAGTGATCGGGAGAGCTACGGGGTGTGGTGATCGGGAGAGCCCACTCTAATCCTTGTAGTGATCGGGAGAGCTACGGGATTCTATTGATACTTATGGTAGGGGTGTGGTGATCGGGAGAGCCCACTCTAATGGTTCGTAGTGATCGGGAGAGCTACGGGGTTTCCATTGGTATTGTTAGTAGGGGTTGGACCTACGAGTGTGGGAATTTCATGCATGTGGCAGCCAGTGATTGGTGTCACGATCATGTAGAGTCTGCATTATTAGGCTATGTGTGCATTATATATATATAAGCCCGTTGGTGAGAATTTCTTTCGTGTTAAAGAGCTTTCTCTTGTGTATGTGGAAATTTGTTATGTGTACATCTTTCGCACTGGTTATATATATATATATATATATATATATATACTGTATATTTTGTGGTGACCCTTTCTTTCATTTGCGGGCTCATCCCACCCAGATGATGGGTTAGGTCGTGGTGACGACGGTGGCTGTTCCAGGCCCCATTGAGATGTTGGAGCTTTGGCTTAGTTAGACTATGCGCCGGTGTGGGTTGTACACCGTGCTTTTTGGGTTTAGGCTTAAGATTCTAACTTGTTTTGTTGTAAGTATTTGAATACTTAGACTTGGATTGTAATTATTCAGGAATACACTTTGCTTGTCGAAGCACCTTATGGTAATGAGTTCTTTTGTATATTTGAATACCGGCTCATTTAAAATCTTTCATGCGTAACTCTGATGTGTACAAAAAAAAAAAAAGTAATGCCTTTTCGGGCCTTTGAAAAACGGGTTGTTACAATTGGTATCAGAGCACGGCTTTAAATCTTCAAAGGGAAAGTGTATACTTGAGTCGTTAGTCCAGAGTCAGTCAGATTAGAGCTAGAGTTGTGTTAGTTCTAGCGATCGGTTTTTGTTGAGTTGTGGGTTATGTGTTCGTTTTCGTGAGTCTAGCGTGGTAGATGCTGAGGTAATCGATTATCTCTTAGTTGAAACGATGTTCCCTACATAGTTGAAACCCCCGAGCATTGGTCGAATTTAGTCGACAAGTGTTTCTGAATTCCTTAGACGGAGTTGTCCGTGGAGGATGGACTTGAGGCGAACTAGAACTATGAAGGATTCTTAGAAGTAAATGGATTTGAATTGGCATGGTTCGTTGTCACCCGGAGGTGCTGAGTACGGACGTGGTGACGTCGACTGATAAAGGATTGCAAGTAAGGATCAGATTGGGATACCTTTTGAAGAAGGTGCTGGATATCCGTTCTGGTGAGTTCGGACGAGACTTGATGAAGTCATTCAGTTGTCAAGAGGATGCAACCACTGTAGAATGGTGGAGCATACAGAGATGTCAGTTGGATTTAATTACAATGATTGGATTATCATTGGGGCAACTTGTATTGGAAATAAAGTGCATCGCGCGTCAAGAGTAAGTGAACTTGGTGGTGTTAGAAGACGGTTGCGCGAACGATGGGTACCTTGAGGGTTTAATTCAAGTGTGTGAGATAAATTAGATTCGAAACTAAGATTAGTAAGGATGAATCTTGTGATGATTGAAGGTAGGAGACCAAGTATCACGTTGATAAGTGACAATCTATACATAGTTCGGGAGATAGTAAGTATAGATGTCGGTGTGAGACGAAATTATAGGTGACTGATTATTGGATAAAAGGTGGATTTGGAGAGATGTTTAGGTAAGAACGAGGAGTTCAACCTTGGAAAGTGAGTTGTATGTCGATGACGGGTGATACCGGAGGTGTGTAGTATGGGAATACCTAGAGAATTGTGGCAGTATAAGCTGGAATTGTCAGTTATTGGCGGGTAAACCATAAGAGAAAGTAAACATTTTGAGAAAATCTTAGGGATTAGTCTAGAATTATTGAGTAGTTGAAGAGATTAGTCAAGATTTGAGTAGAGAACCTGTGTGGATGTGAGTTTAAGTTAACAATTTTGATCGACCAAGAGGGTTGAAGGAATAAGTGGCATCTTGAATTTATGATACCATGAGAGTCGAGGTAGGCAAGTTTTAAATAATTCAAGTTATGGACGAGAATTTTTGGAGATTTTCTAGAAATGTCAGGTGTGAGTAGAAAAAGAGTTCGTTAGTAAGAGTACTAAGATAATGAGAGTGATAGTTGGAGGGACATTTTGTTGGATGTTAAGATGTAATGGAGGAATTATGATGGTGTAGTATGTAATTTCAGTTCTTGAGTATGATATTCAAGAGTTTGACTTGGGTATCGAACGTACTAAAGATGCAATCATAGCGAAGGTTATGCTTGATTGGACACAAGTTGATGTGGAACGAGAATATTTGGATTGTGTACGGCAAATTAAAGATGTTGTTTTGATTTAACAAGTTATTGGTCATGGTGGTTGGGAACCAACTCTAGGAAGTTGTTGAACTTGGAAAATTGCAAATTAGTATAGCTTCGATTCATTGTAGTGGTTACAATGAAGAGAGACGTAGCATGATGGAAATTTGTATTGAATAAGTAAAGGAATGCGGATATTGTCAACATGAATGGTGGAACAATAGTGATGTGATGAGTACCTTAAAATTTATTTTGGAAGTAGGTATCTCGACAGAAAGGGTGATGTGGGGAATAATTAAGAATGGTCAGGGTGACAAGCTCTTTTGAGTAAAAGAGGATTTAATTGTAAGAGGAAAGAGACTCAAGAGAGTTCAGAAATAGAATGAGAATATGATGTTAGAGGATGTGTGCCAAAGGTGGCAGTTAACAAGGAGAAACGTTTTTATTTAAGACACGCGAGAGTAGTCTAAGTGCCATTTTGGAAGTAATATGGACGTGTAAGAAACCAATTTTTGGGAAGTGTGAAGTTCTTCGATAGAGAAGACAACTTGTTCGGAATGTAATGGTTTTGGGGGTACCTGCCGTGGTGGCATTGTATTACTGTTGAATGATGTTCAACGGATGTTTCATGAGTGGAATCATGAGAGCTTGAGCGACGTGTTTTGAGTGTTGTGTCTTACGAATACAAGATCAAAAGGGAATGTTAGTCGTTGGAAAGCTATGTTAAGAGTAAGTAAGAGAGGAGCACACGAGCATGTGGCTTATGTCAATTAAGGATTGACGAAAGGAATTGACTCACACATAATTTGGAAAATTATGATTGTGCGAGAGTAGTAAGGATTCAAAGGCACCACCTAAATGGATGTCATTGCGGTGTGTGTGTGGAATGTGGATATAAAAAGGGTGAACAATTGTCTAATGGCAAAGTTAAGTGAAAGCATGATAGTCCAAGTAACGTGTTTTGGGCAAATTGGTCTCATTGACGAGATCGAGATCGTAAGAGATCGAAGGAAACATTAAGGAAAACCTCGAAGGCGTTGTTGGACCATTGTGCCTCGGAGGACCTTGAGCACAAGTGGAATGAAGCATCGTTTAAGTTGGGTAAAGATGGTCTAAACCACCATCATGATTGTCGGATATTTATTGACAAATTGAGGAACTGATCATCCTTAATCTCTTGTTGATAGTAGACGGAGTCGTGTTGACTGGGATTGACTAGTTTTGCTAACTTTGGTGGTGTACAGGGAGTTCTGTGTTTCTTTTTGGAGGGTAGCCAGTCACTGCTGCGCGTGAACCTAGTGGTTTAGGCTACGTCGCGGAGGCAAAAGAAGTGACTTTGGAAATTTTGTGTGTGGACCCTAGGAAATTTTTGAGTGGTGAACTCGTTGAGAGTTGCGGTTGGTGCACGGGTGTGCCAGTGTGTTGGTGAGAGTATCTGTGTGACTTCACCCGGTGTTAGCATCTGTGTGGCTACACCTAATCCTGAGGGATTTTGTTGTGTTGGTGATGGTAATAACTAGTTGAGTTGTTACTCTTACCTTTAGTTTCGAGGACGAAACTTCTTTTTGGAGGGTAGTAATGTAAGACCCAAGATTTCACTGTACAGTTTTCCTAAGAAACTTTATTGTTGGCTAAGTTTTTAGGGTTTTTGGTGAAGCGGTTTCGTGAGTATTGTCGCGATAATAGGGTTTTTGCTGAAATGGAGTCTGTTTTGTGCTCGTGCGCCGGAAAGGCACAGACTTTTGGGTCGTAATCCTCTTTTGAGTATGAGAAGGTTTCTGTGAAGTCAGAAATCCGAGTTTTGGATTATTCTTGTTTTTGGATAAACGAGTAGGAATTTACCCGCTGATGTAAAATTTTACGATGTCTGAATTCCGTAGAAATTTAGATGGGAGTTTTATATATTGGCGTGAGTTAGGATATATCTTCAGATTATTTTTCGAGGGTGAGGAAAAAAATCACAGTCGAGGAAAAAGTTTTAGCGATAATTTTTAGAAGCGGTTTACGACGGACGTTTATTCCGTAGTTTTTCTATTTTTGCGATTTTCGTCCATTAGCGAGGTACGACTCGTTTAAGAGCGAACGTGGGGACTGAGCGAGATAAGTTGGCAAACTCAAATAATATCTAAGATATTTATGATAGTGTCTTGGTGACCAAGTTTAAATGAATGGCTAGGATTTAGTCTTGCAACTTTTTACTGTTTGATCCAAAGGCCATAAGTTAGAAAGACATGTATGTAAGGAGACTTAGAGAAAAGTAACACAAATTCATTCTTCTTGGTTTGGCCGTGAGCTTTCTTTCTCTCCCAACCATGGACCAAAATTTCAACTCTTCACCATTTCTCTTGATTAAAAGCTTGTTGGATCATTGGAAATTTGCAAGGATCATCTTCTAAGGTAACTAAACCTATTCTTTTCTTTTAGTTAGCCAAACTCTTAGAGTTTTATGGATTGATAGGTTTAAGTTCTTGAGATGAAAATGTTAGAAAATGATTCATAAATGCTTTTGTCCCATAGAAGTTATTCATGAGTGTTAGATTAGCATGTTTAAGCTTAGTATGGTTGATTTCCATGGAGTGATGAGATTTTCATGAGATTTTGGGTTAGGGTTTTGAGAGAAAAATTTCTCTTGATCATGAACATGAATTTTTGTTTAGAGATTGTGTTCATGATGTTGTTTTAATGCTTTTAATGGAAATGGATGTGTGATAAATGATTTTGTTTTGAGAAACAAGAAAAATTATTTTGTGTGTGTTCTTGAGAAATCATGTGATTTGTGGATTATGTTTGGAAATGTTTTGTTTGATCAATTAAATGATTTTGGGAACTAGTAGATTATTATTAGGATTTTGTAATAAAATTTTTTGTGAGTTGGCCTTGTTTCCTTGTCTTGGCCGTGGCTTTTGGTAGAAATATGATCAAGGGTTTCAAATTTTTAAGCCCTAATTGGGAGTGCATGATCATGGTTTCAATAGAATGATTGGATGTGGTTTTGTTTGGAAATGAAAGTTTGTAATTTGTGTTTTAAGTAAACAAGTTAATTAGTAAAGTTTTGGAAATCTTTTATGCTTTGATTGAAAATGGTTTTGATGAATGAGATCAATCACTTTTGAGTTTCTTTTGAGAAATTAGAAATGGTTTGAGTGTTTTACACTATGTTTGATTTTGAAAAACAATGGTTTTGGAATAATTTCAATTCTGGCTGAAACTGGAAGGGCATTTTCGTCCATTTTAAATGTTATATTTTGTCGTAGAAATTTGATCATTCAATCCGTTTTTTCGAGACGAAGATTTCGGCGTATGGCTCGTCTCGATCGGATAAAGAATGAACGAGTTATGGCCATTTTATTTGAAAGAAAAAAACTTGTAACTTGTAGCGCAAGTAAACTTTTATTTTTGTGAAAATTTTCAAAGAGTTTTTGGTTTGTTTTCAAATGGTTTTAGTATGTGAAAATTGATTGCCTTGGAGTTAGGAATCAAAGTGTTTCTTAGTTTGTTTTGAAACGAAACTATATAATTCTTATAGCAAAAAAATAGTGTATTTAACTTCGTGAATTTTTAATCACTATGGGGAGAACTGGTAATCACTATCCGAGAGTGTTAGAATGTACCTTAGACCCCTCTGGAGTTTTGGGAATAGGTTTCGTTTCAATAGAATACAGTGAGAGTATTTTATTGATATTACGCTGCTTATATGTTAGGTAGCGTGAATTGTATAATTTCGCGAGAAAGGTTAACGGAAGCTTGCCGAGGTAAGGGCATCACTTTATTTCTGTCTTTTCACTGAGTTACAACATGTTTGGTTATTTTCGGTGATGTGTGTTGGTGTGTTTGGCATGTATGTGTTATGTATTCTCGTGATGAGAAAGTGTTTACAATACTTGCGCTGTTTACATATGATTATGAGAATATATGTATGAACAGGTGGTTGGAATACATATGATGAGAAATGTATGTTTGTTGTTATGTTTGGTTTACATATGCTAGAGAGGTATGTATTCATTGCATTAGCATATATGGGGAAGTGTATGCTCATGCATTTGGTAGTTGCGTGTATGGTGTGGTGATCGGGAGAGCCCACCTTTTTATTCGTAGTGATCGGGAGAGCTACGAGATTTTTGTTGAGATCGATACGTAGTGATCGAGATAGCTACGGGGTGTGGTGATCGGGAGAGCCCACTCTAATCCTTGTAGTGATCGGGAGAGCTACGGGATTCTATTGATACTTATGGTAGGGGTGTGGTGATCAGGAGAGCCCACTCTAATGGTTCGTAGTGATCGGGAGAGCTACGGGGTTTCCATTGGTATTGTTAGTAGGGGTTGGACCTACGAGTGTGGGAATTTCATGCATGTGGCAGCCAGTGATTGGTGTCACGATCATGTAGAGTCTGCATTTGTAGGCTATGTGTGCATTATATATATATATAAGCCCGTTGGTGGGAATTTCTTTCGTGTTAAAGAGCTTTCTCTTGTGTATGTGGAAATTTGTTATGTGTACATCTTTCGCACTGGTTATATATATATATATATATATATATATATATATATATACTGTATATTTTGTGGTGACCCTTTCTTTCATTTGCGGGCTCATCCCACCCAGATGATGGGTTAGGTCGTGGTGACGACGGTGGCTGTTCCAGGCCCCATTGAGATGTTGGAGCTTTGGCTTAGTTAGACTATGCGCCGGTGTGGGTTGTACACCGTGCTTTTTGGGTTTAGGCTTAAGATTCTAACTTGTTTTGTTGTAAGTATTTGAATACTTAGACTTGGATTGTAATTATTCAGGAATACACTTTACTTGTCGAAGCACCTTATGGTAATGAGTTCTTTTGTATATTTGAATACCGGCTCATTTAAAATCTTTCATGCGTAACTCTGATGTGTACAAAAAAAAAAGTAATGCCTTTTCGGGCCTTTGAAAAACGGGTTGTTACAGCTCTCAACCCAAAACCAAAGAAAACCACCGCAAAGAGACCTTCAACTTCCAAAACCCCAACATCGAAGAAGAAATCTAAGACTTCTTCGCCATCTGTTTCAAAGAAATCAACGAAAGCCAAACCATCAAAATCAAAGTCGATCCACACCATGCAAGAGCTTTATGTTGATGATGATACTAAGAAGAATACTGAATCGCATGTTGAAACATCTGACAACCTTGCTTCTGATTTGATTGTTGAGAAAGAAAAAGGAAATTCTGAAATTGGCGCTGAAACCCTAGAAATTCAAAAGGGGTTAACTGTTGAAAAGCCTACTGTTTCTGAGATTGTTGTTGAAGGAATTGTTAATGATTCTCCTGATGCTGAAGAGTCATTGGACAACAATGTTGTGGAGGAAGTTCTGAACTCCTTGAAGGATACCATTCCAAAGTCTAATGTTGTGCCGGATGTTGAAACATCCTTGGCACAAGAAGAACCAACTCCTGATGAAGTTGGTGATGTTGTTGATGATGAGAATCTTGCCCCACTAAATCATGAGAATATTGTTCAACGGGATGATGAAGAACTTGCTGATGAGAATGTTGCTGATGGAAACACTACAAATATACCTACTGCTGACAATGTTACGTCAGTAGATGATGATGTGGTGGATGTGGATGTTATGGTTGACCTTGATCAGACTGTAAGTGAAGTGGCTGGTGGGAGCATTGCAAGAAGGTTGAGAAATAGAAAAGGGAAGGATGCCGATGTGATGGCTAAGGTTGTGACTAAGGCAACTCCATCTAAGAAAAAGAAGATGATTGGCCCTAGTAGGAAGCCTAGCAAGGTAGAGATTGCTAGCCAGAAAAAGAAATCAAGTGGAAAAAGAAAGATAGCTGATGTGGGAGACTCTGACTATGAAGTGGAAGAGGATGTGCCACACATTGTATCCAACATTGTGTCCTCTGCTAAGAAGAAAATTCAGAAGAAACTGCGCAGAGCTGCTAGTGTCCCTGATCATGATGTGGTAGACCATGTGCCAAACATTGTGTCTACTGGTAAGAAGAAAATTGGTGGAAAGTTCATTCCCCAAATTGTGCCTGATGTCCCCATGGACAATATCTCATTCCATTTCATTGAGAGTGTTCAGAAGTGGAAGTTTGTTGCTAATAGAAGACTGGCTCTGGAGAGGGAGTTGAGTGCTGAAGCCTTGAAGCAAAAAGAGATTATTGCCCTCATTGAAAAGGCTGGTTTGTTGAAGACTGTGTCTGGCATTGGTGAATGCTATGAGAAATTAGTCAAGGAATTCTTGGTCAATATACCTGAAGACTATGATAATCCTCTGAGCAAAGAGAACCATAAAGTCTATGTGCGAGGTAAATGTGTTCATTTTTCTCCTGCTATTATCAACAAGGCCCTAGGAAAAAAGAAGATGGCTATGCTGAGATGGAGGTCACCAACAATCATGTGTGCAAGACCATCACTACTAATCAGGTCAAAATTTGGACTTCAAGAGGTAAAGTTCCTTCTGTCATGCTCTCTGTGAAATATGTCATCCTTAATAGGATTGGTACTACTAATTGGGTTCCCACTACCCACACCTCAGATATAGCTAAAGGTCTAGCTAGGTTCATTTACTCTGTTGGTACTGGGACTGTTTTTAACTATGGGGCTCATATTTTTGAAGAAACTGTGCAACATGCTAAGTCATGGGCTGTTAGAATACCTATAGCCTTTCCATCTTTGATTTGTAGCATTATTCTTGCACAATACCCTACTATTTTGACTGATGATGAGGTGAGTAAGAGGGACTCTCCTCTTGACTTTCATCCCAGGTTGTTTGAAGGGAAGCATGCTGCAGATATTGATTTTGCTAGTCCCTCTATTATGGCTACTGCTCCTAGCTCTATGAATATGAAGGAAATGATAGCCTCTTTGGAAGCAACTTGCAAGGCTTTAGATGAGAAAAAGAATAGTCTTAAGCAAGTGATTATGGCTCTTAAACAAGAGGAAGCTGCTGAAGAGGGTGAGCAGGTGCAGGTTGGACAAGAAGAAGGTGTTAATGGTGATGATGGAGACACTGAGGTGCTGGAGCTCTCAGAGTCTAGTGCTGACTTTTCATGGGTGTGTTATTCCTCATTTATGATGTATTTTGTTTTTCTGTTTGTAATTATGGATCTTATGTTCTTCTGGGCTATGCCCTGGATATTTTGAGCACTTCTTAGTGCATTTGGATGTAATTGTTCTTGGTACTCTTTGATCTACTCTATGATCTACTCTGCTACACTGTTTTTGGATCCCTATATGAATCTTTGTCAAATTTGTGGTAAAAAGGGGGAGTAGATGTTACAACATGTTCTCTGGTAGATGTATGGTACTCTGGTAGTGGTACTATAATTTTTTTCTGGTAGATGTTCTGTGCTGAAATGATATGCTACATGCCTATGTATGTGATGCAGGGGGAGTACTATGTATGTGATGCAGGGGGAGATGTTGTATGTGATGTTGGAACATTCTGTTTGTGTCATCCATGCTTATGATTGTGACTATTTAAGCCGAAGTAGTTTTGTTTGTGTGTTCTCCGCTGTTGCATGCCTTTGATATGCTCTAAAGATATGAATGAATTCTGATCTAATGCTTTCCATGAGGAGTTAGTTTGGAAATTATTTTTGAAGATGTGCTACGCTTCTCTTCTTTTGTGTGTTTATGTTGATGTGAAGAAGTGCTAGTGATGTATGTATCTTTCTAGCTTGTCTGTATGGTCTCAAGTTGTTTTAGCCAAAAATTTGCCAAAGGGGGAGTTTGTTGACTATTTGGTGTTGGCTGCATTTTGGTAAAACAATGTTTAAGTAGGATGTGGTATGTAATGTTACAATATCATAACCTGACGTGAGCGCGCCAGCTGTAGCGTATCATTTGTGCGCGCGTTTTATTTTTAGAGAATATCTTTTCTCTTTCATCAGTTCTTTGCGTGTGCATCAAGGAAGGTTTTATTTTCTAAACAGATCTTTCATCTAAAGATTGTGTTAGAAATTATTATGAAGAATTATTTACAAAACGTATCTTTTTAGATATGGTTTTATTTTATTTATGTGAGCTGGATGTTTCTCGTGGGCAAAGCTACTGAAGCCCAAATTACCAGCTATATATTGGAAGACGAAAACATAATGAAGGTTGTTGTTCAAGCTGATATTTGAGTCTAGCCATATTAGGATTTGCGTGTGTGCTTGTGTTTTGTGAGCCTTTCTTGTATCGTATTGATGCAAGCTTTGGACTGTGTGTTCTATTGAGTTGTAATCATAATTGTCTCTGAAGCTTTTAAGCAAAGAGATAGTTATTGTGTGTGTGTCCTCTCCAAAGCTTTTAAGGGAGGAGTTTGGATCGTAGTGCTTGTGTATCACTTGAAGCCTTTAGGTAAGAGTGGTCTAGTGTTTAGGAGAGTGTCTCCACCATAGTGTTTCAATCAACAATAGTGTTGTCTGTACTATTGAGCTTAAGGAGTGAGTTGGGAACTCATACCTAAGAGTTCCTAGGTAGAAGGACATAAGGATAGTTGCTAGGTGAGAAGTTGTAAATGAGGAGTTTGCTGTAAGACTTTGAACTAGGGCTATTAGTGGATTTCCTCCTGGATTGGTATCCCCTAGATGTAGGTTGCGGTTTGCACCGAACTGGGTTAACAAATCACTGTGTGTTGTTTATTTCTGCACTATTTACTGTTTTACTCTTTGTCTATCAAAACTGGTAAAATGTTGTAACATCGTATACAACATCTTATACTGGTGTGCCAGATTTCAATATGACTATATAATTATTACCTAACATTCTTGTGGCAAATGCAATTAAGGATATTATCTAACAAAAATACTATAAGGCTCGGAGGACATACGTGTTAGAATGAAACTAGATTCGGAAACTTTAGAACAAATCATGTTAATCATCAAGAAATAAATAATAAACTATCAACGGAAGCGTATCTGAATTTATAATGTACTGATTGGTGTTGTGGTTTGGTCTTTCAGATCGACACACTCTTTATGAGAGAAATCTTTTGATATTCCCTCTGTATCTTGTGATAATGAGATTGATCTTGAAAACATGTATGACCCGAAGACCATAACCTCTTTATTTATAGTACCCGAAAAAATTAGGGTTAACTATTGGTATTTCTATTTTGTTTGATACAAAACATTACAATTAATGGTAAGGGTAAACATGTAAAATCAATATAATTTGTCAATCAATTTAATACTAAAACCCACTTTCTTAATACTCATGTTTTCTCAAACTAGCTCTTACAAATAGGGACGGAGGGAGTATGATTCTTAACTAACAATATATGACTATATAATTATTAGCTAACATTCTTGTGGCAAATGCAATTAAGGATATTATCTAACAAAAATATTATAAGGCTCGGAGGACATATGTGTTAGAATGAAACTAGATTCGGAAACTTTAGAACAAATCATGTTAATCATCAAGAAATAAATAATAACCATCAACAGAAGCGTATTTTAGTTTATAATGTACCGATTGATGTTGTGGTTTGGTCTTCCAGATCAACACACTCTTTATGAGAGAAGTCTTTTGATATTCTCTCTGTATCTTGTGATAATGAGATTGATCTTGAAAACATGTATGACCCGGAGACCATAACCTTTTTATTTATAGAACCCGAAAAAATTAGGGTTAACTATTGGTATTTCTATTTTTAACCCATCACAAAATAGAATTATTCATTGGTCTCTATACATTAAAGGTCCACACCCTATTAGATATATAAGCTCACTTTAGTCAAAGTTTAGTAGATCAATTTAATTGGGCTTAACTTAAACAACAGTCTACAATACATAATTATTCACATATAAGTTCAATGTTGGATAAATGATCCAACAATATGGTGCGATTTCACAAAGTTTGAATGGTTTCAGAAATTTATGGTTGATAATATGAAATACTAATCAAAACTTTGTACTAAAAAATATGCATGTTATTATAATTGAATATTAATATATTAAAATTTGTAGGAGAAATGTACGGGTGAACGAGACCATGACATTATTGAAAAGAATTTCCATGTTAACATTCTTGCTCATTTGTCTGATCTGTTGAGGTTGTGCGACAAAGGTTCCAATAGAAAGGTAGCTGCTCTCATTAGATTTGCCCATATTATTCGAGGAATTGCATTATGATGAGTTTATGGAAAATTTCAAATAAAGCAAAGAAAGGCAGAGCTTCCGAGAAAGGTGGTTGTATACATGATAGGGATTCGATAACTGTTGCTAAGCATGCACGGCGCGTGGTAAAATTTTAATTAATTTATTTTAAGTTTAATTGCATATTTAGTCTTAAATCTTTATTGCAAGTTAGTTCTTAATATTTAAAAATTTAAATTTGGTCCCTTATGTTATTATTGTTAACATAAGTTTGTTTGCGTTAATTTTTTCTAACTTTTTGTTAAATTTTGAGTTAATTTTGTTTAAAACTTTTACGTGACACCCTCTTAAGTTGTCCATGTAAGCAAATTTGTTAGTTACATGGACGATTAAAACAGAAATTTGAGTAAAATGACCAAGTTGAAACTTTTTAAACTTAAAGGACCAAATTGAAATCTAAAATAAACATAAGGGATCAAATATTTAATTAAGTCTTTATTTTAATATTTGTATATGTTATTGCTAAGGTTATTTATGTGAATGCCTAGTCAACATGGATTCTAAGGGTTTAGTATATCAAGTATTATAACGTACTTGACCTAATGACCTTAGGTATATATATAATATATAGGCGACCCTTGCCTGGTAGAGGTGGCGATCGTGTCTCCTTAATAAGAGAAATGGTTGAGCCCGCTCTCCTTGATATTTGGCTCATGTAACCTATATTTTTGGGTCTATCCGTAAGTCAATAACTTGGTCTACCCATATCCCTTAACAGCAGATATCTAGTTACCTAACCATTAATCTTAGGTTCTATTGGGCCTTTCACCCTACGGTGGGTTGGGCCAATTAGGCGGAAGGAACTTGTCCGGTCCAATATGTATTTGTAGTAAATATCTAATTATATTTGTAACATGCTTTCAACAATATCATTGCATTTTTTTTTATATGTAAAATTATTGAATTACACTCAATTTAAAGGTTAAATATATTTTCGTCTTTATAAAATTAGCGAATTTTAATTTTTGTTTCTATAAAAAGCATCAAATGTTTTCATCCCCAAAATAATTTGTTGTGTTTTTAATTAGTCCCTATAATAGACAAAAATTTGACATGTCTTTTAAAATTATTTTTTGAACAAATAATATTAACTTATATAAATTTAACATATTATATAAATACATCTTGAATATAAAAGGATTATAATATTGAAATTATAAAACATACATAAATTGGTTATTATTAACTAAAACCAAAACAAATAAAAAAATTCAAGTGAAAACATGTGATTTTTTTATAAAAATAAAAATTGGCTAATTTTATAGAGATAAAGAAATATATTTAATCTTATTTTAAATAACATAACTACTAGTATTTGTAAAAATAAACAAAAAAAATTTAAAAAATAAATTAGAAGAAAAAAAAAGAGAAGAGAAGAAAGTAAACAAAAAACAAATCTCTGAATCTGATTAGTCCGTACTCTGACCATGGGAAGAGTTGCAATTTGTTCCGCATATGAAGGAGGAAAAGAACATTAAATTACAATTTTTAACACATCTATCGATCAATCAATGAACATGCTAATGTTTTTTCTTCTGTCTTTGCCAAACTTCCAAGAAAGTAGTAGCTCCCAAAGTCCCAATTTAGCAAACCATTATACGGAGCACTGTACATGAAAAGTATAATTTGTTGTCACATAAATAATCTTTGAATATTTGTACCAAAAAAAAAAAATCTTTGAATAACCGAAATCATAAATATATCTGTAGTATTTTAATTAATACTCTCCCTATCTTAAAATAAATGATTTATTTGACAATTTTTACGTATGTTAATGCATAATTTTAATTATTTATTTTTTTGAAGAAGCTAAATTAACCTCCCTAAATTGACACCGAGAGAATCAAACCTGAGACCTTAAGAAGAGCACACTCCCAGGTCTCAAGCCAATACCACCAGACCAATCCAAGTGGGTTGCACAACTTTAATTATTAATATATTTAATTATCTATTATTAATAACAATAACAGTTGTACATTTTAAAAATAATCGTCGAGACAAATCAAACAACATATATTTGCTAATATTTAGATGTACATATTAGTAGAAAAAAATATATTTTTTTTAAAAGGCTAAAATGGAATATATATATATATATATATTAACTGGGTGATCTCCTCAGCACAAGGTGTGCTGAAAAGACTACCAAAGAATATACAATGTCAAGAACACGAAACAATAGAGGAACTAATCATATGCCCAAACAAATACACGGACTCGACCACCAACTATGGTAGTATAAGACGAAATTAAAGTTCGTAGTATTCAACCACCGATAAGAATATTGTTTGACTTTGTCCAACAATTAAGTC
Source organism: Trifolium repens (assembly GCA_030408175.1). NCBI lineage: Eukaryota > Viridiplantae > Streptophyta > Magnoliopsida > Fabales > Fabaceae > Trifolium > Trifolium repens. The sequence goes on from CP125846.1 coordinate 13,829,190, forward strand.
AAAGAGCACTCGTAATTTTTGAATAGTCTTTGATTTCTTTCATTTCACACAACCCACACACATACTAAGCAAATGAGCTGCATAAAAGATCGTCGCACACAGAGACCACCTGAAGAGTAAAATAGACCGAAGGAAATGGTCCGATAACTGTTGAGTCACTACAAGAAATATGATTTTTTGCAACAAATTTTTTTGTTAAAAGTTGTTACAAGTCGCTGGCAAAACTACCCAAGATAGTTTTGCCAGCGACCTGTAACAAAAAAAGTTGTTGCCAAAAATCATATTTCTTGTAGTGAGTGCCGACTGACGAGAAACAAACCCAAGACCTAACCAACAGCCACATGGAGCCGAAAAAACTGCAAGAAAGGAATAAGTCACTACTAAAAAAAGCCTTTTTCAGACAGAATTTTAGACGGTTTAGAGATGAAATTTGGACAAATTTCCCACAAAATTCAGACGGAACAATAATTTCGGACCGAATTCAGAAAGATAGGTAGTGTCTGAAAAGGTCGCGTCGCTAATTGAAGTGGCCGTCCCAAATACATTTCAGACAGTTTTCGCACAAACTCTGAAATCAAGCTTTGTCCTATATGTGAACTTATTTTCCAATGAATTTCGGACGGAATGAAAAAAAAAATTCTACAATTTTTAGATAGATCCTATGAGCTTATTTGAGACAGATTTCCCACGGAATTAATAATCAGATTTGTATTTTTTTTACAAGTTTCATACAAATTTTATTCCCTGAAATTGTTTTATACATTATCAGCAAAAGAAGAGCAATATATTAATAAAGGGGCACAAGAAATGCCGAGTCAATACAACAAAGTCAGTATAGCATAGTTTCCCCCATAATACATAATAACCATCCCTTGTATCCAAAGGACAGAAAACCTGAAAGCTACCCCCTTACAAGTTAAAATGAATATAACAGTATAGAAAACTCAATCAGACAAGGGCTACAAAAGGTTCCATGATCCATTCTTCAACTTTGAAACATCTGAACGCAAGCAAAAGAAACCACACCTGTAATAATAAAAAAAACAACTAGATTTATATAAAATAACTAATAACTTATGCAAGAGTAATCAAATGTCTATCTTCTCCAATACAAAAAAGATACAAACTGAAATCATATAACTGCTTAACGTTCTAGCACAAAATATAACAAACCAACATGAGTGTCAAATTTAAGTGATACTTTTATCATTCTAAGATACCATACATCAACTAGAGTCATAAAAGGGATCAACAACAACAACAACAACTGTAACAGCCCGAGCCTTCGGCGATCCCGGCACTGCTACCTCACGATCTTCTCCAACCCCCTTCACTATTGGAGTTTTTGCCTTCTGTGGGAATCGAACCCATGTACATGGGGATAAGTACATGTCCAATCCATTCCCACTGAGAAACAAAAGGGAGAAGGAGATAAAGAAAGCTTTTATGCTGATGGTCAGTGGCGGCGACAGGCATTTCCGGTGAAACGACTTTGAAAACTCGGCTGAATAGAGAGAGAGAGAGAGAGAGAGAGAGAGAGAGAGAGAGAGAGAGAGGTGGTGCTGTCGAGTAGAGAGAGAGAGAAAGGTGGCGTCCGGTGGTGAGAGGTGAGTGGTGGTGGTGGTGCGGTCGAAGCTTTTCTAGTGAGTGAGGTGTGCAGTGGCGGACCTAGGGGTAGGCTGAGGTGGGCCACGGCCCACCCCCACCTCAAAAAAATAATTTTTTTTATATGTGGAGTATTAATTTAAATGTATTATTAATTATTTTAAGTCATTTAGTATATATATTTATACAAATATTAATCTAAATATTAATTTAGAGTTTATTATTAGTCTTTATAAGTAACACACTACACATATATTAGTTCAAGTATTAATGTAAATATTAGTTAAAACTAGCAATTGAACTAACATATATAAATATGAAATGACATAAAAAAATATGTTTGATTAATATTTAAATATTTAAGTCCCGTATTTTGACATTTGTTGCAATTTTAGGCTTATCTCAATTTTTTTTTTCTTTTTTGCTGTAAAAATAGCGAATTTTAATGCCAAAAAAATTGAATTTTGGGTTATATTTGATATTTGATCTTTATATTCAATGTTTGAGACAATAAATCACCTTAATAGCCAAAAATCACAATTTTTAGAGTAAAAATATAGATTGTTGGTACCAAAATTGTAACATATGAAAATAGAAGGACCAAAAATTTCAATTTGAAAATAGATTGACTATTTTTCGGCCCACCCACTATAATTTTTCTAGTTCCGCCACTGGAGGTGTGTGTGGTTGAGTTCACACGCGAGCACAGAGAGAGAGAAAGAGGAAGCATTTTATGTTTGGGTGAGTGAGTTAGGGTGGGTACTGTAAGGTGTTTTTTTATTTAATTTTATGTTTTTTTATGCATTATTGGCGGTCACCCACAGTCAATATTGTTTTGTCAGATTTTCACATTAATCGATGTATTTATTGACGGCTCATGACACTCAATAAGTGTTATTCAAATTTAAGAAATTCCTTGCAAAGTGTTAACGAGAAGCTCTAGCTATTGATTTTGAAACCCAATTGATAGTGAAAGTGAATAGATAATGATGCAAATCTTTCAACTTTTCTTCTTACTGTTGGGTTATTTGGGGGAAAAGGAAAACCTTAGGTAGGAGATTAAATTAATAGGCGCCAGATGAAAAATGAAAGTGAAACACGCGCGCTGTTTTCTAGAAAACCATTCAGATTTCATTATAAGTTTTGTCTAAAATCCGTCTCAATATTTCGGACGAATTTCGGACAAGTTCAATTATTTAAGCGATTTCGTCCGAAATCCGTGGGAAACAAGGACAAAAGATATTCAGACAACTTAGGGACGGATTTGGGACGAAAATATTTGTATTTTAAAACCGTCCCAATTTTGTTCGAAATGTAAAAATGATTTCGGACAAAATGTAATCTGCCCGAAAATTCCGTCTGAAATAGCCAATTTTCTAGTAGTGAGTGCTGAGCCGATTCAATTTCGCTGCAACCGAATGCACATAAATGAACGTCTGGAGTGATGATTCCACGGGCCACTAGGTTTTCTTTTGTGGGCAACCTATCACGTAAGAGTCGCCATGCGAAAATAGAAACCTTTAAGGGGACATATGTATGCCAAATAAGATCTTCAGCTTCATCCAAAGCAATAGGCTGCTGAGAAGTCAGTGGCTGGTAAGCACCACAGACTGAGTAACCGTGGTCAGGGTCTGACTACCACCTATCTGGATACTGAACCTGCAGAGTGAAATCGTGAAGTAAAGTCTGACACTCCCTTACTATATCCTTCTCGCACACCCACAATTGTCTCCTCCACGCCCACGCATCCCCTCCTACCTCCCACCCTAAAGAAGACATCTCAGCTACCGTAGTCAAGTTGTTCACCGAAAAATCAAATAAGCGCCCAAACCTCTCTCTCAAAGAAAAGATATTTTTAAAGTAAATCATATAAATAGTACGCAAAATCAAATTTAGATCATTTATTCTGGGACAGAGAGAGTTATAATTTTTTAGATACATTTATGAATCAAATTAGTATATATATTTTTTTTAATTTAAATAAAAAGGCAGGGTCAAGGAATGCCAAAAAAAGTAAACAACAAAAGGGCTACCCCAAACACACCTTAACGTTGGAGGAAAAAGAAGCACAAGAATCCTATTTCTAAGCAACTCCTTCGAACTGATACACTAACTAAAACTTTGGCTATTAAAAAACTTTGAATCGTATAGAGTGCCCGGATTGACTTGAATCGTCGTGTTACATGTGACTATCAAAAACTTTGATCCCTTTCATACGATGTTGAATTGACACAATAGACTTGAGTTGAGACACGTGGAGCACTATTTTGCTTACTTTGCTCGTTTGATCGTCTAAAAATTAAAAATTGGACAAGACAACGGGTGCGTTTGTTTGGGATTTTTTTAAGAAAAAATTTATTTTTTTCTTGAAAAAATCCATTTTGTAATGTTGATAGTGTTTGTTATAGATTTTTTTAAAAATCATTTTCTTAAAAAAATCATTTTTAGCCCCAAAATGAAATAGCTTTTCAAGAATCTATTTTTTTAAAACTAAGGAATCCAAGTGTATGAACTTTTTTTTTTAAAAAAATAGATTTTTATGATTGTAAACAAACACAAAGTAGCTTTAGATTTTCTTCAAAATCTATACAAAAAAATCTCTAGATTTTTTTAAAAAAAAATCATTTTTTTTAAAGCTTAAACAAACGCACCCAACATCAACTCTTTTGTTTGATTTCAATATTATTTTAAGATTGAACAAACTGAGGGTCAGTGAACTGCACAAAAACTAAAATTAATTTTATCCTCAACTTTTTGTTTTTTACCCAAATTGTCTAAAGTATAAAAGTAATGTTTTATCCACCAATTATCCAACAAGATAAAATTTATTTAATACATTAAATTTTATCTAATACTATTCTACTATGTGCACTATTTTGTTAAGTGCTTACACTTTACGTATCAAACGGATCCACAGAAACAAGTTGTGGAACAATCAACAATGTATCCTCCATTGATAGCGGTAATATGTTGACTATAGTTGACTATGCAGTAATTATTTAATTACATATCACACCCAATTTGTTTAAACCATGCATTTGTGGCTCGATTCACACGCCAAAGTTGATTTTAAGACAACTAAATATTCCATTTTTTGTTACATAAAAATGGTGGGACACCACCAAACTTTTGTAGAAAATTCAAGCTCAATTTCTGATTTTGTCATTAAGGTTAGCTAGCGACATCAAATTTAAAGACTCGTTTTACTTTTCTCGTCTCCATTTTCTTTGATAATTTCAATTTTTTCTTGTAGCAAAAGTATTATTGGTAGATATATAATTAAGTCTATGATACTTATGATCTAAACTAATGTACATAGGAATTGTTAGGTATAATTAAGTACATTGAGAAATTAGTATTTAACTCTCCATCATAGATACCTCTCATAATATAAAAAAATTACCTCGTCAGAACTCAAAACTCTAAGAGTTTCCGAGAGCATATAACTTGGTTAGTATAAATATTACATCATATATGCAGGAGATTGAGATTTGAACATAACATTCCTCACATGCATTTGATCTGCTAAAGAATGAATGACTGAACATACAACTTCAGTTGTACTGTGTTTGATACTAAATTGCTTTTGTGATTTGACAAATTAGAGACCAAAAATTGGAGACCAATGGACTCCACAAAAACTGAAATTATTGCCCCTCACTATATACCATAACATTTTATCCACACAAACATCATGTAAGACAAAACATTTTTTAATAAACTGAGGTCAAGTCAAGATATCGAATAAAAACTAAAATTATTGTCCTCACTTTATAAATCATAATATTTTGTTATACAAACATCATACATGACAAAAAATTGTTGAACATCATAAACATTTGTCGTACGTTATTATATTATATACAATACATTTTGTAAATCAAACGGACTCTTATTCATTTCAAAGAATTAAGTTTTAAACACTACACGTGAATATCTTTCCTTTATAATTGAGTCCAACTAATTTGGAACCATTCTTTTAATTAAGTCTAACTAATTTGGAACCATTCTTTCTTCTACCCAATAAACTTGTATGCAGCATTAAAAAGTCAACTAACTAATAAAATATGATACATACTAACAAATATTTTTGAAATACTCGCTCAGTCTCATGTTACAAACAAAAAAGAATCGCATTTATTAAAAGAAGTAAAATATAATAATTTAAAAACTGATTTTTTATGTTTTTCTTAAAACAAGTTTTATAAAAACATGTAAAAATAAATTATTGGTTATTGATTGTTGAAAAAAAAACGAGAAAGAGTAAATTAAATACAATAAATAAAAGTAAATATTGAAAATTATAAAAATTATTTTTTTTGTTTATAATTTAAGACATGAAAAAATAATTTTTTTACTTATAAATTGAAACGGAACTACGGAAGTAGTACTCTTTAAGAATCTTAAATAGTAAATTTTTATAAAAATAAAAATATTTAAAGTAATATATTAAAAATTAAAATATTTAACTTTTTAAATATATAATAATTTATTAATTAAATGAAATTTTTTAAAAGTACTTTTGAAAAACTCGTTCCCAAGACCATAAAATATTACTCTGAACCATTTCTTTTTAGAAAACGTGTCAACTACTTTAGAAAACCACTATAAATACACTCGCTAACTAAATCTATGATGCATCCCAACACAACAATATCATTCCTCCTAGTACCAACATAAACTTGCATAGTCAAATTATCAAATTCCCAAGTTGTTTAGGTCATTCCCAAAGACCTTCACATTTGTTTGAGCAATGGCCCTTAACATTAGCTTGAGAAGTTTGATAATAGTTGCCATTGTATTTTTTGTTCCTGTGTATGGAACTCTTGGTAAGTCTCTCAAAACCCATTAATGTCCTAAACTTCATTTCTTTAAAAATTCATTTTTCATATATTAGAAAATAAAATTTATAGCCATTCATGTTAATCTAAATAGAAATGAGTTAAATTAGATTTGATTGATCATTGTTGTTGATATGTATAGTTAAATGTTTTGTTCAAACTATATGTGATTTGGGTTTACTATTACAAAAATATCTTTTTAGCAGAAATTTTTAAGTTGAGTACGAAAAAACGTTTTTTGTGCTAGTGGTTCTAATCCGAAATTCCATTATCAGTAGGTTACATGTAAATTTCTTTGTAAATCTTCAATAAAATTGATACAAAATTTTCATGACCTTACATTACATGGAGGTGTGTCTACCTAAATTTAAATATTTTCATATAATAAAAAAATAGAGTTAAAATATGTTAAGTGGAATTTTTGTATTTAAATCTTGAAAAAAATAATACAAAAAACAGGGGAAGAGTTCTGTATTTTGATGGTAATTTCTCTTAATTTGATTTAGAATTAATTCATATAAATTGGAAATGACTTCTAAAATTTTAAGAAAAGAAGTTCTACTAATAAATATTTCAAAAATAATTGTTGAGTCTAATAGAGTATTTCATATAGGTTAATTAGATAACTATGATCTCTAACATATATGGTGAAATTAATTAATATTGCAGGAAGCATAGAATGTGAGAATTTGAACCAAGACACATGTGCATATGCAGTTTCATCAGAAGGAAAACGTTGTGTGCTTGAAAAGCATGTAAAGAGGAGTGGTGAAGAAAAATATATATGTAGAACTTTAGAGATTGAAGCTGATAAATTAAAGGAACATATTGAAACTGATCAATGCATTAAGTCATGTGGTTTGGATAGAAAATCTTTTGGAATTTCATCTGATTCTCTTCTTGAATCTAGTTTCACACAAAATCTTTGTTCTCCTCAGTGTTACAAAAGTTGTCCTAATATTGTTGATCTTTACTTCAACCTTGCTGCTGGTGAAGGTATATATATTTACATGGATTGAGATTATTTATTTTTTTGAATTAAAATTTTACTAATATCATTAAATGTTGCGTCAGCATGTCATGCGAGTCATTGTTCACATGTGTGTGTTGACTTGCAACTTGGCATGTGAGTCATTGTTCACGTGTGCGTTGACTTGGTCAAAATTACTGGATGGTCAGTCTTTTGCAATAGGAACTAAAGTTATACACTCAAAAGTTCTATTATGAAAGTTAGGGATCAAAATCGCAAGTTTGGAAAGTCAGGAGGTCAAAAATACAATTTAACCTATTTTATAATATCCTAAATGGATGACTAAGCTCTTACCACTAAGCTAACACTTTTAAGTGTAATATTTTTTAGATCGAAAATTATATAAAAAAAATGTTCTACTTAAATAATTTTTTTTTTGGTAAGAAAAACTAATTTATTTTAGTCATAAGGTCCTTAATATTTAGACATGTGTCAAATATTCTAGAAATCAAGGAATGTTAATTTATTTATACCAATGATGCTAAAATATCTAGGTGTGTTTTAATTATGTATAGGTGTATTTCTTCCCAAGTTGTGTGAAGCTCAAGGTTCTAATGCTCGAAGACAAATGGCTGAGATCAAAAGCTCTGGCCTTGTTGCACCAGGACCATTCCACTCGACTAAATTCATAGCTACTTCTCCACAATCTTCTGAAGGTGTAAAACTCACAGCTGAAGCTCCGGTTACACCAGCATTTCCACCATTCTAAGTAGTAGTATGTAGCTTTTGAAAAACAAATAATAAATTATATTAAATATATATTTTATGGTTAATATGAGTTAAATTATGTTTAGTTTTTAATAAGGAAGTTGTTCACCAATAAATTTATACATCTTTTTTGTGAGGTATTATTAAGATATTTTGTTGTGTGTACGTACAAAATAATTTGTGTACAATTGCTGATGCAGAGGATTCAAATCAATGAATAAGTGAAATATTATAGGTACATTGTACAAAATGTTGATGCAGAGGATTCAAATCAATGAGTAAAACTAGTAAAAAAAAATAATGATATTGAATAAAATTAGTCAAAGAAATTTTAAAAAAAAATACTGAAATTGTTAGTCCGGACGCAATAATCAAGGTTCGAACTATGACTCTTCCATATAAGTTTTTAATATCTATTGTCATTTAGTCTATCTATTAACATGAATTCAAATCAATGAGTAAAACTAGTAAAAAATGAAGGCTTAATCATTATTTTCGTCCTTGTAAGTTCGCGATTTTTTTATTTTAGTCATTGTATGTTTTTTTGTTGCAAATTAGTCCCTGTATATTCAAATCTTTTGGTTGTAGTCCCTTAAAACTAAAATCCGTAGGAAACCAGCGAATTTTCTTGTAGATTTTCCTGCGGATTTTAGCTTTAGGGACTAAAATAAAAAATATTTGCATATGCAGATGCAGGGACTGATTTGCAACAAAAAAAAATACATAGACTAAAATAAAAAATTTATGAACTTACAGGAACGAAAAGGATGTTTAAGCAAAAAATGAATTCAAATGACTTGCAGTATAATTTTGCTAAAATTCAAAGAGAAACTCAAAACTTTAAATAAAACACATTTTGCTTCCTAACTAACTCGTGGTCATGAAATGATGGCATAATGCTCAATTGTCAACAAATAACTAACTAACTAACCTTCCTAATCTATGTCAACAATTCCAGCCCCATAAATAGCGGAACGTCAATTTATCACCAAAAAATAAAATAAAAAACTTTGGTCCTTTTGTTTTTTTCTCAAAAGAGAATGAAAATGGAATTTGGTCGTTTTTTCTTTAAGTTCGTTTAGAAAATGGAATCTAATTGCAACAGTATGTGTCCTATGTTGTGAGTCAAAAACCAAACATAATTATTATTCCCTCTACTAAGTCTTAATAGAAAAGGAATTTATTTTTTAGATTTATTGAGAATCTAATGTATCTTATTTATATTATGAACTAAATACATTAGATTCTAAGTAAATCAAAAAAGTGAAAGTTGCTATTATATTAAGGACCGGAGGAAGTATAAGTTTTGTGTTTTATTAGACCGAAATGAATGTAGTTAGAGCGAAGTGATTGTACTATGGTTGGTCATATCTGTACCATTTATAATTAAATTTATATTTAAAAAAATTAAATTTTGATTTTAAAATATGGACCGTTCTCAATTGATCTGACGATTCAAGTATCCTGACTACATATAATTGAACTACACATAATTCAAATTCGTTTTATTTTGACAAAGGAAAAGGTTAATTTTATTTTTATGTCAAAAAAAAGGTAAAGGTCAATTTAAATCATTATTTGTTGTGTCTCTGTCCAATCCAACAGCAATAAAAATTTTGGAACACAAAATCATACACTGAACACCATATAATACGCCGAACACCGTATAATATACAATATGCCCATGTTTTGGCTTTTTATAAATAGTTTTTTGCCTATCTTGGTATCCACTACTGTTGTGAATTCGACGATAACTCACACCAATAATAAACCGATGTGTGGGGCAAGCGAAACAAGCAACCAAATAATAAGTGGGAGAAAAACGATGATGCAATAATCCAAAGCAATAATGGCGGAAGATAAAGAACACGGTCAATTTATTTACCCAGTTCGGAATAACCTACTCTGGGGGAGAGAGCACATCTCCGTTCCACTAGAATCAAATAAGTCACTTAACAAGAAATCCCAATTGGGTTACAAGAATTAATCATAATTCTACCCAAAATCCCGAATCTCTTCCCGTGGCCACAGGGGCGGACCTGGACCCAAATGACTAGTGGGGCTAAAAAATTTATAGGTACTATCAAAAAAAATTTCATTCTAATAATTCAGTTAAACAACAAACAATATATGAAATTACTACTAATACAACATGTATATCTAGGAAAAGAACACTAATAAACCAGAAAAAATAAAAGAAATCAACAAACTATATCCAAAAAACTACAAAATTTTTATTCGAAAAAAAAACAAATGACTATAACTTATTGAATATTTGTTAAATCAAGCATATTGCTATTGTTTGATACTTCACAAGATTCTACTTTAGACCAAAATATACAAGAACTAAAATTATACTATTTTATAGTTTATTCTGATAAACTCATCCAATTAGCTTATAACTTATTAATTTGTATTCCAATTTTACTCACATCATCTTACTTGAAAAAAATTAAAACTATTGTTTTATGTCATTTCATATTCACATGCTCGTTTAATCGTTAATTTTACTCAATAGTATAAATTCAATTAGTTATTCTCTTTTTTTTTACAAACAAAGTAGATCATAAATTAAAGTATATAACTTAAAATAATACACTACGTAAAACTAAGGACTTGAAATCATCAATAATAGACTATATACTAATATTTGCATTAATACTTAAACTAATATATACCGAGAAATTTATAATCATCAATAATAATCTTTAACCTAATATTTACATTAATATTTGTACTAATATGTATATAGAATAATTTAAAATATGGTGTGGGCTGGTGTGGCTATAGCCACACCAAGCCTCACACAGATCCGCCCATGCGTGGCCAAGAGACTCAATTTGACCTAGTTTACCAAGGTGTATCACAAACCCCTTACATGTTTGCTATCTTATTTTTCTATGAATAAAGCACTCCCTATTTATAGAAAAATATATGCCTATTATTTTAAAACAAATCGTTATAAAATAAAATCAAATCTCATATTATTTCTAAATATATTCAATTTAAAACCAAACACAATCTAAGTCAGATATTCTTCAAAAATATATTTTTTCACAAAAATCTCCACAAATTTTTCCAGGATTTTCTGACTTCTTTGTTACCGAGATTTTAAGGCATATCCAACAACTACTTTTGGTCTTTTTATAATTTTTGAGATGTGTTAATGGGACAACTTTATTTTGAAAAATATTCGACAATATATAGAATTGTTTCTTTATGTTATTCACAGTACGGAACTCAAGACATAAAAAAATTATTAACCATCAATAGTTACTTGAGAAGAAAAAGATCATCTTGCGAATAATAAGTGTTAAGAAATAGAATCATGATATTATATAAAATGAGAAAAAGCTTGAAAGATTTGTATTAAAATTAAAATAATAACAAAAAATGATACAAATGAATGAGAAAGTGTTACAATTGAATATGATCTACCTTATATGCTAACTAGCTAATTGACCTTACTACCTAAATTTCAACAACCTCTAGCAAATTGGAAAGTGTTCACAACATTTCGAGCTTAGGAAGAGCAATACAAGTTGACAATCCATTTTCCAAACTCCAAAAGTAAACTAATTGTAACAAAAATTATAAAGAAATCATATAAACTGAGAGATTCATGGTCACCGGATAGAATAACAACACATAAACAAACCAAAACCAACAATTTTGAACCACGTGTGATTATCAGTTGTATTGTGATATGACAAGTCTTAAGACCACCTAGAATGAGTGAAAAAAATGTTCATCTAAATTCAACATTATGAGTTTGCAAGGGTTAAAAATGCCAATGTAAGAACTCTTGAGGGCAATTGACCCTATCAATATAACTCGGTTGGTAGAAACATTGTAATATACAAAGAGTCATGGTTCGAATCCAAGATTCTCCATTTTTAGACATGTCTTGGTTAATCTGATATGATTAAAGTATAATGCACTTCAATTAGGAATTGGAATCATATATCACTATAATCGTTGGCTAAAAATCTTTCTCTCTCTAAATTTCAAAATGTATCTCTGACCTCTCTCTAAGTTTTCCATCAGATCTGCTCCTCCTTTAATCCAAAACTTCACTGTGCGATGTAGATAAGCAAGATGGTGGTGCGATGAGCGGCGCTGCCCTCCGCACCACCGTGGTCCATTCCGGCGCCGGCGGTCAATGGGTTCAGATCTGGGTCAGATCGGAATGGTGTTTTCATGTTGGTTTTCGATCTGGGTCAGGTCGGGATGGAAAGCATCTCATCGGTTCTGATGGGTGGAAGCTCGTTTTTCGACATGGCTCAAGGATGGGTGATGGGTGTTGGTTGGGTTGGAGATGGTGGAGCTGTGTTTTTGCTCCGGTGGTGGTTTTTGTCAAGGTGGAGGTGCTGAGAAGACGTGGTTCTGTTCCGTTTTTTCTGTCGCCGTGCTTCATATCTGGTTCTTCTATTTGTTTTGGTTTTGTTGTGGGTAGCTGTGTGTGAGGGTCAGAAGAGTGAGGGTGGGGTGGTTGTTGGTGGTGATATTATTTTGGCCTTTGGGTGTTGTTTCTTCTAGCTTTGGATGGGTCTTGGTATTAGTAAGGGTGGGTTCTAGCTGGTTGTTTATTTTCAGGTGGTTGGAGGTGTTGACTTGGTGAAGACATTGCATTTTTTAGGTGATGAGGTGTTGTGTTGAGGTGGTGGTGGCTGTTGGTGATGAGGTGGTGAAGTGGCGGTGAGGTGTTGATGTGGCGACGTTTGGATTTGGCACCGTCGAGGTGGTGAGATAGTGTTACGGTGGTGAGGTGTTGAGATGCTGATGTGTTTGATCTGAAACAGTCAATGTGCGATTGATGTCGATGTCGTGCGTGTTTAGTTTTTATTGATATTTGATTCTCTGACTATTTTTAAATCTGTTGAGATTTGCAGGATTCTATTTGAGTCGCTGAGGGGTATCCAAATCTGTTGAGATTTGCAGGTTTCTGTATTTGGTTGAACTTTACCGCATCGGTGTTGACTGTTAGCTTTCTACCGACGTCCACCAATTTTCGACTTAAGGAGATTCTTTTCGGATTCTGGTGGGCTGAGTAATTTTGATTCGAGTTCGGGAGTTAGTGTCTAGTTGCGTCTCTATATAGGCTGGGTTGGTGGTCATTGGTGTTTTTCAATTGATGTAGGGGTGGATTAAGGTGCTGTTTGATGTATTTTTTGTTTGGTAAAAGTGTTTTCATCACTTTACCTCTGAATGTATGTTTCAACAATTCCTTGTACTTCTTGTTTAGGGAATTGTTCATTAATAAAATTTAGCCGATTTAAAAAAAAAATTAGGAATTGGAATATTACAAATTTTGAGTACAAGTTACAGAACAAAATTGGAATATTACAAGTTTTGAGTATTTTTGTATTGGTATTAACCTTCTGGTTCCAAAAGAATGGGGCTCCAGTAATCCAAAGTTCAGCCGTGAGGTAATTAAAACTCAATGTTTTGAGTATTTAAAAAGGCATTACTGTCTGATTGAGTCGTGGCAGAATGTTGGAGGTCTGAAAATTTGTATAGACTATACGACCGCATCCTTACAGGGCTACAAGGCCTGAGATTTGATAAAACAACAATTAGGATGAAATTTCAAAATAGCAAGGATTATGACTACCAAAATAGCTTAGTTTTAGGATTGACAGAGGAAATTAGATTGATAGAATACTAGAATAGAACCGGTATCCTTCATGAACAAGCCTTGGGCATAAATGTGTTGGAGTTGGACACTGATATGTGCTGAATTCATGTGCCGAACTTTATCGGCATTAGGAGGGACATTTGTGGATTGAACTGGTGATACAGTTAATTGTAGCACACTGAGATGTGTCCATACTTGAAATCTTGGACAGAATTACAGCTACCTCGTGTCCTCGACTACATATGGCGCGGAAACTATAGCCTCTAAGGCTTGTGTTACTTGCTATATCAAACTTGCAGTTGCATAAATCTAAACATCAAGTAAGCTAGAATAAATCCTCAACTTAGTGAAGAAGAACTTCCCACTAGTCTCACTTCAAAATCTAGTTTTAAAACCTTCAGTTGTTCATACACAAACTGCTCCTATATCGCCCCATATTGAACCAGAAATCTTTGAAACATGTTTTGGTGTTGGAGGCATTTGGCCTCTTCCCGTGCTCATAGGTTAGGTCTGTGGCTAATATGCCACATGTTTATTTTTATCTCATTGTGATGGGCCTTGATGTGTATTGAGTTTTTAGCCGATCCAGAACACAAGTTTTTAAAGTCTATTGTCATATAGTCTATCTAACCAAAAAAATTGTAAAAATTACCAGTAATATGTTTTAGTTTTTTTTTTCCATTAAGGATCTATTTTGAATTTTAAATCAATATTTATTTATGCACTTTTGGCACCCTTGCTAGTTTGAATTCTGTGTAATTTTATGGATGAAATATATCATAGAACGGGATGCTAAAATTTTGAATGTGGTTAAGTGATCCGAATCAAATGGTTAGTAAAATTCAATCAAGAAAGAATTGTTCAGAATAATCCTTGTTCGAATTCCAACTTTTAAGAATTTTTGCTAGTGGTATCTCTATGGGTCGGGTTATTGTTTTTTCCAATGGTCTGAAAGCTGAAGAGTGTCTTTTTTTAAGAATGAGATTAGAAGTGGACTTTTATTAGGTGGTCTGTGTTTTAGTATTTTCATCGGTGTTCCGCTTATATACGACGTCTTTGTTTGTAGCCCTTCTTTTACGAGTCTCTAATCATCTTGTGCGGATATTTGCCGAGGTTTTAAAAAACGGTCGCGGTCGCGTCTCGGTTACGTAAAAGTTTTCGCGATTTCGGTCGGTACAGGTGTTACAACACTAAATGCGGTCGCCGTGGTGTGAATTAATCATAATTTGTTCTTTAATTTAATATAAAAAACGGTGATAACGGTAACGGTATCAGCACCTGCCAAAAGTGTTTTGTCGCGGCTGTTTTCGCGGTCGCGACCTTTATTTAAAACCTTGCGTTAAAAAAAAATCTTTATTTGCGAGTTAAGAGGGGAAGTGTATTTTGGAAAAAAGAAATGAGCAAATGCAAAAAGAATAGAGCACTTTGGTAGGGAAGAGTTATAGAGGATAAAGGTCAAGACAACAAAAACCTAATAATCAAAATTGTAATAAGAAAAGCTCCCCTCCCCTCCAAATCCCCCCAATTTGGGAGAAGCAAAAATTGTTCAATATTCCTTCTCCTTCCCTCTCCCTCATAAAAAATTGAACCAAATATAAAATTTAAAATATGACCTCCCCTCCCCTCTAAAACTCCCGAACCAAACAGACCCTTTATCTGTCCGCTGTTTTAATTTGCTTACGAGCCTCTCTAAAACTCAAAATTATATCTCATCAAATATTTTTTCTTTTACTACAGTTCTCTCTCATCTAGATATATGATTTTATTTTGTTTCTTCTCAAGCTTTTTGGATCGATACTCTTTTAACTACGACGATATTCTTGTACATAGATCCAAACGTTTAAAAACTTGAGGAGATGTGACTTATCAATTAGAAGATTCATTTTTTCTTAATGGAAATTAACCGTTCTAAAGACTTGCGAATCCATTGAATCATTTGTATGTTCGCTTTATTT
Source organism: Trifolium repens (assembly GCA_030408175.1). Lineage (NCBI taxonomy): Eukaryota > Viridiplantae > Streptophyta > Magnoliopsida > Fabales > Fabaceae > Trifolium > Trifolium repens. The sequence goes on from CP125846.1 coordinate 13,844,967, forward strand.
TCATTTTCCCCTTCAAAATTTGCTTTAAATCAAAGAATTTTTTTCATAAATTGTATAATTCTATGCCATCATAAAAATTGAGAAATTTCAAGAACTAGAAACAATTCCTTTGCATTAATATTGTTTTGATATGTACATCATTGTGTCAAGTCCAATATCATCACCAACATTCTTGTGTATTCTTATGGTCTAACTCACAATACATTGTTCAACATATTCCTTTGTCAACATTTTAACGTGTAAATAAAATTGTAAGTTTATATAAATAACTTATAATTAAATTTTAACTTTAATTGGCGTAGAATTTTATGCAAAGACAACTATAACTACTACAAACTACTTTCATATTAGGCAAGGAGGAGCACAATGAAGGAGGACAATCAAAGTCTCCAAGACAATGATTACGTGATCCTATGATGTAAAACAAGATTATAAGAGTGTTAATGGAAGGGAAAATATGTATAAATAAAGATAAATTAAAATTGATTTTAAAAAAAAAAAAAAAGTAAAGATAAAATTTGAAATTGATGAACGAAAATGCTTACCAAAGTTCATGCCACTTACAACAAAAAATAGGGAAATAAAGGCAATCACAACATAAATAAATTTAAGAATTTTAGTCATATTTTCTTCTTTCTCATTTTTTATCCTTCGTCATTTTTTATATCAATTTAAGATGAATTGTTTTAGCACTAAAATAAAATAAACTCTTCAAAAAATTTGGTTTTATTATTAAAATTCTTTGACGTACAAGCATTAGTTGTGTTTGTCCCTTCAGATCTCTCAATTTAGATCTAACTAGTAACTACTATAATAAAATATTTTTTATCGATGTTTTGTTTCTTTTATAACCTTTCGTTATAGACATGGAAAAACTTACAAAACTACAATATAATAGGTTTTATTTATTAAAATCGACATTCATTCATTCAAATTGATAAAATACATTGAATAATACAATTTAAGACCGCTAAAAATTAAAAATGATAAATCTACGAACAAACTCACAGCATATAAGTGAACAAAGCCTACAAATATGATGAATTTGAAGTGCTCGGAATACCTATGTATCCGAGTCAGCAATGTTGATGACGCTAAAGTCATTAATTGTTGAATGTACACCGATTCGAATCTAATCTATCAATTTAAACTGAATAAACACCGTACCAAGACGGACAACAAACTAACGTCTCAACAAGATGACGACCAACACAACGTCGCACTAAGACGATGAAATCAGAAAAAGAAAAACTAAATATTTATGAAAATCACTTATTTTAATAAATAAATAAAAAAGAAAAAACTATTTAGAAGTGTGATTTTGGGTCAAGACTCAAAACCACCCTCCTTGGTGAATGAACATAAAAAAACTAGGTTTAACGGGGGGCGGCTGTTGTGAGAGATAGAGAATTTGAGATTGGTTGGTATTTGATACAATATATAATAGTATTGAATAATGTAACATGCCCACTCTTTGTAATTCATTTTTATGCAATTTAGACTATTTGATAGATATTTTGATCATGACCATTTCATTAATTCTTTTAGGAGACACAAATCATATATATTATTATAACAAATATGAATTTTACAAAATTTATTGTTGGGTTCAAAATTTATATCATATAAATTATTTATAATTTTTTTTAGAAAAATTAAAAATTATTTGATATGTTATTGAGACCCATCAAAATTAACGGTTTTTAAATTTTTATTAAATACCGTTAATCTTGATGGGTCTCAATAAAATATCAAATAATTTTAAATTTCCTAAAAAAATTATAAATGATCTATATGATATAAATTTTAATCCCAACATTAAATTTTATAAAATTCGTATTCATTATAATAATATTCATATTTTGTTCACAATGAAAGACTTAGTGTGTCTTTCTATTAGACATTAGACAAAGCCCGTAAACAGTATAAGATAGTTAGAAAATGTTTCGAAACTATTTTGCAATGGCTAATCAATTAGGCGGCTTGGCTAATCAATTATTGTGAGAGTTAAGTTAACATTTATCTTTTTTTTTTTGGTTCCACATTTATCTTATTTTTATCATACTAGTGATTTGACCATGATTTGATTGAAAAATAAGTGTGAAGTTAAGTTTCATATTCTTTAGAAGAAATTGAACACTTTATAATTAAGAGGACCTATAAACCTAATGCATTAAAAGTTTGGGTAAATTTATGGTGTCAAACTCACTTTTTATTGTTGCTCTGAGCCAAATGTAGATGATCCTATGATTTTCTCCACGTGACCCAACAATGATATTATAGGCAATGTATCAACAAAAGGTTCAACCTACTCCTTGTATCGAAAGTCTTCCTGACAAAGGTATGATATGGTGCGACTAAGTAAAATGCAATGCAAGATAAGATACGGTGCACGCCAATGAATCAATAAAATAAGACTCATTAGGGTGTTGAATTTTTAAGTCATAAGACTAATAACCCTAGCCGCCCCTCTAGTTCTTTTTCTCAGAAGCTCCGTATGATTTGGCTAGCACCTGTCCTCAAAGAAGCTTTGTTCCTATGGACAAGTAGAGGCACTATTGTTTTGCTTTGCCCCTGATCGCTCGATTTGTTTTTGACATATTAAAGCAAGCTATAAGAGGTAATTGTAAAATGCGTTTTAGTTTGATTTGGGAGTAATGGTTTAATTAAGATTCGTTTATTGGGATTGTTGTCTAAATTCAAAAATAGTTTAAAAAACTGTTATAATGGTTTTCGGTGTTAATATCAACCTATATTGAAAAATATTTTATGCTATTATTAGTTATGAATCTAATTTTCTTTGGGCCAAGCCCATAATCTCTAACCCTAATTTCATTTCCATTCTTTTATCGCTAATTCTATAAGAAAGTAGCCGCCACATTTTTTTCAACTCATCATTTTATTCTTCTCCCCAAGGTTTACTTATTTCTTATTTTATGATTTTCTGATAATTATATTTGTTATTTCATCTTTGTATATAATTTTTTTTTTCTTTATGTCTTCTTGTATTCTCTAATTTTTAATAGTTTCACAAAGCCTTGTTCAATCGATGATTGATTTTGTGATTTTATCGAAAATTTTGAGACAAATAGGTTTTTAAGTTTAGTGATTTAATTTGATTTACTATGAGCTTGATGGTGTCAACATAGATCTGATTGTAACATACTAACCCCATGTATTGATCCATCTTGGTTATCATAATAGTATATGAAGATGACGACCACAACGAGGATGATGGTGATGATGATGTTATCAAGATATCCATAAATCTAAATATCAAATTGATAAAGTATCAAAGGCATGTCTCATCAATACAAAATCTTCTAATTTTTTATATTATTGTTATTATTATCATTTTTATTATATATATATATATATGACATTGCTGCTTATGCAGACTTCATAGGGGGGACCCTCTGAACAATTGATGTTCCTGTTGTTGAATGTGGTGAAAATGACAATGATGTCATTGAATGTTCACCAAGAGCTTTTGCTCAGGTTGTGGCCAATGCGAAGAGAACTTATAGGAGGATTGCAGATGACTTAAATATGGAAAATTGAAACATTTCAACTTGTGTTATGGCTTGACGGTCGAATTATTAATAGATTGATAATACGACCGTCGGGCCATAAACAAATTAAGATAATTCAATTTTTCAAATTCAAGTCATCTTCTATCCTTCTACGAGTTCTCTTCGCATTGGTCATCACCTCAGCAATAGTTCTTGGCGAACATTCAACGACATCATTGTCATTTTTATCACATTTGAACCGTACATTGCGAATAAAATGTTCTTCCAGTGCACCTAACAGAGTATGATTGTATAGCAATGGTGAATTGAGCTTCAAGTATCAAGCAGAAAAGTACCTGCAACAACGTCAACACTCCAACCAGGCCCGGCCATAGGGGTGCAGGGTGAGCGACGACATCAGGCCTCAAAATTTTGAGGGCCTCAGCTCAAAATTTTGAGATCCTATAATGATAGTTATATATGGTTAGTGTTTATAAAATATCAGATGTACTCAATAGATTCATTTTGAGGCCCTATAATAATTGTTATATATTATCAATGTTCATAAAATATCATATGTTTGGTAAAAAAATCATAATCAAGTAAAAAAAATAATAATTGAAACAGAGGATAATTCTTTTCAATTTTTTTAACATTTTTTATTAGATGTCCATTTTTAATAGTTAAACCGGGCCTCCAAGAACTCAGGACCGGCCTTGACTCCAACGCTCAAGTCAATATATAAATGAAGTGAGAGAACATGCTAATTGAAAAATTCCAATATCCAAATCACCATTCATATGAAAAAACAGACAAGACTTGAGCGTTGGAGTGCTAACGTTGGAAAAGTACATGCAATAACGTTAGCACTTCAACGTTCAAGTCAATATATGAATGAAGTCATTCAATGACATCCACATGGTTTACAATTGAAAAATTGAAATACCCAATTAGCCATCCTCCATGGTTTTCAATTAGAAGCATAAAAAAAACAGATTTTTGTCAAAAACCAATTAGCCATCCTCCAAGGTTCAAAGTTTTGTATCATATGTGCATTTAATAAAACTATTCAAGGCAAGTTTTTGCTTTTTTTTTTAATTAAAGTCTAGTGGATAGAGTCATATATTTTAAATATAGAGAAATTGAGAATTCAAAGTTTTAAATATCAGTAACTCTATAAAATATCTTTTAGTTATCAACTAAGCTGAATTAACGGAACATCTCAGATGAAAATATCTTATGAAAAACAAGAAAATGTCATAGTCAAAAGACATCAATATCTTGTAACATTCTCTAAGAAATTAAATTTGCTTGCCACCTCAACTGAAAGCAACCCATAATTGACCAACTGATGCTGCATGACCCTTTTGATCATTTGTTCCCCACAAACACCTTTTTATTGTATTATTTTTCTTTTGACAGCCAACTTTTTGTTGTATTGCATGCAATTATTTTCCAATTAATGTGTTTGTTTACACTTTTTTCTTTTGTTTACACCACCAATTTAATCTAGTTCGGGGATTAGTTCTGGCATCAAGTGATTTCAGCCGCCTCCCAATCGTAATTGTTGGGGATTGAACCGTGATCATCCCTATCAAGTTCAGCGTCAATCACCACTGAACCAACTAACGATTGATAATGTTTTTGCTTACACTTTAAGGACAACCAAAGTCACTCTGTTCTATCATCCTCATGCCTCGTATATATCATCCATTTGGCTATGCTTGGTTTAATTAACATTGCAAGAGGTTTTTTATCTACACACATAAAATAAAAATATTACAAAAGGCCATTTCATAAAAATATAATAATTAGAAATGGTCAAACCTACATTGGTCCCAATATAACTCTTGAAATTACTTTGGGGCAATAAACCAAACAAACGTACACTTATTGGGCCTGCCATCCAACTCATCCAATGACCAAATTTTGCTTTTTTAGGCCCCCTTATTGGGCCTGCCATCCAACTCTTCCAAAAATTAAAAGGATTATAATATTTCAAAGTGTATAATATGAATTTGGTTTAACTGGAAAACCTTATTATTTTTAGTAAATTTCATTATAAAATTATATTTATTTTTAACTTTTTATTACTATAAAATTGATTTGAATCATTTTTTATAAATTTAGACACATTATAATAATCTACTACAATCAAACAAAATTGGAAAATTCAAGAATGATTGGCTGGTAGCAAAATATTCTTATTCTTAATTTTAACGGGTCAACCTTGCAAACTATGGAAGACAAATTCCACATTGTGATAGCTGACCATTAAGTCTTGGTGGATCTTACAATGCCGTATTTGGCCACCTCTATACAAATACAAAAATGAAATATCTATTTTCTACATTCCAAACTTTTGGTTGTTAAAGAAATTTTAATTTGAGGAACAGAAAAAAAGAAATTTTAATTTGGAGTTAAATAGTGTTTACTTCTAGTAATATTCGATACACTGGAACACCTAATCTGATTTGAAGGTCAGTTTTAATATAAAGTGATTTTCAACCCCCTCTTGATCGCAGTTGTGAGAGATCAAACTGTAATCCTCTTTCTACCAAATTCAACATCAATCACCACTACACAAACTAGTGATTGGTTTCCTGATTCCGTTCTTTTAGTCTTTCGTTAAATATGTTGGCTTATAATTGAACAAACAATATTTAATCCAAATAGTCATAAGACAACATATTTAAAGCAAGCTATTATTAATATAGAGAACGAAAAGCTCCAGCAGGAGCAAACCCCGGCTGCCTTCCGGGAATTTAATGAAGGATTAAAAGAACAAATCTTCATATTACATAATGGATAATGCTAACTAGTACCCCAGGGGCACTAATTAAGGAACTAATATGAATCACAAAAAATAAATATTAACAGAAAAATAAATCAAAATTCACTAACATAATTAAAAACTATTTAACCTTTTAATTTGCATCTAGATTTACATGTGCTATATGTCAATTTTTTTTTTCATGTGCTATGTTTCTTGTGTGCCGGTTGGCAAAAAAACTATCAAGAAATCCATTAGCTGGAAAATAATAAATAAAAAAATTGATAAAACTAACACATATATACAAACAAGACTTATATTATCTTTAACTTGATAGAAAACAGAAAAACCAAAAATTAAAAAAAAAAAATGGATGATACCCTTAGCCAAAATGAAACCTCAAAAACATGTCCTGAATGTTGTTGCACAACTTCATTATTTTTCAACTCACCAAATTCAAAAAACACAAAAAAATTATCAAAACATTACAGAAATAGTTCATCTGAATGTCGTCACACTTTTGCATCATCAACAACATCCTTAATTTTTCCAAATACATATTTCACAAACCATGAATCTCTTCCATCTCTTCAAGAATCATTCATTGAATTCAACAAAGTTTATCCTCAATATTCTGAGACAGAACATGTTGACCATGTTAGAGCTAATGAATATTCTCACCTTTCATTTTCTAATCATACTTGTCTTGATTATCTTGGTATTGGTCTTTTTTCTTACTCTCAAATGCAAAAACATGTTCATGTTCATGATGATGATGATGATAATGATGATGATGTTACATCAAAAACCAAACATTCTTTACCTCAATTTACTGATATACCCTTCTTTAGCATATCTTGTAAAACAGGAAATTTGAAGACTTTACTTCTTCATGGTGGACAAGATTCCGAATTCGAGTCAGCAATGAGAAAAAGAATCATGAATTACCTTAACATATCGGAAACCGATTACTTCATGGTTTTTACAGCTAATAGAACTTCAGCTTTCAAACTTGTAGCAGATTGTTACCAATTTCAAAAAAGTAAAAAGCTTTTAACAGTTTATGACCACGAAAGCGAAGCAGTGGAAGCGATGATTAGTTCGTCAGAGAAACGAGGCGCAAAAGTTATGTCAGCCGAGTTTTCATGGCCAAGGTTAAGAATTCAGTCAACAAAGTTAAGGAAAATGATTGTGAGTAAAAGAAAGAAGAAGAAAAAAGAAGGTCTTTTTGTTTTGCCACTTCATTCAAGAGTAACAGGTGCAAGATATCCTTATATTTGGATTAGTATTGCACAAGAAAATGGTTGGAATGTTTTGGTTGATGCTTGTGCATTAGGACCAAAAGATATGGATTGTTTTGGTTTATCACTTTTTCAACCTGATTTTCTTATTTGTTCTTGCTATAAAGTTTTTGGTGAAAACCCTTCTGGATTTGGTTGCTTATTCATCAAGAAATCTGTTATTTCGACTTTGGAAACAAATTCTTCTGCAGGAATAGTTAATCTTGTTCAAGAAAAGACGCGACATGTTGAAGATTCTTTCGGTATAAAACAAAAATCGATACTTACTTTACATTTACATGAAGAAGAACCATTTTATATGACGTCTTTCTCCGATGAATTTGAAAAAGGAGAACCATCTGAGATAAAGATCGTATCGGCACATGAAGAGTTAAAACCGTCTCAAAGGTTTGAAATCGAGGAGTTGGAAAACCAAGGTGAAATTCATGAAAAGGGTGTTCAAGAAAGTGATAAAAATGAGAACTTTAATATTGAATGTAGGTGTTTAGATCAAGTTGATTCATTAGGAATTATATTGATTAATGATAGAGCAAGGTATTTGATTAATTGGTTGGTTAATTCAATGTTGAAGCTTAAGCATCCTAACACAGAAGGTGTTCCATTAGTGAAGATTTATGGTCCAAAAGTTAAATTTGATCGAGGACCGGCAATGGCGTTTAATATATTCGATTGGAAAGGCGAAAAAGTTGAGCCGGTTCTTGTTCAAAAACTCGCTGATCGAAGTAACATTTCTATAAGCTATGGATTATTGCATCATATATGGTTTGCAGATAAGTATGGAGATGAAAAGGGAAGAATTTTGAAGGATAAGAAAAAGAAAGATAGAGAAAAAGTTGGAATCACTGTTGTTACTATTGCATTAGGTTTTTTGGCTAATTTTGAAGATATTTATAAGCTTTGGTGTTTTGTTGCTAGGTTTCTTGATGCTGATTTTGTTGAGAAAGAGAGATGGAGATATATTGCTCTTAATCAGAAAACTGTTGAAGTTTAAATTTTATTTTGTTTCATTCATTCTTGTTGATTGTTTATCTTGGTTGAAATTTCATGTATTTGATAATATTTGATTCTTTAATTTGACTATTCATTTATTTGTCTAATTATAGTTTAGAAACTTTGTTGATTATTTATTCAAATTATTTTAAACATATTAACATTCCTTCTTACTTCTTTTAATTCTTTTGTTTTTGTTGAGTACATGATACAGGATTGAACCTAACTCCACCTTAAAATTATGATTTATAGGGGAGAAATAAGCCCTCATACCGAATTCATGACTTCAAATGTGAGACTGTTGGTTCATGAAATCCAACTTACACATGAGAATCGGTAACAATGTCGCTCATATTCGTTGATAAGTTGTGGGTAGACAACAGAGTTTAGTGAGTGGAACTGAAAGCGCGTAATGAGAAAATCGGTGTTTTTCATTAGGTCTTGGCTCATTCTTTTGTTGGATTACGAATACGAGGGTTAGGGTGCATAGGGAAAAGCCCTTGCGGGAGAATTAAATTTGTAAACAGAATCGTAGTATTTAAACAAAATTTTGCACTCTGTAACCCTATTTTATTGCATAATAGAAAATGTACGGAAGTCGTTTTGTAGTCGGAGACACGTACAATTAGCCGATCAGTCTGCTCTTGTGTGTTTATCTTTATACTTTAGAACCAGAATTGCTTCTCTAACATTTCTGTACTAGCTGGTACATAAATTCAGCCAGGTCTATAATAACAAAACAATGAACATTAAAGTGCAAATTGCAGCAAGAAAATTGAAAGCAAATCTTATTCTAAGGGAAAAACTATCAGCACATTGCACCTCTGTTCTAACAGTTCAAAGTGTTAATTCTACTATGAAGCACAAGACACCGAACACTGACATGTTACATCGATAATAATTTGAGAAAGCGATATAATTTAATGTAATCATAAAGTATCGAACACTTACACAAGCCCGACACCGAGACACGCCTAATCAAAGAGGTGTTTGTACTTCATCCAAATATTTATGTTTTAATTTTTTATTTTACAATATCGAGATATTTCTATTTTTATTTTGGTTACAAAATAGAGAAACAAAGAGCAAAATAAACTAATGACAAGTAAAGATCACACCTAAAAGATCCTTTAATTAAAAGAATGAAAGACATATCACGAAGAGCATCCTAAGAACAACGAGTCTCGAGGAGGCTGAAGCACTATCTAAATATTTTTGTTTAGTATCATGTTACTATCACTTCCCTAGTTATATTTTTGAAGCATTTTATTGTTTATGTTATGTTGTGTTGTCATTCATCATGTTATCTAGATTGAGAATGTTTAACCACTTGAAGTATGATGATAACCAAACTAAAACCATATAAACCAAATTTTAAGTGGCTAAGATGGAGGTAAATCTAAGGACCAATGGTTGTACAGTAAGGTTCTTGGTAAAAACAATACTATTGAACATTAAATTACACATTTTTTTAAAATCAAATAGTGTAATGATTAAAAATTCATTTCTTGAAGTAAATAAGTAGGAGATTTTAAATTCTGACCTTAAATATAAAATAAAAATTACACATTTTATTAAACCGTGTATTGTTTATACAATTTTTTACCCATTAAATTGTACTTACTATGAGATATATTATATTAGAATTCTTAGTTGAATAAGAAAATTTATATTGTCAATCAAACTTAATTTGTAATATGCCACACATATCTTTATCAGGTTAGGTATGTCATGTGCACATGTTATAGTTGTGATATCATCTACCACAAAACGTTAATTATATAAATAGAGTATACTTTTGTGAAAAATAAAATGCTAATTTATAAAGACTTTCACCACTTCAGAAATTACAATATTTTTTCCTCTTTATAATTTTTTCAAGGATTAGATAAGTATTTTTTGGTAGTTTTTTTTTGAGCAATTTTTTTGGTAATTATAATTATAATTATAAACATAAAGAATCTCATTTTTAATCCTCTATTCATTTTTTTATTCACTAAAAAACACAAACAATATATATACTTTTATATTTACAAAGGGCTATAAAGTAGGTATATGAACTGAAAACATAGTAAAAGTTACTTAAGTTTTTTTTTAATTGTCATCATGAACATTTTTACTTGATTTTTTTCTTACCAAAAGTTATATATATTTTAACTTTTATTATTATTATTATTATTATTATTATTAAGCTAAGGTGAAACAATGGGTAGAAATAAAGTAGTTTATAACCATCCAATTATGATCGTACGGTCTAAGAAAAATAAATTTAATTTTTATTTAATACTGCAAAAAGATATTGTGTAAATCATACCTGTTCGATCTTAATTATATGGCCACTTTGATGTCACCCAATTTGAATCCATTGCAAATATATTTTAAATTTTCAAAAAGGACTAATAAAATTTCCCATTTTTAAAAGAAAAATTATTCATACAATTTCTCTTACTACTCTATCATAAGAAAAATAAATAAATGATTCATATGTTAAATTCTTACCATCGAAGGATTAAACTATTCATCTCTAAACACATTATTACATCTTTAAATCAAATATTCTTTATACACAACTAGAAAAATTAATCTTTCAAACTTTATAAAAGTCAAATAGATAATAAATTATCCTTACTTATCCAATTACATATGCAGTAATTAAACACAATATATATATATATATATATATATATATATATATATATATATATATATATATTTTCACTATCAATTTAATTTGATTCAAAGATTAGTTCACATCAAGTGGTATCAGCCCCCTTCCAATTACAGTTGCTGGGAATTGAACCGTGGTCCTTTCTATCAAGTTTAACGACAATCGTCACTAAACTAACTATTGATAATAAATTCAAAATTTTATTTAAACTAAAAAAAATACTTCTGCCACATTAATTTTGTGTTGACATTTTGACATAAAAAACAAATCCTAATTTCCTCGTTCTAGTATTCTTTCTAGTAATTGTAATAACATCATTCCTTCATTCCTTCACATCAAACAACACTTTCCATTCAATTCAAACACACCCTTTAAAATTTCCACCTAAAAAGGGGTTAGTTGAAAGAAACAATATTACTTCCAAATCCACCATGTTCTTGTTCTAGATTCATTTCTGAAGAAAAAAACAACATCAATACAACACAAACATGGCTTCTTCACACCCCAACAATGTTGGAATTCTCGCTATGGATATTTATTTCCCTACCACTTGTGTTCAACAGGTATTATTACCAATCATGCACTTTCCTCTTCATTTCTTAGATCACTAACATAAACAAAATGTAATTTTTTAAAATGGGTTCGTTAAAATTGTGATTTTTATCTTTGTTTTATTATAAAGTTGTAATTTTTATGTTAATTTTTCATTGTGTTTTGTGTTTTCTCATTTGTGGGGTTTAAAAAAAATGTTTTTTTTTTTTTTTTTCATATGGGGTGGTTGAAATTGTAATTTTTTTTATATGTTTGTTTGATTTAAATTTGTGGGGTTTAAAATAAATTTGTTTTTTCTTACGGGTTTAGTTGAAATTGTGATTTTTATGTTAAAGTTTTGATTTTCACTTTTATTTTCATTTGTGGTGTTGTGTGATTTTTGTAGGAAGCTTTAGAGGCTCATGATGGTGTGAGCAAAGGGAAATATACTATTGGACTTGGACAAGATTGCATGGCATTTTGTACTGAGGTTGAAGATGTTATTTCAATGAGGTTACTTTAATTTCAATTTTGCAAAATCATTTTATAATTTTGAAATGATTTGATTATAGAGTTTACTATAGTAATGCACCGATAGTGTAAAATAATTATACACCGTCATCCAATAAGAAACCATCAATCTGGAATGTCAAAAACTAAGTTAAAAAAATCTAGGTGATTTGGTGTAAAACTATTTTACACTGTCGATGCATCTTCTATTTTCTCATGTGTAGCTGATCATTGAAGCTAGCTTTTGTTCTTGACTTGTTTGATGCAGTTATTCTGATAACATTTTTTTTTTTGAAATTTACAGCATGACTGTTGTTAGCTCACTTCTTGAAAAATATAATATCGATCCAAAGAAAATCGGTCGCTTGGAGGTAGGAAGTGAAACTGTCATTGACAAAAGCAAATCCATTAAGACTTTCTTGATGCAAGTTTTTGAGGTATGCCCGTTCTTAGTTTTTGTAATCTCCAACTTTTTTCTTAAAGATTTTTTTAGTTGGTTATGTTAGTTTCTAGGGTTTGATCTATAAACTAGTTGTTACGTTAGCAATAGCATTTTCTCCTTTACCAGAGGTTGAACCTGAGTCCTTTAACAACCCTTAGCTCAAACCAGTTGATCTTAAGGAGATGAATATTGATCGAAGTTGAGTAACTTAGCTTAGAATAACTCTTTAGTTTCTCTATCAGTAGAACTATACACTATAATCTCTCGGCCCGGTACCTTCTTCCTCTATCACAGGAGTACTTTTATCCTTCTTTTACTGTTTTTAGTTGCGAAGAAGTGGCATTGTCATATTGAACTCTTGTACTGCAAGCATCAATTGTATTTCTTATACTCAATTAGTGAAATACAATTTATAGAGTACCATAATTTCCTTTGTGTGCATTTGCATACTGTTACAAACTCTTTTAGCGACCCTCAGCTCATCAACTGAGTTGTCTGCTTGAGATGCTTAGCGATAATAATGTCGTTAATTTATCAAATGTGTACTGTATATAAACATGCTCCTACTAGATGAAATTCTTGAATCCGTCTGTTTGTGAGATCTCTTATCTATGCCATAACAATTATTGATTGATCTTATGTTAACTAATGTATATTCTAATAATCAGGACAGTGGTAATACCGATATTGAAGGTGTTGATTCAACAAATGCTTGCTATGGTGGAACTGCAGCTTTGTTCAATTGTGTGAATTGGGTCGAGAGTAGTTCATGGGATGGACGCTATGGACTTGTCGTGTGTACAGACAGTGCGGTATGGCCTTCTAAGAAACAAAAATCTTTCATATTATGAGTGTCACATTTGATTGTTTCACACAAATTAAGGACAAAATATAAAAGATAGAAATCGAATAACAATTTTACTAAATTAACCTTATAAAGTATCGGTGTATTCACCGGTATCATAAATGCAAAGTGGAAGATATTGACTAAGAAGCGATGCATACGTTGTTGAAATTTTTCTCTCAACTATGACATTCTTGTTTCAGGTATATGCTGAAGGACCTGCTCGTCCTACTGGAGGAGCAGCCGCAGTTGCTATGCTTGTTGGACCCGATGCTCCTATTGCTTTTGAAAGCAAACTCCGTGGAAGTCACATGTCTCATGCTTATGATTTTTACAAGCCAAATCTTGCAAGTGAATACCCGGTAATGCTTTGCCACCTTCTCTCTATTCATTTTACTTGCATTATAAACTAGGAAGCACGAACACAGACACCAGACATGACACTGACACTGACACGTTGACACCGATATAATTTGAGAAAATGGCATAATTCAATGTAATCAATATAAGTGTCAGTCAGTGTCCGACACCAGGACACGCCTAATCCAAGGAGTGTTTGTGCTTCATAGATTATAAATGTACTACTTTCAATGCACTACTTTTGTTATTACATTAAAACCAACTTCACTTAGTGTCTGTATGAATTAGTTTATTTGAGTTTATTTACTGACGTAAGCACTTGAAAGATTATTTGTGAGAGCTAAAACATCTTATGACATGTTCATGAGTTGTTTTCAGCTTATTTCCACAAGCTCTCCAGGATAGTTTATAAAACATCTTGTAGCTTATACGAAAACTCTATATTATTTTTTGTTGCTGAAATAGCTAATACATAACCGTTTATATGAAAAGTGCTTAAGTAATAAGCACTTAATTAAACAATATATCCAAATACGGCCTTATTAAACTCTTTAAATTATGAACTTTTTTGTTCTAGCAATGTTCCTTTTCATATCTAGTCAAATGAAAGAGCTATCTAAGTATTAGAGTCGTGTCCTCAACGTCTTGGAGCTGATAAATATATGCTTTTATTTTCTGACATTGGAATGAACTGTCCGACATGTGTCGGACATCGACACAGGTGTGACTCTAGGACACACCTTCAATCTTTAGGTTCTATATGGAACATCGCTGTTATGTTTTAGCACACATTTGTTGATCTTTGACCTTTTTCTGCTGTAGGTTGTTGACGGAAAACTCTCACAAACTTGTTATCTCATGGCACTTGATTCTTGTTATCGAGTGTTTTGTGAGAAGTAAGTATAGACATTAGACACAACAGAAAAACTCTTTCTGAATTTTTATTGTTTTCATATTCTATTCTTGCATTTACAGATATGAAAAATTGGAGGGGAGGCAATTTTCAATGTCAGATTCTGATTATTTTGTTTTTCATTCTCCGTACAACAAGGTAATCATATGATTCATTTTGTTGTCATGCTGTAATTATTTGCAGATTTCGGCATAACAAAAGTCCTGATATCTTAATGGTAACTGCTTTCTTGATGTATTGCAGCTTGTGCAGAAAAGTTTTGGTCGGCTATATTTCAATGATTTCCTGAGAAATCCAAGGTAAAGTGTAAATGTGAATCGTCTTCACTCTTCATAGTTAGTGTATTACTATCAACGCGTAAATTTAATTAAAATGTAGTTTTCAAACACGATTAAAAGATTGTTTTGAATGGAATATAGTGACCGAAAGCAATTATCATGAAATGTGAATTAAGACACTACACTATTATGCCATAGAATCCTCAATCAACACAATTCATTTTATGCATCAAGAAGTTCTAATACATTCTAATCCTTAGGTGATTAACCATTAAATAAATCAATAAGATCGAAGATTTATAAGAACAACTGACCATAATGCCATATTCCTATGGTCATTATGTTCACGGCAAGTACATGAACTATTAAAACACTGTTGTAATATATTCATTATTTCAAATTGTATTTATAAGTTTTTTTTTAGTGCTTTGCTTGTTATACTGTACCAGTTTTGTTGACGAAGTTTCCAGGCAAACTCTAGCACCTTATGCATCGTTATCTGGTGATGAAAGCTATCAAAGTCGTGATCTTGAAAAGGTAGCTAATCTTGTTTAGTTTGAGTCATGCTGGTTGACTAGAATGACTTCTGGAAATGGATCATAGTGTGTTGTTTGGTTTTACGACGAAAATTGATTTTGATCAAAAGCATTTGGTAAAATGATTTACTCCCTTTAGTCTCATATAAGCAAAAATTTCTTTTTCAGGTTCATTGATTAACTGATGTATCTGGTTCATATTATGGACCAGATACATCAGTTATTCAATGAATTTGTGTAAACAATTAAAAATCATGTTTGGAGGAAAAAGATACAAATTCTAGCTTCAAGATACAATCAATTCTAGCGGCAAAATCAATTCTAATCGAGAATCGCTAAACATACTAAAATCAATTTAGGTCTTCTGATCAAAACATGAACTTAAATGGTCACGGTCGATGTGATTTGCAGGCAAACCAACAAGCGGCAAAACATACATATGAGGCAAAGGTACAACCAAGCACATTAATCCCAAAGCAAGTTGGCAACATGTACACTGCATCTCTATATGCTGCATTTATATCTCTCCTTCACAATAAGCACGACTCGCTGGTAAGGTTTTTAACTCGTGTTTGTTGTAATATTTTACCTTCCTTATCAACATTGATTAATTCTAAATTTCTCATTAGCATTGTCTTTAAATGTGTAGGTAGGTAAAAGGGTAGTCATGTTCTCATATGGAAGTGGATTAACCTCTACGATGTTTTCCTTCCGCCTTCAAGAAGGTCAACATCCCTTTAATTTGTCGAACATTGTAACAGTATTGAATGTTTCTTCCAAGTTGAAGCAAAGAGTTGAGGTATGCATCTTTAACCACTAAGTTTTCTTGCCATACCATATACTACTCCAAATTTAAATTTAAACAATAAGTACATGCATTTGGTCTAAATGTAAACCAGATATATGTACTTTTTTGCTTATATATAAGTTCAGAAGGCGTGTGAAACTAGGCATATAGGGTGATATGTCTTTGTGTACGGTATAAAGTTAAAGTGCATCCGTTACACCTATTATTAAATATTATAGGATACAATAAGATACATTTCTGATACGTGTATAAAAAACACTATATATTATACTTATAAAATTCAAATTTTAAACACAACATATAGTGACATTGAGTATATTTTCGTGTAATTTTTTATAACTATTTTATAAACATAATTATTAACAAAATCTATATATATTTTATTGTTGCAGTTACCTCCTGAAAAATTTGTCGAAAACACAAAAATCATGGAGTACCATTACGGAGGAAAAGACTTTGTAACTGGCCAAGACTGTAACTACTTACTTCCGGGCACATTCTATCTTACCAAAGTTGATTCCCTGTACAGGAGATTTTACGCCAAAAAGGACGCCGCAGCTAGTACGTGACATTTCGACAGATGATGATAGCTGATATCTTTCAAATTTAGAGTTAAAATTTGAAAAAAAAAAATAAAAAAAATTCTAGTTCACCTTCTGTATTTGAGGCCAAATGGACATTTAATTCAGCTTAATGTTTATAGGAATTTCTTTTATTATTTATAGATAGTGTGATTAGGTTGCATCCAAAATAAGTTGGTGCATAAGTGTTAAAAAACTTTCAAAGAATTCTTTTTTTTTTTTGGTCAAGTATACGTGCTAATTTTTATTTGCCGATTTATAAACATATTTGATCGAATTAACGTGTTGATGTTGTCTCTAGAAGTCCTTATTCAACCGACAAATGTCAATATTGTAATTCAAGACTACACATCTTGTTTTCAACAAACCACACAATGTAACTATTGCACTATGCCTCAAAATACTTTGGACAAACACAAACCCTATGAATTAAGGGCAAGTGCTGACCTGAATAAGTGGTACAATAGAATAATGGCAAAATATTACCAGAACAGAATATTTTTATTGTGGTTGATATTTTACCTGAAACACTTCAAATATATTATAACGTTGATGTTTTGAACATTTTTTTTTTTTTTTTGGTTTTCACCACCAGTTGAATCTGATTTGGGGGTCAATTCTAGCATCAAGTGGTTCCAGCCCCCTCCTGATCACAGTTACGGGGGATCAAACCGTGATCCTCCCTACCAAATTCAGCGCCAATCACTACTGAACCAACTAACGATTGGTGATGTTTTGAACATTTTTAACGACATGATCATCAGTAGACCATGTCTATATTAGAACTTACCATGAAGTAATTATAAGTTGCTTTTTTTTTTGGACAAATATAAGTTGTTTATAAGTTGCTTATTTAATTATCTTAAATTGTATGGGCATCGACTAATTGTGACTTTATTTATGTTGTTTATCTGGATTTCTCTTGTAAACTTTGAATGTGCTTCTCGGTACGCCTTGTGCTGAGGGGTCCATTTATTCTTGTGTTTATATATTGCTGATCAATGAACATTCCACAAGTCTAATGGTCCATATTATTGGAAGGTGCTAAAATGGAGAAAAGATGAAAAGAATTAATATCATAGTCATCTGACAGTGACACTATCAACTTACCTGCATCTAAATTAATGTGAAATAACTCATTTTAACCTTTGCAGATAGAGATTTAGGAGTCAAAGATACACTAACACTACATGGTGGTCACACCCTTGGCATGGCAATAATTGTACCATGTTTTGAACTTGAGTTTGCACTAAACCATAAAAAGATGTCACTGAAATTTTAGTAAGTGAGTTTTTTTCTTCAAAAGTTGTAACAAATCGATGCAACATTCATAAAAATGATTTTTTATTTTTTAAAAAAAGAGTAACTATTTTCTAAAAAAACTGTACATACACATAATGATTGCTTCAAGTTCGAAACAACGATGAAATAAAAGAGATTAAATGCGACAGAGTCTTGCATTGAATGAGATTAGTTTCACAGTGTGCTCAAAAGGATGAGTGTCGTGGGAGGCTCGTTGTTTAGGAGGATCCACCGTCTTCTTCAAATGTGTATTGGGAGGGGATTGTGCAACATTCGTTAACATATATTGAGTGTTCATTGAATGAAGCAATCAATTTTTCAAAGTTTATCCTCCACAAATAAGTTACATATTCACTGCTGATATGTTTGGAATTTTTATCCCTCGCTTAGTTTAGGTGTAATTTCTTTTCGGACGTTTCACGGTTTCACCCTATTTGTAATAAAAAAAAAAATAAAAAAAAAAATTTCACCTTACAAACTACTCTATGGTAACTTGTCTTTAGCGAGAAAAATCAAAGAAATGTAAGTTTGAATCCTTTTGAAATCATTCTCGTTATAAGATTAAATTCAAAGATATAAAATATCATCCAATGAATTGAACATTAATCTCATTGTGAATCTAATTCCAAGTTGTGCCAATAATTTGTGGATCATAATGTTAAAATTCTAATTAGAATATAATTCAAATATAAAAGGTAGGATTCGAGCTGATTTTTTTTATACGTAAGAGGTGGGAATCGAACTGTTAACCACTTACATGCTTAAGAGACCTAAAACTATTAAAAATCGAATCAATTAATTGTTCGTGTAATTTAATAAAAAATTTAAAGTATATATTAAATAATGAATAGTGATAATGATATGCTGGCCAGACATAATTTAAGATACAATGAGAAAAATTGGCTAAGTCAGTAACTTTCTCTATTTTAGCATATGGCCCCACTATTATATGTCTCTTTCAATTGAAAAAACAATAATTATTTTGTTTAGTTAATTACATTTACATCAATAGGGAATGGAACACTCTGCAAATGTTTCATTTTCTTTCCCATACTCAATAATGCTTTTGCTTAAAAAACTCAGAAATTTGAAACAACTTATTATATATACCCAGACAATATTATCAGACACATATGTGGTGTATCATAATCTTTGTGCTATGTAAAATATAAATGTGTCCTGTTTTTGTTCCCCATGGTTTACCCCATTAAGTCCCTACCTAACTTTTTAATTAAATTGTTATATAGTTAACATACGCTCCTCTCCTTTCCCTACCTTGTCATGTTGTTAACTGTACACTTAAAGAAGCTAGTTTCTACTTAATTAGTTGACCAAGAGATATTAAAATTGAAAATGAAAAATTCAAATGAATGACTTAACTGACACTCAACCAAAAAATTGTCATAGGAGGCAAAAACAATATATATATATTAAATAAATTGAGGGTTAATTAAATTGTCCATAAAGTGTTATAGTTGTTTTAAATCTTGAGAGATGACATGGAGATATACTTCACATTACAAGTCGATTTTGTAAGATTGAGTTAGTTTCAACCAAAATTCATAGATAGTATCAAAGCATCCTCTAAGACCCGTCCGACCACCGATTATCCAGTTTCTACTGTCAAACCAGTCGGGTCATGCTCTAGATATTTAGCCTTGGACATGAGGGTGTATTAAAAGTCTCATATTTGATAAAAGAGGATATGAACATGTTTTTAAGTAAGGATACATCACCATACAAGTCAGTTAAGTTAGACCCAACTCTTAATTATTAAAATATGGTATCATAGTTTCTCCAAAATCCATTAGACCACATACTATTAGGTTTTCGCTGATAGTCATCTACCAATTATATTCACGCACCAAGTCCAATAATATCAGTGTGAGAGAGTGTTTTAAAAGTCTCGCGCAACCCTTAAGACGATTTTGCAGGTTTGAATTAGACTCATCTCAAATTCTAAGAATTGTGATAAGAGCCTGACATTATGACTTTAAAGAATAAAGTTAAATCTCTCAAGACGATATTGTAAAATTATCATTAGTGTCCCTTTAATTTATTTTATAATAGAGACAAAATATAATAAAGTAGAATAATGATAGGATATAATATAAGCAAAATATCGGTTATCATATCAATTTTAAATAAATCTTAATTACTTTAAACAATTAGTTTTTACAGTTATATGCGAGTGAAAAAATATTGATTTATCTTTCTTTTTTTAATCATTAAACTTTAATTTTTATATATGTAGGATAATTACACTTGAATGGAAGGTAAACGGGGCAACAAGCTGCGCCGCTAACCCTTTTTGAATACCAAAACCAATCCTCTTAAATACTATATCTAGAGATCTAGGAGACACCACATTGCTATGCATGACTCTTTGAACTCTTTTCAAAATATTCACAGCATCTGGTGCTAGAAAATCAAACGTGCCGAATGCAAATGGTATAAATGCATGTTGATTGTTATAACACGCTCTCTCATGTTTTGCCACTTTGCTTGAAACAGCTTTGAGAGCCACTTGTCGTACAGTAAAATCTCCAGTGGTCAATCCCACAAGTGGGGATACCCCAGTCAAGTCCACACATGCATGTTTTCCTCCTACCCACCCGTACACCAAAATATCGGCTGACCTCAGTGTAGATCTCCC
Source organism: Trifolium repens (assembly GCA_030408175.1). Classification (NCBI taxonomy): domain Eukaryota; kingdom Viridiplantae; phylum Streptophyta; class Magnoliopsida; order Fabales; family Fabaceae; genus Trifolium; species Trifolium repens. The sequence continues at coordinate 13,865,972 of CP125846.1, forward strand.
CTCCAGTGGGTCCGTCAAGAAATTCACAGGTGCCTCTTTCTTCACAGACAGGGTAAGGCCTCTTTTCTTCACAGATATTCCTGCGCGCTTTAAAAAAATCAAAAAGGACCATCACGGACAAAGTCATGTCTGTATTTGATGCCCGGAAGCTCTCGACAATGAACTGCATGCTCCCCAAATCTATCCAGATACGCTTTGCGACAAACAGGCAAAACCTTATCAGCAGGAAATAGAGGAATCATCAGGCGGTATTTGAAGATAGTGCGATATTTTTACCAGAGACATATGTTGACCTAATCCCCCTCGATTGGATAACTAGAGAAAATCCATGAGCATGCGTCGCTTGCAAACATCAAAACTTTTTTCTGTCTGATATATCTATGCATTTTTTTTTTTTATGAAAAGAATAGCTTTATATGAATTTGATAACAAGGAAAAGTACAAGCAATTTCGTACACGCTACCTGAATTTATTTATTGATAAAGACATGAAAGCTGATCTGAAATCATATGGTAGCAACCCACTCAAAAAATACTAATTCTAATACAGTACTTTATAATAGGAAATAGTATCGAATTTTTTAAGATTTTTCAAGGCCCCCGCTAACATGACTACTTCAAAATTTGAAGCACCTCTCTCTCTCTCTCTCTCTCTCTCTCCTCTCTCTCTCTCTCTCTCTCTCTCTCTCTCTCTCTCTCTCTCTCTCTCTCTCTCTCTCTCTCTCCTCTCTCTCTCTCTCTCTCTCTCTCTCTCTCCTCTCTCTCTCTCTCTCTCTCTCTCTCTCTCTCTCTCTCTCTCTCTCTCTCTTCTCTCTCTCTCTCTCTCTCTCTCTCCTCTCTCTCTCTCTCTCTCTCTCTCTCTCTCTCTCTCTCTCTCTCTCTCTCTCTCTCTCTCTCCTCTCTCTTCTCTCTCTCTCTCTCTCTCTCTCTCTCTACTCTCTCTTCTCTCTCTCTCTCACATGTAATTTGTAAACATAGAATATGGAGAAGTATGTAAGGACCAGGAATAATGTAAGAGGAATCTGCCAAGTTTTGCGCAAAAAATGAATCTTGTTCTGAATATGATCTCATGTGCTCATTCAACAGGAAAATACAATAACTATATAGTACATCATTTATTACATGTTCATACTTTATAATATGTTGTCGATCTACAAGCAATTGTATTAAGTCATTAACCAATTAGATTGGATTCCATGAAAATGTTAAACTCTCACAATGTGATAAATAATGTTCGGATCTAGATTGACTGCTGTAATAACAACACGTAGTTTCAATTGTAGCCATTGATTAGATATCGGACGGATTAGATTGATGCAGTTATAAAAATGTTATAAATCATCACAACCACACGTTTTAGATTAGAGAGTCCTGATCTAAAACTGTGTGAAAACTGTGTTTTTTTTCTACAGCATTAAATCCAATTCCATAATCTTCGGGTATCAACGACAAGATATACTAATATGGAGAGTGTTAACATGTGTCTTTAAAGAAAATAGAAAAATTATTTTTTAAAATTTGTGCATTTTTACTTTTAAACATTAAATTTCTTACATTATTAAATGCATAATTTTTATATGGGTTTTTCTATCATGTGCAAACTTGCACATGTTAAGAAGTTTAAAAAAGTAAGTTTGTATGAAAATTTGTGCATTTTTTTATTAAATGTGTAACTTTTTAATAAATAATTGGTGTTTTTCAATAAATAATTACTATTTTTAGTTACTTTAACATGTGCAATCTTGCACATGTTGGACTGAGCAAAGAATATGAGTCCATTTTAAATTTTTGAGTAGAATCTCTAAATAGTGGCAGTCGGTTTTAAAACTACACATTCAAAGATCAAAATTGAAACGACTATTCTCTATTAGTTTGAATTTTTATTTTTTTTAACTAAATTGATTTTGTACACCCTAAATTATATATAACTATTAACTAAATTTTTACATATATAAAAAAAAACTATTAACTAAATTTTAATAGCTTGCACCCCTGGACCAGGGTCCTGGCTCTGCCACTGATCTTGAGTGGTCTTATAGTTTTCCGCGTGATGGAGAGAACACTCAAATGAATGGATGAATTCATACTCGAGGAAGCAATATTTTGGGTGTGTCAAATATAAGTCAGAAGTTTCACATTAAATTAAAAATTTGATATTGTGTAACATATACGATATGACACACGCATCTAATTGTTGGGTTTTTTTTAGAGATAGACGACTATTAAAACTCTTTTAATATTCTACTCTAAAGTGGAATAAACTCGTTACCATGGACCTCATAAGTACATAATTTCATTAAAGAATTCATGCTTTTACCTCTTGAAGCGTCGAGGAGTTGTCAAAAATGATTCGATTGTTAATGATGATTAATCTCTTTCGATTGTTAATGACGGATTCTCTTCTTTGAATTGAACTTTTTTCATAAACAAAAGTTAAAAATCGAACTAATAACCATCTACTTAAAGATTTAAATCCATTTGACCTTAACCAATTCATTGTTAAAATTGTGTAGATTTCTAAACATGTGTTATACAATATGTCAAATAACCGATTATCCCAAAAGTTTAAGTTGTTAGGATAGACTACATCAATGGTTTTATATTATTTCTAACGCGCCCCCTCACGCAAGAGACCACTTGGACATGAAGCGTAGATACAGGGCCGTCTCCGAGAATTTCGAGGTCCCGTGCTAATAACAATAATGGACCCCTAATAGAAAATATATTATTTTTTTTTTGTAAAAAAAACATAATATATTCAAATTGTAAACATATCAATAACATTAAAAGTAATTATCATCTTTATGACTAACAAAAAAAGGTCATATTCTAATCAATATCATCAAAATCCATTAAAAAAATTCCAGCTACTAACAAAAATACGCTTGATTTTTTTTAGATACATTTGTTTTTTGGGCCTCCTGTTTACTACTACACCCCCTACATACTACCCAAAAAAAATTGAGGCCCCAAATTTTTGAGGCCCAGTTCTGAACCACTTAGTCATAGAAGATCTGATACCATATCAAATAACCGATTATCCTAAAATCTTAAGCTGTTAGGATATGCCACATCGATAATTTTATATTATTTCTAACCTAATATAATTAAATTTTGAGCTAAGAATGCGGTTTTCTAAATTTGCATTGAAGCTTAATTTCTTCAGGCAGATAGTTGGACCACAACTAACACTTAACTTTTGAAAACGACACCTCATTTATTTCTCATATTCATGTCCATGTGAGATGTATGGGAAACAATAGTGTTCAATCCAACATGGAGAATAGAAACGTTTGAAAGGATGGGGTTGTTGTGGTCCTTTTTTGCATGGTTATTAACAATGTTAATTAATCTAAGTGTTACTCTGACAAACGGGTAATTTTTCAAGCAGTTTCATACTTTCACCTGTCGGATAAACTGCACACACTTTTTGGTCATTCCTTTCCATTCTAGCTCCTCCTTATAATCTCACATGGTATCCACTAATTTCCCTTCTTTTTCTTTTCAATGATAAAAAGATTGCATTGATAAAGTATAAGGTTCATAAAGTAATACATCAAATGCATACAAACATCAATAACAAACAAGGGTCATTCAACTCTAACCCAAATTGACAACATAGGTTGTGTCTCAATTCTCAAACACACCACAGATACTCCATCCGTTACAATATATAAACAAAAATTCATTTTTTAAGTTCATTGTATAATTAATGTATCTGGACAATATATTGTTAAAATACATTAATTATACAATGAATCTAGAAAGTGGTTTTTTGCTTATATATTACTAGCGGCCACGTGCCCGTTTGTGTGATTAACATTCTCTATTGTGCTAATATAGATAACTACTTAATCTCATTTTTTATTGTGTTTGGTTAATTGATAACTAGTTAACCTCTTTTTTTGTTGTGCTTAGTTATTAAGAAAAAAAAAGATATTTATTTCTTACTAAAAAAATTTGTTAACCTCCTTTTTTGTTGTGATTAGTTATTAAGAAAAAAAAACTATTTTTTTATTAGAAAAAAGTGAAAACCTACTTTTACGTGGAAGCTATTTTTCAACATATACAAATATTTGAATAGAGTGAAGGGCAAAAGTGGTAATAAGAAAAGTTCACGTGAAAGGGGGTATTCTCTTTATATATTGGTATAGATAACAAAGGGACTGAGGGAGTGTTTCTTTTCCGTCCCCAATATTTTTCTTTGCACCCTGCAAAATGACTAAAATGTCTCTTTTACTATTTAGATAGCAAACTCAATTTATAATTTACGTAGTGATGACAAGAATTTCTACGGTATTTTTAGTATTATTATTAGTAGTAAAATGTCCAAGACATGTCCAAATACGAAGAAAAACCTACAAAAACTTGAAAAAGCATGAAGACAGAGTCCAAGATGCAAAAAGACAAGAAAAAGCCAAAAAAGTGAAGAAATTAGCATTCCATCGCAGCACGATGGCTCCCATCGTGCCACGATGGGAGCTGCTTGCTTGCCAAGAAATCAGAAGGAATAAATCTGAAGAAAATCTTCACATCGCAGCACGATATAGCACATCGCAGTACGATGGAGTAACTTGGCGACCAAACTGATGAAATGCACAGGATCAGTTATAAAACTGAACTAAATCTTCACATCGCAGTACGATGTGCTCATCGCAGTACGATGTGCTCATCGCAGTGCGATGCCTTGCTGAGGCCCATTACGAAAACTATAAATAGAGCCTCTCATTCATTGTTTAAATCATTCAGAAATAGTAGAATACTCTCTACTATAAGGAGAGGTTCAGAGGAGCTCTATTAGACATAGTTTTCTCCCCTTACGGGAAAACTAACTCAGCAAGATATGTTTCTTTAGGCTTTTGTATTTAGGTTCTTTATTGTAATTTAAATATGTAGTCTTTATATTTATGCCTTAGGTTGTGGTGGAGAAGATGAACTCCCCTATAAATATTTGGAGTCTGTGATTGAGTCTAAGTTATAATAAATGATATTTAGTAATTGTGTTTGTTATTTACTTTCGTGCACTTTAATAACGTATTCTCGTAATCTGACCGGATAAGCGGGAGCGCCCATAGAATTGATATTAGGTTTTGACTTGATATGGTCCGGAACTCGTAGTAAATAATGCTAGGTGTATAGAGACGGTAACATCCTGAACTAGTCGTGAACTGAGTGGTTAGAGGAGGAATCATGCACTAGGTGTGATCTGAGCACTTAGAAAATGAACAACCCGATACTAGGACCTAGAGGTTAATTGGTGAAGGTTATAATGCATGTTTATAAACAACTCACTTAGTAATTAGGGTATGTGACACATCGAGGTTAGGCTCTCGTAGGTACCTTAGTTGTTAACGTAGGGAAACTTTAATAAACATAATGTAATAGTAAGGTATTACTACAACAAGGATAATTTACCGCCGAACATAATCTAAGTAACTATGTTATACACCGGTCATGCCAAATATGAAGAAGGGAGGGAGTCCAACCACCATTCCCTATATTTCTTGAATCTATTATTTATACATTCCGCATTTATATTTCTGCAAGCATTACGCTTAATTTTATAAAAACCTTTTTTCCAAACCCAAAGCGAATGCAAACTATCACAAACTTAAATAACGCTAGTGAAGCTTCGGCACGATCCCTGTGGATTCGAACTCATTCTACTCGTAGAGTGTGAATTATTACTCGACGACAGACTGGTGCACTTGCCAGACCCGTAGTCACGTAGCGACTGTGGTAAAAATGTGATTATTTTGTCACTCTCAACTTTCCATCACCCCGATGAAAGAGTTTGAAAAAAACACGGTTCGGCAATTTGATATGATTTTTTGTGTTTTGTATTGTAGAATTTGGTGGGATATATTTTTATGTTTATATGGAGAAGAAAATATATTGCTACATGGAGAATACTCTCATGTTCTTATTCTCATTAATTATAAATCATAGTCAGGGGCGTCTCAAAGTTTTTGGAGATCCTGTGCAAAATATAAAAGTGGCCCTTTAATAATAAAAAAAATAAAAATTAAATTATCGATTTAAATTGCATATAATTTTTTTAAAAAAATAACCATTCTTATTCTTGTAAACATATAACTTATCAATATTAAGAGCCCAAAAAAGATTATCAATATTAAACCAATTGCATTAAATCAAATAGGACAAAAAAAAAACCTAAAAAAAAAAGGACAAAAAATACAAAATAATTATCTTTGTATATAACGTCAAAAAGGAACATCATAATCTAAGATTAAATTTTATACAAAGATTAAAATGGACTAGAACTATATTTACGAGTATAGATAACTAATCTATTGATACTCATTTGAAATTTTATGATCATTAACAATAGATAACTATTATTTTAGAGCCTAAAAATTAATCTATTAATATACATCTGATATTTTATGCGTATAAATAATATATAAGTAATATTATATGACCTCAAAATTTTAAGTTGAGACCCTCAAAATTTAGAGACCCGGTGTTGTCGCACATCCCGCACATGTGTGCAGGACGCCCCTGATCATAGTTATATGGCTTTATATATTGTTTGATGAGGATGGAGAATTTGAGTGCGGCAGGAATGTTGGATTTGGGGGTGAAGTAGGAGTCAAATTATTTTGGGTGGGAGTGGTATATGTATAAGATGGAAGGAAGGGTGTGTCATTATCCAAAAAATTATAACCAACCGTTGTTAGAATATTGAAATTGGCAAAAAGAACTGTATTTTCTTCAAAAATAAACATGTCGGGAATTAAATATCTTGCGGCTTAATAACTCGTAACATTTATGTCCTCTACGTGATGGATATCCCAAGAATATACAAGGTGTTGACCGTGCTTGTAACTTATGTATCCGAAGACTTGAAGATGAGAATAAGACAAAAAAATTTGGTAGAGTATTTTAGTGGTAGATTGTACGGAAAGCTTTTTATTTGGAAGGATATTGTGGAGATACGTAGTTGGTCATTTGTAGTGCATGCCACATGTATGGAGGTAAGGAGGCATGTGCAAGAATGATACGAATGATGTTATATTGATGGTACAAATTTTTCTTTTGGCTTTTCCATTTCGAGGAGATGTGTGAGGACAAGAATCGAAAAGACATTCCATTTGATCACAAATTTTATGAAATGGAGTGTTATCATATTATTTTCCATTATCATTTTGAAAGAATTTGATTTCGTTTTCAAATTGTGTTTTAATGTGAGCTCTAAATTGAAGAAAAGTGGGATAAGCTTGAGATTTTGTGTGAAGTGGAAAAGTCCATAAGATATTGGTGTAATCATCAAGAAATAACACATAGTAACGGTGATCTGTTGAACTAAGAATTACCGTGCACAATATCAAAAGGCATATATATATATATATATATATATAATAGTATGAGACAAAGAGCAATAAAAAGGTAGTTTTATTTGTTTTCCAAGAGGATATGAATTACAAAAGAAATTGTTCAGAGACTTATTAAAGATAAGAAAATTATCTCGGTGTAGTGAGCTCAAGATAGGAGCGCCTAGATGTTCTAAGTGGTTGTGCCATAATTCAGTAAATAATGCGGGATATGTGGATGGTGACTGTAGATGGTGATCTTGTGGCAACGGGATAAAGGTTACCATAACTGTTACATCACATTAAATGTTGTCCTGTTTGAAAATTCTTCACAGAAAAACCAAAGGGACCAAATTCAACAGAGACATCATTATCTATCATAAATTTATAAACATAGATAAGGTTTTTAATGAGTTGTGGTGCATGTAAGACATTAGGTAATTTTAAGGGGTGATGGGATTTAGGTAATGATGTTTGTCTACAACCAATGACTTTAGTCAACTTTGAATATTCTAACATAAACTTCACATTCAAACATTTAAAAACTTATAAAATCATTATTTTGATAGGACTAAATCATTTGACAAATATTTCTATTTGACTCATCATTCTTCGATTTGACATTAGATGATTAGCTCGAAAGAGCATTTAATTGTTTGTTGTTGCTGTTGTAGGGAGTTGTTGGTTCTTAGTCACATTATGTGTTGATGATTGGTTCATTATTCACCTGTTATAGTAAATTTTATTACTATCTTTTAACTAATGTTTTTAAAACCGGACCGGCCGGTTCTACTGGGAACCAGACTTGTCACTGATTCGGTCAACCTTGCTATTCCGCTAGTCCTGAAAACCATAGAAAAAACTGTTGGATATTTGGTTGTTGGCATCATTTTGCTAAAACAAATATACAAGCAAGATGTTTGATCGAATGTTTCAACATTTGGATACGTGTTCAGTATGCCATGATTGTCCGCCATGTGTACGTGCTTTTTTCTTGAATCCTACTATATTTTTGGTATCTTCAGATATTTTCTTGAGCACCAAGATGTTGGTTTCTCTCTCTCTTTACTATCGATTCTATGAAGATTATTTATTTCCTTAAGATGTGATATATTTAAGGAAAGATTATATTCGGTTCAAGAATACTTTTGAGCTGGATCTTACACGTTTTTTCAGTTGTGTTTGAAGCCCGACTTCCTCAGCAAGCCAATGCATACTCATGGCTATATAAGGAAGACTCAAGACCTAATTTTATTCACAGAAGCCAAAATATCAAAGATGTAGTCTTTTAGGGTTTCCAGTCTTTGTAAGCCTTGTGCTTTATTTTGTGAGCCTCTCTAGTAACTCTATATTTTCTCCAATTCTTTTAAGCATGAAGTATGGTTGTTTTTTGTGTATCACTCTAAGCCTTTAGGTACGAGTGTTTAGTTGTCTTGGAGAGTGTCTCCAGCCATATGTTTGGTTATTGATTGTAGTACAGTGCTGGAGGTACTGTCATTGTGGTAGGAAGTGACCAGAGGTTGTCATATCTAGGAGTTCCTAAGTAGAATTAACACGGGTAGTGTTTAAGTGAGAAGTTGTAAATGGGTGAGTGACTACGGTCTGGCAAGTGCACCAGTCTGTCGTCGAGTAATAATTCACACTCTAGGTGTCTAGAATGAGTTCGTATCTACAGGGATCATGCCGAAACTTCGTTAGCGTTATTTAAGTTCGTATAGTTTGCATTCGCTTTGGGTTTTGGAAAAAGGTTTTTATAAAATCAGTGTGATGCTTGCAATACATAAATAAATAAATAAATAAATATAGATTCAGAAACATAGAGGATATGTATGGTGGTTGGACTCCCTCCCTTCTTCATATTTGGCATGACCGGTGTATAACATAGTTAATCAGATTATTGTTCGGCGGTGACTTTTCCTTGTTGTAGTAACACCTTACTGATACACTATGTATATTAAAGTTTCCCTACGTTAATAACTAAGGTACCTACGAGAGCCTAACCTCGATGTGTCACATTTCCTAATTACTAAGTGAGTTGTTTATACACATGCATTATTATCTTCACCAATTAACCTCTAGATCCTAGTGTCGGGTTGTTCATCTTCTAAGTGCTCAATTCACACCTATTTCATGATTCCTCCTCTAACCGCTCATTCACGACTAGTTCAGGATGTTACCGTCTCTATACACCTAGCATGATTTACTACTAGTTCCGGATCATATTAAGTAAGAACCTAATATCAATTCTAAGGGCGCTCCCGCTTATCCGGCCAGATTACGAGATACGTTATTAAAGTGCAAGAAAGTAAATAACAAACATAATACTGAATAACATTTATTATAACTTAGACTCAATCACAGACTCCAAATATTCAATGGGGAGTTCATCTTCTCCACCACAACCTAAGGCATCTATTACAAAAGACTACATATTTAAATTAAAATAAAGAAATTATAACCTAAACATAAAAGCCTAAATAAAACATACCTTGCTGAGTTAGTTTTCCAGTAAGGGGAGAAAACTATGCCCAATAGAGCTCCTCTGAACCTCTCCTTATAGTAGAGAGTGTTCTACTAATTATGAATGATTAAAACAATGAATGAGAGACTCTATTTATAGTTTTCGTAATGGGCATCAGCAAGGCATCGTACTGCAATGGATCCATCGCAGTACGATGTGAAGATTCAGTTCAATTTTATAACTGATCCTGTGCATTTCATCAGGTTGGGCGCCAAGTTAAGTCATCGTACTGCGTTGTGAAGTTAATCCACTAAAAATACCATAGAAATTCCTGTCATCAGTGAGTTTAGCTTTGAATTGAAACAATCATAGTGGATTCTTTCCTGGATTGGTATCCCCAGACGTAGGTGAGTTGCACCGAACTGGCACTACAAGAAATAAGATATTTCGCAGCGACTATTTCGCAGCGACATTCAAATTGTTGACAGAAATATACATATAGCAGCAACTAATTTAAGTTGTTGGAATAAGTTAGTTTTTTCTTGACAATTACATTACTGTTGGGAAAAATGACTTGTCCCAACAATATTTTTTTTGTCGTTGCAAATAATGCAACTTTTTAACAACGATATAACTAATTTGCTGCTGTATACATAATCTTTTTTATACATAAAAATAAACTACCAAAATTTTATTGTTTTATTCCTATTTTTATGCATAGATTCATGTATAATCTTTTTATTGTTTGTTTTTTTCTATATTTTTTTTACTAAACTTCATATAATCTTTATTTTTTTTCTTCCTAGTTTTATGCATATATTGTTAAAGGGTAAAATTACAATGTATGATGCAAAATTTGAAATATTATTAAAACTGATAAAAATAAATTAGTAAAGATAGTAGTAATCAATTTTATTATATTAGAAATAGATTAATTAAATCGTGTTTATTTTTATTTAAAAAAATAGTGATTTGTTTTCTTTTCTTCAAAACTCAACGGTATCACTCCATACCCTTTTCCAAAACAAAAAAAAAAAGGGTATCATACATATTTACCACCACTATTGAGATAATCATGCATATTTGAGTAAAGAGAATCCATTATTTTATTTCCTGGGAATATTTGTTAAATCTATTTAAGTATCAGTTGCAACATATTTTCAACGGTATCTTGGGCACATTCAGGAGTTAAAGTTTGGAAAATAGCAAGAGAACGTTTGTTGACAATCCTAATGGGTTCCATGAACTTCATGATTCCATTGTATCAAGATTCCACCATCTTGCAAATACAATTCAAGGTATATATATAGTTATTATATATTCTCCCATAGTAATATACTATATAGTTTATGTTTTTCTAGTTGTTGACATATGAAATAACAACTATAAATTCACTCACTTGAGTCATGTATTCAAACTTTCTATACCACAGATTACTATTCACCCTACGCTCCTCTTTAAAAAGCTACGACAATAAGGCATCTAATATTAGAAAGTAATTGAAGAATACTAACGCAAGCGAAGAAAAGTATCGAGACTATGAAAGAAGATGATGAATAACGAGAAAAAGAGAGTGGGGCAAAAGATCAAGTCATCGGCGTCTTAGTAATTTTTGTGGTATTCATATAAGATTAAGTGATAGACATTCAAAGTAGTAGTGCTTTTTCTGTGTTCTCTAGCTGGTTGTTGTTGGCCTAGTGGCCAAGGCTTGTTTAGTGTTTCGATATTATGTGAATGACCACTTGGTTTTGTTACGGTCTAAAAACTTGTGATCTGTATTTTGGTTCTTTTTATTTGTATTTAAATTTTTTTATAAATAAAATTCATTGATTAAAAAAAAGATTCAACGAGAAACATAACTTATAAGTAAAATTTAGCAATCAATGGTTGATAATGAACATTAATTCCTATGAGAGATTAAATTAATATTTGAAGTTTTTGTTGTAAATAGTAACAAATAATCAGCGACTTTGAAAAAAAAATCTACAAAAAAAATAATACATTTTTGCAGCGACTTTAGTTGTTGACAAAAATACTTTTTTGCAGCGACTTTAGTTGTTGATAAAAATACATTTTCGTAGCGACAATAGTCTCATAAGATAACAATTATTGTTGTTGTAAAAACACTAGCTATGACAGCGACATTAATTGTCCTTGCAAAACTTTTCGCAACGGCACTTATGCCAGCGACATGCAGCAACAATTTTTTCGCTGCGAAAAACACTTTTTGCAACAACTTTGCGTTTTTGGCACCGACATTTGTCACTGCCAAAAACGATATTTCTTGTAGTGTGGGTTAAAAAATACTCTGTGTTGTTTACCTTCCTGCTATTTATTGTTGATATTGTCCATTATGTTCTGTTGTAGCTAGGTGTCACATCTGTCTCAACATCGTATTGGTGATCGATGTTGGAACATCGTGTAGCACATCCATCTATAGTGCACCAGAATTTCAAAAATTGCCAAAACCTGTCTAATCCAGACAAATCGAAGAACTGGGTCTGATTTTAGGAAACCGATCGGTTCGACCGGGAACCAATCTTGTCAACCTTGCTATACCACTAGTCCTGAAAACCATTGAAAAACTGCTAGAACTGGTCTGAATCGGTCAAATCGGAGAACCGTTTCACGGTTTTAGGAAACTGGCCGGTCCAACTTTTTCACTTTTTTCATTTTTTTTTCACGAAAACTCCATTTTTTTTTTCTTTCATTTTGCTGGTTTATTGATATGAAATACTTAACTCCCTTCTATCTCTCATAAATCTTTTCCTTATGTAAGAAAGTTTCTTGATTTTCATTGTTTGTAAGCAAGTTATGCAATATATTCTTTCAATGAACTTGAAAAATAGAGAGACAGAGAGAATAAGAAGAAAAAGAAGAGATATATGAAGAGCTTGAAGAAGAAGATGAAAATATGGATGAAATTGAGAAGAGAGTGAACCATATTGTTTGGATATGTTTTTGAGTATTTCTTGAAGTTTCTTCTTCTTATCTTGTAATGTATTGTTCAATTTGTAATTCAAGGTTTGAGATTTGAACTGCTGCACCAAAGACATGAGAAGTACAAAATGTGGCGGCTGTATTGTGCATTATGTTTCCAATCCTTGAATTTACATAATTATAGCTATTGTATTTTATTATTCTTTTTAGGCTTAAATATATAAATAGTTCCTGTACTTAGGGGTCGTTTGATTTTCAGTCCCTATATTTCAAAAATCTTTTAAATTTGCCCTACACTTTCAGTCAACTTTAAAAAAGGTTCCTGAGTTGACTGTTTTGATGATGTGCCACTATTTTTGACATGTGTCACTGCTGACTGAGATTGAAAGATGCTGACTCACTAAAAAAACAATTCAAAAGGACAGAATTGCCCTTCTTCCTCACTTAAATATATATATGCTTTCCAAACAAATGAAGAGAAGACACGATGATAGAGAATAGAAAGGTTGGTTCGTGGTCATATCGTCATACCTTCCCAATTATTGATTCCTTAACAAAATTTCTAGGGGTGGGTAAAAAACCGAAGCCCGTCTGAACCCAACAAAACCCGCCCAAAAATTAGAGATTTGGGCGGTTTATAATGGGTCGCGGGTTAGCGGGTTGAAAAACTCGGTTTGAGTTGGGTTGGTACGGATAAGTCCGGATAGAGGAAATTGGACCGACGGTGCCCGAACCCGCCCGCACGAGTAAATTAAAACGCTGAATCTAAATTCTTCCCACGTCTCATTTCACACTTTTTCACTTCACCTCAAACCCATGTAAACTGAAACAATCATGAAACATTTTAAAACGCAAAACTTGGTCATTATTCATCTTATTTGTCTAACTTCGTTGAAATCAAATGATATATTTTTAATTTTATTTGAGATTTAAATTTTTTCTTACTTTTTATGTCAATTTAGTCTTTCGAAGACTTTCCTTTTGTGTTTGATTTTATGATTCTCTCATCTCTGGTTACATATTTTCTTGATCTAAACTCCAAATTTTGGATTTATTATTTTTTTTATTTTATGTTTAACCGCTTCAAACCGCCCAATAACCCGCTTAAACCGCAAGCCCGAACCCGTGGAAACCGCTCTTTATTTTCGGGTGAATTGGGCCTTACTTTTTGACTCTACGATTTAGATCGGGTGACGACTTTGAGCCCGAACCCGCCCATACCCGCCCATTACCCACCCCTAAAAATTTCACTTCCCAATATAAGGGCAGCCTGCCTTGGCCCCTTCTGCTATTGGTCTTGTAAGACCTTGGAAGTGAGAGCTATAAAGTTAAAAAGTTTCACAAAATAAATTATCATGCTTTTTTCAAAACAATTAATACATCTGTTTCTGTCCCCTCACAATTTTAATAATAGTATTAGGGGATTATTTTTTGTTATGGGTATACTCCATTTGTTATATTTAGTTAAGGAACTAAATATAGTGCACATTTAATTTTTAAAATTATAAATAATGCAATATTTTAATGTGAAAGTTATCTTTTTTAACTTTAGTGTCCAGCATAACCCTAAATGAAAATATAGAACACTAGTACACTATTAGACCTACAAAATGTGATTCGAATATACAATCGGCTTAATTCAACATTTAATCTTTTATGTTTATTTTAGATTTCAACTTGATTCCTTATGTTTTAAACAATTTGGTCTTTTATGTTTCTACCGTTTGCATAAGTTGGTTCTTTCCGTCAATTTTGTCATTAATATCGTTTAATTTGGATACGTGTCCAAATGCCAAAGTGTCCACGTGTCTGTCCACGTATGCAAACTGTCTGCCACATGTGACAAAACTGACAGAAAGGACCAAATTGAAACATAAAATAAATATAAAAGACCAAATTGAAACTTTTAAAACATAATGGACCAAGTTAAAATCTAAAATAAACATAAGAGATTAAATATTGAATTAAGCCTTTATAACCACTTAATTAACAAACTATAGATACTTGTATATTATATATATAGTAAAGAAAAACCTATAAGTGCTTGTATATTTGAACCTTCGATATATGATAGTATGATACTTTCTTATTTTATTACATCTTCATAAAGTTTACTAATAATATATATATTTCTGTATACTTTTTATATTTTATTCCTCAATTTTTTAAAGATGTTCTCAGTATATGTACTTAATTCCTTACACTATGACCCTTTTATGCTTCAAAGATCTTCTTTTCTCTCTTTTCAATCTAGTTATACCACAAACTTCTCTCTTTCAACCTTCTTCACCTCTCTCTCTCTCTCTCTCTCTCTCTCTCTCTCACTCACTCCCTCCCTCCCTCCCTCCCTCCCTCTCTAAGGCTAATGCTTATTATGTGATTTTCATTCTAATTTCTTCACTTAACCCTTTTTTCCATATAGCATATCTAGCAAAAGAAAAAAATAGCTCAAGAAAATAATTATCCTACAAAAACTTACCAATTATGGGTAAGGAAAGGTATTGGGTTGGAAAATCTTACAAAAAAAGTGTTATAGTTGAAGAAAATGAAACAAAAACAACACCAACACCACCTAGTGGTTGCATGTGTGCTGTTTTTCAATTCTTTGATTTTCATCCATTTCATTTTCCTAACACCATAAATCATCAACAAGAAGTCACTTCTTCTTGCATCTCAAAAGACCACACTACTACTACTACTACTGTCCCAAAAGGTATATTAATATGTTTTAACTTTTTTATTTTTTTGCAAATATTTTTTTGGAACATGTTTAATTACTTTTTTTTTCTACTTTTTGACTTTCTTTGTCGTTTTCTATGTTTTGTTATAATTTTGTTGTACAATTTCAGGTGCTGAAGCTCCTAGGAATAGCTTGGAATCTAAAGATGGAACAGTTTCAGCTTCTCTTTCAAAAGAAGAAAATTTTAAAATTCCAGTAAGTTTATTAATTACTTGTAACTCTTTTTTATCTACTTATCTTTTTTATCTTTACTTTTAAAGATTCTCATTTTTGCATCCTATACTACTTCAAAATGTTCTTCTTTTTTTTGGTTAAGTTTAAAATGTTCACTTTATTATAGTATAAAGTAAATATTATAATTATTTAATATTTCAAATTTGGATAATATTCTACATGTATAAAAAATTATTCATTGTACAATACACACAATTTAGTTGGTGGAAATATATTTTCAGTTTTAGTTTTCTTAAATTTATGTTTATTTTAAATTTCTAACAAAGAGATAAAAATATAATGAAATATTGGGATAAAGAAGATTTTCAAAAATGCATTCTTAAAAATAATAATAAATGTAGTGCTTCGATCGTTAATTTCAATTTTATTTACTTTTTTTGAAAATAATTAGAACTATTTTTAATTATTATTTTTTTAAAGAAAATGGTAAGAGATATATATATTAAATCTATGTTATGCTATTTATTTGAAGAAAAAATTGAAAAAGAAACTTGGAAAATAAGCTTTTTTTTTTTCTATTTATGTTTGGGGCGACAAATTTTTAGTTCATTATTTCACACCAAGTTCTAGTTGGGTTTGTTTAATTATCTGTAGAGTGAGTAATGATGGTGTACTATAAAGTAGTAATGATTTTGATTTTGACCACTTATTGATTTTGAAAATTCAGATGAATATACAAATTAAAACAAAAAGGAGCAATGGTGGAAATTTGACCGATTTGTCCTCAGAAATAAGCACTTCACCAGGAGCAAAGACACCAACTTTAGTTGCAAGATTAATATGGGTTTAGAACTTCTTCCAAATCCAAACTCACCCTCTTTTTCTTCACCTCTTTCAACACCAAATTCAAAAGGGAAGAACAATATTATCCAACATCTTCACCAAGCTAGAACAAACCAACAAAAAATTCAAACCAAAGCAAGAAATAGTATTGATAGTAGTGAAATTACAAGAATACCCTCATCTAGAAAATCAGATTTTTATCATCATAGACTCTCTCTTCAAATCAACAAAGAAAATAATCTTAGTGATGAGGATTTTGAGATACCTAGATTTTCATTTTCAAAGAGGAAAATTGATGAGAATAATTTCAAAAGTCCAAGTCAACATGCAAAACAAATTGTTAAACAAGTTAAGGAAAGTGTTGCTAGTAGAAAAGTTGGTCAAGACATTACCAACACTTTCAAAAACAAGCAGGTGAACAATCCGATATTCTAAAATTTTGTCGTGTATAATATTTAACATAAAATTATTTAATATCGTGTTACTTTTTATTATTTTAACTATTTTAATTTAGTTTTGAATTAATTTTGTTTTCAGGATATCGGTACTCAACAAAATTTTAGAGCATCGGATAATTTACTAGCCAAAGATCAATTACAAACAAGAGAAGAAATTTTAGGACTATTAAGAATCAAGAAAAGTCCTAAAACAACAACATTGAAAGATTCAAATCCTTCATCATGTTCACAAAGGATTAGATTCATAGAAAACAAACACAAGCCAAACACAACATCAAAAGATAAAAACACAAAACCAAAGGCTTATGCATTGAAAGAAGAGCAAGAATCAAGGGACAAGAAATTGGTCACAAAATGTAAGAAAGATACAAATGAAAAGTTTAGTAGCTCAAGATTCAAAAGGCCTCCACAAACATCAGATATAAACATTTGTCCAACATCAAATTCTAGAGCCAATGACATTAAAAGTAATGTAAAAAGCAAGAAAACTCAGTCATTATCAAGCAATCTCCTCAACAATATCAATGTGGTCCAAAATGCTCTCTCTATTAAGACAGAGTCTTCTCCTCTGGCAACCAAAATTCATCAGAAACAGGTACTAAATTTTTCACAGTTCAAAGTTTAACTTTTTTGTGTAATTTTTTTGGCAAAAAATAAACATTGAAATACATTTTTTAAAAAAAAATTTGAAAATGAAGAAATATCTTTAATTAACTCTAATTTAACTTTTATATGTATCCATGGTACACTTTCTTAACACTTACAGATATTTGACATGTTAGTTGAGAAACAAATATAATAAGACATCGCCATTGTACAATTTAATTGATCAGATATATCTCCAAAAAAATTATACCATACATTAATTTTTTTAACTAATTAACAAGATAAAATTCGATCTTCTAGTTTATATTCTCTGTAACACAATTTCAATTACAAAACCAACATAGTATTTCACCATCTATCCATCATAGTAAATTAGTATTAAAAATACGGTCAAGTTTCATAAAGATAGCTCGACGGGTACCAAACCAACTATAAATATTATTGGAGGGATTTAAGTTTGCACTTCAGATTCTCCACTTATTTACGCTTATATTTGTCAATCTTTTCATTTAAATTTTTAACTATTTGTATTTTAATGTTGTTTGCCAAAAATCATTAATTACAAAAACAGTCACAGGTGTCTGAAATTCAATGTTGTTTGAGCCAAAGGTACAAACAAGAAGGAACAGCCACACTCTCAACCCAAGAAACAAGAACCAACGTAATTGAAGACAAATTTAACGGTGTCTCTACCATAGAAACTCACAAAACAGAATTTCAGTACATCACAGAAATCTTAAACAAACATGTCACAACCACAACAAGAAAGAATGTGTCTTTTAACACATGGTTCTCTACAAAACATCCACTTGACCCATCAATCTTCAACCACCTTGAACACAATTTCGACAATAAAGATCGAAACTTTACAACAAAAAATCAACTGGGTCATCGTTGGAATCGAAAATTGATGTTCGATTTGGTGGATGAAGTTTTACTAGAGATTTTGAAGCAAAAGTTTAGGGAAAAAAAGCTATGTTTTTCGCAACGGTTTTGTGACCGGTTGACAATTACCGAATTAACGGAGAGAGTGTGGAATAGGGTAGGAGAGTTTCCATGTGCCAAATGTGAAGTTTTGGATGATATTGATAATTTGATTGAATCAGAAGATATGAAGAAATTGATCAATGTTGAACATGAAGAAGAAAAAGAAGATTTGGTGATGGAGATTGAAGGCAACATATTAGACACATTGATGTATGAACTATTTTGGTTATGAGTATATGATTGAATTACTATTTTGATTTTTGAAATGATTCGTTTTCAAATTTATACAACTCTAAAATCATCTCTCGAATTCAAAATCGCCAACATTCGATTTTCTAAATGTATATTTAGATTGATTTTGAGTTTGATATAATTAATTTATATTATTGTGATTTTAACAAAAATAACACTTTTAATTTATAATGGTGATTTTTTATATATAGTATTACATTAAAATAAACAATATTTGATATTATAATCGATATGTTAGAATTACAATATAATTTTTCAAAAATTATAAAATTTAGGATTTTAAAAATTATAATAAGACATTGTAATTTTAATATACCTACCGAGATATCTACCTAACCTTAATGTGATATTAAAAATTCAATAAATTTAAAAAAGTAAATTTTTTATTATATTAAAGATAGGTTATGAGATGATTGAGATTTCATACACATGTGATATCAAAGATATACAGTTGATTGAGATTTCATACATTTGTAACTAAATTGTCCAACTCAGCAATTTAAAAAATCAACAACAACCTCTGTTTGTAGGGATGGGGTGTCACGTGACTTGGTAGTGTGGGGCCCACAAGACATGGGTGGTGGAGTTGGACCCCTTTGATTAGAGTGCCACACATGAAGAATTTGACCCCCTCGGCAAGACTGCACCATTGCTTAGTTATTAAAAGACAATAATCGGCAGAGAATCGAGTCCCTACTTTACTCCTTAGTCCTTTGGAATTGGATTTAATACTATAAAAAAAATTATATTTTCACACAGTTTTAGATTAAGACCGTCCGATCGAAAACGTATGGCTGTAATAGTTTATGACATTTTTATAATTGTATCAATTTGATCCGTACATTCTATAATTAATGATTACGATTGAAACTACGTGAAACTGCATGCTGTTATTACAACAGGCAACCGAGATCCTTTGTCTTTCCCCCTTTCCATTTTATTCAATTCAAGTTGAGTACCTATTTCTATTAGTATATTGTTATAGTATGGTATATGATATGTATGTTTCATTTTAATGAATTTCTTTTGTAGTTTAGTCTAGTAATAGTATAGTATAAGGCCAATTTATATATTGTATAAAAGTGAGATTAATCTTACAATATTATTTGCAAGCTATAATGAAATATAATTAAACTTATTAATTTAATGTGTTAAACACATTTGTGTAAGGTTCATGATTATTTTAGATGCGCATATTAGATAAAATATAAGTATGAACACTTTTAATTGGACTCTCAAAAATATATTTAGTATATTCATGGTGGGAGGTTCCAGATTAAGCCACAATGAAATATTATGTTTACAATGAAGCCATAAGAGCGTAGAAAATATTATATTTATAAGGGTAAAATAAAGTTTTAGTCTTTATAAATATTTTCTATCATAACTTTTGTACTTTTGTGAAATTCAACTAAAAAAATATATAAAATTGAATCTATGTTCTCGTCCAAGGATCTAATGTTAAACTACTTTGATCCAAAAGCTAGAGTTGTATACATAGATTCGACCATAGTTATTATAAGAGTGAAATGCCAAATACCCCCCTGCAATTTCAAAATTCGTCAAATGCCCCCCTGCAATTTTGAAATAGGCAAATACCCCCCTACAATTGTAAAACGTCATCAAATACCCCCCTCCGTTCGTTTCTTCTGTCAAGTATGATGACATGGCTAAAAAGAGTGACGTGGCGAGTTGACACGTCATAGGGGTCCCTGAAATTTATGACTTGTTGTCAAATATCCCCCTGAAATTTACTACTAAAATGCAATTCCCCCCCCTGAAATTTGAAAAATGAGACAAAATGCCCCCTACTGAAGCATGTAATTTTCACCTATAATGGAATGACATCATAAGTCTTAGTAATCCAAAATACAAGTGATATTCAAAATAACTCGATTTGAAATTATCAAAATACATCTTTTACATCCAAAATAAGTTCAAATTACATAAGTCAAGTTCCAATTACATCCAAAATAAGTCATTTTCAAATTATCAAAATACATCTTAAATACTTCCAAAATATAGTAGCTCTTCTAATCGTCAAATTCTTCAAATTGCTCCAATGTTGATGTTTTCTTACTACTTAGGATAATCAGGACGCATCACTTGATTAGGAATGAAGTACATGAAGTCAGGTTCATTTGTGTCAAGGCCAGACTTTGGGAATGAAACTCTTTTGAGTGGTGCTGCCCCTCTTTGTTGTGGAAGTGGTGGTCCTGCTGCTGGCGCCGCTCCTCTTTGTTGTGGAAATGGTGGCCTAACACCAAAACTATTAGGGTAGACAACTGGACCTATAAGTCCATAAGTCTTTCCCTGCAATATGAGAGTAATATAATAAATCAAAACAGACCAAAGTATCGATTACTCCCTATATTTTTTATTCAAAGTATGAGATTAATCCCTTAGTATTCATACCTCTTGTCTATGTCCAGATGTTTCAACTATGTTTGGTACCTCTTGAGACAATATTTGTTGTTGAACAGGCCCAGATTGTGATAGTGGTATTTCAACTTGTATCTCAGGTGGATCAGGTTGAGGTTCTCCCTCTTGCGGTTGAGCCTGAGGTTGAGGTTCAGGCTAAGGTTCTCCCTCTTGAGTTTTATGCCCTCTTGGTCGTTGTAGACAACCTGGATTCATACACCCCCTACTACTATGCCCTTTCATACTACAGTTACTATAAGTCCATTCATTGTAAATCCTCTTCGACTTTCCACCACTCACTGAAGCCTCATTACCATCCTTCCTTCTCTGTTTTTTTGGTCTCCCTGCACTTCTTCTAGATGGAGGTGGAACAGGTTTCACATATTCAGTTTTTTCCCAATATTCTTGTGAAGCTGTAGGATTCACAAAAAACTCATATGTAGAATTGTATGCTCCAATGGATAGTAATGCATGACAATAGTCCTCAGGCCTCCTACTTTGATGTGCTATTGCAGAACACGCATGCATACAAGGGATACCTAAAAATGCATAAATAACAATATTACATGTGAGTAATTAACTACTACTTTATTTTAGCTAAAAAAATATCCTTTATCCAAAGAATAAGTATATTGACCCCTTAATCAACCCCTTAATGATAGAAAAATAATATTACCTGTCAACTGCCAAAATCTACATGTACATGTTCCTGTATCAAGATTCACATCAACTTTTATACTACCACTTTGGACTTGATATCTTAGACGAGGGGGATCTGTCCAACACGGAGTCCACATATTGCTCTGAATTTTCTCATTTTCCAACCGGTTCTGTTGCACTGGACAAAGAGGTCCAAGTCTATCGGCAAATTTCAACTTTTTAGAACTCATTGTTCTCATGACATAGCATCTAACCTCTTCAGCCAAAGTTAAAATTGGTTTCCCTCTGTAATTTAGGATTTTTGCATTGAATACTTCACAATTGTTGTTAGTTAAACTATCAACTTTAGAATTTTCTTTGAAATATGCCCTTGTCCATGCTTCCTTAGGCCACTTGTTAAGATATTCCCATGCTTTGTTGTTTAGTCTCTTCACTCTTTCCATATGGCGATTAAACTGTGCAACTGTGGTGGACTTGGCACAATCCCACACCACACCTCTAAGCTCTTTATCCTTCCAATTTTTTGTAAAGTTCCTCCATAGATGCATATCACAATATCTATGTGGCACACCAGGCATGACTTCCTGCATAGCAGGTATAAGACCCTGATCACAAATAAAAAATCAAGAAATTAAACTCAGATAGTATTGAAATCAGGAAATTAAAATATGGAAATTAGACTGAAGAAATTAAAATTAGGAAATTAAACAAGTAATTACCAACTTGTTGTCAAAATAATTTACCTTTTGCATATCTGACATAAAGTTCCAACCATGTTGTTTGTAGTCACCTAAGTCTTCTTGCAACAATGTTAAAAACCATTTCCAATTGTCTTTGTTTTCAACATCCACAATTGCATAAGCTATAACAAATATATGATTATTTGCATCTTGTCCCACAGCAGATAGTAGTTGACCACCATGACACCCATCCAATCCAATGAAAGGTCTGCAACCTGCCTTGAACCCTTTTTTGCATGCATCCAGACAAACATAGAATCTCTTAAATTGAGGTGGAGAGTCGGGCATTGGAATAGTGTTTACCTTTACAGTAGAACCAACATTGCTCTTCCTAAGCTCATTAGCATAATCCCATATCATACCGTATTGTTCCTTTTCACTACCTTCTACCAATTCCCTTGCTTCCCTCACTGCTCTGTTGATTTTAGAGTCATCAAGCATCAGATTGAACTCACGTTTGAAATAATCATAAACCTCTGCATGCATAATAGTTGGCTGAATTCTAATCCTATTCTCCAACATCTTCACTACCCACTTCCTATTTGCTTGTTTGTTTGTGAATGTCGATGCACAAGTGTGTGATTCAGTAAATGACTTTACCTGAAAACTTTGGAGCCTTTCATTTCTTCTACAATATATTTCCCATGGACAATCTTCAACTATACACTTAGCTCTTGCTCTGTAAGATTCATTTTTAGCCCAATATATCTCCCTTGAAATGTAAATGTTATAGTCTCTAACAACTTCTTTAAAGACTGCCAAAGTAGAAAATTCCATTCCATCCTCCAAATGAACTTCTCCAAACCTAGCATTTTCATTGAATTGAGGAAATACATGTCTTCCCCTTCCATCATCCTCATCATCAGTACTTATTGGACTCTTCAATTGCTCTGAGTGATATAAATCATCATCGTCAATAACATCGGTGGTAGTCCTTTTCTCTCCACTTCCCTCCCCTTCTACGTTTTGTGAATATGTCTCCCTATGTCCTGCTGCCTCTCTAAACTCAACATCATAATCATCACCACCACTTGATGAATCACTTTCACTTGGTGGTAACACTTCCTTACTTTTTTTCTTACTTTTTTTTGTATTCACCTTCTTCCTTTTCCTCTTTGCCTTCCCCTTTTTCTTAGAAACTACATTTTCAGCTAGGATAAGTTCTTGCTCTTGTTGGATAAGTTCTTCAGCTGTAGGGAAATCACTTTCAACTATTGGAAATATATCATCCATCCTAATCATTAAAAAAGTAAAGTTTAATAACATTTTCAACTATTGCAACGATGAGGAACAACATATACCACATACTAAGATAAAAGTGCAACAATAAATATCAAATAGCAGTTTTCAAATTTGATTCTCTACTTGTTACACATTTCATGAATTACTATCAAAAATGGAGAAAAATTAATAGGTAATCTCACAAATGATACACACTCAAGTTCGATGTACCCTTAAAACTATGATCCATGAGGAGGAAGCTTCATCCCAATTACGAAGGGTCAGACAAGAGAACCCCCAGAACAAGAACATTGTCAACACCAACAGGAACAATGGAACGGGCGAAGGTGGTGGAAATTCTACCCATCCTGGACCTAGTGAGCACGGTACCAGCAGAAATCGTCTGCCCGAAAATGGAAGAAAAAGGAGGCACCATAGTCATCCTGAGGAAAACCCGTTCACATCAAGAATCCTTGTATGCATATTAAATTAATATAATTCATTACTTTTTATTTTAGACATTATAAAAATGTTTTTGCAAAAGGTTAATTTTGTATAAAGAGGGATTGATTAAAAAATCCATAACTGCAAGTTTGCACCATGTATAGTAGGATTCCATATTAGTACTCTCTCTATTTCAAAATGATTCAAAATTGTTTTCAATCATACTATCACAAATAATCCTATAGAGGACAACAATCTTGCACTGACAAGTATTTTTTTAACGGGACTAAGATCTGTTTGAGTTAACTTATTTTTAAAATTATCAAAAATAACTTATGTAAATAAATAAATTTTTATATAATCGCAGCAACACTATGACTCGTACATACTAATTATGAAATACAGTGCGATTCTTAATTCACATCAATCAGATCTACAACTTGAAAGTATGACATGGGGTTAGAAACGTAACTTAAAAAATGTTCAACTTTTTGCATGGAATATGGTTGTCGTCCTTCAATATATATATTTTTAATTTATAAATAATATTTTTTTTAAATAATATTTTCAGAAAATGATGTTTACTATTATTTTTTGAAATGTATAGTCGCAAAAATAGGGTGCGAAAAACAAAACTTGTAAGAGAGCAGTAACACCCATTTAAAATGAGTGGAGATAAATATGAGATGGGCCAAATAGGCTCAATATTAGAAAAGTGTTTGTTGGATTGTTTTTTTACTCGTACAACTTTACAAATAAAAATTGAAATCATTTGATGTTTTAACTGATCCTCGAACTAGATTAAATTAGTGATGAAAGCAAAAAGAAAAAATTTATAAATAAAAATTGAGCATTTTTTTTCGTGACTCTTAATCTTCTCGCACATCCCTATCCTTTCATTTTTATCCCTCTTACAGATTAAGTAGCTAGTGTGTAAAAATTCAATTTTGAGAAGAAAAAAAAAGTTTACAAGTTAACTTACGAATCAAATTCGCATTTTAAATTGCGAACCTGTCGGCAGTAAAAACATTGACTGTTGCAGTCAAATTGTCTTGACATGTCCACCTGTGTGGCTGTGACATAGCATCCGCTAATCACGAGTCTTGTTAAATTCTATAAATTGAGACTATTTTTTTACATCATTCTCCTATCTCATTCTCACATTTTATTTCAATTTTTTTCTTTTGTTATTTCGGAATTTTTTTCTGATGTTGTTGTTTCTCCTCATCTTTCACAAATTGAAATTAATTTATTTTCAAATTTTTCATTGTATTCCTCATCTGTGAATTTCTATTGAGATTATAGCAAAGTTTAATTATTTTTTAATGATAAACAACAAGTCACTTTCGTTGCTCTCTGAAGCAACTGACACAATATGCTAAGCAACAAGAACTCCAATGGTATCTACTCCAAAGCTGAAAAAATTGAAACCCATAACTAATTTATCTACGTAGGCACTAAGCAACCTACATTGGAGTTGCTCTTAATAGATTTTTATGAGAATTTCTTTTTGCAGTCCTTTATTTATTTTGATTTTATTCCTCTCTATTTAAATAGCGAAGTCAGTTTTCACCTTTGCCCAAATGCATTTTTTTGAGTTTGTGTCCATCTAAGAATTATTCTCATTTTGTGCCTGGATGTGTTGTTCTCCATCCCAAATTATACTCATTTTGTTTTCAATATATTTATCATTTTTTTATTATTTATTTTTCAAGTTTTTATCATATTTTTACTATATGTTTTTTAAAGGTTTTAATAGTTACGTAATACTAGTAGATTTTCAAATATTAAAAAAATATTAATGAATTAATAAATTATATTAATATTAAAATTTAAATCAATATTTTTTAACAAGATATTTAAATCAATATTAAATGGAAATAAAAAAATAAAATTGGTGGGGTCAAATATAGGTTGCTTGTTGTAATACTATTTGAGTAAAATTAGTTGAGATTGCTTAAATACAATGTGGCAATTCGGACCCACAAAAAGGAGCTTAAGTGCCCATTTGACCTAGCTTATTTTTGAGCTTATGCAAACAGCTTATGCAATTTTTGAGTATTATTATAAGTTTTTCAAGGTATTTTATGAATAACTTATAAAAAATCAATTTTCACTAGTTTGAATTTATAAAATAGCATAAAACCTAATTTATATTGTATAAGCCATTTGCATAAGCTCAAAAATAAGGTAGACCAAACGGACCCTAAGCAACCAAAATTTGTTCTTCCATTGGAGTTGCTCTAAAGAACCCATCACCTCTCAATTATGCCGCAACATTTTAACATCACATCTCCATAGAGAAAAATGGAGAATGATTTCAATGGTTTAGTTTAGCAGGTAAATGACATTGATGTCATTGAAAGCGGTAAAAATAAATCTTTTTGCAAGTGTTCTTTGAACCGAGCATCTATTATTTCACCCTAATTTTTGCTTAACTAAAAGAACAAAATTGAGGAAAATAAAGTCAAAAAATTAGAAGACTTCTATTGTATATTTTTATATAATAAGATAGATAATCAAGACGACTTATGTTATGTGTCCTTTGTTTTTATGCATATCATTAAATATATATGCTTCAAGAAGTTTGGTACAATTATATAACATTAGTTTAATAAATATGTAGTTAACTACTACATTTCCTTAACCATTTGAAATACATAGGTTAATGTTCACAGTAATTGTCACCATACATTTGATTTTTTGTTGTTGTGATTGTTGGGATCATCCTCTGTTCTTGTATCAACTACTTCGGTATAAAAACCAACTGCAACAATGAAATAACAATGAAGTAGATGAAAATAATGATTGTTACACTTAAATTTTTTAAAGCATATGTAGTACTATACTAATTTTAGGTTATATTAGTTCCACCAATAAATGATTTTTAGATGTAAATAAATGGGAAGAACAATATAAATCGCCTCAAATATACTTTGAAATCTTGCTTAGGGTATCGCACTTCGATCTTGACAATGGTCGTGGTTGGCATATGTGCCAGCCGTAGGCAACACTGCTATTGCAGTCTCAATTTCAGTGTTACGGGCGCCTTTTCATCGAAAAAGAGTGCCTTGCTTGTGTGGTGGGACTTTCAAATTTTGAAACAATCAATGTTATTTATTTTTTAAACGGCCTATAATAGTATAATTTGATCGTTTTTAAATTTGATACTAATTTTATCACTCTACTTCTGAACTCTTTTATATCGACGACCAAATCAACTTTATAACTCCTATTGTCATGTTAATTGTTAATTTGTTTGTATTTACTATAGATGAGAATCAAACCTCAGTTCAACCTTAATCACTGAATGTAGCTTATATCCGCTACTTTCATAGTGTTTCAATATACATTCGAAAAATGGTTCCTTTGTCGTTTTA
The DNA here is from genome assembly GCA_030408175.1 of Trifolium repens. Classification (NCBI taxonomy): domain Eukaryota; kingdom Viridiplantae; phylum Streptophyta; class Magnoliopsida; order Fabales; family Fabaceae; genus Trifolium; species Trifolium repens. Next base: position 13,893,632 of record CP125846.1, read on the forward strand.
TTTTTGAAAAGTCCTTGCATCACAACTATTAATTAATAGTTAATTCAAAATACTTTTTTACAAGTAAATATTTGTAGTTCGTTTATTAGAAATATCGAGAAATGTTATTAAAAGAGAATGAACATTGAAGCTCATACATTTAACTTCTTCAGTGTTCCAATCGAAAACTTTGAAGCTCCTACATTTAACTTCTTCAGTGTCCCAATCGACTTCACTATTCTTTCGGGAACAATTTCAATTATTATTATGTAATCACTAATGAGAATAGGATAATAGTACTAGCATCAAACTAAAAAGACAAAAGAAAAACAGAACTTACATGTTTCTTATTCAAAATGATTGGCTTCTATAGCTTCCAATTGTATATGACTTGTTTTGTCAGCAAGGATGTTTGAATATTCGTCTATTCCCTGCAAAATAAATTTGAAAATGCTATTAGCCAAAAAATTGAATTAATTGAGTAAAAGAGAATTGTCATGTAAAAAATTCCTAGGATAAGAGTATAGAAAATAAAGCATTCCAAAATTATATTGTATTCGTTAACTAATGACATGAAGTTTCAAAGGAAAAAACCTTGGGCTCCAAATTTTTGTTAAGCTCCTCCAAGTTATGTACCTGCCAAATGAAGTTTATATTATCATTGTGAGGAGTCGTCAATTAGGATTCAAGCATATTGTATTGAAATTTATAAAATAAAATTGAGGAAAAAAAATATTAAATTGATAGTGAAGTCAATCAAATTAATATGTGTTCACATAATATTAACTTTAGCTATAATTTTATTAATTCATTTTAATAATAAAAATAGAAAATTCGAGTCGCTTACTGCATACATTCATTAGTCAGTGACTTTATGATCGTTCAATTGAAATCGAAAATATTGTTTAGATATAAAATATATTTAATTTTTATTTTAATTTGAGATTTGAGTCGTCCAATCGTGGTGACCACACTGATAGAGAATATCACACTGATAGAGAATATCAATCCTAAAAATAGTAGATTTGATGCTTTTCATCAAAATTTTGATAAGTGATTGTCTTTAACTTAATTTTGTGTTCATCTAGCAAAGATTTTAGTGACAAAGAATTCAATTAGCCCTATTGTCTATTTTTTTAATAAGACATATAAAATATTAATCTTCGACTCAAGCAATAATAAAAATAAGTAAAAACAGTTAATTAACATTAGATGATACTACTTCTTCAAAAAAAAAAACATTAAATGATGCTCTCAAGCAGTAAATAACTTAAATAATTGCATACTTTTTCACGTAGTTCCTCTGCTCGTGCAAAGAGCTTCTTCATCTGCAATTGAAGAACGAAATGATAATCATATTAAAAAAATTAGTAAGCAACAAACGTGGTATGATAATGAATGCAATAACAAAATTTGATCTCATCATCCATTTTTTATAGGATGGTCACTAATGTTTACAACGTTGATGCACTAATTGACCTTAATTAATTAGTATAAAAATACACATATTCTTCTACCTACTTAATTAAGGATTAATCTCATAAGCTACTCAAAGGATTAAGCAACTGTAATTAATGTCAAAAAAATCTATCTTTTTTTGTCAAGTATACTAGCAAATAGAATTTAACGTTTTAAAGTTAATAGTGGAAATATCAGGATTCGAAACTCAGTATTGACATAATACATGTAATATTCCTACCAACTGAACTATACTCGTAAAGACTCTAAAAAAACCTAATTATAGTAGGTTGTAAGAAAAATTATATATAGAAAAAGAAACAAATATACGAAGGTGAGACATACATTGTCTCTTGAAGAGTTGAGAGTATTTATCCAACAACTAATAAAAACAAACTACATAAATAAATCAGTATGTGATATTCACCAACTAACTTTAAACAAACATTTGCTTTACAAGCAAATATACTTATGTAGTTTGTTATCATTAATTGGTTGTTAGATAAATACATTCAAATCTTCGAGCATAATTTAAAAAAAAAAATCATATACAATTAATGGTATTCGTGTTTAGTCATAATACTTGTAGTTGTCGAGCTTGTGTGAGCGTTAATTCTAGTTGTTCCTCGAGGCTCTCCAATTCTTTCATGCTAAGTTCCTCAAGTTCTTCCCCATGAAATTGCCTTTAAACAACAAAAACAAACATACAAATGATTAGTATTGCTAGCATATCATATTTAAGAGAAATTGCACTAACATTTCACTAATAAAAAAATTTAATATTTAACAATGAAAATTTAGAGAGGAGAAATGTGAAATTGCTCTCTAAATCCATCAATAAATTTATTTACGAGAATTTAAACATTGATTTTTATTTTCCGTCACTAACTTGTCACAGTAATTTTATCCTTTCTATTATTGTTTTCTATGGTATATATAGTTTTGATAGACATCTTTTCAAATTGGTAAAACATTGATTTCACTACAAGAACACGTACTCAACTCCCCATATTATGTAAAAATAGCCAAAATGTAGAAAAGGCATTAACTGAAAAGAGAAAAAAAAGTTTTGGAAATCTTTACCATTGAAATATAAAAAGAGATAATATTGAGAATTTGAAAAGAAAAAATGGGGAAAAAGTGATTAAGAAATGAGTTGTATAAACATGAAAGAAAAATAATGGAGAGGACTTATTTCTCATTTAAGCATATCATAAAATTGTAACTTTAACATTATTTTTTATTAAAGCAAAATTAACTTATTTCATTAAACAAAATATATTTCCTTAAAAGAAAAAAATAAACAAAATATGTTAAATAAACTATATGGGGTAACTAAAAATTCAAAAGAGCGAGATGACTAACTCAAAAAATAACTAGTAAAAATATGAGCGACAATTAATTTGTTTAAAATTGACTAATCATACATGAAAGAGAGAGTAATTATAATTTGTAAACATAAAATATTATCACCTAAAATTCTTCTCTTTTTTTTATAAAAAAATCTTATTAAAAGCATTTTTTTAATAATAAATTACCTCTGCTTTCGGTCAAGAGATTCATATCTTGCCTTTAGTTTCAAGTACTCCTGGTATAAATTCTGCAAAGCACAATGAGAAGTAAAAATAATTCACATAATTTTGATAATTGTATTAAGATTATCTTTATTTGATTTTACACTTTTCCATATATAGAGAAGATCATATACTGGTAGATATAATTGATGACTTTGTCAAAAAAAAAAAAAACATTTGAGGGTAAAAACAAATGAAGAGAAAACCTGTGAGTCATTGTGTCCTAATGAATTGCCAACTTGTAACTTGTTGTAACGACATTGACGATACCTCTCAATGATTTTGTTAATACTGATCACAATTTAAAATAAATCATCACAATTAGTTAACTAATAATAATTGGTGGAATATTGCTTTATAAAATAAAATTATAAATTGTAATATACATAAAAAATTAAATGACTTTAATTTTCCAAAAAATAAGTAAAAATAATTATATTAATTTGTATTTTGCAGTTATATTAATTAATTAAAAATTAAATGGTTAGTTCCTTTTTAAAAATAATATTTCTTGTTTAATATGTAAATTTCTTAGAAGACCATTTTGAGTAGCCTATGTGTGGTCTACCTCTACTAATTTTCATAAGAGAAATATGACTCAAGAAAAAGTTAATATATCTGATGAATATATAATATAGTTCAAATACATTAATTTTTATTAATTTTTTTGCTCTTATAACATTAATCAGACTTATGACATAATATTGCAATATCATCTCAATAACAAATATCTAGCACATTAATTCGAATCATAATCCAAAAATTATTAATCAGGCTTTATTTATCTCTTGATTGGTTGAACTTCGAATTTTCAGACTCTTTTCTTATGGGAAGATGATGGTTAAGAAAAAAATTGATAAACAAAAGAAAAGGAAAGAAAATTACTCTGTGCTGCTGTATTGAAAAAGCTTGCCACGGCTTGAAAAGATGATAAGTGCTACTTCAGCATCACATAGCACACAAAGCTCAAAAGCTTTCTTCAACAATCCACTCCTTCTCTTTGAGAATGTTACTTGCCTATTGATCTTATTCTCTATTCTCTCCAAAACTATTCTCCCTCTTCCCATTTTTCCCCTCTCTCTCTCTCTCAATCTCTCTCTCTCTAATTATACACCACAGTATTTAGTACTATGTAACACTTATTAATCTTACTCATCATATATAACATGTTTCAAATGCTTAGAGAGAGAGTTAAGATTCTACTAATAAGATTCTATATTCTCTATATGTTTCTAGAAAATGACACCTACCCTCTTTTGCCCCCATAATGTTAGACCAAGAGGGATCATAGTAAAGCAAAGGTTTCCACCATAAAGTATTAAAACAATTTTAAAAACCATGATTTTTTTTATAAAAAAGACTAACCTAATTCACAAAAAAATTTAAATAGCGTTTGGATGAGATAATATTTTTATTTTTTTTTGAATAAAATAGAAAGTAAAGTCAAGAAAATAAAAAACATTTTATTTATATTGGCACTCCTTCAAGTTCACTTGCAAGACATGCTACTAGAGAAACTGGAAAATTTGAAAGAACTAGACCAATATCCAAATAGAAACTAAAGAAAGACTACTACTACCTCGTTAAAACCCGCTCCAAAAACCATGATTAATTGTATGTTTGATTCTGCGCTGACGATAATTGATTTTGATAGAATTGATTATGTAAAATTTATTCTGGTTAAAATTGATTTTAAGTTAAAGTGGTTTATGTTTTGGTATATTCATGTAAAAGTGAGTTGAACAAAACTTTTGAATGTAAAAATCAATTGTAGAATCAGAAGCTACGATTTCTAGCTTCAAGTAGAATCAATTCTGGAGGCAGAATCAATTATACTTTTGAAAAACCAAAAAAATTAGAATCAATTCTACACGTCCAGAATCAATCATGGCTGCTCCAAAAATGAAACCAAACATACACTAACAAAATCTATATTCATGTTGGCCATAATGAGTCATAAACTAATTATCTAGTCCCATATTTGGCTTTACTATACTTAATTAAAATAAAACTAACATTAACATTACAATTCAAATTAAACATAAATAAAACCAAAAATTACTCTAAAGTCTTGATATTTTCTTCCTAATTTTCTCATTAATTAGGTCCTCATCACAAAGTTAATTTTTTTAGTTGTAATTTCAATAAAGAAAAAATAAAAACAATTACAACATAAAAATTTCATAAAACTATTGAAATGGGTCCTTCGATCAATTTTTTTCTTTTTAATTTTTGCAGACAAAATAACAAATACTATTGTAATATAATTTAAACCCTGTAAGATTTTGTGTGAAGACGTCCAGTCTAATAATATCAATATTGTCTAGCTATTGACTTAGGACTTATATAGTCCCTCGACCCCATTTGTAAGCATATAATTCATATTAATTTCTCATATATTAAAAAAAGTTATTTTTCTTTGTAACTATTACAAAATTAGTTGGTATGTATAAATATTTTTGTACAATAGAGGGTATAGCCCAAAGAAAAGTAATACATTCATAGGCATGCAAAACTATAACATCTAGATAACTTAAAGAAATACTAAGTTGAAACTTGAGCCATAGATTAAAAAAAAAATCTAAAAAAAAAAAGAGAATTTTGATATTTATAGTTTAGATATGCACTTCTCTCTATCTCTCTATCTCTCTCTCTCTCTCTCTCTCTATATATATATATATATATATATATATATATATATATATATATATTTTCTAAGTTTTACTAGTCATAAAGCACACTTATTATCTTCCCGCCAAGTATAATTGATTTGGATCTGCCATCTCAAACTAAAAAAATTACAAGTGCGGTGAACCAAACAAAAAGATTCCCGTTAAACAAAAAAATTTCCACAACAGATGAAATATATTCTTCTATCAATCCCATTTTCAACCTCAAGTAGCCTCACATTTTAATACAGGCAAATGGTAACATATGCCCCAAGGGCACATGTTAAGGTCCACCAAATTAATTATGATTTCCCTTATTTCATTTTAATTAATAATTAAAGCATAAATATCATTCAACCTTGATTGTTAATTAAAACATAAAACATGACTTTATAGTTAAAACATAATCATTCCACCTTGATTGATAATAAAAACATAAACATGGATTTAAAATAAAATTATTCACTTTTTGATAAGTGCCAAAATATAGTTAATTTTCATTGTGGTGCCGAGGTGCTGAGGTGGTGGTGTTTGGATCTGACGCCGTCGATGTGTGGTTGATGCTTGTGTGTGTGGTTTTCTAAAGATACTTAATTTTCTGACCGTTTTTCAAATCTGTTGAGATTTGCAGATTTTTGAGTATTGGTTGATCTCTACCGCATCAGTGTTGACTATTGGGAGTTGGGCTGCGAGCTGAGACTTATTTGCCTGATTTTTTCATTCTACTGTTGTCCCATCGACTTGACTCACATAGCTGCTTTTTGGATTCTGATGGGCCGAGCATTTTTTATTCGAGTTCGGGAGTTAGTGTCTACCGGTGTCTTTATGGGTCATATTGATGTCTTCGCTGATAGAATGGAAGCTGATGAGTGTCTCTCTAAGAATGGGATTAGAGGTGACCTATGGTATTTTCATTGGTGTTCCGCTTTTTGTGGTGCCTTTGTTTTGTAGCCCTTAATTATCGATCTTTGTTTGTCTTGTGCAAAGACCGTTTTTAATTAATAATATATTTGCCGTTCAAAAAAAAAGGTTAATTTTCATTGTGAAACCCGGCACTTAGTTACTTATTTTGCAAGAAATCTATATAAAAAGTCCCCGATGTTGTAAATACTTTTATTAATCATATTTTGTCTATTAAACACTATTCTAATCATTTTGACAGGTTTCTGAGTAAGAAAATGGAGTTTTAGCACTTTGAAGTGCTCGCTCAGTGAGCAGGTGGCGACCACAACACAGACAAGAATAGCTAGTTGGCGAGCAGTAGCGACCGTGCTCGCTTAGCGATCTCTGGCGAGGTTGACGACCAGATGCTGAGTTTGGCGGTTTAGTGCCACATGTCAACAAACCTACCTTTGAAGTTTTAATGGTCGCTTAGCGATCGTGTACTCGCTCAGCGAGCTTGTAAATTTTAAGATAGTATAAATAGGTTTCAGAAACAGAATTTTGGGAATCTTGCTTAGGGTGAAAGAGAAATATTACAGAGATATAACTAGGTTTAAGTTCTTAGTAGCTTTTGAAGGTGGATCCATCAAAACTTGAGAAATCAATTCTTATGTTCATTCACTACTCTTCTCTTCATCTTTGTAAGTTAATCATGGCCATGTGTGGCTAAACTCCTATTTGTTGGGCTTTAAATGTTATTTTGATGATTTGAATGATATAGACATATGTTTTTCTAATCGAAAGATCTATGATAATCACTTGTTAAATTGTAAATTCTAGACATAGATTTGGGGTTTGATAATCACTTAAAGTATCGAAGCTTAATGCTAGTATATCGATTAATCATCTGAGACATTGGAGGTTAATAGGTATAATAGATCTCTCATCGTTTCTAGACATGGAAATGTTTGATTAGCGATACATGGTAATAAAGATTGATAACTAGAACATGTATATGCTTAGTCAAGATAATACGTACGAATGGATCAATAAAGTCTAATCCCGGCAAACTAATTTCTTTGATAATCAATCGTAATTTTATCGCACTTTTATGTTAGCAAAGTTTGTAACTAAAATCACTATCAAAACCATTACTTAAGATCATGGAAATTGTCGAAAAGTTTATAATATCACACTAGTCCCTGTGGATACGATATATGCAAAATATTTGCTTTTGTACTTTAACACTTTTGTAAAAAAAATAAAAAATTATGCAGACTTTCTCAAAGTAAGTTTATTACACACGACACATCATACTTGTTTTTAGTTTGTTAATTAAGACCAAGTCTTTTTTTTCACAAAAATATCAATGCAACACATTTTGTTTTTTCAACAAGAATAAAATTGGAACTTATGTTTTAATTTGAAATTTTATATGATTTATAATTTAATTTTTGTCTTACCAATTCTTTTTAGTAATTAAATATAGTAGATCATTATTTTAAAGAAAGTGTATGATTCATTAAAGCTTTTAACTATCAAAGTTTGAATATTACTTCATTTACAATAAAATAAATGAGATTATAGTTAATTTAATACACCTTACACTACAACATTTTAGGCCTACCACAACGCCTAAATTTTGGGATGCAAAAAAACCGTTCTCGTAGAGCATCAAAGGCAACACTTTTGATAAACCGTTGTGGTAGTATATGTATTTTTTGTCGATTTTACGCAACAGTAAAAAACTGTTCCTATAGATAAAACGAGAACGGTTTTTCGTCTATCCTCTACAACAACGGTTCAGAAACGTTTTGATATATTTTTAAATTTTTATAATAAAAAATAAATATAAAACCGTCTATTAGATTTGATGAATTACAAATAAAACCGTTTCCATTGATATTGGTGAAAAAAAATTTTGATACCGCGCTTTTTTTGTTGAAATTTTGAAAAACAAGTTTGTTTTTTTTTTTGGTAGAACAAAAGAACAAATTTTAATTTTGCTAAATAAAAATCAAATAACACTTTAAAGAACTCAGAGCTCAACAAAGTTCATCCTGAAATCGTTTTCCCCAAATTTCTTCTTCTTCTCAAAATCGATTTGACCCAAACGAACTGTTCATCCCCAACTCTGAGATTGATTCTCAGAAATTGCCTCTTCTCAAAATCGATTTTCCCTAAACGAACCCTAACGCGATTCTTTTCTCACAAACTCTTGATAATCCATTCAGAGACCCGAACCCTAACGTGATTCTGCTGCTCACGAACTCTTATTCATACGACGAAACCTAGCTAGCTTCATTCGTCAAAACGCGCGCTAGGATTCTCACAAGGTACTCACTCTTAGTTATGTGATTTCATTTTTCTCTGTTCTTTCTTATTGTTTTGCTTCTGCCATGTGTGTTGTGTTATTTTTTTGACACATTATTAGATATTGCTTTGTTTTTTGTTTTTGTTTTTGTTTCTGATTTTGTTTTTAATTTGACCTTATTTGTTAGAATTTATGTGCATGTTAAATTCAAATTCTGATTTACACACTCTGTGATAATTGTTTCTTGTTTATGAATCAGTACTTTTATTTGTTATTAAGGAATTAAGAAATTGTTTCTTGTTTAGGAATCAGTACCTTTACACTGTGTGCGATAATCTTTCATTATTATGCACTTAATTATATTTTACAGAATATTTAACATTAATATAAGATAGAGGTAAATGAGTCAAAATAGAAGATAGAGGTAATTAGTTCTTCTCTTCTTTTGATAAACAAAAGTCTAACAAAGCTAAAGTAGACTATGAAGAAACTATAAATTATAATCCTTGTAATTGTAGTTAACATCTTCATACATGTTTAGGTGAAACATAAAGAGAGCAAACTAATGAGATAAAAAATCTCAGTGAGATTTAATTTCCAAAAGAAATCAATATGCAATCAAACCAGGTCATATAATGTTCATAAAATAACATCATTAATTTTTCAACACTATAGATTTGTTATCATACGTGATTACGTCTTGGTCCATCATTGGTGTGGCTAGGATTAAATTTCTTTAATTTCACTTGAAGTGTCTTTCAAGTACAACACTATATTGCACAATTTTTAGAGTTCAAATTGAGACAAACTTTTGCACTTAGACATCTTTTGATTGGTGATGATGAAGTTGTTGATCAACATGTGTCCTTGGAGTACATGTTAACAAGACCCTTTAATATATATATGCAGGACTTCACAAGTTTCGATCTTTTTAGCGTTAGCTTTAATCCATATTCCCTCAATATAATAACTTTTTATATTGAGAAATTTTTCCATCAAATATAGATAAAATTGTTCCATTAAAAAAGAGATTTCACGTCGGTTGAAGAAAGTAACAGATCTCAAATATGACTTTTTTCACATCTATGAAAACAAGAAACGACGTGAAAACTATAATTTTATTTAAATAAAAAAAATCAAAAACACGATATCACACCAGTTGAAAACCGACGTACAATGTTTTCACTTTACAATGTTGATGGTCTTTACTTCGGGTCTGGAACCGATGTGGAAACTTGTTTTCACTCGAAGTGAAATTCCTAATTTGTACTAGTGTGTGTTTCAGAAAACAATAATTACAACTAATAATTTAAAATAGTACTTATATTTATAATTTTTTTCTACAATATTTATAATAATTTTATTAGGGACAAAAGGAGTATATTGCAAATATTTAATTTGCCGCCAATATTTTTGTGATGAAGACCTTGTTTACTCGAGTATATTCCTGCCCAACGAACAAAAGTAAGTGGAATTAAGAGATAAGAAAGGAAAACATAGAAGTTGAGATCTGCCCCATTGTTTGGTTTGTGGTTTAAAGTAGAAAGGAAATTAAGAATAACATGTTGTGCCTACATACAAAATTGCCTGTCAACAAAAAACATTATTAACAATGAAAAGTTGTATATATGACGCTAGAGCCGTCAAAATGGACCGACTAGCCCGAATGTGCCATTTATTTTCAGGCTTGAGCTTTAAAATTTAAGTTCAAATTTTTTCCGGGCTTTCCAGGCTCAAATTTATAGTCACATCAAATAATTTATGATTGATGTTATATTTTATATATATGATCTATGTTATACTATCTTTCAATTCAACAATTGATTTTGCAATACGATTATCCGATAAAGAATTATCAGAGATTTCATATAAAAAGTTTAGTATCTTGGTGTCACACTTCAAGGAAAGATATTGTAATATTTCAAATGACACCAATCAAATATTTAGACCTTGATATCATTATTGCATTATAAGAAATCATACAAGTGAAGTTTGACACTATATTTTCATCGAAAATTTTAAATATTAAATTTTTAAATGTTCTTGAATCTAACTCTTCCATCAATTTCTGCTGGTCTAACACATGAAATGTCACATAAAGAGTAAAGAGTTTGTATTATTGCGCAAAAATCATTCCACTCTAATCCTGAGTTAAAAGAAAATCACTCTAATGATAATAAAGTTATATTCTTTAGAAAATTAAGGAAAGAAATTGGTGATGCTCTTAATTTTAACAAGAAAATGTCACAACATGTAATTGAATTTTATCACTCTCATTATGATGCTTTCTTGTCAAAACCGCCACTTTATCAGGCAGTAACATGGTTGTTGGGAAACCATGTCAACTTGTCAAGTATTTATACCTCTATGAAGATAACTAATGGAAGGGACAAAAGTGATACGTGTCGATCAACCTCATTGCATTGTTAACATTTGCTTCATTTTTCATTCCTATTAGCCATTGGAAATATTCAACATTTTGTTTTCCATTAAGATAACAATACTCTTCCTTTTTGATATATGGTTCTATTCTGATTCGACATCAAATTTATATCTCCAAAAAATTATTTATTTTGGGTTAATTCGTCATGATTATATTATATGTAGAAAAGATGTCTCGATAATATAAAAGATGTGAATGTTATATATAAACTATTTTTTATTTCGATTATCAAATAATGTGGAACTATTTTGGTGTATCCGAAAAAGATTCTAAAGTCATTGTGTCACCTCAATTTCATCTATAAGCTATCTTAACCTTTTAGTTTTATCCCCATCAAAACTATTAAGTTACCAATACTCTTCCTTTTTTATATATGATTCTATTTTGATTCGACCTCAAGTCTATATCTCCAAAAGATTATTTATTTTGAGTTACTCATCATGATTTTATTATTTGTAGAAAAGATGTCTCGATGATTTGAAAGGTGTAAATATTATATATAAATTACTCTTTACCTCAATTACCAAACAATGTGAAACTATTTTGGCATATCCGAAAAAGATTCCAAAGTCATTGTGTCACCTCAATCTCATTTATAAGCTATCTTAAACTTTTAGTTTTATCCCCTTGAAAACCTTACCCTACATGTCGTTGATCCATAGGTCACGACATAGGTATCACTTCAATTGAGATTGGCCACGTTTCATAATCCTAGTAGCTGTTTTTCTTGTTATTGTTGCAAGAAAAAAAAATCTCCAATTTGAACATGACATATTTTGAGGCTCATAAAGTTAAGCTCAACATTGCAGTTTAGGCTCTTTTGTAACAAGTTATGACCGTATATGTATTGTGACAAGTGTTAGATGAGTAAGTGGTTCAATATTTTATAAATGAGAGGATCCATAAATCTAACGCGTTAAAGTTTTGAGTTAAAATGTGATGTCAAACTCACTTGTGAAGTTGTTCTAAATCTAATGTGCATGATCCCCGACTTCGCCCTCGTGACCCAACAGTGGTCCCAGAGTCGATGGTTTGATGAAGGGTTCGATCGACTCTTTGTATAGAAAGTTTTCATAACAATGATGGTCAGGCGGCGAGTCCCGTTGAGCAGCGGCAACGACGGTGCAAGTATGGATGATGAAAGAGTTTTCACTTGAGGGTGAGCATGATGAATTCAATGACTCACACTTGAAGGAGAGATTGTTGGCAAGTGTGAGATGGGTAAACCTCATATTGCTTAAAAATGTGGAAGTTGATTACTTTATAAATGAATTGACCCATAAATCTAACACCTTAAAATTTTGGATTAAAATATTATGTCCAACTCATTTGTGAAGTAGTTCTTAAACTCAATGTGAATGATCACCGACCGTCTCCTGATCATGACCCAACAATATGTAGATGAAAGGTGATACATGGACCCTATATATATTTTCAAATGTTTAATTCTTCACTAGAAGTTCATGATGTTATTCCCAATAACAATAAACATTCAAAACAAGTAAAGTTAGTTTAGTAAATTATAAACTTTTTTCTTCATTTTTATTGATATCTTTTGTATGGTTCAATTGAGACTAACATGTATAAAAAAATTCTTGACACTAGCAACAGTATAAATGTATTTTTATGGAAAAACTTTTACTGCTTTAAAATAATATGAAAAAACTTTCCACTTGAGAGAAAACATACCGAGACAAAATGGGTTCACTTGCATGAGGAAAGATTGTTAGTGTGTTAACCGTTAATTAATGTTATATCTAGACAAGTGTGGAAGAACTATAACATATAAAAAACAAATGTGCAACGATGGAAGAGAACATCGGCAAATGGACACCCACGATTTGAGGGAAGAACATAGGAGACTCGATGAGAGAGAAAGTCATTGATGATCGCAGAGAATGGATGAGATCTATGAAGCACAGACATTTTTAGGAGTTGGTTTGTCATGGTGTCCAACACGTGGCGGGGTCCGACACTTGTATGACACCTGTCAGAATAGTCAAACAAGTTTCACCAAAAAAAATAAATTGTTTTCTTTACTTTTACATTCTAAAAAAGTTAAACATGTATTGAAACAATGTTATCAATGAAGAATTAAAGATATTAATTTTGATTAGAATATTTTTAATTTTTTAATAATAAATCAATAAATAAAATAAAATTTTATCATATACATAGCAGTGTCAGTGTCCTATGTTTTTTATATTACCGGTATCCGAGTGTCCGTGTCATATCATGTTGCGGTGTCTGTGTCAAAGTATGTGCTTCATAGGATGAGACAACAACGAAGCAAATAAAACAAACATCTTCATTCGTCCCCCTTCAACGATGGACAAGGAAGTGTTGCTTTCGGCAGACGAACACTTCTTTTTCTCTGCTATGTCAACATTGGGAATGTTGACTCCGATCATTGGACTTTGGAGTGTTCTTACAAACCCCAACACCTCTGGTCAACATATTACCGATCGATCGATGAATCGGTATCGATCGGTTGTTGGTGTTGTTCTTCCATCATGCTCAATTTGAATCAAAGTAATGGATGAAGAAAATCAAGTTTTGAAGAAAATAGTCTCAATAATATATCAAATAATTTTATATTTTTGTAAAATTTAACATAGATGATTTGTATATAAGAGTTTACAATATGCAACATATACTTTATTATAATTGACGGGATTTGTAGTGGAGTGGAGTAACAATTTATAATTCCACATCTAAATAATGTTTTGTCGCATGTTGAGGTTCTGTTTGGTAAAAAATAGCGGATAGCTAATAAGCTAGCTTATAGTGGATGAGCTTATAGCGAATAAGCTAGCTAATTGAATTTGTAGTGTTAGTGAAATTAGCGGTTGGACTAGTTTATAAGTATGAAATGACATAAAAATGATATATTTAATTAATATTTAATTCTTTCCAAGTAAGATGAAAGGGGTAAAATTGAAAGAAAAGATAATAAACTATAAGCTATAAGCTCATAAGCTACTTGAAATAGCATTTGGAAAATAAGTTATAAGCTAGTAAAATAAGCTATAAGCTAAAAACTATAAGTTATAAGCTAGCTTATTTGGTTTACCAAACAGAGCCTAAGAGAGAAGTTAAATAGCTAATCAAGTTTTTTCGTATGCAAACACCTTTTAATTCATCAAGTTGTTCGCATGCTAGGAGAGAAACACTTGTTCATTTTAGATTATTAAGAACACCTTTGAAAATCAACGGTTAACACCAAAAAAACTACTACATAGTTTAACCAATTTTTTTTAAGAAACAAAATAAATAATAATATTGACTACACAAAATAGTGGTGGGGTGACGATACCACTGTTGTGTTGGAGAGGTTGTTCTATTTTAAATTTAAAGAATACATATTTTTAGATTTTTAGAGTTTTTTCTTGTGAAAAATCGAGTGGAATGAAAATGTTAAAAATATTTATGCTATGCAATCTGGAAGCTAAATTTAAAGAGTGACAAAATGAACTATAAAATGATGTTTTCATGCTATTATTAGTCTTTTGTACTTGGATCGGTATTGATTGGCCCAATAATTTCTTTTTAGATTTTCTTTGGTCACTCTAGTATTTTTTGTGTGCCCGACTCAATTATATTTTTACTCTTTATCTATTTAAGAAGCAGACGTTATTTTGTCAAAAAAAAAGTAGCAGACATTATTATAATGAGAAATTTTTGAATTTTTTTGAAATTGTTGTCCTCTACTTAAGTAGCGGACCAGTCAGTTGTTAAATCTTCTGCATTAGTCAAAAGACCTGCCACGTGACCAATTATAATTGGTCACCTGTGCGGCCAAAATACCTATTAGACCTTGAGGTGGTGAGCTTTCACACCTCTCCCACTTAATATGCTTGTTTATTTAGTTTTTGTCATTTGTTGTGTAATGCCTGCACTCCGTTGTCGTCTGCTCATACTGCACCAACTATTATCTAGTCACCATGGTTGGTTGTCGTATGATAATCGACGAGAGATTTGTTATGTGCTAATTAGGTACAATATAACTAGCGGAAATCAAGATCCGTAGAGAAGCAGAGGCCCATTGGATTGACAAAAGATTATGTACAGAAGTGAGACTTTTCCGAACACAAATAGAATTACCCTACCATGCACAAAATTTTGGGTTAGACCACCTAATTGTCTGCATTTGCATGATGGTGAGCAAGTGATAAAGGTTGCTAAAAGGGATATTTATAAACGTTTGCATGTTTCTTCGTAGGACCTCGAATTGATCAAGTTTGAACATATAGCTTGAACAGATCTTACAACGAAAGTGTCTAGCTAGATCAGACCCTTCATCATGTACTAACAAAAAATAGAGAACATTGTTCAGCCAAAGCAGACCGGCAGATCGACAACGATACTCCACATCGGTCAGCCTTCTATCATTGCGGAAGTGGATATGACTATTGAGTTGGCTCAGCTAGTGCTTAAGACCAGTTAGTGTAACATCAATTTGAATCCTGAAAAGATTTGGTTGCTCTTCGTTGTAGTAGACTGCAGTTAGATGAATGTTCTTTTAAAATTCTAAAATTTCCCTTTTTTTTAGCTGTGAATGAATAAAAAATGAAAAATGAAAAAAACACCCACCACACCCCTTATATATACATGTGCTGGTGCATTCCAGGCTCTAACCACCGTCCATCCACTATTTAAGTTAGGTATTTTCGCATTGAGTGCAGTCTACTAGTTAAGTAGCAGATAGACGGTGGTTAGAATTATCGTGGTCTTTGGTAACAGCCAATAGTCAAAGACGGTGGTGGTGTTTGATTGGCCACCACTATCGGTTGTTACTTTATTAAACCAATTAAGTTCAAGCAAAAAATCTATAATTTGGAATTTTAATTTGTTCTCGTTTCCTCTCTCATATTTTTTACATTCTTCAAAACTGTCACATAATTATAATTTTTGTACATGGTCAAAATTACAAATCCTCTAAGCTACAAACAGAAAAATTGTAAGCTCTCAAGAATCAAAATTACCCAAAGTCCAATACTCCCGAAAGATTAGAGTTTGTGTGGTGAATAAAAATATATAAACTCTATAAAAAAAATTGTTTAGCATTTTCCTTATAATAACTCTATACCTTTTTTATTCAACTACTCGATATGGAACTTGAATGTGTACCCATTTTGACACAACATTTTTTTATATGAATTAAGTTTAAAATACATTTTACTATCTTGGAAATAGCTATCCCACAATGTGATCCAAATCGTTCTTCATCAAGTTGGTTTGATTTGAGTATTGTCAGAAAAATAAATAAACAAAAATTAATTAAACATATTTGATTTGTTAATGTTAATTTTTCCATTTCAAAATGAACCAGACCGTCTGTTATTGTTATCAATGTTATCAACGTTATAACTGCATGGATTGCGTTTGGCTAGAAAATTAAGTGGATTTCAACGACAATTACATAGAAAAATTCTCTTCCTAGTTCAAAACGTATTATCCAAACTTTTTTTGTTATTAAAAATAATATTTTACTCTAGTAAAGGTTCGGAAAATATTTTCCAAACTTTTTATACATGGGTAAAAATAGAATTTTAGATAATAAAAGAAAGGGGTAAGAAGGGGGGAGGGGTGGGTGGGATGAATAGAATTTTTCAAAAATAAAATGCAACTTTTTTGGGGAGAAGCCCAAGCTTTTGATCCAATTGCCTTTTTGCAAAGTCCAGTTTTAAATATATATCCAATTGACACAATGATCTTATCATAATTGTGCATACACTTCAAATTAATTTTTTTTGTCAAGTGGCTTAGTAGCTAAAAATTTCATTCTTAAGGTGGATAAATGTGATGATCGGAGTTCAAATCCTGATCCCCTGCATATAAAATGCAATGTCCTACCAATACTTTACCATAAAATAATAAAAGTACACTAAATGATTAATAAATAAAGATAGAAATTCATCCTAACAAGTAATCTTAGGACACTTAATAGAAATGTAAAAAGTAAAAACATGCATTGAAGGTTTGATGCCGTTTCTGGGGTTTTGCTACCCAGTACGTCCTCTTCAATTATAATACAAGATCAACTTAAGGGTGTATGATTAATTAAGAGTCTTGTTACTCTTCTTTATTTTTGTTTCATCTTGAATATGTATTGTGATGAATTCTATTTATCTAATTATATTATAAAGGTTGTGACCATGTTACTTTTATTCTTCAAATATTTTATTTCAAAGTCTTTGTTTTTTTTAAAAAAAAAAAAAAAAACTTTTAGGCTTTAAAAATTTGGGTGTAGTTACAATAACCTTCACATTAATTAAATAAATGCTTCTACAGTACTGATGATTAATTAATTGCAATTTTTGTTAAGATGGTTAAAAATCATTCAAATTCCATAAGATATATTTTAATTGACAATGCTGATAATGTTAGATTGTACACCTTGATCTGAGTTCGAACTCCAAATCTTACACTTGTTTGTGTCAATTTTTTGTGATTCTTGTCATTTTATCTAAAGACAAAAATAATAAAGGGTTTATTTATAATGTGCAAATTTGTATACGTTAAGAAAATCAAAAATAAAAGTCATTTCAGTAGTAAATGTATTTTATAATTTGTATTTTGTTTTATAGATTTTGGGAACAAAAAATTCTCTACATTTTTTCTCTTTCTAATGTAATATAACGAAAGTTGAGCTAATATAAGTTCATATTATGTTAAGAAATGTCAAAATTTTGTCTATTAACTAGGGACTAAAAACAAAACAGAAAATGTTTTAGGTATGAAATCTTTTTTTTTTATAGGAATGAAAACTAGTATATAATATTAGAATTTAGAAGTACATACAAATTCAACTACATGAAAAATTAAAATAAGATTTCACTAAATCATTGAGCATAAAATTGAATATCTTTACATATATAAATTCAAAACTTTGTGGTTGTTTGTGTGAATTTTACATATTCTTTATCATTTTATCTGCGGACGAAAAACATACATTATTAATATTACTATACAACTTCATTTAATAAAATAAATGGAGCAAAGCACTATCATCTAAAACATATAATAGGTTCATGTGATTGGTTCCTACCTAGTGCAATAGCTAGTAATATTGCTACATCCTATCCAAGCATATTTGCATGACAAAGTAGAAAAAACAAAACAGAAAAAGGAAAGTGGACATGGAAGAAATTAGAAAAAGACACATCAAATATGGGCATGTGTATGCTTGTCTTAAACCATGATTGGTTTTCAATTGTTTCTAATGTCCAAGGTCTAATTAAGTTCCCAAAACATATACATTATCTTTTCTAAGATTTTCCTTTGTTAATCCAAATCAATGAGAGCATTATTATGCATGGTTGAAGACAACTTTGTCATGTCATATATACATCTATAGCTCAACATACTTGGATTATCATTATAAAAAAAACTTGGATTTTTCTTCAAAACATGCAAATTTAAAGCAAAATCAAAATGGTTTTGTCTTGCCCCCATATTTCTAATGCAAATTTTTCCCACGTGACACACCAACAAATAATGATACATATACCAATGTTTATATAGCCATCCCAAGCGGGGCCGATAACAAACGGGCTCTAGGCCTCCCCCAAATTATTTTGTTTCTCTGTACTAATAATAGGAGTAATATTTATAAATAGACCTCGTTTTTTAATAAATTATTGGATATATATATATATATATATATATATATATATATATATCCTTTTGTTCATTGAAATTCTACTATTGTTAAGAATCTTTAGACATATCAATTAGGTTGATACTCCGAAAAATCCTATCATATATCATATTCTCATAATAATAAGTTGGATATTATATAAAATTTCAATTCATTATAAAATAAAAGCAAAGTTTGGTTTTTTTTTTTAATATATTTTTATATTTTTAAAAATTCATTTTTGCTATTTTAGTTATTTCACCTTTCAAAAGTATGACATTATTTTTTTTTATCTATGAGTCTT
Organism: Trifolium repens; assembly: GCA_030408175.1. Lineage (NCBI taxonomy): Eukaryota > Viridiplantae > Streptophyta > Magnoliopsida > Fabales > Fabaceae > Trifolium > Trifolium repens. Next base: position 13,912,897 of record CP125846.1, read on the forward strand.
CAAACCCCTTTTAAATATTCAATAGAATTAATTATTTCTATATGAACATACATTTATTTGTAATGCATCTTTTTCTCCAATGTATAATAAATATAAAAAAAATGTTAACGCATTCTCTCTCTCTCTCTCTCTCTCTCTTGAATAGGGTTGAAAATGAGTCGAACTCGTTGAAGCTCGACTCGATAGGAATATTGGTTCATCCCAAAAGTACTATACTCGAATACACGAACTCTTTTTTCAGTTTGAGTTCGGCTTGTTAGAATTTTCAACTCTAGAGTTCGACGCAAATTTTTTTCTAGCTTAAAGTCAACTACATTTTAGTTTAGAAACAACTTGGTTCAATTCATTAGCTCAAACCGCATATACTCTAGATAAAAATAAATAAATTTTACATCCAAAATAAATTGAAATTTGTACGAATTTTTAATGAGAAACCACATAACTCAAAAGTGTGTTTTAGTTCTTTTAAAATGTGTCTATATATATATATATATACACACACACGTGTCAACTCGTGAACCAAACGAGTCGAATTATTATAGCTCAAGTTCTAATCATTTAAATAATGAACTAAATTTTCAGCTTAAGTTTCACTCATTTGATTCATGAACTTAGTCTAACAAATTAATTGTCGACTCCACCCTTAAAGGATAAAATTATAAAAATAATATTAATTGCCAGAATTAAATAAGATAATCAATTGTCTTAATCTACGTAATTTTTTCAATGTCGTCTAGTGATGGGGACAATATATAGAAGGTTCCAGAGGTATCAATATTTAGTTGTAAAAACTTAATCGAGTTTGTAAAGTCTACGACAATTTTAAAATAATCCTTATTATCATTTTACTTATCTCTTGATCGAACTCTAAATTATCAGAACACTCTTTCTCTTAAAACACTTTTTACATTTACTTCACCTCAATTATGTACCACCTTGAGCGTTGTGCTTCTGTGTATTTCAGTACCTTCTCCACCAATATTTTGAGACCCTATAATAATACTTATATATTTTAATGTTTATAAGACATCAAATATTAATGGATAGATTATTGGTAGCTTCTAACATTTTTAAGTGTAGGGTCTTAGTTCAAATTCCTACAATGTCTTTTTTTTGGCATGATTTTAGTTCTATTCATTTTAGTTATTGATTATGATATATCTTTTTTATATTATATACAATGATAATTAATTTATTTTTTATGTGTTTTTATATTATTTACAATTGAAATAGAAGATCAATTTATTTATTTTTTGCATTTTTTATTTGGGCAATTTTTAACATTCGATCAAAACCTCCAAATAGTCGATAACATTACTCTGCTTATCACCACCGTAATTATCTGAAGTCTTGCTTTCCTCGTTTTGATATATGAACAAAACAATTATAATTTTTATCTTCGATTCTTATACTTTTTTTGTTTTAAAACCAGGCCAAGATAGGGACGTGCAACAAGCACATTAATTGAGTAACCTTATAGTGGAGTTAATAAGAGTTTGAAACTATGTGCGCCTTAGTATTGACCTAATCTTATACCAAGGAAAGTAAGTTGATATAAGAGTAGGAAACTATGTTTGATAACCATCACAAGTTGTAGAGTAAACCAATTTCATTGTTTTTTTCTTAGACCATTTTTGTATAGTTATGTTGTAATGTATTGTCCGATTTTCGAGCACATGATATGTAATAGGAGTTCTGCAATCCTTTATTAAAGGTTGGTATTTAAATTTTTTTTAATTATGATATTGTAATGACACAAAGTAACTTGTACTCCAATTAGTAATAATTTTTGGTTGATAAAAAATAGAGCAAGTCAATTTCATAGGACTTTCTCTTCAACAAGTTTTCCTTATCTCTACATCCTATATTAATTTGCATGATCGATAATCCTATGAAAAATACACTATCATGCATGCATGTTAGTTGCCTCTTTAGATGGGCCTATATGTTGTGCTCAATCCCCTATCTATTTTCTCCACCCAATATCTATTGTCCTCTAGTGATAAATTTAGGGATTTGAGGAGGTTTGGTATTTAGGAAAAGTTTAACAATTTTGGGGACATATATGTTTGGCAACTAGGAACTTGAATGGACAATGTAAGAATCTAATTTTATGTTTGAGGATAAAAAATAAATAATTTTTGCTTTTCATTAGTTGTAACATAGGGACCACAAGTTTGAGATATTAAAGAAAAACTACAAATGAAATTAAATGAATTACGAATGGAATTTTTTCTAAACAAAAAAATGACAAACCAACCAATCAGGATATTGTTTTAGATATGATGAAATCTTGTAGGGATAATTTTGGGAAAAACATAAAAGATAGGTATAACAAGTGATAGTGAAAGCAATATGACAAAAATACAGAGTTGACATTTCTTTTTATAGGCAAAATGTTAGAAAATTAATGATTATGTTAGTTTATAGGATAAAAGAATTTGTGTATGTATATGTTTAGGCTTAAGAAACTTCTAAACTTGTTATAATAATTAAGAAACTTGTCAGAACATTTGAACCTAATATCATAAACACGGGGAGAGATAGGGGGTGGGGGTGGAAGTGGAGGTGGGGGGTGTTGATTTGAGAATTGTTAGACTTTGCACAAACAATTATCCTATAGGTCCATTATACCTTAAGTTCAATTTGGTAGTGACCAAATACGGAAGAGTATTTCTGTTTGAGTCTCTTGGACTTCTTAAGTGTCTTTTATCCTTCTCATCACAAGTTAGATAGCGAGTGTTTAAAATAGGAAATAAAAAAAAAAAAAGTTTGCATCCTAAGTAGCGAATTGAATTCGCTAGCTAGGTAAAGAACCTTATAAATATCAAATTTTGTTCCTCTCGCCCTTTTCTCACCTCTCATTAACTTAGAGAATTATAATGTGTGTGCGCGCGAGCACGCGTATGTGTGTGTGTGTGTTTTTTAATGAGAGCAATACATGGTAAGTTTTACAGAGGGTGATATACTAATTAATATTCGCACTTGAGAAGTTACCGATGATAAGTGCAAAGTATTTACTCAATCACAAAAAAAATGGGAGTAGCATGAGAATATTACAACAATAGTACGTGTTTTGGACCGACATAAACCCAACAAACTAAGGCCAAAAGAGCCAAAACAAAAGACGAAAAACGTCACTTCACCTACGACTATGGAATGAGCACGGAAGCTACCTAATGAGCATGTTGCAAGTCCATAGCTCCCATTCAAGTCCATAGCTCCCACTCCACAATATATGGATGCATGCATTTACTCATAAGGTACACATTTTCTACCCCAATTAGCACTTTCTCTTACCTCATACTTGAGCGTTGGAGTGCTAACATTGCAGGTAATTTCTCCCCCATCGATACCTGAAGACTCAATCACCACCTATCTAATATAGATATGATTGTAACACCCCAAATCTTATATTTTATTATATTTGATTAAATGATGTTATTTAATTAATTGTGTATGTTAATTGATATGTTTTATATGTATTAATTAATTGTTGCATTTATGTTTGTTGATGATGGGCTTTTATGAGTATTGGGCTTAATTAGAATGAATAAGAGTTTATGGTAGAATTAAGGGTAGTATGGTAATCTAGTGAGTTAGTGGATTGTGTAGAGATAAGAGTGGCACTTTGGTTATTATCTTAAAGGGATAGAGTGTCTTGGAGAGAAAGTCGTGGCAATGGTGTAAATAGTACAAGAATTTGTGGTAATAGTAAAGTTGAGATTATGAGTGGAATTAGTAGTGGAATTAAGGGTAGTATGGGGATTTTACTATAACCTAAGTTGGGGTTATATATAGGAGGTTTTTGTGAAGAGTAGTGGTGTGATTTTATTATCATAAAAATGAGAGAAAGAGAAGTTAAGAGAAAGAGAAAGTTGAGAGAGTAGAGAAAGAGAAAGAGATGAAGGAGAAGATCAAATAAAGAATAAGCCATGGTAGATTAAAGGAAATCAAGTGGTGGAGTAGAGATTCCAACCTTATTAAGGTAAGAGGCTTAGATAATATAACTTTGAGATGATCAAAGAGGGGGGATATGTCTATTCTCCATACCCAAACCCTCTCATCTCTTTTGGTGGGAAATGGGAATCAAGGGAATGTGTTAATGAATTTATATGTTGTTGTTTGATGTTAACATGTTGTTATATGATTCTATTCCCTATTCCTATGATCAATTTCGTGATTTATGAATGATTTATTGTTGTTGATATTTGAAAATGGGTTTTGAATAAAATAAGGAAAAATCTCTACTTTTTACTTGAAATGATGTTTGATGATGTTAAAACTTGTGCTTCTAAGTCTATACATGATATGTATGCTTAAATGTGATAGCTTTAAGAGTTTATAACATGAAATTCGTGATTTCTATGTGATTCTATGTGAAACCCGTGAGCAGAGCATGAATTTCTGGATTTGGTTGCCCAGCGACCATTCCGTGGCTTCAAGCCAGGATTCATGAGTTCTTCAGTGAACCCAGAATTTTGAGTTGGTCGCCCAGCGACCACCAGCGACTACCAGCGACCAGTCGTCGCCAGGCTTCGCCCTGAGCGACAACCTCTCTGCCTTTGGTCCTTGTTGATTCGCTAGCTGTCGCCCAGCGACCAAGACCTGATTTTGAGAGATTTCTTCATGTTGTATAATGAGAATGAGTTTATAACATGTTTAGATTTGGTCTTATAACATGTTATATGTTTGGATTGATTGAATCTTGAGTTGGTATGATGATAATATGCTTATATGTGTATGTTTGATTGAAATTGAGAATGATGACTTATGATTAACTTAGATGTATGTGTTATTGTACATGCTAATTAACTATGAGTTATGAGTATGTTGAGATGAGATTATGTTAATGATGATGATAGATAATTAGTAATGATGTGTGATGATTAATGATGTATGAAGATTAGTTAATAATGTATGTTGATTAGCTAACGATGTGTGATGATTAGAAGTTAATTAATGATGATGAATTATGATGTTCATGTTTTATAATGATGAGTGTGTTGTTGTATCTTGCTTGAATATATACCTTAATGATGATATGATGATGTGAATTTGATGCGAATTGAGAAGGGGTAATAGGGTTGAGCGGCCTATTATTCATGAGTAGATGTTTGGGGTTATCATCATTATATGGTATGTGTACATTCATGCATTCATGAGTCAACTTGATGCGAGTCCCCCATGACTTAAAACTTACTTGATGCGATGGATATATGTTTATCCTAATTTGATGCGGGTACCACATGCATTAGATATGTCTGTTAGACTACTAGGCTTATCACTTAAAAAGGGGGGGGGGGGGGGGGGGGTTGAATAAGTGATCCTTGAAACAATGGGGTTTTTAAAAAAAATTGTTTCAAATTAATCAAGCGAGCGGAAGAGCCACCGAATCGGTAGTCTACGCACCGATTGACCAAAAGAAAAGTAGTATTAAGCCTTGAACGAATTTGTGAAAAGTTACGAAAATGTTTGTGTTCAAAATTATTTGAATGTAAATAATATAACTTCAGTCCCAAGCAAGTTACAAATCAATATTCAAATCAATCACAATCAAGCAAGAACCAATTGAATTTTTGTGAACCAATACGAACAACAAAAATTCAATCGATTAACGAATTAACGAAATTAATGAAATTAAAAGAGAGAGATAAAGAGAGACACACGATGTGATTAGGGAGTTCCCCGGATTGCGCGTCGTCCACGCGTTTATCCGAGTACGTCTCCCCCCAAATAACCAAACGGGTTATTTGAGAGTTTATAGATCAAAAACTTGATGAACAAAAAGTGCACAGTTTACAATTGAAATCTATAATCCTATAGCAAGACAAAATGTAAACTAATGCGAATAACCTCGACACCCAACGGAACTTCGCCCTCTGATTCCAACGATTCACCTTGTGCCGAACCGCACCCAATCGTCCAGCTGAGTCCTTCGTTCCTTGTTGTCGAATCCTTCAAGACACGCACGATCTTGAATCCGTGAGAGAAACCAAAACCTTCAACGCAATTCAACCCGATCACGATTCTGATTCACCGCGAACCGTATCGAACGTTATCACACAAATCTGCAGTTTCTATTGAATTGATCCCATACTCAAATCCAATTTTGATTGCAAACTTGATGAAGATGATGAACTTGTGTTGAATGAAACCTTTGATCCAAATTTTCACTCAATTTGAACTCCAAAGCGTTTTCTGATCTTTCACAATGATTTCTCTCCCTTTACAATGACACAACACATTGCTATTTAAAGAGAGAATAGAATTGAGCAAATTTGGGCAAAATTTCACAGACATGTATCGATACAACTGATGATTTGTATCGATACAAAACCTTTGACCAGCGTTTAAAAATGAAAGATTTGACCTATGTATCGATACAAACACGGGTGTGTATCGATACATACATCAGTTTCTTGAAATCTTGACTGATATGTATCAAATCATGCAAGCATGATTCGATACATCATGATGTTTCTGGATTTCTGAGGGACATAGGTGTGTATCGATACATGCAAGCATGATTCGATACACAGGTAACTTTCTGCCTCTGAGAAACCACTTTTGTATCGATACAAGTGGTATATGTATCGATACAAATTGCACAAAATCAGTCTGAAGTAATTTCAGGACATTTGTATCGATACACATGTTTATGTATCGATACATAATACCTAAAAACAATTTTTCAAAGTGTTAAAAATAGTTTTTCGCTGTCAAGTCATTTGTAATGTTTGCCAAAATATGTTCTACTCTATTTTCATGTGTTTTGACAATTATTAAAACATGAGGATGAACTGGTGCACTTACATTCTCCCCCTTTTTGATAATTGTCAAAACTATGCATAAGCTAACTAAGCCTATACCTAATATGCAATAAAATAGCAATATGTATACAGACGCAATTAAAACACCAAGGCTAACAATAAGCACGCTCCCCCTGAGTTGATGCCATAATGCGATTGTCATATAGTAGATAATATTCAAGATTCTTTTAGCTATTCATCCTTAGCTTGTGCATCCAAATCTCTCCCCCTTTGACAATATCAAAAAGAAGAAGAGGGTCTATTAGAAGTATCATGTTCAAACAATTTCAATCCAACGTCATATTGTGCACTTACATTTGTCAAAATGCACATATATGATGAAAGTTCCTAATCAATATAAATACATACAAAGATATGCCAAAATATATCAATGACGAATACCAAATTTCATGACAAATATGGAATGTAGAACAACAAACCAAAACCAACGCATGAATATCGTAACATATCGACATTTTAAATCAATAAACATATCAAAATATGAGACGAAATAAACAAAGCAATGCAACAAAAGCATAAACATAACATGATTATCCATACAAACAAAATTATCCAAAATAACATGTATGTATGAAACACATATAATCAACAAGGTACATACTTATGTATGTGAGCAAAAATAATACCAAAGCACATTATAACATGAGAACACATGTTGAACCATATATGCATGATAAGGCATTCACATAAATGAACCAAAGTACCAAAATCAATCATATGAAAATGTATATTCATGAATGCACACAAAGTCGCATATAAGAAACAAACAAACATATACAACCAAGTATGAACTTAATATTACAATTGTAATGATTTTTGTCAAATCCCCATTTAAGACGTATGAGTCTCAAAAAACTTATAAATATTTTTGAGAAAAATTCTTGGAAATGGAGGATTAGACAACCATCAAAGCAACTATAATATTAAGATGAAAATTGTATGTATATGAACCAAAGTACAAATGCTAAGTAAAAAAAATATAAAGGAAAAAGTAGAGAATTGAATCTTCCCTTGAGTGTTAGGTAGAGGAAGTGATCAATTTCCGCACCATTGTAAGTGTCGAGTTGAAGCTTTTCTCATCACTTTCCTTGTTCGTAAGTCTTGAACTCCATTGTTGTCGGTGTCTTTTGTCAATGGTTTCAAGACAATTCCCTACATACTTAGACATTTGAAATAGGTCCCCAACTCATGTTGGGTCCTGTTTACTGTGAAATTTGGTAAACAACGCTAGTTTGATTATTACAAGAGAGACCAACTAGTAAATCTCGGGACATAGTGCTTTTGTTTATATTTTCAAAGCAAATGACATTCATTATTGTTCTTATGTTGATAAAGTGTTGTTTTTATGTTTTAATAACTTGAAATGCAAGAAAGAATGTTTATTCAATTGAATAAACAGAAGGAAAGAAAGAGTCGAAAGTAAAAGATAATTGGATTGGAATGAGATTAAAAACTGTAAATTGCATTCAAATGTAAATGATTACAGAATAAAAATGGTTCACACAACATACATTTTCCTTCGAGCACTCGTTTCTCGCTTTGACATGGGTACTTAGAGTTTTTCTGAGGATTTTGTATAATGATTGTGACCCCTTTTTCGATCACATAACTAGGCTATTTATAGACACTAATTCCTAACTGCTAATAACGCCTAAACACTACAGAGAGGACGCGTATCCTTGACACGTATTTGAATTTGAATCCCTTCTTATCTTCTGAGTTAGCCGTTGTATCCATCGAAGTCGAAGTAACAATGTTTTTCTTGAATATTTCGCTAAGTCCATGAGTTAACCTTGCACTGCTGGGTACTTCGACCCTACTGAAACTTCGACCAAATCGAAAGGATCCTGAAAGAAGAAGAATACGCATTTTAATGAAATGTTCAATGATAGAACATTTATTGTACGTTTATGCATGATTGATCATTAAATTCAATGGTTCTGAAAACCAAACATATTTAATGACTATTAAAATAATTTAAGCATAATTATTCTATTCATGCACTTAGAACATATTTTTGCTTAGTGAAAATATGGGCTAACAAATTGCCCCCAAATGCCTGTTTCGATCGAGTGATCGAACGAGAAAGGAAAAGGCATTTTATACCCACGTGCTTGACACTGTTACCAATGACGGCGCTTATGTCACGTTCAGAAGTAACTGTCACCTTGATACCCACAATCCATCATTGTTCCTAGGTTTTAGCATAGTGGGTGACGTGGCACACATAGAAGTGGAAGAGAAATTATTTGAATTTCTTTTTGATTTATTTTCTGGAGACAGACACGTTTCCCTATAAATAGAAACAAAAGAACAAAAGAGCACTTTTTACCAACTTCCAAACTTCAGAGCTCTCTCTACGAACTCACTGTTCATCTTCTCCTTTTCTGCAAATCAAGCTCTGATTCTCAACCAACCTGCAATTCTAAACCGTACAAGTGATTCAACCTTAGATTCCGCGTTGATTCATCCTTGTTTCAACTAAAACAAATCGGTTTCTACAAATCTCCTAAAAAACCCTTTTCGTTCTTCAACCTTTGGTATACTGTTCATCAATGGCTTCCAATCTGGGTTTCGAAATACCAACTGTTGGTAAATGGAAGGATCTTCGCATCCTTGAAGATGGAGAAGAAGTGGTTCCAGAACCTTCTGGAACTGAGGCTGAGAGGAAGATCTGGACTACTCAACTTATGATTCCATTCTCCATACAGAAAGACGATCATGCCTTCTGTGGACCTTATCCACCACGTTCTGAAGTCACATCGAAGGAGGTAAGTGATCTTTTCCCTTTGCATGTCACTTGTGGCCCCAGGATTTTTGAGTCTGATCCCTATAACTTTGGGTATTTGAAACATGCCCTTAAAATTTTTAGAGCTGCCCCCTACACTGCCCATAAGGATTATATTCCCTGGTTAGATAGGGTCGAAAAAGATTTTAAGGACTCTTGGAAAGGTTATGGAATTTATCAACTTATCCAGTTTAGTCGAACTGGTCCCAAGTACAAACCAGAGCTCCTTATAGCTGCCTTACATTTCTATGAAAAATCCACAAACACCTTCCAGTTTAAGTGTGGCATGTTGACTCCTATCCTCTTAGACGTAGCTGCTATCACAGGCCTTAGGCCTACTGGTGATCATTTCGACCCAACCAAGACTGGTGATAAGATCGAAGTCAATTTCAAGGAGGCCACATTTTCTAAGTACATTGCAGAACATATGGGGAAAGAGGGAGAGGAAGTGTCACATGAGGAACATGTGGCCTTTTTAACATTGTGGTTATCCTACTTTGTATTTTGCTCGAAATCCCTGCAAGTGGCTAGGATGTTTATCCCCATAGCGCAACAGATCAATGAAGGAAGGCTCTTCAGCTTGGGGCGTCTAATATTGGCGTGTTTATATGAGGCAATGGGAAACGCCAGTGATGCTATCAAAGCATCAAAAGATGGATCGAAGGTCTCGGTAGCTGGACCTATGTGGCTTTTGCAACTTTGGCTAAATGCCACCTTTGAAACAGAATTGGGGTTGATAGTGCCTTCTGACTATCAACAAGAAGTGGATGCCAGAGAGATCGAAGGGCAAAGATTGGTTAGGTTGGCCCCTAGATCCCTGGATCAAGATACAAAGAGACTCTTCATGAAGCACATGAAGATGTTTTTAAACTTTGACAAGTTTCTTCCACGCCATCCTCCTTTTGTTGACCGCAAGTATGGGGCAGCGTGGTTTATCGAAGACTTCCCTGCGTTCAACCCAGACAATGAAGATGAAGTAAATGAAGTCTGGAGGGCCTATTTAGAGCAAACTGTGCTCTCTTGTAGGATCGGGTCGAACGCGAACCAATATGGGCTAGTTGGATATTTGCCCAATTGTGTAGCTAGACAATTTGGTATGTCTCAAATCAGGCCAAAGAGCCTCTTTGAAAGCCTCGATAAAATGGTGTTAGGCACTGGTATAACTGAGAAGACTTTCAGGAAGTACATGAGGATGCTAGAGAACTATGAGTTTAGCTTTAAACCCTTTGAGTATAAGCCTTCCTTTTATTGTACTGATGGCTTCAGCAAATGGTGGAATGACTACTATTCGAGTCATTCAATTGGGAATGCAGAGCAATTGTTAGGGATGGTGGAGAGTGGCTTCATAGTGCCATCTCTTGGAAAGAAGATCAGTGTCTCAGGTCGAGGTAAAAACTTGGTCTCTTATGTTTTATCTACTTTCTCATGATTTTGCTACTTCAATTCTTTTACATTTACTGACATAACATATTTTAGGCAAAGGTACAAAGAAGGATAGTGGGTCTTCAAAGACTTCGACTGAAGTGAAGAAACCCACTGGGGTGAAGATTAAATCAGAGGTCGAGACCTCTAAACCCAAGGTAACTCAGCCTTAAAATTTTGTTTTCTGCTTTCCCTTTTGGATATATATTTTTAACTTTGATCATTTGTGTCCTTAGAGTGGAAAAGGTAAGAGCAGCATTGAGACGGCCTCTGCTGGCTCAAAGAAAACGAAGGATACTGTTATCTTGGACGCAGAGGTAACGATCAATCTTTTCACACCAATCCCTTTTGCTCTTGTCAAAATAGTGTATTTTAGATAAATTTTGACATTATTTACTTCCATTATTTCAGGATGAAGAAAAACAGGAAGTTCCTTTTGTTAGGAAGAGGAAACAACCTTCGACTTCGACTTCACAACCTAGTGAAGGTGGATCCTCTGTACAAAAGGTCGAGGAAGATGAGGCTGCAAAGGCCAAGAAGAAGAAGAAGGTTGAAGAACCTAAAACTCAACAAACCCCAACAAAGGATCAAGGGGGTGAAAGAAGAAAGAAGAAAAAGCACGAAGAGAAAAAGGCTGCAAGTGCTGTGAAAGTAAAGTCAATAGCCAAGAGACCCAAGGTGCATAGGGTATTGAAGATCCACACTTCTAGTGAGAATGATGGTAATCCAAACCCTCAGAAAGATGCTTTAGAGAAAGATGTGGTCGAACAAGACCACACTACCAAAACTGCAGAAGATGGGGTTGATGGGCGAAAGGGTGATCCTGCGCCACAACCAGGGACTTTGGTCAATGACCAGCCCATTAATGATGAGGGGCAACAAGATGACGTGCAGCCAAACAAAGATGCCCTCAATGCTGAGGAGCATGGTAACCCTACTACTGACCCTGAGGTCGAAGCAAAAGAGGTAAACTTCACTTTACTTTCAAACTTCAAATTTCTCATGTTGCCTTTTGATTTTTTACTGATTTTTCTTTTGTGTTACAGGATCAATCGAAGGAAAGTCCTGTTCAAGAGGACAAACAACCAATCTCTGAGGAGGTGCCAACAAAGAGCAAGGAAAATGATAACAATCAAGGTTCCTTGAATGATAAGGTCGAATCAGGGCCATTCAAAGAAGGCCAAATGGGAGGAGGCTCAGGAACCAACATGGGAAAGGATGGTACCCAAGTTCAACCCAACACTTCAAGCATCAAGTATTCAATGCCTAGTATCTCTACACATTCAGGCCAAGCTAGCTCGACCCAGGAATCTCACCATGATTTTGATGCTATGCCTGAAGCTGAAGTTGGTGGTTCAGGGATTATCTCCGTTTCTTCGACTTCCAGGCTCTCTGCAAGTTTGGGCGTACAAGAAGAAGAATTTACCAATATGCAGAAGTCTGATCCCGCTGGCACCCTTAAACTTCTTCTCTCCAAGAGACAACATCAAGGCACCACTTCGAGCGAGCATACAACCACTGATTCAGCGCCTTCAAACTCTGATATTGATTCAATGGTGCGTCAAGATTCTCTGCTGCTGAAACTTACCACCACTTTTGTCCATAGGGATGTATTAAAGCAAATCGAAGAAAATCCAGCCTGTGCTTATAGCCACTTGGCTTTCTTGAAGAAATTACATAACCCTAGGACTGATGAGGAAACCCTTGGCAAAGTTATCCAACTTAGTTCAGTGGTGGACCAATATGCAAAGGCGGTGCAGAAAAGGATTGATAATGATACGAGGCTTGCCACCCAACAACAAGCTCAAGCCATGTTCTTTGAGAAAGCTCAAAAAGCTCAAGCTGAAGTGGAAAGACTATCTTCTCAAATGATCGAGGGAAATGCAGAGTTGAAAGAATGTGATGACAATATTGCTCACTACAAAGATCAAATCAAACTCTTAGAGGAACAAATTGTCAGTTATAGGCGCAAAATCATTGAGGAAGAAACCAAGAGAGCTCGAATTGAGAAAAAGGCTAAAGCTTCGACCCAAGAGCAAATTGATGCACATGGCAGAGAAGGGCTTCAGGCTTTTGGCTCAGCAGAGGTTGTTGGTGAAGAAATTAAGTCCTTGGAGAGTTCGAACCTTGTGGTTGAGAAAGAATTGGCTACCCTCAAGAAGATCTATGCTGATTGTACCAAGAACTTATAATTTCCCTTAGTTTATTTTATTTGTTGTCCTTTCGAACAATTCCTGGATCTTGTAACCTTTGAACAAAGTCCATGTTTTATGGCAATTTACAATTTACCATTTTGTTTCATATGTTTAAGTGTTATTCTGCGCTTATTTTTACTTCGAGTAAAGTAGGTTTATATTTTTTCAAATACTTTCCATTAATACCCAAAGTACGTTTTTCAGGAGTTAATTCCTCAATTTCATATGCGCCATTAGAATAAACTTGAACAATTTTAAATGGTCCTTCCCAATTTGGAGACCATTTGCCTAAGACTCTATCTTTTTTATCCATAGGCAAAATAACTTTCCAAACTAATTCCCCTATGTTAAAGGACTTAGACTTAACCTTTTTGTTATATGCTTTAGCAACTCTTTCTTTTTGTTTTGTTAAAACTTCTAAAGCACTAAACCTTTCTTCATCTAAATCAACTAACTCATCTGACATCATTTGGTAATAATGGTCTAGAGGTATTTCCATTTGTCTTTGTACCCTTGCTGATTGCAAATGTATTTCGACTGGTAATACTGCATCATGACCATAAGTTAGTCGAAATGGGGTAGTGTTAGTTGACTCTTTAGGAGAATTTCTGCAAGCCCATAACACTTGGTCTAAGGTTTTATGTCAATTTCTTGGCTTCTGGGCTATGTGTTTCTTTATCAAATTTATAATGATTTTATTGGCTGCTTCGACTTGACCATTTGCTTGTGCATAATATGGTGTTGAAGTTAACAGTCTAAAGCCAACTTCTTGGGCAAATTCCTGCATCTTTCGTCCAGTAAAAACTGAACCTTGATCAATAGTAATTGTTTCAGGAATTCCAAACCTGTAGATTATGTAATTTTGTATGAAATTAATTACTGCTTCTTGATCAACATTTGGTAAAGGAATTGCTTCTATCCATTTTGTGAAATAATCTATTCCTACTAAGATATAACGTTGATTTTTTGATGAAGCAGGTTTAATTTCACCAATCAGGTCTAGAGCCCAACCCCTAAAGGGCCATGGTTTCACTATCGAGTGCAGTTCACTTGCAGGCACATGTTGAATGCCTGAATGCCTTTGGCATTCTTGACAACCCTTAGCAAATTCTATACAATCTTTCAACATAGAAGGCCAATACAAACCTTGTCGAAACAAGAGCCATTTCATTTTATGTCCTGCTTGATGAGAACCACAGGTACCACTATGAACATCAGAGATTGCTATATATGCTTCTGCTTCATTAAGGCATTTTAACAAAATTCCTTCAGAAGTCTTTTTGAAAAGATCATTCTCAAAAATTATATAGCTTAAAGCCCTATATTTTACCTTTCGATCCACATTTCCTATTGGATTCTTAAGGTAATCTACTATAGGCTTTCTCCAATCATTATCTGACAAGTTGTCAATGGCAAAAATTTGAAAATTTTCTAGGGGATTTCCCATTTCACCATTTATTTGTGGTATAGTATCTGCCCCCACAATTTTTGGTATTGACAATTGTGCAGATATTGGTTCTTGTAAAACCATTTTTTCTTTTATTTCGATTAATTGTGTCAACTTTTCTTTTGACATTTTATATCCTGAAGCAATTTGAGCTAAGTCATTTGCTTCTTGATTTTCTAATCGAGGTACATGTTCAATGTCTACATGATCGAAACAATCTAACAAAGAACTAGCTATAGAAAAATATTTTGTTAAGTAGTCTTTCACACATTTATATTCTTGTGTTAATTGTTTCAATACTAATTCAGAATCACCTCTTATTTTAATGTTCTTTGCCCCCAAGTCTTTTAAAATTTCTAACCCTGTAATTAAAGCTTCATACTCAGCTTCATTATTAGAGCAAAGTCCATTTATTTTGTACTTGAACTTAGTTGGAACTTGAGTAGGAGATATAATCAATATTCCAATTCCTGTTCCACATTTATGTTTGGACCCATCAAAATAAAGAATCCATGGTTGAATATCCACATAATCCTGTGGCATTTCGACCAAAGAATGATCTACTATAAAATCAGCCACAATTTGGCCTTTGACAGCCTTTAAAGGTTTATAAGTCAGTGAATATTCAGTTAATGCTAATGCCCATTTCCCAATTCTACTATGTAATATAGGTTTAGTTAGCATATGTTTAATAACATCAAAGTGGAAATAGACATAAACATCAACAGGCTTTATATAATGCTTAAGTTTTGTACAAGAGAAATACAAACAAAGACAAAGTTTTTCTATGGCAGTATATCTAGTTTCTGCATCATTTAAAACTCTACTAAGGTAATAAACTGCATTTTCTATGCCATTATCATCTTCTTGAGCCAACATGCTTCCTATTGTCTTATCAGACGTGGCTATATACAACTTCATAGCTTTGTTCCTATTAGGAGGCATTAAAACTGGAGGCTTTATTAAATATTCCTTAATGTCATCAAAAGCCTTTTGATGTTCTTCCTTCCATTTGAATGGATCATCTTTCTTGAGTCGAAGTAGTGGTGAGAAAGCTTGAGCTTTTCCACTTAGGTTCGAAATGAATCTTCTCAAGAAATTGATTTTTCCCAGCAAAGATTGAAGTTGTTGTTTGGTCGAAGGAGGCTTTGTCTCTAAGATAGCCTTTGTCTTATTCTGGTTTATTTCAATGCCTTTTTTATGCACCACAAAACCAAGGAAATCTCCTGCATGTACACAAAAAGCACATTTTAATGGATTCATTTTTAATCCATGTTTCCTCATTCTTTCAAAAGATTGCCTAAGATATAGCAAATGGCTATCTTCAGAAGAGGATTTGATGATGATATCATCAATGTAAACTTGCATGAATGTATCTATAAAATCATGAAACATGGAATTCATTGCCCTTTGATAAGTGGCACCAGCATTTTTTAAGCCAAAGGGCATAACAACCCATTCATAAGTGCCTAAAGCACCAGGCACCTAAATGCTGTTTTAGATACATCTTCCTCAGCAATAAATATTTGGTTATAACCAGAGTAACCATCTAACATGCTCAAGAACTCGAAGCCTGCTGCTGAATCTACTAACATTTCTGCCACAGGCATGGCATACTCATCTTTAGGTGTAGCATTATTTAAGTCTCTAAAATCTATACATACCCTAAGTGTACCATTCTTTTTAATGACAGGAACTATATTTGCTAACCATTCTACATACCTAGCAGCTTTGATGAATTTACTCTTCAGCAGCCTTTCGATCTCTTCTTTGATTTTGGACATGATCTCTGGTGCAAACCTTCTTGGCAATTGTTTCACTGGTTTTTTACCTGCCTTGATTGGTAGCTTGAGTTCGACCATTTCTCTACTGAGTCCAGGCATTTTATTATAATCCCAAGCAAAACAATCACTAAATTCCTTGAGAAGTAGTACCAATTTTCCTTTTAAATCAGGACTGATATTGGCACTAATGTAAGTTGGCCTCTTTACTGAGCCATCTCCAATGTCAATTTCCTCCAAAGGATCTTGAGCCTGCATCTTAGGAGTTTCATTAAGTGGATCTCTTTCGAACCCTAAAGGTTCTTCATCATAGATGCAGTCGAGCCTTTGTGTCTGTGGCACAGAAGTACCATTACTTTCGACCTTGGCTTTTGTAGCCATATTTTGATGAACTTCAGCTTCCAAAGTCGTGTTTAACTTAGTTTCGGCCATATAAGCCGTAATCCTAGCCCATGCACTGGACTCAGTCATCATAATCTTCATAAACATTCCACCCAGATGGTGGTACAACTCCATCTTCTGAGGACACAGCATCTATTTCCTCTCTTTCCCAGATAAAGCCTTGGGTTGGGTGGAGCTTCACAGAATGAATCACATTATCTGAGTGTGTGAAAGCATTCTCTCTATCATAACATGGCGCAATATTCGCCAAATTTTTGTCAAAGGTTTGTTGATTTATCGTATCAACCTCTGACATATAGAAACTCTGATCAGCCTCTATATTTTCTACGCAGCCATCCTCCCTCCAAAGCATCAGCTTCTGGTGAAGGGTCGAAGGAACAGCTCCTACTCCATGAATCCACTCTCGCCCCAACAGTAAGTTGAAGTTTGCTTTGGATTCAACCACTAGGAATAGGGTTGGTCGAACTATGCTGCCCACAGCAACATCCACTTGAATTGCCCCCCTTGAATGTCCTGTTTTGCCTTCATAATTTGACAAAACAATGTTATGGGCTGACAAATCACAGTCATATTTGCCAATCTTGGGTAACATAGATAGAGGTATTAGATTCACAGCAGCTCCTCCATCTATCAGCACCTTGTTAATTCCAACTCCTTCAACTTTTGCCCTTATGAAGAGTGGTTTGAGGTGGTTTTTCATGCCTAAGTCTGGCCTTTCGAATGTAGCCTGTTGCTCTTCGATACAGCCATTGTTCATGACATAATAGCATATTGGCTTAGGGTCAGCCATTTCTAACTGGTCGAAATCAGTTTCGAGCTCAGTTACTTCTGATTGAACATCATATTCTGATGGTAATATGGAAACCACACATATTACATCAAAATCTGGCTCAGAGTCCAGCAGATCATCATCTTCCATCTTGTTTTCTTCTATAGGAAGAAGGATCCTTTCTTTTGCTGGCCTTCTAGCCACTTCTTTATATTGGCCTGTTTGAAGATTAGTTGCAGCCAATTTCTTTTGACGTTGGAATCTACGCCATTGAGTCCTTGTCATTGGATGTTTACCCTTGTAATTGTTCCTATAAGAGTATTTGTTGACATCCTCTGAATAGCTCGGTTTGGTGCCACTTGAGCCACCAACTTCCATTGCACCCTTGTTGAACTTTATGGTTCCTTGGTGCATCCAGCGTTCTATAGGAATCGAACCAGAAGGAAGGAAAGTGGGCCTTCGATCTGTCTGGACCATATTATTTGGTCGAGTTAGAATGCCCTTTCCTTTTTCACGAGGCGGTTTTGGGTTTGTCCCCTGCCTATTTGCAACTGGTTGGAACTTCATGAGGCCTGCATTAGCCTCCTTATCACAAACAGCACTGCAACGAGCACAAAGCATCACCCCTTTGTTCTCTAACTTGCATCTGTTTAGAAAGTCAATCAAATCCTCTTCAGCACGAGGATATACTACTTTCATTTTTTCGAAGTATTCCTCTTCAGGGATTTTTTCCACTCGCACCTCTGTAACCTCCATGGCTTCGACCATCATAATAGCTTGTGGTTCAGCATAGAGGGTATCAGCATTCTGTGAAGGTTCTGGATCTGCCTTTACAGCTTTGGGTTTTTCACCAAATTTAAGTCTTCCTTCGTTCAAAGCCTTTTGAACCAAGTCCCTAAAAAGCACACATTGTGAGGTTCTATGTCCAAGAAAATTATGATACTTGCAATAACCTCTTTTCTTTCTCATATCTAGTGGTGGTATTTTAACACCTTTTGGAACCACTATTTGGCCATCAGTAACCAACAAATCAAAGATTTCATCACATTTTGTTATATCAAAAGTATAGGTCTTTGAAACATATTTATCATTTTTTGGTTCAACAGGGTTTTTTCCATTTGAAGGTTTCAAGAGTTTGCAAGTATAAGGGGGACCAGGTTTTAATTCTGCTAGGTCTATTTCCCCTTGTTCAACATCTTCATAAGAGACATCATATTCTTGGTCGCTATCATGTGTTTCTACATAAGCAACTTTTTCTTTTTTATGATATTTTGAATTTCTAGCCTTTTCTGCTCTCAAGCGTTCGACCTGTCGAACCCTATCAGCCAATTGGGCCATATCCCTCAGATGCTGAGTTTCTAACTTCTTTCTGATCGAATAATCTAGGCCACCAGCAGCCATTTCGACCAATTCATGTTCAGGCACTTGAGTAAAACACCTAGCCTTAAGTAAACGAAATCTATTCAAATAATCATCTATAGACTCAGGAGTTTTGCGCCTAACACTTGCTAATTCTTTGAGACTTATCTTAGACTGTCCCATGTAGAATTGCTCATGGAAAACTCTCTCTAATTGATTCCAATTGAAAATTGAATGTGGAGGGAGAGTAGTAAACCATGTAAAAGCATTTTTTGTTAGAGAATTTGGAAAATACTTCATTCTCAAATTTTCATTATTTGCTAGATCTCCTGCCTCAGTTAAATATCTTGCTATGTGTTCAACAGTAGACTCACTAGTATCACCAGCAAATTTAGTAAATTTTGGGATTTTCCAACCCCTTGGTAATTCTGTTTGAAGCACATATTCTGATAAGGCAGAAACAAAATGAGGCATATGCATGCCTATGTTTAAACCATTTTGTGCCAGGATGGTTTCAACCAAATTGGCTATGTTATTTTGCCCAGCAAAATTATTATTCTGGACATTTCTAACTACGTCATCAGCATTTTGGTTCCTATTTACCAACACAATTCCAGGATTTTGTTCGACCTGGGGCAAAACCTGTTGCTGTGCCTGAATTTGCATCTGCGGCTCGACCACTGGCACTGGTTGTTGGATTTGGTTTATGGGGTTTACTACATTATTTAGGGCAGGCATAATGGCATTATTTGGTGCTTGTGCAATTTGCAAAGGCACCACATTCTGAATTTGGGGAACTTGTTGATTAGGGGCTTGAGGAGCCCCAAAGAAATCAGCAATTCTTCCCATTTGATTTGCCAACACTTGATAACTTTGATTTGTATTTTGAATTAATGGATTAAATACTGTACCAATTTGTTGTGTTAACATATTTACCATGTCATGATTACTCTCATCCATTTGTTGCCTTAAAGCATTCAAGGCATTGTTGGTTAACGAGGGATTGCCATTTCGAGTAGCAGAACCAGAAACTATCTGATTATTAGGCACAAATACGCCGGGTGCTGACTTTGTGAACAATGATGCACTTGTTTGCAAACCCTGCATCATACTGGTAGGCATACCATATGGGTAGTTCCTACTTGTGCCCTGACCCACATATTGGGAAAAGGGTAATGAGAAAGTAGAGGAACTAGCGCCACCCCCATTAACATTTGTCCTATTTGGAGAGAAATTTCCCTCCATAGCATGGGAAAGAGTCAAGATAGGCTCTGTAGTGGTCGAAGGTACCACTGTAGACGTTGGCATTGTCATTGTGGCACTTACCACAGAAGATATTGGGGCGGAAACTGTTGCCCCACTAGCGTTGGGCACAATCTCACTGTTTACAGGAGAGATTATGGCCTCAGAAACGCTCGAAGCGGTTGATGCATTCGAACCGTTATTATTATTGTTTCCGTTTGGATTTTCCATGTTTTGTCTTAGGTTACTTCTGGGTGGTGGTCTAACCATTTCAGGGAGTAATTTCCCGTTCCTCAAAAGCATACACTACACACAAACTTTTGGAAACAATTCACAAAATGCAGAACAAATTAACTACACAAACTTTGAAGAAATTTAAACGTAAAGCACACAGTCCCACTGGGCGTGCCAATTTGTTTACTGTGAAATTTGGTAAACAACGCTAGTTTGATTATTACAAGAGAGACCAACTAGTAAATCTCGGGACATAGTGCTTTTGTTTATATTTTCAAAGCAAATGATATTCATTATTGTTCTTATGTTGATAAAGTGTTGTTTTTATGTTTTAATAACTTGAAATGCAAGAAAGAATGTTTATTCAATTGAATAAACAGAAGGAAAGAAAGAGTCGAAAGTAAAAGATAATTGGATTGGAATGAGATTAAAAACTGTAAATTGCATTCAAATGTAAATGATTACAGAATAAAAATGGTTCACACAACATACATTTTCCTTCGAGCACTCGTTTCTCGCTTTGACATAGGTACTTAGAGTTTTTCTGACGATTTTGTATAATGATTGTGACCCCTTTTTCGATCACATAACTAGGCTATTTATAGACACTAATTCCTAACTGCTAATAACGCCTAAACACTACAGAGAGGACGCGTGTCCTTGACACGTATTTGAATTTGAATCCCTTCTTATCTTCTGAGTTAGCCGTTGTATCCATCGAAGTCGAAGTAACAATGTTTTTCTTGAATATTTCGCTAAGTCCATGAGTTAACCTTGCACTGCTGGGTACTTCGACCCTACTGAAACTTCGACCAAATCGAAAGGATCCTGAAAGAAGAAGAATACGCATTTTAATGAAATGTTCAATGATAGAACATTTATTGTACGTTCATGCATGATTGATCATTAAATTCAATGGTTCTGAAAACCAAACATATTTAATGACTATTAAAATAATTTAAGCATAATTATTCTATTCATGCACTTAGAACATATTTTTGCTTAGTGAAAATATGGGCTAACAGGTCCTAGTTGGTTAGTAGCACCATCATTGCCTAACTGAGGTAACCATTGCAATTTGCCTTTTGGTACCAATACCTTTCTAGCATGACATTTTGCAATGGTATGACCCTTGTCACAACAATAATGACAAACGATATGAGGATTACTTTTCTTAGGATCCTTTTCAACAAATTTATACTTTTTATTTCTAGGTTTCAAAGATTTGTTGAATTTAGATGGATCAATCGCAAAAGTAATCTCCGGCTTGGATGGTTCTTTTAGCTTATCTTGTAACTTTCGTAAGTCTCTACGTAAGTAAAAGCATCCATCACATCCGGTCCTATCGTTACCATAACTATCAAAAGTCACAAGAGGCTTTTGAATCAAAGACTCTTTGAGGGCTTTCAACTCAAGCTCCGTTTCCGAAACTTTTGCCTCAAGGTATTTATTAACTTCCATTAAACCTTTTAATCGTTGAAAAGCCTCTTTAGTCTCTTTGTGTAACTTTTCAAAAGCAACTTGCAACTCATGATATTCTAAAAGTGTATATGAGCTAGAGGGATTTTGATTTACCTTTTTAGGAGCAAGTTTCTTGCGATCATGGGAAGTTAGGCACATATTAGCCAATGCATCTTCACCACTTGAGCTAGAGCTTGATGATGAAGAGGAAGATGAGCTCCCGCTCTCCCATGCAACATAAGCTTTCTTTCCTTTGTCCTTGCTTCCCTTTTTGAATGAAGGTGACTCCTTCTCTTTTCTCTTGAGCTTAGGGCAATCCGGCTTGAAATGGCCAACTTTGCCACATTCATAGCATGCCCCTTTCTTGGAGTGCCTATCATCTTCATTCTTCCGGCGGTAACCACTATCTTTCCGAAACTTCTTAAGATTCTCATCGGAATGTCTTATCCCATTCTTTCTCACATACCTATTGTAGCGTCTCACGAAGAGTCCCATTTCCTCATCATCGGAATCGTCTTCGCTTGAGCTACTTTCAACATGCTCAACCTTTTTGGACTTTGACTTTGAGGCTTTCAGAGCAATTGACCTCTTGTCCTTTTCTTTTTCTTTTTCATGGTGTTTTTCCTTTTTCTCACATTTTTCGTGCTTTTCCAACAAACTAAGCACTTGTTCATGTTCCGTTAGCTTACCAAACAAAGTCGTGAGGCTCAAGGTAGTAAGATTATTCGCCTCTTTGATCGCGGTGACCTTAGGTTGCCATGACCTATTAAGACACCTCAAAATTTTGTTAGTAGCATCTTGATTAGTGATTGGTTTGCCTAAGCCATGTAACTTGTTTGTGATTTTAACAAATCGTTGTTGCATATCCGCGATGGTTTCACCATCTTGCATATGAAACAACTCAAATTCTTGGGTTAAAGTATTTATTTTCAAAATTTTGACCTCATTAGTTCCCTCAAAGTGAGTAACTAATGTATCCCACATTTCCTTAGCCGTAGAACAATGCGACACATGATAAAATTGTTCAATCCCAAGGGATGAAATAAGTATGTTTTGTGCCTTTGCATCGTAATTGACCTTTTTCTTTTCATCATCCGTCCATTGTGCCATAGGCTTAATAGTGACAATGCCATTAGGATCGGTGATTGTCGGAACAAACGGACTGGTCTCAATAGCATTCCACACTTCACCATCAAAAGAATTGATGTGAATCCGCATACTACTTTTCCAATAGTCAAAATGATCTCCATTGAATATAGGAGCCCTATTATACGCCCCTTTCAGTGCGAAAGCCATGTTTTCTAATAATTGGCACAATCCTCCGAATTTTGTAAACAAAATTGAACCAGGCTCTGATACCACTTGTTAGACTACTAGGCTTATCACTTAAAAGGGGGGGGGGGGGGGGGGGGCGTTGAATAAGTGGTCCTTGAAACAATGGGGTTTTTAAAAAAAATGTTTCAAATTAATCAAGCGAGCGGAAGAGCCACCGAATCGGTAGTCTACGCACCGATTGACCAAAAGAAAAGTAGTATTAAGCCTTGAACGAATTTGTGAAAAGTTACGAAAATGTTTGTGTTCAAAATTATTTGAATGTAAACAATATAACTTCAGTCCCAAGAAAGTTACAAATCAATATTCAAATCAATCACAATCAAGCAAGAACCAATTGAATTTTTGTGAACCAATACGAACAACAAAAATTCAATCGATTAACGAATTAACGAAATTAATGAAATTAAAAGAGAGAGAGATAAAGAGAGACACACTATGTGATTAGGGAGTTCCCCGGATTGCGCGTCGTCCACGCGTTTATCCGAGTACGTCTCCCCCCAAATAACCAAACGGGTTATTTGAGAGTTTATAGATCAAAAACTTGATGAACAAAAAGTGCACAGTTTACAATTGAAATCTATAATCCTATAGCAAGACAAAATGTAAACTAATGTGAATAACCTCGACACCCAACGGAACTTCGCCCTCTGATTCCAACGATTCACCTTGTGCCGAACCGCACCCAATCGTCCAGCTGAGTCCTTCGTTCCTTGTTGTCGAATCCTTCAAGACACGCACGATCTTGAATCCGTGAGAGAAACCAAAACCTTCAACGCAATTCAACTCGATCACGATTCTGATTCACCGCGAACCGTATCGAACGTTATCACACAAATCTGCAGTTTCTATTGAATTGATCCCATACTCAAATCCAATTTTGATTGCAAACTTGATGAAGATGATGAACTTGTGTTGAATGAAACCTTTGATCCAAATTTTCACTCAATTTGAACTCCAAAGCGTTTTCTGATCTTTCACAATGATTTCTCTCCCTTTACAATGACACAACACATTGCTATTTAAAGAGAGAATAGAATTGAGCAAATTTGGGCAAAATTTTACAGACATGTATCGATACAACTGATGATTTGTATCGATACAAAACCTTTGACCAGCGTTTAAAAATGAAAGATTTGTCCTATGTATCGATACAAACACGGGTGTGTATCGATACATACATCAGTTTCTTGAAATCTTGACTGATATGCATCAAATCATGCAAGCATGATTCGATACATCATGATGTTTCTGGATTTCTGAGGGACATAGGTGTGTATCGATACATGCAAGCATGATTCGATACACAGGTAACTTTCTGCCTCTGAGAAACCACTTTTGTATCGATACAAGTGGTATATGTATCGATACAAATTGCACAAAATCAGTCTGAAGTAATTTCAGGACATTTGTATCGATACACATGTTTATGTATCGATACATAATACCTAAAAACAATTTTTCAAAGTGTTAAAAATAGTTTTTCGCTGTCAAGTCATTTGTAATGTTTGCCAAAATATGTTCTACTCTATTTTCATGTGTTTTGACAATTATTAAAACATGAGGATGAACTGGTGCACTTACAATGTCTAGGGTGACATACATTATGTGTTTGCATTAGTTTGCATTAGGAAATTGTGCACTCTAATTGTTATTTGATAATTGTGATTGTGTTCCATTATAATTGTGAATGGTTGAATAATGTGATACTTATAATTGAACATATTATGAGATGTGTAATATTGATTGATAATTGATGATGATGTGTATACTTGTCAATTGATTGAGAATGTGGTATTATTATGATGCATTAGATTTTATGATTATGAAATATGAATGATATGAGATTGATATTTATTTATGGAATGAGTTGTTAGACATGACCATGCTATGTCCTAAGTATTAAGTTTGTGCTTGTACTTAGTTTCTTTTATGGTTATATTATCTAACCCTCTGTTTTGTGTATGTGCTGGATTTGGGTTCCAGATCTTCAGGTTATGTTTGTGATCGAGTTGTCAGTGAAGCTCCGCTCTGATGTGACACGGGGATGGGATTATTTCTTTAATGTATTATTTAGAGTCTTGCTTTTATTTCCAATGTGTTTAAATATGTATTTTCTTATAAACTTATTTGTACAATAATCGTTTACTAATTAAGTTATTGGTAAGCTTTTATGTGTACGATGTAATACTCGAACCAAGTCTTTCATGAATTAAGCTTTATTCTCGTTGCGCATTTTTGCATAGTATTTTTTATTAAATACGGGTTTGGGTGTTACAATTTGGTATCAGAGCTCCGGTTGTCCTCGGACATAGTGAGCTTGTGTGTCGTGTGTCAATCAGAGCAAGTCTGTGCAATCAGGCTAAGTGAGCATAGTGTCAGTTGTGTTTGTGTATCAGTTGTGTCCTCTTTTGACGTAATTTTATAGTTACACTTGCACATTAGTCACTATTAACCCCTTTGCGGATGTATGATGAGTTTATTGAATCTTGTTTTATTGCTTATTGGCATGTGTTCTACTTGATCCTTAAAACTTTTGCTTTAATTGGTGTTGACTTATGAATCTATTGTTTCATAAATGTTGATAAGTTGTGATGTGTTTATTTTATGAATATACTTGGTTATTGTTCATTCATGAGCTATGAGTAATATGAATTGAATTATGTTATTCATTCTTTTGGTGAGTATTTGATGAGATTGATAATTATCTTAGTTGAAAGTTATCGATTCATGTAATGAGCATGTATTCTTTGATGTTGATTCATGATGAATGTTATTCTTTTATGATTATAATAGTTGTATGTGCTTAAAGCTATAATCTTTGTGTAGTTTTGATATGATTTTATTTATCTATGATTTCGTGATAAATGAGTGATTATAACATGATATAATTGTGCATAAATGACGATGAATATGTATTCATGATTGTTGTTTTTATTTCAAGATAATGACTTAAATGATGGTATGTATGTATGTATGTATGTATCCGTGGAATTACTTGAGAATTTATGAATATGAATGAAATAGTGAAATTACTTGAATGTTTTAGCATGACGATTATTGGTGAATATTCATGAAAAGATTGTGATCTATTGAGATGAACATGTATTGGTGAATTCTATGTATTTGAATAACTTATTGATTATGTGTGGGGTTGATTTCATGAATTTTATTGTTAGTTCCCCGTTATTATGTTATTTTACTTGATTCTTGGAACTTGTGTTTTAATTTGGCAATAATTATAGCATCTATAATTTTTACTTCATGTTTGAAAGTTAATTCACGATTATTATTATGCGTCTATGTTAGCTTATAACTTCATATGTCTAATTAGTACATGATGTGATTATATCCTTGTTGATTGGTGATAAATGATATTTTATTCTAGTTGCTTGAATATGAGGCTATTCGTTTTTCTTGTATGTTATCGTGAGTAGATTAAATACAAAGATAGTAAGGGTTTTGATATTTGAACTTGTATAGGGTAATGAAATTTATTTTTATACAACGTAGATTCAAATACTACTTGAGTATGTTTTATAGTTTAATTAAACTATTATAGTGGAGTTATGTGTATTCTTGAACATGCTCTTATGTGTATTATTGTGCATAATGCTTTATGACATATGATGATTCTAAAACTAGTAGCTATTCCTTATGATGTGAATGATGTTGAAAATCTATATTATTTTCTTTTGAGTGAATGAAACTAGTTTTTCGTGAAAATGGAAATAGTAGAATATTAATGAATTCTAGGATATGTTTGACGTATGTTTTGCCTTATATGATTAAGCTAGATTATTTCTCTTGCATGAATATACTTAAGTGAGTATGATTTGTCGAGTTTTGAAATTTGTTGCTATGGAACATTTATCGTTTCTTATTTTGATGTGATTGTAATTTTCTAAAATTTGAAGAAGACATGTATGTTCCTTAAATGCTTTCATGATTTTGTGTAGATGATTGAGTGTCGAGTTAAGTTAATTATTTATCTTGTATGATATGCTTATGTGAAATGTTGTGTCATGCTCTTGTGCAATGTAGAATAAACACTTGTGCATTTGAATTTGTCTTACAATATTTATTGTTAATCATTGTTGAAGTATTTTGAAATTATTTAAGTGATAAGTATGTTTAGCATGACTTGTGTTTGATTGATAATAATATGCACTATATTCGTAAATTGTTGCAATGTCTTTTAAGGAGTTGTTAATTGTATCATTCTTTCTTTTGAGAAATTTTGAGAATGAATGAATTCAATGTGATGCGAAATTTGATGATCTTATTTGATTAGGTTGATTACCATGCTAAGTTAATTGTTTCCTTGCATGATTTATGTATATATATGTGAATCATTGAGTTACTTAGAATTCGATGTTATGAGATGTTTGTTCTTTTACCATGACCCAACTCTTAGATTGATGATTTAAGAATGAGAAATTTCATGTTGGTATTTATTTGTGTCCTTGTGTAGTTTATGCATATGTTGGTAAGGTGTTATTTTTCTTCGATCATTGAAATTTTAGATGAATACAACATGATAGATTAATTGTAGATTATTTGAATATCTTTTACCATGATTCCTATGTGAGTAACTATATGAATTGTGCATTGTGAATGAATCTTTCAAATGTGCTATTTTCATAAATATTTTCATGACTTTATGGATTTGTCAAATCGTGAATTCCTCTTTTGATGAATTTTGAAATATATGAATCTATGTGTGTATGATCTATGTCTCCATAATTGTTTCTCTTATTAGTCATTACATGATTTTAAATGTGATGTTTTGGTGAAAGTGTTCTTGTTTGGTAAGAATGGTTGAATTCTTAAGATTTATTGTTGTGGAATATCTATCTTTCTTGTTTAAGTGGATTCTTGACTTTTGAGTTTAGAGGCAATGTATGCTAATTAAATGTTTATGCGAGACGATATGATATGCTTTTGTATGCTCATGTGTAAATGTTTTACATATTTATTCAGTTATGCTACCTCAATATTATGTTTACTTATTGATAAATGCTTATGTGTTTCGTGCTTAAGAAAACACTATCGTAGCTTGGTAAGGATGGTTTGAACCACCATCATGATCGTTGTCCATTATCAACAAATTAAGGAACTGGCCGTCCTTGATCTCTTGTTAATAGATAGCCATGATTGTGTTGATTGGATGATATTAATCTTGTCAAACTTTGGTAGTGTCTAGAGTTTGCTATGAGATGAAAAATGATTTTTATAGAATGTATTGACCGTGTTTTGTGAACTTGAAATTTTGCGATGAATGTGTATATGTGATGATTATAAATGATTTTATGAGATTGAGTTATTTGGTACTCCATGATATGTTTAGGGTTATGCTAATTTCGTAATTTTGTATGACTTTATTATGTGCGCATAAATGGCATGTGAGTTTGTATTTTGTGGAGTTAATCTTAGTTTTAAATTATGTTGGAGCCATAACTTAAAGTGTGAGGCATGTTATCTTGTTGATTGAAATATCATATCATTTTGTGTATATAATTTGTAATAGTATGAGGTAATGCCATGATCAGGTCTTGTCCATTTTGGTATTATATGCAATTGGTGATGAATATTACATTTATTTGGTATGGTTATAACCGTTGATTATTATAGACTGATCTATGAATCTTGAACTTGTTAGTTGTAACTTTTGCGTGAAATTTTCGAGGACGAAAATTCTTTAAGGGGGGTAGAGTTGTAACACCCCAAATCTTATATTTTATTATATTTGATTAAATGATGTTATTTAATTAATTGTGTATGTTAATTGATATGTTTTATATGTATTAATTAATTGTTGCATTTATGTTTGTTGATGATGGACTTTTATGAGTATTGGGCTTAATTAGAATGAATAAGAGTTTATGGTAGAATTAAGGGTAATATGGTAATCTAGTGAGTTAGTGGATTGTGTAGAGATAAGAGTGGCACTTTGGTTATTATCTTAAAGGGATAGAGTGTCTTGGAGAGAAAGTTGTGGCAATGGTGTAAATAGTACAAGAATTTGTGGTAATAGTAAAGTTGAGATTATGAGTGGAATTAGTAGTGGAATTAAGGGTAGTATGGGGATTTTACTATAACCTAAGTTGGGGTTATATATAGGAGGTTTTTGTGAAGAGTAGTGGTGTGATTTTATTATCATAAAAATGAGAGAAAGAGAAGTTAAGAGAAAGAGAAAGTTGAGAGAGTAGAGAAAGAGATGAAGGAGAAGATCAAATAAAGAATAAGCCATGGTAGATTAAAGGAAATCAAGTGGTGGAGTAGAGATTCCAACCTTATTAAGGTAAGAGGCTTAGATAATATAACTTTGAGATGATCAAAGAGGGGGAATATGTCTATTCTCCATACCCAAACCCTCTCATCTCTTTTGGTGGGAAATGGGAATCAAGGGAATGTGTTAATGAATTTATATGTTGTTGTTTGATGTTAACATGTTGTTATATGATTTATTCCATATTCCTATGATCAATTTCGTGATTTATGAATGATTTGTTGTTGTTGATATTTGAAAATGGATTTTGAATAAAATAAGGAAAAATCTCTACTTTTTACTTGAAATGATGTTTGATGATGTTAAAACTTGTGCTTCTAAGTCTATACATGATATGTATGCTTAAATGTGATAGCTTTAAGAGTTTATAACATGAAATTCGTGATTTCTATGTGATTCTATGTGAAACCCGTGAGCAGAGCATGAATTTCTGGATTTGGTTGCCCAGCGACCATTCCGTGGCTTCAAGCCAGGATTCATGTGTTCTTCAGTGAACCCAGAATTTTGAGTTGGTCGCCCAGCGACCAGTCGTCGCCAGGCTTCGCCCTGAGCGACAACCTCTCTGCCTTTCGTCGCTTGTTGATTCGCTAGCTGTCGCCCAGCGACCAAGACCTGATTTTGAGAGATTTCTTCATGTTGTATAATGAGAATGAGTTTATAATGTAAGACCCGTAGTTCCCCTGTACCTTTTGCGTGAATAAAATAAGTAATGACTAAGAATGTTAGGGTTTTCGTTAAGTGGTTTTGTGAGTATTGTCGCCATAACGACTGTTTGCTGAAATGGAGCCTGTTTTGTGCTCGTGCGCTGGAAAGGCACAGACTTTTGGGTTGTAGTCTTCTTTTAAGTATGAGGAGATTTCTGTGAAGCCAGAAATCCGAGTTTTGGGTTATTCTCGTCTTTGGAAAAACGAGTAAGATTTTACCCGCTGTTGTGAAATTTTACTGGTTCTGAATTCAGTAGGATTTCGGTTGGAAGTTTTATATATCTGCACGAGTTAGCATATGTTCTGAGATTATTTTTCCAAGGTGTGGAAGAAAATTACAGTCGCGGAAAAAGATTCGGCGATAAGTTTTGGAAATGTTTAACGATAGACGTTCTATCCGTAGGTTTTCTGTTTTTGTGAGTTTCGTTCGTCGCGATGCGCGAGAACTGAACGTGCGTTTGTTGTAAGATGTTGTGGAAAATATCTTGTGAGGATAGACTTGGATTGATCCAATGGCTAGGATGTGATCTTAGAACTTTATCCTATTTGATCCAATGGCCACAATGCCTTATGACCATTATTTAGTAGACTTTTGGAAGTCACTTCGTGGACTTAGAGAAATCACAAACTTCACTCCATTCTTTCTCTCCTTGGCCGTGAGTTTTTCTTTGGTCCTTCCACCATTGAAATTTTGCAATTCTTCACCAAAAGCTTGGATTTTTGGCTTGTTGGATCATAGAGATTGAAAGGAATTCATCTCCACTTGAGGTAGTAAACCTTCTCCTTTCTTTGTTGGTTTAAAACATCTTATGTTAGGGTTTTATGATTATGATTCTTGAGAGAAATTTGTGAGAGGTTGCTCATAAATTGTTCTTGTTCCATGAAAGTTATTCATGAGTGTTAGACTAGTATGTTTAAGCTTAGTTGTGAAGAATTCCATGGATGGATGAACATATATGAAAATTTCTTGTTAGGGTTTTGATGAAAAATTTCTCTTGATCATGAACATGAACTTTTAGTTAGTGATTTGTGAAATTGATGTTGTTTCAAGACTTTTAGAGAAATGGATGTGTGAAAAATAGTTTTGTTTTGAAAAACAAGAAATTTGTTCTTGAGAGTTCAAGAGAAAACTTTTATGAATTTTAGTTTGTGTTTTGAAAAGTATTTGTTGTTCAAATAAATGATTTTGGGAACTAAGTGATCAATGCCATGGTTGTGCAATGAAAAATGTTTGAACTACCTTTGTTTTTGGATTCTGGCCGAAATGGACAGGGGTATTTTCGTCCCTTTAAAATTTTTTTGTGTCCTAGAAAGTTAACAATTTGATCCGTCTTTTCGAGACGAAGATTTCGGTGTATGGCTCGTCTCGATCAGATAAAGAATGAACCAGTTATGGCCATTTTATTTGAAAGGAAAAACTTGTAACTTGTGGCGCAAGTAAACTTTTATTTTTGTGAAAATTTTCAAAGAGTTTTTGGGTTGTTTTCAAATGGTTTTAGTATGTGAAAATTGATTGCCTTGGAGTTAGGAATCAAAGTGTTTCTTAGTTTGTTTTGAAACGAAAATATTTTCGCGTGGCGAGAAATAGTGCAATTAACTTTGGGAATTTTTGATCAATATGGGGAAGTCTCGAAATCACTATCTGAGAGTGTTAGAAAGTACCTTAAACCCCTCTAGATTTTAGAGAACAAGTTTCGTTTCGATA
Organism: Trifolium repens; assembly: GCA_030408175.1. Taxonomy (NCBI): domain Eukaryota; kingdom Viridiplantae; phylum Streptophyta; class Magnoliopsida; order Fabales; family Fabaceae; genus Trifolium; species Trifolium repens. The sequence continues at coordinate 13,944,863 of CP125846.1, forward strand.
GGATACGTTGGGAGTATTTCATTGATTGTACGCTGCTTATATTTTAGGAAGCGCGTTATGTTGTTTGGACGAGTTTTAGTAAACGGAAGCTTGCCGAGGTAAGGGCTCCACTTTATTTCTGTCTTTAAATGGTTACGACATGTTTGGATTTATTGTGTGTTTGGCATGTATGTGTTATGTATTCTCGTGATGAGAAAGTGTTTACAATACGTGCGTTGTTTTACATATGATTGGAGATGTATGTATGAACATGTGGGTGAATACATATGATTGGAAATGTATGTATGTTTGTTGTGGTTTGTTACATATGATTGGATATGTATATATGTTGTTGGGATGGTTTTCATATGCTAGGGAGGTATGTATTTGTTGCATTAGTATACATGGGGAATCGTATGCTCATGCATTGTTAGTGCGTAGTGGCGGGAGTGGACTACGAGGTGTGGTTGCGGGAGTGGACCCACCTGATTCTTATAGGGTTGTGTTGAGTTCAATACATGGTTGCGGGAGTGGACCATGGGGTGTGATTGCGGGAGTGGATCCACCTTAATCCTTTGTGATTTTGTTGAGTTCGATACATGGTTGCGGGAGTGGACCATGGGGTGTGATTGCGGGAGTGGATCCACCTTAACCTTGTGATTTCGTTGGTGTTTTAGTAGGGGTTGGACCTACAGTTCCGGAACTCATGCATTGTGGTAGCTAGGGTTAGTACCACGCATTGTGGCTGGTAGCATCTGTGTGGCTATTTTCACCTGGTGATAGCGTCTGTGTGGCATCACCTGCCCTCGTGGCTTTAGTGGGTTGGACCTACGATTCCGGAATTCATGCATGTGGCGAACCAGTGATTGGTTGTCACGCTCATTGTAGAAGTCTGCATTAAGCTTTGTGTGCATTATTTATATAAGCCGTTGGTGGGAATTACTTTGTGTTTAAAGAGCTTTCTCTGTTGGTATTTGTGGAAATTTGTTATGTGTACATCTTTCGCACCGGTTATATATATACATACTTTTATTTTGTGGTGACCCTTTCTTTCATTTGCGGGCTCATCCCACCCAGATGATGGGTTAGGTCGTGGTGACGACGGTGGCTGTTCCAGGCCCCAGTGAGTTGTTGGAGCTTTAGCTTAGTTAGACTATGCGCCGGTGTGGGTTGTACACCGTGCTTTTTGGGTTTAGGCATAGGATTCTAACTTGTTTTGTTGTAAGTATTTGAATACTTAGACTTGGATTGTAATTATTCAGGAATACACTTTGCTTGTCGAAGCACCTTATGGTAATGAGTTCTTTTGTATATTTGAATGCCGGCTCATTTAAAATCTTTTATGCGTAACTCTGATGTGTACAAAAAAAAAATTTAATGCCTTTTCTGGCCTTTGAAAAACGGGTTGTTACAATTGGTATCAGAGTCCGGCTTTAAATCTTCAAAGGGAAAGTGTGCACTTGAGTCGTTAGTCCAGAGTCGGTTAGAACATAGCTAGAGTTGTGTTAGTTCTAGCGGTTGTTTTGTTGTGTTATGGGTTATGTGGTAGGTTTTTTTGTGTTTAGCATGGGATATGCCTAGACACTGGTTTGTGTCTTACTGAGGTAATGCAGGGAGTGAGGCTTCAGTAAGTGGAATTGTGAAACCCCCAAGCCTTGGTCGAATTTAGTCGACAAGTGTCTCTAAATTCCTTAGATGCGGCAGTCCGAAGATGACGGACTTGAGCGAACAAGAACTACAAGTGATTCTTGAAAGTAAAATAATGGATGAGTAAGACGAGTCGATTGGTAGGTGAATTGCAGTGACCTTATAAGGACGAGTTTAGAGATAGCTATCCATAAGAAACGATGAGTGACTAGATGTAGGAATAGGATTGGCCAGAACTTGAGGAATTAATTATTTGGAGCGTTTGATTACGACACGTACATTAGTTGACACCGTAAGGGAAGTTAGAGATGAATAAATCCAGTTAGTGTATGGATGTGTCAGGTTGGGTAGCGTGAACGTATGTGTGAAGTTGTTTATTCGTATTGGAGAATACTATAGCTTTAGATGGTTATGAAGATTTGAGATTGGTCGAACGGAGAAGGGTATGCTTGTGGTGATTCAAAATTATGTGGAATGAGAGAGTATTTGGATTGTGTGCGGCGAATTAAAGATGTTGTTTTGATTTAACAAGTTATTGGTCATGGTGGTTTGGGAACCAACTCTAGACAGTTGTTGAACTAGAAAGTTGCAAAGTAGTAGATTGATGATACAGGCCTGATTGGAGTTTTGTAGAGGTTATGACATCGATGAGTTAGTCGTAAAGGGAGGTTAGTCATGGAAAGAATGTGTTAACAATAAGTGTGGCTAGTGGTGTTTCTAGCCGAACTCGTAGAGAAAATGTTCCATTGTTTGGTTGTCTTTCACTTGATGATTCATCTTCAAAGAGGAGAAAGAGTGATGGAGATGAAATGGTTTGTGGATCTGTTTCTGGGTCTAGAAAAAAAATGAGGATTTAGAGAGAAGCCCATGAAGATGTGGCTTATGTCAATTGAAGATTGGCGAAGGGATTTGTCTCGCACCTAATTTGGAAATAAGAAGGATAAGAGATTGTCTAATGGCAAGTTGATGGAAGCTTGTAGAGCTTTGGTTCATTGTAGTGGTTACAATGAAAAGAGACGTGGTATGATGGAAATCGGTAGTGAGTAAGTATAAGGGATTCGGATGTTGTCAACAAGGATGGTTAGACAATAGTAATGTGAGGAATGCCCTGAGTGTTATTTTGAAGGTAGGTACCTCGACGAGAGTGGTGATGTTCGGAGTGTTTAGGAATGGTCAGGGTGACCAACTCTTTTGAGTAAGAGAGGATGTTATTGTAAGAGAAAAAGGAACTCAGGAGAGTTCAGGAATAGAATGAAAATACGTTGTGAAGAGGATGTGCGCTGACGATGGCCGTCGACGAGGACAAACGTTTGTTTAAGGCACGCGAGATTCGTCTAAGTGCCATTTTGGAAGTAATGTTAACGTATAAGGAACCGATTATGGGGAATTGGAGATTTGGATAAGGGAGGCCGAGAGAAGTAGATGGTTTAGTTTGGCAAGTGCCAAGACTATGAGGAGTGTAATTACCAACCGGAGGTGGGGGTGGTATTATTTAAGTCGTGATTGGAAATAGATCCGTATGGGAGCAGACGGTTCGGCATATTCATTGAGTCGCGGACTGATGGATAGTGGTAAGGTGGGAAAATCTTCTAGAAGAGAAGACAACTTGTTTGGAATAAAATAGTTTTGGTGGTAATTGCCGTGGTGGCACTGTATTACCGTTGGATGATACTTAATAGATATTTCGTGAGTGGAAGCATGAGATTTTAAGTGTTGTGTTTTTGTATTGTGACTCGTCGACGAGATCGAAGTAGAAATGGTTTGTGGTAGTAAGTAATTGAGGAAAACTTGTAGAAAACCTTGAACGAATTGTTGGACCCTTGTGTCTCAGATGACCTTGAGCATAAGTGGAAGGGAGCATTATTAAAGTTAGGTAAAAATGGTCTAAGCCACCATCATGATTGTCGGCTATCTATTAACAAATTGAGGAACTGATCACCCTTAATCTCTTGTTAATAATAGACGGAGTCGTGTTGATTGGAATTGACTAGTTTTTGCTAGCTTTGGTGATGCACAGAGAACTTCAGTGTTTCTTTTTGGAGGGTAGCCACTCACAACTTCGTGTGAAACTAATGGAGTGGGCTATGCCGCGGAGGCGGAAAAAGGTGACCTCGTGAATTTGTCATGTTGACCTAGGATCCTTGGGGAACTAGAGTGTTTGGACCTTCGTGGTAAAGTAATTTTTGAGTGGTGAACTCGTTGAGAGTTGCGGTTGGTGCACGGTTGTGCCAGTGTGTTGGTGAGAGTATCGGTGTGACTTCACCTGGTGTTAGCATCTTTGTGGCTACACCTAATCCTGTGGGATTTTATTGTGTTGGTGTTAGTAATGAGTCGTTGAGTTGTTACTCTTACCTTTAGTTTCGAGGACGAAACTTCTTTTTGGAGGGTAGTAATGTAAGACCCGTAGTTCCCCTGTACCTTTTGCGTGAATAAAATAAGTAATGACTAAGAATGTTAGGGTTTTTGTTAAGTGGTTTTGTGAGTATTGTCGCCATAACGGCTGTTTGCTGAAATGGAGCCTGTTTTGTGCTCGTGCGCTGGAAAGGCACAGACTTTTGGGTTGTAGTCTTCTTTTAAGTATGAGGAGATTTCTATGAAGCCAGAAATCCGAGTTTTGGGTTATTCTCGTCTTTGGAAAAACGAGTAAGATTTTACCCGCTGTTGTGAAATTTTACTAGTTCTGAATTCAGTAGGATTTCGGTTGGAAGTTTTATATATCTGCGCGAGTTAGGATATGTTCTGAGATTATTTTTCCAAGGTGTGGAAGAAAATTACAGTCGCGGAAAAAGATTCGGCGATAAGTTTTGGAAATGTTTAACGATAGACGTTCTATCCGTAGGTTTTCTGTTTTTGTGAGTTTCGTTCGTCGCGATGCACGAGAACTGAACGTGCGTTTGTTGTAAGATGTTGTGGAATATATCTTGTGAGGATAGACTTGGATTGATCCAATGGCTAGGATGTGATCTTAGAACTTTATCCTATTTGATCCAATGGCCACAATGCCTTTTGACCATTATTTAGTAGACTTTTGGAAGTCACTTCGTGGACTTAGAGAAATCACAAACTTCACTCCATTCTTTCTCTCCTTGGCCGTGAGTTTTTCTTTGGTCCTTCCACCATTGAAATTTTGCAATTCTTCACCAAAAGCTTGGATTTTTGGCTTGTTGGATCATAGAGATTGAAAGGAATTCATCTCCACTTGAGGTAGTAAACCTTCTCCTTTCTTTGTTGGTTTAAAACATCTTATGTTAGGGTTTTATGATTATGATTCTTGAGAGAAATTTGTGAGAGGTTGCTCATAAATTGTTCTTGTTCCATGAAAGTTATTCATGAGTGTTAGACTAGTATGTTTAAGCTTAGTTGTGAGGAATTCCATGGATGGATGAACATATATGAAAATTTCTTGTTAGGGTTTTGATGAAAAATTTCTCTTGATCATGAACATGAACTTTTAGTTAGTGATTTGTGAAATTGATGTTGTTTCAAGACTTTTAGAGAAATGGATGTGTGAAAAATAGTTTTGTTTTGAAAAACAAGAAATTTGTTCTTGAGAGTTCAAGAGAAAACTTTTATGAATTTTAGTTTGTGTTTTGAAAAGTATTTGTTGTTCAAATAAATGATTTTGGGAACTAAGTGATCAATGCCATGGTTGTGCAATGAAAAATGTTTGAACTACCTTTGTTTTTGGATTCTGGCCGAAATGGACAGGGGTATTTTCGTCCCTTTAAAAATTTTTTGTGTCCTAGAAAGTTAACAATTTGATCCGTCTTTTCGAGACGAAGATTTCGGTGTATGGCTCGTCTCGATCAGATAAAGAATGAACCAGTTATGGCCATTTTATTTGAAAGGAAAAACTTGTAACTTGTGGCGCAAGTAAACTTTTATTTTTGTGAAAATTTTCAAAGAGTTTTTGGGTTGTTTTCAAATGGTTTTAGTATGTGAAAATTGATTGCCTTGGAGTTAGGAATCAAAGTGTTTCTTAGTTTGTTTTGAAACGAAAATATTTTCGCGTGGCGAGAAATAGTGCAATTAACTTTGGGAATTTTTGATCAATATGGGGAAGTCTCGAAATCACTATCTGAGAGTGTTAGAAAGTACCTTAAACCCCTCTAGATTTTAGAGAACAAGTTTCGTTTCGATAGGATACGTTGGGAGTATTTCATTGATTGTACGCTGCTTATATTTTAGGAAGCGCGTTATGTTGTTTGGACGAGTTTTAGTAAACGGAAGCTTGCCGAGGTAAGGGCTCCACTTTATTTCTGTCTTTAAATGGTTACGACATGTTTGGATTTATTGTGTGTTTGGCATGTATGTGTTATGTATTCTCGTGATGAGAAAGTGTTTACAATACGTGCGTTGTTTTACATATGATTGGAGATGTATGTATGAACATGTGGGTGAATACATATGATTGGAAATGTATGTATGTTTGTTGTGGTTTGTTACATATGATTGGATATGTATATATGTTGTTGGGATGGTTTACATATGCTAGGGAGGTATGTATTTGTTGCATTAGTATACATGGGGAATCGTATGCTCATGCATTGTTAGTGCGTAGTGGCGGGAGTGGACTACGAGGTGTGGTTGCGGGAGTGGACCCACCTGATTCTTATAGGGTTGTGTTGAGTTCAATACATGGTTGCGGGAGTGGACCATGGGGTGTGATTGCGGGAGTGGATCCACCTTAATCCTTTGTGATTTTGTTGAGTTCGATACATGGTTGCGGGAGTGGACCATGGGGTGTGATTGCGGGAGTGGATCCACCTTAACCTTGTGATTTCGTTGGTGTTTTAGTAGGGGTTGGACCTACAGTTCCGGAACTCATGCATTGTGGTAGCTAGGGTTAGTACCACGCATTGTGGCTGGTAGCATCTGTGTGGCTATTTTCACCTGGTGATAGCGTCTGTGTGGCATCACCTGCCCTCGTGGCTTTAGTGGGTTGGACCTACGATTCCGGAATTCATGCATGTGGCGAACCAGTGATTGGTTGTCACGCTCATTGTAGAAGTCTGCATTAGGCTTTGTGTGCATTATTTATATAAGCCGTTGGTGGGAATTACTTTGTGTTTAAAGAGCTTTCTCTGTTGGTATTTGTGGAAATTTGTTATGTGTACATCTTTCGCACCGGTTATATATATACATACTTTTATTTTGTGGTGACCCTTTTCTTTCATTTGCGGGCTCATCCCACCCAGATGATGGGTTAGGTCGTGGTGACGACGGTGGCTGTTCCAGGCCCCAGTGAGTTGTTGGAGCTTTAGCTTAGTTAGACTATGCGCCGGTGTGGGTTGTACACCGTGCTTTTTGGGTTTAGGCATAGGATTCTAACTTGTTTTGTTGTAAGTATTTGAATACTTAGACTTGGATTGTAATTATTCAGGAATACACTTTGCTTGTCGAAGCACCTTATGGTAATGAGTTCTTTTGTATATTTGAATGCCGGCTCATTTAAAATCTTTTATGCGTAACTCTGATGTGTACAAAAAAAAAATTTAATGCCTTTTCTGGCCTTTGAAAAACGGGTTGTTACAATTGGTATCAGAGTCCGGCTTTAAATCTTCAAAGGGAAAGTGTGCACTTGAGTCGTTAGTCCAGAGTCGGTTAGAACATAGCTAGAGTTGTGTTAGTTCTAGCGGTTGTTTTGTTGTGTTATGGGTTATGTGGTAGGTTTTTTTGTGTTTAGCATGGGATATGCCTAGACACTGGTTTGTGTCTTACTGAGGTAATGCAGGGAGTGAGGCTTCAGTAAGTGGAATTGTGAAACCCCCAAGCCTTGGTCGAATTTAGTCGACAAGTGTCTCTAAATTCCTTAGATGCGGCAGTCCGAAGATGACGGACTTGAGCGAACAAGAACTACAAGTGATTCTTGAAAGTAAAATAATGGATGAGTAAGACGAGTCGATTGGTAGGTGAATTGCAGTGACCTTATAAGGACGAGTTTAGAGATAGCTATCCATAAGAAACGATGAGTGACTAGATGTAGGAATAGGATTGGCCAGAACTTGAGGAATTAATTATTTGGAGCGTTTGATTACGACACGTACATTAGTTGACACCGTAAGGGAAGTTAGAGATGAATAAATCCAGTTAGTGTATGGATGTGTCAGGTTGGGTAGCGTGAACGTATGTGTGAAGTTGTTTATTCGTATTGGAGAATACTATAGCTTTAGATGGTTATGAAGATTTGAGATTGGTCGAACGGAGAAGGGTATGCTTGTGGTGATTCAAAATTATGTGGAATGAGAGAGTATTTGGATTGTGTGCGGCGAATTAAAGATGTTGTTTTGATTTAACAAGTTATTGGTCATGGTGGTTTGGGAACCAACTCTAGACAGTTGTTGAACTAGAAAGTTGCAAAGTAGTAGATTGATGATACAGGCCTGATTGGAGTTTTGTAGAGGTTATGACATCGATGAGTTAGTCGTAAAGGGAGGTTAGTCATGGAAAGAATGTGTTAACAATAAGTGTGGCTAGTGGTGTTTCTAGCCGAACTCGTAGAGAAAATGTTCCATTGTTTGGTTGTCTTTCACTTGATGATTCATCTTCAAAGAGGAGAAAGAGTGATGGAGATGAAATGGTTTGTGGATCTGTTTCTGGGTCTAGAAAAAAAATGAGGATTTAGAGAGAAGCCCATGAAGATGTGGCTTATGTCAATTGAAGATTGGCGAAGGGATTTGTCTCGCACCTAATTTGGAAATAAGAAGGATAAGAGATTGTCTAATGGCAAGTTGATGGAAGCTTGTAGAGCTTTGGTTCATTGTAGTGGTTACAATGAAGAGAGACGTGGTATGATGGAAATCGGTAGTGAGTAAGTATAAGGGATTCGGATGTTGTCAACAAGGATGGTTAGACAATAGTAATGTGAGGAATGCCCTGAGTGTTATTTTGAAGGTAGGTACCTCGACGAGAGTGGTGATGTTCGGAGTGTTTAGGAATGGTCAGGGTGACCAACTCTTTTGAGTAAGAGAGGATGTTATTGTAAGAGAAAAAGGAACTCAGGAGAGTTCAGGAATAGAATGAAAATACGTTGTGAAGAGGATGTGCGCCGACGATGGCCGTCGACGAGGACAAACGTTTGTTTAAGGCACGCGAGATTCGTCTAAGTGCCATTTTGGAAGTAATGTTAACGTATAAGGAACCGATTATGGGGAATTGGAGATTTGGATAAGGGAGGCCGAGAGAAGTAGATGGTTTAGTTTGGCAAGTGCCAAGACTATGAGGAGTGTAATTACCAACCGGAGGTGGGGGTGGTATTATTTAAGTCGTGATTGGAAATAGATCCGTATGCGAGCAGACGGTTCGGCATATTCATTGAGTCGCGGACTGATGGATAGTGGTAAGGTGGGAAAATCTTCTAGAAGAGAAGACAACTTGTTTGGAATAAAATAGTTTTGGTGGTAATTGCCGTGGTGGCACTGTATTACCGTTGGATGATACTTAATAGATATTTCGTGAGTGGAAGCATGAGATTTTAAGTGTTGTGTTTTTGTATTGTGACTCGTCGACGAGATCGAAGTAGAAATGGTTTGTGGTAGTAAGTAATTGAGGAAAACTTGTAGAAAACCTTGAACGAATTGTTGGACCCTTGTGCCTCAGATGACCTTGAGCATAAGTGGAAGGGAGCATTATTAAAGTTAGGTAAAAATGGTCTAAGCCACCATCATGATTGTCGGCTATCTATTAACAAATTGAGGAACTAATCACCCTTAATCTCTTGTTAATAATAGACGGAGTCGTGTTGATTGGAATTGACTAGTTTTTGCTAGCTTTGGTGATGCACAGAGAACTTCAGTGTTTCTTTTTGGAGGGTAGCCACTCACAACTTCGTGTGAAACTAATGGAGTGGGCTATGCCGCGGAGGCGGAAAAAGGTTACCTCGTGAATTTGTCATGTTGACCTAGGATCCTTGGGGAACTAGAGTGTTTGGACCTTCGTGGTAAAGTAATTTTTGAGTGGTGAACTCGTTGAGAGTTGCGGTTGGTGCACGGTTGTGCCAGTGTGTTGGTGAGAGTATCGGTGTGACTTCACCTGGTGTTAGCATCTTTGTGGCTACACCTAATCCTGTGGGATTTTATTGTGTTGGTGTTAGTAATGAGTCGTTGAGTTGTTACTCTTACCTTTAGTTTCGAGGACGAAACTTCTTTTTGGAGGGTAGTAATGTAAGACCCGTAGTTCCCCTGTACCTTTTGCGTGAATAAAATAAGTAATGACTAAGAATGTTAGGGTTTTTGTTAAGTGGTTTTGTGAGTATTGTCGCCATAACGGCTGTTTGCTGAAATGGAGCCTGTTTTGTGCTCGTGCGCTGGAAAGGCACAGACTTTTGGGTTGTAGTCTTCTTTTAAGTATGAGGAGATTTCTATGAAGCCAGAAATCCGAGTTTTGGGTTATTCTCGTCTTTGGAAAAACGAGTAAGATTTTACCCGCTGTTGTGAAATTTTACTAGTTCTGAATTCAGTAGGATTTCGGTTGGAAGTTTTATATATCTGCGCGAGTTAGGATATGTTCTGAGATTATTTTTCCAAGGTGTGGAAGAAAATTACAGTCGCGGAAAAAGATTCGGCGATAAGTTTTGGAAATGTTTAACGATAGACGTTCTATCCGTAGGTTTTCTGTTTTTGTGAGTTTCGTTCGTCGCGATGCACGAGAACTGAACGTGCGTTTGTTGTAAGATGTTGTGGAATATATCTTGTGATGATAGACTTGGATTGATCCAATGGCTAGGATGTGATCTTAGAACTTTATCCTATTTGATCCAATGGCCACAATGCCTTATGACCATTATTTAGTAGACTTTTGGAAGTCACTTCGTGGACTTAGAGAAATCACAAACTTCACTCCATTCTTTCTCTCCTTGGCCGTGAGTTTTTCTTTGGTCCTTCCACCATTGAAATTTTGCAATTCTTCACCAAAAGCTTGGATTTTTGGCTTGTTGGATCATAGAGATTGAAAGGAATTCATCTCCACTTGAGGTAGTAAACCTTCTCCTTTCTTTGTTGGTTTAAAACATCTTATGTTAGGGTTTTATGATTATGATTCTTGAGAGAAATTTGTGAGAGGTTGCTCATAAATTGTTCTTGTTCCATGAAAGTTATTCATGAGTGTTAGACTAGTATGTTTAAGCTTAGTTGTGAGGAATTCCATGGATGGATGAACATATATGAAAATTTCTTGTTAGGGTTTTGATGAAAAATTTCTCTTGATCATGAACATGAACTTTTAGTTAGTGATTTGTGAAATTGATGTTGTTTCAAGACTTTTAGAGAAATGGATGTGTGAAAAATAGTTTTGTTTTGAAAAACAAGAAATTTGTTCTTGAGAGTTCAAGAGAAAACTTTTATGAATTTTAGTTTGTGTTTTGAAAAGTATTTGTTGTTCAAATAAATGATTTTGGGAACTAAGTGATCAATGCCATGGTTGTGCAATGAAAAATGTTTGAACTACCTTTGTTTTTGGATTCTGGCCGAAATGGACAGGGGTATTTTCGTCCCTTTAAAATTTTTTTGTGTCCTAGAAAGTTAACAATTTGATCCGTCTTTTCGAGACGAAGATTTCGGTGTATGGCTCGTCTCGATCAGATAAAGAATGAACCAGTTATGGCCATTTTATTTGAAAGGAAAAACTTGTAACTTGTGGCGCAAGTAAACTTTTATTTTTGTGAAAATTTTCAAAGAGTTTTTGGGTTGTTTTCAAATGGTTTTAGTATGTGAAAATTGATTGCCTTGGAGTTAGGAATCAAAGTGTTTCTTAGTTTGTTTTGAAACGAAAATATTTTCGCGTGGCGAGAAATAGTGCAATTAACTTTGGGAATTTTTGATCAATATGGGGAAGTCTCGAAATCACTATCTGAGAGTGTTAGAAAGTACCTTAAACCCCTCTAGATTTTAGAGAACAAGTTTCGTTTCGATAGGATACGTTGGGAGTATTTCATTGATTGTACGCTGCTTATATTTTAGGAAGCGCGTTATGTTGTTTGGACGAGTTTTAGTAAACGGAAGCTTGCCGAGGTAAGGGCTCCACTTTATTTCTGTCTTTAAATGGTTACGACATGTTTGGATTTATTGTGTGTTTGGCATGTATGTGTTATGTATTCTCGTGATGAGAAAGTGTTTACAATACGTGCGTTGTTTTACATATGATTGGAGATGTATGTATGAACATGTGGGTGAATACATATGATTGGAAATGTATGTATGTTTGTTGTGGTTTGTTACATATGATTGGATATGTATGTATGTTGTTGGGATGGTTTACATATGCTAGGGAGGTATGTATTTGTTGCATTAGTATACATGGGGAATCGTATGCTCATGCATTGTTAGTGCGTAGTGGCGGGAGTGGACTACGAGGTGTGGTTGCGGGAGTGGACCCACCTGATTCTTATAGGGTTGTGTTGAGTTCAATACATGGTTGCGGGAGTGGACCATGGGGTGTGATTGCGGGAGTGGATCCATCTTAATCCTTTGTGATTTTATTGAGTTCAATACATGGTTGCGGGAGTGGACCATGGGGTGTGATTGCGGGAGTGGATCCACCTTAATCCTTTGTGATTTTGTTGAGTTCGATACATGGTTGCGGGAGTGGACCATGGGGTGTGATTGTGGGAGTGGATCCACCTTAACCTTGTGATTTCGTTGGTGTTTTAGTAGGGGTTGGACCTACAGTTCCGGAACTCATGCATTGTGGTAGCTAGGGTTAGTACCACGCATTGTGGCTGGTAGCATCTGTGTGGCTATTTTCACCTGGTGATAGCGTCTGTGTGGCATCACCTGCCCTCGTGGCTTTAGTGGGTTGGACCTACGATTCCGGAATTCATGCATGTGGCGAACCAGTGATTGGTTGTCACGCTCATTGTAGAAGTCTGCATTAGGCTTTGTGTGCATTATTTATATAAGCCGTTGGTGGGAATTACTTTGTGTTTAAAGAGCTTTCTCTGTTGGTATTTGTGGAAATTTGTTATGTGTACATCTTTCGCACCGGTTATATATATACATACTTTTATTTTGTGGTGACCCTTTCTTTCATTTGCGGGCTCATCCCACCCAGATGATGGGTTAGGTCGTGGTGACGACGGTGGCTGTTCCAGGCCCCAGTGAGTTGTTGGAGCTTTAGCTTAGTTAGACTATGCGCCGGTGTGGGTTGTACACCGTGCTTTTTGGGTTTAGGCATAGGATTCTAACTTGTTTTGTTGTAAGTATTTGAATACTTAGACTTGGATTGTAATTATTCAGGAATACACTTTGCTTGTCGAAGCACCTTATGGTAATGAGTTCTTTTGTATATTTGAATGCCGGCTCATTTAAAATCTTTTATGCGTAACTCTGATGTGTACAAAAAAAAAATTTAATGCCTTTTCTGGCCTTTGAAAAACGGGTTGTTACATATAACATGTTTAGATTTGGTCTTATAACATGTTATATGTTTGGATTGATTGAATCTTGAGTTGGTATGATGATAATATGCTTATATGTGTATGTTTGATTGAAATTGAGAATGATCATTTATGATTAACTTAGATGTATGTGTTATTGTACATGCTAATTAACTATGAGTTATGAGTATGTTGAGATGAGATTATGTTAATGATGATGATAGATAATTAGTAATGATGTGTGATGATTAATGATGTATGAAGATTAGTTAATAATGTATGTTGATTAGCTAACGATGTGTGATGATTAGAAGTTAATTAATGATGATGAATTATGATGTTCATGTTTTATGATGATGAGTGTGTTGTTGTATCTTGCTTGAATATATACCTTAATGATGATATGATGATGTGAATTTGATGCGAATTGAGAAGGGGTAATAGGGTTGAGCGGCCTATTATTCATGAGTAGATGTTTGGTGTTATCATCATTATATGGTATGTGTACATTCATGCATTCATGAGTCAACTTGATGCGAGTCCCCCATGACTTAAAACTTACTTGATGCGATGTCCCCCATGACTTAAAACCGACTTGATGCGATGGATATATGTTTATCCTAATTTGATGTGGGTACCACATGCATTAGATATGTCTAGGGTGACATACATTATGTGTTTGCATTAGTTTGCATTAGGAAATTGTGCACTCTAATTGTTATTTGATAATTGTGATTGTGTTCCATTATAATTGTGAATGGTTGAATAATGTGATACTTATAATTGAACATATCATGAGATGTGTAATATTGATTGATAATTGATGATGATGTGTATACTTGTCAATTGATTGAGAATGTGGTATTATTATGATGCATTATATTTTATGATTATGAAATATGAATGATATGAGATTGATATTTATTTATGGAATGAGTTGTTAGACATGACCATGCTATGTCCTAAGTATTAAGTGTGTGTTTGTACTTAGTTTCTTTTATGGTTATATTATCTAACCCTCTGTTTTGTGTATGTGCTGGATTTGGGTTCCAGATCTTCAGGTTATGTTTGTGATCGTGTTGTCAGTGAAGCTCCGCTCTGATGTGACACGGGGATGAGATTATTTCTTTAATGTATTATTTAGAGTCTTGCTTTTATTTCCAATGTGTTTAAATATGTATTTTCTTATAAACTTATTTATACAATAATCGTTTACTAATTAAGTTATTGGTAAGCTTTTATGTGTACGATGTAATACTCGAACCAAGTCTTTCATGAATTAAGCTTTATTCTCGTTGCGCATTTTTGCATAGTATTTTTTATTAAATACGGGTTTGGGTGTTACAATGATCATCCTTCACCTCCCAAAAAATATTCCATTTATGAGCACTAGCATCACAAGATAAAAGAATATGAGTTAAATATGTTTTTTGTCCCTATAATTATCTTAAATTTTATTTTTAGTCCCTATACATTTTTTTTATCAAATTTTGGTCCCTCAAATATTTTCAATCATGATTTATGGTTCATGCTTTTCAGTCAACTCTGTATATTATTTGAATTTTTTAAAAACTATTCGGCCATGTTTAGTGTATTATATGAATCTTTTCTAAAAAAATTTAAACTTTTTTAACAAAGGATGAATTAAATTTGAATATTTTAATTTTTTGCGCTTAAAAATTCATAAATAATTTATCTTATGTTAAAAAATTCTAAATTTTTGTTGGAGAGGTTAATATAATATTATAACCACATGGACACAAAAAATCAATAAAAAATATAAAAATACACCAAAATAAATTAAATGTAGGGAAAAAAAAAAATAGTGATAGAAGAAATTTGAGGAACCAAAAGTTGCTGAAAAAGGACTAAAAACACAATTTAAGATATTTATAAGGACTAAAAACTCATTTAACCCATGAAGATATTCAAAGGACTATTTGTTTGAATTTTTTTGACAAAAGGAAACTCAATTCATTTCATTAATTAAAAGATGTTCAATACAAGATGGTAGAGAATCAAAAGTATGGTGACTAGCATAAGAAATAGCCGCCCTTGAAAGAGTATGAGCAACCATATTCGCTTGACGCCTGACAAACTTTACCACAAAGTTGGAATTACTAACAATCATGCTTCTAATATTAGAAACAATAGAACCAAATTCACCTACACCTCCCTTATTTGCAAGGATAGCATCAACGAGAGTTTTTGAGTCACTCTCAAATATAACATGATGAACACCTAAACTTTGAACCCAATGCATAGCTTCCAACAAGACTACAGCTTCTCTTTCATGAACTTGCATCATGGGTTTTGTCCACATAGTAAACCCCATCACAAAAGCACCATGAGTATCTCTTAACACACAACCACCACCTGTAAGTCTATATTGTTGATGAAAACTTGCATCTACATTACACTTAATCCACCCTTGGGGAGGGAGACTCCAAACTAAGCTTCCCACTAAATTTGCATTACTAGGACCCGTAACATGGATGTTGTATCCATCTTGAGCAGAACCTTGGGGCACTCTCCATTCTTCCAACGTGACTCTTGCCAATGATAAAATATGGGCTGCAGAATTTTTTTTATCATTCCATATCCAATCATTTCTATTAAGCCATAAGCTCCATATAATCATAATAACCAAGCTACTTGTCATCTCATTCTCAGTAGACAAAATTTGCATGATCACATAGGAAGGAGATAAAGACAAAGCAAGCTTGCTATTAATTATGTTCTTTAAACCAGCTAGAGTCCAGATGAGGTTCATGATCATATATACTATAACAGCCGTATTTTAATAAATAGGATTTTTGTGTGATTATACATTTATCTATTTATTTAATTGAATATATGTGATTTTGTGATTTTATGAATAATTATGTTCTGGTTAAGTGAATGGTAGTTTAGTAATCTATTAGAATCGTTAATCTAGTTGAGAGCCTTTAATTAGGATTAGAAGGAGTTAATTATTATTAATTATGTGGTTTTCATTTAATTAATAGAATGAGTAGAGATGAGTAGTAAAGAGTAAAATTATGATAGATTGAGAATTGGGCTTTGGTATTGGGCCTAGGTTAAGTTAGTAAGGGTATTTGAGAGATTTCATATAACCTAAGTTGGGGTTATATATAGGAAGGTTTTGTGAAGAGTAGTGGTGTGATTTTATTATCATAAAAATGAGAGAAAGAGAAGTTAAGAGAAAGAGAGAGTTGAGAGAGTAGAGAAAGAGAAAGAGATGAATAAGAAGATCAAATAAAGAATAAGCCATGGTAGATTAAAGGAGATCAAGTGATGGAGTAGAGATTCCAACTTTATTGAGGTAAGAGACTTAGATAATATAATTTTGAGTGATCAAAGAGAGGGGAGTTTGTCTATGACTCCACACCCAAACTCTCTTCACTCTTTTTGGGTTTTGGGAAGAAAAGGGTTTTGGGAATGTGTTTATAATTGAAGATTGATATTGATTCATGTATAATATGCTTTTACTTATGATTGTTGTGTAAAAATCCATGATAAAGTTGATTACTTGAACTTTGATTTTGATTGATTATGAGATAAATGGGTTTTATGAGTTAATACATGAGAATAATTACTTTTGATATGAAATGATGTTTGATGATGCTATAGATTGTATTTCTATGCTTAGTATGATTATACATGATTAAAGTTGTTTCCTTTATGTGTTTCTATGCATTGAATAATGATTTAAGAATCTTTGAGTAAATGAGTTTCAACTTGTATTTTGGAAAATCAAGGAATTGTGTAAGAAAAACTGTTTTCTAGAAAATTTGAAGAAAGATCGTCATTTTTGACCCCTTTGGACTTCGAATTGGAATTTTTGTTAAACATGAAAGTTGTAGGTCTTGTTCTTAGCTTTCCAACGCATGTTCACCCATCGCATTTGGATCAACGTAGCCCGAGTTATGGCCGATTTGGTAAAATAAATCTGTCAAGCTCGCCCCGGCGAGTTGGTGGCGAGTGCAGGGCGAGTTCCCCTGCTACTCCCTTCCTTAACTCGCCTTGAACTCGCCCTAGGCTCGCCCGGCGAGTTCAGCAGCCCCAAAACCTAACTTTTCTTGAAAAATATGATGTTTATGCTTATACTATGATTGTATTATGATCCTATGATGATTATATGGTATATATGACTTTAAATTGAGTCGTGGATGATTAATTGAGTTGCGATATTGTACATGCTAATTAACTATGATTAATGTGCATGTTGAGATGAGATTATGCTTATGATGATGATAGATAATTGTTGATGATTAGAGATGATGATAATATGATTATGAATATGTTTGAATGAAGAGTATATGTATATGTATATATGACTTGATAAATGATGATTGATTATAGTGAAAGTTATTATTTAGTGATTGATAATAATAATTGTATATCTAATTGAGTTAAGATAAATGAATTGCTATGTAATGTGTGTGCTTGTACATGTAACCATAAGTGATGATATATATTGTGATGATTGTGATGAAGATTGAGAAGGAATATTAGGTGGAGATATCCTAGTATTCACGAGTTGATGTGAAGAGTATCATCATAGGTGGTAAATGTACATTCATGCATAGCACTCGTGATGAGGAAGTCCTTGCATGACTATAAACTGTTTTTGATGATGAATTGGATATAATTCTATCCTAAAAATTTTGATGAGGGTACCACATGCATATAGATGTGTCTAGGTTGACATATCATTGATGATGACATTAGTTTGCATTAGGGTAATTGTGCACTCTAATTGATATTTGGTAATTGTCATTGTTTTCCATTATAATTGTGAATGGTTGAATAATGTGATACTTATGATTGAGCGTATTATGAGATGTGTAATAATTGATTGATAATTGATGATGATGTGTATACTTGTCAATTGATTGAGAATGTAATATTATTATGATGCATTATATTTTACGTTTAACAAATATGAATGACATGAGATTGATGTTTGTTTATGGAATGAGTTGTTAGACATGACCATGTTATGTCCTATGTATTAAGTGTGTTCTTATACTTAGTTTCTTTTATGGTTATATTATCTAACCCTCCGTTTTGTGTATGTGCTGGATTTGGGTTCCAGATCTTCAGGTTATGTTTGTGATCGAGTTGTCAGTGAAGCTCCGCTCTGATGTGACACGGGGATGAGATTATTTCTATAATGTATTATTTAGAGTCTTGCTTATTATTTCCAATGTATTTAAAGATGTATTTTCTTATAAACTTATTTGTACAATAATCGTTTTACTAATTAAGTTATTGGTAAGCTTTTATGTGTACGTTGTAATACTCGAACCAAGTCTTTCATGAATCAAACTTCATTTTCGTTGCGCATTTTTAAAATAGTATTTTTATTAAATACGGGTTTGGGGTGTTACATATACTCCCTCCGGTCTTATATATAAGCAACAAAACAAAAAAATTGAAAGTCTCAAATATAAGTAACTTCTAATCATTACAATAAATGTCACTTTTCCAAATATATCCATACTTTTTTCACATTCCCATATTTTTATCGGTTTCCAAGTCAAAAGATAAGGGTAAAATTAAAAAAGTGTATGACTTAAATGCATTTAGACACTTTTCTTAAAGGAATTTTTTTTTGTTGTAAATTTGCTTATATATATGAGACCGGAGGGAGTAATCTTCAACAAAGAAAGAAGATCAAATTCATAAGATCATGGAAAAGAAGTTAAAAGGATACATGATATGATTTCTCATTATCTAGTCAAAATATCATCTAACCAAAGCTTCACATGATGAGGATGATTTCCAATGAGTTCTTAAAAGGGGATGGCAAGAAAAGAAGAACTAACTTGCATATATATGAAGACATTGGTCTGACATAACATGTCTATCAAGATGGAGGCATAAGAAATGAAGAAAAAGGAAATGGAATTCATTAATGTTGAATCATAGATCAGATTAGAATCAAGCGATTATAATTTATATTATAATCAAAATGTTACATGAGAAAGGTGCAATAGAATAGTACATTACAAATGCTACTCAAAAATAGTAAAGTTTCTCCAATCAACAATAAATTCGATAAAACACATGAAAATATAACTCTCATTTCTATATTTGCAAATGCAAATATCTCTTATAAAAAATGAACACATATATATTATAGACTAAAGATATTATTATTCAATAAATTTAGAAAATATAATATCTCTTATAAAAAAGAGCATAAAGTATAAATAATATAAAAATATAGCATTAAAAAAAATGTTTTCTTAGGCTTTGTTTGCAAGTTTGGAGGGGAGGGAATGATTTTGAAAAAAAGGAAGAAACAAGTGGAAGGAATAGAGAAGTTTGGGAGGGAAGAAGCTTGGAGGATTATTTTTTCTTCATAACACAAAAACCTCCCAATTTGGGGGAACTCAAAAGTTGTATTGGATGGGGGTTTGGAGGGTTTATATGAATTCTTCAAATTTAATTAATGTTGTTATAATATTCTTAAATTCATAATATATTAATCATAAATATTTATTTGTCATTCTCTATAAAAAATACTTTCTCAAAAAATGTAAAAGATTTTTCTAATTTTCTCTTTATTTCCCTCTCTCTAAAATACTTCCCTCCCTTTTCCTCCAAACTCGCAAACAAAGCCTTAGAGAGTATCAATATCGCTGAAATATTCACCAAAGATAATAATATTGCTAACACTACTTTTAAGAATCCCCCTTGTCCACGTACACCTTATGAATTATGGTGTTTTACATATATTACATTACATACAAATTAAACATCAAATTTTGTCATGCAGCTTAGCAACGTTTTCAATAAAATCACGACACTATCTTCAATTTAATGTGTGTTGTCTTATTGGAATATCTAAAACGACACCGTAACTTGCACTGATTTTGGACTTTACGATCATCTTTAATTTATTTATTTTTATGTTAAACTATAAGCATATATTTCACTTGTCAGCAAGATTCACTCCCTCTAAACATTGAATGAACCTTATTTTGTACTATGACTTATTAAAAAAAAACTTTATTTTGTTGTTTCTTTTTGGTGAAAAACTTTTTTTTTATATATATATCATATAGAGGGACTAAGCCCAAAAACTTACTGTTTTATCTTTTGGTAAAGTGTAACTTTAAACCAGTGTACTCCCTACATAAGTTTTTTATTTTGAAAAATGATTATGATGTATGTTACTATATAAATAAATCACACATTTATACATGACGAAAAAAAAATCACACATTTAAGGTTGGTTTGATATACAAAATGTATTTACTGGACGAAATAATATATATGGTAGAATAACACATGAGAAAGTTTAAGATATTGAATAAATATTTTCTTGTACGATGTTTAGTGGAAAAAAAAATATTTTTGTATATTAAACAATTGTGTTGAGGATAAAAAGTTATCTCGTGGGTTCAGTAGAGGACAAAAATATTTAGTTTTTATCTTATCCCTTTTCTGCCAATTTGTCTAGTCCCAAGAATAAAAAGTTTTAATTTATTTTTTTTACCTCCTTAACATGTCTTATGTCTTGGTAGACTTTAATAAAATTTATCTTTTTAGCTTAACTTTGCTAGAAAATGAGAGCATTAAGATTGTTGATTATTGTTGAAAATGGGTCAAGGAATGAGGCTTTCAATTTCAAGCTACCTTCCTGACATTCAAAATGAGGTAATGAAAGTGATGACAAGAGATTATATGATATGTTTAGTATGTATTTAAGACCATTTTATGTAATTTTTAGTAAATTTCAAGATCAAATGCAACTTATGCAAGCAAATACCTAAAGAAGTGAAATTACTTGATCAAGAAGCAAAAGTGGAAGAAAAAAAAGGGGTGAATCATCGTCCCACAGTGAAAACCATCGTCCCACTATGCTTAAATTGAAGCAAATCTGCATAATTTTGGGACAAGATCAACATCACATCGTGCCACAATGGGGCACATTGTCCCACGATTGACATCTGTGTGATATCGTGACCGTCTTGTTACTTTTATAAAAAGTGATATTCTTGCAATAATTAACAATGATATTATTTTGGCCCATTTTTAAGAAATGGATAATAGACGATTTTCAGTGTAAATGTATTTCACGATTTTTAGTATAATTTAGTTTATTGTTTCTTTACGATTTTAGTCACACTTAAATTTTATGTCTGGATCCGTCTCTGACTAGTTATCAATCAATTATTTTCTCTAAATAAGGGTCTAACTTGGGCTATAATACAGCTTGTTTAATGCATAAACTACGTATAAAATGTAAAATCATCATATTTGATTAAGTATGCCATTTATTTCCTTGTCATAAACACAGCTCCTAGCTTGTTAGTGTATTCAAAGACAATAAAATATTACCAATTGTTATTTGGTTTAGTGTTGATTGACGTTGAATTTGATAAGTAAAATTATAATTTGATTCCCTTCAACTGTAATCGGAAAAGGGTTAAAACAACTTAATCGCATAACTGACCCCGAACCAGATTAAATTGTTGGTGAATATAAAAAAAAATAAAAAATAAAAACAAGAAGACGGTATTGTTAATTTCCACGATATAAATATATGATGATTGGAACAACATGTAAAATTTACATACTCGTACGAAAATCGTGAAAATCACTTTTCAACTTGTCAAGACCCCACATTCAAATCGTGAAAATTATTTGTTGATAATTTTTTATTTTTTAGTGATATTCATATTACAATAATATAAAAATCAATGACTACAATAAGATAGTACGGAAGAGATAAAACACGATAAAGTTCTCACTAGTGATACAGAGATACTAGTAATAATTTTTTATTTTTTGTGTCAACAATTTTCACTAGTGATAAAGTTCTCAATGCAGATATAGAGATACTATACATATTTATTACTCAATCCGTTTCTTTTTATAATAGCTAGTTTGATAAAATACAAATATTAAGAAAGTGAATTTTAATATTAAATTGATTGACAACAACAACAAAATGTTAAAAAGAATAAAACTCGCTATAAATTTTGACTTTACATGTTGCAGATTTGGGTTCTCTATATTTGAGTTCTTTAATTTTGTTAACATTTAGGCAAAAAAAAATGTTGGGCTAAATCAAATATCATCTACGTGTAATTGTATTAGAATCTTGAGATAGGTGACAAATTCATCTTAAAAGTTTTAACAATATTTGCAATACCAAAGTAAGATCAAATTTAGGGTTAAAATAAAAGACACTTACGTCATTTTATCTAAATAATTTTGAGTAGGAAAACATTTGTTAAGAAAGATAAAATGTTACATATATATATATATATAAGGAAGAGATCAAGTTACACCGCTGCTCAATAACATCCTAACGAATTCAAATTTTACAAAATTCACCGTTGGATTGAAAGTTTATATTGTATAGATCATGTATGTTAAACTTTACAAAAATCTAAAATTTTTGATATGTTACTGAGATAATCGAGATTTACGGTATTCCATAAAAACACATAAACCGTTAATCTTTATGGATCTCAATAACATATAAAACAATTTTAGATTTTTATAAGATTTAGCATAAATAATCTATACGATATAATAGCTCCGCTCTGATCATGACACAGTGAAAGGGTTCATATAATGTATTTATGTACATGGAGTCATTTTGTT
This sequence comes from Trifolium repens, assembly GCA_030408175.1. Lineage (NCBI taxonomy): Eukaryota > Viridiplantae > Streptophyta > Magnoliopsida > Fabales > Fabaceae > Trifolium > Trifolium repens. The sequence goes on from CP125846.1 coordinate 13,967,493, forward strand.
TTATCATAATTCAATTTAAGGTTGTATTTTTTCAAAAAAGATTTTGTATAAGTGATATTTAGTTATTAATAGTATTTTGACGAAGAATGTAATACTCTAACAATACTTTTATAATTCAAATTATATTTCCGTGACATACTTTAAAGAATTTTTTTATAAAAATAAAAATATTTAATCAATGAGTTTAGGTGTTACACATGTCCTTCCGTAGATCCAAACCCCATTACACATTTTTGTTGTTTATTATTAGCATTACATACGTACATACACTATACCTTGATTGTACCTGCCGGCATTTTCCTTTTCTCCACCTTTATTAATGACAAAATATTCAAACATTACCTTATTAAGGACTATAGGTTACACATTAATTATATATAGCTTACCAAATTAAGTCACCAAATTAAGTCACCACCAGTCTCTTCACCATCCAATTATTTTGGCAGGAGACATTTCTATATTTCTTGAAATTGATCTTTCAAACCAAAAATCATTGCTTTGATATTTGATTCGAAATCCAACCAATGTGGAACTGAAACGTAATATCCACTCCTAGCATATAGACCAAGGACTCATATCCCTTCATTTTGTAGTTTCCTCATTTTTATGACATGATGAAATCCTCCAACTAAATCTATATCCATCTTTTCATTGATGCAAATTATGAGGCATGGATACTCTTCTCGGTCCTTCTTTGTCTTTAAAAAAAAAGTGCAAGAGAAATAATTGAATAAAATACAAAAATGGAAAGAAAAATAAAGTGGGAAAATATAAGAGAAAAATAGAGATAAATTACTGAAGAAGAGAGTGGAAGAGAAATAATTGAAAGAGTTGATTCAAATCTGCAAATTATACTCTTGAAAAAATAGTGAGTCGGACAAAATTAAAGACTTGGATTTTTTTAATCATTTAATTTAAAATTTTATTTTTAGTCGTTATATATATTTTTTGAGAAAAATCAACGTCTTAAATTAATTTCGGGAATTTTAAAATTAGTTTATTTAATTATTGGCAAAGGAAATACTTTATCTAATCTTTTTTATAAAAACAACTCACATTTTAGATTCATTAACTATCTGATATATCTAATTTATAATATAAATAAAATATATCAGTTATTCAATGAATCTGAGAAATCATTTGTTTCTTATATAAAGGATCCGAGGTAGTATTAATTTATGCAAACAAATAATATATATATATATATATATATATATATATATATATATATATATATATAAAATAGATTGTATCTCCATTATATTTTGGTTTCATTTTCTTAAATATGTAAGATATTATTACAATAGTGTTTAAATGTATTGAATTTACAAAACAAACTTAAATCTATATTTTATTAGTCATTTTGGTCAATATATTTGTCCTTAGTTTTTTTTATAAGCATTTGTGTTTAGTTAGTTATTTTAATTTTCAAATATTTATGGTCAGTTGATATTTGGCCTATATAGAGCCCGTTTGGATTAACTCATTTTTGAGCTTATGCAAACAACTTATGCAATATAAATTAAGTTTTATGCTATTTTATAAGTCCACACTAATGAAAGTTGTATTTTTATAAGTTATTTTATCATAAATTACATTGACAAACTTATAATGATACATAAAAATTGCATAAACTGTGTGCATAAGCTAAAAAATAAATTAATCCAAACAGACCTATAATTAAACATTAAATATATTTTTAATTTCAATAAATATCTTTATTTATATTTTTAGTCCATCTAAATTTGTTTATCAAATAATTGTCCCCTACACTTTTCCGTCTCTAGATTTAAGAATTTAAGTCTCTACCGTCAAGTAACTTTTATAGAAACTAACATGACATGCTTATGTTACAATTTTTAATGACTAAGATGTGACTTGTGTTAAAGAAGGAGCCAATATTATTATATATGATCAATTAAAATAAATAGAAGAAACAATAAAAAATATTATTAATAAGTTTTTTATTACCAAAATTATTAATATATGTTGTTTCCAATAAAATTAAATAAAAAAATGAAACGCAAAATTAAATGAAAAATAATCCCAAAATCCCAAATCAAATCTCAGGGTCCATTCCCCCATTTTCCTGCCCATTCTCAAATCATAATCATCTTCAAACAATCTAAGCACTATGAACATCAACCCTTCTGTGCTAAAATTTTCCCACATAATTTCTCGATTTGAACATCAAGCCTACTAATTAAGTTTAGTCTAAGTTGAATATTCTAGTTCTTCAACTTGGTAATCATTACAGTATCCAAATATTTAAGATTGAACCTTTCTCATGAAGCAAACTAGATAGAATTAGATATATGAATTTACAATGAGTACGTAGATCATTCATGTTCAAAGGGGAGGTGTATTTTGCCAAATGAGAATGAGATAATTTCGATGGTGAGACTTAAGCCAGTAACAATGGCGTTATATGGTACAGTGATCACTGTGAGAAAGGTACTGGCAAAATAAGTTAACACTCTAATGCTCAAGTCAGAGTGTAATCAATGAGGAGTGAAGTGATAAATGATTGAATTGGGTACATTGGCGCCAAAGTCTTGTCCGTATATAAGTGGAGACAATCATAATTGTGTGTGACAACCGACGACTGTTGATATAGAGTAAAAAAAGTGTTTGATATGAATCTAACTATCCTAACAGTGTTGTAGGCAACATATTCGCTACAGGAGGTTTATAGGAGCAATGATGTATGTTAACTATTTTCAATTAAAAGTATTTTAATATAGTAAAGTTATATTAAAACCTAAACGATCATAATTTTAATAGAGAAAAAGTTATTTTTATCGGTAGAAATCAAACTTGATGTATACCAACGTTTACAAAATACACAATTCGTACTAACAACTTGTGCTAAGACCTTGACGATTAAACACTATCTTTTTTTCACTAAAAGAAAGAAATTTTGATTGAGTTTGGAAAAAAAATGCAAATTAAAGAATAAGGGATCAAGTTAAACATATATAAATGAATATATTTCAATTTATATCTTTGCCTTTAATGAAGTTTTAAAGACATAATTGTGATGCTAATCTTTTAAAGACTAACTTGATTAGAGAACTCTAAAATATATTCTTTTAAAACATGCAAACTATGTTTCTTTGTCTTTTGCTGCTCCAAAGGCTATATTTATTTAAAACATATTTTATTTTCTTTTTTGTCTTTTATCAAGGTAACTTAAATGAAGACATAATTGTGATCCAAGTCATTTATTTATAATTAATAAATCATCTAGATAAGTTTTTTTTTTTATTCAAAGAATTGAACTTTTATGCTTCTTTTAAATGTAAGATTCAATAAATTGCTCATTCATGTTAGTGATTTTGCATGTTGGATTGAAATAGAAAGCTCCTCTTACCTATATATATAATACAAAGTTTCTTCTCTCATTGCACCAAATAAGTAGCTTTGGCTTTTCCTTCATCTTTTCTCAAACCTCTATCTCTTTTCCTCTACATATTATTTTTCTCATTTTCATAATAATAATAATAATTATTATTATTACTATTATTATAGCATTGTTAATGCAATGGCTATAGAATGCATTACAAGTGCAAACCACATGAATCAACCATCAAAACAAAACCAAGATAAAAATCAAGATGAAGAATCATCATTAGTTTTTGATGCATCATTTCTAAAGAACCAACTTCAAATTCCACAACAATTCATATGGCCAGATGAAGAAAAACCATGCATGAATGTAAAAGAACTTGATGTTCCATTAATTGATTTGAAAAATTTCTTATCTGATGACCCTATTGCAGCAATAGAAGCTTCTAAAATCATTGGTGAAGCATGTGAAAAACATGGTTTTTTTCTTGTTGTTAATCATGGTATTGATGCAAAGTTAATAGAACATGCTCATAGTTACATGAATGATTTTTTTGAGGTTCCTCTGTCTCAAAAACAGAGAGCTCAGAGAAAAACAGGGGAACCTTGTGGTTATGCTAGTAGTTTTACTGGTAGATTCTCCTCAAAACTTCCATGGAAAGAGACACTTTCTTTTCAATTTTCAGATGAGAAAAACTCACCTAAAATTGTTAAAGATTATTTATGCAACACTCTTGGTGAAGATTTTGAACAATTTGGGTAAGCAAAAAATTTGTCATTATTAATTTATTATTATTTTTTTGGTGACAAATATTAATTAATATTTTTATAGAAAAATTAAATTTTAAATATTTGTGTTGGAAAATATTAATTTTTTACTAAAATTGTGTGTTATTATTTGTTGTAAATTAATAGGGAGGTTTATCAAAAGTATTGTGAAGAAATGAGCACACTTTCATTAGGGATAATGGAGCTACTTGGAATGAGTCTTGGAGTTGGAAAAGATTGTTTTAGAGAATTTTTTGAAGAGAATAAATCAATAATGAGGCTTAATTATTACCCTCCATGTCAAAAACCTGATCAAGCTTTAGGAACTGGACCTCATTGTGATCCAACATCTTTAACAATTCTACATCAAGACCAAGTTGGTGGCTTGCAAGTTTTTGTTGAAAATGAGTGGCATTCTATTAAGCCAAATTTCAATGCTTTTGTTGTTAATATTGGTGACACCTTCATGGTATGTTTTTAAGTTCTCTTTCTTTTCAATGAGTTTGAAAATTATTTTTTATAATTATTTTAAAAAAAAAAGAAGTAATTCTCATTATGATAAATAATTTTTAAATAGATAAATTATCTTTTTTTATTAAAAATAAAATTAGTTAATATATAATAATTACACATGAGTGAAAGGTAAACGGGCAACAAGCTGCGTCGATAAATTATTGAATATTAAATCACTTCTTTTTAGTTATTTTGTTGTTCATATCAAATAGGTGCTAAATTTTTGCTACTAATTATATGTATGGTGTTATTGAACTTTTTTTTACTTTGAATTTGTTTAGGCACTTTCAAATGGGAGATACAAGAGTTGTTTACATAGGGCAGTGGTGAACAACAAGACAACAAGAAAATCTCTTGCATTCTTTTTATGTCCAAAAGGTGATAAGGTGGTTAGTCCACCAAGTAAATTGGTGAATGATTTGACACCAAGGATCTATCCAGATTTTACATGGCCTATGCTTCATGAGTTTACTCAAAAACATTATAGAGCTGATATGAGAACACTTGAGGCATTTACAAAATGGATTCTACAAAAAAGTAGCTGAAATTATTTTCAACCACATGAATTGAAAATACTTCCGCTCATCTCATATATAAGCAAAAATTCTTTTTCAGATTTATTGAATAATATTGATGTATCTGATTTGTATTATGGATCAAATTATACATTAGTTATTCAATAAACTAAAAAATAAATTTTTGTTTATATATAAGACTGGAAGGTGTATATTATTAGCCGAGACCCTTATTAGAAAAGTGACCAATCATGTGCAAGTACAAGTGTAATTCATTCTTCAAAGGACTTTGAAGCTTATAAGAGTTAAAAGTGTATTTCATGTGGCATACAAGTGATGATGAGTAATGAACAAATCAGGGAATATAAAATAGTTATAAGGCATCAATAACAAAAATTGCCAGCTAATTTTGTAATTTTTATTTTTTATTATTATATAGAAAATATTATTAACTATGCATTATTTGTTCTTTCATTTAACTTACATAGTAACATATTGTACGGTTTATTATATTGAAACAAAAAAAAATTACAACAAATAAAAATATGTAAATTATTAAAATACAGCTTTCAAATAATCATTCACTATTTTCACAAAGGCCAAAATGATGTTACAGAATTTTGTATTGTTATGAATAGGGGTGCAATTGGACCGGTTTGGACCGGTTTTGAGTGAATCCAATATCCGAATCAATGAATTTTTAATTGGTTCGGTTTGGTTCAGTTTTTAGTGTTTTACAAAATTGAATCCGAACCAAACTTATCGGCTTGGTTCGGATACTTTAATCGGTTTTTTTTTATGTATTTCATGCTATTATTTTTTTCCCGATATTTTTTTCTCATATGCTCATCAAATACAAAATACAATTCTTTTCCCATAAGTTCATCAAATACATATACATAATACAACCATATTGAAAACAAATACAAAATACAATTTTTTTCCTTAAGTTCATCAAATACATAATACAACCATATTAAAATTAAGTTCATAAGTTCTTCAAATAATAAAGTGCAATAAAAATAAAACTTCAAGTCTATTCCCACTTAAATCGAAAAACAATAAAATCAAAACAACACTTGAGAAGTTACCATTTAGAGGGTTTAAGATGAGAGCAACAACGTGACGTGAGAGTGTTATTTGCATAGTGTTGAGAGCAGCTTGCAATGAGGTGATGTGAGATGAGAGCAGCTTGAGGATGAGGTGAGAGCAGCGTTTCTGAGTTTGCGTTTACGGTTGTGAGTGTTTTTAAGTTTGCGTTTTGAAGTTATAGTTTCTAAGTGAGGTAGATTTTATTTTATTTGTTAGGAGTAGTTGAGCCAGTTGTAGTTTTGGATAGATATGGGCTGCCTAAAAAAATAATTTAACATATATACTATATATTGGTTCGGTTTGGTTTGTCGATTGGATCTGAAAACTGGAACCGAGAACCGAACCAAACCACTTCGGTTTTCAATTGATTCGGTTCGGTTTTTAATCCGAACAATAAAAATCAGTTTTTTTTCGGTTTGGATTGGTTTGGATCATCGATTCAATTGGATTTTTATGATCCGCTTACACTTCTAGTTATGAATGAATGTAAATGTGTTTTTAATTTGTATTTTGAAAATATTCATGTTGAGTTTAATAGGAAACAAACAAATGAGGTAGCTCATACTTTTACAATAATGGTAGTCACATCTTTAGCTAGTTAGCTCTAATATTTTCATTGATGTACCGACATGTATCAATCATATTATTATGAATGAAATGCTATAAACATTTTTAAGTAAAATAAAAATAAAAATTATTCATTATTAAATAAAACTGGGATTCCAAATTTTAGAAGCTCGACACCATATTTTGAATTTCTAGGATTCTATTTATTTTATTTTTTTTCTTTTATAGGTCAAGTTGTTTGAATCATCTGAAGAAAACCATGTTTAACACCTAATGAATCCTAATCATCACTTATATTAATTTAAATGATGCTATATCTTGCTAAATCATGCTTACTCACAACCCTCATGCATCAACCAATATATATATATTTTATTTATCTTGAAGGTCCCACAATATATGAGAGTAAGGTTAACATACAGCAAATACATCCAATAAAACTAGTGGTCCCACAATTTGAATGATTCTGAGAAATAGGAAGCTAAAATCCATTGAAGATTGGCAGTGATCTTTTTTGTAATTTCAGCAAATTTATTCTTCAATTGGAAGCACTTGTTTCTTGGTTTTACTATTCTGATGTATTTTATATCTGAAAATTTGGAGGGTTGTGTAATTTTGTATACAAGAAAATACTTACCACAATTCTACCCTCAGTTGTCTTGTGGTGCTGCAACATTCTTATTGTAACACCCAAACCCATAATTATATAAATTATGCTTTCATAAAATATTAACTCGAGAATACGCAACGGAAATAAAACTTGATTTATAAAAGACTTGGTTCGAGTATTACATCGTACACATAAAAGCTTACCAATAACTTAATTAGTAAACGATTATTGTACAAATGAGTTTATAAGAAAATACATATTTAAATACATTGGAAATAAAAACAAGACTCTAAATAATACATTATAGAAATAATCTCATCCCCGTGTCACATCAGAGCGGAGCTTCAGTGACAACTCGATCACAAACATAACCTGAAGATCTGGAACCCAAATCCAGCACATACACAAAACAGAGGGTTAGATAATATAACCATAAAAGAAAACTAAGTACAAGCACACACTTAATACTTAGGACATAGCATGGTCATGTCTAACAACTCATTTCATAAACAATATCAATATCATGTCATTCATATTTCGTAATCATAAAATATAAATGCATCATAATAATATCACATCCTCAATCAATTGACAAGTATACACGTCATTATCAATTATCACTTAATATTACACATCTCATAAAACACTCCATTATAAGTATCACATTATTCAACCATTCACAATTATAATGGAACACAACCACAATTATCAAATAACAATTAGAGTGCACAATTTCCTAATGCAAACTAATGCAAACACATAATGTATGTCACCCTAGACATATCTAATGCATGTGGTACCCGCATCAAATTAGGATAAACATATATCCATCGCATCAAGTCAGTTTTAAGTCATGGGGGACTCGCATCAAGTCAGTTTTAAGTCATGGGGGACTCGCATCAAGTTGACTCATGAATGCATGAATGTACACATACCATATAATGATGATAACACCAAACATCTACTCATGAATAATAGGCCGCTCAACCCTATTACCCCTTCTCAATTCGCATCAAATTCACATCATCATATCATCATTAAGGTATACATTCAGGCAAGATACAACAACACACTCATCATCATAAAACATGAACATCATAATTCATCATCATTAATTAACTTCTAATCATCACACATCGTTAGCTAATCATACATTATTAACTAATCTTCATACATCATTAATCATCACACATCATTACTAATTATCTATCATCATCAACATAATCTCATCTCAACATACTCATAAACTCATAGTTAATTAGCATGTACAATAACGCATACATCTAAGTTAATCATAAGTCATCATTCTCAATTTCAAAAATTACTGTTCATACTGCACTAACTCGCCCCAGCGAGTGAATAACGAGCTCATGGCGAGCTCAAGTCAGAAGCTACTGTAACCACTCGCCACCAACTCGCCACGGCGAGCTCCCTCTCGCCATGGCGAGCTACGACTCGCCATGGCGAGCTCATGCATTTCTGGAATTTCCAGAAACATGAATACTCGCCACAGCGAGTAATATACTCGCCCCAGCGAGTTCATACAGAAGGCAAAACTCTGCTTCGGTTTTGAACTCAAATCCATCAAAAATCCCATTTTTCAACATGAAAACCTTAAAAGTTATTAACATTAGGTCTATCTAACATGTATAAGCTTAGAAGTACAAACTTTAACATCATCAAACACCATTTCATGATAAAAGCAATGATTTTCCAAAGTTTCACTAAAAACCCATTTTCAAACATCAACAACATAAATCATTCAATTAACACGAATTTGTTCATGGGAATTCGAAATAGAAACATATAGCAACATGTTAACATCATACAATAACATATAAAGCTATAAACACATTCCCTTGATTCTCATTTCCCACCCAAAAGAGATGAGAGGGTTTGGGTGTGGAGAATAGACATCTCCCCCCTCTTTGATCATCTACAAGTTATATTATCTAAGCCTCTTACCTTAATAAAGTTGGAATCTCTACTCCACCACTTGATTTCCTTTAATCTACCATGGCTTATTCTTTATTTGATCTTCTCCTTCATCTCTTCTTTCTTTCTCAAACTCTTTCTCTCTTCTATTTCTCTACCTCTCTATTTCTCAAATTCTATGATAAATAACAACAACACTACATATCATAAAAATCTTTCCTTTATATATATCCCTCTTCTAGGTTATAGTCAAATCCCCATACTACCCTTAATTCCACTACTAATTCCACTCATAATTCCCCACTTTACTATTACCACAAATTCTTGTACTATTTACACCATTGCCACTACTTTATCTCCAAGACACTCTATCCTTTTTAAGATAATAACCAAAGTGCCACTCTTATCTCTACACAATCCACTAACTCACGAGATTACCATATTACCCTTACTTCTACCATAAACTCTTATTCATCCTAATTAAGCCCAATACTCATAAAAGCCCATCATCAATAAACATAAATGCAACAATTAATTAATACATATAAAACATATCAATTAACATATACAATTAATTAAATAACATCAATTAATCAAATATAATAAAATATAAGATTTGGGGTGTTACACTTCTTATGATATTTTAGTCCCTACAAAGGCATAAAATTACAATGTAAATCAAAATAATGATAAAGAATTTGATCTCTCACTAATTGGTCTAGTTTGTAAAAATTCGGATCATATTTTGTAATAAAGAAATCGTTGATGGATAATATGTAAATATTTATGTTCGTATTTCTGACCCCGGAAAAAGGAAAAATTAATAAATTCTTATCAAAGGAAAAAATCTATCATGAGAGCACTTATATTTGTTTTAAAATAAATAATTAAAACTACTGTTTTCAAAATAGGAAACTTATATTGAAAATTATAAAACTTTGAGAACCAAAATTGCAATTTAGTCTATAAATAAGATTTAAATAAAAGTTACAAAGAGCAGCCAAAATGTGGCCTCAACACAATTATGTCTTTATTCCAACACAATTGTAAAACATTTTTGCCCTCCACAAGAATGTATGTATTCTATAGGATCAAAATGCGGCCTCTCTTCGCAAACTCAATGTAGTTTGTTTAACCGAAATAGTCACACTTATTGAGTAATCCTTTTACTGTTTTACCATGAAATCTTAAACATAAGGGTTATATATATGAAGCTGTTACAATGTAGTTCTCGTGAGTTTAGTTTTTCAGTTAAGTTATTTTTATTTTTAGGGAATAGAATTTGAAATCTGAACACTCCATTTATTAACTTTAAAGTGAATATTTAGTCACTAAAATATTTGACCCAAAAAAAAAATTGATATAATATCTTCCATCAACTAATTTTGGTTAGACTTCATTGCATATTATTGATTCTTTGAAAAAGTTACTCCTAAAGTTATAGCTTAGTAATAAAAATTACTTTTTTTATTTATTAAAATAAAAGATATTCATTTAAATTGGTAGAGTATATCAGATTTAACATACAAATTCAGTATCACTAAAAAGGAAAAGCATGTATCGTGAACAAACTTACCGCATCCAAGTTAATAGCATAAAACGACATATGTATACTCATTCCTACAACTAATATGATAAAATCAAAGTAAACAAAATATTTATGCCTCTAGATCTGCATTTTTGACGGACTTAGTCATCGTGTGAACCAGGACGTAGTTGATCAAAGTTGATCTGTCAATTCAATCAAACAGACACCGCAAAAAGACGGGAAAGAAAACACCGCACAAAAACGAGAAATCAAACGAACAACACAATAAGACGAGAAATCAAACAATGTTTTACTGAGACGACGAAATTACAAAAAGAAACACATAAGAAAATCCTAATTAAGTAAAAACCACTTATTTAAATTGAATCAAATTTTAAAAAATTACATGGGTGATTTCAGGTAAAAAAATAATCTAAAATCACACCCCTTTTTTAATGAAAAAAGATGAAGAAAACTTAAAACAAAAAAATAGCTTATCTCTAAAAATTTAGCCCGGCTCTTTATAAACAATAAAAACTTACTTAGTCTTGTAATTTCATGGTTCAAAGTATTAATTCCCTCAAAAAATTATACAATGTTAACTAATACCACTTAAAACTTTGATTAGTAAAAGTTTCTGTCTTTTCTATTTGGATTTTTTTTACATCATATATTTTATAAATGATGCTCAAGTTCCCAAAACAAATTTTATATACTTTGACATATTAGCAAAAACAATATTATCATGAAGCAAATTTAATTTGATGAGATTCTTTGCAATTGCAAGCCTCTTTGAAATGCATCATAAAAACACTCCATTCTTTGAAATTTCACTCTTTTCTTTTAGAAAGTGTATATTATCATGAAATATATGTAAATATCTCCTAATATCACAAAAAATATTAAAGATGCATTTGGTTTAATGTAAAGAAAGTGGAAGAAAAGAAAATTACAAAAATCAATAAATAAATTTGGACTAAAATAGGGATGACAATGGGTAGGGTATAGATAGAGTACTATAGTCTCCATCCTCATACCCGCACTTTAAAAAAATACCCGTACCCATCTCCATACCCGTGTGGGTGACAATCTTTGTCCCCGTCCTCATACCCTCTGGGTACCTAAGTACCCATACCCATACCCGTTACCCACATTTTTGCTAAAAATATGTTGATCAATTATAAAATATCATATCATTTTAATATAATTAAAAAAACTATAATGTTGACTCATGAAAATCATAAATAAAATTATTAGTAATATCATGCTAAAGTTTATTTCTCTGTTGATATATTTGTTTTATATTATAAATAAACATTTGTTTATTAAAAGTGTGTAATAATATAATAATGTTGTATTTTTTAAAATTGGTTTACATATATTATTATATAATAATATAATTAAAATAAATATATATATATATCATATGGCCTTACTAGAAAAAGTTGAAATACCGAGGGAATTTAGAGACGGAATATATTTCTTCTCTAATAGAGATGGAATTAGAGACAGAAAAAGCAGTTAGAGACAGATATATTTATTTTAGAGACAGATATTTTCATTTTAGAGATAGATTTTGTCCGTCTCTAATAGTTTAGAGACGAGGAAATTACCGACGGCATTAAATCCGTCTCTAGCATGCTTAGTGACAGAATATTTGCATTTTAGAGACAAATTTTGTCCATCGGTATTTAAGATTTTTCTAGTAGTGTGGGTATATGGGGTGGGTACTAAGGTACCCGTACCCGCACCCGCACCCATACCCGTTCAATTTTATGGGTAATTACTCATACTCATGCCCATATCCAAAATACGGGTTTTTACCGTACCCATTATAAATGTTTTTTATGGATACCCACTGGATATGGGTAAATTATCATCCTACAAACCAACGAACCATAACTATTCAATTAACTGATATCCATACAAATATAAAACAATTATAAATATTATATTTATCCAAGTAACTAGAGGCAGATATCAAATTCATTTACATTTACACAAATTCCCTCTCATTTTCTCACATTTTGAGTGATTTGATTTTTTGAAGAAAGGAAAGGCACAGCCGCCACAAGTAAGGACAATGACAGTCCCATTCTTGTACTCTCTTCCAAAAGGCCCGCATCACGTGGAAACCATCTGTTGTTTGTTGTATTGGCATCACTTCTAATCCAACTTCATGCATTTTATTTAATTAAATTATATGGTTATTATTTTTAAAAAAAATACAAAATGACAATAAACATTGTGTGTATGCAACACAACTATACTCTTTTGAAAAACGACATATCATAGGATTTCTGTCACAGATACCTCCTTCATTAACCTATCTGTATTATTCTTGTTTTCTACCTCTCACTTCTTTGTTTATTTCAATTTTTGTTTTCTTTTGTTTAATTGAAAGAAAAAAAAAATTGAGAAAAAACAACTGTTGTACTGAATAATGTATACATCGGCTTTTGGGCTTGGATTTACTGCAACTTTTAATTCGGGCATAGCTCCATTTCAATGGACTTGTCACAATTTCTTTTATATTTCAATTTGTACAATAGCAATTTTTGTCAAATTTCTTTTTGTAAGCGATTAATATAATAAAAATATTTAGCTTAAATTTAATAAGTTCTTTTTAAAACGAATCATTCTGGAGAATTTAAGTTTAATTTTATATTTGAAAATAATTTTTTATTACTATATACTTATTACTTATAGTTTTTTTTGTTTTGAACTGCAATAATTTTATTAAAACCCACACCCTTTAAACACAAGAAGTATTTAAAGAGGGGAAAAGAAACCCACTCAAAGAGAGGGACCAAATTTATTACTTATAGTTGAAATTTTCTAATCACCGAGTCTTTCCCCTAAGAATCATATGGTTAACAAAAAAAGAAAAGAGTAGCTATCAATGTATTAATAATGAATTGATTCAAGAGGAAAGAATCTTGTTCAATTTAAAGCAAGTGGTTAGGAGTTTGATATAATTATAAAAGTAAAATATTAATATCTAATTATTCAATAATTATATCTATAATAAATATATCAATTATAATAAATATATCAATTATTCAATAAAAATACCCTCTCCGTTAATTTTATAATTTTAATATCTATAATAAATATATTAATTATTCAATAATTATAAAAGTGAATTTTCTTTTATAGAAGAGAACAAAGGTGGTAATAACCGAAGACTTATGGTCATTACATGTCTTTTTAAGAGATTTCAAGGCAAATATAGGAAAACATGTATGTTTTGAGCTATGATTTAGTGAAGTATTAATTGAGAAGATGAGTTATCTTGCATCACAAGAAAAGAAAGGAAATTGAAGGATCGAAGGCGTGAAGCGCAACAGGGGGCGCGCAGATCAGGTCTGGATAACATCCACTTAGCTAAGCAATATGAGACTTTACTCACCTCAAACTTGCCACAATACTCTCCCCCTTAAGTGTGAGTCCTTCAATTCGTTATATGTTCTTCCTCAAACAGAAGCTTTCTTCATCCATAAACTTTTGATACAAGGAGTCCTTCGAACCCTTCGTCAAACCATCGACTCTGATACTACTGTTCGGTCACGAGGGTCTGCCTGATGATCATCCATATTGGGCTTAAAGCAACTATACATGTGAGTTGAACACCATATTTTTACCCAAAACATTAAAGCATTGTCTTATATAATAGATTTATGAGTCCTCTTACTTACCCAAAACATTAAAGCATTGCATTAGATTTATGGGTCCTCTTACTTATAAATTGTTCAACCTCCACTTTTCTAAATAATGTAAGACATAAGTCACCTCGCACTTGTCACAATATAGACAACATTTTAAAGAGTGTTGCCAAAGAGAGAAAAACATTGTCTTATATAATAGGTAATGCTTGCATAAAAGATTGGCTAAAAATATCGTTTATGGTATTGAATATTGTGTTTGGAAGTCTTGACAATATTTTGCAATTGTCGATGCAACTAGAAAATTCGGAGCAGGATTTTCTACATTTATCGCGTCATGCAGTAACTGATTTTGACTGTCTAATTTAAAATTGGTGGTTGAGATTGTTTTGACATATAAAACTGTGTATAACATAAGAATTGTCCAATCTCAAATGGAAGGCTACAATTTAGTAATGTGTGAAATTCCTACGACATGAAATCCGAATGTAAAAGATTTATTGTGTGATGAGCAATCTTTATTACTATAGATCACTTTTCAACATGATCTATTTTAGAAGTTGTCCTTGTTTAATACTGATGTTTCTTTTATGTGCAATGTAGCATGATATGATAGGTACTCTTGCATGAAGCGCCACAAATATTAGCATGTACTTTTTTTTTTGTTTTGGTTTAAGATTAATATGTACTTTGAATCGCTCTTATCCACCATATATTAGCATCTACATTTCAGTTTTCATATATTCATTTCTTAATTGTATTTTTAAATTTGACAGTTATCTACATTTCAGTTTTGTTGTTGTCTCGTGTTTATCTCAGTTGACAAGACATTGTATTATATATGAAGTGGTCAAACTTTGAACCATCTCACTTATCCACCATATAAGAGTGGAATTTTCTAACCACTAAACCATTTGGCAAAAAAAAACTTTGTTGCTAAGGGCAAATTTGTGATATAAAAATGTCCAAATAAAATTGATAATTAATTTTAAAGTTTCCTTTAATTATGAATTAAGGATGATTTAATTTATAAAAGATATATTTTATTGTTAAAGAAATATAATGTACTTTGTTAAAAGTCCCAAATAATAATTTATTTTTTTTGACAAAAAAAATAATATTATTTTTTTGATAATAGTGGCTAACTTTCACCTTTTAAAAACAAATAAATGGAGTCTCTACCAACTGAGTTAAGCTTACGGGAATCATTAATAATAAATTTTAATTGGTCTAGTTATTATAAATGAATGGCTGAAAGAATTTAGGCTCTTTAAACAAGTGGTAAAAGATTTGATTTTTCTTTTAAAATTGAAGGATTTCACCCAAAAACGGATTCTCTCCCGTCATAATATTGTCTAGTGAAATCTGGACCACTGAATTTTGTTTGTTTGCAAGCTAGCTAAGCATTAAAAAAGGAATGGGTGGTGTTGATGAGTACTGGACTTCATCCCGTGCAATCGTCACGGGAGAAGATCTGCTCTCATGTATATTAATATTACATATTGAGTCGGACACAATTAATAAAACACTATAATAAAATTCAACTAGCATCAAATTAATTAGTTTTGCGACAGGGTGATGAACAACAACCGATCACAATCTATCGCACACAGTTCATGAATCTATCAAAATCAAGGTCGATCCTCCAAAAACTTTTTTTTTTTTCCAAAAACTTGAAATGTACTGGTACAGATTGTTTCAATCATTTTCTTTCATTTTAATAGGTACCCAAGAGTTTCGATTTCCCTTTCAATAAAATTCAAAAAAACAAAAATGTTTCCATTTCAATTCAATTAAGTATTCATTTGAAGTGGCACGAGAATAGCAACGAGCCCCCACATGTACATCGTGTGCTCTGGGCCCAATATTGCCCCCACAAACACATGCATTTTCCCTTTTCTTTTTCATCGGTCGAATTGGGTCGATTTTGAGTTGAAAATCACCAAATTGATAAAAACCATAATTTGTTAATTAATTTGCATATAATTTTGACCGTCTACATATTTTTGATTTATTTGGGTGTCAGGTCATATGTAAGACCCAAGATTCCACTGTACAGTTTTTCTAAGGAACTCTAGTGTCGGCTACGAGTTTTAGGGTTTTTGGTGAAGCGGTTTCGTGAGTATTGTCGCGTTAATAGAATTTTTGCTGAAATGGAGCCTGTTTTGTGCTCGTGCGCTGGAAAGGCACAGACTTTTGGGTCGTAGTCTTCTTTTGAGTATAAGAAGGTTTATGTGTAGTCAGAATCACGAGTTTTGGTTTATTCTGGTTTTTGGAAAAACGAGTAGGAATTTTACCCGCTGTTGGAAATTTTTACGATGTCTGAATTCCGTAGAAATTTAGATGGGAGTTTTATATATCGGCGTGAGTTAGGATATATTGTCAGAATAATTTTCGAGGGTGAGGAAGAAAATTACAGTCGGGGAAAAAGATTTAGCGATAATATTTGGAAACGGTTTACGACGGACGTTTATTTGGTAGATTTTATATTTTTGTGATTTCCGTCCGTTAGCGAGGTGCGACTCGTTTACGAGCGAACGCGAGAGCTGAGATGTGAGGAAGCTTAGAAAATATCTTGGAAGGATAAGCTTAGAATTGATTCAATGGCTAGGATTAAGTCTTAGAAACTTGTCACTATTTGATCCAAGGGCTAGGATGAAACAAGACCTTTGCATAGTAAGGAGGTTAACTCATTGTGGACTTAGAAAAATCACAATTCATTCACTCCTTCTCTCCTCTTTGCCGTGGCTTTCTTTCTCTTCCAACCCTTGAGGAAAAAATTTCATTACTTCACCAAATCTCTTGATTTTTAGCTTGTTGGATCATAGGACTTGCAAGGAATCATCTTCTAAGGTAACTAGAACTTCTTCCCTTCTTCATAGCTTGCCAAACTCTTAGAGATTCATGAGATTTTTGGTTTATGTTCTTGAGAGAAATTTGTGAGAAATTGTTCATGATTGATTCTTATTGCTTAGAAGTTGTTTATAAGTGATTATCTAACATGTTTAGGCTTAGTAGTGATGCTTACCATGGTTAGATGTGATTCTCATGAGATTTTTCTTAGCAAGGGTTTTGGAGAAAATTCTAATTGATCAAGAACATGGAAAATTGTTTTAGCTTTTGTGTTTAATGAATTGTTTCAAGACTTTTAGAGAAATGGATGTGTGAAAAATAGTTTTGTTTTGAAAAACAAGAAATTTGTTCTTGAGAGTTCAAGAGAAAACTTTTATGAATTTTTTATTGGTGTTGTGAAAAGGTTTTGATTGTTAAGTTTAATAATTTTAGGAACTAAATGAATTCTTCTATGCTTTTGAAATGAAAGAAAATTAGAACTAGCTATATTGTTGTTGTTTTGGTCGTGGCCTTGTGTGTGTTTGTGTCCATGATGTTTCAAATTTTTAAGCCCTATGGGAAGGCATGATCAAGGTTTTAAAATGAAGAATTAATGTGGTTTTGTTTTGAAAGAAAACTAGTAACTTGTGTTCTAAGTAAACAAGTTAATTGGTAATGTTTTGAAAAGTGTTATGCTTTGATTTGAAATGGTTTTGGTGTAAGAGCTTGATCACTTTTGAGAAATTAATAATGGTTTAAGTGTTTTACACTATGTTTGATTTTGAAAAACAATGGTTTTGGAATAATTCCAATTCTGGCCGAAACTGGAAGGGCATTTTCGTCCATTTTAAATGTTATATTTTGTCATAGAAATTTGATCAT
The DNA here is from genome assembly GCA_030408175.1 of Trifolium repens. NCBI lineage: Eukaryota > Viridiplantae > Streptophyta > Magnoliopsida > Fabales > Fabaceae > Trifolium > Trifolium repens. The sequence continues at coordinate 13,985,748 of CP125846.1, forward strand.
TCAATCCGTTTTTTCGAGACGAAGATTTCGGCGTATGGCTCATCTCGATAGGATAAAATTTGAATGAGCTATGACCATTTTATTTGGTAAGAAAAACTTGTAACTTGTGTTGCAAGAAAACTTTATTTTCTGTGAAATTTCTCGAAGAGTTGTTGGGTTGTTTTCAAATGGTTTTAGTGTGTGGAATTGATTGTTTTGGTGTTGGAAACAAAAGTATTTCATAGTATGTTTTGAAACGAAAATATTTTCGTGTAGCAAGAAATAGTGCAATTAACTTTGGGAATTTTTAATCGCTATAAGGGGGACTCGAAATCACTATCCGAGAGTTTCATAAAGTACCTTAAACCTCTCTAGATTTTTGGGTTTTAGTTTCGCTTCGATAGAATACAGTGGGAGTATTTTATTGACATTACGCTGCTTAAATTTTTGGTAGCGTGAATAGTGGATTTGAGCCTAGTTAGTTGTGAGGGAACAACCATAGGTCTTGATCCATTAGTAGCCGAGCTATGACTTATTTGAGTAACCAATTAGAATGTGGTATTAACTTAGATAAGTTATGTTTTGTAAAAGGTTAAGAGGATTAGCCGAATTGGAGTTTTCGTCGAGAGAGACGGTTATTGCTCGCGTAATGTAAGTTGTGCGTGTTGGAATGCTTGCTGAGGTAAGGGCACCTTTCTTTTGTTTTATTTTCCGTTGGTAGCATTGTTTGTATGCTTGTTGTGGTGTGCTTTGAGTGTTATGCATGTATATATTATGTATTCTCGTTGATGAGAAAGTGTTTATGATACATGTGTTGTCTTACATATGATTTTGTTAGAAATATATGTATTGACATGTGGTTGAGAATTACGTATGCATGATTGGTATGTAATTTGTGCATTAGCATAGATAAGAAGTATCGTATGCTCATGCACTCATAGTTGGTATTTGATCTAGGTGATTGTACCAGGTGATATCCCGCCTTTAATTGAGCCGGTATTTGATCTAGGTGATTGTACCCGCCGTTAATTGAGTCAGTATTTGATCTGGGTGATTGTACTCGGGGTATTCCACCAAATTGAGTCGGTACTTGATCTAGGTGATCGTACCCGGTGTTATCCCACCGTTAAATTCCGGAATTCATGCATGTGAAACAGTCCCGGGTAGGGTGATCACAATCATTGTAGAGTCTGCATTGATAGGATATGTGTGCATTGGTTTATATAAGCCCGTTGGAGGGAATTGCTTTTGTGTTAAAGAGTTTTTCTCGTGTATGTGGAAATTTGTTATGTGTATATCTTTCGCACCGGTTATATATATATATACTTTTATTTTGTGGTGACCCTTGCAATATTTCATTTGCGGGCTCCTCCCACCCTAGATGATGGTGATCTGTCAGATACCGTAGGTCGTGAGGACGACGGTGGATTCTTAGGCCCTCAGTGATCGAGTGGAGCATGTTGGTTTAGTTAGTCTATGCGCCGGTGTGGTTTGTACACCGTGCTTTTTGGTTAGCATAGGATTCTAACTTGTGTTGTTGCACTTGTACTTTGAGTACTTAGACTTGTGGATTGTAAATTATTCAGGTGAATACTTTGCGTCTCGGATGCACTATATATTATATATGGGTTCGTTTGTAAATTTAATGCCGGCTCACTGTAAAATATTTTATGCGCAACTCTGTTGTTTGTTAAAAAAAAATAATAATGCCCCTTTTTAGGCTATGAAAAACGGGGTGTAACATTGTGGTATCAGAGCCCGGCTTTAAATCTTCAAAGGGAAAGTGTGCACTTGAGTCGTTAGTCCAGAGTCGGTTAGAACATAGCTAGAGTTGTGTTAGTTCTAGCGGTTATTTTTGTTGTGTTATGGGTTATGTGGTAGGTTATTTTGTGTTTAGCATGGGATATGCCTAGACACTGGTTTGTGTCTTACTGAGGTAATGCAGGGAGTGAGGCTTCAGTAAGTGGAATTGTGAAAACCCCCAAGCCTTGGTCGAATTTAGTCGACAAGTGTCTCTAAATTCCTTAGATGCGGCAGTCCGAAGATAACGGACTTGAGCGAACAAGAACTACAAGTGATTCTTGAAAGTAATATAATGGATGGGAAGTGGCGTTAGATGTTGCCACTCAGAGGTGCTGGTTATGGACGAGTGAACGTCAATTGATAAAGGATTTTAAGTAAGGATCAGATTGGGACGACCTTTTGAAGATGATATTGGATGTCCGTCTGGTGAGTTCAGACGAGACTTGATGAAGTCGTTCAGTTGTCAAGAGGATGCAACCACTGTAGATATTGTGGAACATGCAGAGATGTCAGTTGGATTTAATTACAATGATTGGATAATAATTGAGGCAACTTGAATTGGAATTAAAGGACATTGTACGTCCAGAGTGAGGAAACCTGGTGGTGTTATACGGCATTTATGCGAACGATGGGTACCATAAGTGTTTAATTCAAGTGTGTGAGATAATTAGATTCGAAACTAAGATTAGTAAGGATGAATCTTGTGATGATTGAAGGTAGGAGACCAAGTATCACGTTGATAAGTGACAATCTATACATAGTTCGGGAGATAGTAAGTATAGATGTTGGTGTGAGATACAACAATAGGTAATCGATTGTTAAATAAGGATAGATTTGAGGAGATATTTATGTAAAGAACAAGGAGTTGCGCCTTGGACAATGAGTAGTATGTCAATGGTAGGCGACACTAGAGGTGTATAGTGTGGAAATACCTTGAGAATTTTAGTATAGTAAGCTAGAATTATTAATTATTGGCAGGTAAACCATAAGAGAAAGTAAACTTATTGAGTAGTTGAAGAGATTAGTCAAGATTTGAGTAGAGATCCTGTGGGGATGTGAGTTTAAGTTAACAATTTTGATCGACCAAGAGGGTTGAAGGACTAAGTGGCAAAGTTTGGTGGAAGCTAGTAGAGCTTCGATTCATTGTAGTGGTTACAATGAAGAGAGACGTAGCATAATGGAAATCTGTATTGAATAAGTAAAGGACTTCAGATATTGTCATCATGGACGGTTGAATAATAGTGATGTGAGAAGTACCCTAAGATATATTTTGAAGGTAGGTACCTCGACGAGAGTGGTGATGTTCGGAGTGTTTAGGAATGGTCAGGGTGACCAACTCTTTTGAGTAAGAGAGGATGTTATTGTAAGAGAAAAAGGGACTCAGGAGAGTTCAGGAATAGAATGAGAATACGTTGTGAAGAGGATGTGCGCCGACGATGGCCGTCGACGAGGATAAACGTTTGTTTAAGGCACGCGAGATGCGTCTAAGTGCCATTTTGGAAGTAATGTTAACGTATAAGGAACCGATTCTGGGGAATTGGAGATTTGGATAAGGGAGTCCAAGAGGAGTAGATGTTATAGTTTGGCAAGTGCCAAGACTATGAGGAGTTGTAATCACCAACCGGAGGTTGGGATGGTATTATTTAAGTCGTGTTTGGAAAGAGATTCGTATGTGAGCAGACGATTCGGCATATTCACCGAGTTGCGGACTTATGGATATTGGTAGAGCGGGAAATTCTTCTATAGAGAAGACAACGTGTTCGGAATGTAATGGTTTTGGGGGTACCTGCCGTGGTGGCATTGTATTACTGTTGAATGATGTTCAACGGATGTTTCATGAGTGGAATCATGAGAGCTTGAGCGACGTGTTTTGAGTGTTGTGTCTTACGAATACAAGGTCGAAAGGGAATGTTAGTCGTTGGAAAGCTATGTTAAGAGTAAGTAAGAGAGAAGCACACGAGCATGTGGCTTATGTCAATTAAGGATTGGCGAAAGGAATTGACTCACACATAATTTGGAAAATTATGATTGTGCGAGAGTAGTAAGGATTCAAAGGCACCACCTAAATGGATGTCATGGCGGTGTGTGTGTGGAATGTGGATATAAAAAGGGTAAACAATTGGCTAATGGCAAAGTTAAGTGAAAGCATGAGAGTCCAAGTAACGTGTTTTGGGCAAATTGGTCTCATTGACGAGATCGAGATTCGTAAGAGATCGAGGGAAAACGTGTGGGAAAACCTTGAAGGAATTGTTGGACCATTGTGCCTCGGATGACCTGAAGCACAATTGAAATGAAGCATTATTAAAGTTAGGTAAAGATGGTCTAAGCCACCATCATGATTGTCGGCTATCTATTAACAACTTGAGGAACTGATCACCCTTAATCTCTTGTTAATAATAGACGGAATCATGTTGACTGGAATTGACTAGTTTTGCTAGCTTTGGTGATGCGCAGAGAGTTTCAGTGTTTCTTTTTGGAGGGTAGCCAGTCGCTGCTGCGCGTGAACCTAGTGGTTTAGGCTACGTCGTGGAGGCAAAAGAGGTGACTTTGGAAATTTTGTGTGTGGACCCTAGGAAATTTGAGGAACTCGAGGTTGTGAACCTCTGTTGTGAGGTTAATTTTTGAGTGGTGAACTCGTTGAGAGTTGCGGTTGGTGCACGGGTGTGCCAGTGTGTTGGTGAGAGTATCTGTGTGACTTCACCCGGTGTTAGCATCTGTGTGGCTACACCTAATCCGAGGGATTTTATTGTGTTGGTGATGGTAATAACTAGTTGAGTTGTTACTCTTACCTTTAGTTTCGAGGACGAAACTTCTTTTTGGAGGGTAGTAATGTAAGACCCAAGATTCCACTGTACAGTTTTTCTAAAGAACTCTAGTGTCGGCTACGAGTTTTAGGGTTTTTGGTGAAGCGGTTTCGTGAGTATTGTCGCGTTAATAGAATTTTTGCTGAAATGGAGCCTGTTTTGTGCTCGTGCGCTGGAAAGGCACAGACTTTTGGGTCGTAGTCTTCTTTTGAGTATAAGAAGGTTTATGTGTAGTCAGAATCACGAGTTTTGGTTTATTCTGGTTTTTGGAAAAACGAGTAGGAATTTTACCCGCTGTTGGAAATTTTTACGATGTCTGAATTCCGTAGAAATTTAGATGGGAGTTTTATATATCGGCGTGAGTTAGGATATATTGTCAGAATAATTTTCGAGGGTGAGGAAGAAAATTACAGTCGGGGAAAAAGATTTAGCGATAATATTTGGAAACGGTTTACGACGGACGTTTATTTGGTAGATTTTATATTTTTGTGATTTCCGTCCGTTAGCGAGGTGCGACTCGTTTACGAGCGAACGCGAGAGCTGAGATGTGAGGAAGCTTAGAAAATATCTTGGAAGGATAAGCTTAGAATTAATCCAATGGCTAGGATTAAGTCTTAGAAACTTGTCACTATTTGATCCAAGGGCTAGGATGAAACAAGACCTTGGCATAGTAAGGAGGTTAACTCATTGTGGACTTAGAAAAATCACAATTCATTCACTCCTTCTCTCCTCTTTGCCGTGGCTTTCTTTCTCTTCCAACCCTTGAGGAAAAAATTTCATTACTTCACCAAATCTCTTGATTTTTAGCTTGTTGGATCATAGGACTTGCAAGGAATCATCTTCTAAGGTAACTAGAACTTCTTCCCTTCTTCATAGCTTGCCAAACTCTTAGAGATTTATGAGATTTTTGGTTTATGTTCTTGAGAGAAATTTGTGAGAAATTGTTCATGATTGATTCTTATTGCTTAGAAGTTGTTTATAAGTGATTATCTAACATGTTTAGGCTTAGTAGTGATGCTTACCATGGTTAGATGTGATTCTCATGAGATTTTTCTTAGCAAGGGTTTTGGAGAAAATTCTAATTGATCAAGAACATGGAAAATTGTTTTAGCTTTTGTGTTTAATGAATTGTTTCAAGACTTTTAGAGAAATGGATGTGTGAAAAATAGTTTTGTTTTGAAAAACAAGAAATTTGTTCTTGAGAGTTCAAGAGAAAACTTTTATGAATTTTTGATTGGTGTTGTGAAAAGGTTTTGATTGTTAAGTTTAATAATTTTAGGAACTAAATGAATTCTTCTATGCTTTTGAAATGAAAGAAAATTAGAACTAGCTATATTGTTGTTGTTTTGGCCGTGGCCTTGTGTGTGTTTGTGTCCATGATGTTTCAAATTTTTAAGCTCTATGGGAAGGCATGATCAAGGTTTTAAAATGAAGAATTAATGTGGTTTTGTTTTGAAAGAAAACTAGTAACTTGTGTTCTAAGTAAACAAGTTAATTGGTAATGTTTTGAAAAGTGTTATGCTTTGATTTGAAATGGTTTTGGTGTAAGAGCTTGATCACTTTTGAGAAATTAATAATGGTTTAAGTGTTTTACACTATGTTTGATTTTGAAAAACAATGGTTTTGGAATAATTCCAATTCTGGCCGAAACTGGAAGGGCATTTTCGTCCATTTTAAATGTTATATTTTGTCATAGAAATTTGATCATTCAATCCGTTTTTTCGAGACGAAGATTTCGGCGTATGGCTCATCTCGATCGGATAAAAATTGAATGAGCTATGACCATTTTATTTGGTAAGAAAAACTTGTAACTTGTGTTGCAAGAAAACTTTATTTTCTGTGAAATTTCTCGAAGAGTTGTTGGGTTGTTTTCAAATGGTTTTAGTGTGTGAAATTGATTGTTTTGGTGTTGGAAACAAAAGTATTTCATAGTATGTTTTGAAACGAAAATATTTTCGTGTAGCAAGAAATAGTGCAATTAACTTTGGGAATTTTTAATCGCTATAAGGGGGACTCGAAATCACTATCCGAGAGTTTCATAAAGTACCTTAAACCTCTCTAGATTTTTGGGTTTTAGTTTTGCTTCGATAGAATACAGTGGGAGTATTTTATTGACATTACGCTGCTTAAACTTTTGGTAGCGTGAATAGTGGATTTGAGCCTAGTTAGTTGTGAGGGAACAACCATAGGTCTTGATCCATTAGTAGCCGAGCTAGGACTTATTTGAGTAACCAATTAGAATGTGGTATTAACTTAGATAAGTTATGTTTTGTAAAAGGTTAAGAGGATTAGCCGAATTGGAGTTTTCGTCGAGAGAGACGGTTATTGCTCGCGTAATGTAAGTTGTGCGTGTTGGAATGCTTGCTGAGGTAAGGGCACCTTTCTTTTGTTTTATTTTCCGTTGGTAGCATTGTTTGTATGCTTGTTGTGGTGTGCTTTGAGTGTTATGCATGTATATATTATGTATTCTCGTTGATGAGAAAGTGTTTATGATACATGTGTTGTCTTACATATGATTTTGTTAGAAATATATGTATTGACATGTGGTTGAGAATTACGTATGCATGATTGGTATGTAATTTGTGCATTAGCATAGATAAGAAGTATCGTATGCTCATGCACTCATAGTTGGTATTTGATCTAGGTGATTGTACCAGGTGATATCCCGCCTTTAATTGAGCCGGTATTTGATCTAGGTGATTGTACCCGCCGTTAATTGAGTCAGTATTTGATCTGGGTGATTGTACTCGGGGTATTCCACCAAATTGAGTCTGTACTTGATCTAGGTGATCGTACCCGGTGTTATCCCACCGTTAAATTCCGGAATTCATGCTTGTGAAACAGTCCCGGGTAGGGTGATCACAATCATTGTAGAGTCTGCATTGATAGGATATGTTTGCATTGGTTTATATAAGCCTGTTGGAGGGAATTGCTTTTGTGTTAAAGAGTTTTTCTCGTGTATGTGGAAATTTGTTATGTGTACATCTTTCGCACCGGTTATATATATATATACTTTTATTTTGTGGTGACCCTTGCAATATTTCATTTGCGGGCTCCTCCCACCCTAGATGATGGTGATCTGTCAGATACCATAGGTCGTGAGGACGACGGTGGATTCTTAGGCCCTCAGTGATCGAGTGGAGCATGTTGGTTTAGTTAGTCTATGCGCCGGTGTGGTTTGTACACCGTGCTTTTTGGTTAGGCATAGGATTCTAACTTGTGGTGACCCTTGCAATATTTCATTTGCGGGCTCCTCCCACCCTAGATGATGGTGATCTGTCAGATACCGTAGGTCGTGAGGACGACGGTGGATTCTTAGGCCCTCAGTGATCGAGTGGAGCATGTTGGTTTAGTTAGTCTATGCGCCGGTGTGGTTTGTACACCGTGCTTTTTGGTTAGGCATAGGATTCTAACTTGTGTTGTTGCACTTGTACTTTGAGTACTTAGACTTGTGGATTGTAAATTATTCAGGTGAATATTTTGCGTCTCGGATGCACTATATATTATATATGGGTTCGTTTGTAAATTTAATGCCGGCTCACTGTAAAATATTTTATGCGCAACTCTGTTGTTTGTTAAAAAAAAATAATAATGCCCCTTTTTAGGCTTTGAAAAACGGGGTGTAACATCATACGAGTGATAGATTGAACGAGACAGTTTTAATGGTCTAAATTAAAACTTTGTTGCTGCATTTAAAATTTCATTGATCCATATACTTCTGTTTGTGAAATAATTCAACATGTTGTACACAAGGACAATAAAAGACAAAAGAACTAAATGGACAACAAAGAGGACAAGAAACAATTACTTTGTTTGAAATTTGTAGATTTAAAGACAATAATATAGATCAACTAAATGAAAATAAAACAAAAATATTAGAGTATATATTACACATCATTCTTCGACGTATTATAAAGTTGTAAAATATAACATTTCTCCCAACTATCAAAGATGATAAAAATAACAGTATAAGAGAGAGAGAGAGAGAGAGAAAAGAGAGAGAGAGAGAGAGAGAGAGAGAGAGAGAGTGTGTGTGTGTGATAGAGAAGGAGGGAGAGAAGAGGCACTTAAAATTGAAAAAAAAAAATTAATCTGCATCTTAATTGTTGTTCGGTCGATTTCAGTTATCAAAATATAAATTGTTAAGCACCCGCACCTTAGATCCGAACTACATCCAACCTGATGCTTCAATCTGTTGGCGGTAATATCGGATCGTGATTTTGTGCTCAACCTAATTTATATGTTGACTTAATTATTAATTTTTTGACAAAACATCTCTAGTTAATTGATTTGTCTCATCTCTCTCATGTTTTTCAATTGATCTAAATGTTATATTATCAAACGTTAGTTGGTGTAGTAATGATTGATGTTGGACTTAGTAGAGAAGGCTACAGTTCAATCCCCATAAATGTGATTCGGATGAGCTAAAATCACTTAATGTCAGAACTAACTCCGAACCAAATTAAATTGTTGATGAAAGTCAAAATAAAGAAAATATCATGTTAGCATACTCATATCACAATTGTTAATGAAACCAAAAAGTAGACCGTAGCATTTTCTTTGTTTAATAATCATGACGCTTAAATCCACCTTCTTGCATTGAAATTATTTAAATGTATAAAAAATTACTAAATTTTCATATATTCGATAAACTAAATTATTTTACTCCACATACTTGCTTTTCATTATCATAAATAGTTAAATACTATAAAAGAAAAATGCACATATATATCATTTAACCTTACGATAATTAAAAAAAAATTCCAATAAAAGTGACATTTACAAAGAAACACATGGAATATTATGAGGAGAAAGACAAATATCACTTTGTCTTTATTCATAATAATTGTGTCTTATTTATTGGAAAAAAAGATTTATATCAAGTGAAGAAAGGGAAAAATGTAACAATCAATCAACAATAAGTGCTGTAGACGTAATTTAGACTACTCTTTGCTAAATGACAAATTCAATCTCAATTTGAATCTGAAAATATTATCTTTATATATGCTCTATATGAGCTAGCTAGAGTTCTAGGGATACTGCATGCTTGTTGCAGCAACTGTTTGAACAGTACTATATATTTTTGTCTTATTATCTCATAATTAATTTTCAATATGATGCAAACAACAAAATTTCAATAATTTTCCTTTGCATCTAACATGATAAATAGAAAGTTTAATTGTACTAAAAAAAAAAAAAAATAAAACTAGAAAGTTTAATGAGGCATATGTTACTGCATAAAATTAATACAATTGTGTCCCACTTCGGTTGATGAGTAATGAGACATTGAATTAGTTTTAAGGCGGAGGTCTTAGAATTATTAACAAAACTAACATAACATTACCAATTAGTTGGTTCAGTGGTGATTGACGCTGAATTTGATAGTGAGGACCACGGTTCAATTCCCCGCAATTGCGATCGGGAGGGGGCTGGAACCACTTGATGTCAGAACTGACCCCCGAACCAGATTTAACTGGTGGTGAAAACCAAAAAAAAAAAAAAAAAACTAACATAACATTTTCCAATAAAAAACAATATAATTTAGTGTTTTAATAAGATATATTTAGTTGTGTAAAAAAAAATATTTACTTTCAAGTTTTAGTTCAGAATTCATGCATAGTTGTAGTTAGGGTTATACATTAATTGAGTTTGGCTAAAATTAAATCCGAATTCATGCATGTAAAAAACTTTGGTTTGAGTTTGGCCGGAGAATAGTTAGTTCAATAAAAATACCAAAATCTTTGAAACTATTTTATTTATTTATTTATTTACTTTTTTCCTCAATTTAAACTATTTTATAAGGTGTATTTTTTAAAATTTCAAAGCGAACAAATTAATTATGTTGTCAATTTTTATATCAACACTTTCTTATATTGACTAGCTAACTACTTCAATATTAGTGTTCTTTTTTTTTTTAAGCAATATTAGTTTATATTTTTTTTTGGTACAAATTTTTATAAAATATTTACTACATAAAAAAATGTAATACAATTAAAGACTGTAAAAAATAATGAATTCAATTGAATATTAAAATATTTTTTTATAAAATAAAAAGACAAATATAAAAATCAAAATATTTTTTATATTTAGGAGCGAAAGTAAAAAAATTAAAACCAGAAGAATGTATTTTAATAAACAGCCAATAAAGTCACTCATAATAAAATAAATTAATTTACTATTAAAAAATAAACACACCATGAGATAATTACAATTTAATAAACCAAAATTTTCTTACATGATCATTAGTCATTACCTTACTCATACTTTAATAAGCTGGCCATTTAAGCACCATGAGGACCATATATATAAACGCCAAAAAAATAATTAATAAGCATGACCGAATCAATCTTGTCCCACCGAATTAAAATAGTAAAAAGTCGATTTATTCTAATTTTTTACTTCAAATCCTATTCCATAATTACGTGCCAGAATGTTCAACACACAAAACTGTTTAATCAAACGCACAAAATCTTATTAATTCTGTGATTTGTCGTTTCTTTTGTTAGATTATGTGGGGTGAGATAGTGAAATGTGCAGAGAAAATCGACAAAGATTTTATCATGTGTGTAATAAGGACCTGGATTGCATGCATTCAAATAACCATGTGTAACAGCCCGAGCCTTCGGCGATCCCGGCACTGCTACCTCACGATCTTCTCCAACCCCTTTCACTATTGGAGTTTTTGCCTTCCGTGGGAATCGAACCCATGTACCTGGGGATAAGTACATGTTCAATCCATTCCCACTACCAATTGGGCTTGGATTGGCTAGTAGCTCAATTGGTAGTGGGAATGGATTGGACATGTACTTATCCCCAGGTACATGGGTTCGATTCCCACGGAAGGCAAAAACTCCAATAGTGAAAGGGGTTGGAGAAGATCGTGAGGTAATAGTGTCGGGAGCGCCGAAGGCCCGGGCTGTTACACCATGCAGTCATGCAGTTACTACTTGCAAGCCTTTAGATTCAAATTTTGGTGGTCCAGCTTTGAAAATAAATGGTTGAGATTAAACTGCAGTCAAAAAGTGACTGCAGGGAATCCATTTTCGTGTAATAATAATAAAGTACACTCGTTTATCAAAAACCTCTATATTCGAGAGAGAGAGAGAGAGAGAGAGAGAGAGAGAGAGAGAGAGAGAGAGAGAGAGAGAGAGAGAGAGAGAGAGAGAGAGAGAGAGAGAGAGAGAGAGAGAGAGAGAGAGAGAGAGAGAGAGAGAGAGAGAGAGAGAGAGAGAGAGAGAGAGAGAGAGAGAGAGAGAGAGAGAGAGAGAACAGTGGTCAAAGATTAAATTTTGTGCACAGTATAACGGTGAAAAAACAAGATAATTAAAATAAATTGTGGGTTATTGGATATATCATATACCCCGGTGTAAGAAATCAAATTTAATAACGAACTTTATTATTGGATATACACTCACTCTTTTAACAAACATTATGTGTGTTTATTTTTTTTTGGTAGTGTATGTGTGTCTATCTATATAACATAAGAAATCAAATTACACCGGTGTAATATTTGTGTATAATGTTGTACTGTTTAATAACAATTTAACGAATATAAATTTTACAAAATATAAAATCGTTTGATATGTTATTTAGACAGATTAAAATTAACGATATTCAATAAAAATGCTAAAACTGTTAATCTTGATTGATTTCAATAAAATATCAAACGGTTTTAGAATTTTGTAAAATTTAACATAAATGATTCGTATGGTTTAAATTTTCAACCCAACAGTAAATTTTATAAAAATTGTATTCATTAAAGCGTTTATAAACTATGTAACATTACTCAGTGTAATTTTATCCCTTTTCGAATATACATATATACTTATATATAGTTTGATCCAATAATAAAAACGTAATAATTTAATGGATATTTTAACCCAAACAATGATACCTACCATTTTTGAATTTTGGTTGATTCTAAATCAACTCTACAATATTGTCTTGTAAGGTGAATTTTGCCCCCACCCTACTTATAAGTCATTATTCAATATATTATTTATCATATTTATCAGGTTAATGATATATTTTTTTTCATTCTTAAATTTCTTTTAAAAAAATGCAATTGGCTATTTTTGTAAGACAAAATATTAAAACTTAAGCAATGTGAAGAGCCCAACCAAAAAAAACTAGTATGGTAGCTCTTTTGTTTTTTACGGTTTTACTGCTATCAGTATTCGATGGATCACCTTAATCTGACCTATAAGTAGCTCTTTATGTGGCCCAACTCTCAATGAAAGCACAAATTGTTACGACTTAAGCAACGGGAAGAGTTCAATCCAAAAAACTAGTCCAATAGATCGGATAATCTCATGCTTAAATGCTACATTGAACACTTTGATATATTCATGTGAGACTTCTAACAACAAATATTGTTAGTTTTTGTAATCAAGTACTACCCCGATCTCAAATATAAGCAAATTCTTATTTTTTTTAGGTTCATTCAATTATTAATGTATCTAGTTCACATACATTAGTAATTGAAGAACCTAAAAAATAGAAATTTGCCTGATTGGAGGGAGTAATTATTTTTGCTACTTCTTTAATCACAAAAATGTATAATGTCTATCATTTTTTTATGAAATGCAATGCATTAACCATTTACACAAATTTATGTTTTTTTTGTTATTATGTAATTATTGTTGCGGATGTGGTGGTGGTGGTATCGGGGGGGGGGGGGGGGGGGAGGTGTGTGTGTGTTTGTTGCGGATGTCATGATTTGGTGTTACAATTTGATGAGGCAGAACAAGAAACTTTTGTTACGGATGTTCTCTTCTCCTTTTAAGACTCTTTTTCTTCTCCAAATTATTATTTTTACCTTGTTAAAAAAGTTCAAAAAGTATTTTCCGCATTTTTTTGCTGTTGAAAAATAATATTTTACATTTGAAAAGTATTTCCCAAACTTCTTTATGCATTGGCAAAAAAATCTTCTCAAATAGTCTTGGGAGGGGAGAATATTTTTCCTAAGCCAGTTGTTTGTAGAAGAGGGGAATGTGGTTCGGTTCAGTTCTTGGACACAAACCTGTAAGCCAAACACCGGGTGGGGTTAGTAACGAGGGAAGTTTAATAATTGACAGTAAGCAGATGTTGGATCCAAGCCAATAGGCCCAACTCGGGATAATTTGGGAGCTATGACTATGAGGGAGACGCTGTTCAGGTGGTAATTCAGGAGGTGCAAAGAGCAGACTGGATAAAGGGGTCTGTTATAGAACCAGTGAAGGGCTGAATATTTCAGGACTAGATCAGGTTGATGTTGTTAATAAGGGGGGTGTATCAGAAAATGGAGAAGGAAATTACAATTACATTTTGGGTCGCTTATATTAATTTTAGGTTTCACTTTGATCTCTTAATTTTTATATTTTATTTTAGTCCGTTAAGTTACAAGTGCTTTATGTTTTTTCTGTTTCTTTTTGGTCGCTTTGAGTTACAATACAAAGATTCCATGTATTTATATGTTTTCTAGATACATTAACAAATAGGAGTACATTCCATAGGAAACACTCTACATGGAGTTAGTCTTGTTAGTAGTATTTTAATAATGTGCACTCGTACTCGTACTCATACAAGGGATGGTTCTCTTTCGATGATAAAATAGGTTCATACGATGGTTTTGCATTTTCAGTAAATAAAGATGAAAACATTAATCTTCTTGAATGACCAATGTTTACTGATCGTTATATAAACACATATTCTAAATTTAAACTAAAGTACACAACTATTAATAATAGTTGGGAGATGTTATTTTAACAAATCTTAGTAATAATCTTTGGGATTTCGTTGTAACCAAACTTATTGATATAGTGGAACAGAGAGCTATTCTTTTCTCCAAACTTATAAAATAAAACCCTTAATTAACTCAATCAATTTCTTAGCTTTCAATGAATCAGACATCTCTATTCCATGAGAACCATCATCCTCAAAATCCTTCACAACATGAACACCTTTTTCTTCCATCAATTGTGCTAACTCTTTCTCACGATCCACTAGTGGATCACCACCATTCCCACTAACCAACACCTTCCATCCAAGGGCCCTTATTTTATCAAACTTTTCAAGACCACTCCCAACCGTTAGATTGCAATACTCATGATCACGGTCAACACCAATTGGAAGTGCTAACTCCCACATTAAATCATTAACACACAATGGAATCATTGAATCATTCTCAAGCTCTAACTCTGATTTGGTTCTCTCTTTCCCACCAAAGAATGGTTGGCGCAATATTAACCCTTGGATCTTTAGTGGCTCAAGATCCTTCACAACTTCTACTGCCCTTAGACCTGGAAAAATTATGTGTAAGAAAAGTTTAAAGTATAAATTATTGTCGATTAATTATATTGTCAAATTATTATAAACATTTGACTTTCATTATAACTACACATTTGAATATGGTTTGCAACATAAAACTACATATTTAACTATATTTAAGTGTCTAGAATATTTTTCACATATTATTATCTACACTTATTCTTATCGGTAAGACTGCGGTTGCCATTAAAAAAAAAGTAAGACAATGGTAAATTACGAGTAAAACTAAAAGTGTAATTGATTCAGTCAGTGTCACTAAAACCAAATATTTTGGTCATGGTCTAAAACCATATTGAAATGCCACAATTTCACTGTTCCACTCTTATTCTCTCCATCCCATATGACGGTACTCTAATGCCACCAAATTTTTTATTATTTTCTTCAACCACTCTTATTTTTTGATTTTCACCACCAATTGAATCTGGTTCGAGGGTCAGTTCTGACAATGTTCTCTTTCACTCTCAAAGCACCTACCGCTTTCTAGTTACAGAAGTGTGTATTACGGAGTACTTTGAGTCATAAACATTGAACATGAGACTTCAAGGCCAAATGGTCAATTACATGTGTCTTTGACCAATTCTAACACCCATGACCCTCATTGACTCTTTGAACATGAGAAGGATGAACTAAATCGCATAGTTCGACTATTTAAGCATAGACTAACTTTTAATTCTATTGTAAACACAGCCATTATCAGTTACTATTATCAACTTAAATATTATTTTTAGGTATAAACCACAATCATATCAATATTATGAATTCTTACGATTACGATAATATTTTGACATCAAAACTTTGAAGTCAATTATTGTGTTCTTTTGTTTTTTTATATGTTTAAAACTGTAACAGTCCGGCTTTCGACGTTCCTGGCACTACTACGATCTTCTCCACCCCATCTCTATTGGAATTTTTGCCTTCCATAGGGATTTGAACCATGTACCCTGGGGTTCAAGTACATGTTCATAATTGGACTACTAGTTCAATTGGCAGTGGAAATAGATTGAACATGTACTTGAACCCTAGGTACATGATTCGATTCCCCATAAGGCAAAAACTCTACCAGAGAGGGAGATGGAGAAGATCGTGAGGTAGCAGTGCCGGTTCGATTTTTACGGAAGGCAAAAGCTCCACCAGATAGGGGGTGGAGAAGATCGTGTAAGTTATTAAAGAAAAAAATCAAAATAATTATATATTCTATGATTAAATATGATTTTAGTCTTCATAAACTCTTGTTATTTTAATAATACTTTTAATCTTGTATAATATTGTTGTTTATAAAAGAGAGACAATTTTAGTCCCTCAAACTAGTCCGGTCTATCATATATCATGCTTATATTATAGAGTTAAATATGATTCTCTTCCTAACAAAATCTCGTATTTTTTAGTTTAATCCCTATTAAGCTTTAATTATAATTTTATTCCTTTATAATATTATAGTCTGTAAGAATGATTCCTATTTTAAAAACATTTAGCCTCTCAAAATAGTCCATATAAAATGAAAATAGAGCCATAAGTGGATAAATATTTTTAAGGGACTAAACTTTAAAATTTGTTAGATTTTGTATGGACAAAAAATATAGTTAACCCTATATTTTAAGATTAAAATTCAGATTAATTTTTAGTCTCTCAAAAAAAAATTCACCTTTAATCTCTAATTAAATTTTATAGGGATGAACTAAAAGTATTCAATTTTTGTTAAAAAAAATAAATAAATTAGAGACATTCTTATAAACTGTAATATTATGGAGGACTAAAATTATATTAAAAATTTAATAGAGACTAACATTAAAATTAAGAACATGATTTTGTATGGACTAAAAATATATGTATTTTATTTTTGAAAAACAAGTTCAAGAATTTTATGATTAAATAGGTTTTTAGTCACTCCAAATACAGTCTTTTTTTTTTCTTTTAGTCCTTGTATTCGTTATTTTAGTCTTTATTTTGAGAACTCAAATCAAATATTTTACATATTATAAAGATCAATTTCGATCAATTTACAAAGACCAAAACAAAACAAACAATAACCAAAAACAAAACAATAATATATATATTCACAAGGGTAAACAAAAAGTTTAGGGGAATACAATCAAAACCCTTTATATTTCCAGAGACGTAAATAGGCCAGGATGCTTACAGTATCTATGACCTAGCCTACATAGGTGGAGGTCAGACCATGTTTTCTTTTAAACTAGAGCAGATAAAAAAAATATTATAAATCTATTTAGTTAAAAAAAGGTTAAGTTGCAGTCAGTGGCGGTACTAGGGGAGGGACGAGAGTGGCCACGGCCCTCCCCGCTTAAAAATAATAAATTTTATTATAGGTAGAATATTAATATAACTATATTATAAATTATTTTAAGCAACTCTGTATACATATATTAATGTAAATATTAATTTATAGTTTATTATTGATGACTATAAAGAACGCGGCACACATATTAGTTCAAGTATTAGTACAAATATTAGTTTATAGTCTATTATTGATGATTTCAAGTTACTCAGAATATATACGTAAAATATTACTTTAAGTTATAAGTCTAATTTTATAATAATGAACTTTGAATTTGTTTGTCAAAAAATAACAGATAACTAATTGAATTTATATTATTGGGTAAAATTAGCAATTGACGTAACATATGACATAAAGGAATATTTTTTAGTGAGGTAATAATAAGGGGAAATTAGAATAAACTATAATAAGTTATAAACTAATTGAATTAACTTATCAAAATAAATTATAAGCTAAAATTAGAATAAAATCATTGTTTTGACACAAGTTATATCATTTTAAGTTATACAGTCTAATTTTATAAATAAAATATAAGTTCATAAAAAAATTACTAGATAGATTTTTGTGCTTTACATTGACATATATTTTTATGAAAAAAAAAATTGTGGCCCTCCCACATAATTTTTTCTGGTTCCGCCACTGGTTGCAGGCCCCACAAAAACCTCTTAAGCCTACTAGGTCACCCTATTTAAGTAAATATTATTATTACTAGCCGCCAAACGCCGTGCCCGTTTGTGTAATCGATATCTTTTTTTTCTTCGTGTGCGATCGATATTCTGTATTGTGCAAATATAAATAACTACTTAATCTCCTTTTTTATTGGACTTTGTTAATTGATAACTATGTAACCTCCTTTTTTTGTTACTATAAAAAAACTGAAAATCTATTTTTATGTGGAAGTTGTGCTTAGTTATTAAGAAGAAAAAAAAATTATTTACTAAAAAAAACTGAAAATCTATTTTTATGTGGAAGTTATTTTTTAAGGGTAAAATTGGAATAACAAAAAAGTCATCCCAAAAATTTGTATCCCCTTTATATATTAGTATTAGTATAGAAGATTATATATTAAAATTTGTATATTGATTAAATTATATGTCTATTAATATTTTAGTTTAAGTTTAGTAATTTATATTAGAATAGTAGGCAGGGGCGGAGCTACCTTTGGGCTCAGCAGGGCCGCGGCCCGCCCTAACATTTTTCATTTTTAATAGGTATAGGTATATTTTTGTTAATTAATATAGTGTATATATAACTATAAGCGCTAAAAATGACTAAAATATGCGTGTGGCTCAGTTGGTGATAGGGCGCTTCTGCAGACTTAGGTTCCTGAGTTCGAATCTTGTGAGGAGCTGCATTTTACTTGAATTTTTTTAAAATACATACAGCGTCAGTCTTCCTGCCAGGCTGCCACTACACGGCTAAACTCCAACAGCTCAAATTTGTTTATTTTTTTTTTTGTAAAGGAGTGGTCAAAATACATAATATATATATATTGATGATTAAATACATTTTAACGAAAATATATATATCATTTAGGTAATTTCATAATATTTTTATAAAAATCTAAAATAATTTATATATTATTAAGTATCTCTCATTTTTCACATTAACAATTGATCTCAATTAATATGTCTTGTATATATATATACTACCTCTATAAAAAATTCAACTTTGTTACGGCCCCCCTAGTATTATGGTCTAGCTCCGCCACTGATAGTAGGCTATGGTAGTACTCCCTCCGACTTTAATTATAAACAAAAGTTACTTTTTAGATGCATTGAATAACTAATGTATCTAGTCTAAAAAGTGGACTAGATACATCAGTTATTCAATGTATCTAAAAAGTAACTTTTGCTTATAATTAAGGCAGGAGGGAGTATATTGATTTAAGTTTAGTAAACCAAAATTTTATTTACCTGCATGGTAGGCTATGGTAGCACCAGCACTATTCCCCATGAGATAACATTTAGAATAGTCAACATAACGTCTCACCCACTCATCATCAATACTTTTTATCCAAAATAGTGCTTCCATAGCATCATCATACGCCGCCGGCAATCGGTGCTCCGGTGCAAGACGGTACTCAACAGAGACAACAAAAACACCAAGATCATCAACCATTTTCACACAAAAATCATGAAACATAGTTGAACCAGCACTAGCTAATATAAACCCACTTCCATGAAAGAAAACAACTAGAGGTAGTTTTTGATTAGTGGGTATTGTTTTGTTTGGTAGGAATAATCGAACCCATGTTTTGTTTGTTTGGTTTATTGTGATGTCTTTTGTGAGAACTGAGATTGGTAGTGTTGGATCGGATGAAGGTGAGGTGTATGGAAGTTCAAGTAAACGTGTGATTGTGTTGTTTGGGTTTTTGATGAGATGAAGGTGTTTGTAGGGATCAATTATTTGAGATGTTTGAGACATGGTGAAGTAAAGATGGGGTTTTGCAGCTTATACTCTACTGTATAACTTGTTATTAGCAGCGTTATTTAAGGGACTAAAGTGAAACTGAAATTTTTTTTAAAGAATTTATATACTAATTAAGCCTAATCAATGAAAATTTTATAGTATCGTGTTATTCTTAATTAAAGAATTGGTGGATACAATGAAAATAAGGCACCTAAACATGTTCAATAAAGGATAATAATTGAGTTGAAAAACGAAAAAGAAAAAAAGAAAATAATTGAGGTTTGCACTTTGCAAAGAAAAGTTAACACATGTTTTGACTTTAAGCCTCAAACGAGGAAATGAAACCCCTCACTAACTCAATAAATTTCTTTCCTTTGGATTCCTCAAAAAACTCATCCCCATGATAACCTTCTTCTTGAAAATCTTTAATCAATTCCACACCCTTTTCTTCCATCAATTCCACCAATTATTTATTACGATCAACCAATGGATCCCCACCGTTTATACTCTATTGTATAACTTGTTAGCAGCGTTATTTAAAAAATTTATATCGCGTTATTGTTTTTCTTTCAATTTATAATGATATTGATACAAAGTTTCCAGCATTTTTAGCAATGATTAATCTCTTTCGGAGAACTTGTGGGGTACACAAGGTGAATTCTCCCATCCGAATTGAATTTTCTCAATGCGCATGAATCATAAATCAAACCTTTGACTACCATGCTTAAGGGGATCAAATTTCTTACCACTTAAACCAATTTATTATTTGTATACCATGTTATTCTTAATTAAAGAATTAAGAGTATCATGTTATTCTTAGTTAAAGAATTGGTGGATAAAATTAGGCACCTAAGCAAATCTGAAAGCTACTTTGTAGGGACAAGTCAAGACTTCGATAAATTTTTCATTATACATAAGTTGTGAATATTATTATAACGAATACAAATTTTATAAAATTTAATTATTGAATTAAAAGTTTATATTATATAGATTTTCCATAACTTTGTTTGAAAAAATTGAAAATCATTTTATATATTATTGAGATTTATCAAAATTAACATTTTATGGATTTTTATTAAATATTGTTAATTTTTATGCGTCTCAATAATATATCAAAATTATTTTCAATTTCTTTAAAAAAAAATTATGGATAATTTATATGATATATAAACTTTCAATCAAACGATAAATTTTGTAAAATTCATATTCGTTATAATGTGATCTATGACTAGTACACCGTGAAAGACTTATGTTAGACAAAGCTCTTTGTAAGTACCACATATAAATTTATTAATGTGATTTATTTTTATTTGTTATTGAGTAAATTAAATAACTAAGTATTCTTAATTGTTCAAAAAATAATATATGTCTCATTTGTTAAAATCAGATATACAAAGTAGATAAGTGAATAATGGACACTAGAGTTTCATAGAATACCGATAGTTTAAATGTACAGTCTTACAATACAAAAGAATATATACTAGATAAATAAAAAAGTCTAAAATACCCTTACCACTAACTAGTAATAATTATCTATTATCTTTGTCCCTAAATATAAGACCCCTTTGAGAAAAATATGGAGATTAAGAAAGTTGATTGTGATATTAAATTTGTTGGTAATTGGTATCACATTTACAATTTTATCCTTTAAGAGAGAGAATTAGTTAATGTTTTTTAGTGTAATTAACTAATTATTAGAGATATTAGAAAAATATGCACTTTAATTTAATTAGGGATATATTGTGGTAAAACATAATACCCCTTGAAAATATCAGAGGGGTCTTATAAAAAGAGACAAAGAGAAATCTCAAAAGAGTCTTATAATTAGAGACAGAGGTAATAATATCTAACATTTTCTCTCGAACTCATGATGCAACAATAAGAAGCATCGAGAGTTTGTAAAACAAAAAATTATCCATCAAAGTAGGAGTTGTTCATGAGGTTGAGATGATCCTATCATTACAACGCTTTTTGTCGGAGCAGATTTACAATTCATTCGTTTATTTAGTTGGGTGGCAAGAAAATGTTTTCTTCTTTAGCTTGAAAGGGAAGGCAGTGACTTCTATTGTGTGGAAGCAAAGGATTTATTGACCAATTTTCAAAGGCTATATCGCCGTGCGGTTGTTTGTTATGTGTTGATCGGAGCACGAAATATAAATCTCATTTTGATTTTGCTCGTGTTGTTTTGAATACAAAGTTCCATGATTTGATTAATTTTACAAAGAAAATTTTAATTGATGGTTTATTTTTCACACTTCAAATGGTGGAAGATCTAAGTATTTGGCTTTTGAGGATGTGCTTCAGATGGAAGATGATGAATTAGCTTCAAGTTGTACATTTAAATTCAATTGAGGCGCATGAATTATTTGAGCAAGGGGATCTTAGTCAAATGGATGAGTTGGCCAACACAATACATAGTGAAGAATAAGAATGTGGAGAGGAGAAGTGAATATGAAGTATATATATGCAACACTGACCACCTTCAAATTTTGAATAATAATGGTTTGTTAAATGAGGATAGATATTTTACACTAGAAAAAATTTGAAAAATATTTTCTGAACTTTTTATGCATGGGCAAAAAAATATTTTTCAAATAAACAGAAGAGTCTTGGGAGAGGGGAGAAAATTTTTCCAAGACCAGTTATTTGTAGAAGAGGGGAATGTGGTTCGGTTCAATTCTTGGACAGAAACCTGTACGCCAAACACCGGGTGGGGTTAGTAATGAGGGAAGTTTAGTGATAGACAGTAGGAAGATGTTGGATCCAAGCCTATTGGCCCAACTCGGGATAATTACGGAATTATGAGGGAGACGTGGTAATTCAGGGGGTGCAAAGAGAAGATTTGGATAAAGGGGTCTGATATAGAACCAGTTATGGGCCGGATATTTCAGGACTAGATCAGGTTGATGTTGTCAATAAGGGGGGGTGTATCAGCAACAAGAGAAGGAAATTACAAATATATTTTGGGTCGCTTAAATTAATTTTAGATTTTACTTTGGTCTCTTAATTTTTATATTTCATTTTAGTCGGTTAAGTTACAAGTGCTTTATGTTTTTTTCGTTTCTTTTTGGTCCCTCTGAGTTACAATACAAAGATTCCATGTATTTATGTTTTCTAGATATATTAGCAAATAGGAGTACATTCCCATGGGAAACACTCTACATGGAGTTAGTTTTGTTAGTAGTATTTTAATAATTACTGCGTTGAGCTGAGAAGTTATGCTACTATTGATGTGAAAAAAGTGAGCTGGGAAGTTTTGTTAGTAGTGTTTTGCAGATTAAGTAGCAAATGTAAAAAAGTGGATTGTGTTGTATACCATATATGGTTCAAAATGTGAACTCGTTCGCATATGTTATTTACGCGATGGTAAAGACTACAAGGGATGGTTCTCTTTCGATGATAAAAGAGGCTCGGAGATCAAACGATGATTTTGCATTTTCAGTAAATAAAGCTGAAAACATTAATCGTCTTGAACATCCAATGTTTACCGATTGTTATATAAACACAGATTCTAAATGTAAACTAAAGTACACACTATTAATAATAGTAGGGGCAATGTTATTCGAACAAATCTTTTTCTTTATGGGAATAGAAGCATGTCTTGGAGAAGAAGATAAAAAAAGGAGATGAAAATAGTTAACTGGGGATCACTATCTTGTCACTACTAATGGAAATTTTATTACAAAAGGAAATTACTGAACAACCTTGAACCTTGACCTCAAGGTTGTAAAAAATGGAATAAGATTTGGTGCAATTATTGTGTGACACAGTAATGCATCTAAATCGTCTGATCATGAATTGATAGATAAGACCTCTATACTACTTTTTCTATATTTAATTTGAAACGTTCGATCATAAATTAAAGGTTGAGATGCGAAACAGCGAGAAACTGCATACTTTATTTACAGCAGACGATCCAAATCCGTAAAAAGTTGCTATTAGAACAAATTCTTTTCCACAATCCCATTGTGTGAACATAGTCACAAGATTCCATAGTAACATATATGAATACATTCTTCTAGTTCTTAATCAAATACAATGAAAGCATGACAATGGATTAGTCCACCAATTAGAGTAAACTACATAAATGAACCGAGAACACATATATTATTATGTCTTCCTTCTACATAAATGAACCAAGAACAAGATTTTAACACCGTATTCCTTTTTTGTCAAAAAAACGAAAACACCGTATTCCTTTGACCCTAATAACCACCAAATTATGAAATAAAATCCTTAATTAACTCAATCAATTTCTTAGCTTTCAATGGATCAAAATACTCTATTGCATGAGAACCATCATCCTCAAAATCCTTCACAACATGAACACCTTTTTCCTCCATCAATTGTGCCAACTCTTTCTCATGATCCACTATTGGATCACCACCATTCCCACTAACCAACACCTTCCATCCAAGGGCCCTTATTTTATCAAACTTTTCAAGACCATTCCCAACCGTTAGATTGCAATACTCATGATCACGGTCAACACCAAGTGGAAGTGCTAACTCCCACGCTAAATCATTAACACACAATGGAATGATTGAATCATTCTCAAGCTCTAATTCGGATTTGGTTCTCTCTTTCCCACCAAAGAATGGTTGGCGCAATATTAACCCTTGGATCTTCAGTGGCTCAAGATCCTTCACAACTTCTACTGCCCTTAGACCTGGAACAATTATGTGTAAGTAAAAATTTTAAGTATAAAATAGTTAAAGAGTTTATAGGACATGCGCTGTCAGTGTAAATTAACTTTACACCAACAACCAATAAGAATGTTTTAACCTTCCATCAGGGACGATCGGAAGAGAAAGATGACGCAGAAGGAAGGGAGGGACGTAGCATTATCATCCTGCCACAGAATCAGCGCCATAGAACCAAATCGATACCCCGGCCTTATCACTCTCGACCTAGCAAGAATGTTCTGAATTCTTATGCTCAAGTGGTAAGATCGGGTGATTGCCCAAACTATGAAGAGGCTCATAAGAAGGTAGCTTTGTCATATGAGGTTGAGAAGATCGTAATGGATAATCACCTCAAGGCGTTTGTTGGGGTGGCAGTGCCAGTTCGATTTCCACGGAAGGCAAAAGCTCCACCAGATAGGGGGTGGAGAAGATCGTGTAAGTTATTAAAGAAAAAAATCAAAATAATTATATATTCTATGATTAAATATGATTTTAGTCTTCATAAACTCTTGTTAGTTTAATAATACTTTTAATCCTGTATAATATTGTTGTTTATAAAAAAGAGACAATTTTAGTCCCTCAAACTAGTCCGGTCTATCATATATCATGCTTATATTATAGAGTTAAATATGATTCTCTTCCTAACAAAATCTCGTATTTTTTAGTTTAATCCCTATTAAACTTTAATTATAATTTTAGTCCTTTATAATATTATAGTCTGTAAGAATGATTCCTATTTTAAAAACATTTAGCCTCTCAAAATAGTCCATATAAAATGAAAATAGAGCCATAAGTGGATAAATATTTTTAACGGACTAAACTTTAAAATTTGTTTGATTTTGTATGGACAAAAAATATAGTTAACCCTATATTTTAAGATTAAAATTCAGATTAATTTTTAGTCTCTCAAAAAAAATATTCACCTTTAGTCTCTAATTAAATTTTATAGGGATGAACTAAAAGTATTCAATTTTTGTTAAAAAAAATAAATAAATTAGAGACATTCTTATAAACTGTAATATTATGGAGGACTAAAATTATATTAAAAATTTAATAGAGACTAACGTTAAAATTAAGAACGTGATTTTGTATGGACTAAAAATATATGTATTTTATTTTTGAAAAACAAGTTCAAGAATTTTATGATTAAATAGGTTTTTAGTCTCTCCAAATACAATCCTTTTTTTTATTTTAGTTCTTGTATTCGTTATTTTAGTCTTTATTTTGAGAACTCAAATCAAATATTTTACATATTATAAAGATCAATTTCGATCAATTTACAAAGACCAAAACAAAACAAACAATAACAAAAAACAAAACAATAATATATATATATATATTCACAAGGGTAAAAAAAAGTTTAGGGGAATACAATCAAAACCCTTTATATTTCCAGGTAGGGACGTAAATAGGCCTGGATGGCTTACAGGATCTATGACCTAGTCTACATAGGTGGAGGTCAGACCATGTTTTCTTTTAAACTAGAGCAGATAAAAAAATATTATAAACCTATTTAGTTAAAAAAAAGGTTAAGTTGCAGGCCCCACAAAAACCTCTTAAGCCTACTAGGTCACCCTATTTAAGTAAATATTATTATTATTATATATTAAAATTTGTATATTGATTAAATTATATGTCTATTAATATTTTAGTTTAAGTTTAGTAATCTATATTAATTTTTCACGTATATAAATATATTATTATAAACTAGAATTGAAATTTGAAATATAATGTCATGTAGAGTCAAATTCTCTAAATTATCATATTAAATATAAAAGGGGGTTTAATCTCGTTGGTCTAGTTATTCATTAATATATTTAAACATAAATATAATTATTTATTTAAATATATTCATATGAAATAAATTTTTAACTATATATCTCTAACTTTCAATTGTTATGTTACTATGTTAAAAAATATCTTTTACCAGACTTTTTGGTAATAATTAAAATTTGTAAATTATATAATAAATAAAATTATAAAAAACAGAAAAGAAAAAAAAAAGTTTGGCGGCCCGCCAACTCTTCAACCTAACAAAAAATGAGAAGAGGTTGAGTTTTGAGCCCGCACATTTAAGTGCAGAAAAAAAAGTTTGGCGGCCCGCCAACTCTTCAACTTAACAAAAAACGAGAAGAGGTTGAGTTTTGAGCCCGCACACACGTTTTTAGATGGGTTTTAGGCAGCTCGAGATTAAATGGCGCGGGCCGTCCGCTTTGCCTTGCCACCCCTACTTATAGCAAATCATATGTCAAACTCAGACATTCAATTTTTTTAACAGGTCAGACTTAAATTTGGAAAAGCTTATGTCAATCTAACCTATTTGTTGAAGATAATTTTCATATTTAAACCAAAATTTTATTTACCTGCATGGTAGGCTATGGTAGCACCAGCACTATTCCCCATGAGATAACATTTAGAATAGTCAACATAACGTCTCACCCACTCATCACCAATACTTTTTATCCAAAATAGTGCTTCCATAGCATCATCATACGCCGCCGGCAATCGGTGCTCCGGTGCAAGACGGTACTCAACAGAGACAACAAAAACACCAAGATCATCAACCATTTTCACACAAAAATCATGAAACATAGTTGAACCAGCACTAGCTAATATAAACCCACTTCCATGAAAGAAAACAATAAGAGGTAGTTTTTGATTAGTGGGTATTGTTTTGTTTGGTAGGAATAATCGAACCCATGTTTTGTTTGTTTGGTTTATTGTGATGTCTTTTGTGAGAACTGAGATTGGTAGTGTTGGATCGGATGAAGGTGAGGTGTATGGAAGTTCAAGTAAACGTGTGATTGTGTTGTTTGGGTTTTTGATGAGATGAAGGTGTTTGTAGGGATCAATTATTTGAGATGTTTGAGACATGGTGAAGTGATGAAGGTGTTATTCTTAATTAAAGAATTGGTGGATACAATGAAAATAAGGCACCTAAACAAGTTCAATAAAGGATTTTTTCTAAGTCGAAGAGGCGACTGCATCGAAGAGGCGACCGCATCTAATCCAAATCTAATGAAAATCTATACACTTGACATTGACACATACGGCCACTGTGGATGGATTTTTCTAATTAACCTCTTAATGATTTAGAGGTAGCTACCCTTAGCTGACATGACACAAATAACATTCAACTAAATGTAATTAATTATTTTGGTCAAAGATGTTATTATTTTTAATCACAAAGTAATTTTGATTGCATTAACTTTTCAATTAATTATATTTTAGGTATTCTATTCAATGAATTTACATTTTAGATCCTAAATAAATAAGGAGTGTAATTTAATATTTATTACCATTATTAATATTGAATGAATAGATGATCCATTGATTTACGTTTCTTTTTCCTTTTCTCGATTTTTTATTTTTGACAAAAGATTTTTTTATTTTTCTTAAAAATATTTTGCTTTTCTCAATTTATGTTTTAATTCATGTACAAAATCAATTTTTCTCTAAAAAAATAGAGTCTAATAATTGAGTTGAAAATTTTATAGTATCATGTTATTCTTAATTAAAGAATTGGTGGATACAATGAAAATAAGGCACCTAAACAAGTTCAATAAAGGATAATAATTGAGTTGAAAAACGAAAAAGAAAAAAAGAAAATAATTGAGGTTTGCAAAGAAAAGTTCACACATGTTTTGACTTTAAGCCTCAAACGAGGAAATGAAACCCCTCACTAACTCAATAAATTTCTTTCCTTTGGATTCCTCATAAAACTCATCCCCATGATAACCTTCTTCGTGAAAATCTTTAATCACTTCCACACCCTTTTCTTCCATTAATTCCACCAATTCTTTATTACGATCAACCAATGGATCCCCACCGTTCATACTCACCAACACTTTCCACCCTTGATTCTTAATTTTATCAAATTTTTCACCAAAACCATTCATAGCCGTTAGATTAGAATACTCATGATCACGGTCAACTCCAATTGGTAATGCTAACTTCCACAATAAATCACTAACATACAAAGGACACAAAGGATCATTCTCAAGTCTCAACTCTGACTCAGTCCTTTGGGTTCCACCAAAAAATGGTTGACGCAATATCAACCCTTGAATTTTCAACGGCTCAAGATCATTCACCTTTTCAACCACACGTAGTCCTGCATGGTATGCGATTGTAGCTCCAGACCTATTCCCCATTAAAAAACATTTAGAAAAGTCAACATATTTAGTCAACCATTCATCTTGACTAGATCTAATGAAACTCAATGCTTCCATAGCATCATCATATGCCGCCGGCAACCGGTGCTCTGGCGCAAGGCGATAATCGACTGAGGCGACAACTGCTTCGACGGTGTCGGCTATTTTGACACAAAAATTGTGGAATATGGTTGAGGCTGCACTAAGTAAAATGAAACCACTTCCATGAAAGAACACAATAAGCGGTACCTTTTTGTTTTGGTTTATGTTTGCTGAATTTTTAGGTAGGAATAGACGAAGCCATGTTTGGTTTGATTGGTTGATTATGAGATCTTTGGCTAAAAGTGTCATTGGATGTGTAGTGTCTAATGAAATTGAGGTGTGTGGATCTTCAAAATTTCTAGTGAGTGTGTCGTTGGGATTGTGGTGGATTTTGAGGAATTGGTAGGGATCATTGGTGGGTGGTGGTAGATTTAGATTAGACATGGTGTAGTTTATGGTGAAATCAAAGATGAAATGGATTTAAGACTTTAAGGAGATTTACATAAGGAATATATATATATATATATATATATATATATATATATATATAATAATGCTGGCCAAGTTGTTAACATTTTTTATTGGAACTAAAAATAAATTTTAAAATATTTATACCAAAACATATTTAACAAAGGGGGATAAATGATCTCTTTGCCTCAAGCCTTCTAAAGAGATTTATTGTTGAAGTAGTGTGTAAATACTTAGGAATATTTCATTGGTTTGGTAATTAACTTGTGGGATTTGCTGGGATATTTGGTTCAGTTGGTCGTGTTTCGATTCTCCCGTAGTGATGATGCTTCAAATGGCAGCACCTACGTGTGTTCCTACGGAGTTTGGATAACTAATTCTCTTGCTTCTAATGGGAATAATTATAAATAAAATCTAAAATTTGCCGGTGTGAATGTTCTTATCGTGCTTAGTCAAACACAATGTAAATGAAAAGTGAATTGTGTGATATGTGTTTGCATAAATAAAAGTATATTGAAAGAGATAATCAAAGACACACAAACTTATTATCGTGGTTCACCCTTATTGCCTCGGTTGTCCAGTTCCCACTTGCTGAGTTTATCCTCTATAATCTAGATCAAGATTACAACAATTCCTTTGATACTCCCTCCGTCCTAAAATATAGGCAAAAATTGGTCAAAGGAACTTGATGTATTTGGTTAAATATTTGGACCAAATATATTTACTTTTGTTGACAAACTTTTGCTTACATTTTGGGACTGAGGAAGTATAATATGAGATCAAAGTTTCTCAAGCTAGCACTAGCTGATACACCTTAGTCACTACTGACTTTTCAAAGTACACTGAATCAATTGACACCAATTGACTTGAGCAAGATCTTACAAATTATTTTGAAGGTGTTTGAATCTTAACTTATACAAGAAAAAAATTGCAATGAGGGAATCTTAAAGGAATTTTTTGCAGGGGGTAAAGTAAATCTCGCCTATTTTGCAAGGGGTAAACACATATTTACCCTTTAATGAAATATAGATCCTAATTTTAAAAAAGTCAACACAATTCAACCCCCCTCCCTCCTCTTGTGTTTTTCTCACCTTCAATCTTCTGAGTTTCGTTGAAAAATGAAGGAAATAATAGAAGGTCATATAGATTTGATATTAAAATTGTACAACTTCCAAGTCACCGCATTACTTTATATCCTCTCTCTAGAAATTTTTCTCCGCCTTCTCTCTAGCTAACCCTAATATCCGCCGCCTGCCTCCCCCAACATCCAAACCCTCCTCTCTCACGATGTAGTTGTCATGGCTGGTGGTGTGAGGAGTTCTCCGCTCCACACCGCCTTGCTTCACACCTTCCTTTCCGGTGAGCAATTTCGTCCGTCTTCGTTGATTGCAAAGATTTTTTGGTTCGCTGTGCTCTGTCCTTCTCAACACTGGTAAGGTGAAGGTTTCTCGCGGTATGCTCCGCTCTTCTCACACGTCCAGAGCTTCTGTTCGTGTTGTTTGGATCTATGGAATTTCAAGTGGGTTGGAGTTCTCTGGTTCGAGTTTCTGGTTTCTGTTGCTGGGTTACGCTGTTGTTGTTTGGGCTTAGAAGCTCTTACGCCGTTTTGTTCGCGACTGCCTCATCTCATCTCTCTCAGATCTGTGTCTTCGACAGATCCTTGGCTCTCTTACTCTGTCGCTGCCGCGCCTTTGATGTCGCTCTTGCCTTTGCGGCAGATGCGTTGTTGGGTGTGTGTTGGCCTCGTGGTTTTTGATTCGTGTTCAGTCACTGATGGTGGCAGACCCGGCGGTTTTGTTGGAGTCTGGATCTGGAATTGTGTTGGTTGTTGTTCGCAGGAGGTTGGCGGTGATGCCGGTGACAGTTTTGTTGGGTGTTGGTGTCTTCTTTGGGGTGGTGGTGAGTGTAGGTGATGGTTTGTTATTTTTGGCGACGACAGATGAGGTGTGGGGTGGTGAGGTTGTCGCATTGGCGTTGGATTAGTTGATATCGTGTGTTTTGGCTTCCTTGATATTAGTTTCTCTGACCCGCTTTCAAATCTGTTGAGATTTGCAGGACTCCTTTTGAGTCTTTGGGGTTTCCAAATCTTTGAGATTTGCAGGGTTCTTCGGGATTTTCAAATCCGGTTCTTTGTATCGGGTTGTCATTTATCGCATAGAGGTTGATTGTTTGGTTTTTCTCCGATACAGGCGTCTCTGACCGCTTTCTTTCGAGTCTGTTGAGATTCGCAGCTTTCTCTTCTGAATTGCTGATGGTTCCAAATCTGTTGAGATTTGCAGGATGCTTTGTATCTGGATAACCTCGTCCACGTTGATGTCGACTGTTCCTCGGGTTTGCTGTTACTTGTGCGCCTAGGTTCTCGCTCTACTTTTGTCGGTTAGCTTTTCGCCTTAGGAGCTGGTTCTGGATTCTGATGGGCCGATCGCTTTTGATTCGAGTTCGGAGTTAGAGTTCAGTTGTGGTAACATTTTAAGCGGGATTGGTGATGGCTCTGGTAGTCTTGAATTTGTGGGATGTTTTACTGTATTGGGGAATAGGAGTTGATTTTTGATTAGGTGTTTGTTTAGGAGTTTTTCCTTTAAGTGTTCCGCATATATACGGCACCTATGTTATGTTGTTCCCTTTTACCGGTCTCTGTTCGTCTTGTGCGGAGACTAGGTTATTAATAAATTTTGCTATTTCAAAAAAAAAAAAAAAAAAATTGTACAACTTCATGCCAAATCAATCAAATCAAATATAAATCAAAAGAAGCCACTATAGTTACATATACTATAATGTTTCTTTTAAAAAAATATAATTACATACCCTTGCAAGATTATAATGCAAATTCAATAGCCCCTTATGAGGTTTTACTTCAAAATTCAATATGCCTTGAATATAAACTTATAATTTAATTCTTCAACAGAACCATATGACACATTAAGCAGGATGTATTTCATCTATAAGCAAATTAAAGGAAGATGAAAATCAAATACATTCAAATTTTTGGGAATGAAAAACCATATATTTCTTTCTTTCCATGCAAAGGAAGAAATATATATATATATATATATATATATATATATATATATATATATATATGTTTTTTCATTCCCAAAAATTTGAATTTAATTGATTTTCATTTTCCTTTAATTTGCTTATAGATGAAATATGTCATGTTTAATATTGATAATGGTTGTTTTGATGAAATAAACGAAAAGTTTTATATTTAAGTCTCATCTCAATTTTGAAGGAATAACTCATGAGGAGCTATTGAATTTCCATTATGATGTTGCAAAGGTATGCAATGATATGAAATAAACTAGTTTTGATGAAATAAACTAGTTGAGAAGCTTAAGAATAAAATACACTCATTATACTCAATGAAATGATCCTAATTTTCTAGAGAGCTTTGAGAAAAAAAAAGGGTTTGATTTTTTTGAGATAAAACAAGAAAGTTTTTGTGCTTGAAACTATCACTCTTCAATTGCAAAAATCGTGTTATTTATAGATGAAGATGTTCCTATGTTGTTATATAAATGTTATGAGTGAATAAATAGCCGTTGTGCATCAAATAGAATAGTCCAAAAAAATTTGTCACTTGTGAAACAAGTTGCCATAACGTTCTCCCGTCGTTCTACTAAACTAGATGATTAATAAAAAAAAAAATTGTAATTGCAAGTTTAATGGCAATGAAGTGATTAACAGTTGGGATTTCATTAAAATGTTATTTGGGTATCTAATTTGATAGCAATAAATTCATGAGCAGAACAAGTAATAACTCTAAAATCTAATTTTAAATGAAGTATACTACGAAGTAAATGAGATACAAAACAACAAAAGCAATGTATTAAAAAAGTTAACCAAACCAAAAATAATGGCTCATCAAGTTAAATCCGAATTGGACAATATCAATGGTTCAATATGTTCATGTTGGTATCATATAGTATTGTTCCAATTCAATCAACTTAAAGCAGTTGAACCATAATGCAAAGATCTTGTTATATCAACCTTTTGTTCTAGTAACAAGATGTTTTCAATCAATTGCCTTATTAGGCAAAGATAAAATGAACTTTTTAATCACCACAAAGAGTTCCTTAGCTTTCAATGGCTCACTATCTTGAACACCATGATAATCTCCTTTTGTAAAATGTCCCATAACCCTCACTCCCTTTTTCTTCATCAATCTCACCAACTCAATCGAACGATCCACGAGTGGATCACCGTCACAATCAGTAACCAATACACTCCATCCAAGTCGTCTAATGTTTTGGAATCTCGAAACATTATCTCCAACCGTTGGATTGCAATACTCATGATCACGGTTAGCACCAACGGGTAATGACAATTCCCACAACGCATCATTGTTACACAATGACAAATAAGAATCATTAACATGCATAAGTTCGGAATCCGTCCTATGGATTCCACTAAAAAAAGGTTGAACCAGTATAAGTCCTTTAATCATCTTCGAAATTTCACTATCTCCATCTTCTACACGTAGACCCGTGTTATACACTATGTTTCCTCCTGCACTACTACCCATAAGAAAAATACTAGAATAATCAACATGGATTTTAAGCCAATCATCTGATTGATAATTAGTTTTGATCCAGTGCAGAGCCTCAACTGCATCTTCATATGCAGCTGGGAGTCTATGCTCTGGGGCGAGACGATACTCAATAGATGCAACAACCGCTACAATGTCATTTGCCATGTTGAAGCAAAATTCATGGAAAATCGTTGATGCCGCACTAAGAAAAATAAACCCACCGCCATGGAAAAAAATCACAAGAGGAAGTTTTTCGGAGGATTGATTCAGTGTTTCTCGAGGTACATAGATCCGAGCCCACGTGCCTTTTGATTGATTAATGATGAGATCCTTGGAGAGAACGGGGAGGGTCGGAACTAGTGTTGGAGGCGACTCGGGTGGTTTGTTTGGTCGTGTTATTGTTCCGTTTGGATTAAGGATAAGGTTGAGTTGTTTGTAAGGATTGTTGCATGGTTTTGGTGATAGTGTTTGGGGTTTGGTTGAGTTTAACATTAAGAAGAATGTTAATATTAAAGAGAAAAGAAATGTAAATTTTGTTAATGAAAATAAGGACATGGTTGATTTCAGAAATACTATATGATGGTATTTGATTTTGCTAAGTTAGGACTTAGGAGGTTGAATGAGATACTGGTCATCGAAGTGGATGAAATAATTGCATTTATTTTTTATCCACTTTTTATTTTTCTATTTTCTAGGCCTCACGTTCACTGTAACTAGGGGACAATATTGGAGTTGTTGTTAAGCAAAAAGACAAAAGCCTAGACAATACTAATAATTAAACTAGTATGCCCCCGTGCGTTGCACGGGTTCGGCGAGATAGCATTATATGCCAATCATGGTTGTTGCCAATCATAGTTGCTACCGATCATAAATGTATGTACGAAATAGAAAAGAGTATATTGAACTTTTTTTTGTTTGATAAATGAAATAGGAAGAATTATATTGAAATAGAGATCAAAAGTTATCATCGATGTTGGTCGTGGATCATAAAAATCTGGACAAAATTGCAATATTGCATACACAAATGTAAAGTTCGTCAAGGAACCAAAGAATATTATTATGCGGTAAAAGAAATAGAAAAGAGAAACATGATTAAAATAGAGTTTCAAAATTGTTTGTAGCATAAATTTGTTCAATGGTGTTTTGCTTCCGGAGGTGATTTTATCTGTCAAGAACACTATATATTGACCTGTCAAGAACACCCCTTATCTTTCATTATATATTGTTCTAATGGTTAACCAACCACTCCACTGTAAGTGACCTGCAAGGGTTTTTTAGTATGAAACACTATAATTTATATAATAAAATTTTTAGTATGAAACACTATAATTAGGTTTGTGCTAGTTTTTTGCCCGTGCAACTCGATGGGCCGTGATATGTATGTCAATCATGGTTGTTGTCGATCATAAAAATTTATACAAAATTGCAATCTCTAAGATATTAGAGATTAATTAAAAATGAAAGGGTTTTAAGTTATATGGGTAAATTTTCTATGAAAGATATATGGAAACCTAGTCCAATTATATGGGATTTGACATATATGATTACAAAAGTTTAAAATACATGTATTTTTATCAGGAATCAGGTGTTAACTTAATTACAAATTACAATGGTATTAATTACACATGTTTATGTACTCATCTAGATGACAAAATCCACATCATGGTCCTCTGCAACCTCTCATTTTCTCACATGAAACAAAATGAAATTTTTTGCATTTTCATCTAATAGTTTGAAATGCATCAGCCAATGCTCTCAACTTATTCTTTCTCTCTTCTATTAACTTGCAGTCTCTTCAATTTTATCATTGGAAACTTGAGAAGACTCTCTCTTCCCTTGAACCACACCATTTTCTTCTTCTTGTTTTTCCTTGGTTGATTCCACCTTTGGTTTCTTCAACCTCATTTTCCACTTTTTCGTTTTCTTCTTTTCCAAGTATAAAAGGGCAATGTCTGGCAAAAAGAAAGACAAAATCCAATTTAAAATCCAGTAGCAAATTAATAATAGACCATAAGAAATATGCATATGCACATAAAGGGAAAAATTGCTCAAAGCAAGTAGTCAATTCCACAAGTACATAACAGTTTTAATACTACCTAAAGTACAACTCAAGGGAAGATTCCTGCCCTAGTATCCAATATCAAAATGCTATGCCTTTTGTACTTGAGCAGGTTTTTAAATGAATTAAAACTATGCCTAGCTAGGACAGTAAAAAAAGAATGTGCCGCTGAATGGACAACAATATAAACATGTATTTGAGAGGAGCTGGAGCTAGTGCTATCAGTTCATTCATAAGGATGCTGGTGGGCATATTAAAACATATAAAATAAAAATTATAAAATGAATCCATGACAGTATTTAAAGAGAATTTATTGGTGCCACATCAAAGGTTCATTTTGTGTATCAAGAATCTAGTCAACCAATCTTAGGCATTCTTTGAACAGCAACTCGGCTATGCCTAGAAATTCGATATAGCTTTCCCAGTAACACATTCATCGGTAAATTTCTAGTTTTGCTTGGAGTTCCTTCCATCTGTGATGTGAATGTGACACAAACAAACAACTCATGAGAAACGAACAAATTGAAAATAAACGAATAACTTAATGCAACAACATTTAACCTTCATTTGTCATTAAAACTGCCACAGTTAGAACTGACAAAATATACATAGGAAACAGACTCAAGTCCCTGTGGCCAATTCTCCAATATCCCACCAATAGTTTCTTCTTTATAGATTAATTAATAAGTTGAAAACACAACTTATACTCATAAATCAAACATGCTCTTAATAGAACCAAGAAGTCCTTCAATGGTCATGTATAATACCTTATTTTGCTTCAGTTAGATGCAAAATCACTATGGTCACAAATAGTAACATAAATCACAAATATCCACACTCTTTGAATTTAGCACCCTCATTGGCCATCACCATTTGCTTCAACTGTTACAAAACATGTTTTAAGATACATTAGAGACATATAAGTCATCCCTTCACCAAGTTTTATATAAAATACAAATGAGAAAATCAATTAAAAATCTGTTGAAACTATTAAATGCCTCAAACATATACCAAACAATATTAAGTGGGAATCAAGAACTTACCACCCCAGCAAGAAGAGGCAGCTCATATAGCCAAAACACCTTTGTATTTTAAAGCTTCAATTTCTGGTTTTGCATCTTCAAAAGTCTCATTCTATTAGCAGAACATTATTAAAAAAATTAGATAATGCATTACAATGTACATCTTTTTTAATTTGTTTAGTGAAAGTCACACTAACTAATCATTAAATACCAATAGAAATGTCATAAAGGTAGGTTATATAAATTTTCAGAGAATAATCAATCATAAATGCTCAGATATCATATTCAAATCTCCATTGAACACGCGAATTACCGATTCAGGATTAGTAGAAATAATTCTTAACTAATAATCAAATACCAAAGTAAACTCATAAATGTAGCTAGCTAATAGAAATTTTCAGAAAATAATCGGTCATAAATGATTAAACATCATATTGAGATTTCGAACAAACACGTACATTATCGATTCACATTTAGTACAAATTTTCAGCATTCAAAAGAAAAATAAATTGCAGGTCATGCATTATCATAATACTCACAAGGTTTCTGAACAATTGATTTACCCAGGAAGAACTAAATTGATTTATACCTGACTGTTGTAAAGAAGAGATGGGATATAACCACTTGCAGACTCAATTATGTTCAAACCGAAAGTGTAAGCCTGCAAGAAATGTACCAAAAATTACTAATCTTTAGTTTAGCACCTGGAAAGTAGTGTTAAATATAAATATTATATATAAGTGGTAACAAAAGGATTACCTTTTTGAAGTGAGTTCCACCAAGATCAAATATTCAACGCAATGATCTCATGCTTCCCGAAACCTGTCATTCAATATTATCTCAGTCATAAAATAGAAAAATAAATAGGCTACAAAAACATTTTACAACATTCTAATTTGTCTGACAACTTAACTTAGGCAAGTTAAGTTAGCTAAGTGAGCCTCAATGCCAAGCTGAATGCACTGGTAGTCAGGTGCATCACATCTTTTGTAGACCAGTTCCATTATATATGGAGTTTCTTTCTTCTTGTTGAGTGATAGTCAATACCTGCATTTAGCTCTGAAGCATGCCGTACAATAGAGCTGCTGCACCCACTGCAGTAGCCATTGTTGCAGTTGCCATCATTAGCCTCTCCCTATACAAAACAATCCCAGAATTATAAAATTAAAAAATTAAAACTTCTTTAGAAAAAAGTTCATAATAGATAACAGTGAACAAATTCCAAATAAAATCCAACTTCAAATTTCAAAATTCTTCATTTTCAAATTTCAATTCAATTGTATATCATCAAGTAAAACAAAACCCACCAGAAAAAGTTAATCTTTTTTGTGACCCTTTTGATCAATTAAGAAAAAAATCCAGAAAACAGTGATGAAATTAATTGAGACGATGAACAAAAAAAAAGGGAACCTGACGAACATGAAGAAACATCAAAACCTAAGGAAGAAAGTAGGCATCGATCTTACTTGTTTTGAAACTGTTTCTGAACATGTTCTTCCTCTTGCTATGTAGAATTCGTTCCAACCACCTTGCTTAACAAACCCATCTATCTTCTCCTGCAATTGCAAATGTTTATGTTCTCAGAAATTTACACTAATTATACATGCATGTCAGACAATTTACAGAATTGTAACAAACCACTTTATCTAAAAGAGAATTTACAATAGCCCAATATGAATCATGCAATTCACAAACCAAATCCAACATGGTTCAATTCAAAAAGCTAAGATTTTTATACAACCCCATTAGAGAGAATCAACAATTATAACAAAAAACATAAGATTTTTAACATAAAAATGAAGAAAGATTGAAAGAATGAAAAAGGGTTACCAAATTGGAGGTTTGTTGAAGAACATAAGATGGTGATGATGAACGGGATGGAGAAAAGGCTTGTTGACGGTCTGTTAAATCATGCAGTTCATAAATGTTGTCACCAAATCAAAAATGAAAAGAAAAAAAAAAAAGAAATCTGACTTACAGTGGAGTGGATTGGTGGTGTGGGATGGTGATTGGATTCCGGTTGTAGATAGTGGCGACGGCGGCAACGACAGCAGCGGCGGCAGTGACCGGCGGTGATGATGGGAAGTGGTGAAGATGAATCCATGAGTGGTGAAAAAAGAGAAGGATGTGAGATGAGAAAGGAGGGAGAAGATGAAAGGTGTTGAGAAAAATTCATTATTTTCAGCTGAATCAACTTCTTCCTCTTGCTCTGTAAAACAAACCCATCTCTCTTCTCCTGTAACTGCAACCAATACATGCATGTCAGAAAATTTACAGAATTCATAACATCTAAACATTTCTTTCACTCACATAATTTTCATATCAAAATCAAAATTAAATTTAAAACTTAATAGAAATCAAATACCTCATGATTTTGGGAGTTAGGGTTGATGATTTTTAGCCCAGCTGAGAGGAAGAAGAAAAGAGAAAGGAGCACGAGTGAGAGAGAGAGAAAGAAAAAGGGGGTCTTCTTTCTTCAATGAGATGGGGATGCACAGAGAAAAGAAGCAGGTGAGAGAAGAGAAGTAGCACGAGAGAGAGAGAAAGAGAAAGGACTATGTGTCTGTTTGGTAGAGTTTTTTAATTGGTGCTAGCTTAGGTCCAATAAAAAAGAGACAGAACATTGCAGGGAAGAAGCATGTGTTTATACATGTGTAAGCATATGTGGCAAGCATTGGTTGGACATTGGAGTGGATTACACCCACATGACATCACATATGATGTCATGCATTAGGGTTTCAAAGTTGCAAGTAGGGTTTCATACCATACCTTTAGTATAATAGAAGATAGAAGATAGAAGATTAAGCTGAAATTGTACTTTTATTAAAATAAAATAAAAAACAAAGTATCACCACGCATAACTGAAATTCATTTAATGCTGACAAGTGTGAGATGAATTAAATTACACATTGTTTAGAAAAGTGGAAGTTGAACACTATATAAATGAGATAACTCATAAAGCCTTGAGGTTTTGGATTAAGATGTGGTGTCTAACTCAATTGTACGGTCGCTTTGAGCGCATTGTCGATGATCCACCGGTTGTCCTCTCGCGATACAACAATGGTATCAAAGCAAGTGTGAGGTGAGTTAAGTGCGGTTTATAACTCAGAGGATTCATAAACGCAATGCCTTAAAGTTTTGGGTAAAAGTTTGGTGTCCAACTCACTTATATTGTTGTTTTGAATCCAATATGGCTGATCCATCAGCTAGGTCATTGTTGTTAATCTTTATTAAAGTTGTAATTTGCTAACAACCCATTTTTACCATACATAAAAGTTAAAGATCAAAACCCCTAACCACTTATTTTAGAAGCTTAAAATTATTACCAGTTGAATTAATTTATCGTCCAATTTGTTAATTTTTTATCATCACCGCATGTGGAGGACATATACGTGCGATAGATCTATGGATTCAATATTTTCAAAGCTGGTATGAAGTGATTGTGGTCCCGTTGACGAAGATGACGAGAAATAATACGGAGAGAATCATCTTTTGAAATGTTATTTTGAACAATGATTAAAGGTTTTAAATCAGGGGTTGAGAAAATTTTGTCTTTTAACAAACACAATTTTAACTTTGCTTTTTTGAGGTTTTTACTATAGGCAAATGCTAATTGAACTAATAGTATTGACCACAAGGGACTAAAATTGGATACAAAGAAGGTTTTCTTCAACCCGATGACAATTTCTCTTTTCATTTTTCATGTTTTTTTAATAAACTATATATTTGGTCCATTACGTTTATTTTAAGTTTTAATTTGATCTTTTAAGTTTAAAAAATTTCAATTTGGTCTCTTATGTTATCAACATTTGCATTATTAGTTGGTCCCTTCCGTCAGTTTTCACTGTTTCAATTGACACGTGAACAGGTGTCCAAGTGTCAAGCTACTTATGCAAACCGTCTGCCACATAGGACAAAATTGACGGGAAGGGCCAAATTGAAACTTAAAATAAATGTAAGGGACCAAATTCAAACTTATTAAAGGTAAATGACCAAATTGAAACCTAAAATAAACATAAATGACCAAATGTGTAGTTTAACCTTTCTTTTTCCCCTCCTAGCACATAAAAATTTCGGAAAACACATCCCGAATTATTTTTTTTAAAAGATAAATAGGTTTTACTCCCTGTAAAGTATGCGAGTTTTGTTTTAACCCCTGTAATTTTTTTTAGATTACACCCTGTAATATTTTTTATTTTTTCTAGTGTATTTTACCCCTGTGTTGAAAAAAAATTGGTAGGAGGTCAAATACACTAGGAAAAAAAAAAATTATTAGCGGGGTAATCTCAAAAAAAAAAAAAAAATTACAGAGTAACAAAATCCGCCTACTTTGTAAAGGGTAAAAGCCAATTTACCTTTTTTATAAATTTCAGTAAAATTTATACTAAAATATTCTGAAAATATTTTCTAAAATTTTCAAAATACGCGGGGATGGAAAGAGAATCTGTCTGAACCAACAACTATTAAGATTATCTAAAGCATATTGGGCCAGAATAATATAGGCTACTTCATTCTCCATCCTACTCACATGACTAAATCTAACAAAGTTAAACCTCCTTGTATTCTTTTTGGAATTGTTCCTAAAAGAATTAAAATGCGTATGATTCTCTTCATTCTCTTTTAGAACCTTAATCCATAATTTGCAATCTGATTCACAGCACACCGATTTGAAACACCATTTCATAAGCGTTACCAATTTATTCGTCCTCAAAACTAGCTGCCAGCCATGAAGCCACCGCGACCATCTCTCCCTTCGGCTTTCATTCAGCGGCAGAGCTAGCCCAAAAAATTGGGATGAACCGTTATAAATTGAAATTGAACACCCAAAAAATACTTAAAAAAATCATATCATATTGAGAGTGTACCTAATATGCATATCTCAAAAATAATCAAAAATTGGACCATTACCATTTTTAATAAATAAATTTTAATAGTATATTATGAAATATATTTTATGTCAATTCTTATATAAATATATTTTTCTATGGTTTTTTTGTGGTAGAGAGATGATTGTAGGGGTATGGGGAATATTTTTTGAAATTAGCTAAAGCATATTGGGCCAGAATAATATGGGCTACTTGATTCCCCATCCTACCCACATAACTAAATCTAACAATGTTAAACTTGTATTTTTTTTTTTATATATATTGTTCATAAAAGATTTAAAATACGTATGGTTCTCTTCATTCCCCTATAGAACCTTAATCAATAATTAGCAATCTGATTCAACAATTAGCAATTTGATTCGTATAAATGTACACACCTATTGAAGGTTTACACCATTTCTTTGGATTGTATGATTTTGCATGGTTGGAGTACCCCTATTGTTTCATATATGATAGTTGCTAATCGTGAAATTATTGATTTTTTAGATTTGCTTATACTCTGTAGCACTATCTTTTGCCTCGTTAATAATATTATCTTTAGTGATGTCTTTATTTTCAAAAATTCTTCCATTGATAATGTAGGCAATTTATTCTATGATGTCTTGATTAGATTGCAGAATCATATAGTTCAACCAACCCAGAAAATGCACATTAACACAAAGGTTAAAATTTATACCCATAGCCCGAATGTTGTGGCTGCAGGTTGGTGTATTCGAAATGATGCAGGTTCCTTTGTTGCAGCTGGTTCAAGTTGTTGCAGGTCTTTGGTTACAGTTCCTGAAGGTGAGGCGATGGCACTATTGGAAGCTTTGCGTGAAACTATAGCACGTGGCTGGTCTAATGTTATATTTGAAAGCGATTCCAAAATTGTCGTTAACGCAGTGCATTCAAACCACCAAGGAAATTCGGAGGGGAGCTCAATTATTTCATCTATTAAGTTGTTATTACACTCTCATTCGAACTTTGAAGTTAGGTTCACGAAGCGGCAAGCGAACATGGCGGCTCATTCGTTAGCTCGGGCGGCATGTTCTTGGCCTAGTCGCATGTTTTTTAATAATGTGCCTCGTTGTATTGAATCTATTATTATTAATGAAATGAGTTAATTTTGTTTGCGTAAAAAAAAACATTATACCCATAGTAGTAGAAGTCAAACCACACCCTCTTAGAAAGGTTTCCACTACAACATTTTTCGTTTTTTGAAAATAGTGATAAACCATTGCTAAAAGACAGAAAACCGTTGCTAAAACAGCAAACAACGCTTTTGAACGTGCGCTCTATACGCTCGTTGCTTTTTCCATTGGCAACAGTTTTTCAGTTTTAGGCCACATCATAGATAACCATTGCTAAACTTTTAAATAGACAACGATTTTTTTAGGCACAATGGTAGCGGTTTTTGCAAAACTTTAGTGAACATTTATATATGTAACGGTTGCTTTGATTTTGTATGGCCAATAATTTTTTGTTTTTTGTTATAAAGTTGTTGTTGTCTTAGGTGTTTATAGATAATTTATTAAAACTGTTGCTATTCAAAAATATTTATATTAATAAATATACTCTTTAATTTCATATATGCACACACAAGGTTATGAATATTTATGGAATTACACCGCATTATTTCTTAATCAATGAGGTGTTATGTGAATTAATTTAATAACCTCTATTAAAAGGATATTTTTGTACTAGTTTTTATCAAATGTGATACAATTATTTATATTTTATTTGTTCAAATAGTGGTTCATCTCCCCTTGGTTCCAATAGTTCCATCCCATGAAAACCTTCCCCAAAGTAACTCATAATTTCAATCCCTTTACTTCTCAACATCTCCACAAATTCAACCCGACGATCAATCAAGGGGTCTCCATCACAACCCGTCAAAAGAATCTTCCATCCCAACTGTTTGATTCTATCAAAACATGCGTCATCTACTTCATCCACAACCATTGGATTGCAAAACTTATGGTCCCTACCTACACCCTCAGGCAATGCAAAATCCCACATTACATCACTCGCCTTAAGAGGCAAAGCTCGATTGTTTTTGAGTCTCAACTCTGTATTTGTCCTTTTGGACCCACCAAAAGACGGTGTGCAATATCAACCCTCTGATCTTAAATTTGTCGAAATCAACTTCATCAAGAGTTTTGGCCACACTTAAACTTGTGTGGTACGCAATGTTCCCTCCCGCACTAGATCCCATAAGGAAAAAATTGACGCACCCATTTCTCGTTTATTGTTCTCAACCAATGTAATGCCTCAACCGCGTCATCATAGGCGGCAGGGAGACGGTATTATGGCGCAAGACGGTAATCCACGGATGCAACCACGACACCTATTTTTTCCGCTAATTTAACGCAAAAGTCATGGTTTACCGTAGACGAAGCGCTAAAGAATATAAAACCACCTCCATGATAGTAAACAATTAGAGGGACTTTTTTATAATTGTGAAGTGCTATACGAGGTCGGAAAAAATGTATGAAAATTTTGTTAATATGGTTAAGAAGGACATCTTTGGTGAGAACGATGTTGTTTGGGTCTTGTGTGGGTTCACTGTTTGGTATTTTAAATGATCCTGGTGACACTACCATCATGATTTATGATAATAGGATCAACGGTAGGATTTGAATCTAATTGTAAAGCTTCTTTTGATTCATGTTTAGACAT
The DNA here is from genome assembly GCA_030408175.1 of Trifolium repens. Taxonomy (NCBI): domain Eukaryota; kingdom Viridiplantae; phylum Streptophyta; class Magnoliopsida; order Fabales; family Fabaceae; genus Trifolium; species Trifolium repens. The sequence continues at coordinate 14,029,852 of CP125846.1, forward strand.
GATAGTTTGTGAGATTTAATCAATAATGAATAGTTGGTTAAAGATCAATTCTTATAATAAATATCGAACACCAAACTTATATAATAGTATATATTAATATGACTGTTTAATTAATTTTTTTGAAACATGACTTCTATATTTAATTTCCTTTATGAAATGTGACTGTTATATACTTTTGTGTTTTTTTTTTACAAAATTGTTATATATTTATTTATTAGTAAACTGCTATTTCTTTTTGTTACATACTGATACAAAATTTTCATTGCTACGATAACCATTTTCAATCGGGAAATTTGTGGGACATATACAAGGTGAGTTTTTCCCTCACAACCAAATTTTTTCCATATGCATGAGTCAAAAACTTTTTGGCTACATACTTAAGAAGAGTACTATAAGAATTTTACCACTTGGACCCAAAAAAATAACATTAGTTCTTGCAAACAAAAAATAACATTAATATTCCATTTTATTAACCTTTTCTTTTGCCTATATATATACTACATGTTTATGAGGATTATATACAACTATAAACTCTCTTTGTTTATCTCTTTTTCTGTCTAAGTCTCTCTATCTAGCTCTCATTCCTTTATTCTGTCATGGAGGGGCAAGATCCTAGTGTATATTTTAACATGGAGAAACAAGCATTGGTGGTTACATCCTTGAACCAATATATGTATCTAGCTGATCAAATTGATGTTTCAGTCAGAAATCAGATTAACGTAAGTAATAACTTGAGGGTTCTATTACTTACGTTAATCTGCTTTGTGACTAAAACATCAATTTGTTCAGCTAGCCTCATGTAATGGTTCATTGGTGCAACCACCAATACTTGTTTCTCCACATTAAAATATACAATAGGATCTTGCCCCTCCATGGTAGAATATGGGAATGAGAGCTAGATAGAGAGATTTAGACATAAAAAGAGATAGACAAAGAGAATTTATAGTTGTATATAATCCTCAAAAACATGTAGTATATATAGGGAAAAGAAAAGGTTAATAACATATAATATTAATGTTATTTTTTGTTTGCAAGAACTAATGTATTTTTTTTTTCGAAGTGGTAAAAGTCTTCTAGTCCTCTTAAGTATGTAACAAGAGTTTGATTGGAAGCTTATGTGGAAATCATCGTTGAATGTGGTTTATGAGAAAATATTCATTACACTCATTCTCTAACAATTGGTCATTTTGTCAACCTTTGCAACAAGTTACATTCAAAATCGAGGAAGAATGTGTCCAAATTAATCCAGCGTTGCCCTTAAGATTTGATGGGCATAACATGACAACACATGACGCTTAGGCGGAGCCCTTTAAAGAACTCTATATACTATAAGAAAATTAAGTTGCGCCCTCAGTAACAACCAGGGGCGAACCTAGACTCGAATTATCAATGGGGCAAAATTTTAAGCATTACTAAAGAAAAAAAATTATTCATCGTGATATTTCAGTTAAGAAACAAATAATATATGAAATTATTACTAATACAACATATATATTCAAAAGAATAACAACAACAAACCAACAAATTCAAAAATTTCTATTGAAAAAAGGAAACCAACAAACTATATTTTTTTTTAATCAAAGGAAGCTCAATGCATTTCATTAAAAATAATTGAAAAGATACAATTGGGAGAATAATAATAATGAACAATGGGGCTAGACTGAGATAGAGATGCTTTAGCAAGACTTTGAGCGACTTTATTGGCTTGCCTCCAGGCAAAAGCTATGTTGTAACTAGCATTAGATTGAAGTAAAGACCTACAAGAGGATAAGAGATTTCCTAGTTCATTGTCATACATACAATCATTATTCAAAGCATTCACAACCTACTGACAGTCGCTTTCAAATATAACCCTCTCAAAACCATTAGATAGGATAGGACTAGAAGAAGAGCACAACAAACTAAATCTAAGAAACCACAAAATTTCTATTTAAATAATATATATATATAACTTATTAAATATATGTTAAATCATGCATATTACTATTATTTTATGCTTCACAAGATCATACTTTGGACCAAAATATATTGAACCCAAACTACTAGCTTATAGTTTATTTTGATAAGATCATAATTCAATTATCTTATAACTTATTAATTTTTATTCCGATTTTATCCGTATTATCTTATTCGAAAAAATTAAATAGTAATTAAACATTTTTTTTTATGTCATTTCATATTGATATGAAAGTTCAATTGCTAATTTTACTCATTCAATTAGTTATCCACTATTTTTTTTACAAACAATATTAAAATTGATTGTTATAAAATTAAACTATATAACTTAAAATAATATTGTACGTACAACAAAAGACTTGAAATCATCAATAATAGATTATAAATTAATATTTGAACTAATATTTAAACTAATATGTGTACGAGAGACTTACAGTCGTAACTAATAAACTCTAATTTAATATTTACATTGATGTTTGTACGAATATGTATACAGAATAACTCGAAATTATTTATAAAACATATATTTATTTTTTTCCAAAAAATTATAGGCTGGGCTGGTGTGGCCCTATAAGTGGTATCATACCAAGGTCATGAGTTCAAATCCCTCGACTGACACTGGGGACATTGTTGGAATTAATTCAGCGTCACCCTTAAAATTTGATGGGTTTAACATCCCAACCCGTAGAGCTTAGGATAATTTGTGTGACGCACATGATTTGTGTGACACAACATTATCATTTATTGAATTATGTATGAATATGAAAGTTATAAGAATATGTATTTGAATAATATTTTTGAAACGTGACTTCTATATTTAATTTCCTTTATGAAATGTGACTGTTGCATTGTATACTTTTGTTTTTTTTGACAAAACTATTATATACTTATTAGTAAACTGCTATTATTTTTTTTTTTTGTTACACACTGATACAAAATTTTCATTGCTACGATGACCATTATCAATCGGGAAATTTGTAGGACATACATGGCGAGCCTTTCTCTCACAACCAAATTTTTTCCATACGCATGCGTCAAAAATCAAACTCTTAAATATATCATGATCATGGTGACTTGGATTTTTCTATTGGAAATTTAAAAACTCATAATCATGATCTCATCTTATTCGTCCTCGTCCTCATTAAATATATAAAAAAAAAAAAGTTTGGTAAATTTTTTTTTAAAAGTTTGGTAAATTCATTCTTTATGAGAATTGGTGATTTGGATTTTTAAGTTTAGATGAAGATTAAAAAAATACAATAAAAATAAGGGTAAATAGGTTGATATCTCCCTGTAATGCGTGCGAGTTTTGTTTTTCCCTCCTGTAATTTTTTTTTATTCGCTTCTTGCAAAGTAAATTTTTTTGGTTTCCCCCCTTGGGTGCAAGGAATTTGCACTTATTTAATCGGTCGAACAGATTAACCGTTTTAAAAAACTGTACTTTTTAAATCGGTTTGAACAAAATAACCGATTTAAAATGTGCACCCAAGGGGCGAGTCCAAAAAATTCAACATTGCAAGGGGCGAGTCAAAAGAAAAAAAATTACAGGAAAAAAAACAAAATTCGCCCACATTACAGAGGTATCAACCTATTTACCCTAAAAATAAAAACCATCCTATGTGGCTTTCCACCTCGTTAATTTTTAAATAAAAAAATGAATTAAGTCATGCACGTTTATGAATTAAAAATAAATGAAATGTATTGAAAATAAAATAAAGAATAAATTATTTACAAATAAATAAGATAAATGGCCTGTTATATAATTTTGCTTTAAATTAATTAATACAATCCATACATAAATGCCTAAAATAAATTATTTTGCTCTTTTAAAAAAAAAAAAAATTATTTTGTTTACATAATTATTATGTTATTTGAACATTAAAATACTAAATGTGACACCATATATATGTTTATGGTTAATGCTACGGTGGATCACCTCACAAGTGGTCCACCGTGGTGAAGTGATTATTACTACTATAACGAATACAAATTTTACAAAATCCACCGTTGGATTTAAAGTTTATATCATATAGATCATCCATACAAATTTTTAGAAAAATTGGAAATCATTTGATGTGTTATTGAAATCTATCAAGTTTAATGGTATTTGATAAAAATTCATAAACCGTTAATCTTAATGGGTTTCAATAACATATCAAATGATTTTCAATTTTTCTAAAAATTTGTATGGATAATCTATATGAAACAAACTTTCAATCTAACGGTCGATTTTGTAAAATTTGTATTCGTTACAGGGTTATTCATAAGTGTCCACCATATACTAATTGATGAAGTGGTCCATTTTAGAATTTTTCATATGTTTATCTCTAATACATTTTATTCTTGATTTTCAATATACATGTTCGTTAAAATAGACATAAAATCAAATCATGCTCATATTTGACAATAAAATTTTAATGTCAACAATTCTCTAAATAAACATCTCACAATTTTATATTGTTATATAAAATACAAGTTCAAATCTAAAAGGAAGTTGTATGTAAGTTTAAATGGTGCTTGAAACCAAAAGTTGTTATAGTATCTGCTGTGCTTGTCGATCCATTAGAATCAAATAAACCCCAATACTTAAATACTTAAAAAATGTGACGTATCGGATATATACGTACTCGATACTGATACTCTTTCGATACATTATGATACTTGTATCGGTAAAGTATCGGTTAAATCATTATTTTTAAATAAAAAAATAATACCCGATACTCTTCCGATACGTCTCGATACTCGTATCGGAAAAGTATCGATTAAATCATTATTTTTAAATAAAAAGTAATACCCGATACATGTCTGATATGTCCCAATACCTGATGCTTTTTTTTTTTTTGAATCGGCAAAATTTTATTAAAAGATAACTCCTCCACAAGAAGTGAAAGGAATTATCGAGAAAACCTACAAACAAAAGGTAACGTGATATAACACAATTACCGACACCAAAACAAACACCTCAAACCACCCATACACCACTAATGATTCGCTAACCCACCAGAAAAAACCCCTACCCGATCCTAGAAGACACCACTAGGCACTAACTTCCGAACTCGAATTAAAATTACTCGGCCCATTAGACCCAGAAAGTAGCCCCGAAAGACAAAGGTTGAGGGACCCCGGTAGTCAGAGAATCGACAGTCAACACCTGATGCCGTAGAATTCGACCAGATACCAGAGATCTGCAAGTCTCAACAGACTTGAACACCCCTCAGCGACTCCAAAGAGTCCTGCAAATCTCACCAGATTTGAAAATGGTCAGAGACTCTTATATCAGGGAGAATCCACACACACTCAGTATTAACCGTCCACCACCTCTCCATCACCAATACATCCCAGAGGTACGATAAAGCGACAACGTCCGTCAACACGGAGAGTCTACGTACCCGACCCTTTCGGGCGCGCCAGGACAACACCTCAGTCCACCACCACCACCTCCACTGCCACCCCACCATTCCACGAGCAGCAAAGCCACCACCCCACCAACACGGCATCAACGCGCCACATCCAAAACCCCACACATCAGCACCTCACCAGATCACCTTGCACCAAAACACAATACCACACACCATAGCCGCCGCCGGAGCTCCGATTCCGAAAACACCAAATTGTCGCCGACAGATCCGCCCTCTCCTCCGTCACAGCCAGCACACCCTCATAACTAAAACACCACCAACACTAACCAAAGCTGCCACCCACTGTGACCACCACAACAATGCCACCACCACCACCATAACGAGATCCGCCGCTAAAAACCACTCCAGGAGGCAGTCACGACACCAAATCCGGCCAACACTACCGAAACAGAACCCAACAACCCGAATCTAGCCATAATCCAAAAACGCAGAAACTCAAACATGGAGACTCACCGGAAGCACGTAAAATCGCCGCCGCAATCCACCAAAACAGATCCGGCCAAAACCTTAGCAAAGCTGCAACTGAACAAAACCGCCGCAGAGAAGGAACAAAACCAACACAGGGAAGACCAACACAAAGAAGATGAAAAACAAAGTAGAAAAAGAAAAGGAAAAAAGGAAGAGATCAGAAACGAGATTGAGAAGTGATGCGGAGTGAGATCTCGTCGCACCACCGTCCTGTAGGTCTACATCTTGGAAGAGAAAAATTTGGATATGAGGGAGAGAAGGTGGCGGCTAGGTTAAACTCCTAGAGAGAAGTCAGAGCTTTCAAAACGTTAGAGAGAGAGTGTTTTTTTTTTCCATTGACCAGTCTCCCAAAGCAATTACAATTGTTTGTATCTTTATCACTTCTTGTGGTTTTCCTTTGTCAATATAATATTTTACTTTTCTAAAGAAAAACTATGGTATCATACTATATAACAGATTGTTAAACATTTGAGCTTATCCCAAAATTCTGATAAGACTAGATATTTTTTGCTTTTAATTTTATTTTATTTTTGGTAGATGCTTTTAATTATTAATATCGTTGATTTTAGTCATATTTATATATTGTGTGTTTATATATTTAATTTTAAATTTAATTTTTAAATAACGTATCGCGACAGTATCGGATTGGGAATTTTAAAAATTTTCATGTATCGATGTATCAATATCATATCGTATTAGTATTGTGTCCCGTATCGAGACTTTATAGAAGAGAATGAAAGAAAAAAAAAATCTCTAATTTTTTTTTTATTTCTTTACGGTAAAATGCCCCCTCTTATGTAACCAAAAAAATTCCACCTCTTATTTGTAGGCTATATGATGTGCTGTGTATCAACTCTACGCCGGCCTCCTGCTAGTAATAATTAAGGCCCAATTAAGAGCACCAATATGTTATTTCAAATTATGTACGATATATACTATAGAGTATAACTATAGGGTAGTCGCCATTAAAAAAAAACTATAGTCGCATATAATTTTATGGATAAAACTTTTTTGGTAAAAAAAAAGTGTGATGAGTTTTTTGTGTGTACATGTTTGTTTTGATTATTAGATTAATAAATCTAATTATTATATGAAATAGGATACATGATGTAATATATTGATTTTTTTTTTGGTAGAGAATATATTGATTTAATAGTAGAGAAAAACAATGGTTTTGTTTTTTTTTTTTAATTTACCCTTTCATAATTTGAAGTATTTACGCTTCAACCAATGAGAACAAGTCATTTATATGTGGTCCTAATAAGTTGTTTTTTTTTTTATAAAATGTGGTCCTCATAAGTTTGTTACAAGTTACTTGTGGGGATCAGATATAAATCTACTATGTGACTTGTTCTTATTGGTTGAAGGGTAAATACCTCAAATTATGAAGGGGTATAGACAGTGTAAAATAATTTAAACTCAAACAGTACACTGTAAACTAATTACAACCATGTTTTCCGTCACGTCATCCAATGGAACTTTACTTTCTTAATATGATATAAAAGGTTGAAACATTCTTATTTGTTGTTAGTGTAAAGTTAATTTATACTGACAGTGTATGTCATTTAAACTCTTAATAGTAATATTTGTTGATCTAAAATAAAAATAAATTTATAAATGGTGAAAGATATGTCTCACTATCTTAGACAAAGCCTTAATTAACAGGTACTATGCATTGATTATGTATGTTTGTACAATAATTAAACACTGTATGCACCTATTCGTGCACATTGTACTTGCTACACAAAATATGCGCTGCATAGTTTTAATTCTTCAACTTTACTTATTTTGTTACATTCGTAAGAAATCCATGTAAAAAAGTGTTTGTTGTCTCCCTCCATACCAACAATTTTCACTCATTCTGGTCCATATATGCATTTATGTATGTATTTGGGACCCAGATTCCATGCTATGAGAGAATCCTACACATACACATGGTTGACAATAAGCTTATGAGAGATAGCAACATTTGATGACTTTATTTCAATTACATAACTTGTGAGGAAAAATCAAAGAGAAAAAATAGGAGATTAATAAGCTTGATATAAAGGGTGAACCAATGATTCTTTTGGATGATGATGTAGTTAGGATTCAAATTTCATTTGGGTGACGACGATTTATTCATATTTAGTATGAAATTAACTTTCAGAAGAGTTGTTCATATATTCGAATTTCAAAGGCAATTTTCCAATTTTTTTGAATTGGTATCATGTTAAAAAGTAAACTTTCACAAGAGATCATTGATAGGGATTAACACGGATCATTATTCTCTAACTTTTGGGAGGGAAAGTTAGAGTAACTTTTTTTAACTTTGTCTCTATCTCTCTCTTCTTATATCCTCTCTTTAATTTTTTCCCTCCAAAATTTATTAATATTTTTATAGTTTCTCTTTCATGTTTTGCGTAAAGTCACTAAAGGTAGGGAAAATGCAAAGTTAGAGAATAATTTTTCGAATTAACACTCCGCATAGGTGGCATGAAGAGGCGGCCAATATATTCAATTGTAAAATAAGCTCTGTTCCATTTAATTATCTTGGTATGCCAATTGGGCACAGTTTAAAGAGAATGGACGCGTGACAGCAGATGATTGAGGCAACGAAAAGCGTTGCTTGAGAGATTAGGAAACATTTTTCAGTTGTCTCCTGTGCAAGTGTTGCCTATTACTAAGGCAACATTTTTTCAGTATTTGGGCACACTTTTTGCAATCATTGCCTAAGCGATAAAAAGAAGAGGACGTTATTCAAAACCCACCGTTAAAAAAATCACGTGGAGATGATAATTTTTATCGTTGATAATTTTTTTTTTAAAATCACTATAATAAGTTGATATTGATAAAAGTTTATATCATTTTTATTATAAACAAAACATTTAATAATAAATTTCATCAATTTTAATATTTATAATTCAAACCAGTGTGGAAGCATGGGTATTTTACTAGTGCCATTGGTGGGAGACTATTTGTAACAGGCCAAACTCCTTTTCTACGTATTTATTATGTAATCATGACGTTTTAACTCAGAATCTTCTCTACGTAGCACTCTCTCTAGTAGAGTTCTTACCTTTTGTGATAATCGAACCATGTAGCCTGTCGTTCAAACCATCTTGGGGTTTAAGTACATTATTTTTAATCCACAAACGAAAAGTTAATGTTAATACCTTTTTTAGAATCTATTTTAAAAAAAATAATTAAGGAACTTAATTGTAAGAGTTTCATTTTTTTTTTTAAAAATAATTTTTATAATAGTAAGCAAACAAAAAGTAGTTTTAAATTTTTTTAAAACTCTTCATTTTTTCATAACAAATTTTTTTAAAAAAAAGACTTAAACAAATGCACCCATTGTGACTTATATACAAGTGATTTTCTAACCAATCGTAAGACTTGTCACACAAGTTGTGTAACTAACAAAACTAACTACATATAGAATATGCTCCGATACATTATTTGTTTTGATCTATGAAGCCCGATACTCATAAAATGGTGAAATATCGTGTTCGATACGTCCTCGATACCGATACTCATTCGATACGTCCCGATATTCGTATCAGAAAAGTATCGGTTAAATCTTTATTTTTAAATAAACAAATAATATCTGATTTAATCTGTATTTCCTAATGAATGTTAAATTAACTATTGTTATACACAGATAACTAACTATGTCTTTTTTGGATAGTACTGGTGTTGTATTTTGCGATAGTACTAATGATGTCCTTTTTATATAATATTTTACTTAAGATATATAACTTAAGATGTACTGGTGATCATTATTTTTTGGGACAATATAAATATGTTTTTGTCTTTCAAAAAAATTATCATTATTAATATTGTGCATTTATATATATATATATATATATATATATATATATAATTTTTAAATAGCGTATCACGGCAGTATCGGATATGGAGTTTTAAAAAATATCGACGTATCGGTATCATATCAGTATCGTGTCACAGGGACTTAATAGGTTTTGATGCATTAATTACTAACAACACCCCTTCTAATTCGTACTTCCAAGCACAGTTCATTCCTATAAGCTTCTTCATCAATTCTTTAAATCTGGTCTTGCACAAAGGTTTGGTCAAAATATCTGCTAACTAAACCTTATTTTGCATTAGCTCAATCCTAACTAGCATCTCCTTATTGACTTGATCTCTTATGAAATGAAATCTTATCTCAATATCTTTACATCTTGTATTAGTTATTACATCTATTTAGGTATTCATTCTACCATTTCCCTATTAATTTTTGACTCGTGGAGTTGTTTTCTGGATTTTGATGAGTCATTCATTTTTTATTTGAGATCGGGAGTTAGAGTTTAGTGACATCTTTATGGGTCGGATTGATGACCTTCTTTGGTGGTCTAGAGGCTAAAGAGTATCCTTCTAAGAATGAGATTAGAAGTGAAACTCTATTAGATAGTGTCTATTTTTAGAATAATTTATTAGTGTTCCACTTATATACGGCACATCTGTTTTGCAGTTTCTTTTTTTTCGACCTATGTTTATCTTGTGCAGAGACCGGTTATTAATAATAATATTTTTAACGTTAAAAATATTTAAAATTCTTATGACGGTAATATATAAGTGGTTTATTAATTAACCAACACAAGACTTGTCCGACAAGTTGTTTAACTAACAAAAGGAACCAACTAACTACATTATTTGTTAACAAAGAACTAGAGATATAGCATGGTATCATAAGTTCATAACATTGCTTGCTTGAAAAAAAAGGAAATTCTAAATATAGAAAAAGGACAGATCATGGAAGGCAAAAACTTGCAAAAGCCAACAATAAAAAAACAATTGCAACATAGAAAATAAATTATAGTTTTTTATGTAAAATTAAAATTGGATAGAGAAGAAATTCTGAACATAGCCAAAATTGTCATAAGCAAAGCAATGATGCCTCATTGAGCAGAGTCATGTATTTGTGCAGTCTCCATCTAGCTTCTCAAAACCCAAAAATATAACAACACAACTTTATATATAAAAATTTAAAATAAATTAATAACAACATCAAACAAACACATCCTTCTAAAAACCTCACTCACACACTCATAGTTTCATTATAACCTCTCTCTATCACTCTTACACTCCAGCATAACACTCCAGCATAACAGACAACATTGAATGAACTAACTTCAACCCAAAAATACAAAACATTAAATGAAATTAAGAAAATAATAGTAATATTTATAAATTTTGCTAAATAGTGCTCCCAGAATATTAATTAATAAAATAAAAAATAAATTTTGTATTAAAAAGAGCAATTCCACTATCCACTTTAAGGGTGGAATTTCTAGCAACTAAACTACTTGACAAAAAAAAATAGTAATTTATATAATTTCAAAAAATAAATTATACAAAATAAAATACTATTTTATTATTTAACTTGTGCCTCAACGTCACTTATTAATATTTTCTATATTTATAATTTATATTGCAGTGTTTTTCAGAAATAGTACAATATGACAACTCCTCTCTAATCATGCACTTTCACCTCTCACTATCTACCTTTTTTTTTCTCTATCATTCTTGTTGATATGAAATATGTACACAATATTAAATTAGATAAGTGCTTTTTTATGGGATTAGAACTAGACTTCTATTAAGTGGTGTTTATTTTGATATTTTTATTGGTGTTCCACTTATATATGGCGCCTTTATTTTGTATTTCCTTTTTACGAGTCTTTGTTCATCATGTACAAAGACCTGACTATTAATATTAATAATATATTTGCAGTTAAAAAAAAGTGACATAAGTTTTTCACTATATATAAACTTATTTTTATTATTGATCAATAAATTTTTACTATTATATCAAATAAAATATAATGCGATATATTGATTTATTTGTGAAGCTTATTACTAATTTATTACTGCAAACATACTTATACAATTTGAAAGATTTGTCGAATGTGTACATCTTAGGCAAAGTCTATAAAACATCAAATTGGCAAGAGAGTTTTGTCAAATATAGATCTCTCAAAAATTATGTAAAGGTGATTTTTATTATTTTTAATAAAAACTAAATTTTATAAAATTAAAAATTGAGAATAAAATAATGTTTTGTTAAAATTTATTAAAAATAGTAGAATCTACCTTTAGGCATCCATATTTGACCATTTGTAAATTTGGACTTCTTTAAACCAATGTTTTAAAAAACGGACCGATCATCGAATTTGTTAGTATACTGAGTCACTAGTTCATTGGTCGAATTATTGGATTATTGATCAAACCGCATAACTAAACCCAATAAAATTGGATAACTCGGTTGAATAAACCTGCCCTTATAACAAAATTGTATGGGTATTATTAAACTGGATTGAATCGGATGACTCGGTCTCTAAAAGAATGAAAATTTTAAAATATCATAATTTCACAAGTTTATTCTTTAAATTCAAACTCTAAACATAGTCCTCCATAAATTCTTTAAATTCAAATACCATAATTTCAAGGTCTATCGTATTAGTTCTCACTCTCTAACTTTCTAATTTTAATTTTAATGTAAAAAATTTAAAAAGGTTAAAATTGCGTTTTTTGTTTTAATACACTTCTATTTCTGTACAACATTGTTATTTGAATAACAAAAGAGAGACATCATATTTGATTTTGCATATGTTTATTTTTATCTATCTCTTAGATATTCATTTTTACAACTTATATATTTACAAAATACACCATGAAAATAAAGAACATGTATTCGATAGTAAAGTTTAGATGTCCACAAATTATTTCTCATTTAAAAACACCATCTCATGTCTGAGATCAGATATTTGAAGTGTGATCTATTAAAAGTTGATGTAATAGAGAAATTTGGATCTCATATAATTCCTCATTTTCCCAATGGCCACATTGTTGGTGGTTGGATAAAAATATAGCTTTCTTTATTTTAATGCACATGCTTTGATATTTTGAAAGAGTTTAATGGATATGCTCTACACTGACATCCAATAGATATCAAACATTTCTTCATGTCATACAATTATAGTGGGATCTAGTGTGGTGATTTGACAGAATAAACGGTTGATATTGATTGATAATGGAAAATTATAGTTTACACTGTCTATACATATACATTTTTCTCATTTTAAAATATAAAATGTATACTAAAATTTGAATAGTTTGATTGCGATCTATTGTCTACAAATATATTAATTGAGTGAATATGTGATATTGTTCACTATGAACAATTTGAATTCTTCATATAATAAATATTAGATAGACTTAAGTATTATAAAAATAGTTGTGTTACTTTGACACAATTTTTTACATTATTTTTCTCGACATATAATTTATACTATTGAATGTGGACATTAAACCCAAAGCGATAGAGAGATAGAAAAACATTTTTAACCAAAAGGCTACAAGAATATTACAACATTAGTGTTCAAAAAAACAATTTTTGTTTTAACTCATATTTTAAAATCTAAAGTAATAAATTCCTCATACTTATCATGCAATATAATTATTTTATTAGATTTTTCTTTAACGGTAAATAAAATGACAAGTAACATAAAATTCACACATATACAATTATAAAATTGTAAATTCAAATTTGTCAACAAAAAAAATTGTAAATTCAAATTTGTGTGAAGATATTTATCTTAAGTTTAAATTGCATTTTTAATTTCCTATAAGTTCATAGTCTTATAATTTTAGTCTCTAAATTTGAAAAGGTTTTGAAAGTGCTATTTTCAAACTTATGTGTTAAAAAATGCAAGATTAAAAGACTTAGAAAACTAAAAATACAATTTAATCTTATTTTAACAATATCCATAATGTTAGTTTCACCTCAAAAAAAAAGTTACATAATAACAAATAATAATATGTTCAGTCACTTTATTTCTGCTACAACAACACATAATGACCTTATTTAGAATAAAATAGTGCTATTGAAGGTGTCTTTATTTTCATGGATAATGTTACATAAGAGGTTACAGATGAAAGATAATCTAATTCATCGTGGTGTACCTCTCTCGAATGGGGTGCGCTGTTCAGGAGGTTATGGAATTGACGAAGATGTGAATTACATGTTAGTAGGTTGTATTGAGGTTCCAAGTATTTGGAGTAAAATTAAAAACTTGGTGTTAATGACACTTTTTCTATTGATATTATAGAACATTCGAATAATTTTTTTAATGTTTATGTGTTCGGGAAAAAAGCAGATATGAGTTTACATGTAATTTGGTTAATTAGTTGTTGGTACATTTGAAAAGAAAGAAATAATAAGGTGTTTAATCAACAAAACACTTCTATAGAGGCTTTGGTAGATAAAGTGAAAGTTCTATCTTAGTGGTGGTTGAAGTCACAAAAGAATGAATTTGATTGTCTACTACATATGTAGTTGATTAATCCTTTGGGTTGTTTAGCGATTTGCAATAAGTAATTTGTTGTTTGCAATTATAAATATTTAATTTCCTTATGATATACTAGTTAAGTTAGATACACCTTAATTAGCCATGTAGAGACCTACGATGGAGGTTGTTCGAAATGAGGAACAACCTCTTATAACAATAGAGGTAGTTGAAGGTAAAGAGAATATATATGAACGTGTCTGAACTTATTGATCATATTACATGGACGAAATCATCACATAATCCATCAGCTTTTTAATGCACGAGATAAGGAGGAGATCATGACAATTCCCTCAATTTGTTGCACAATGAGGATGAACAGATTTGACATTGTAGCAGACACGGTGTTTACACAGTCCGCTAGGCTTGCTATCAGCTCATCCAAGTAATCATAAACAACAATCATCTCAAGGTTGAAGGTAACTGGAAAAGGCTCTGGAAAATGATTGTCCAGTAAAAAGTTAAATTGTTTTTGTGGCGAGCATTACGCGGTTGTCTGCCGGTTAAAAGTCGACTATTCCAAAAAGGAGCCCAATGAAATAATAGATGCTTCCATTGTGATCAAGTCGAAGAGAACGATTTGTCAAAAAAAAAGTCGAAGAGAACGAATGAATGACATTGCTTCTTTGGATGCCATACATTGCGAGAAGTGTGGAAGGAGGCGAAAGAATGGCAAGTCGCCCACAAATACAGTGAAAATGTTGTCGGGTTTCTAGATATGTGCATTAAAATGATTGATGAATGATTACAATGATCCTTTGTACACTGTGGTGGAGAAGAAATCAAAGATGTTGGAATGATAAAATCTCCACCATTTTCAAAGTTATCCGTCAAGCTAGATACACGCATCAAGAATGGTTGAAAGTGCACAGGAGAAACATGAATACTGACAACAAAAGAGCTACAAAAGCTAGTTACAGTTTGTCCAAATGGTCAACAGGTAAGCTTAAATTCAATGTTGAAACGACATGATATACAAAAGATAATTCCTTCTTTATCTGGGTTGCATTCGCGATGAGCATGGGCAATTACTGCAAGCATACATAAGGATATTTCAAGGTATATCCATAATAGTCGAAGCCAAAGCCACAAGAATGAGAGAAGTTTTACATTGGCTTTGGAATAATTATAAGAAAGCTGCTGATATTGAGGTGGAAAGTGATTGTTTACAAGTTGTGCAAACCATCAATTCAATGCATACTAATAACATAGAGTTTGGTAGTTTGATTGATGTATGTGTCGTAAGTTGTTATGTTTAAACAAAAATTGTAGGGTCAGAGTCTTGTTAGAAGACAAGTAAATCGGATAGTTCATTACATAGTTCAAACGACTTGTTTTATCGATAGTCCTCAATTTTATAATTATTGTCCACCATATATTGAAACTATTATTATGAATAAAATATATTAAATTTTATTGTGTAAAAATAATAATTTAGATACAACTTATGCTTAATTTTTTTAAGGATTAAATATGTTTTTAGTCCCTACATTTTACCCTATAATCAAGAATAGTCCCTACATTTTTTTTATAGTGTAAAAAACTCCTATAATTTTTTCCGTCACTGATTTTAGTCCCCGCCGTTAAAATTTAACAGAATGTTGACTTTTTTTTTTGACAGAACAGAATGTTGACTTAGTACCTATTTTTATTGAAAATAAATTTAATTGAATTATAAAAAAATTAAAGAAAAACAAGAAAAAGAAAGCGTAAATAAATAAAAAAAAAAAAAAAAACTCAACCATCTCCCTAAAAAAAAAGCAAAGACAAAGTCTAATCCTTTCCCACCCTCAATTTGCTGCCCACAGAAACAGCAAGCAGAAACAGATCGCAGAGAAGACAATTGTAGAAATTGAAGAGACGACGGCGACATCGGTGAACCGGATATAGCAGAAAAATCCACACAAAGTCACGAAAAACTGGTGAGGCGCGATCCTTGGTGTCGGTTTGACGGCGGCGACTCTTGTAGTTATCGGTGGAGAAAAGGGTCACAGAACCCTACTGCTGTGCAATTTTATTATTCTTCTCCTTCACCCTATTGAGGAAGTAG
Source organism: Trifolium repens (assembly GCA_030408175.1). Classification (NCBI taxonomy): domain Eukaryota; kingdom Viridiplantae; phylum Streptophyta; class Magnoliopsida; order Fabales; family Fabaceae; genus Trifolium; species Trifolium repens. The sequence continues at coordinate 14,046,099 of CP125846.1, forward strand.
AGGTTAGGAAAATTAATAGGATTTAGGGATTTGAAGGGTTTGATGATGTTGTTGTTGAAGAACTTTGTTGTTGTGGTCTTTCCTGCGTTGTTGTGGTCTTTCCTGCGTTCTTGTTGTCGCTGATGCATCGTTGCCAATTGTTCTTGCTGGGTTGAAAATTGCTGCATGATGGGTAAAGGGTGTTGCATTGCTTGTTGTTCTTCAGGATTGCTGCACTTGTTCTTGCTTTCGTGGGTTTAACTTCTTCTTTTTTAATTTATTTGGAATAATGGTATTTAACTTATTTTTTTTAAAAAATGGAATACTGATATTAAATTCTTTTTTTTTTTATAATTAAAAATGACACATGTAACAACATCATTTGTCATCTCATTAAAAAAAAGGGCCCACGCCGAGCCACATTAGCATTTTGTTAAAATTTTAACGGTGAGGACTAAAATTAGTGACGGAAAAAATTGTAGGGTTTTTTTACATTATAAAAAAAATGTAGGGACTATTCTTAATTATAGGGTAAAATGTAGGGACTAAAAACATATTTAACCCTTTTTTTAATATAAATTAATTCATTTATTAAAAAAAATAAAAGTTATTTAAATGAATACTAACATGAGTGAAAAACAACAAAACCGAACCGTCTCATTCACGTAGAGCTGTCAAAATGGGCCGGCTCGAATGGGCGGCCCGAATAGCCCGATTTTTTCCCGGGCTTGGGCCTTAAAAATCTAGCCCGAATTAGCATCCGGGCTTTTTAGCCCGGCCCGATAACGCCCGCAAAAAATATGGGCCGGCCCGAATGGGCCGCGGGCCGCCCGCCCGCAAGCCCGATTAAATTATAATAAAAAAAATAAAAATAAAAAATATGAGTAAACAAGGAAGGATGTTTAAAATATTTTTGCTTGGGCCACCAATCTAAAAGTCCACACAAACATAATAAGTTAACAACACGACAACAACACAACACACACGTCACACACACCTTCCAATTCCATCAAACGCGCATTTAAGAGAATAAATATGCGCTAGTAACGCAAATTATATACATGCACTAATAACGCAAATTATATACATAAGGAAATGAAAAGAAGCTAAAAGTAAAAATAACTTATCGTGTCATTAAAATAAATAAATAAATAAATAAGCTAAAAATATAAAACCACGATTGTGAAATATTTCTCTACGTAATTACTCGTAAACTGTAACTAGCTTAAATAACTTTACATTAATACTAACAAATTTCAACCTATTTGTAATGAATTAATGTTGTGATCTCTTTGTCAAATTTATTGAGCACTTAAATTTATTTTTTTTAATTACCCTTCATCTATTGCTTTAAAAATGTTTTTTTTTTTAAAAAACGGGCCGGCCCGAAAGCCCGTACCGGGCCGGGCTCGGGCCTTGATTTTGTAGCCCATTTTTTATCCGGGCTTTTTAAGCCCGGCCCGACGAAGCCCGAAGCTCGAATAAACCGGCCCAAAACAGGCCGGGCCGCCCGTTTTGACAGCTCTACATTCACGGCAGTTCCCACACTTCTCTTGACTTTTTTAATTTATTTTCTCCTTTCTGTTGCTACTTTTCATATTTTCGTATGTTTGCTTTTTCTTGCTGTGATCCTCTCCACTTTCTGACTTTCCCTTTTCAAGACAATTTATGCCAGCAACACCACCACTCCCATCATTCATCTATCTATCACTATCATATCACCCTCAACATAAAATAAAAAAAATAAAAAAAATCATTTTTTTTTCAAAAATAAAAAATCCAAAATCACCAACATAAAAGATGCATAGTTATTACACTTGTTCTACTATTTCTATTTCCTTCTTTTCCTCTCTCTAACACTCTCAAAAAACCCTTCTTTTATTTTTATTGATTAGACCCATTATTTTTTTTACAAACAATATGGTTGGTGACAAAGGAGACACATCAAAGAAACAACAACAACCTCAACAAGTTTCATCTTCACCACATGAAGAATCATCATCAAAACAAGTTGTTGTTGTTAGTGGAACAATTACAAACCCTTTTATTTCAAGTCCATTATTTGTTTCAAGTGGTGCAAGTTCTTCACCTTTTGAAAACCAATTTGAAACAACAACATCAACAACAAAAAGACCAAGATATAGTGGACAATGGAAGCTTCTACCATCACCACAACAACAACAACAACAACAAAAACAACCTCAAACTCAAACACAAATTACAAACATTCTTAATCAAACAACAGAATCAAAATCAACAACACCTTCACCTTCAAATCTTCCACAACAACCTCAAACTACTTTAGCTGCTTCTTCATCAGAAACAACTTCATCACAATCTCATGATCATCTTTCACCAATGCCTTGTCAAGAAGGAAATAAACATGAAGAACAAGTTCATCAACAACTAAGAAAAGGTAAATATGTAAGTCCTGTTTGGAAACCAAATGAAATGCTATGGTTAGCAAGAGCTTGGAAAGAACAATTCCAAACTGGCTCAGATTCTTCTTCAAGAACAGAACAACAACAACAACAACAAAATGAGTTGGGAATTAGTAGAGGAAAAACAAGAGCTGATAAAGACAAAGAAGTTGCTGAATTTCTAAACAAACATGGTGTTAGTAGAGATGCTAAAACTGCAGGTAAAAAAAATTATATATAAAATTTCATTAGAGTTTAATAATTTTTAATAATAATTATAGAATATTTACATATGAATAAACCGCAAATAGCAAACAGGCAACAAGCTGCGCGTTAATCAGAGTTGATAATAGAAATATTAAAGTTAGTTAAAATTTGTTTAGTTTTTTGATTCTCTACTAACAAACTCTAACTAACTTATATATATTTTTTATATAATTTTTTTTAATATTTTTTATTAGCAGGTACTAAATGGGATAACATGTTGGGAGAATTTAGGAAAGTTTATGAATGGGAAAGAGGTGGTGAAAGAGAACAAGTTGGAAAAAGCTATTTTAGGCTTTCACCTTATGAAAGAAAGTTACATAGATTACCAGCTTCTTTTGATGAAGAAGTTTTTGAAGAACTTTCACAGTTTATGGGATCAAGAATGAGATCTTCTTCTCATGGTGGTAGAATTGGTTCTTCTTTTGTTTCTTGTGATGAAGCTAGAACAAGATCTCTTCCTCCTCCAAGACCTTTCAAAGATGATGATCTTCCTTCAGGTGCTTGTAGTATAAAGGCTTAAAAAAAATCACTTATTTTATATTATATATCATATGATAATATCTTTATTTATGTCCTTTATTCCTCACATTTAATTAAACCCATTTTTCCTTTGTTGCCAATTCATAATCTTCAATGCACTACTCAAATTTTGAATCGGTAAAGTTTTATTTTTGGGTCGCACATGTTAACCTAACTAAAAATAAAAATTTAACATTTAATGATACAAAATATTTAATGTTGAGAAAATGAAATATACCATATTTTAACAAGTGTCCCAAAGACAATGGCACATGTTAACATTTTCTTTTATTTTTTTATATAAATTTTTAAAGCTAACACTATTATTGTTATTGTTATTATTATTATTATTATTATTATTATTATATGAAGAAAATGTAAAAGTTTTATTTATGATCCTTAATCTTAACATTTAATCAAACCCCTTTTTTCTATTAAATAAAAATTTATAATTTTCACTCTTTCTATTTATATAATCTTCCATGTACTTGTGAAAAGTTGAATAGTAAAGTTTTGTTTTTTATATAAAAAATTTCCATAAGTTTTTATAGATGAACAGTATTGTGAGACATCCATGAAAGTTTTGGAGAGCAAGTATATTATTTACTGTTTCTGTTATTCTCTCTGACTGGTACCAACTAAAAATACTGTTTAGGAAAGAATGTTTTAGAAAAGGTGAAAAGAAAATGAAATTTTAGTCCAACAAATTTCAAACTTTTATTTTCACTAAAAAAAAATAAATTTTTTTTTTATAATAAAATTAAAACATTTTAATCACTATTATTGTTTCATTGTTGCAGCTAGGACAAAACAATTGACAATGACAAGTGGTGGTGATCAACAATTTTTTCATGGTCATAGAGGAAACCTATTAGGGTTAGATTCTCTAATGGAAATTTCAACACCTACTTCTAGTTTGAAAGAACTAAGAAGAATTGGAAAAATAAGAATGATATGGGAAGAATCAGTGAGTTTGTGGGGTGAAGAAGGTGAAGTTCATAAAGGAAGAGTGAGGCTTCAAAATTCAAGCTTTTTACATGCTGATGAACTCACTTGTTTTGATGATTCAATGGTGATTTGTCCTTTAGAATCTTTTGAAGATGGTCCTTTGAAAGGTTTTTCAGTTGATAGATTTGTTTCTGGACAACAAGTTAAAGTTTTTGGTAGAAGAAAATCTTCTTCAACTTCTAGTGGTATATATTAAACAAAAACTTTCCCTAATTAATTAATTAATAATTTTTTGGTTTTTATTTTTATAATATTCTAGAATTTTAATTTTATTCATTTTTCAATTTTTTAGGTTATGCTGAAAGAGTTCAACCTCTCAACAAACCAATTCCAATAAGATGTGAGTTCTTAATTTATTTAGTTGTCATTATTATTAAAGTTCATTCTATAATCAATATAGAGGTATGGTTAACATATATATGTTTGCAATCAAATCATTTTTTGTCTAATACAAAACACATTTTTTACTTTCTTTTCATTCAAAATATTATAAGTTTATTAATTTTATAATCAATCCATTCATACATGTCATTTTGAAATTTGTTTATGAAAATAAATTTATAATAACTATGATTCTTTCAAAAATAATATGTGCTCAAATTAAGGGTTAATGGTTATATTGCAGTTGCATTCTTATTTTTTTCTAATAATTAAGATAAGATTTCATACGACAATGACAATTTAGAGAGACCCACAATGTTTTTTTACTTATAATTGTACGTACAAAATGAGACTACATGTGTAATTATTCTATATTAATATAATTAAAGTGGTAATTGCAATTGCATTATAAATATAGACAAATTATTTTAAACAACAAATATTTATATTATTAATTTTATATGTTTAACATGAATTGAACTCTCAATTCATTATCACTTCACTCTTTAAAAATATTGTTTTTCCATTATATAAATTTGGCAACTAATTTTTATTTTTTTTTGCAATTTTAAAGATTGCTTAAGCCAACTAAAAACTTTTTTTTTTTGCAATTTTAAAGATTGAAAATTTAGAACCGTGCCTAATTAATGACACATGCACATTATTTTTGACGTATAATTTGATGTACTTTTTTTTACTGTACAAAAATCAGCTACGATTGCAACTCTCATCTCAATTTGGTACTGTAAAATTAAAGACATGCTCCAAAAAGTTTACCTATAACTAAAATTACATTAAATTACACTAACTTTTTACTCAAGCATTAAATTATTGAACTATAGTATTATTTTATTATTATTATTTTTTTTTAGCATCTAAGTAGTCCTTCTTGTTAATTTTGGTAGAATCATAATTAATTTATATGGTTGGTATTTAATTAATTGCAGCAATTGTGCCATTGGATTTTAGAGACCCAACTGAGTATTACATGGAACATCTCCTAAAAATCTCATCACCACAATCACTTCCAACATTATTTGAGCTAAAGCATTATCTTCAAGAGCCACCACCACAAAATTTGCGTTTTCCACTTAGAAAAGAAGTGTTTGATGATTTACCACAAGGTAAAGAATTTTTCTTCACAACAACCTCTGAACCATTGGATTGTAGATCTATAATCTATGACATTGTGGGCCCCATCATTAGAACCAACAACAACATTAACAACCCTAGTACTCTCCCATTTTCTAGTAGAGACTCTTTCATTGGTGTTTGGGATGATTGCATCAATAGGGTCGTTTCAAGATTCTGCCACGATGAAATGGTAATTACAAGAAATCCCTTTTCATCATTTACATCATCATCATTATCATCATCAAATTCACAATCACAAGATACATTGTTGCAAGATGAATGGCCTAATGTGAGTGGTTTTGTGAACAACTTTTGTTTATGGAGAGGTGAAGAATGTGAAGAATCAAAAGTGAATATTCAAAACCCATCATCAACTATCATTCAAAAATTACTATGGAGCTATCTAGATTTACCTTACATCCTTGGTTACTATGCTATTGGAAATAAGGTAACATTTTGTGCACTTAGTAAATCACAAGAAGATCATGGTAAAATCATTAGAACCGATTTACATCAAGTGAATCTAACAACACCAAGTGAAAGATTCAAATCTTTAATACCATGTTTTAGAATTGGTGTTTTGTTATCATTATTGAGCAAAAGTTGCACAAACATGCAAAAGGATAGTTTTGTCTATAGTGATTTTGAGAGATATAGTTTTGGTCAAGGTGTTATAATTGAAATGACACCAAACACATGCAAAAGGGTATTTTTGGAAAAGAGAAAATTTTCATCAGTGAAAGAAGTTTATGAGATATTAGATCATAGAATACCATATAGTGAGTATTTATTTAAGGTTAATGAAAATAACATGAGTTTAGTTTTTAAACCAAGAGGGATTAGAGTTAAACCATTAAACATTGAACAATTAGTTGAAGCATTGAAGTATGTAACAAAAGCATTAGTTGCATTACATGATTTATCATTTATGCATAGAGATATAGGATGGGAGAAAGTGATGATGAGAAATGATGGAGAAAGTGGTGAATGGTTTGTTAGTGGTTTCGATGAAGCGGCGGGTGCACCAGCATTAGGGAAGTTTGTGAAAGGTGATATGGTGGAGCGTGGAAGACACGCGCCGGAGATGGAAAGAGGTTTACATGGTGTGAAAGTTGATGTGTGGAGTATAGGGTATTTGATAATGACATGTGGGTTGGTGAATGTGCCTAAGATGTTGAGAGAGTTACAAAAATGGTGTATGGAACAGAATCCTGAACAGAGACCTACTGCGGCGGATTGTTATCATAATTTGTTACAACTTCAATCGTCTTTGTTGGTGTCAGGTGGTGCTAGTTCTGGTGGTGGTGGTGGTGGTGGTGGAGGGTTGATGTGATTGGTTTTGATTGATTGGTTCATGTTTGTTTTAATGGTGGTAGTAGTGATTCATTGTTGAATTAATACTTGAATTGTTAATTATTATTATTATTATTATTATTATTGTTTTTTATTTCACGAAAGGGTTATTGATACTCAATGAAAGTATATTTTGTTTAGTTATTTTATGACACAGTGTATATTTGGGTTTATATTGGGTTTTATGAAACCACAGTATTTTTGGATACTTTTATTTGGTTACAAACAATTTTTTTTTACTAGCTATTATAAGAAAAAATATTTTTATAATCTTTTTCAATTCATTTATTATAACAAATATTTTTATCAATAAATATTAATGTATCTAATTTAAATTTGGAGCTCTAAATAGATCAATTTTTTTGACTTGACTTTTTATTATATATTTTATTTTATTATGTAAAGTGATAATAATTTTTAGGTTAGATATATTTTTAGTCTCTTTAAAAAATATTAATTTTGGTTCTTTTAAATTTTTCAGTTTTCAATTTTAGTTTCTCATTTTTTATAAAAATTTACATATCATGTTTTAAATATTTTCTTGACATTAGTATTAAAATATTACTTCATCCGTACCTTTTTAAGTATCATTTGTGAATAGTAATTCCCAAAGTGTATTATTGCACATTTTTTTCTATTATCCTCATTTTAATCTACAAGCAGTTGTTGGCTACTATTTTTTTCTCCAACAAATTTCAATTTTTCTAGCACTGTCCTAACAACATTAACCAACGGTACGGATGTCAATTTGCATCCGTTAGCGGGGATCTCCGTGGAGATTGCTCCGTTTGAAGCTCCGAAAATGGGGATTTTTTCCCCGTGGGGACGGGGATGGAGGCAAAATCTCCCCCGTTGGCAATTCGGGGCGGGGATCGGGGAAGGCACATCCGTCCCCGCGGATTCCCCGAATCCGCCCATATACTTAACTATTATATATTATAATAATAATATATATATAATATATAGCAATAATATTAAATATTGATTCTTTGTAAAAACAAGAAAACTCAAAAAGCTGGACATGATTTTTTTCTTTGGATAATTGCTTAATACTTTTGTTAGAAGTGACTTTATTTGTGTAATTTGGTTGGATATTTACCAACGGGTTTTGTCATATACATTTGACAATTTTAAGTATCTATTTTGCTATGTATTATGAGATATTATAGTTATGAGTTTTTGTATGATTATGCATATTTTGCTATAAGATTTTGGCTATCGGTTTTTTATGATTATTAGTAGCCAAATGCTTTTGCATTTGTTTTTGCTTATGAATGAATTATGTGTTGTTTCTTTTTTTTAAATAAATTAAAGATGCAAAATATTTGTTTTTTTAAATAAAAAAAGAAAAAATAACGTCATATTACTATCATAATTTTGACAAAAAAATATAATTTTTTGTTAATATTCGATATTCGTGGGGAGAGTACCTTGAGAAGGGGTGATTTTATGAACTTTTGGCATTGGAGATTTAAGATTCAAAAAGGAATTGGAAAAAAAAATTGACTAAAAAAATAAATTGAAATTCGAAATGTATTGTGTACTTATGTATGTGTTTTTTTGGTAATATATTTCTTTGTTAGTGATACGTGAACGCATACTAATTTTAGATTATAATGAACTATTTATTAAAACTGTTGTACTACAAATTTCATATATTTTTCGAGTTATTATTTGGTTAATGTTTTTATCGGTCGATTTTGGATTAGGAAATAAAAAAATATTCAAGAACTGTACGAATTGTCTTGCAAAGTGATTGAAGTAAGCCGTGTAAAGCGGGTTATATATCTCTCATAGTTAAAATTTTGACTGATGGAAAATTTATGTTTGGACGTTTATGAAAGATCTTAATTTTAAGAAATTGAATATTTAGGGAGTTGTGTAAAATTTTCATTACTGTCATTTTTAGGGAGTTGTGTAAAATTTTCATTACCGTCATCTCCATTTTAGTAATATTTTTTTTTTTTTTTTTTTTTTTTTTTTGTAATATTTTTCTTTATCTGCATATAATAAAGGAAAATGCTATTTAGCAAGAATTTTTTGATGCAAAAAAGAGAAGAATAAATCCTCACCCTTAATTACATCCATAACCACACATGTTTTCCACTAAAAAAGAAGATTAAATGACATCATCCTTTAAGATTTTGCCATGTGTTAATTCTTGCATTTCTTATGTAAAAATTTCATGCTAAATAGCAATAAAATATGATTTGTCCATTTTAGTAATATTTTAGTAATATTTATTCATTTGATAGAAACATCGCCTATATTATGAAACAATCGGGTTTAAACTTTAGACACATCATTTATTTATTTTTAAAGTGAAATTTATAACTACTAGATAAAAAAATGGTTTATCAAATACTGTAAAATATGTTTTTTTCTGAAAAAATAAAAACAAATAAAAATCCTTTTATTTTCCCTAAGGTTCTAATTTATCTCTAAAAAAAATAAAATTTAAATTAAGATTTGCTTGAATTGAGTTATTTGATAATCTTTGAGAAAAATTGCATAAACTTTATCAGAGGAGTCTTTTCCACAATTGCTTGAATTGAGTTATTTGATAATCTTTGAGAAAAAAGTCATAACGTTTTTCTTTTTCACTCTTTTGCTTTCAACAATCCTGGACAGTAAGGTGGTTTCCTACAAAGTGAAACAAGAGAACAATTCTCTATTTTTCACTTTCTTGCTTCCAACAATATATCCTGAACAGCAAGGTATTCACAATAAACTGAATTTTGTACAAGAGTTTGAATACAATAGAATTTTGGTATACAAAGTTCTAGACTTTGTCTTCTCTTTCAATATAACAATTCAGAATTATAAAACTCAAAGTGCTCATAAAACTTTAACTTTGATATGAAAAATATGTAACAAAGTTTTAAAGAGTTTGTGATAATTTTGGCAAAAGAATTGTTATGAAAATTTTATTGAAAGAGGTAATTTGATTTTAGAAAAATTATGATTATATAGAGACTTTTAGAATTGTTAATGAAGCAATGCAATTGTTATTATAATAATAAAAAATCCAAAAAGAAACAAATGATAGAAGACATTGTTTCTTGAAACAAGGCGTGACTTTTTTAAAATTCTGCCCAGAACATTTTACATCTGCTGCTCCAGATATGCGATGTAAAAAGTTCTGTTTTCAAATTTTTCCAAACGATGAATGCCAACAGCAACAGAACTTTTATATCTGTTGGACAGAACCTCTGATGTAAAATGTGCTGACAGATTTTCTTAAAACAGCAGGGTGTGTGTAAATTGATTGCCTCCCTAGGTAAATCAATTTACACCTTTAAATCTTTGAAAAAAGTCTAAGTTAAAACACTTTTTGGAGGAGAATCATACAACATTATTATAATAACTTTATAAAGGTTTAGATTAAAGTTTGTGAGCACCTAAAGCTTATAATAATGAATTGCATATTGTACCTATGATTATTCTTCATAACTTGATCAACATCTTCAAGAGATATAATTGAAATTCTTTTAACTTGAACTCTTGATCATAACCAATCTTTTTCTTCTTTTCACATATTTGTCTTCATCAAAATAACTTTAATTTAGAAGCTAGTCTTCACATCATAAAAATTGGGGCCTCTAAAAAAAGTATAGTAGTTGTATTAGTAAATGAGTGGTATAAAATTAAGGATTGTGTTAGAAGTCCCACATTGGCTAGAGATATAACAAATATAGCTTTTATAAGTGTAGTGCAAACCTCAACTCTCAAGCTAGCTTTTGTGGTTGAGTATAAGCCTCACAAATTCTAATATGGTATCAGAGTCTATCCTAGATCCATTTGTTGTTTGTTGTGGAGACCTCCCATATTTGAGCCACCCGTTGTTGTTGATTCCACGCACCAAACCCAATAGTGCTGGGCGTGAGGGGGTGTGTTAGAAGTCTCACATTGGCTAGAGATATGGCAAAGATAGTTTTTATAAGTGTAGTGCAAACCTCAACTCTCAAGCTAGCTTTTGTGGTTGAGTATAGGCCTCACAAATTCTAATAGATTGCAGACTTCCAAATGCGAGATCGTGGAGTTTAAATACTCGAGATTCTCTTTATTCTAAAATGAAAGATTTATTAGTTACGAAATATCATAAAAGAAATCTTTTATTGTGAATAAATTTTTTAGGCGCTTTATAGCTAATCGTTATATTATAGTTTTATCAAATAAAGTGGCGTGTATTATAGATTGTATTGTTTATCAAACTTTTTTTAGTGTTATTGATGTTATTTGTAATTTAAATCGATAATATTTTTATTTTTTTATATTTTTTCTTTCATTAGGGCCTATTTCTAATAATCACACAGTGTCTTTAAAAAGTCGGAGATGCCCCTGAACTTCATATGACAAATTTTTTATACTTATTTTCATAAATTTTTTTAGTGTAGCTTATGAGAATAACTTGTAACATTTATTTAAAATTATTTTATTTTATCTTTTGCTTTAAAAATAGTAGTTCATATAAATTTATGTGTAAGTGCTTATCATAATAAGCAATTGTGTTGTAAACTACAAATAAGTTGTTTATCCAAATAAGTGAGTCTTTGACATTTTTATATTGGAGACTGATAATAATTGTGTACAAATGTAAAAAATATGAAGTCCTTCACGAGAAAAATGATCAAATACATGTGAGTACTCTCATTTTTTATTATGTTTAAATAAAATTTATCATATCATTTCTCTATTATTTCTCTATTATTCTCTCTGACCATAAATATATACAAAAATGCATTTTTTAGATTTATTGAATAGTTGGTGTATTTAGACTATAATATAGACGAGATATATCTGTTATTTAATGAATCTAAAAAATACACTTTTACTTAAATTTGTGGTCGGAGGGACTACAAATAAAGTGCTTTTTTATAGACAAACAAAATAAAGTGCTTCTGGAGAGTGTTGGAATATATAGATCTGAGAAAATGAAAATGAATTAATGAAGTGATTGAGAGAGGGGCCTGGAGAAGAAGGTGACAATGAAGATAAAATTGGCGGCTGGTGCAGTTATACAATACAGGTGTGGTGTGAGGTAAAAGTTTAATCAAATCAAATCAACTCACATCACAATCCAAGAACCAATTAGAAGAATTGATGAGTGTGTGTGTGCAGTGTAATTGTGCAGTGTGGAGTGCAGTGTAGCAGTATTTTTCAGTTTTCCATTGGTACGTGTCTCTATGCTTCTGTTTTCTTTTGGTACCATTGCAGATTAATTAATGTCTTGCTTCATTAATTAAAGTTGGTTAAACTCATGGTGTGTGTTTGTTTTAGTGAAACAATCAAATTTTTGGATTTTTATGTTGAAAATTTTACAACTACACCTTGAGAGTGGATCCTCTTCAAGCAGATCTTACAGAAGGCAGTCCAGTGTTAATCTGGACCTTCCAATTTTTTTATGGTCCGTTTATTTTGAAGGAAAGAAAGTGAGAAAAAAAAAAATTGCAGAAATCGATACATGAATTTAGATTAATTTTTAATTTTAATTCATTTATTGATTTTCACATTTTTCTTTTCTCCCATTTTTCTTCCTTCCAACCAAACGACCCTTATTGACATGAACGGTAACTTAAAAAAACGAAATGGGTTGCTGAGATGTGACAGGAGAAAAAATGTACGGGAGGCAATCTGCTCTCCTACTACCTCCATCCTAAATATATGCGGGCTGGATACAGATGGATATCTGAGGTGCCCAACTTCATTTGGGTCTATTTAGTTTGAGAGAGGGAGAAATAAAGAAGAGAAAAAACCATATAAATTGATTAATGAATTGCGACTAATTTTAATTCAAATTCATTTTTTAATTTCTGTGTTTTTTTTTCTTTTCTATTTTTCTCTCTCAAACCAAACACACCCTTAATCGTTAAATGGTTTCGGTTAGTCTCTTTGCGAATGAAAACAAGTATGATACTTTAATTTGATTTTGATCTGCGTTAGTTTATGTGTTAAAAAGAAGTGTTGAATCATGCTTAGGTATAATTTATCTTTGAACATTGAGGACACTACAAAAAAAATAGCAATTTAGTTATTGGAAAATTCCCTTCATGTATGAATTTGATAATTTTTACAACTAGAGCTTGCAAATAGTACAAGACAACTCTAAAACTAATATGTAAATGAAACGCGGTAAAAGGCAACTCTAAAACTAAGAAAGGTAACCCGACACATAAATTATTCATTCCGGACATGATTGATCCCAAATGAATAATTAAATGAATGAAAAGGGTACCCATCGAACTAAAAGAAGTCCCAAAAGATGGTTGAACCTTATGTGTGCAAATGAATGAATGTATTAGTATAAACATGCTCATGTAATCTAACCCATAATTTATTAAAAGGTCCAAATCTATATAAAGTGTGTCCTTAAGTTCATTCATCATAGAAAGAGATGTAAGAAAATTTGGTTTATGGTTAAGTATGTGGAAAACTTAGTTTGAATTGGACTAAATTTTATTGAAGTGGTTGTGAGAGATAATAAATAAATAAATATTAAGTCTCTGATTTGGAACCTATTTGAAGAGAAAGGATTTCCTCATGTTTAAATTCCACTGGAGAGAGAAAAGTTGAAATCTGAACCCTGGAAACTCAATTTTTTCATTATTTTTTATTTTTGAATCAAGGACTAAGATTGCACTTCATCCCTTAAGTAATGGAGAGGATCCACTCTTCTATTTGAAGCCTCCAAAACTTTTACGAATACCTGATCTCCATTCTTACTATTGCTTTTCTTGATCTATGGTCTAAATAACTTGAACTTCCCCCAATACTTTCTATTTTAGCTTAATTTCATGATGGCAATCAATAGTTCAAATATTTCTATTATTTACTAGGATTTTTCTTAACTAAATTATAATTTTAAATAATTTTAATAGAACTTGTTACTTGTTTTTGTTCATTTTGTATTTTTAGGACTTAATTTGTGGAATGTAAAGAAAATAATGCATTATATGCATTTTAAGGTGCCTTAGTAATCAAGACACCAATAATGATAATGAAAAACCTTTCTAATTAAAGAGAAAGTTGATTTTTAATGTCATCAGTTGGTCGTAGTCAAAAGCCAAAAAAAAATTGTCACTAAATGCTGAAGAAAATAAAAAGTTAAATTTTTCCATAAGTTGAGCTTGTCACGGCCGTGTGGGATCTTGCCACGACTGTGCCAAGTAATTCACAAGCTGGAGAATTTGTCCAAAGCACTGCCATCACCCGTGTGAACCCAGGCAGACCTAGGCAAACATGTAGAAGGCTCATTGATTTGGCTCATTGTAACTATCATGGTCATTACCATGGCACGATTGTGTGAATAACGGTATTCAATAAAAATTTATAAATCGTTAATTTTGATAAATCTTAATAGTATATATATCAAATAATTCTTAATTTCTCTAAAAAAAAATTATGGATGATCTATATGAGCGATATAGGTGAAAACATAATAAAATTTTTTAAAAGTATTTAATCAATTATAAGGTTGAAAAGTAATTAATGAAATCTAATCCAGTAACTTTATCTCCCTATTATTTCTTCTTGAAGTTATATGTGTTGTAGTGTTGTGAGTGTGAAAGTTAACTAACAAACTTTTTTTTTCTATACTTAAAACAATATTAATTGATGAATGATTTTTATATCGCACGGAGTTCTTATGGATATAATACTCGAAATACTTATTTTTTTTATTCTGCAAATCGCACACATCAATACCCTTGTTTACCTTAGGATCGTGCATAAACGGATCCAAAATTTTCTTGCCTCTTTGAAGTTCCATAGAGAAAATCTTATTCATTGTAGCAAAAGGATTTAAGAAAAGAACTTGTGACTTCACCATTGAAAATTATCATTCAGACTTGTTAGCAGGGGCGGACCTGGACTGAAAATACTGGTGGGGCTAAAAAAATTAGGCACTATCGAAAAAGAAAAATTTATCCTAATAATTTAGTTAAACAAAAAACAATATATGAAATTACTACTAATACAACATTTATATCCAAAAAAAGAACCCAAATAAATCAGAAAATTTCTATTAAAAAGAAAAAGAAATCAACAAACTGACAAACTATCCAAAATACCACAAAGTTTCTATTCGAAAAAAAGAAATGACAATAACTTATTGAATATTCGTTAAATCATGCATATTATTGTTTGATATTTCACAGGATTCTACCTTAGACCAAAATATATAGAACCCAAAATTATGTTATTTTATAGTTTATTTCAATTAGCTTATAACTTATTAATTTGTATTCTAATTTTACATATTATTTGAAAAAAAATAATTAAAACTATTGTTTTATGTCATTTCATATTTACATGCTCGTTCAATAGTTAATTTTACTCAATACAACAAATTCAATTAGTTATTCACTTTTTCTTTTACAAACAAAGTCTCGATAAATTAAAATAATACACTAATACCGAGTTATATAACTTAAAATAATACACTACGTATAACCAACAACTTGAAATTATCACTAATAGACTATAAACTAATATTTACACTAATACTAAAATTAATGTATACTGAGAGATTTATAATCATTGATAATAAACTGTAAACTAATATTTATATTAATATTTGTACAAATATGTGTACAAAATAATTTAAAATTATTTATAAAATTATTATTATTATTTTTTGAAAAAATATGGGCCGGGTTGGTGTGGTTATAGCCACACCAAGCCTCACACAGGTCCGTCCCTGCATGATTGATACCTATATATTAGTAAGATATAGAGTTATTAATAGAATCCACTTAGAACTTTTTAAGAGGTGTTGAGTTGGACAGATTGAATTTTTATTAAATACTATTATTAAAAATTTATAAATGAGTAATGTTTACACGTGAGATCCAGTTAAATACCCAAAAGTGAATATCTTAACTGTGGATGCTCAACACAATTATCTTGCAATGTTGTTATTACCTTTAATTTCGGCAATTTTGTGTGTATTTGGAATCACGATAAGTATGTCAGAGTTACTTTAATTTTACAAAAGCTATAACACTCATCGTAATTTATGGTGAATCACCGTAATTCTAGTATACTCACTGTAATACCAAACATAGGCTTCTAATAATTTTTTGGTTAGGGAAGGATTTTTCCATAGTTTTTGGTTGTTGCGTAGGGTTATTGGTAGAAATGGAATTTAAGTACCAATAGCTTTATGTATATATTGAGCATGTCTCTCTATGCAAGTTATTTTTGCTGCTGTTGGTCCCCCCATATGGATTATCCACCTCTGACAATATGTTCTGGACATTAGTTATTAAGTTGCACTCCCATTTGTTTGCATTTAATTGTGTTCTGATGAGCTAATTTAGAGGATTAGTATTGGTTGAGTGTGTGTGCAGAAGACTGCAAAATATTGTGAAAATGATAGTACTGGTAATAGTGCGTGCCAATTTATATATTTGCTATATAAGCTTTTTCATTAGAGAATAATTTTAATGACAAATATAATATATAACAACTATCTAAATTTTCTAAAATTAAATACAATTAAATCATATGGTATGTTGTGTGTATTGTTGTTTAAAATTTGTTAGAAACATTAAGAACAATCACTTGCATTTTATAAATGAAAGTTATTACTATACTCATGCTTTTGATTGAGATGGTAACAATAAATAAGAAACACAAAATTTAGTGACTAAAAAATATTTTTTCTTTTGTTTGTGAATAGCAAAATAATATATAAAATGAAAAGATGGATAGAAATCCTCAATGGAATACGAGAAGTATTCAAAACTAAGAAGCAACCAAAAAGAAAAACCCACAAAGAATTTGGCGAAAACAATAAAAAAAAACTGAAACGAATGCACCAAGAACGATGTGTTTGGATTTCCAACTATAAAACCAAGACACACTAGCACGCAATAACAAATTTTAACCGTCCAAATTTAAATAGATGGTTGAGATTGTTTTTAATTATTCTTTAAATAAGTAATGGAGACCTTCTGATATCAAAACACATAAGAATCATCTACAACTTCATTTATATTTTTAGATATCAAAGCACACACCCTAAACTACTTGGGACACTTACCAACGCTAGCTAATAATCAATCACAACAAATAAGTTTTTATTTTTTGATTTTATAATCCTCGATCACTTTTAAGTCCCAATAAATGCTTTGGTACATATGAATGAATGAATCATCTACCACTTCATTTATATTTTCAAATATACAATTATATATATCTTTTATAAATCAACCAAGTGTGTTGACTTTGTATAATTAATTAAAATAAAAATATATACTATAGTACTACTACATTAGAAAACAATGTTGTTTGCATGCAATTTAATCATGAACAATGACACAATGTGCAGTGAATATTATAGTGATGAGTTACTCTAGGTTTTTATGATCAATATATATAGCTGTGTAATACTAATCATATGCTCTATGCTTTAGAGAGAGACAACACAAACAATTGATTCGTGCATGCAATGCAATGAAAGAATTATAAGATTAATAATACAAAACACTTTAATATATCTTACCGACAAGTAACATCAAATTCTGTTTCATAGACACGGTTTATGTTATTTTTATTCAGAAATTCAGAGTACTGAATCAACATGAATTTCGTGTTTTGATCTATCCCTATTATAAACAAACATTATTACATTTATATATTTTAGCTGCATATGTAGCAGTAACTAGTAACTATAGGGTGCTAATAGCAATAGCTTCCCCGTGACTGCTATATATCCCTATAATTCTCATCTTTCACTTTCTAATTTCTATTAAAGCTGCAAAACTTTGAAGCTGTATTCCATCATCAATATCCTCACACTTGTAACACATGGAGTATATATACACACTTAACATATAGTACTCCTTTATTTTATAATTTAGTTTTTGCAAAAATAAAAACAATTTAGTACTATACACATACAACTATTTTTCTATGTAATCATGTTTAAAAATAGATTAATTTAGCTGAGTAGATAGTTAATTCAAAGTGAAAATTATGATTAATTCAACTATTTGAATTATCCACAATTTTCAACCACGTGAATTGACAATTTATTTAATTAAATTAATCATATTTTTACATGTAATTAATCAGGTGTCACAAATGTATAAACAAATGGGTGCTCGTGAAACATGTTTGTAAAAAATTGTTTCAAAGAAAGTATTATATATTAGAAAATGTTGAAATAATGACGAAAATTTGAGACGGAAAAAAATAAAATCGGTTATATAGTTACTAAAATCGGTTAAAGCAAAATTTCGATGTCTCTAACACTTTTATAATTGACTATGAATTTTTTTTTGGAAATTTAAAAAAAAATATAGCTTCTATAAATATTACGGTAAATCACCATAATTCAGACATACCGCCATGATACGAAACATAGATTTAGTAGCATTTTTTCTCCTATGCAAGAAAATGTTACGGAAAGGTAAATGTGTAGCATATGTATATCAGTTATTAACTGTTGCACCAAGAGATTAACACATTTATTTATATTTACTATGTACAAATATAAACTAAACAATCTCTGACCTATTCTTCACTTTTGTTGTTTCTGTTTTATCACTTCTTGCATTTCTAAAAACCGTTAGCTATAGAAACACAGAATGACAAGTAAATGGCAAATAATCTCTCTCTCTGATCATTCACTTTATTTCTAACACCTATCTTCCTTAGGTCGGCTGCATGCTTCTTATTTACCTTTAGCAGCTCATGTAACATTTTTTATGGTAAGTTTTTTACTTCTTATTATTCACCTATATATAGTAGCTATATATATGTTTCATGTTTTATGGAGCATACCCATCAAAATCAAGAATTATATATTTAATGAAATTTATATAAGGTCATCAACCAAAAATTTGAGACACAACCTTTTTTTCATAAGCAAAATATATTTTTATTAGGTTAAATGGAAGGTCCAACTATATGTATATTATTATAGCTTTCAAGTTGTTATAAATTCTACGAAGTACGGACACTTCTCGGATTAGGCGTGTCCGACACCAACACGATACTTATGATTACATTGAATTATGTCATTTTTCCAAATTATTATCATTGTCGCTGTGTCGTGTCCGGTGTCCGTGTCGGTGTCTGTGCTTCATAGGTTATACTCATCTACGAGAATTATGGATGAGAGTTATACTTGTTTGATCAAGATCGAACGATCAAGATTTTAACATTCAAATTTTATTTTAAATAAAACATACAAAACTATCGTTATTAAAATTTAAATTGTCAACTTAAAATTAGACATTACTTTTTTTAAAACGGAAAATATATCATTAATAAAAATCAAATCCATGTATAAAACAAACAGAGATCAGTAAAAGAGGGACTTAAAATCAGACATTACCGAGACATTGACTACCGTAGACTGCATGAAACATCGACCATACTGTATCCATATTGATGCCTTTGATTGGGAGCTATAAGTGTCTCTCTTTTTGATTGATAATTTGATACTAATACATAATACTTGGAGATAGATTATCACGAAGGAACTCTTTATGGGTTTTATTAATTTTATGTATGTGTCTATACTATTTTAATTGATGTATACTCTAATTTGGATTTCATGATCTTATGCTTATGTGTGTGTATTTGTTTATTGTATTTAATTTCTCATTTTTAGTGGTTGCAAAATATGTATAACACATACATATTCTTTCATAATGTCCAAAGTCTCTTCTCAATTCTAATTTGATGTACGGTTTTGTTATTGTGTGTTTGTAGTAGGCAACATATATATTTAGGATTGATAGAGTTTCCATCTTGACTAGACTACACTCATGTTGGGATTTGAAATCAAAAAGCTGTTGCAGTTCAAATTTGGCTTCTTTCCGTTGGAATTTTATATCTTGTCTTTTGGAGTTGCACCAGAATTTATTTAATTCCATCTGTGAAAAGGAGAATTTGTTTGGGTACAATTAATGAAAGTTAATTTTATAATGGTGAAAATATTTGAGGGGTTTACATAATTTTTTTTTCTTTTCAAAAAGTACTATGTTTAAAAATAGGCTCGAGTTTGACGAAGTGTACGTTTGATTCAAAGATATTTTTTTGTGGGGTGGTGTGTCGGAGAAAAGAGGTAAAAATCTTTGGATATGTTGGAAGGATGTGTGTACGCAAAAAAAATGAAGGAGGTTTAGGTGAGAAGGATTTAAAATGGTATAATTTCTCTTTGTTAAGTGGAGGTGTGGAGGTAGGAAGGTTCTCTGTGGAAAAAAGGGATCTGGATTCCCTGCAGTCACCATTTGACTGCAGGTGAATCTCAACCATCCATTTTATTTATGCCTTTTATTTATTTTGTGAGCTTTAAATCTGAACCATCAAAGTTGGTGAATGCATGACTGCACAATCAAAATGACTGCACCCAATCCATATCCGGAAAAAAGTGTTGGAAAACAAGTTACGGTGGGGTGGGGGGAAGCCCTTTGCCAATTGCGAGGGGGACAAATAATCTATGAGGATTGAACTCAACAAGTTTTTGTTAAAAAGTTGGTATGTGGGGGAGCTACAAGAATTTGGCTTGATCGGTGGGTGGGAGAGAAACCGCACTACAAGAAATATCGTTTTTGGCAGCGACAAATGTCGCTGCAAAAAACGCAAAGTTGCTGCAAAAAGTGTTTTTCGCAGCGAAAAAATTGTTGCTGCATGTCGCTGCCATAAGTGCCGTTACGAAAAGTTTTGCAAGGAATATTAATGTCGCTGCCATAACTAGTGTTTTGCAACAACAATTAATGTCGCTGACATAACTAATGTTTTTTAACAACAATTAATGTCGCTGACATAACTAGTGTTATTTGACAACAACAATTATTGTCGCTGCCATAACTAATGTTTTTTTACAACAAAAATTATTGTCGCTGACATAGCTGGTGTTTTTTGCAACAACAATTATTGTCGCTGACAAAAAAAGTATTTTTCGCAGCGAAAAAGTTATTTTTGTGAACGATATAAATTATTGTTATATCTTTTATATCTCAACAACAAAATTGTTTTAATAAATTAGACTTTCCAACTATAAATGTAATTATATATTTTTGTTATTTTTTATAAAAATTTAGTATCAATCACTTAATTTAAATTGTCATAATTTAAATTCTTTAACTAAGTTTTGTTTCTTCTTATCTTACACTTTCTATTTTGCATATATCCTTTTCAACAAACTATAAATAATTCAATTAAAGTATCTACAAACAATATAATTAAAGGATAAAACTTATATATATTACTCTAAATACAACTGTCTTGTTCTCCTATAAAAAAAGTGACATGTGTTATTTAAACAACTCAAATTTTAATAATCGCTTGTAACTCCGTTAAACCATCCATTCGGGGAACAATAAAAATCTTTTTTCTTCCTTTTGTGATGCATTGTATAATACTGCAACCGTTGAACAATTGGAATATCTTTCATTTGTTTAGTTAATCAAATACATTCTTTTAGTTTTGTCTTTCTTCTACAATTTTATCTCATTCTCTCACTCTGCTGCACAACAAAAATTGTGATTTAATTAAAACCTTGACTATTAGACATTAAAGAAAGAAAAATAATAATAAATTGATTATATAAAAAATTGAGAATTGAGAGATAACAAGTGGAAGAGATAAGGGATAAAGTTGTGAACATCTCCAACAAGATTAAACCTACAAGAAAACATTGACCTTAGAGGAAACATGACGATCTTGAATTAATCCTTTAGCTATTGAACTTGAAACAAAAGAGATCTGAAAAATATTAAAAAAATTTAAATTTACTTATGCAATGAAAGTATACGATGAGGCTAGCAAACCTGATAGTAGTTTGTCAATGTATTGATTTGGATCTCAATGTCTCTTTAACTAAGTAATTGTGTGTGGTTACTATGAATGTTAATTTGACTTAAATATCTTTGACTAAGTTTTGTTTTTTCTTATCTTCTTATTTCTATTTTGCATATATCTCTCAACAAACTAAGTTAATCGAAACTACCATAAAAAAAACTTAATTTGTCCTTATCAAGTATAGTAATATATGTAAAAATAGAAATAAAAAAAATTAAGTTAAAAGAAATTTACGCATAAAAATAGGGACGAAAACCACGATAAAAGATCAAAGCTGGTTTAGGTATCAGAAAAAAATAATTTAAAATCAAATTATTTTTCGTATGTTTTAAAATTAATTTTTTTTTAAAATCAAATTATTTTTCTTATGGATTGTTGAACCCCAACTTTGTTTGGATAGGTGTTGTTGATTATTTGCGTTGGTTTTTTCCTTGTGTTTAGGCCTTAGTTGTTTTCCTTTCTTTTTCTTTTTCGATCTGACTTTGGCTTTTATTTGTTGTTTAAAGGTTTTTTTTTCCTCTCTGTTGTACCTGCTAAGTTGTGGGCACTTCTTGTGCTAACAATTTTTTCTTTTCAATGCTAATAATAATAAATTTGTTGATTCAAAAAAAAAATTGTACTCTACTTTATTTAAAAAAAAAAATATTGTATTTTACTTTACCTCAAAAAAAAATATTTACTCTACTTGTTGTAGTTTTTTTTTTTTTAACTTAAATAAAAAAAGATCCTCTAAGCTTGTACCAAAAAAAAGATCTACTTCAAAAAAAAAATCATCTATGTCTGTACCAAAAAAAAAAAATATCAGTTACACTATTATACAATTTATTTTCTATTTCTATGTTTACGTATATAAAAATAATATAATTTATTTTAACAAATGAAGATATTCAGTAGTTTTTTACCCAAATTTTTTTAATTTATTTTTGTAATATCAAACTTTTAATTTTATTTTTAAAAAAATAAAAAACCGTATTTTAATGTTTGCTTTAGGCCACACAATATGTTGGGCGGACTCTACAAAAAATACGCATAAAAAATAGTTATCGTGTAGTTTCCCAACGACTTTACAAGGTTGTTGCAAAATAAACTATACTATTAGCGGCCATAATAATCTACTAAAAATATATAGAAAGAACAATTACTAAAAAATCTAATTTGTCTTCAAATAGTATGATAATATTACAAATCTTCTACCCTTAATTGTAATTTTAGCTTTAAAGATAAAAAAAAATACAAAACATAAAAATAGAAAAAAAAATTAAATTAAGAGAAATCTACGCATAAAAATAGTAACAGAAACCATGATAAAAGATATGCATAAAAAAAAGTAATTGAGTGATTTCCCAACGACTTTACAAGATTGTTGTAAAAATGTTAAACTATCAGCAACAACAATAATTATTGTTGGGATAACTAACTTTTCTCAACAATAACGTAGTTGTTGAGAAAAAACCAACTTATAACAACAACTTAAATAAGTTGTTGCTATATGTATGTTTTTGTCAACAATTTAAATGTCGCTGCAAAAAAATTGCTGCGAAAAACGATATTTCTTGTAGTGCGCTTTGTGAAATTTTTCGTCACCTCTATAAAATTTCAAATTATCCGGATCATTTAATTCGAGATACGGGCAAATCGGAGAATGATTTGTTGTGAATTACGTTTTACAAACACTATGATTTTGCAACCTAACGCATAGTTATTGGTACATATCTTTAATTGATGATTAATTTATTAACATGTTTGACAAAAAAAATATATCTTTTTGACTTAATTATTGCATATTTGATCCCTTATATTTATTTTAAGTTTCATATTGGTCCTCTATGTTTTACAAATTTTAATTTGGTCCTTTACGTTAGTAATGAGTAATGTCAACATAAATTCGTCAGTTTGGGACCAAATATGTAATTAAACATATCTTTTATGATTTCAACAAACTTACAGTTTCACCTTGATTACCTGTAATTAAACATATCTTTTAGAATTTATGAACTGAATCGTATCTTCAGAAAGGAAAGTTCCATTGGTGGATTTGGTAGTATAGGCGATGTCAATGATATATCTTTATTATGGAGGAAGGATACCTGAAAAAATGTTAGAAGAACTTCAATGCACAAGTCAGGAACAACTCAATATGAGTGTGTATGAATTAGGTAGAATGAATGTACCTTCAAGGTGAGTGCATGTGCACAAATATTGAAGAATAATGTGCATAACCGTTTTTCGGGGCCAAACCGACTATATGAATGGAATGAGTCACAAATATCTTGTAAAAGGGTCATTTATCCACTAGGGGTAACGCACCGTACAAATACGATGGACCTTTGGAGGGGTCATTATTTTATGTGTGAGGCTCTATTGAATATGATACACCTTAGTATAAATGTGGAAATCCTAACGGATTACGGAACAAATGGAATATGGACTGCTTGCGTATTTGGATATTTGACCAGTTAAAACATGGACTAAGTTGAATTTTAAAATTAAATTAAAGGAGACAAGATATTTAAGAACATGTTTCTGAGTTGAATTTTTAACACACATTTTTAAAGGAGATAAGATATAATGTCCTTTACTTAAGTAGCGGAAGGTATAATTTTTTTTAGTAAGTAGCGAAAGGTATAAATGTAGATAAAGCCACAAAAGAAAAATCTCTCCAATCTTTAATATTGGGCCCATTTTTATGCACTAAACACAAGCCCGAAAATTGCTATCAAGGCCCCCCATGTTGATCTCAGGCCTCCAAAAAATCTCAAAATACCCCTACTTTTGCATCCAGGATACTTTGGTTTCTAAGAAACGAAATTGCAGAAAACCCAAAATTTTGTCTTTTAAATGACAAAACACACAATTTTGTCTTCTAGGTGAGAAAATTTCAAAAAATGGATTTTTCGGTAACTACGAGACGAAATCGTGTGTTTTGTGCCCAAATGTGCATGACAAGGCAGACCTACTACGTTTAACCAAAGTTTCATCTTCTATGTGACAAAACACACAATTTCGTCGTCTAGGTGACAAAATTTCAAAAAATCAGCGTTTCGGTAACTACGAGACGAAATTGTGTGTTTTGTGCCCAGATGTGCGCGACAATGCAATCCTACTATGTTTTAACGTAATTTCACCTTCTAGGTGACGAAATTTGTTTCCTTCATTTCCTAAGATATAAATACTTATAAGGACATTTTGGTCATGACAGGTGGCCTATGAATAATAGTAGGGGGCTTAAATAACAAACTTCCACAAACCCGTGCCACCCAACTCTTTAGCCCAGTCTAGGATACCAGTAGCAATAGAAGATTTCTTTCCCCACCTCCCGTGTCTCTTTTTCACCCCCTGAGTTTCCTTTTTTACCCCTAAAAAAAACTTCGGTAAATGCGTACCGAAGTTTTAAACGATTGAAACACATGTTTATACCCTAAAAAAAGTTCGGTAAATGAAAACCGAACTTTTGAAGGTAAAATTGGATTTTTGGGAGGTGAAAAAGAGACACAGAGGGCGGGGAAAGAAATCTTCGTAGCAATAATTCATAGTCAGTTAAATTTTTTTTCCAAGAAATAGTTTAACTTTAATATTTTAATAAAATATTATACACTTGTCAAATAAATAAATAAAAATGTTATCTCCATTATTTTATAGACAACCACTTTAGAGCACTTTTTGGAGTACATATTATAATGTCCCATAATCGTTATTCTCTTGGATTCCTATTATAAGAAAGAAAATCACATATAAATTTATTGAATAAATGACATGTTTAATTTATATTGTTGGCTAAATATATTAGTTATTATATTATTATTAATAAAATAATTCTTTAGATTTATTAATTTGCAAAAATTTTGTCAATTATTAGAAAACATATTTTCAATATTTTTATTCTCTTTATTTTTTATAATTTAATTGATTGTATTTAAATGCATATTTAAATTTATTCTTTCATCTTTTGAATATATAAATTTTTTCCGTAGGACATTATATCATTTTATAAATACAATTTTTATTTCATCTTTTACTTTCATTTTTATCTTGTAGGAACTTAAATTACCCCTTTTTTAATTTATTAATAACAAGGATTAAATTGTCTCGTTTAATTTAACTATTGTTTGAAACCTAGTTTGCTCTTTTGAGTCAATTTCATATGTAGTTCAATTATAAGGACAAAGTTATCTCGATTTATATTTTTAAAATATTTAAGATTACTTTGATTTTTCTTCGTGCTCAAGTTGAATCTCAAAATTTTTATAATGGCCAAATGTATATTCACTCAAAAAATATGAAAAGGAAATCATTAGTTAGTTAAAATGTCACATTATTTCCGTAGATAAATTATTGGGAAGCAGTACTTATAAGTTTAATTAAGTTGGTAGAAAAATTGTATTAAATATATATATAAAAGATCCAAAATTTGAACTCTGAATATCCTACTTATCTAAAGGTCGAATTATAGCAACTAAATTGGTTGATAAAAAAACTAATTTTTTATGGAAGCAGTCTTGAGCTACTTTTGATATTTATTTTAAATGAATTATTTAAGGAGGTTCTTACAATTTTATATTATTTGAATTGGACAAGTTCACAAGTATACTACTGTTTTATTGTTTATGCTTGCTTTGGATTTGCGAGATTTGGATAATGAGATTATATTCCCATTCGTGCAACACAATCCTCCCACAAATTGAATATATACACATCTATTGAAACAACTTCATAATATGGAGTCCTACATTTTAAAGAAAATGTTTTTAAAAAAGATTTCAAACCAAGATTGTCTTAGTTGTCATATCTTTGCTTTCTTATCTAATATGATATGATACTTATAATTAAGTGGTTGCAAATGGATTGTCTTGAAAGTTGTTAGTATTCTTTTTTTTTTTTTTTTGCTAACATTAGTATTCTTCTTTTGATAATATAGTAATGGATTGAGTTAAAAAAAAAGTACACTTTATACTCTTTTGTCAATGAAAGTTATATATAATTGCTAATTAGATAATGAAAGTTATATATAATTAATTGCTGATTTGATACTTCGTATCAAACTTTTTGTGGCAAAAAAATGGTCCAAAAAGATACCATGAATATTCACACTTGATCAGAAATGGATTTAAAACTGGATTTTTTATTGCGAATTGAAGAAACTAGATATTTAATTGTGAAGGATTTTAAAAGAAATTATAATAATGAAACAGTGTTAGCATGCATGGCCCAGATATTGATGGTTGAACTCATTTTTCAAATTCATAGTCAGTAAAAAAAATTCGAAAAAATGTACCCAAATTTTTTTTTCCAAAAACTAATCTATTTTTAATCAATTTTAATAAAATATTATATTATACATCTTCATTTTTTTTACAGATATCCACTTTAGAGCACTTTTTGGAGTACATATTATAATATCCAATAAATATTACACATTTATATATATTAAATAAATGATGTCTGATGTATTCGATCTATATTGTAATTCAAATATATTAGTAATCACAATATATAACTTTTAATATTTTTATTCTCTTTATTTTTTTATATTTTAGTAGTTTTAAATTGATCGTTATTAAATGCATATTTCAATTTATTTCTACTCTTTTTAATTTTTTTTTTACTATTTATTTTTTTTTTCTTAGGACATAATATCTTACAAATAGAAATTTATGTTCTTCCATCTTTTATTTTCATGTTGATGTTGTAGGACCTTAATTTTCCCTTTTTAATTTATTAACAGGAATCAAATTGTCTTGTTTAATTAACTATCATTTTTTTTTTGAATTTGTGACTAAATTATTAATTAACTAAATTATTAATATAAATAAAAAATCGATCTCATATGTGGATCAATTATAAGGACTAAGTTGTCTTGATTTATTTTTTATTATTTTTTTATAACATCTTGATTTATTTTTTAAAAGAATTAAAAATTACTTTTATTTTTCTTCAGTACCAAATTCAATCTCAAAATTTTAGAGACTAAAATGGATATGCAATAGAAATAGATCAAGAGGAAATCATCAATTAGTTAAAAATGTCATTATTTCCAGAGATAAATTATTGCGAACCGGTCTTTAGCAAACCCTTTTGATATTTATTTTAAATTAATTTTTAAAATTTTATATATTTTTTAATTGGATAAGTATACTTAATTATAATTGTTTTGGATATGGGAGATTTGGATAGAGTGAGATCATAATGAATTCCCCATTGGTGCAACACAATCCCACCTAAAGTTATCTATTGATACAACTTCATAAAAATATGAAGTCTACATAATTTCATCAAAAGAGGAGAAAAAAGGGATGTTTACATTACTCACATCTCTTGATTGACTGTATTTTTTATAAATAATTAAAAATAAATATTAATATATAAGATGTTAGATTTATTTTGATAAATATTTTAAAGATATTAAATTTTATAATTTTTATTAATATATAATTTCTCTTTTTTGACAATACACAAAAAATATTAATAATTAAAATTGTACGTTAACAAAACGTAAAGTGATCAACTGTATTATTTATTTTGAAACAAAAGAGTTTTAAGATCTAAGGGAAAAGAGTCCAACATTTGTCCTACATTTTGTCCTACATTTTTGGAGTCCTACAGTTGTCTAGACTATAATGTCATTATATAAATAAATAAATATTTTTAAAAGAGCTTTCAAAACAAGATGGTATTTTGGTCAAAAAAAAAACAAACAAGATTGTCTTAGTTGTCATATCTTTCCTTTCTCATCTAATATGATCCTTATAATTCAGTTGTTGCAAAATGGATTATCTTAAGTTGTTAGTGTTCTTCCTTTAATAAATATATAATAATGGAATGAAGTACATTTTTTTGTTAAAAGTAGTGTAGTAAATAAAAATATAATGTCTATATCAATTGAATTAAGTTCAGCGAAATGATGTTTTGTGGGTATAAGAAATTTTTTAAGTTAGAATATACATTTATGACAAATGTTTATCCACTTGGTTTTGCCACACGAATGACATAGTCCAATCAATAACTAGGCAACCTTGTTGGAGCATAAACGATGAACAATCGATGTTTAACTCACAAGGGATATTAGTTATATTGTCCGCTCCTTTTCATAAATGTTATTTTATCATCAAATTTTTTAGTATATTCTTTTAAAGACTAGTTTTTCTGATGAAGATTGTACAATTGATTAAAATTATCTTTATACTAATAGTGAGAAGACAAAAACTTTGTAGTTAGTCTCCAACATATTTTCTTCCTTGTCTTGATCTTAGATTTTCATTCACATTCTTACTTCCTTTAAACGTTTTCGCACCAAATGGACCCATACTTGAAGACTCGTCCTTCAATTTAAAACCAATTAATATTCAACGAACTCATCTTCTAGTAACCAAATTTTTCCAAACCATGCCCATTTGAATTCCCAATATTACAAATGTCTTGTGAATGCAATGACCGCGTTAGTTTTGCAAAATAGTAAGTGCAAAATATAGTTTCGAGAGTAGTAGTACAATTGCATTAAGAAATAACTCATACTTTTTGTTTATTCTCTCACTAAAACTCAACTTCGTATTAGGAATCATGCTCTAATGCCAAAATTTATCAAAACTCTATTCTCGAAAGAGACACTAAATTTTATAAACTTCGATATAAAGATACACAAAGGAGTAAGGACTTAGCATTTATACCAAATTGCCGCTTAAATAGAAACAATATTTAACGCAGCAATGAAAATTTGATCTTGTTAAACTTTTGGAAATGTCAAACATAGTGGAAACCCAATTAGTGAGAGACATGAATTTCAATTTTTGTGATCACCCAATTTGTTCAATCCCATAAATAGTACTTTTGAAATCGAAAGAGTACATTTTGTATATTTAGGATTAGCTCAAAGAAAGTAAAAACCAACCGACTAAAGCACTTCCGACAGTCCAGGTGAATAGCTATACAAATACCCAAAAAAATTACAATTTGACCTTGAAACATCACAAATAACCTTGCGACAAATGAGATTAACACGAGTAGGAACTCTATCTAACAAAAACTACTAAGAGAAACACAATAATCTAAGAAGGTTTCGCGTTTTTCAAAGATCATATCGATACTAATTAATCTCATCTTCCAAGAAACAATTTGACCGTGAAACATCCCGAATAACCCAGCAAAGGGATCCATATGCCTGCCGAGCTAGCTAGCCAAGTACATCCCGATCCACCAAAGACCTTCTATCTTCGTCCATATAGAGTGTGAAAAATGGTCTTTACATAATGGATACTCCTTGTGTTTATATGGATTTCTTCTTTAATTAAGTTGAAAAGAATCAGAGTGTGTGAAAAATTAAAATGATTAAGATTTAAGAAAATACGTGTATATTCATTCAATACATGGAATGGAACATCAACAAGAGCTAGGTCATGGAGTATTGCTTGCATCATTGCATGCATGCCACTATGAAATTGAATCTTTAAATATTAGCTTAATTTTATATTAAGACTGCATGCACACATAATACATTTATCTCAAGATATTGTGAATTCCAGGTTCAAACGAACTCTCTTGCAAACCTGCAAGATAAATAAAATCATGAATATTTAGAAACAAAATTAATGTAAAATATCTTTAGTCATGCACAAATAATTGTTTAGTAGAGTATTAATTACTTGAGGATGATAATATTGCATCTATAAGCTTTCTTTGCAGTTGAGAGTAATCAATGCCTGACATTATTGGATCCTTCAAGATGGTATATGAAGGTGTGTTAGAACAACAACACTAGTAACCAAAGAAACGCAAATCGCAAACATTAATAACGCAAGATATATAGTTTGTTCACACATGTAGTTCGGACAAATGTGCCTACATCTGACAATTGTAGTTTCGTATTAGTACTTGAATGAATTTTTTACTTTACAAGCATGTATATAAAACGCGGTCCAAATTACAAGATTACTCCTAAATATGTATATATACTCGCTACACTTGCACAGCTCCCCCACCCCTTCTCGCCTTTTGTGTCTATATGAGTCATACTCAAATGATTGTTCGCCCTAGGATTCCAACTCTAGATGTCCAAAACAACTTATTTTTAATTATTTGAGAATAACTTGTGTAAATAACTTTTAAATTTCCTTTAGAAGTGACAACAAATGTTTATAGAGGCATGCTAGCTCTATATGATAAATCCTTATTGGAAATAAGCATTTAATATTAGGTTAATTATCCAAAAATATTACATGAAATCTTGAAATGAGAGAATCACTAAAATCACAAGAGCAGAAAAATAAAGAAAACTATTGTAAAATTTCTTTGTAAAAATATCTATACTAATATATAAAGGGGATACAAATTTTTGGGATGGCTTTTTCATTATTCCTATTTTACCCTTAAAAAATAACTTCCACATAAAAATAGATTTTCAGTTTTTTTAATAAATAATATTTTTTTTCTTCTTAATAATTAATCACAACTTCCACATAAAAGTAGGTTTTCAGTTTTTTTATAGTAAAAAAAATATACTAGTATTTTTCTTCTTAATAACTAGCCACAACTAGGGGTGTGCATGGTCGGTTATTTTGCCAAACCAAATTATATCCAAACCAAAACCAGATATATGGATTTGGATACATGACCATAACCATTATTTTTTATAAACCGGTTATATAACCAGTTATAAATTTGGATACGGATACATAACCGGATATTTTTATAAAACCGGTTTAAAAGTGGTTAATTTTTAAATCCAGTTTTAAATTGGTTATTTTTAAAACTGGAATAATAAACGGTTAATTTGGTCTGATTTTTTTTTACGCAGACGAAAAACATATTAAAAACCTTAAAAAAATACACTTTTCTTTTTTTACTCTTTGCAGTAATAATCAGCTTCAAGCCAAATTGCTTCTGATATGTGTTTGAAAGAGATGGAAAAAACATGTGAAGAATAAAGAGGAGAAAAATTACAAAGTTTCTTTTTGCAACTTCACATTACTGAAATAAGAATAAAGAGGAGAAAAATTGCTTCCGCGTTAAATTAACTAATTGTGAAGAATAGAGAAAGGAAGAATACCTGATTAGAACGGTTGGAAGCAATTGGAGCGAATGAGTGTGGTTCGATTGAAAGAGAATATTGCCGATTAGGGTTAAATTGGAGAGATTATTGTAGATTTGGGATGTAGGGTTCATCGCAAATCATAATTGCTCAGATCACACGCACATGGTGATGGTTTGTGCGTCAATTAATTTTAATAAAAGTTAAAAGGATATTAATCTATTGTAAAAAAAAAGGATATTTGTTTGTTTTGTCAAAAAAAGAAGATATTTGTTTGTTTTTTTTTGTTTTAACAAAAACAAATTTGAAAAGGATATAATAACCAATTTAAACCAAATCCGAAAATTTAATTTGGATGGATAACCGACCAGATGAAAATGGTTTGGTTATTAACCATATACCAAAATCCGGATTTTTAAAAACGGATTTGGATCCGGTTATGAGTTTGGGCCTTCTAACCGGATATTTTGCACACTCCTAGCCACAACAAAAAGGATGTTACGTAGTTATCAATTAACTAAGTCCAATAAAAAAAGGAGATTAAGTAGTTATTTATATTTGCACAATAGAGAATATCGATCACAAAAAAAGAAGAACAGAATATCGATCACACAAACGGGCACGGTGGCGGCTAGTTATATATAAAGGTCTAGTCACTAGTGTAGTAGTGTTCAACTCCTAAGGAAAGTAAAAATTACTAACACTAACAATTAATTACTAAAATTGGTCTTTAAAAAAAAAAAGTAACGATTAAATTGAGATTGAGAAAGCATACCTCAGATCGTATAGTGTATATGAATCTTCCATCTATTTTGTTGCAATTACTACTTATCACATTAAGCCCTTCTTTAAGCATCATATCTAGCACTCTTGACAAAGGAAACAAACATTTCTTGGAGGTGTAACTGCACACAATCTCAAGTCCTCCAGGGAAAGGTTGAACAATAACAAATGGTTGAAGATTGGTACTACTAGTACTACTAGAGCCATTTTGAGGGATATTTTTATTCAAACTAGACACCTTGATTAAATCTTCCTTCTTAGCTTCTAATTGTTTCACCTTGTTTTGTAAGTGGTTGATATAATTAATAGCTTCATTCACATGATCAGAAATTGAGCGCTTTCCCTGTCGATGATCATAAAATCATCCCAATAGTTATAGTAATGATTATATACTATAGATTTCCAATTTCAAATAGTATAAAGAAACGGAATTGAATTCTCTACAACTACGGCTTCAGTACCATACTGCAGTTGCAACTATATATAGAGAATGTTAGATTTAGAGACACAAAACACTCATGTAGATATTTATCTCGATCCCTAAATCTAACGGTCCCTATAGCCATAGTACATACTGCAGTAGCGGTAGAAGGACCTAACAAACAAATAATCTAATGGGTTGCTTATAAAAAAATTATAATAATCTAATGGGTTAATGGCAATTCATGAGTCTAGTAGAATTAGCTAGTCCCTCGTACGTAACGTGATGAATTGTGATTCGAATAATATATAGGCATTAATTGAAAAACTTCAAATTTAGTATTTGACAACAAGGTTTTAAATTGCAATTGCAGTAATGGTTTAGTCTCTCTACAATCTTAGATATTGATAAGAATCGCATTTAAATGTGGCCGATATGTTTTCAATCTTGATTTTGGCAACATAGAAAACTATTACATCACAACTCATATGTAAAACTTCTTTAACCTTATGACACATGTGAATTTAACCAAAAAAATGACCTAATAAAGAAATAGACTTGTGTCTAGGTGATTTACCTTAATATACTCTAAAGGAAGAAGAGATCTAAGGGAGGAGCAGAGGTTGGTCATCTCTTGTCTTCTTTGCCTTTCTGTCTCTTTATGCATCCACTTCTTGTTATCTTCCATGATATAACAATATCCTATAATCTTGTCTTGATAATATTTATGGTTGTTTTTCATGCAAGGATCATGCAATTTGTGGTGATCTAATTTTTGAGGTTGTTTCACATGTGAGAAGGAATAATTTGTAGATCAAAATCAAAAAGACCAACTCAACTTTTGAAATATTTGACTATAGATGGTTGATGATAGTATAGTGTATAGTACTATCTTTGTGGGGTTGACAAAGATACAGTACCAAGGAAATCGAAGTATATTTGGTTGTTAGGGTTTGATAGTACTTTAAATTTGCCAGATATGTTTGGATTCTGAAAATCATTCATATGTAAGATAAGATCCATCTCACCTGCCACATATAAGTGTTCTTATTTATATTTCCTATACCTTCATATATTATTATTTTGGTGGGACATACGTTCATGAAACAAAATATTATGGTGGGTCATAGTGTTTTCTCTTTCTTTTGAATGTGAATGTGAACAATCCAACTTTACAAATTATGGGATTGACAAATGTTCATTGAAATGCTTTAAATGGATATATTGAATTCTTTCAAAAAAAAAATAATGGATATATTGAATTAAAATAAGAGCAAACAATATTGTCCACAAATTCTCCTTCTTCAACCGACGAAAATATCAAAATTGTTATTGTTTGATGTAATTATTGGAGTCGAATCTTTTTTTTTGGACACACAATTGGAGTCGAATCTTGGTCTCTTCAATTTGTGAGTGAATTTTTAATAACTTATCATTTCATTTTTCTATAATAAAATGATTAAAATATATTGTAATTATAAATATATTTTTTAGTTTTGATCAAAATGACTTGTCATTTCATCTATCCACTTTGTTATTTTGATTTGTGAATATGTGAGCCGTTTACACTTTACATTATAGTCTCCTAAATATATTGTAATTATAAATATATTTTTGAGTTTTGTTTTATTAGTAATTTTATAAACTAAAATGATCAAAAAGCATGCTTGTTTGAAGATTAAAAATATAATTTTTAAACTAATATGATTGATAAAAAACACAGTTGAGGATTTAATACATTTAAGGTTTATGGCGACAACGTCTCAGACTTATAGATTGGTTGTTTGTTGTTAGAAATAATATAAAACTATTGATGTGGCTATATCCTAACAGCTTAAGTTTTTCGGATAATCGGTTATTTGACATTTGTTAACTAAAAGATTGGTAATTTTACTAATATATCCTTATTAATTATCAGTATTTTTATTATAATAAATGTGTAAATTAAATAAGAGTTAAATATAATTTTGATCACTTTAAGTATACTATAATCTTCGTTTTTAGTCCCTTTAAAACTCATCTTTGAACTTTACTTCCTCTAAATTTTTTATTTCCAATTTTAGTCCTTTCTTTTTTATAGAAGTTCACGTCGTTTTCTAGTGATTTTTTTTATGACATATTATTAATAAGTGAAGGGAAATAACGATAATAAAACAATATTAATGCAACGGAGAAAATAAATTTTTTCCTTATGGAATCATTATGAATGATCATAGAGCTGTCAAAATGTGTTAGTCTGTATGAGTCAGCCCACCAAAGTCGTTAAAATATAGAGTTCAAGCTTAATATATAATTTGAGCCCAAATTTTTATAGAATTTTTAATTTGGCCTGGAAAAATCCCTAATAAAATGGGTTAGTCCATAATCCATATGGACCATGGGTATCCCGCATTAACATATGTTAATCAAACATGTATTCTTTTTTGTAATTAAGTGATATCTCTCACTTTTTGTCTTATAAAATAACATAACACTTTAAAAAAAACTTCCCTTATCATAGTTTACATATTTATGTGTAAAATAAATTAATAGTGTCATTATCAGAAAATTTACAACTCACTAGAGTGTGACTAAAACTGATTAAAAACGAACAAACCATCTTGCTACTCTTTCTGCAGGACCACAATTTCTAAAGAAGCACCTCGAGGGTACTTTCTTTCAAAATAAAATTGCACGTTGTTTCGTGTTACAAAATCATAATTAAACATTTATTTTAATCAATAATTCATCCGTCCTATAGATATTTATCAATGAAAAGCATGCATATTTATATTAAAAAAAAACAGAGAGAAAAAGTTATTTAAAAAACCAGAGAAAAATGATTATAAATAAAATGAAGAACAATCCTTTTATTACATCATGTTATGGAATATTGATTTGTTTTTTCATTGAAGTATTGTTGTACTTTTTTTATCATGTAGTCTAATAGCTAAAAATTTCACACTTAAGGTAGATAAGTCAGGTGTCTGGCTATGGGGTTCAAACTCCAATATTTGTATATAAAAATTTCAACCTTAAGGTGGATAAGTCAGATGTCTCGGGAACATTATTAATGTAATATTATGGAGGGCTGAAGCTACACATGATGCTTACCAACACGAATTTGGCTTAATGAAAAGTTTGTGCCTTGTCCTTTTAACATGTCCCATACGTGATCAATATAATGAAGATGATTGCCATACAATATTTAGTTGTAACAACATGATAGATTGGCAAAGTGTTGGACTGGAACTTGAAGCAATAATTTTGGCTCGTATCTATCGCTACCATAGGGGTGTTTCAGAATTTAGTTCTATGATATGTAATCTTCAAAATATTTTATCTTTTCATTTGCCTAAAAATATAGACTCCGATTATTTCGGTGTATGTTTTATTCTATTTTTGGAGGAGGCAAAATTCATTATAAAGATTGAAACTTGATTTTAATATATTTAATATCTCTTCTTTAAAAAAACATGTTTAATTTCTCTAGAATAGAATTAATTTTGCATTTAAAATTTATTTTATTTGAAACTAAAAATTAAATCAAACTTATTCAAATGTAAATAATTTTATCTTTAAATCAATTTTAACATGCATAAAAACAAAGTTCAATTTTAACAACAATCAATTCATTTAAGTTTTAGTGAATGAAGTTTGTGGTCAAGAGCTGCACGAGGAAGAGGAAATAGTAGTTGACTCAACTCCTTTGGAGAATCAGGATAGGTCTATAGTGGTGCCAAATTCTAATTTGTCAAACTTTAGTGAAAATGTTATTCATGACATGCAAGTTTTAGGGCTTATAAGTGCTCCCACTGCGGCTCAACAAACTATGGATTTTTTGATTAATTCTTGGGCTAACATAACTTAAACTGAAGAGATGGTCGATTCGGTTGGAAACACAAATCAACAATTCCAATTAGTGGTACCCAAAAACAGGAAGAACAAATAGAAACAAGCTGAAGCTAGTAAATGATTCAAGGTAGGTGCTTCCAATTATTAATATACTAAATATTCTGCGTTTTTCTAGTTTGTTCTGTTTTTATTTTTTATTTTCCGCCTTTCTTTTTGTACTTTTTATTCTATTAATTAATATATGTTGTGGATGTTACGGTAGGTATTCCTTCTACACCGGCTTTTGCTTAGAGAAAAATAATTTTATTCACCCTATAAACATACACCCATTAATTTCTTTTTATTTCACTGATGTGCTGAACAACTGGCTTGAGAATATATACCTTATGCAAAACGTGATTTTATTTTTCTGAGCAAAACGTGGATTTTCACTGTTTCTTTAGCGGCGGCATGTATATATAGTAGGAATAATAAATTTATTTATTTAGGCGGCATGTATATAAAGTAGTATTAATAAATTTATTTATTTATTTAGTCAATTTTTTTGAAGGAAAGTTTATTTAGTCAATTGTCATCGCTGTAAAGCCTATTAGCAAATATAAAATCAATCCAAAAAGAAATATATAATTCTAAACTCCAAGTTTTGGTCTACCACCAAACATAGTTTATGAAGGAGGGAAATTGTGTTAACAGGTTTAGGCTGCGGCTTAGGTGAATCCTTATAAGTTATGACATTTTTTTTTTGACTTATCTCACAAGATATGGTGTGGTGTGTGAAATTGGTTGGATATACAAGGTGTTTCGCCCAATAATGATTTTTTTCATTCTCTTTTTTTAAGTGGTCTTCAGCTTTATTTCTTCAAAATCAAATATAGCTTTAAAGTCGTTTGATTAGCAACAATAACTACTAGAAAAATTATAATTTGAAAGTGTACAAATCCATCACTAATCCATCAAAATTTTGTTACAAACACATTTAGCGACAGTACATAATCCGTAACGAATTTCATCGTCACAAAATATTAGTGAGAAAATTTGTAGCGCGTCATAAAGAGCGACGGAAATAAACCATCACACAATAAAATTTCCGTGACTAAAAAGTGAATTAGAAAAACAGGATTCATTTTCAAAATTCCATCACTAATATGTTACGGAATTTAATTTTGTCAATAATTTGAAACAAATTTTTCCTCAACAACTTATATTTTGGTACGGATGAAGTAGTAGAACTTCACGTGTTTAAATCTTGCCTTTTTTTTCACGTCGATATAATCTTGCACGTATTTTTTTTAACTAAATCACCTCACACTTGTCACATAACTACAAGAAAATGTAGCATTTGCTACAAAAAGTTTGCTACAAAATGAATTGGTAGTTAATCTCAATTAAAAAGCCTTCTGTTTAACTCACTCAAGTTATTTTTCAATTACTTTTTTATTTTTTTATGTTTGACTAATTATTTTTCAATTTTTTTTACAGAATTTTTCTTTTAATAAATTATTACTACTTACTACTTTTAACAAATTAGAAAAAGATTTATTTTGATAAGTCAAAATTTTGAAGAACCAGTTTCATCTTCTTCATATCTCAAAATCACTTTCACAAAAGCTCTTCTCAAAATCACTTCTCACATAATCGCTTTCTCACTTCTCACACTTCTCAAAATCACTTCTCTCATAATCGATTTCTCACTTCTCGCTTCTCGCTTCTCACTTCTCAAAATCGCTTTCTCACATAATCGTTTCCGATTTCAAAATCGCTTTCTCATCATTGCTCAAAATAACTTTCTCACATAATCTCATCATCGTTTCGTCGATCTCTCATCTGAATCGCTTCCTCAAAACCTAGAGGTTGTGGAGTTATCTGATTAGCATCTGAATCACTTCCTCAAAGCTGACTCGAGAGAGAGAATTACGTTTTCGTGTTGGAAGAAGAAGCTCTGGATTCAGGTCTCTCTCTCACTCTCTCGTATCAATTTTGTTACATAATTTTTGTTTCAGATTCGATCCGATTTTGTTTCGATTATTCTGACTTGTCGTCGATTGATCAATTCTGTTTTCAAGTGAACTGTATTGAATTTTGGATGGATTTGGTGTTAGTTAGGGTTTGAATATTTGATTATATGTGCTTATTATATTTCAACACTTGTTAGGTTCTTTACGAGATTTTTCAAGGTTGAAAATCTGTAGTCGATTGATTGATTAATTGATTGATGCTACATCGAATTGAGTGAATTTTTTTATTGATGTTATATGTTTCTGCTGTTGTTGATATTGGTTTTATGATGCATTTTAAAAGTTTATTGTTTGTGCTTTGTTGTTAGATAAGCTATTTTTGTTTGACAAGGCAAATTAGAGTCAATTTGTTTTCTTATAAACTACTTAGAGTCAATTTGTTGAACTGTATTTAATAGTATCGCAAGCGGTTACGCAGCGGCGAAAAATGCTCTGAAACGATATCCATGTTAGGTAACGAGCGAGCAGCTATGATTGTTAAGTCGAGGTCGCCGTAGAGATATATGAAACCGTTTCTGTCACCGACGTAGTTAGTTTTTTGCATAGTTCTCAAGTAACCGCCATAAATAAATGTTTTGGTGTTGATGGTGCCGCAGTAAAAAGTGGCATCTCCGCCGTAGTTGTCTCATATTCCATTGCCTTGTGGAGCGGCGTCACTGCTTTAACCATTTGGGACTGGCCATGAGACATACATTCCAATTCATTTTTTTCTATTATCATTTTAATCTATATTTTTTGTTGTAGTTACTGTTAATTGTGTTAATTGTTAATATTTGTTTCAAATTTTTTATTTTGACTATTATCATTGTTAACATTATTTCAATATTTGTTTGTGGCATGTTTTAATGACTTACAAATTTTTGTTTACATTTGAGTGGACTCCATTGGTAAAGAAAAGTGCCAAGAACATTCCATTGAATGACGAATGTGACTGTGTAAGGGCAAAGGAAAATTGGAAATTTATGTATTAGTTTGTTTTGGGTTGAAACTTTATATTAGTTTTGTATTAGTTTCTGCCTTGGTTGTTTGACCTGTCATTTAGGTTCATTGTAGATTAGACAATAAGAATATCAGAAATAGTGGTGGAATTTGATCAAAATTTGTCATGGTTGTTATTTTAGATTAAAATTTTCTTATAATAGTGGTTTGGATAAGATTCTTTTCTCATGAATTTTTCTTATTATTTGTTTGGCTTTGACTGTTTATGATATTAGTTCATCTGAAATGGGCTTTAGACTTTTAGGGGAGATGATTGTATGTGAAATTTTCTCATGAAGGTTGCAATATTTGATGTCTCCCATTTAACTATTTTATTGTTGTTGCAAGATATAGATGTTGTTGATGCCTAATATTTTGTGAGTTGTTAGGGTATAGCTGAATACATATTGTTTTGAATTATAGGACTGTGTTAGAGGGCTACTTATATGGTAGATGAGTTTTATTTAGCTTAACATTGCAATAATCTTATACTGGTTTAGTCTAACAGTTAATGATTTTGTGGCATGTTTTTGGTAGGTTCTTATGAACTTTGATTCAATATTTATGGCATTATTGAAGAGATATTAGAATTGTCATATTTAGGAGCTCAAAACAAGATACTTCTTTTACGGTGTCATTGGTTTGACCCAATTAATGGACTTAAGGTAGATGAGAGATATGGGTTAGTTGACGTTAAGCACAAATCCAGGCTTAGCTCAAATGAGTCCTTTGTCTTAGCTTCACAAGCACAACAAGTGTACTATGCAATGTACCCACAAAGCAATGTTAGGGGTAGTAGTGATTGGTGGGCAGCTTGCAAAGTTAGACGAAAACTCTTTGTAGCTGAGAGCTTCAATGATGAGCAAATTGATTTGAATGAGCTGGTTGCTAGTGATTATTATCAAGATGATGGATCCTTTGGAACAATGTTGTCATTGAAGATGAAGAAGTTTCTTTATTTTATGCAAATTCCATTTACTGACCAGTTCATCGATGACTCAGTACATAAGCTTTGGTGTCTCACATAATAGTCTTGTGTAATGGTTCACTTGTTTTTCTCTAGGATAAGAGTTGTTGATGTGGTTAGT
Organism: Trifolium repens; assembly: GCA_030408175.1. NCBI lineage: Eukaryota > Viridiplantae > Streptophyta > Magnoliopsida > Fabales > Fabaceae > Trifolium > Trifolium repens. The sequence continues at coordinate 14,087,117 of CP125846.1, forward strand.
TATTTTCTTTTACTTCAATAGCATCTTGCAAGGTCTTTTCTTCTAAAGAATTGAGTATTTTGTACTTTTCTCTAGACTTCCTTGTTGTCTTACTCTCTCAGTTGAGTAGTTATCCCGTGCCTTAAACAACGAGGTTGAACTTACTTCTGGAAATTATGTTTGGATGAACACTCTTTATTATATATACTAAAAATTCATTTATTCAACATTTTTAGGAGAACCATGAGTGCAATGAATGACAAGATACATATGCCGAACTAATGTGATGATGTTCTTAATTATAGGAACATGGTGGTGTTGAGCGAGATGATGAGGTAACAGTTTTGATTAATTTCCTAGTTTTTGGGAACCACTTTGGTTCTTTTAAATGTCTTTCTCAGTTCAAAGTTATAATCCCTAGTTATAATCTTTCAGAATCTGAGTACGATTTTCTGCAATAGGCTCTAGAAAGACCTCATTGAGTGGCAGATTAATCCCTCAACTGATTTCAAACACAGTCTCTGGAAATCTTCAATGGTATCAGATTCTTCTTATTCACCTTTGGTTTCAAACACCTGTAAGTATTCACTATATCCTGAACTGTTATCTTGTCTATGTCTGCTTCCTGGTTCTTGGCCTAGCATTATTCATAATCATTTAGCAGCATTTTATTTGTCATAGTGTATTAGTTTGCGTCAGATAGTGCATTGTGAATTGATTGATTCAATTCATTGAAATCAGTTCTTTGTTTCTTACAGTAAATACAATTGTACCATATGGCCTGTAGATATTAGAACTTGGAATGTCTAGTGGAGTCCTTAATTCAAGACCAGAGGTAAATCAAAGATCTATCCACACTTGTATTTTATAAGTTATTTGCATATCCTGTTTTAGGAAATGTATAAGAACTTATTAGTTGTTTATTCTCTTTGGTTTGGTGACTGTTTATTTATTAGTTGTGATCATTACCACTGAGGAAGTTTGTTTCATCATTGAAGCTGTAAAAATTTAGGAGCAGTAATTTGACAGTTTTTTACTTTTGTCCGATGCTTCATATGAACATGATGTTAATTTGTTGCAGGTCAGTTTGCATCAGAGATGAGGCTTTTAGGAGCAGTCAGAATTGATCTCTCTCGAAATCAAATCCGCTAGTTTTCAATTGCTTCAAGTTTCACCTGTAGAATGGTTAAAGTTTGTTGAGGATGCTATGCACAACGGTTTTCATGCCGTTGCAGTGAAGGTAACGAGTTATGCGTTCGTCTTATTTGTGATAATGTGTGTGCAATTTGAAATTTAGTTTTGCTAATGTTTTTTCTGGAATGGACTTGTTAGTTTTGAATCTGTCAAAATATGAAATTGTTGAGGATGTTCTCTCTTGTTGTAAAGTTTAGGTTTTTAATTGAAGCATTGTGATTTCAGTAACATTGGATTTCAGTAGTTCAGTTCAGTGTGGTTTTGTTTTCTTCAACTACGATGCTTTGAAATCCATTGAATGAATTGGATTGATTTTCCAATGTAGTGTGGTTTTTAGTTTGGTAGTTCTTTTCTTTGAACTTTGGTTGTGATTGTTTTTCTTTGAACAGTGAGCGAGTAAGGAATATTGGAGTGTGACGCAAGATCAAGGATATAAACTCTAAAGTCTACGAGGATGGGGTAAGATCAAGCCCGTAAACATTCTATTTTTTCTGCCATAAGTGAAAACTGCTGTGGTTCTTACTTTTACTTAGTTCAAATAAGAACACAGTTTCATGTGTTCTAAGGACTAGAAAATGTATCATTCTGATTGTTAGTATATATGCTTTCTTTTCTTATTGATTTTATTCATCTTTAATCAATACTTATAATCTTTAAAGGTAGTTCTTTTGTCCTTTTATGTCCACAAGTAGATTTCATTATCTTGTTAGGAATATAATTATGAATTTTTAGTTGAAATGAGTGTTATCATGCACATTTAATTTAGTTTTATATTATATTTTTTAATGGATTGCAATTAATATATAATTAGCAGTTTTGGGCATGGCTTCATAATTAGCAGTTTATAATTATAAATTTTTCTCTTAAAAGCTTGAATTTAGCTGTGAAATGGCTAGGAATATGTAGCTAGAGATTTATTGTGAAATTGTTGTGACAATATCCTAGCGATTTAGTTAGGAAACATAAACTTCTCAACAATATTTAACTATGTATTAATTGGGAATTAACTAGGATTTGCAATATATTAGTTGCAAATTAGCTAGGAAATATTTTGGTGGATAATTTGCCGCCCAATCCATGCTAGGACCTGTACCACAGCTAGTTCACAACAAATCTGTAGCTAACTCTGTTTTACTAGAGATTAGCTACGAATTAGCTACAAATCGTGTCATAGCAAACCCCGGATTTTCTTGTAGTGACACAAGCTAGCTCTATAAACATTTTATTGGTCGCTTTTACTATTTTTTTTTTTTTTTGCAACACTTTCATTATATTTTCTTTTAACCAAGGTATCTTCCACATGTAATTACAAAGATTAATCGCTTTGAAGTAACTAAAAATGGCCATAAATTAAACTCAAGGCAAAATAGTTAAAGGATTAAAATATTTACGAATTATGTTGGATCACTTTTACTACTTATTATTAGTATATAATGTGAATTGTGAAGTATTTATGTTGTACTATTTTAAACAAATGTGTATATTTCACTATTATGCTACATTTTATTTTTTTATAAACAAGCTAATCCACTTATTATAACTAAAATATAAAAGTAATTTAAAACATCTAACACCTACCACTTCTTACCAAAAGAAAACCTACCACTAAGATTAACTTGTTTTATTATATTACTATTAGCTTTTATCGAATAAATATAGTATTTATATATGGTTTTCCTTTTCTGTCAAAATAATGTATGGTTTTCCTACATTTGGGCTAAGACCGGTTTAGGTCCGAAAGAAAAACGGACTGACAAGCTTTGCGGAATAAGCAATTATCTATTATTTTATTTTTGTTAAATGTTAACTAAATAATTTAAGTGTAAATTTGTGCTGTTCAATAGGGCTAAGCAGGGCCCAAAATCCAACTCAAAACTGATATATTCGATAACATATTAAAGCATTTTATCTGATGCGGGTCGGGTCTGAAATAAACAATTACAAAAAAGAAAAATCATGAACGGTTGCATTAACCGAGAGATGCTCAAACCTAGTATTTCAATCAATGCAAACATTGAATTGTATTCTTTTACCTATGGATTTTTATACTATTTCTTTAATTATTATTTGATAAATGCAAATAAGTCAGAAAATTATTTTTGCCATCAATTGGATTACTCGCACGTCCTATAAAATTACCAAAATACATTTCCGTGGCTTAAGTCACGGATGTAGGAAAAATGAAGAATTTTGAAAAATATTATCCGCTACTTAAGTAGCAGACATTAATAGTCATGACATTAAGCCTCTTCAACAAGTTCATCTTGTAGCAATAGCAGACAACTATATAGCTCCTGTAGCTGATCAATTAAAAGCATAAAACATTCATTCTTATATCAGAGTTTTGGTACAAGCCCAAATGCTTAACAACCTTTTATATAATCGGACGCCATAGTGACTTCAGAACAGTGACAAAGACAAAAAAATACTAATGATAATAAGTTAACATCATTAATACTACGTTAAGTATTTGAGCTTCATTAATATTGTCCCAGAAAATAATGATCACCAGTACATCTTAAATTATACATCTTAAGTTAAGTATTATACAAAAAGGACATCATTAGTACTATCCCAAAAGACATCACTAATACTATCCAAAAATAGACATATTTAATTATTCGTTTAACAACATAATAGTTTGACATTCACTAGGAAACACAGATTATATCGGATATTATTTTCTTATTTAAAAATAAAGATTTAATCGATACTTTTCCGATACGAGAATATCGGGACGTATCGGACGAGTATCAGATATTATTTTTTATTTAAAAATAATGATTTAACCGATACTTTTCCGATACGAGTATCGGGACGTATCAAACGAGTATCAGTATCGAGTACGTATCAGACACGATACTTCACCATTTTTAGAGTATCGGGGCTTCATACTCTAGAATTCAACACAACACAAAAGATACAACAGCAATCAACACTTAGGCAGCTGCAATGGCGCTATGAGAGTGTTTAGCTAAGATAATACATTTCTTCTAATTTAATTAAAGTTTTAAATTTAAATTTTGATTTTGACATGTAACATTTTTTCTAAGAATGAGGTTTGTCCTGTTTATACTCGACACTTTTGGGGAGCATGTAGCTCATTGTAGGGAGCTCCCAGACTTCAAATATAGGCATGACCTGGTCAGAGATGTGTTTTTTGATATTTTTAGGCATTCATGAATTTCTGTGAAGAAAAAGACACTGGTGAACTTCTTGACTGACCCACAACATGGAAGATCGACACTTTGTCCAGTTGATGTTCTGGTGTATGGTTTGGTAGGTGGGAAACATGCTTGTGTGGATTTGACTGTTGTTTCCCCTTTTGTGGGACCGGGGATCACAGATTTTACTGTGAGACGGGCAGCTCTCAAAGATGCTTCAAGCAAAATGATAAAACATGAGAAAGCGTGTTTTGACAATCAACACGTTTTTATACCAGTTGCATTCGACACGTTTGATTTTTTTAGCACCAGAGGCTGTAAATCTTTTAAAAAGAATTCAAAAGGTCATGCATAGTAATGTTGTGTCGCCTAAGTCGATGAATGTAGTTTCTCAAAAATTAGGTTTTGCTATTCAAAAAGGTTTAGCGGCACAGCTTGTTGCCAGTAGCGGAGCTAGACCATTTCTTTTGGGGGGGGGGGGGGGGGGGGGGGGCGTAAATTTTATTTTCTATATTTCCTTATTTATGATATGAATATATATTTTGAATATATATTAATATTTATAACATGTAGCGTAGTGGTTTGTTGATTTTATTTTTACATGGAAGACCCAAGTTCAAATCTCATATATTGCAATTCATAGTAGTATTTTTGTTTAAAATAGCAATAAAATCCCAAAATGTTGAGCGCGAGAATCAAACTCGTGCCATTTACTTATCTGGGCGGCTATCAATACCACTACTCCACACATAATTATTGATATAATTCTGCAATTACTAATATATATAATATATCACTAAATAAAAATATGAATGTATACCTATAAAAATTTAAAAAATTGAAACTTGGGGCGGGCCATGGCCCTGCTCGGCCCATGAGTGGCTCCGCCCTTGCTTGTTGCCCGTCTACTTTTTATTCATGTGTAATTATTTAACAATATATTTATATATATAAATTAGAAATCTTAGATAGAGATTTTATAAAACTTGAAAGAGTAGTTTTTACAGTTATGTAAGGAGATACTTAGTTTACGCCAGACAAAAAGGAGTGCAGGGCATACCTATTAGAGAAGAAGAGACTTGGTTCTAGGTGATAAAAGAGTTTGTAGCAATATTGTTTGGTTTGAATTTTTAGCTACAATATGAGTATGAGTTTTTTTTCGATTAGCTAATTTTTACTAGTAGTTTAAATCTCTCTTCAAGTTGTGTTAGTTTATCCATTTGTGTGGAAATTGTGTTATTGATCAGTTTTCATATGGATGATGATTATTGTTGTTCCCTAGTGTTTACTATGATATTTTTCTGTATCCGTTATTTATTCATAGTAGAAGAGTTAGATTTTTCTAATTGTCTATTTAATTGCGTAATTGTTTGGTAAACTAATTGGCATTATAAAGAGACTTTTTAAGCATAGTTCTCTCTCTAACACTAGAGACATTGAAGAAGTTTTAAGGAGTAGATATCTTGTTCAATCTCAAAAACTAACCCGTCGTCAAACAGTGTATAAAATACACTCTGAGTTAGTGTGTTTATACACTTGAGGTGATAATTCAGTGGTAAATATTTAAACTTATAATCTCAACTCTCAAGATACACAGTTCAAATTCTAAGTGTTAGTTTAATGGTAAGAGCCTAACCTTAAAACATCGGATTTGAATTTTACATAATAGTTGTGTCATGCAGTTATTCATCATAACCGTCCAATTTAAAATTGAAATTCAAAATTCTATTAATATATATAATTAATTTTATTAATGTATATAATTTAAATTGTATGATTTTAAATCAGTAGTTGTAATTCAAAGTAGCGTATAACTATGTTCATTTTTTACTTCAGGAAATCCACATCTTCAACTCCAAGATGACAAATGTGATGTATATAATCCGTAGCTACAATGTCTATTTAAGGGGAAAAGCTAGAGTGTCATAGTTTTTTCCTTCACTGAGAAGATTAGTCCATGCTTTCAAAAACGAGTTGGTAATTGTTTACTATACTATTTAAGCAGGTTTCACAAAATGTCATGAATTTAATTGTTTTTCTTTTTTAATTTATTAATCTTTGGATTTTCAGAGAAAGAGATTCTGATACTTCAGAATTTGGCCGCAAAGTATATTAAAATTTGGTGAATAATTATTCTCACCAAAAATAAAATTTGGATTCTCCAGAACAATTCGTTTTAAGAAGAGCTTATTAACCACTTGAATTCAATTACTTGGTTAATAGTTCATTTTTCTGTAACCTAGCATCTCTAAGTTCATTTTTCTCAAAATTAGTGTTAGACTGTGATTCAACTAAATTCATCATCAATATGAACATACACTAATTTGTCGAAAAACCCAATTCCAATATGATATGGATTGTTCCTTTTGCCATCTATGAGTTACTTGCACGCCCTACAAAATGACCAAAATACCCTTCCGTGGTTTAAGTCACGGATGTAGGAAAATTGAGTAATTTTGAAAAATAACATCCGCTACTTAAGTCATGGATGTTGTAATTGGTAGGGTGTTTTGGGGTGTCCATAGCATAAGTCACGGATAGGGACATTTTGGTCATTTCGTAGGGCTCGCTCCAAAAATCATAGGGTGGCCCATAATCATGATATGTGCGCATAAGTTGTTTTGGACCCAAAACAAATCCATGACCTACTACAAAAATGAGCTGATACACAATGACATAATGAAGTAGCTCAATCCAGCCAAGCTGAAAACAAAAACTGTCAAATGGGAGTAAGGAGAAATACGTTCCTTATCCGCATTGTTCTCGTGAGCTCAGGGACGAACCAAGCCATGCTGGATGCGTGACTTCATCGCAGTGTATCAGCGCTGAGGAATAATGAATTCTGTTAAGACCTTGTAGCATATTTTCTGTCATGAATTTCGTTTTGTTTTCACGAGAAAGTCTAGCTTTATAAGCCAAGGTTGTATGAGGAATATTTCTGCAGAAGTTGGTGAATCCACCGTAGAGTTTAGCACTAACTTGAAGAGTACTTATCAAATACAATTTAATTTATATCAAAATATCAGTTACATTTATTATAATTTCCATTTGAGGTAGTTTGTCATTTTGATTTGTTTTGAGGTAGTTTGTCAAGACTAAAAATCTCCCTGATAAACAAGATATGAAAAAATAAAAGGAAGAGATGGTGTAGAAAAATCCAGAGATCCGAATTACAGTATAACTTTTGACACGGGTAACAAACAAGGAAAAATGCTAACATGTGCACGTGTTAACATAACCCATAAACAAATAGGAGCATTTTCAAGTCAAGAACACTAATGCTACATCTATCCAAGTTCGTTGCATTCAACAATCTGAAAATTTTCGATGACTGGAATTGAGAACGCTTCATTTGTATTTCTAATTTAATGTTATTATCATATTTCAACCAAATTAATTTGTCTAATTTGATCTTAATGAGTAAACATGGATGCCATTAAATTGAGACATGCATGAAAGTGACACACTATCCAAGTTGATGCTAAGGCCATCAGAAGTTCAGCAGTGTGTTGTACAGCATCTCAGATACAAAACAAGTATGACTAGAACAACAAATATCTCTAGAACTATATTCAACTATAAATACATATTTTATTACTAGCATTCTATCCTTAAAATCTATCTATCTTCTATATGTAATAGTTATAAGAAATCTTGTTTTTCTCTGCCAAGAATCACATTATATATTTAATTAACAACTTTGGTTGGTATTAAATTATTGGAGAAGATTTAAATGGTGTCTTGGCAACTGGTTTGAGTATTAAACTAATCAGTCCCTTATATGTTGCAGTGGTGGCTGAATCGGCGGGCTGGTCTCGGATTGATGTTGCAGTGGTGTTAATTAGGAAGCCAGTATCATTGTGATGTTTGTTGTTGGTCCAAGAGATTGCAAATTCGATGAGGAAAAGCTGAAGTTGTACGCTTCTGGTTTATGGTTCCTACTTATAACTCAGCTTATGTTTCTGGAGTTTCTATATACTGGTTATGTTTCTTTTGTATTATTTATACCAGCATGAACATAGTTCAGGTAACATTGACAGGTTTTAATTAGAAAGTGCAGTATGAAGAATGTACTATTTGGACTGTAATCATGAAGGCATATTCAACTACTATCCTGATTTTCCATTCTGGAGTTTCTATATACTGGTTATGTTTCTTTTGTATTATTTGTCCTCTGCTGGTTACAGAGATGCAGCATGTTACAAGTATGAATGAATAACATGACTCCGACACAAGCAGAGAAGTTATCAATGTAAAATGTAAAGCCTTGAACAAAATTTACAAAAGCTGTAAAGAATAATGGCGCGCGCGACAAAAGAGTAACTTCATAAGTAAATAAAAGGTATGCTGTTATTCAATTCATTTCTGAAAGAGTGTGCAAAGAACAACAATGATGGCTTCAGTTCTTTGCTGTAAATTATAATTTCCAAACATAAAATCAACAAAGGGCCTGCCTATATTACAAATCGGTATGAAAAAGAATATATGAAGTAAGTTAATGTACAAAGATCAAACTCCAAACCATATGCTATAATATAATGGTATCAACACAAGAAAAATTGAAAAGTCTAAGACTAAAATGGTAATCAAGAATAAAAGCAACCAAAATGAAAAGAAAAGAAAGTAAACTCCTATCTATGGTGAGAACATAAATCACTATACAAGAAACTGTCATTTGAAAACTACGCTGCTAGTATAATATTGTGTAACTAATGATAAATATCGGTTATGTGATAGTGACTAACCAACTTACCTGCCTTGGCCTTTCTTCCTGGATTTGAAAGGAAACCGAGAAGGAGTCGAAGGTGAGTACTCAACAGGTAATTGGGGTGGTTCTAGCTCGCCACTAAGCATCCCGACAACCTCCTTCATTGAAGGACGTCGAACAGGTGACTTAAGCAAACAAAGTAAAGCCACTTTAATGCAGATCAGAGCTTGGTCCTTATTCAATGACTGAATAGACTCGTCAACCAGCTCAATGAGCTTCCCGTTTCTTGCACAGTGGCGTGCCCATGACAAAAGATTAGCTCTTTGAAACTCTGACATCGGTGAACCGGTCACTTGAAGTGGGCGCCTCCCAGAAATGATAACAAGCAATAAGATCCCAAAGCTATAAACGTCACACTTTTCGGAGACATCATCGCCATAGCCATACTCAGGAGCAACATAACAAATGGTTCCTCTCATACTTGGAGTACTACTCACACCACCACTTTTTGGAATGTCTCCACTAGCTGAATCGAAGCTATTCCTACGTGCTCGCCATAGCTCACCACTGAATCCGTCTAACCACCAATCGACATTACCACGATTATTCCTGCTTCTTCTCTTTTCCTTCTTTTTATCCCCATATAATGCATCATCACTCATCCACCAAGTATCGTCATTGCTAATGTCATCATCATTTTCTACACCCTTTTTCATCTTCTTATTCTTCCTCTTCTTCTTCTCCTTTGCAACCTCTTCACAATATTCCTCCTTCCACCATTCCCTCACCGACTTTCTATTCTCCTTCTTCACGACTCCGCCAACGTTTTCCTCGTCCATCGATTCCCACCATTCCAATTTCTGCTTCCTGTTCTTCTCCTTCTTCATCTCCCGCTTCCCCATCTTCACACCCACCAATTCATTCTTCTCACTTTTCACTTCCCTACCAATCCAATCCATAACATAATCCTTCACCTTCTTACCTTCACCAACTGGTGTCAAACCCGCGACCTCATTGTCTTGTTTCCACCACCAATCCCTAACCGAATTACTCGTCAACCCTTTCCCATTTCTCTTACCATCCTCAACACCAACAACATCCTTCTCACTCTTCACACTCCCCTTTTCAAAACCCGGCGACGCCGCCAATGCCATTGTCATAGTCATTCTCATCTCAACAGTTTCCGGCGAAGCCACCGAAGATTGCTCCATACCCAAATTACCACCCTCTTCAAAAAAACCAGTATGCACACTCTCCATTGATCCACAATCATCAATCACAACTCGAACACCACCACACTCCAAATCATCATTTTCATTCCTTTTCTTCATTTCATCATCACTTTCAATACCTAAAAGCTCAACATCAACCCTAACCGGCTCCGATTTCAACCGAGCAAGTCCGAAATCGCCGATTTTAGCATTAAAATCACAATCTAAAAGAATATTACTAGGTTTTATATCACCATGTATAACAGGAGGATCAAAAGAGTGAAGATAACAAAGTCCCTTAGCAATATCCAAAACAATTTCAAATCTTTTTTCCCAATTAAAAAGTTCAGAACACTTACGCTTCAAAAGTGCATCTTGAAGATTACCGTTTTGCATTAAAGGATAAACAAGTAGAAAACGACGTCGTTTTGGATCAGACGAAAACCCTAACGGAGGAATTATATAAAGAGAACGAAGCTTCGAAGCGAAAAAGAGTTCGTTGTGAAATTCGCGTTCACCTTGGTGAGAAGAAGTATCCATGAGCTTAACAGCGATTGGTTTTGAAGAAAGTGTACCGGAGAAGACGGTGCCGAAACCACCGTGACCGAGTGGGTTTGAGAAAGAGTTTGTGGCGCGGCGGAGGAGAGAGTAGGAGTAACGGTGAGGTGGATTGTCGTCAGTGATGGAGAATGGGGATGTGCGTTTTTTTCGGGTGCGGCGGCAGAGGAAAGTGAAGAAGAGGAGAAAAGTTAGTACGACGGCGGTTCCGGCGAGGAGAGGAATTAAGATGTGGTGGTGGTGAGGTGGTTGTGGTGAGGATGATGAAGTGGACGGCTGAGATTGAAAGAGTTTACGGGGAAGCATGGTGGAGATTAGAGAATATATAGTAAGGCTCTGTTTGGTTGAGTTTTAAAGAAATGGGTTTTGTGTTTGAGATTATGATTATGATTTTGGGAGAAGGTTGTTTTTGTTTGGGTTGATGAAGAATGAGGTGATGATTTGATGAGTTAGTTAGTTGTTTGTACTAAGTAATTGTGTTGTGATGTTTTATGAGAGTTTTGGGAATTGGAAGAACTAGGTGAAAAGAGGAAGAAGAAGAAGAAGTAGCAGTTGGGAGTTGAGGTCATTTTAAAATAATATTTATTTATTACTCCAATTTGTCCTATTTATAAAAATTATTAATTCAAAAAAAATTGTTATTTTTTTATAAAAAGATTGTCACTTTTAATTTTAACATTAATTATTCTTTTTTTTATTAATTATTTTTTAATTGTATCATTTAATTACTGTTATGAATTTATGAGTGTCACTTTTAATTTATTAATATTGATTACTAATTTTATGGTTATGACTTTATGTTTATGATAATAGGTGCGAAATATTAGGGAAATGCTTGATTCAGCGAAAATATCATCACGAAAACATAGCGAATGACCTGGCAGTGGAAGTCACGTGCATTATTTACTTTACTTGATAAAAACTTAATTTCTCTTAAGTAAAAAAAAATAAACACCAGCTTCTCTCTTCTCTCTTCTCTCTCGTACGTCCATCCTCTTTCTACTTCAATCTCAACCACCCAAACAACAACAACACACCCTCTCTATGCAATTCCCATGTTCTTCTCCTAAGCTTCTTGGTTAGTTATGTCCCTCTCTCTTCCATTTATTTTTCTCTCAAACTCATGTACCCAATTGCAGTCTCTTTCTATTACCCTCTGGGTCTAGTTTTCTCAATTGGATTTTCTTTTTTGCTTATTTAAAAGAACCGAAAATTGTAGTCTAAAGATGATTGTTGGGACATGAAATTCCAAAATGAGATTTTTGAAAGTGAAGATTTTAAGAAGGATCTGGATTTCTCTGTATTTTAGGGTATTGAATATTGATGGAGATTGCTTAAAAACAAAAGGGTATTGATGGATATTATTGGGGGATTGAAATTGGTTGCTAAGAAAGAGATTTGTTGAAACTTTCAATTCTCTGTGGAATTAATGGGGCAGCTTGGTTTTGATTTTCAACAGCCTATTTTTCTATTCACGAAATTCGCGAGAAAAGTCTTCGCAGGATATAGCACCGCTCGAAATATTAATATTGAATATGACAATACATTATTAAAAAATGATAAGGAATAAATTTTTAAATATCAAATAATTTTTTACAGTATATATGATGTTTGATCGATTAAAAGTTATTTTAATATTTTAGAAAAATTCTATTTAGGATAAAAAATTCAATAAGGATGAAATTTTGACTTTTTGTATCGTGTTTTACGCCCTCCTCTGTCTTATTCTATAAACAGTTTTAAAATTAAACACAGTACAACTGAACTAATTATACTTTGTGCTTTAATTTTTTAACAACTCAAATACACCGGATAAAATTTTACCGATAATTAAGATAAACAATACTTTATTTATTGATTTTAAAAGTGGAATTATATTCATTAGATTATTTGACCTAAATAATGACAATTTGGAAAAATTACAATTTTTTATGTTATTTTTTATTGATATGTTTAGGATAATCAATGTATATATATATATATATATATATCTTCCTCAAAGCTTGTTTTATCTCTTTATTAAAGTCAACACTGTGTTGTGTGTTTGAGAATTTTGGGTATACTATTTCTTGATGGACTTTTGGTGAGGTAGTTGCCGGATTGGTATGCCTGCCAGTGGCAAGAAAGGTGCTTTTGTTTAATTTATTGATTGATAAATTGACATAATTTTTTCTTTTTGAGGGCAAGTTAATCAAAAGTGATTGACAGAGTTACTTTTTTGATTAATCTAAAACAATTGAATATAATTTTGAAAATACAAATATGAAAAATTTGCGACTAGCTTAGGATGTACACATTTTTGTCAAGACATGTGTGGCTCTATTTGCTTGGCACCTAGTAACTTATAGTTGTCATAATGTCGTTATATTTATATATATATTTATATAGTATGTTGTTTATTTTATTATTTTATTAATTTTTAAATTTTTAGGAGAAGAGAATTTATGTCAAAAAAAAAGGAAAGAAATCCAATAATCTGACGTTCGACTGCAAAGTAAATAAAATTTAATCAAAAGATTATATTATTCAAATTTTAAAATTGAGTTCTCTCAAAAGATCTGTCATTTAATGAAGCTCGTTAATCTTTCGAGTCAAATGATGTCATTATACAATATGTTGTTTACCATGGTTAGGTTTGATATCAATATTTATGTAAAAAATAAATAGTTTCAGAAGAATGTTACTTCTGATGCTTATTTATCTACAATATTGTTACATGGTACAACTAATTTATTTGTACATCAAACACTTTACCTTCAACCTATGTACTCACAAGTCCAACATTTAATATCCCATGTCTTTCTTTACAACTGTATCTTTCTTTAATATCCCATGTCCTCCTCTTTTATTTGCAACTCTTTCCTTAATTTGTTGCTAATTTGCTTGTGTTAATTATGACAACGTTTTTCTTCTATTGCAAGGCAAAGTAAAGAGCAATAAGATCATGAGTAAAGAGAACTTAGGGCTTGAAGAAAAATATTCATATGATCAAGAAATGTACATTTTTTATTTTATAATTAAAAATATCAAACATTAATTTTAACCATCTGAATTTGATCAAATTGTTTATTTTAGATTTTTATAAAAATGATTTTTATAGTGCATTGTTTTTGCATTAATTAAAAAAAATTAACAAAGAATTTTTTTATAAAAGCTTTAAATAAAAATTAGTATAAATAGCTTCTCATAAATGTCATTTTAAATCATGACCCAAAAAAATGTCGTTTTAAATATTTTATGGTTTTGTTATAAAATTTTCTAGATCATAAAATTTTTAAAAAAGAAGCTACTTTATAGCTTTACATAAAAATTATTTTTTAGAGATAGCTTTTTATAAAAAAAAATGTTATTTATATTAAGTTAAAATCTCTAACATAAATATTTAAATTATTGAATTTTAAATCACAGTTTTAATTTATAAAACATAAGTTAAAATAATTTTACTATTTTTAATTAAGTTATCATGAAGATTATTTTTTAAAATATAATTTTTTTTTTTTTTCAAAATTTACAACAAAGAACATATGTGGTGACTGCAGTGTAGTTAATACCAAAAGATTCGTGGTATAGTAAGTGGGTTAGGTAATTTTTCTTTGAATCCTTCTTCGCACTTTAAACAAAAATCATGGTGCCTTAATTTGTTTTATACTTATGAGACCAGAATTTTGATTGTTTTCTTTCTTTAGGTAGATAGTGTTTGACTTTGTAATATTGCCAATTTGCTGTCTGATATTGACTTCTGCGCGTAATTGCCATTTGTTGTCAATTTAGATATTAAATAGTATTTAAAAATACATTTTATAAAGTTTTTAGTTACTGAAATTCATTTGTGATGACATTCAAATTAAATATTCAATAAATACTGAGTGCTCCTATAATTTGGAGGGACGACCTAACAAAAAGAGTTTTGCCTCTGCTAAAAAACAAGAGTTGTTTTACCTATTTTTAAGAGAATTTTTTTTTCCTAGGGATATTTTTAAGAGCAAAAGTGTTTTGTGTTTTTTTCTTTAAGTGCAAATCAGGTATCCTTCGTATATAATTGTAGAGATTAATCTATCTAGTTTTATGAGACTCAAATAAGTTATAAATTCTCTCTAAAAATTTGTCTAAGTTAGAGATAAAATTCAAGATGTTAATTAAACTAGACTAGATGAACTTGAGTTGTTTTGATTATATAGAAACTAAGACTCTGTTTGGATTGATGGAATATAACGGAATGGAGAGGATCAGAATGGAATAAAATAATGTTCCATTGTTTGGATTTGAAAAACAATAATGAAATGTGTTGTTTTGTAATTTCAAATTCTTATCCATTTAGTTAGTTGTCTTTGGTTAGTTAGTTAGTTACTCAGCTGTTGTGACAGCTAAGAGTTAGTTAGGATGGTTACTTGTAACTATCACTAGTTAGGAGAATCTATATAATAGTGTACATAGTCTTGTAGTTTGTATTCATTCATTCCAATTTTCATTCTATTCAATAAACACTATTTCTCCTATTCTCTCTCTCGTTCTCTGATTTTATCTTCTTCTTCGTGTGTGTGAGTAACACTTTGCTCCAACAAATTGGCATCGTGAGCTCTGGTTCTTGGTGTAAGATACACAAAGATCCAAGATTCTTGGGTGAATTCCTTCAAACATTCAGCAGCTATGTCAGGGAATGGATTACCCAACAATCTTCCCACTCTTGAGGGCAAGAATTGGGAAAGATGGAGCAAACAGATGAAGTCTTTGTTCGGATTTCAGGACACACTTGAAGTTGTGACTAATGGGGTTCAAAACTTGGCAGCCAACGCAACAGAAGCGCAAAGAACCACTCACAGAGATCTGAAAAAGAAAGATTGTAAGGCAATGTATGCAATACAAGCAGCTGTAGATGCAACAAATTTTGATAAAATATCACATGCTGAATCCTCTAAAGAAGCGTGGGATATTTTGGTGAAATACTATGAAGGTGGAGAAAAGGTTAAAGGTGTGAAGTTACAGTCACTGAGAAGACAATATGAGTTGCTACAAATGGAGAAAGATGAATCAATTGGAACTTATGTCTCTAAGGTTCAAGGTTTGGTTCATACAATGAAGGCTTGTGGCGAAGTGATGACTGAAAGAATGATTGTTGAGAAGGTAATGAGGACTTTAACTCCAGATTTTGATCATGTGATAGTTGCAATCCAAGAAGCTGGGAATGTAGCTACAATGCAGATGGAGGATTTTGTTGGATCCTTAGAGGCACATGAATTAATGATCAATGAAAGAAAGGGTGTACAAGAATCAGTTCAAGCCTTGCAAGCTCAAACAGTCAAGAAGAATGGTGGTTACA
This sequence comes from Trifolium repens, assembly GCA_030408175.1. Classification (NCBI taxonomy): domain Eukaryota; kingdom Viridiplantae; phylum Streptophyta; class Magnoliopsida; order Fabales; family Fabaceae; genus Trifolium; species Trifolium repens. Next base: position 14,103,248 of record CP125846.1, read on the forward strand.
AAGGAAAGAATCAAAGTAAGTCAAAAAATTTCTCACAAAAACAGCAAAACTTTGATGAAAAATCTGAATCCTTCAAGATAGGAGGAGGAACATCAAAGAAGAAAGATAAGAGTCATATTCAGTGCTATAATTGTGAGAAATGGGGTCACTATGCTTCTGACTGTAGATCCAAGAAAGCCAAAGACAGCAAAGATGAAGCAAAACTGGTGCAAGAAGAACCAATTGAAGGAGCTGTAACCTTCATGGCTGCAATATCAGAAGATAAGATTGCAAATGGAGAATGGTTCTTGGATACTGGTTGTTCTAACCACATGACAGGTCACAAGAATTGGTTGACAAAGTTTGATAGCTCAAAGAAAAGCAAAGTGAAGCTTGCCAATAGTAGTTCATTGCAGGCAGAAGGTACTGGTGACATGGTAATCAAAAGAAGCAATGGAAGCTCTGCAGTGATTGAAGATGTGTTGTATGTACCAGGTATGGACTGTAATCTACTTAGTATTGGTCAGCTTATTGAGAAGAGGTTCTCAGTAGTTATTAAAAATGAGAAATTTGAGCTATATGATCCTGCTGGCACTTTGGTCCTGAGAACACCATTGGCTAAGAACAGAACCTTCAAGACTCTGATCAACACTACAGAAGTTGAATGTATGAAAGCAGTGACTGAAGACAAAGAGAATTGGTTGTGGCACTTGAGATTTGGGCATTTGAATTTTAAATACTTGAATCAGTTGGTAAGTAAAGGAATGGTGTCAGGTTTGCCTAAAATTCAAATACCAAATGAGATTTGTGATGGTTGCTTGGTGGGTAAGCAATCCAGGAATATCTTCAATAAGGCATTGCCTATGAGATCATCAAATGTTCTAGATGTTGTACACTCTGATGTGTGTGGACCATTTGATGAGAAATCTCTTGGTGGAAACAGATACTTCATTACGTTTGTAGATGAGTATAGCAGAAAGATGTGGATATACTTGATACAGACAAAGGATGAAGTTTTTGATGTGTTCCAGAGATTTAAAGTCCTGGTAGAGAATCAAAGTAGCAAGAAGCTTAAGATTCTGAGGAGTGATGGAGGAGGTGAATACACTTCCAAGAAATTTGAATCATTTTGTGTTGAGAATGGTGTGGAACATGAAGTTACAGCTCCCTATACACCGCAACACAATGGTTTGGCTGAAAGAAGGAATAGAACTATCCTTGACATGGCAAGATGCATGGTGAAGCATAGGAACTTGCCTAAGTCATTTTGGGGTGAGGCAGTCAACACTGCAGTTTATGTGTTGAACAGATGTCCAACTAAGAAGCTCAAAGATAAAGTTCCAGAAGAGGTTTGGAGTGGTAAGAAGCCTAGTGTGAGTCATTTCAAGGTCTTTGGTGCATTATGTCACAAGCATGTGCCTGATGCAAGGAGAAAGAAGTTGGATGACAAAAGTGAGGCTATGATTTTGGTTGGATATCATGCAACTGGTGCATACAAGTTGTATAATCCAAAGACGAAGAAAATGACATTCAGCAGAGATGTTATAGTAGATGAAGCAAAGTCCTGGGATTGGATAGCTAGTAGCAGTACAGACAAGTCACAAGCAAGCCACATCTCAGATGATGAAGCTGGTACAGTGGAGTCAGATGATGAGATTGAAGTACCTAATGTTGAAGTCAGAACAAGATCAACAAGGGTAAGGAGCATTCCTGCCAGGTTACAAGATTGTGAACTGGTTAATGATAATGAGGTAACTGCTGAAGGGGACTTAGTACATTTTGCACTACTAGCTGGGTCAGAACCTCTCAACTACATTGAAGCTCTGAGCAACTTGAAGTGGAAGCAAGCTATGATAGAAGAATTAGCTTCCATTGAGAAGAATCAGACATGGGAGTTAGTTGAACTACCACCAAATAAGAAGGCAATACAAGTAAAGTGGGTGTTCAAATTGAAGCTCAATCCTAATGGTACAATAGCAAAATACAAAGCAAGGCTGGTGGCAAGAGGATTCTTACAGAAAGAAGGGATAGATTACTCAGAAGTCTATTTACCTGTAGCAAGAATTGAAACTGTGAGACTTGTAGTAGCAGTAGCAAATGCAAGAGAATGACCTATGTATCACCTTGATGTTAAATCTGCTTTCCTAAATGGGCCATTAGAAGAGCTAGTTTTTGTAACTCAACCACCTGGCTTCATCTTAAAAGACAAAGAAAATATGGTATATAGGTTGAAGAAAGCTCTATATGGGTTGAAACAAGCTCCAAGAGCTTGGAATAAAAGAATAGATGGGTTTCTTCAGAAGCAAGGTTTCAGCAAGTGCAAGTCAGAGTATGGTGTGTATGTGCAGGATTCAGCATCAAGTACTATTTTGATTTGTTTATATGTTGATGATCTTCTAGTAACTGGGAGTAATTTGGCCAAGATTAGAGATTTCAAGAATGTCATGATGACTGAATTTGAAATGACAGACTTGGGGGAAATTTCTTACTTCTTAGGAATTGAATTCCTGAGAACTTCAAAAGGGTTAGTGCTACATCAGAGGAAGTATGCTGGAGAGATTCTGAAGAGGTTTAACATGACTGATTGCACATATGCTGTGACTTCTATGGAGGTGAATCTCAAGTTAGAGAAGAACCAGACTGAAGAAGCAGTAGATTCTACAATCTTCAAGCAAATTGTAGGATCATTGAGATATCTTTGCAATAGCAGGCCTGACATATGCTTTGCAGTGGGACTAGTGAGTAGATTCATGGAGAGTCCTAGAAGGTCTCATATGAATGCAGCAAGAAGAATACTGAGGTACATAGCAGGCACACTTGATTTTGGAATTCTCTTTCCAAAGTCAGCAATGAAAGCAAAATCAGAGATAGTTTGCTATTCAGATGCTGATTGGTGTGGTGACAAGGTAGATCGAAGAAGCACTACAGGGTATTACTACAGATTCATGGAAGCTCCAGTTGCTTGGTGTTCAAGAAAGCAACCAGTTGTTGCACTGTCATCATGTGAAGCAGAGTACATAGCTGGCTCTTATGCAGCTTGTCAAGCACTATGGATTGATTCAGTTCTGAAGGAGTTGAAAATTGATGCTGAGAAGCCAATTGTGTTGCAGATTGATAATCAGTCAGCCATCAATCTTGCAAAGAATCCAGTTCTACACGGTAGAAGCAAGCACATAGAGGCTAGATTTCATTTTCTAAGGGAGCAAGTCAATCAAGGCAGCCTAGAAGTGAAACATTGTGCCACAGGTTCACAAATAGCAGATGTTCTGACAAAGAGTTTGAAAACAGATAGGTTTTTGGCTCTGAGAAGTGCACTAGGAGTGTTTCAGAAGGGCTCAACAAGTTCTGAAACATCTCAGAAGCTCGAAAGGTTCAGAGGTTCTGAAGACTCTGAAACTCAAGCTCTGAAGAGGCAGACTCTGAAACTCAAGTTCTGAAGTGTTCAGATTCTGAAACTCCAAATTCTGAAGACAACAGATTTGAAATTAAGGGAGCATGTTGTTTTGTAATTTCAAATTCTTATCCATTTAGTTAGTTGTCTTTGGTTAGTTAGTTAGTTACTCAGCTGTTGTGACAGCTAAGAGTTAGTTAGGATGGTTACTTGTAACTATCACTAGTTAGGAGAATCTATATAATAGTGTACATAGTCTTGTAGTTTGTATTCATTCATTCCAATTTTCATTCTATTCAATAAACACTATTTCTCATATTCTCTCTCTCTTTCTCTGATTTTATCTTCTTCTTCGTGTGTGTGAGTAACACTTTGCTCCAACAAAATGGAGCAGAGAGCGATATGAAATAAAATGGAATAAATTTCATCTTCTACCACCATATACCTTCAATTTTGTTCTTCTCTTTCTTAAAATAAATACTCAAACAATGGAATAAAATATTTATTACATTCCACTCCATCTCATTCCACTCCACTTTATTCCGCTCCGCTCCATTCCATTATATTTCATCAATTCAAACGGAGCCGAAGGGTGGCACCCCGACTTTGAGTTTGGAATATGTGGACGAATCGAATTTGTCTGAACTCGACTTGACTCAATAAGAATTGGTTCAATTTGAAAAACTTGATTCAAATTTTGATACAAATCTTTTTATCTCGAGTTCAACTCATCTAAAATTTAAGTATGAACAACTTGGTGAAATTTTAGCTAGCTTCTATTTTATATTCACTCTTGCTTTCAATTGTTCAAAAATCATCAATGTTGAACTAGTTGATCAGTAATGAATTTATCGGTGCATTCTTCATCTATTAATTCAGCAAGTAGCTCTAATGCAAAGACAGAGTGTTCTCCATGAGGGTGCTTCATAGCATCAAATAAGTTAAAGTGGATAACGCACTTCCCAAACTCCATGGAAAGTGTCCCTGCATAAACATCAATTTTAGCTCTAGTGGTTCTCATGAAAGGTCTGCCTAGAATGAGGGTTCCTTCACTGGACTTTGTTTCTCTTTGCATGTCGAGGGCATAAGGGTGGCTCCGCTCCATTCCATTATATTCTATCAATCCAAATGAAGCCTAAGGGTGGCACCCCGACTTTGAGTTTGGAATCTGTGGACGAATCGAATTTGTCTAAACTCGGCTCGACTCAATAAGAATTGGTTCAATTTGAGAAACTTGATTCAAATTTTGATACAAATCTTTTTTATCTCGAGTTCAACTCGTCTAAAGTTTACGTACGAACAATTTGGGTGAAATTTTAGCTAGCTTCTATTTTATATCCACTCTTGCTCTCAATTGTTCAAAAATCATCGATGTTGGACTATTCTATTAGTGATTTGAAAGTGTTTTGCTTATAACACTAAACGTCCATTGTTGACCTATATTTAGTTGACCCATGAATCAAACTAGTCGAGTTATATAGTGTTAAAGTTCAACTCATTTATCTCACGAATTTAATTTACAATTCAAATTTGATTCATTTGGTTCATGAATAGAACCAAATTTAACAAATTAATTATTAAATTGAGATCGACTTAAACTATTTTCGAGTTGGTTCAACTTAAGAAAAAGCGGCTTAATAAAATGCAAATTCACAAATATTAACTTTGCATTTATTTTATAATTTTTGTATATGTTATGCTTTTAAAATAATTTTTTCTTAACTGAATTATAATTTTAAGCTTGGTTTCCCCTAAAGCTCAATTCCTACCTCTTCTGTCCCTGGTCGACACCCCAAGTTTTTATAATCGAAGAATAGGATCACATCCTATATTAGATTTTTCTCAAAATAAAACTTCTATATTGGATTAAAACTAGGGTCATGTTAACTTATGTCATATGATAAGCTACCTAAAAATAGAAATGTAACATTTAATGATACAAAAAATTTAATGTTTAGATAATTGAATAGTATACATACTTTAATAAATATTTTCCACATTTATCTTTTTAACATGTGTCTTAACTATAATGAGAAAAAGAGTCAGATATTAATGGCTTTGTGCGGCAACGCCAGAGGCATGCAGTAAGAAAATTAACTTAACAACAAAACTTTTAAGATAAAAGATGATATCTATCTCTATAAATAGGGGAGGGATCAAATTACACCGGTGTAACATTTGAGTAATGTTACACCGCTCAATAACGCTTTAACGAATTCAAATTTTACAAAATCCACCGTTGGATTGAAAGTTTATATCGTATAGATCATCGATGTTCAGTTTTACAAAAATCTAAAATCATTTGGCATATTTTTGAGACACATAAAGATTAACGGTTTATGCGTTTTTATTGAATACCGTTAATCTTGATTGGTCTTAAAAACATATCAAACGATTTTAGATTTTTATAAAAGTTAACATTAATGATCTACATGTTATAAACTTTCAATCCAACGGTGGATTTTGTAAAATTTGTATTCGTTAATACGTTATTAAGCGGTGTAACATTACTCAAATATTACACCGGTGTAATTTGATCCATCCCCTATATAAATATTGTATTTATAGACAATTAACAACAAATACTTGAGCCAATATTAATTCTACACTTAGTGTCTCGATAACAATAGACAATCGATCTTTTTTTTTCTTTCGAATGATGATAGCTAATTAATGTATTCTTGAAACAACATATAATGATGTATATAAAGGAAAACGAGTACATGGGAATTAAGTAAACTAGATGAAGCTAAAAGATCATTAAGAACACTCAAAATATTATGACCAATCACAATAAATTGTTTTGTTTTGTTCAATATGATTACATTTTTATTTTCTATTGTTTTAGTTAAATCGGTATCTATTTAGTTTAATATGATTCTATTGTGATATAAAACACTAATTTGAGCAATACAAGAGATACAATTGAAAATGGAAGACAAGCCAGTAGTAATGACAAGATTTTTATGGTGTACTTAAAACGGTACACAAAATTGAGTTGAAGGAAAGTGAGATATGTTTTAATATTGTAATATTATTCATTTTCTTTTCAAAATATGTTTGATTAATAATTAAATATTTTAGAGAACCTTTATAATAGGCGGGTTAATTGACAATTATACATTAATTTATTTTCATCTTGAGAGAATTTTTTCCACCCTTTTCTATGGGAACTTTTTTCTTTTCCCATAAATCTTTTATAATTAGAAAATAAAATTTAATAAACTTCTAGTACTTGCCAATGCTTCCAATTATAGGATTTGAAGTTTCAAGCTAAACACTTGACCAAATAGACACTTGTCTCACAAAAGGTTATAGTCTCTCGAAACCCTAATTCAACTTTTATAAACCCAAAATTCTAAGCCTATTCCTCTCACTTGCGACACTTGTTCGATCATCAGAGTGTTTATAAATACACCCTCATCTCTTGGGCCCGTTGATTAACAACCCGCTTACAATGTAATAATCAACATCAGAAAAATTTTCCCCATACCCCATCAATTAACCTTTTACCCCAACAAACAAATTTGAATTGACTAATATACCCTCTTATATAAAGTAAAACTGTCAAAAAAAAATTCATTTTTACCATTTCACAAAAAAGTGTTCCGGTGTGAGGAGAGGAGAGGAGAGGAGAAGAGAGTAAATTACGGAAACTGTACCGGAACACTTCTTAAAGTGTTCCGGTGTGTTTTTTTTACCGGAACAGATTCGCTAAGTTTTCCGGTTTGATACAATTCATACCGGAACACTTTCTTAAAACCGGAACACTTTTCTAAAGTGTTCCGGTATGCTTTTTTCAACGTTTTTTTTTTTAAAAGGTTTTTTTAATACAATTTTTTTTTAAATTTTATTTTCAGTGCCGCGTACCAGAGGTCGAGGTGGTAGACATACCGGACGTGCAGAGGAGGAGCAACAGGTTGTGGAGCCTATGGGCTGGCCTGGAGGACCGACTGATACGAGTCTTCTCACACGATACGGTGATCATGTTGCTCGACATATATGGTTTGGTGAGGTAATCAAATATTTTGAAAGCATTTCCATTATTGAGGAAATATTTCCATTTGACAATTGTTATTTGTATATGGATGTTTGCTTATGTATACTGATGATGAGGCTATAGGGAGGTTTCTTTATATGTTGGTCTGATGATGAAGCTATAGGGAGGTTTGATCATAAATATAGTTGACATTATTGATTCTTTTTACCATCTTGATCAATGATGTAAATTAGAAAAATGTTTTTTTAGGATCTTTTAGGCTAAGTCTTGGTGTTATGCTATTGCTAATATAATAGGCACCCAAGGAAATTGAACCGTGAGACCGTATTTTCAAATCATTTTAACCGATACATAACTATATTTTGGTTTGAATTTTTACTAGATTTATTACATGCACATTGTTAAAGTTTTTATTGTGTAACAAACATACTTTTAGTAGATTATCACATATTCCTATTTATTGTAGTAATCTTTAAATATATGCAGGAACGTCATGGAGAGAAAATTGAATTGAAGTTAGCATCTCTTGGAAAGAAGTTACTTGGGTGGGTTGGTGAGATTCAACTTCCACAAAATGTTCAACGTTGGTTGGACATTTCAGGGTTGACTCCACTTCAGCGGACAAGTTTGAAAATGACCGATCCGAATCTTATATCGGCATTTGTAGAGCGGTGGCACCCAGAGACATCGTCATTTCATATGCCATTCGGTGAAATGACGATTACACTTGACGATGTGGCATGTTTGCTGCATATACCTATTAGGGGTGAGTTCTACACTCCGCGATCATTGACCGAGGAAGAAGCAGCGGCACTTGGAGCTGAGTTGTTTGGGGTTAATCTTCAGTATGTAGCTAGTGATACAAGAAAGCAGAGGGGTGGATATTTCTCTCAGCAATATTTGATCTCTTTAAGATGCAGTGCATGGTTAGGAATTATGATTGTGCGGCTAGGGCATATATGATGTTGTTGGTAGGATGTACCATATTGACCGACAAGAGTTGGACGCGCGTGGATGCTAAGTATCTACCTATGTTTGCACATTGTCTACGTGCGGTAGATTTTCTTGGGCCGCTGCTGCTTTAGTTTGTTTGTATGATAACTTAAATGATGCCTCTATGTTTACCACAAAGGGACTCGCAGGGTATCCGTCACTTCTACAGGTATTTAATGACTGACTATTCTTTAATTAGTTTTTGTTGTTGACAATTATTATTTACATGTTTTTTAATTGAATTATTACTTTTAGGTTTATATAATTTACATTTATGTTTTTTTTTTGTTGTAACAGTGTTGGATTCATGAGTATTTTCCTGGCCTTGGTATGCGGGCCGAGTCGGGATATAACTGTGATGATCCTCAGGTGAGATTCCCTCGAGCTATGCGGTGGACGTATAAGCAAGGGAAGATGAAGCTTCCCGCGTATCGACCTATCATGGATTCGCTTACCCCTGACGACGTGATTTGGCGTCCTTTTGAAAATCATAGAGGTATCATTCCTTTTGATCTTATCAGCATGTATAGTGGTTATTTGCGCGGGTGCACTGTAGTTCCTCACTTGCCTGAGAGGTGTCTTAGGCAGTTTGGATATTTACAGTATATACCACCACCCCCACCTTCAGCTCCTGCCACTGCTGAGATTGACATTGGCTGGATTGGTTATGAGTCTGCGGTGGACCGGATTCTTCAGCCGACACGTTTCGTGAGATATGCTGCTGAGACTACTGATGATTACTTGTCTTGGTACTATCGTGTATCACATCCTAGGGTGTGTCGCCCGATTGACAGACCACATGGAGCACCGGTTGTTCCACAGTATGCACCAGCACAGCCCTATCATCATGTTCCGATGGCACAAGACGCGCCAGCACAAGACGCGCCACCTATTCATCATGATCCGATAGCATGCGACCGCAGAAACCTTGAGATAGCAGGAGCGCTTGAAAGATATGTTGAGACGATTGATGCTGGGAGAGACGAGGTGGAGTTTGTAGATCTTTTTTGGGCATTGGATTTGGCCCGTGGTGCACCATTGGAGTAGTTTTTATGTTGTGTATTTTTATGTTCGGCATTGCACTTGCTTATATTGTATGTTGTGGTTTATTTTGTGTTATGTACGATTGACGGAGCATTATTTGAACTTGCTTTAGATGTATGAATTTGAACTTGCTTTATATGTGTGAATGTGCACTTTGTTATGTACAATTTGCACTTGCTTATAACATATTTTAATTTGATGTATGAACTTAGATGTATAGACTTGCTTTAGATGTACTGACGCAAAATTAATTTTGAACTATCGTGAAAGTAAGTAATTTAAATTGTGAAAGTAAGTTATTTTTACATAAAATAAAAAATAACATCGTGAAAGTAAAATTAAAAATAACATCGTGAAAGTAAGTAATTTAGATGTTTTACATAAAATAAAAAATAACATCGTGAAAGTAAGTAATTTAGATGTTTGGCATAAAATTAAAAATAACATCCTGAAAGTAAGTAATTTAGATGTTTGGCATAAAATTAAAAATTAATCAACATTAAGAACACCAACAGGAGGTTTCACAGGAGGATCTAGAAGTTGCCAATATTGTAGACGTCCAGTTAAGTTTGAAATCCAAGATGTTGCTTCAGGTGAACGAAGTTTCTTCCAATCGAGTGTGACATCGGGCAACGGAAATCCAGATTTCATATTTACCTGGAGGAAAAAAAAAATAGGTTCATGTTTGTTATTTTTAAAAATATAAATTGTTTGAAAATAAAATTGGTTTAAGTTTAGATTCATATTTACCTGAACCCAATGATTTCCACCGACATAACCGATGCAAAAAAACCTTGCTAAAGAGGAATATGAAGTCATCATAGGAAAGAAAGTGGTGCTAGGTTTACCCAACGTGACCAAAATGACATTATACCTATTTGCTACCAGGTAACCCATGGCAGTGAATCTCTCACACCATGTATACATTCTCCGAATAACTTTTTGTACAAAATGTTATTATTTCTTAGCTCATTATCTAACTCTCGGCGGACCATGGGCCAACCATCTTCTGTGTAACCAAGTAATGATGCAATCGCTCTAAAACCACAATTTCCATCTGGGACAGTTTCAATAATGTCAAAAATATGTGGATGTATATGCTTAGGAAATTGTACCAAATACTCCTGAGATGGTTTCTTTTGAGATGGTTGAGACGGTTTCTTCTGAGATGGTGTTCTCTGAGATGTCTGAGATAGTCGATTTTGAGATACTTGCTTTTGAGATGATTGAGAGAGTTGTGTACATATCCTCTTCGATGTTCCTTCAGACTCAGCATTTTCTCTTTCAAGATGCTCAAAATATGACGGCTCACGATACACATCATAATCCTTTGGTGCTTTGCCTTTAACTTTCTTCACGCCTCCTTTAGTGACAATTTTTTGAGGTGGTGGACGCAATGAACTTGTAGCCGGATAAGCAAGTTCAAATACTTTACTCTTCAACGCCCTTTTACCAATAATATCAAGTGATCGAAAGTGATTCCATAATATATCGATTGCGCGAGTCATGTCCAACTCATATCCATCTTCGGTGTCATCCTCCAGTGGACCTTCCATAGTTAATTTCTTCCAGTTGCCATGAACAGAATTTAATGGTATTGGTTCACCGCGCAATGAATACCCACCCAATTCACACGCACAAGGCAACCCACATGTTGACCTAAGTGTGCACCCACATTTGTTCTTGTCAGTTCCAACAATACCAACTCTCCCAAACTCAGCAGAAATCATTGTCATAGCGGCCCTGGACACAAAACTTCTCAAATTTTGAAAAAATGAACTGTTGTGTAGACGCTCCTTGTAGTAAAAACTTTTTTGAAATGAAGCTTTAATGTTGTCTACTTGTATGGACATATTGTCATTCATGGCTTCAAAGCACTTGCATAAATCACCTTTGCTGTTTTCCAACATCTGCTTCAGTTTCCAATGTTGAGACTCCACTCTAAATATAAAAATGCACATAATAGTCAATTAGATTAATTTTTTTAAACAAAATACATTTTTGTAAAATACGCATAATCATACCTATTAGTCGTCGTGTTTCCTAGATGCATCACTCGATTGGTCCAAGCTTCAACAAATCTTTGTCTGTGAGGGTTCAACCAGGTGTCGTTGACATAGTCAAGGAACTTGCTGCTACCGGCACATGCTTGCTCAAACTCATTCAACCGCTGCTGATACTCCGCCTCATCTTGACTAAATACAATATTTTGCCACAATTGTTTGACCAACTTTCGCATATCCTTAACTACATGCGCCCCACATCTCGCATTCACATTTTTGTTAATGTGCCACGTACAAAGCAAATTAATAACATGCAGAAATACAACTTCAATTGCGTTCATCAAAGCAAGCTCCCTGTCGGTCAAAATTACATGTGGAAATAAATCTTGCTTAATAAACAATGCCTTGAGTTTCTCTAATACCCAACAATAATTTTCCATCTTCTCACATTCCATGTAACCAAATCCAACAACAAATGTTTTGTCAGTTGACGTGATACCAACAATTTCAAGCAATGGTTGTCTGTATTTGTTGGTTTTGTATGTGCTGTCCATAATCAAAACAATGGGAAACATATTCAACAACTTAATTGAATCTGGATGTGCCCAAAATATATCACGCAAAACATCGGAGCCATCATCTCTTCGTCTATTCGAACTGACATATTTTGCATCATCCAACATCTGCAACAATTGTTGCATCTCTGTTCTGGGACCTCTTTTCTCTTTTTGCTGAATGCTTCTGTATTTATATATTTGGTTGATATGAGTAAGAGAATCTGGATTTTGTTCTTTTAACGATAAAAGAATATTTCTTGGTGCTACACGACGCTTTGTTAGATCTGCCACATGTTTCTTCTCGTCCGTGGTTAAACGCCCCCTATGAGGATGACCATGAAATTGGTCAGGTAGTCCGTGGTTATGAATACCGCATTTAACCTGAACTTTCCATCCTGAACCATCTGTTGCAGGTGTTGCTCTAATTTTGAATGGACAACTACATTTTTTTGTTGTTGTTGTTGTCGAACTTTCAACCTCATATTTTCCTCCTCTGTCACAACCCAAAATCACCTTTTCGTTTCTTCCTCTTTTTCCAGTTCTTATATCTGACCTAGTAATAATAACACTGACTCTGTTTGCAATTCCAAGCTCCTTAGCCCATTGGACAACAGCTTCTCGTGTAGCAAATTTTTCATCAGTTGTAAAAACATCAGTAGTATCTACTGACGTTTGATTGTTATCGTTTGTTTGAGCCATATCTGTTCAGGAAAAAATAAGAAAATAAAAAAATAAACAAAACTATAATAAAACCGGAACACTTTTTATAAAGTGTTCCGGTAAATAAAAAAAATTCAAGTCTCTTAGGCAAACCGGAACACTTTTTATAAAGTGTTCCGGTAAGTAAAAAAATCGCTGTCAACTACACACCGGAACACTTATAGAAAGTGTTCCGGTAAAATTAACAAACCGGAAAAAAAAAGTTACCGAAACACTTGTTGGCCAATTTTCTTCCCAAAAAAGTCACAAAAAACAAAATAAAAAATATAAAAAATATATTAATAGTAAAATAAAGGTATAATGGGGATATTTTAAAAAATGTTGGGGTAAAGGATTAAACGTTGGGGTATGAGGAAAATATTTCTCAACATCATATCTCTATGTCCAAGAGCATCGTATTTGCAAAAAGAACAAATACTAGTCATGAGATTGGGGACGGTGCTCAAATAAAAAAGCTCTAAAAAAATACTTACATTTATCTCTTTCCAAAAGTAATATTTCCTTCGTACCAAAATCTAAGTCACTTTGAGAAAAAAATTTATACCAATTATATGTCATTTTACATTACCAATGAAGCATTTAATGTTCTTTTTCCTATTATACCCTTAACTATTTATTACTTTTTCTTATTTTAATTCTTCAATTTATTTTTTTCATACCATTAATAAGGAAGAATTTTATAAACGAACTCATAATTTCTCTTTACCATACAACAATGATTATTTTTCTTAATTTTTATAAAATGAGCAAAATGACTAAATAAGACTCAAATCCTTGATCAATTTATCCGTCAAATAAACCCACCCTTAATATTGCAATAGAATTTAGGATTTATTTTTAATTTTTGCCACATTTCATGCATCTGCGTGTAGTAAACTGGTAAACTTGAAAACAACATTAGGAACAAAGAGTTGTGCTCAATATTTCCGTAATCCATTTCATTCATTCAACCTAAACCACAATGTCATTATCAACTTTGAAGCAATTTCCTTTCTATATTCTCATCCCCAATTTTCAACTTTCAAACCCTAAATTCATTGCTGGGTTCTACTCTTCAACTAAATCAACAAGACTATACTCTCAATTACACCACCAAGAAAATCAACAAGACATTCTTGTTTCCTCATTCAATCACTTGCTACATCAGAATCCAACTCCACCCATCATCCATTTTAATAAGATTTTAGGTTCTCTTGTTAAGTCCAATCATTATTACACTGTTGTTTCACTTCATCGTCAGATTGAATTTAACGGAATTGTTTCAGATTTAGTCAATTCCAACATCTTGATCAATTGCTTTTGTCAATTGGGTCTAATCTCTCTTTCTTTTTCTGTATTTGCCAACATTCTCAAAATGGGTTATGAGCCAAATGCCATAACTTTGACTACACTCATCAAGGGTCTCTGTCTCAAAGGTGAGATCCATAAAGCGTTGCAATTTCATGACAAGGTGTTAGCGCAGGGGTTTCTTTTGGATCAAGTCAGTTATGGGACCTTGATCAATGGGTTATGTAAAGTCGGAGAAACAAGTGCAGCCTTGCAGTTGCTGAGACGAGTTGATGGAAAGTTGGTTCGACCTATTGTGGTAATGTACAACACAATTATTGATAGTATGTGCAAAGATAAACTTGTTGATGATGCTTTTGATTTATATTCTGAAATGGTTGCTAAGAGAATTTCTCCTAATGTTATCACTTATACTGCTTTAATTAGTGGCTTTTGCATTGTCGGTAAATTGAAAGCAGCAATTGATTTGTTTAATAAAATGATATTGGAAAACATCAACCCAGATGTGTTTACCTTTACCATATTGGTTGATGCTTTTTGTAAGGAAGGAAAGGTAAAAGAAGCGAAAAATGTGTTAGTTTGGATGATTAAAGAAGGCATTAGACTTAATGTTGTTACTTATAATTCTTTAATGGATGTATATTGCTTAGTTAAAGAAGTGAACAAGGCCAAGAGTATATTCAACACCATGACCCAATGTGGAGTGACTCCAAATGTTTGGAGTTACACTATCATGATTAATGGGTTTTGTAAGAATAAAAGATTGGATGAAGCCATGAATCTCTTCGAAGAAATGCATTGCCGAAAAATTATTCCTAATGTGGTAACTTACAATTCCCTTATTGATGGTTTGTGCAAATCAAGGAGAATCTCACATGCTTTGAAACTTATCGATGAGATGCAGGTTAGAGGGCAACCACCTGATATAGATACTTACAATTCTATATTAGATGCTTTATGCAAAAACCATCATGTTGAAAAGGCAATTACATTATTAACAAAAGTTAGGGACGAGGGTATTCAACCAAATAAATACACGTATACTATTCTTATCGACGGATTGTGTAAAGTTGGAAGAGTAGAGGATGCAAGAAATGTTTTTGAAGATCTTTTGGTCAAAGGCTACAATCTAGATGTTTGTACCTATACTGTTATGATCCAAGGGTTTTGCGACAAGGGCTTGCTTGATGAAGCGTCGGCCTTGCTATCAAAAATGAAAGACAATAGTTCCATTCCAAACGCTGTAACTTATGAAATAATCATCCGTTCTCTGCTTAATAAAGGTGAAAATGATAAGGCAGAGAAACTTCTACATGAAATTGTCGCGAGAGGTCTACTGTAAGTTTGAAACTAGGTAAGATGGTTCTTTTGTTACACATTGTTATTTTGATTTTATATTTCAAGTTTATGCCTCATTTTGTTTTTGTAGTTGCCTCGCCTAATGAGATGAAAGAGTTAGTTAGAGCACAACAACGTTGTGAATATAAATTTCATTTAGGTTTTGGATACTCATTGCCTTTGGCCTTGGTGCTGTTGATCTTATCTTTTTAATGTCATTGCTATACTATAATTATGACACTTCGATCAATTCAATGGTAGTGGATGGTGGAGATGAATGATAACAATTCAAATATGAATTCTGTTTCTGCTGAATAATTGGTTTTCTGCATATTTTGAGTTGTAACAGAGCTGAAATTGATGTCTTTAAAGAACTTTACATTGTTAATACTTAATAGAGATTAGCATCTGAAAGCTAGATTTCTACCAAAAAAAAAAAGAAAGAAGAATGGATCTATAAGTTCGATTATAGTGTGGTAGAATACTACTAGTGACAGTCAGATGTGGCAACATTATTAGCCTCTCTGTGTAGCAGTTAGTTCAAAGAGAATTTTAAAGATCATGCTAGAAGGATTTTTTTCGGAGTATTTGATATTGAAATCTGTTGTTATTGGTGCACATAATCATCTTTTCATTTTAAGGCTGAAGTTAACTACTATGTTCGTGTTCTTGACTGTAGTGTTTAATTTCATAACCACTATTATAGAAATGTTTTTGTACAAAATGTCAAAAATTGTTATCCTCATATATAAACATGATATGCTGATTTGGTTCAGCAAAGGTAACCTATCCATACACTTGGTATTTAAATGTGATACTTTTTGAGTTTTATTACTTATATTGTTATTGAATATATCTATAGCGGGGAAATTACAGCTTTGTTGTTCTTAATGCTTATTTTTGAATCCCACAAGAGAATTGTGTACTATATTGTGCTGTCATTAGAAAGTAGGATTTAAGTTGGAACTAATGCTCTTTAAACTTAATTGGAATTTTTTTTAGTGCTGGCACTAGTTCTTCATTGTTATGGTTGGATTCTGCAGAGAATAGGTTTACATGCTCATTCAAATGGAGTGTATTGAGTTATGAAAGTCATGCGTGATTTTGATATTAGAAAGTTAGGCTAAAACTAGTAGTATATATATGATAAAAGTCAAACTAAAATTGTGATTAGGTGATAAAACATTGAATAGCAAGTGAAATCAATCAAAATTAAAAGTTTATTCACCTTAGTAAAGGATTTGTGGTTTGTGGTTGCGGCTAAGCTGCAAACTTGGATATTGAGCTAAAATATAGACAATTGTGGCCACAATTGTAGTTGTGATGCCTTTGCAGAGACCTATAGAACTTTTATATTACGGCTGCAAATGTTGTTGCAGACCTCAATTTATAACTATGGTTAAAATTAGAAGTGTAGTTTCAAGTTCATTTTAACATGATATTTTTTTAACATGATATATTGTATCTCCTTGCTTTCGAATGGAAATATATTTAACGCAGAGATATTTCGACCTCAATTTATAATACATGTGGTGTTAAATCACAGTTCCATAGGTGACCATGTGCAATGGCAGCTGACAAACCCCAGGGTCTATCTCGGCAAGCCATTATACTCTATGCAGAAGTGTCATGGCGCAATGACTTTTTATTTCGTGTGTTTGTATGCAAAACAATGAATTATTCATTCAACGAGATTGACAGGCTACATTTCTAGTGTATGCAGTATTTTGGGTTTTGTTCTTATTTTTCTTTTCCATGTTTTAGAGGAAGGTATTTGCTCTCTGAATCAGAAAATTTGCAATTAGAATATTAGTCAGTAGTGATTTTAGAAATTGTGATTACCAATTTTATTGAAGTCTTGATATGGTGTCCAGAAGATAGCTTCTCCTTGACTTAGACATCTTTTTCTTCTACTGTGTTTGTCCAGCGGATTATCCAAAATCCTACTGCATAGAGGATCATATATAAGAATCTACTTGATAGAACATTTGTTAAAGTTTCTTATACCTACACACTTGGACACACAATTACATAAATTGTTCCTTTTATTAAGTTAAGTGTTTGTTATCATAAAAAAACTAAATGAATAAGATATTGTCTAGAACACATTTTTCTCTAACAGGAAAGGAAACACTTCTCGATTTGGTACACACAAGTGTACACAATAGAGAATTGTGGCATTGGTGGTTTTCCAAAAATACAAACAATTACCTATTTATCACTTGAAGAAATAGACTCATTATCATAGCCATTGTGAGGCTAGCTCGTTTGCAGTACAATACACAACTTGGCTACTTAGTATTATCTTGACAATGTGTAGTAGTACTACATGAGTTGCCAATATTTGACAGTTACTTCGAGACAAACTTCGATTTGAATTATTCTAACGTTTATTGTGCTCCACGGAAGATTACTCTTGCCAGATGTAGAGAGGTTGGCCTGAGAATATGACAGAAATTTTCAACGTATATCCATATGATAGAGTGAGATGTTGGCTTGACTTTCTGATATAATTTGTGTTGTCTGATGGATGGTTAGTCATATGTTGAATATATGATTACTTGAGTATGTCCAGAAAAATACAATGTTCAATCTTCTACTAGTCTTCAATAGATGGTCTAGATAATGGACATGGAGCATTCTAAGACTGAATTTCTTGGGCACAAATAATGATGATCCATATTATCACTGTGACCTTCTTTTGTTGAACTCTTGGTTTGTAGTCTAGATGATGGACAAACAGTAGAGCTTGACTTCATTTTCTTCTAATATGTTGGTCTAGAGAATTAAAGCTTTCCATTGCTTAATCCTCTTAATCCTATTGTGTAGAGGATCATGAGAAATGTGAATGCATCTTTTATTATTATATCTCATACCTACGCACTTAACACACATTTAGATAAATTGTTGTTGTTCAAAAAAAAAAATTGTTCCTCTTTTTTAAGTTAAATGTTTGTTATCATCAAAATACTTAATGAACGAGATAATGCTTTAACATCTTTTGTTCCAACCAGGGTGTAAGCGGATCAGAAAAATCCAATTGAACCGATTATCCAAACCAATCCAAACCGGAAAAAAAACCGATTTTTATGGTTCGGATCAAAAACCAAACCGAAGTGGTTTGGTTCGGTCTTAGATCCATTTTTCAGATCCAATGGACAAACCGAACCAAACCAATATATATGTTAAATTATTTTTTTAGGCATGTCATATCTATCAAAAACTACAACTGACATAATTACTTCTAAAAATTAAAATAAAATTTGGCCTAATTTAAAAACCCAAGCTTAGATACACGTACAACTGCAAACGCAAACTCAGAAACGTTGCTATCATCTCACATCACCCTCATCCTCAAGATGCTCTCATCTAACATCACCCCATCCTCAAGCTGCTTTCAACACTACCCAAACTCTCACGTTATGTTGCTGCTCTCATCTCAAACCCTCATAATGGTAACTTCTCAAGCGTTGTTTTAATTTATTTATTTTTTCTGATTTAAGTGGGAATATACTGGAAGTTTTATTTTTATTGCACTTTATAATTTGAAGAACTTATGAACTTAATTTCAATATAGTTGTATTTTGTATTTGATGAACTTATGAACTTAATTTCAATATGGTTGTATTATGTATTTGATGAACTTATTTGATGAACTTAAGCGAAAAGAATTGTATTTTGTAGTTGATGAGCTTATGGGAAAAAAATATATCGAGAAAAAATAATAGCATGAAATACATCGGAAAAAATCGATTAAAGTATCCGAACCAAACCAATGAGTTTGGTTCGGATTCATTTTTGAAAAACACTAAAATCCAAACCAAACCGAACCAATCGAGGATTCATTGGTTCGGACATCGGATTCACTCAAAACCGATCCAAACCGGTCCAATTACACCCATAGTTCCAACAATGGAAACTGCTATCTTTCACTATATATTGTATGTGCGCGAGCGCACAATAATGACGTACGCTTATTTGACCTATTATAGACAATATTTTATATATGGTTTCTACTTTTGTTCGCGCGCCCTACAAATTGACCAAAATACCCTTAAGTGGCTTGGATGTAGAAAAATGAGTAATTTTGAAAAATAACATCCGTGACTTAAGTCACGAATGTTATAAAAATAAAACCCGGTATGGTGTTGTGTCCGTGATTTAAGTAACAGACAGGGGTATTTTTGTACTTTCGTAGAACGCGCCCCAAAAATGGTAGGGCACCAAAAAAGTAATTTTCTTATATATTCATTATTGTTATATGTAATTTACAAAGGCCCAAGCCCATCATAATATTCCTAACCCTAAAATATTGTCATCTCCCTTATAATTTAATATATATTGAGCGGCGCAACATCTCTTTTTCTCCATTCTTTATTCTACTTTTTTTATTCTTCTTTGTTCCCGATTCTTCCTCTCTTGAGTTCTCGGGTGTTCACTATTTTTTTAACTTTTTCCATCAGTTGATCTTTCATTTTGACAACAATGGATGAAGATGAAAATAAAGACATTCTTATGAAAAGAACCATAGATCTCAAAAACCAATTTATCAAAATACCAAAGGTATGCCTTCAATTCATATCTTCAACATGGTTTATATTCAATTTTCAATTATATATACTTATGTGCATATCATTGTTTTTCCTACAAATAATTAGATCATTTTATTCGAGCATAATATGCTTGTGTTCTTATTTTTAATATTATCGAGTGTTCTCTATTCTTTTAACTAGTTCGATCAGCTGATCTCTTACTTTTATATAAGGTACGAAGATGAAGGTGAAAATGAAGATATTCTTTTGAAACTAACCATATCTCAAAAATGAAATCAACAAAATACCAAAGGTATACCATCAATCTAAATCCTCAACATAATTTATCTTTGATTTTTAATAATGTATACTTATGTGCATATCTTTATTTTTCCTTCATTCATATCAAATTAGATCCTTTGACTCGAGCATAATATGTGTGTATTCTTAAATTTCCAAATCTCTTTTCCTTATAGTTTTTTATAGAGTGAGTGTGTATTATTTTTATATCCAAATTATTGATCATCATCTCTTTTCTAACCTATCATAATTTTATTTTCATATGATAGAGAAGATATTTACTTTATATGGGATGTGGGTCTTTTTATTCAGGCCACTGGTTAAACTGGCGGAGAAAAAAAATACTTTTTTGTTAAAATGGGTGTTTCGGGTCCACCGGAACCGAAACTCAAACCGAACACTTATATACATATTATTATTATTATTATTATTATTATTATTATTATTATTATTATTTCGATCAAAGGAAGTCAGACCCAACCCCCATTTCATGGTCCAAAGTCCAAATCCAAACATATAAAACCTCCCAACCCTAATTTTTTCCTTCATTCTTTTCAGAATTCAATGTTTCTAATTCTTCTCACCTTCACAACGCCACCCTTTGTCCCATCCCTCACCAAAGTTTCTCAATCTCACCGTCACCAATGTTGCATCGCCTTAACCTTACCATCATTCCACCTTTAACAGTGAAAGGTATTTGTGAAAAATATTAAATCTTTTTTTCTATTTGTTTAATAATATTTGTATTGTTTATTATAAAGAAATCTTTAATACAAAGAAAAACTTTGTAATAAATAATACACATATTATTGAACAAATAAAAAAAATGATTCAAATATCTTTCCCTGTTGAAAGTGTATCGATGGTGAGGTTGAGACGAGGCAACATTGGTAACAGTGAGATAGAGAAACTTTGTGTAGGGTGGGTTGACGGTGAAGTTGTGAAGGTGAAAAGAAGTTGAAACAATGAAGATTGAAAATAATGAAGTAAAAAATTAGGGTCGAGAGGTTTTATATGTCTGGATTTGGACTTTGGACCATGAAATGGTGGTTGGATTGGACTTGCTTTGATGGAAATAATATTAATAATAATATGTGAAAATTACTTTACCACCCTATCATTTACTCGCGCGCCCTACAAAATGATCAAAATACCCTTCTATGGACAATAATTGAGCAATTTTCACCACGTGTCAGTGGCTTTAGGGATGGATTCGTCGGTGGTCAGTGAATACTGCTTCAGTCAAAGGCCTGCTACGTGGCCAATTTTAATTGGCCACGTGTGCGGCCAAAATTGCCTATAAATGGCAAAACCGAAACTAAAGTGGTCACACCTTCTCCACTTCTCTTCTAATTTTTTTTGCTTCTTTTAGTAATATTTTTTTGTTTAGCTTTTGTTATTTCGTGTGTATTTGGCCGCAAAGTTCTTCATCGGTTAATCATAGCATACCCATCGGTGTGTTAATTCGCCATGATTTGGGTGCACTATGTTAATCGACGTAGGACTTTTTGTGTCGTTATTATTGGGTACGCTATGACTAACCGAAAGAAAATCTACCAAGCTTTTGTCTATGGGTCAACAAAATGGAACGTTCCATGCTGCTAAATTGCTCGATGGGAAGAATGTTGGAAAGCCTTGGCCTTTAAAATTCGCTGGTGCTACTCGAAGGACAAACTCCTCTTTTAACGCGTAAAATTATATAGCAGGAGAACCACGATTGTTCCCTGTTGAAAATTTCTACTAAATATTTCAACTTGTAATGTAATATTTATATCGTTTTTTGACCAGAAAAGAAAATTCTGGATATAATATTTAAATGTATGTAATTTTTGTGTCTGATGATTTAATGAAAGAATGAGTGAATTAGACATGAATGTTGGACCACTTCATTCTTCTGTTGTTTTTTTGTTATTCTGTGAAATACATATTCGTGACATAAGTCGTGGACACCCTACGCTTACAATCCGTGGTACAAGTCACGGAACTGTCGGTGGTCAGTGACTACTGCTTCAGTCAAAGGCCTGCCACGTGGCCAATTTTAATTGACCACGTGTGCAGCCAAATTGCCTATAAATTGCAAAATTGGTTCATTAAAGGCTCACACCTCTCCCACCTCTTTTCTTCTATGATTTTTTTTCTCTTTTCTGTAATTTTTGTTTGCTCAATTTATGGTCATTTGGTGTGTGAATGGGCACATAGTCCTTCGCCGGTTAAATAATATATCGTACCATATCGATGTGTTTATTCACCATTGTTGGGTGCGATATATGTTAATCGATGAAAGACTTTTTGTTTCCTAATTATTGAGTACGCTATGATTAATTGAAGAAAAATCTACGTAATTTCCGCCAACAGTTCAGAAAAAATACGAAAATAATATAAATTATTGGTCAAACTTTACGTTTAGCAAAGAAGCAGCAATTTAATCACGAAACTGTCGGCGGTTAATGCACTCCTATTTCAGTTAAAGGCCTGCCACGTGGCCAATTTTGATTGGCCACGCGTGCGGCCAAACTGTCTATATAAGGTGACCTTCAGCAAATTGATTCCTCACACCTCTCCGATTTCTCTTACAATTTTTGTTTTTGTTGTTTTAGAATGTTTATTTTTTGTAAGTTCGTGAGTAAATGGCCGCATAGGCTACCATCTATGAGGGACTTTTAATGTCCTTTTTTGGGTACGCTTTGATTAACCGAAGTGAATGGCTGTAAAGTAGCAGATGATCGTAGTACCACCTGAAACGCAGGGCAAAAAGTGGTTCAATTTCAGGTAAAAATGGGACTATCTCATCCTGTAGAAGTTGAATACGCTGTGACTATCTAAGTCGATGTTCGGCATGAAGGACATTTTCTTAGTACTACGAGAGAATACTGCTCAAAAATGGGATTGTCCCATCATGCAAAAGTGAGCAAGTGGCCGTTGAGTTTTATTTTGTTAGAATGTTTCATTTTTATCATTTTGTGAGTAAATGGCCGCATAGGCCACCGTCGATGAGGAACTTTTATTGTCCTTTTTTGGGTACGCTATGATTAACCGAAGACACAACTGCAAGGGTGGCTTAATTACGAGCACAAATGAGACTTTCGCACCCCGCCAAACTTTTTGGCTCATACCACCTTGCTGTCTGGATTTCGTCGAAGGTTCTCGGACGGATCAAGTTTGAACATATATATTCAACGGATCTAACAAGCTTAGCGTCGAGCTCGATCGGTCCCTTCGTCATGCACTGAGAAAAAATAGAGAACATTGTTCTCACGTCGCCGTCGTTTCTAAGTCTCATGGTTGTGAACAGGAAAAATCCGTCTGAACAGACCGATGGACGGCGATACTCCACGTCAGTAACCCTTCTTTGATCACGTGAATGTCCACAACTGTTAAGTTAGGTCAGCTGGTGCTTCAGATCACCGAGAGTAATAACAATATGGATCCTAAAAAGATTAGCTTCTCTACTGGTGTAGTAGACTGCAGCTAGATGTGTGTTCAGTTGAAATTCCTAAATTTTCGATTTATTTTTTATTGTGAATGAAAAAATGAAGGATTGGAGGAGATCGTGAATGAAAACACTTACCCAAACCTTCTATTTATACACGTGTGGTGCATTCCGGACCACAAAAAACTTCTATCCGCATACACATATGTTACAAACACCCTACGCATGATGTACGTGACATACGGCACGGATGGACGGTGGTTTGTGGTCTTTGCAACAGTCAATGGTCAAGACGTTGAAGGCGTTTGATTCAAGGCATGCAGTTGTTGAATACACGTCCGTGACTTAAGTCACAGATGGACGGTTTTCAAAATTTTGGTAACAGTCAATGGTCAAGGAAGGTAGCCAATGAAATTTGGGTGTAATTAAAACTTTTTGTCGTGTGACTAGAAAAAATCGAAAATTTATTCTTACAATTATTCTCTGTTTATTTTTTTATTATAAAGCTTTTCCATTTTCTTAATCTTCCTATTTTTTTCAAAAGAGTTTTATATTTAGAGATTTAAGTAGTATACAATAAAAAACAGCACTACACGGAATGAGCAAACATTTGATTAAAAAACACTTCAAAATGGTGATACTACTTTGGGTATCATTTCATTCGTTCAACCTTACAACATTTCCAATGGTGATACTACTTTGGGTATCATATATCACTAACAAATGGTCCCTACAATGCCATGTAATACTTATGCAATCCATATATATTTTGCTTCAATGGTGATACTATTGTAGGTATCATACATTATTAGCAGGTGATACCTTATATTTAATTTCATATAAAAAAAAAGTAATATTAAATTGATGATACGGTACCTTAAATAAGGTACCGTATCATCAATTTTGATACCCTCTATGCCACGTCATGAAACTCCAATGATAAAAAAAATTAAGGTACGGATCATAAGTTTATGAAACTCTCTATGATACTCTTATTGGAGATGCTCTTATTAGTCTAGGGATAAAAGTTTTATATTTAGCGATAAAAACTTGAATATTTCAAAAAGTAATAAAAATAGGGATAAATTATGTTTTTGGTCCCCAGTTTTATAAAGCATTTTCTATTTTGGTTTTAGTCTCAGATGTTAGGTCAACTGTTAGTTTACTAACAGATGTCTACGTGGCAGTGACTCATTAAACTTTATTGACCCGTGACCTACACGGACTGCCACGTCAACTTCTTTTTAAAAAAGTGATTGTAAAATATAGAGGCCAAAACTAAAATTCCGTATAAAACTAGGGAACAAAAACATATTTTAAAAAAAAAAAACAAAACATCCTTGAATGAATCATTTAATTTAGTTCGTTCAACCTAATTAATCTATTTCATTGGTATGATTCTTAAACCTTCTCGTTTGTTTCCTTATTAATTCATTTCATTCATTCAACTTCAACCTAATCCACAATGTCGTTTACAGCTTTGAAGCATTTTCCTTTCTCCAATTTTCATCATTTTCAACTTTCAAACCCTAAATTCATTCCTTTCTTCACTTCTTCAACAATTCTAATGCCATACTCTCAATTACATCACCAACAAGAAGATCAAGATAATCTTGTTTCCTCATTCAATCGTTTGCTACATCAGAATCCAACTCCACCCATCATCCATTTTGGTAAGATTTTAGGTTCTCTTGTTAAGGCCAATCATTGCTACACTGTTGTTTCACTTCATCGTCAGATGGAATTAAACGGAATTGCTTCAGATTTAGTCACTTCAAGCATCTTGATCAATTGTTTTTCTCAATTGGGTCTAAACTCTCTTTCCTTTTCTGTATTTGCAAACATTCTCAAAAAGGGTTATCATCCAGATGCTGTAACTTTGAATACACTCATCAAGGGTTATTGTCTCAAAGGTGATATCCATAAAGCATTGCAATTTCATGACAAGGTGGTAGCGCAGGGGTTCCAGTTGAACCAAGTTAGTTATGGGATATTAATCAATGGGTTATGTAAAGTTGGAGAAACAAGAGCAGCTCTACAATTGCTGAGACAAGTTGATGGCAAATTGGTTCGACCCGGTGTGGTAATGTACACTGCAATTATTGACGGTATGTGCAAAGATAAACTTGTTGATGATGCTTTTGATTTATATTCTGAAATGGTTGCTAAGAGAATTTCTCCTGATGTTGTCACTTATAGTACTTTAATTAGTGGTTTTTGCATTGTCGGTAAATTGAAACCAGCAATTGATTTGTTTAATAAAATGGTTTTGGAAAATATCAACCCGGATGTGGTTACATTTAATATATTGGTTGATGCTTTTTGTAAGGAAGGAAAAGTGAAAGAAGCTAAAAATGTGTTTGCTATGATGATGAGAAAAGGTGTTAAACCTAATGTTGTTACTTATAACTCTTTAATGGATGGATATTGCTTAGTTAAGGAAGTGAACAAGGCCAAGAATATATTCAACACCATGGCCCAAATTGGAGTGGCTCCAAATGTTAGGAGCTACGCTATCATGATTAATGGGTTTTGTAAGAATAAAAGATTGGATGAAGCCATGAATCTCTTCAAAGAAATGCGTTGTAGAAACATTATTCCTGATGTGGTAACTTACAATTCCCTTATTGATGGTTTGTGCAAATTGGGAAGAATATCACATGCTTTGAAGCTTGTCGATGAGATGCATGATAGAGGTCTACCACCTAATATAGTTACTTACAATTCTATATTAGATGCTTTATGCAAAAACCATCATATTGAAAAGGCAATTGCATTATTATCAAAAGTTATGGGCGAGGGTATTCAACCAACTATGAACACATATAATATTCTTATTCATGGATTGTGTAAAGTTGGAAGAGTAGAGGATGCGAGAAATGTTTTTGAAGATCTTTCGGTCAAAGGCTACAATCTAAATGTTTTTACATATACTGTTATGATCCAAGGGTTTTGTGACAAGGGCTTGTTTGATGAAGCGTTGGCCTTGCTATCAAAAATGAAAGACAATAGTTGCATTCCAAACACTGTAACTTATGAAATAATCATCCGTTCTCTGTTTAATAAAGGTGAAAATGATAAGGCAGAGAAACTTCTACGTGAAATAATCGCGAGAGGCATACTGTAAGATTGAAACTAGGTAAGGTGGTTCTTTTGTTACACATTGTTATTTTGATTTTATATTTGAAGTTTATGGGCATCATTTTGTTTTTGTAGTTGCCTCGCCTAATGAGAAATACATTTTTGCTATTGTTTTTTATTTTGTTAAGTTTGTTTATACTTCGAAAACTGAGAGAGCAATGAGTATCAACTTGAGGACAAGTTGTTGAATTAGATTATAATAGTTAGCGTTGTCTTGGAAACATTGTTGTGTTGGGATTTTATAAAATTTTATTACACTTGGCATATCAAATATCTTATTCTCAATAGTTGGTATAAAAAGGGCTAAAAGAAAGTCCCATTGTATGTCCGTGATCAAATGACTTTTTTTTTTCAGCATCTATAACAGTTATTTGTTCTATCTTTCTACTTGAATCAATCTTGTTATTATTGAACACTATAGCATCTGAAAGCTTGATTTCTACCAAAAAAATAAAATAAAGGAAGATTGCATTTATAAGTCTGATGATAGTGTGGTAGATTACTACTTTTGACAGTCAGTTCCAAGAGATTTTTCTCCGAGTATTTGATACTGTAAATCTGTTGTTATAGGTACACATAATCATCTTTCCATTTTAAGGCTGAAGTTAACTAGTATGTTCTAAACTCCCTTAAGTAGTTTTATCAACTCTTGTATGTTTAGTGTCTAATTTCATAACAAACAAGATGGCAACACTATATAAATATTTTTTACAAAAGGGGATTTGATGTTGTATTTTGGAGAGTAACTTGTACTATGAGATTGTGTCTATTAATATAGGACCACATTAAGTGCTCTTAATTAAAGATTATAATTTGTTTCTAAATATTTATAATCTGAGGTTTTATTTTATGTACTTTGGTAATACTTTACTTCCATGTAGTAGTTTAACATTTTACTTTTCCAGCATGTTGCTGATAGAGTCATTTATTATATGTCTTTTATTTTTCCTCCAAGAACCTCCCTAACTGACCCTTGGATGGATATTAGTAGGACCAGCAGTGAGGTCATTAGAGATGATCTTGTTTGGGTTTGGAATTTCATTTTTAGAGGTCTTGAAAGATGGTTTATAGTATGTTGATTCTTCAATACCAGTTCTATTTTTTACTTTAGACTCCTATCGAAATGCTTATCATTGAATCCCATAAGAGAAATTTTTACTATATTGTGCTGTCATTAGGACTTAAGTTGGAACTAATGCTCTTTAAACTTAATTGGTTTATTTTTTTTGTGTGTTGGCACTAGTTATTTTTGAGCGTATGGATTCTTTGCATCCTAACACACCTTTGACACAGTCATCAACTCAGAAGAGTGCATGGAAAACAAATCAGTCTCCTACACCTGCTCCAACAAGACATAATTGGCTTGTTGAAGTCCATCAGTTGCTTCATTTTATGCACGAGCATTTTGCAGATGTTATAAATGTTGCCGGCGACGGATATTGTGGATTACTTAAACTTATATGTTGTTTATTATTTGAGTAGGTCCAATTTTTACAACACTTTGAATGCAATTTTGTAAGTGTGGTATACATCATGGTTCTATTAATAAGCACAACACCATCTAGTGTGACTTGTTTGTTTTAAGAATAAGAATCAAACTCAATACTCCGAAGTTTACAAAATTCACACACTCTGCAATTCTAAAAAGTTATTTTTTACTTATATTTGAAATGATAAGAAGTAGCACTTTAAATTCTTCCCTTATATTTGAAATGATAAGAAGTATCTTGGAATTTGCAAGACCAGCCATTGATTGAAATAAGTTAGCAATTAGGCATTTAGCAATATCAAGGAAAAATAGATGAAATGAAAAGAATAGTATCTTGGAATTGCAAGACCAGCCACTGATTGGGAGAAGAATAGATGGAAAAAATAATAAATTTAATAGTGCAAATATACTTTTAATAAGATTTGTACATGTTTGTTAATAATTCACACAACGAAGACAGCAACTTGCAACGCAGCATACATACCAGCCAAAATCGTAAAATCCGTAACACGACCGTGACATCGACCACGACATTCACCGCTGCATGGTTCATAGCAAAAGTCAGTGGTGTCAAGGCAAACACACTTCAAAGGTAATGTTTCAGAACATCTACAAGCCTTGCAAGCTAAGTGACATAGTCGGAGTCAGCAAAACCAAGACACGCAAAGCTACCAGTGACCTCTGCACTTTCATGGGTATCCCTCATCACTCTCGTTCCGAAATCTCCACCATAATTTCCAAGTTCATCAAACTCTACAGTGCCCGGGTTCCAATTCTACCCTTTTTTTCCTCTCCTTTTTTTCATCACAACACACGAACTGTTTGATCAATGTCCTCACTCACAAAACATGCCAATTTATTATTATTTTGACTATACTTATTATATTCTTGTAGCTTAGAAGTTAGAACTAAGAGTATGTTTGGATTTTGGATTGACTTATTTTTTATTAAAGCACTTGTGACTTATTTTGGAATGAATCATGATCTACCTCTACTGTCATTCAGAGTTAGAGTTAATCACAGTATAGAGATTGATTTGGCTAACTGTATCTATTAGAGATTAATATCCTTATGTCTTACTCCTATGAGTATTATTACACTTAATAGTATGCTTTAGCTTCTTTAAGTTTGAGTCCTAAGTTGTTTGTTGCTAAGTTCTTGTATATTGTGTGTTTATTAGTTCACAAAATGACAATTTATGAGAAAATGTATTCAATTCGGAAGTATACTTGCGGATAAACATAATTTTTTGCTGCATTAGATTTCTTTTCAATCTCATTAAGTTGTTGCTGCATTAGTAGATTGCTATTGTATTTGCACAGATTCCAATTTGATGTTGTTTTCATGTCTATGTGTAATTATATAGCAATTTGCTGCTGTTTTCATACTTATGCTTAATTAGATTGCAATTTCCTTCTGTTTTCATGTTGCATTAGATTTTTTTCCAATCTCATTCTATGTTTGGATCTATTATTGTCTTTGAATGATTCATCGAAAGAACTAATGAATGAAGCTAATAATTAAGGGGATAATGAAAAGGAAAAGTGGGAATGGCTGTTACATATAGAAATTTTTTTGGGTGAGTTATGGACTTATGGTAATTTGAAAATGTGAATGGAGTTGAAGTTGAGAAAAAAGCAGCTGCATACTTGTTAAGTTTACCACTCCTCACTATGTATATCCCTTTTAGACTAAATAATCAGTTGAGATTTGATATGTACAAAATGATCATCATTAACATGTTTTACATATTTTGCATAGATGTTTCAAGCTCTAGATAGAGATCAATTGGAGCAACAGAAAGCAGCTACATCTGCCACACCATGGACATATCTTAATGTATATTCAACATCGTTTGTTTTTCATTTTATTGGCTGATGTTCTCTGGTAGAGGTAGGAAAGTATGTAGTAAGATGTTCTAATAGCTCAAAGGTTGGTCTTAGATGTTTTAATTCTTTAGGTTGATCTTAAGCATTATTTTTATGTACTTTATCACACTACATGTTCACAAGTTAAAGTTCAGTATATAATTTCAATTTAGCAAGTTAAAGTTCCCTCTAAAATTGATAAATTATTAATTTGAATTGAATCAAGATTTTTATTTTGATGAAACTCAGATTGCGATCGATTATCATCTACTAGTAGACGTTTAGGAAAGCATTATTTTTTATGTACTTTATCACACTGCATGTTCACAAGTTAAAGTTCAGTATATAATTTGAATTTAGCAAGTTAAAGTTCCCTCTAAAATTGATAAATTATTAATTTGAATTGAATCAAGATTTTTATTTTGAAATTCAGATTGCGATCGATGATCCGTTTCTTAATGCTTTTAAATCATCATATATATGTTCATTTTCTGTCTTTTCTTTCTTCCGAAGTTGTTCTGGTGCCATACCTAAACCCCTTAATTTAACAGAGGTTGTCATGAACTGTACAAAATACACTGCATTCTTGGTATGCCAGATTCAACTTGTTTCACCATAGGTGCAAACAACTCTAGGCGATTGGACTTTGTTGGTCATGAAGTTGTAAGTGTTCATATAACAGTTGTGTGGTAATGTAATATTGTGTTATCATCTTATCATTTCATTAATGCATCCTGTATTTTTAATTGATGTGCAGGTTCCACCAATGAAGCTTTCTGATATCATTCCAAATGCTAGCACAGAAGCTATAGATTTGATCACAGTATGTTTTTGGTCAATAGCATTTGTCTATCTTCATATCATTAACACAAATTTTTATTGTTTTGGTTTATGTCAAATAGTGCTCTCTTTAAGTATCTCCTCCATTGTAAATTCTGCAGCAATTGTTGTCGTGGGACCCATCAAGAAGGCCAGACGCGGATCAGTCACTGCAACATCCTTTTATCCCTGTAAGATTTTCTTTGTAGCCTGTTCTATTTTACTGAAGGTCTCCAATTTACTAACATATACTGGACAGGTGAATACAAGGGTTCCTCGTTCACTCAGTGATCCATTTGAGCAGAAGCTGAGTAACAAAAGTGAGGAAATTTCTGTTTTCGCTCTTTCTCATATTCTTCTTTTGAGCTCTTAAAGTTTGTTAGACAACTACCATGTAAAAGGCTAATTGCACTGTGATAAGTTTTTTAACTCTAATGTTTATTGCTTTCTTTCTGCATTACTCTCAGGGGCAAAGCCAAATCTTGAGCTGAAACTGCATGATTTTGGCCCTGATCCCGATGATTGTTTTCTTGGGTTGACATTGGCTGTAAAGCCCAGTGTTTCAAACTTGGGTATAACATCTTAACTATTTAATTGACTATAAAATGTAATTAATATCTGTTGGACCAAGTGATTGCTCTCTTGCCACCCAATTTTAGTAGAATAGTGTTGTTGGTATAGTTGATTGTTTAATATAATGGGAATAATTCAATTCATTTGTTAAAATTTCTTGTCTCCAAATTTGCTATCTCAAAGGTTGGGTTGAAATGGCTTTTTTGTAATGTCAAATGCACACAGTTTAAAAACATAAGTTCTATATCCAACCATGTTAGCAGGCTTTGACCTTCAGAATGATGTGGAAAACAGATCTCGCTAGACTAATGATCTCATTCCTTTTCTTTGAAACTTGCAATGGTATATTATAAAAATATAAAGTTAAGAATATCTTTCTTCTAGAAGATTAATTGAATTGGCAAGAGTCTAATGAATAAATAGAGATCTTTAAGTTATATATTTATCCAAATGTGTCTTTTGTTTTGAGGATGCTATATGGAGCAGCATTGTTGACTTGCTGACATTAAAGATCATGTCAATTGAAGTTGTTTGAATTGTTTGTTTTTTTCCCTTGTTTCGAGGGAGTTGTTGAATTTGATTTTTTTTTTTTTAAAATTTTCATGTGAGAGAACTACTTCAGGAAACCCTGCCACTGACTTGTATTTGTTACCAATTACATTTTGTTGATAATGGTTGGCATTTTGTTATGTCAATCTTGTGTTCTGTTTTTTGAAAGATGTCCACAATTCTTTGAAATTTCTAAGATTTTTCCAATTTTAAGTTTTCTTCACGTTATAAATTCTCTTTCATCTTCTCATTAATTTCATTCAATAGTTAACATTCCTGACCATTTGATTATTGTCATTTCCTGCAGATGTGGTTCAAAATGCATCTCGGGGTATGGGAGAGGTTGGTGTATATTTCATTTCTTAGTTTTAAACTCCTAATATGATATTTGTTTACATCTTGTTTGACTTAATGCACTGTGAAAATGCAGAATATGCTATTTTGCTCGGATTTTAATGATCATTCAGACCAATCAGGTGATTCTTAGTTTATTACCTTCTATTTGCACTATAATCTTGCGTAATCAAGTTACCTATGTTCGCAGAGAATGGATAGCTTTTAATTTTGAAAAGTTCGATCAATTTTGATCTATTTTTCTTGAAATCTTCATTCTGATTTTTAATAGATGAACTATATTACTTAAAAAGAGAAATCCTTCTACATACATGAATAGTAAAACTATGTAGGTCATACTTCTACTTGGCTTTTGTTTCCAAAGCATCAACAAATTTCAATATTATGTTTATCTTGAGATGAAAATATATCTTGAATAGATTTTCCCCTTCAAATGTTATGCAGGTTCCTTTTCAAGATCAACTGTTAATCATGAAAGTGGTGCGAAATCTGGAGTATCAGCGATAGTTTCAGGGATCATAATAACTTGTGCACTTTTGTTTTTGACGCCATTATTTGAGAGCATACCTCAGGTTTGTTTTCAAGTTGTTATAGCTGATATGTCACATTTGAGAATGTTTTTCCCTGGTGTTATCTATGTTGGACTAATTTTTTTTTCCTTTTCTAATTGAAGTTCTGCTGGCACCTATTATTATATTTTACTGCTGACATCTGCTGGGATCAAATCCATAAAACTAAAGTGATATTTAAGTAAATGCTCAAATTGATTCTTGAAAGATAGCTGAAATATTAAGTTGATCCATTTTGGAGATTAATTTGATCCTTCACTGTTTAAAATAAATACTGATTTAAGGACCAAATTGTTAAAGAAAGGGCAGCCAAGTGCTATGGATCTCCTTTCATAATAATCTGGCTTGTAGTGTGATTCAAATGCTGTTTTTTTTTTGCAGTTTCAGATCATTTTTCCTTTCCTATTTACCTTTTTTCCCTTCCATATGATTTGGATTTTGAGCACCATTGGGCCGAAAGCCTAATAGTTTATAATGTATAGCACTAGAGTTAGTAAAATAATGGTTGAGTTTGTATCATCTCACAAGTTTGAAAAAAAGGTCGATGGTTTTGAAATAATAAGACTTCTGTTTAGACACTTCCCTACTCTGGTCCAAGGTACAGTCAATGCTTGGAAGTTTAACCCGAAAACCTTCGACAAACTACCAAATCGCTCATCATTAGCTCACTACTAGTGCTTTTAATTTGTGCCCTTACAATAAAATCTCTTTTTTGTCTTCATTCTATGGAAATGTACATCTTTTGCATATTTTATGTTTTAGATTGAATCTTTACAGGCCCAACACGCAACACATATTTGTGGATATAGGTATGGGATTTCATGTGGAGTTTACTTGGTCTGAAGCTTTAAACTTCATAGAAAAAAGGGAAGAAAAGCTAACCAGGTATAATTTTCGAGGCCGAAAATTCTTAAAGGGGGGAAAGTTGTAACACCCCAAAATCTAAAAATAGTTATTTATTTAGAATATAGTTTATTTAGGTGTTAATGTGCTAAGTAAATTATTTGATAGGTTAGAAGTAGGAGATTATTAGTTGAAAATAATAATTAAAAATTTGAATTCTAGAGTAAGACGTTAATTAGTTGGAGATTTAGTTACTAGAAGAAATAGTCGAAAAATAGAATTTAAATTAGAATAGTATGAGTAAAGGGAATTAAGAAAATTATAGATAACTATGATGAGAAATTTTAGGAATATATTATGAAATAAAATATATGGATTTTCATGAGAGATAAGATGAGAGTTTTTAGGAAAATATATTAGGGAAACAAATCCGATAAGAATATATTTTCTTTTAGGAAAAGAGACCTAATTACTTGCTTATAGATAGATTAAAGTGAAAAGAAATTAGGAGAGCAAAAATCAACACAAGATAAGAACGTGAGAAGACTTTGGAGAGCTAGGGTACAACACAGGGAATCACCACCAAGCCTTTAAAGAATTTCTGCAAAAACCTAAGGTAAGAGGGTGAGTGAGTTCACATATAGGGCTAATGTTAACTATGAGAGTATCTCCTTCCCTTTTCTTTTTGATGTTTTGATTCTCTTATGAATTTTTTGAATTAAATTCTATTTGTAGTGTTTAATTTTTATAGAAGCCTAACAATGAGACAAATACACCTACTACTTTCCGGTAATCTTCGTAAGTTAAAATTGCCCTATTAAGATGTGCTGGAATTTTTAGTAAAATAAATCCCATTGAATTCTTTTGAAAAATAGTAACTAATGGTAAAAGAGTACTATATTTATTACTATGTAAGCAACTGCTTAATTGACTTCACTTGATAAGAATGATTAATTGGACTCAAATTTAAAATGATAGTACTTTATCTCAAAAACTAGCACTATATATTAATAGTTGAGTTTGTTAATGTCTGAGTTTAAAAAATAACACTTGTGGTTTCTAAAATACTAGTGATATAGTTTTGATAAATTATGGAGAGTTTGTATGGTCACAATTATATTTTTATATACCAGGTTTATGAAGAAGGTCTTATTTTGATTACAAAATATTAAGTGTGGTGATATACAGTAACTCGATATATATTATTATGAGTTAGCTATGTGTGATGAGTCTAATTGGTGTTTTGGTGTCGAGTTTATTTGATGTTGAGTTCTTTAAGAACTAAAAATTGTAGTTGTTATTAACTAGTTAAATTAAGAAATATTTTGTGATAATTAATGTTGAATATTATTATTAAATTGCTGTTTTCATAAGTTGTTGTTCAATTTTGTTATCCGTTAAGCTGTTGATTATTAGTGTTGTCTATTATGTAATTGCAAGAATAAGATTTGGGTTGATCGAAAATCGGAACATGTCTATGTAATTGAGTTCTCAACTTAAATTTTTTTTCCATGTTGATTTCATTTTATTTTACTTAATTTTAAAATATTAATTAGCCTTATATTTGTGTTAATAGGGAAAGTATAAACATAGACGAGAAGAATTAACCCAACCAGCATCTTTGGAAGGAACTTCGGCACCAAATGAACTAGATGTGTGGATTGAGGTTGCAGGAATAAGGAAAGGACATATATATGGTCTTTGGAGTGAATCTTCTTTGTTTGCAAGCTGGCGAAATTATCGTGGTTCAAGTTCCTCTTCAATTGAATGGGTGCAAAGACATGAATTTGAAGAACTGAAACTTGAAAGGGATGAACTTCGTGATATGGTAAAACAATCAATGGAAAGCCATATACTAGAGATCAAGTTCATGAAGATGATGTGGTTGATGATAATGAGGATGTGATTGATGATAATAATGATAATAATGATAATTCTGATGATAATGACAACATGTCTGATGATGATGAAATAGAGTAAGAATGACAAGTTTAATAGAGTGACTTACTTTAGTAGTTTTAATTTGAGTTAGGATATTGACGTTTTGTATCCAAGAATTGAAAGACATTTATTCCATCTTTTGAATTGATATTTTTTTTATAAGTATTTTTTTAAACAGATTTTTTTTATAAGTATTCGATAATACTTAAATATATTATGCTTATATTGTTGTGTGAGATTATAAATTAGATTTAAAAATTGCTTTTAAGGGAATGTAAATTAATAATAATAATAATAATAATAATAATAATAATGATAATAATAATAATCATTAAAGACCGAAATAAAAACTCAAATAGAGACCAAAA
This sequence comes from Trifolium repens, assembly GCA_030408175.1. Classification (NCBI taxonomy): domain Eukaryota; kingdom Viridiplantae; phylum Streptophyta; class Magnoliopsida; order Fabales; family Fabaceae; genus Trifolium; species Trifolium repens. The sequence continues at coordinate 14,139,336 of CP125846.1, forward strand.
TAGAGACTCAAAGAGAGACCGAAATAAAGACCGAAATAGAGACTCAAATAGAGACCGAAATAGAGATTTAAATAGAGACTCAAATAGAGATCGAAATAGAGACCGAAATAGAAACTGAAATAGAGACCGACATAGAGACCGAAATAGAGATTTAAATAGAGACCAAAATAGAGACTCAAATAGAGGCCGAAATAGAAACTGAAATAGAGACTCCAATAGAGACCGAACTAGAGACTGACGTAGAGACCGAAATAGAGACTGAATTTACCACACAACATTTACAAATCGGTCGCAAAATTGGTAGCAATGAATAGAGAAATTAATTGCAAATTGGTCACTATATTAGTCGCTAATAGTGTCGCCCATAGCGTCGAAATATGTGTCGCAAATGCAGTTTCTAAACTGGTTGCTAATTCAGTCGCTAACTCGGTCGTTATTTCGGTCTCTAAATTCAGTTGCTCATTTGGTCGCTAGCAAATCAGTTGCTAATTTGGTCACAACAGATCAGCGACCAAGGTATTTGCTACTGATTTTCATCGGTTGCCATTTCGGTCGCTAACGAATTTAGCGACCGATTTTCATCAAAATCGGTTGCTAATTCGGTGGCTAAACGCTGTTTTTCTAGTAGTGTGTATATGTTGTTGATTTGACACCATTGGAAAGCACTTGAGCATCAATAATAGTTGTGGCCAAAACCAAGAAAAAAAATAACAAATCCATCTTGATCTTCATTTTCAACTCCATCTTTCAAATTTTTTTCTTTCCATAATTGTATATATGATATGAGTATGCAAAGAATATACTATAGCATTGGACAGCTATTTATAGATATTCTATTAAATTTTAAATAACGGTAGGTATAAGTTATTTATAACTAGTTTTTCCTTAAATAATACTCCTTCCGTACCAAAATATAAGTCGTTTTGACCAAATTACACAAATTAAGAAATGTAATCATTGTTGTATTGGAAAGAGAAATTATGAGTTAGTTTACGAAATTGTCCTCCACTAATTATATGAAAAAGATAAATTGAAAGAAGAGAGAGTAATAGATAGTTGTGGGTATAATAGAAAAATTAGCATTAAATGCTTTCTTGGTATTGTAAAGTGACTAATAATTTGATACAATTTTTTTAAAAAAGTGATTTATAATTTAGTACGGAGATAGGATAATGGAATAACAAACATCAATAGATTTAAGTATATCAATTAGGTTGGCATGTCCAAATCGAGATTTGAAAAATAAAATAAACAAATAATGTCAAACACATTGAAGTGGGAGAAAGTGGAAACAAACAAGAGAGATTTTGTGCTGACGGTATATAATACTCTTTCCGTCCTACAATGAGTGATCTAGTTAACTATTTCATATATGCCAATGTATAACTTTGATGAAATGAGTATAAATATTGACCATTTTTAATGAATGAATAGTACAACAAAAGAATATTCTTAATTTAAATCCGACAAACATCTCAAACAATATTCTTAATTGGGAAATGTTTGTTCTCGCAAAATTACAATCACGAAGAGATCACGAATAATCTGGCAGCCTTTGAATTCCTTGCAAAAAAATCATCACGAACTACTCACCAAATGGTTTTAAGTTTTAACCATTAGATCATGCGCTTAATTGGAAAATATGGGTGGTTACGATAGAAAAAGATGGAAATGGTATTAGTAGTGTATGAAAAAAGGATATGATTCATGAGCTCCAATCAATTTAGAATATTCATTCTTGCGAATTAGTTAAATTACCAATGAAGAAGAAAACTTAAAAAAAAATATGAATTTTAGCATGATTAGACGTGGGAATAGGCTAGGCCGAGCTAGGCTTTGTCAAACCTGACTCCGACTTGTCAAAAAATTAAAGGTCAGAGTCTGGCCTATCATAGGCTTATATTTTAGGTCTGAGCCTGACCTTTTGAAAGCACAATGTGGCTAATTAGCCTGTTTAAAAGTCTATTTCACATGAATATATTTAAATAAATAATTATATTTATTTTAAAAATATTTATGAACTAATAAACCAACGTCCTTTTGAGATTTTAGAGAATTTGACTATATATGTTATCATATTTCAATTCTAGATTATAATAATACATTTATATATGTGAAAAACTAATGTGGATTAATAAACTTAAACTACTGAAAAGTTAATAAATTTATAATTTAATCAAATAGTTCGACTCGTTTGGCTCATGAACTAGCTCGGTTATATATATATAATTTTCCAAATCTTTTTACCTTGCAACATCAATAAACTTTTCAGTTCCCCATGTATGGATATTACTCACTCTGCCCTTACCAAAAAAAATATTTACTCCTTTAAACTCACTCTGCCCTTACCAAAAAAAATATTTACTCCTCTAAACTCTCTTTTTCTCAAGAGACTTTTCATTTTCCATTACCTTCCTCTCCTTTATTTTAATTTAATATTTGTTTTTTTTTCTTTAAAAAAATAGTTTAGAAGGTTAAAGATTAAATTTTGACAAAAAAATGACTTTAAAATCATGTGATTTGACTTAACGAGTTGAACCTAACGAGCCGAACCGAACTGTTCGTGAACTTTAAACGAGCCGAACTCGAGTTGAAAAAAAAGTTCGTGTTAACTCGAGCCGAGTTTCGAGTTGAACCAATTCCTATCGAGTCGAGTCGAGCTCAGACGAGTTCGACTCAGTTTGACTCATTTCCAACCCAATTGGTAACTGATTAAGTGAGTTTGTTACAGATTAATAAAAATAGTGATTTCGATATTCAATAATTTAGAGCTTAGTTTTTAGAGATTTATAGAAAAGTCAGAATTTATTTTATGGTTGTTTATTGTAATAAAAATCAAATTTTTTAATAAAATAATCATTAGTTTATTTGGATACAAAATGGGAAAAAAAAATTAATTGCAAAATAACCTCCATCTTTTAAGATTTGTTTTCTCTCTCTCTAAAAAAAATCTATTATTTTTTTTTGTGGAAAAAAAATCTATTATTTGAGAAGCTACTCGTGGCGGCTTATCATTTTTAGTAAAGGCAGAGCGAGTAATATCCGTACATGGGGAACTGAAAAGTTTATTGATGTTGCAAGGTAAAAAGATTTGGAAAATTATGTATATATATATATATATATATATATATATATATATATATATATATAATCGAGGTAGTTCATGAGCCAAACAAGTCGAACTATTTGATTAAATTATAAATTTATTAACTTTTTGATAATTTTTTATAATAGTAGCAAGGTAAAAACTTGGCTTATAAATTCCATTTTGTCTTAATTTGATTTTTGACTCAATTAGCTTCTTAGGCTTTGTTTGCGAGTTTGGAGGGGAGGGAAATGCTTTGGAGGGAGGGAAATAGAGAGAAAATTAGAGAAATCTTTTACATTTTTTGAGAAAGTATTTTTTATAGAGAATGACAAATAAATACTTATGATTGATATATTATGAATTTAAGAATATTATAACAACATTAATTAAATTTGAAGAATTCATATAAACCCTCCAAACCCCTCCAAACCCTCATCCAATACAATTTTTGAGTTCCCCCAAATTGGGGGGTTTTTGTGTTATGAAGAAAAAATAACCCTCCAAACTCCTTCCCTCCCAAACTTCTCTACTCCTTCCACTTGTTTCTTCCTTTTTAGTCTTTTCTTCCCTTCTCTTCCCCTCCAAACTCGCAAACAAAACCTTAAATTCACGTTCTAGAGGAATGGTTGAATTTGGAGTGAAGGGGAAACATGTAGTTAATTTGAAAGTTGATAATAATAAAAAATCTGAGTTACTATCCGTAAAAGTTTGGTCGTGCAATGAGGGTCTTCTAGAGGTTATCCCCATCATATTCTTGCTCTAGTCGAACTGTTTCTCGACGACGGCAGATGGTTTGTTGTCTTTGACGGTGGTTGGTTCGTCCCTATCGTTTGCTTCGTCGCTGGTGTGGTCGTTTTGTCTATGTTTGTGTTGTTCCAGCTTCTTTTTGATTCTGTTGTTGTGGATTCAACTTCTTTTGGTTCGTTCTTGTTTTATGTAATGGACCCGACGCAGTTTCAGCCACCACCATCTCCCTTGCGGTGGTGGTCGGTGGCTCTGTGTGGTGTTCGTATTTTTTGCCAGCAGCTTTGTTGTTTGTTTGGGTGTGATGTCTGTTTGTTTTGTGTTTGCATCTCTTATGTTTTCTATTTCTTTGGAGTTATGGCCGTCTACAACCAATTTTTCTGACGGATCTGGTGGTGGTTGTGCTGGCTGATGACACTCTTTTATTTATTAATTTTCATTATAGTTTTATAGTTTTTTAGTTAGTTTTTAGGAGTATTTTATGGTCAAAGAGAGGAATAATTGAAGAATTTGCATAGCAAGAAGTTTGAAGATTGAAAAGCGAAAGAAGAAAAAAACACTTAGAAAAAATAAAGGGCTGAAACATTGTTCACGCTGCATGCACTGTATTTCTCGCGTCCCCAGCTTGTTTCCGTCGCGGAACTATTTGGTATCCAATTAAAGAGCAACACGTCATGTTATTCAACACATGTGATCCCTCATAGCTAATTCATAAAAGGCATGACATCAGCAAAAGAAGAGAGAGCATGAATTACTGCATCACACGTGATCTTTGCAAGCTTGTAACAGAAACCTTCTCACATATAGGAACGGGATTTGTTCACAACAGGGGCACGATGGGGATTAATTAGTCGGATAAATATCACTTTTTAGGAGAAAAAGGGGATCGAACTTCTGAGAGAGAAAAAGCACACGTCCAGCAACTAGAGAAGAAAATCAAGGGTTTCGCCGTCGTATTTTTCCTCGGTTATTCATGTATAATTTTTTTTAACTCTTTTGTTATGTCAATTATTATTATGAGTAATTAAATTCATCAGATTAGGAATCATAGAATAGATGAATCTCTTTGGAACTATTTGAATCATGTAACTACGTGTTCTAGTTTTATTCAATAAAAGCTTATAATTATTCAGTTAATTTTGTGTTTATTGCTTTTCTTTATCTGGCCAATATTGAATTGAATTTAAGGGATAAATCACTACTGACCCTAGGTTTTATAACTGGATCTAAATTAACTGTTTGTCAATTGTAATTGCTTTAGGAATAAAGAATTAGTTGGTATGATTAAGAATTTAACGTTCATTCATGCTTTTGATAATATTAGTTTCGCCTAAGGAATTAAGGTGCTGTATTAGATAAACGAGACTGATGAGCCAAGGAATTGGACTCGGTCTATTTTGTTAAATTATCGTGATTATAAGAGTTTTATTGTTGAAAGCTAGAACTTAGATTACCAGATAGGAACAAAGAGAGGATTCGAAATAATTTCTAATCGCTTTTCTCTATTAAAAAGTCTTTGTTTATTTCTTTTTGCAAATTAAGAAGTGTTACTACAAAACCTGAAAACTCTCCCTTTGCATTTTATTTATTAATCCTAAATTTTATTTAATTGTTTTGTCGAGATTGAAACAATCCCTGCGGATACGAACTTTATAAATTTTATTACTTAACGACAAGTTAGTACACTTGCTAATTTTCTCATCACTAGCTACACAATGGTTTTTTCGGTGGGTGTGGTTTGTTGAAGCTGATCTAGAGGTTTTGTGTGGTTTTAAGGTGAGTTTCAATGTTGTTGTGGTTGGAGGTGCCGAGGCGGTGGTTGGATGTTGGTGTTGTGGTGTGGTGGTGGTGGTGGTGGTGGTGAGGTGCGTCGCTGATGTGTGGTTGATGTCGTGTGTGATTAATTTTTCTTTGATACTTGATTCTTCAACTGTTGCCAAATTTGTTGAGATTTGCAGGACTCTTTTTGTGCCGCTGATGGTTTACAAATTTGTTGACATTTGCCGTCTCTTTGCATTTGGTTGACCTCTATTGCGTAAGTGTTGACTGTTTGGAGGCGGTGAGACTCATCGTCCTAGATTCTCATTCAACCGGTGCCCCATAAGCTTTTGACTCAAGAAGCTGTTTTTGAGATTCTGATGGACCAGTCACTTTTGATTTGATATCGGGAGTTAGTGCCTTGTGGCATATCTATGGGTCGAGTTGTTGTCTTCTCTTATTGTCTAGAACTCAGGGAGTGTCCTTTTCATTGGTGGTGTCTGTTTTAGTAATTCATTCGTCTTAATAATGATATATTTTTATAAAACATCATTTAGAACATGATACATGATTTTTTTTTAAAAAAAACAAAGACTAAGAAAACTGAAATTTTAGAGGACCAAAATTCGAAGAAAAATTTTAGAGGACTAAGAATGAAATTTGTTATTTTTAGAGGGATTAAAAATTATTTAACAAAAAGAAAAATTAAAATGAGATTAATAGTTCATGGGTTAATAGGTCTTTACCCCCTGCAAAATAGGCGAATTTTATTTTACTCCTATAATTTTTTTTGTTGAGATTACCCCTTGTAATGTTCAAGAATTTTTTTCTAGTTCATAGGGTAATCTCAAAAATAAAATTATAGAGATAAAATAAAACTCGTTTACGGGAGCTAAAAATCTATTAAGCTTTCATTACATGTGTCTTTTTCATTACATGTGTCTTTTCCATTAGTGCACATACTTATAGAGCACTCACCGTGTTGCCCGTGTGGAGACTAAAGTCGGATTTGTAGACTTGTGGTCGCTGTAAACTTCATCATCATCATTCCCAATTTTCATCCTTCAAACCCTAATTTTATTCCCAAAGGCACAATGTCGTTTTTAAAGTTCAGGTATGCTGTTGTTATCACCCCCAATTTTCATCCTTCAAACCCTAATTTCATTCCTTGTTTCCCCTTTTCAAACATTAGGCTTTACTCTCAATTACATGATCAACAACACAAAGACATTCTTGTTTCCTCTTTCATTCGCTTGCTACATCAGAATCCAACTTCACCCATCATCCATTTTAATAAGATTTTAGGTTCTCTTGTTAAGTCCAATCATTGCTACACTGTTGTTTCACTTCATCGTCAGATGAAATTAAACGGAATTGCTTCAAGCTTAGTCACTTCCAACATCTTGATCAATTGTTTTTCTCAATTGGGTCTAAACTCTCTTTCTTTTTCTGTATTTGCCAACATTCTCAAAATGGGTTATGAGCCAAATACCATAACTTTTAATACACTCATCAAGGGCTATTGTCTCAAAGGTGATATCCATAAAGCATTGCATTTTCATGACAAGGTGGTAGCGCAGGGGTTCCAGTTGAACCAAGTTAGTTATGGGATATTAATCAATGGGTTATGTAAAGTTGGAGAAACAAGAGCAGCTCTACAATTGCTGAGACAAGTTGATGGCAAATTGGTTCGACCTGATGTGGTAATGTACAGTGCTATTATTGACAGTATGTGCAAAGATAAACTTGTTGATGATGCTTTTGATTTATATTTAGAAATGGTTGCTAAGAGAATTTCTCCTGATGTTTTAACTTATAATAATTTGATTAGTGGTTTTTGCATTGTCGGTAAATTGAAAGAAGCGATTGATTTGTTTAATAAAATGATATTGGAAAACATCAACCCAGATGTGTTTACCTTTACTATATTGGTTGATGCTTTTTGTAAGGAAGGAAAAATGAAAGAAGCTAATAATGTGTTTGCTATGATGATGAGAAAAGGTGTTAAACCTAATGTTGTTACTTATAGCTCTTTAATGGATGGATATTGCTTAGTTAAAGAAATGAACAAGGCCAATGGTATATTCAACACCATGGCCCAATGTGGAGTGACTCCAAATGTTCAAAGCTATAGTATTATGATTAATGGATTTTGTAAGGTTAAAATGGTGGATGAAGCCTTAAATCTCTTCAAAGAAATGCATGGTAGAAACATTATTCCGAATGTCGTAACTTACAATTCCCTTATTGATGGTTTGTGCAAATCAAGGAGAATCTCACATGCTTTGATGCTTTTTGATGAGATGCATGATAGAGGTCTACCACCTAATATAATTACTTACAATTCTATATTAGATGCTTTATGCAAAAACCATCATATTGAAAAGGCAATTGCATTATTATCAAAAGTTAAGGGCGAGGGTATTCAACCAAATATGCATACGTATACTATTCTTATCGACGGATTGTGTAAAGTTGGAAGAGTAGAGGATGCGAGAAATGTTTTTGAAGATCTTTCGGTCAAAGGCTACAATCTAAATGTTTGTACATATACTGTTATGATCCAAGGGTTTTGCGACCAGGGCTTGTTGGATGAAGCGTTAGCCTTGCTATCAAAAATGAAAGACAGTAGTTGCATTCCAGACGCTGCAACTTATGAAATAATTATCCGTTCTCTGTTTAATAAAGGTGAAAATGATATGGCGGAGAAACTTCTACGTGAAATTGTCGGGAGAGGTCTATTGTAAGATTGAAACTAGGTACGACGGTTCTTTTGTTACCCATTGCTATTTTGATTTTATATTTCAAGTTTATGCATCATTTTGTTTTTGTAGTTGCCTCTCGCCTAATGAGAAACCAATTTCTGCTATTGTTGTGTATTTTGTTAAGTCTGTTTATACTTCGGAAAACGAGAGAGCAATAAGCCTGTTTACTCTTACAGGCAAATATGTATCAATGTGTTTCTCCGGATCAAATGTGTTCTTATTGTTGTCTCCCATATCTTCACCATTTAGAACAATATCTTTCAAATTCTCTAGTTCTTTGAACACTGAATGATTCTACAGACAACCATGTTCATGAACAATTAGTAATTTGTTATTATTTGTGTCGTGTCTAGTGTCCGTGCAGCAAGTTCCGAGCCAGAAAATTTATAGGATGGGCCGAGACCAAAATATTATATCAACTAATAAGAAATAGCTTTATTGGGAAGAGGATCAAAAGGACTAGGCTTACATTAGGATTAATATCCATTTCTATGAATACTTCATGCATCTTTCCATATATTTCACAATTCCTAGCTTTCAGCCTTATGCTTTCCTTGGCAGTTTTAACTATCTTTCGTTGGATCAACTACCATTCAAAGATAAAAATAAAATAAAATCATCATATCTAACATCAAATTCATGCTTGATACTTATTCTACAAATACCAATTCTCATTTACACCTGCTTCTTGAGAACAGCTAGACTCTTGGTGTGCATAGAGGATTGAGGCAAAACTCCATTAGAAGGAGGCAGGCCAATTAGTCCACAAAGCAAAGTCTGAAATTGTGATTCAAAACAAAGCATTAGTTTTGTTGGGATCATTAATATGAGCGAAAATAACCAACTCTACACGAGATATTTAAAGGCTTGAATGCAGTTTTACTCCCCTTATTTTGTCTCATTTATGGTTTTGGTCCCCCCATTTTTAAACCCAAAAATTTGGTACCCCCAATTTTTACAACAACAATCACACACCCCGTGCACCAATAACCTGCGCTAGACCCTGATGGTAATACGAGTGACATAAATAACTCAATACAAGAGATACAAGAGAGAGATCATATATACAAACCATGAATCCTAGCAACAATATGTCATAGTGATATGCAGAAGGTTTCTTGAGATTGAATTCCTTTTGTTGTGCCATTTGGGATGCAAGCCTCAAAACTGGCAGGAATTAAAGAAGTAAAGTCCTGCTATCATTATGGCAGGAATAAAAGCCTCAAAAATGCGTGTCGGAGAAACCTTCCCCATATTTGCCTGAGGTTTTATAAAATTGTATTACTAATTGTAAAAAGGACATATCAAATATCTTATTCTCAATAGTTAATATAAAAAGGGCTAAAAGAAAGTCCCATAATAGTTAACAATGTTGTAAATATAAATTTCATTTAGGTTTTGGAGTTGGATACTCATTGCCTGTGGCGTGGGTGCTGTTGTTCTTATCTTTCTAATGTCATTGCTATACTACGTGGAGATCAATGATATCAATTCAAATATGAATTCTGTTTCTGAAATTGATGTCTTAAAGAGCTTTACATAGTTAATAGAGATTAGTGCAGTTAGTCCCTACATAAGTATTCATTTAAAATGAATTCAACAAGTAGGATTCATCATATTGGCATGAGATTAGTGCTAGTATTGTTTTGGTGCTCCATGCTTAACTGGTTTCTCTCTTTTATCATAGAATGCATATGAATCATTTAGTTTTTTTTTTTTTTAAGGTAGATACACTGTTTGTGTTTTTTGTGTATACACAAGGATCTAATTGTACATATTCTGGAGGTGCTGCACCATTAACTATGCACCTGATGCTTATATTTATCACCACTGTGTCATAGTATTTGCATACTTCAACAAACACTGAATCATTATAATGTAAATCAATTTTAGCATATACCTTGCTATGCATTCTGTCATGATTACTTTGCGTGGCCTATAGGTTGTTAGAATATTCCTTTTATCATCATCAATTCCACTGCATATTTTTTTTTCTTTCTTCTCTGATATTCACTGACCTCATTTTCCTGCTCTCTTACACGTACCAGATCTCCTGCACCAATTGAAGTCCCTGTACTGAGCTATCTGACTCTCAGATATTCCCTGAGTTAGTATCTGTCTCACATTGATTTGTGCATAGAATGTGCGGCGTCCATGTGGCTTTTATTGTCAAGTCTATAGTTGATATTCAAACCATAGGTGATCAAATGAGTATTTTTAAGCATCTATAACAGGTATTTGTTCTATCTTTCTACTTGAATCAAAGTTGTTATTGAATACTAAAGCATCTCAAAAGCGAGATTTCTCTCAAAAGAAGACAAGAAGAATGCATTTATAAGTCAGATGATAGTGTGGTAGATTACTACTTTTGACAGTCAGATGTGGCAACATTAGCCTCTATGTGTGGCAGATTTGTTATAGTTCAAAGAGAAAAGTAAAAATCACTCTAGAATGATGTTTTCCGAGTATTTGATATTGAAATCTGTTGTTATAGTTGCACTTAATCATCTTTTCATTTTAAGGCTAAAGTTAACTACTATGTTCTAGACTCCCTTAAGTAGTGGTATCAACTTTTGTATGTGTGTTCTTGACTTTAGAGTCTAATTTCATAACCACTATTATAACAATGAGACCAAATAAACAAACAAGATGGCAACACTATGCAAAGTCTACTAATAATGTTTTGTATTTTTGGGTTTGTATGGATACCTCTTACTGTTATCCTTACACTTGGTATTTAAATTTTCGACTGGAAATTTGGTAGGGGGCTAATTACTAAAGTTTACCACTTTTGAAACTTTATTCTATTTGCATTAAATTTTTGAGGGAGTTGTGCTCTAAGTGAAATTCTTAAGCAAGTTATTATGAAAATGGCGAGGTTTGCCAAACTTATATTTAATTTGATTCTTGAAGGATTATATGTTTGCAATGATTGAATCTTGCCCAAATGAATTCTATGTCTCAAATACATGTGGTGTTAAATCATAGTTCCATAGGGGACTATTTGCAATGGAAGCTGACACCGACACACCGTTACTTTGAATTAAACATCTTTCTATGTATGATTGCAAATGGATTCTATGTATGTTACTTTGAATTAAACATCTTTCTTGATAAACTTCTTTTTTTTTGTTCTAAAGATTCTAACGGGCAACGGCGAAACTCCCACACACAAATTTGGTGAAGTCTTTCAAATTTGGTAGTAAGAACATCTAGAATATTGTTTTATTCCAGTAATTGAAATCGTTGGATTATAATAGTTGAACTCCTTTTAACATTAGTTGACAAAGTCACTCTAGTTAGGGTGGACTGGACTAGCTTACCGGTTTAGTAGTGAATCAAATAAAAATACAGTGTTAATATCTTCCTCAGTACCCTTTGTTTACTGTTTTATTATTTCTTTATGGTTTAACTTCTCCTATGTTGTTTGTTTTAAATAGAAGTTAAATGATTTGATAAAGAAATCAAATCAATGTTTAACATATGGAAATCAATCTCTCTAATGGAGTAAGATCTGGAAGCTTCATGTTGCAGAGAGAGTTAGAAGCTTTATATGGTTAGTGTTGCATGAGAGGTTGTTGACTAATTACAGGAAAAGTAAAATGGGAATGGAGCATGCTATGTGTAATTACTGTGGCGACAGTATTGAAACTGAGCTTCATGTGCTTCGCGATTGCCCCTTAGTTATGCCGATTTGGTTAAATGTTGTTGATGTTGGTATGAGGAGTTCATTCTTTGTAGGTGAATTAAAGCAATGGATTGCTTTGAATTTGACTAGTTCGAAGAGATGGAATAAGGATGTTGATTGGAAAGATTTATTAGGTAACGGTGTGCCACTGTATTTGGAACTGGTGTAATAAGGCTGAGTATGACGATCACTTCCAGCGACCGCAAAGTCCGATTATGGTTATTGCAGATCGGGTACAGCAGTACAAAAATGCAGAAATGTTATGCACTATTATGCTGTAGACAACTAGAGCAGAAATTATGGTGTGTTGGAACCCTTTTTGGAAGGTTGGGTGAAGCTTAACATAGATGGAAGCCTATAAGGATGGAAGTGCAGCTGGATGTGGTGGTGTAATTCGGGATAGTCATGGTGGATGGATTGGAGGATTTGCAAAATACTTGGGTTTAAGATATGTGAGAAATCTTGGTTTCACTCGAATTGAGTTGAATGTAGACGCTAGTGTGGTTGATCGTGTGTTACGACGACAAGGGAATAACAGTTCGACAAGAAGCGCTCTAATTAACCTAATTATGTATTATGAGTCTTGTCCTTCGGAGTGTCACTTGGTGTGGTCAGATGATGTGTTGGGGATAGTGATCCCTCGGTTAATGCTAGTGTAATCTCTCTTTTTGGGCTCAAGCCCTTTATGATATAAAAAAAAGTTTAAGAATATTTGACTTAAATGCAGTTTTGGTTTGCCTATTTTTATTTTCTAGAAGTGTTGGTCTCCTTATTTAAATTTATATCGTGATACTTCAATACACTTTAAGCTCAATTTTGATGACATGGTAAAATTAATTATGACATGGTAGGTTCTAGTGGATAAAAAATTTAGGCCAAATCCATCCAACGTTCCTTTAAATTTTACGTTTGTAATAGTTAGACCCTTTAAGTTTTTTAAGTAACAAATATGATTTAAAGGATATACACGGTCAGTGTAAAATAGTTTTACACAGATAGCCAATGAAAATCTATGATTTTGTCACATCACCCCACTCTTGTATGGTTTTTTCGAAACTACTTATGTGACATGGATGAATGGTGGTTTTTTATTGAATGTCGGTGTAAAATTATTTTACATTGACGATGTATGTCCATAAAACTCTAACAAATAAGTCATTTAAGTTTCTAACTTTTTGCACTAGCTTCCAATTAACTTCGTCCAACATATGTGCCTTTTTCATCAAATTTGTTGCAGTTACCATTTCATTAACTTCGTCATCAATTAACTTCGTACCTATAAGTAAAAATTTGTTGCATTGTTACCCTTTCAATTATCTTCATCCAACATATGTGTGCTTTTTTCATTAAATTATCCACCATGGTGGAAGTCAACGTTAACGGTTATAGTGTAATAAAATAACAAAGGTTAAATGGAAAAGTAACAATGTAACAAGTTAGAAATGTAAATAACTTATTTGTTACCTGAAAAATTAATGGATCTAATTGTTATCTAAAAAAACTTAAGGATCTAACTATTATAAAATACAAGTATTATTTAATTAAACAAATAATAATGACATGTATATCAAACTTATCCACATGGGCACGAGAGCTGTCAAAGGGGCCGGTCTAGCCCGCCTCGGGCCAGAGGGCCAAGACATATAAAGAGGCTTAAGTGAGCCGGCCCGTTAAGCCCAAGGCTCGACCCACCTAGCCCAGCCCGATAAGCAAATGCCTACATGACCCGGTGGGCCGGCTCGACAAACTTTTTAAAAAAATTGAAATTTTTGTTTTTTTTTTAAAAAATTCAATGGACAATAAAACTACATATGTATCGCACACAAATTAGTTGTTATTTTTTTTTTCAAGTAAAGATAATCATAAAAAATTTGTGTTTTTTTTTCAACTAAAGATAATCATAACAAATTTGGCTTAATAATTATCTCATAACTAATAAATCTCATCTTTTGTTACTTATTTTATCTAAAGATTTTATGGTAACTAAAATTCCTTATTTTTAGCTAAAACTACATTTATAATTTTTTTAATTCTTTAAGGGGCCGACCCAAAAACCCGTGGGGCCAGCCCATGATGGCCCATGAAAAAATAGGCCCGGGGTGCCAGCCCGATAAGGCCCAATTTTTTTGAAACCCGACCCGTGTATAACTATAGGGCTAATGGATTGGCCCGATAGCCCAGCCCGTTTTTACAACTCTAGCTATCACATCATTAGTGACCAAGCCACATCAGCAAATTTGACTAAAAAGTGGGTTAGAGGATCAAAACTAAAAAATAAATAAAATAGGAAACCAAAAGACATATTTTTAAAATAGGGGGACTAATACATTAATTTTTTGGAAATAAAGAATCAAAACTGCATTTAAACATTGAATTTTTAAGAGATATGCAAGCCAAATATATATATATATATATATATTTCTAACTCTAATAAAAATCATCCTAGGATCATATATTTCATCACAAGCATGATTTAAGTTCTAACCCTATCACATAAAGCAATTGTCATGAAAAAACAATTTATATGTAGGATATAGGTGATGAAAAAACCATGATACAAAGGTTCATGGTTAGAGGCGATTTACTTAACGCTCCGTCTAAGCACATTAGAATTCCTTTTAACACCCCTCGACGCACGGTTGACACATTACGCCTGGTCATAGTCTACAGTCGAGATATACACCAACTTCTTAATCAGTCATTTGCCTTCACGCTCTAAGATAAGTCATACTCATGTAGAATTATAATATACCTAGATGGATATCTCAATCAACAAAATCATATGATCTTAATCAAGAAAATCATATGATTAAGGGAGCATGCTATAGATTCCTCTCTTTGACCTCAATATGAAGGTGAACTACTCAGACTTAGCCGTGATCAGTTGCAACAAAATCATATGATTAAGGGAGCATGCTATAAATTCCTCTCTTTGACCTCAACATGGAGGTGAACTACTCAGACTTAGCCATGAGCAGTTGCAACAAAATCATATGATCTTGATCAAGAAAATCATATGATTAAGGGAGCATGCCATAGATTCCTCTCTTTAACCTCAACATGGAGGTGAACTACTCAGACTTAGCCATGAGCAGTTGCAACTCAAAGAAAGTAAAACTAACTATGCTAGAACACAAGAGCTAAACTAAATGCCTATATTTGCTTTTTGCAAGTGTTTACAATGTGTAGAACTTGGTTTTTACAAATATATAAGAACCTAGATATAAGCCTCAGAATTTCGTAGCTACCCTCAGTCATTGAGGTTTTATTAAAAATGAAGAACATAAAAAGGGAAATGAAAAGGTAAAAACCGGCTTCCACCTCTGATGGGTGTTCCACGGTCGTATCCATTCTCACACGGGTCGTGGCATTGCTTTGGCACAAAGTTGTAAGCAACTGACTTTCCTAGCACGACCGCATTGAGCTCCCATATTATTGTGGCAGGCTTTGCTGAGGTAGAATTTGACTTTTCACTTCTCTTGCTTATAGTGACAATTTTCCTTGACTTTTGGCTACGAACCAACTTGATTAGCAGGAAGGGCTTCCAATATCATAATTGAAGGAAAATTACTTTTTCCGCCCTATGGGTTACTCACACGCCCTATGAAATGACAAAAATACCCTTCAGTGGCGGAAGTCACGGATATAGGAAAAATGAGAAATTTCGATGATTTTAATTTTATCATATTATTTGTAGTAGGCATTTTGCCGTTGTATGCTATTAACTTGGATGATGTGAGTTTGTTCGCAGATTCATCCTTTACGTTTTTAGCAAAATTGAATATGTGGTTGTATTTGATGTATCTGTTGATTTGAATGAATGAATATCATTTTGTTTATGTAAAAAAAAAAAATCCTATAATTGCAACAATGGACATTACTCTCTTTCACCATATCTTGTATGTGCGCGGGCACACAATAGTGAGATGCGCTTATTTTGACATACTATAGACAATATTTTATATATTTAGAGTCCGCATGGATTGACTTATTTTTGGGCTTATGCTAAACAAATTATGCAAATAAATATGTTTTTATGTATTATTATATGTTTTTAAGGTAGTTTATGGGAAAACGGATTATATAAAGGCAATATTTGTCAATAAAAACTTATGAATTAACACACAAATTTATTTATTTGCATAAACTATTTTCATAAACTCAAACATAAGATAAATCCAAACGGGGCCTTATTATTGTTACATGTAGTTTACAAAGGCCCAAGCCCATAATATACCTAAACCTAAAATATCGCCCCCCTCTCTTGTTATTCAATATATATAGAACGCCGCGACCTCTCATTTTTTCCATTCCTTCTTCAACTTTTTTTAGCCTTTTTTGTTCCCGATATTCCTCTCTTAAGTTCACGATTGTTATCTATTAACCAATCCGATCAGTTGATCTTTCATTTCGATAACAATGGATGAAGATAAAGGTGAAAGTGGAGATGAAAATCAAGAAATTCTGATGAATATAACCATAGATCTCAAAAATCAAATTAACAAAATATCCATGGTATACCGTCAATCAAAATTCTTAACGTGATTTATCTTTGATTTTTAATTTTATATATTTACTTACGCAGATATCTTTGTTTTTCATACAAATAATTAGATCACTTAAGTCGAGCATAATATGCGTGTTCTTATTTTTCCATATTATCGAGTGGTCTTTAATCTTTTAACTAGTCTGATATGTTGATCTCTCATTTTTATAACAAGGGATGAAGGTGAAGGTGAAAGTGACGTTGATAATGAAGATATCGATTCCTATGAAAATAACCTAGATCTGAAATATTAAATCAACAAAATACCAAAGGTACACCATCAATCTAAATTCTCATCATGATTTATTTTTTAATTTTTTTAATTTTACTTATATATACTTACGTGCATATCTTTGTTTTTCTTTCATATTAGTTATATCATTTGATTCAAGCATAATATGTGTGTTCTTATTTTTCATATTTTTACTCCCTACATAGAAAATATAAGATAACATGATTTAAAAAGTTAATTATATTGAATCAATGAAATTTTCAGATCTCTTTTTATTATAGTTTGTTACGGTGGGAGTGTATATTATTTGGCAAATGATACTTACAGCGAGAGAATGTATCACGAATTTATCACGAGGTTACTTTGATTGTACCCTGCCCCACCACTTTGCATTTCATCACCCATGTATTGTAAATCCAACGGACTACAATTGTTCGTGAAAAATTCGGGACGTGTTTCTTCGCGAGAAATAGCAACACTCATATTATTTTTATCAGCCATGCTATATATCGCGAGAGATTTCACGCGAAATTTTCACGAATACCATTTTTAAGTATCCATCATAAGAAAAATAAAAAGTAAACTTTAGATACTTAGTTTTTTTTTTAGGACAAAACTTAAATACTTTTCTTTAGGTGCTGTTTTTACTATGCCTCTCACAAAAAGTTAGTTACTTATATTTTCTATTTAAAAAAAATAAAAGAAAACTATTTTTTTTAATAATAATAACCACCTCCATGTATCTAGCACAATAAGAACTGTGTCTAAAGTACTGTACATAAGTTTAGTCCTTTTTTTTACCCAAACTTTAGATACTTAGTTGTGTACCGTGGTTTTGATAAAATTATTCAAAATTTTAATTTAATTAAAATAAATTAATATAAAATTATATTATTGCATTAAGTTTGATTGGCAAAAAATTGCGGATTGGCCAATAAGTTAACTCATCTTATAGAGGATGAGTTTATAGTTTATCAACTAGTTTATAGCAGACAAGTTAGATGATTAAATTTGTAGTGTTCAATAAAATTAGTGTTTAATAAAGCTAGTATATAACACTATATATCACCAATTGCATATTTTCATTTTAGTTTGGATTTTGTTAACAATATTTCTTCTATTAGAAGAGACATTAACAATGTTTTTGTTATAAAATAAAAAGTTATAACTTACAAGTTTCAAGTGATTGTTTTTATCAAACGCTGGCGATATTGTTAGTTACAAAATAAAAAGTTATAATTTTTTTTATCTATTGATTATTTTCTCTTCTAAATATTAAGTAGAAAATGCTTCAATTCGTAATTTGTCAAAAAGAAACAAAAGTCTTGACATTTTTATTTTGCAAAAAAAAAAATAAATAAATTGTAAATTAAACAATCTACGACAAATTTATAAAAAGTAATTAGTCAAAACTTATTAAATAATGATAACAATGTGTATAAAGCCGATTGGATATCCACAAAGTATATGGATGAAAGTTTTTTGTCCTCAAATCACTTTGAATATACATATTTAAAAGAAGAAAAACACACAATGTTTTCTCGTTTAGTTCATTAACTAGTACTTCGGAGGCACCAATTAGCATAACATTTTTTTTAATATATTACCATGAAACACTTGTAAAACTCCCAAGAACGTGGTAAATTTATTAACCACTTGAATTTAATTATTTGTTAGTATCTATCAAACAATCCATTAAATAAAAGTACCTAAGAAAATAAAGACGACAAATTGTTAAAAAAAATCTTCTTTTTCATACTCTCTCCGTCCTTTAATATAAAAGTCCTCATAAAAAAATTCACATGTATTAAGAAAAGGTTTATGTTTTCATTTTATGTAGATATATTACTAAATTATTCTTAGTTTATAGTGTATATTATGGCTTTTTCATATTTTCCAGGTAAATTAGTAGTATTAATTAGAGTTATGTTTAAAAAATAATATAAATGAGGCTTACGAATATATCTCATGCGAATGGTTGTTCAACTTCATATGTTCTTATTTAATAATACTTTTATGTTGCATAATTGAAACCGAAAGAAGGGAAGAAAAATTCTATTTAACAAATGGAAGTCTTTTAGTCGACCCACGAGGCAAAAGCCATGAATTAGATTATTGTATGTGAGTGGAAAAATTAGAAGAAATTGCATTTGTAACCATTTTATAATATAAATAAAAAAACATCATTAACAAGTTTATACACGGTCATACCATAAATATCATGTTCAAGTTTTGATAAAAAGAAAAAACAATATTTAGTAATGAAAGACCCTCCTGCTCGAATGACGAATACCTACTTGTCTGAAATGTAAGAGAGTTTTCAAAATGAAAGGTTGTGTATGGTAATATGTGCAAACAACCTGAACATGCTCACCGTGATTTTTATCCATTCCAACTTTTTGGACCATTGTACCTGTGGCTGATTAGGATTATAGTCGTAACATAGTTTGTTACGACTATAATCCTGATCAGCCACAATTGCAATGATGTTAAAACTTGGCGAAGTATAAAAACCATATGAAGGATGTTTGTGCATATGCCCAAACGCAACCTTCCATGCATGTTGAGAACTCTCTCTTACATTTTGGAGAAGTAGATATTCCAGCCGGAGAGGGTCTTTCATTAGATTGTTCTTTTTTTTTTCTTCTTTTGAACTTGAACATGATATTGATGGTATGTGCAAGGATAAATATGTTAATGATGCTTTTGATTTATATTTTATTATGGTTCCAATGAGAGTTTCTCCTAATTGTGTCACTTACAATACTCTAATTCGTGGCTTATAGACAAGATATATTAGGAATCTTTGCTTATATTTAAGATCGGATGGAATAATTTTTAGTCAAATAATAAAAAATATTGTTTTCAAAAAATTAAATCAAGTCAAAAGAAATTACATATATAATTTCTCAATATATATATAGTTTATAAATATTTAATGTATTTCTCAATTTACCTGCGCACAAGAATTTCCTTCGCCAAAGCAGTGTGGAAAGATGAATTTGTGCGTAGTTATATTTTAATTACTTCTATTCATCGTCTTATTTTAACTATTTGGTTTATAAATAATTAGGTTGATATATTAGAAATATTGTGATTGATTTCATTTTATATGTGTATTTGCTATGGTGTGATTAATTTATACATATTTGATTTATTGATTAATATTAATTATATGTCAATATTATATTTTTTTATTATCTTAAATATCCTTTAAAATTAATACAAAAATACACTAACTTTTATTTTCAAATTTTCGAGGGGTATTAAAGAAATGTAAGTTGTGTGGGGTGGAGAAAATACTCTCAATATTATCATTAATTTCAGGCCCATCTCCATATTTGGTATTTCATTACACCTAAAAGAAAAACAGTAACTAAAGAGACAATATAAATAGACGATACGAGAGAACAATTGAAAGCTACGCTTTAAAAGCACACCCTAATCTTGTAAAAAAAAACCCCCTAGTCATGTCCAGAAAATAAAGAAAAAACCCTAATTTAGTCTTGTTGCCGGCCGCCGTCCACTAATAGGCGCACCTGAGTCGTGTCTGGCTTCCACACCACAAGCTTACTCTTGTGCTTTGAAAACATCTCAATTAAAAAAAATTGAAAGTGATGTTGATAATGTGTCAACTCTTTTTAAAGTTAAGGTTGATTTTGTTGTCTCATAAAAGAGTTGACACATTATCAACATCACTTTCAATTTTTTCAAAGCATGTTGAGATGTTTTCAAAGCACAAGGGTAAGCTTGTGGTGTGGAAGCCGGAAACAACTCAAGTGCGCCTATTAGTGGCCATCAGCCGGTAGAAAAACTAAAATAGGGTTTCTTCTTTATTTTTTGGACATGACTATGTTTTTTTTAACAAGATTAGGGTTTGCTTTTAAAGCGTAGCTTTCAATTGTTCTCTCGTATCGTCTATTTATATTGTCTCTTCAGTTACAATTTTTTTTTCTTTTGGGTGTAATGAACTACCAAATACGGACATGGGCCTGAAATTAATGATAATATTGAGAGTTTTTTCTCTACCCCACACCACTTACATTTCTTCAAAACCCCTCAAAAATTTGAAAATAAAAGTTAGCGTATTTTTGTTCAACTCCATATTTTTTTAACTACTCTTGTAACAGATTTTGTTTGACAAACTATGTTAAATTTTAAAAAGAATACAAAAACACCCTACTTTTTTGTGTGTCTGGGACGCGCCACTGGCAAGGCAACGTCCATGTGAAGGATGCGCCACTAGCAATGCAGCGTCCCTATTTCATTTTTTTTTTCTTTTCATATTTTTCAGATTGAGGGTGAAAGTTAGGGTTAGAAGGGTTTCGAGGGTCAAGGTTACAAGGGTTTGTGGTTTAGTATTAATTATTATAGATACAATACTAATATAAAAAATTACTTTTTTGGATTTTTTTACGGTTTTTGGTTTCGGTGATTTTTTTTTTTTTAAATTATTACAAAAAGTATACTACTATTAATTTTTTTAATATTTATTATTATTAATTTTTTAAAAAAATAAAACTATAACCTCACACTACTCTCATTTCACAGTTCTCACCTCTCATTCACCACTTTTTACTTCTTCCTTCATTTTTCATTGTTTTCTACTACCTGACATCTTATTCATTTATTCCTTTTGAACCTCTTGCAGACATATAGTCGACACCGACTGAATTTCATGTGAAAATTAAGGGAGCGAAACAACTTTTGTTATGTCTATGGGCAAAAAGAGTTCTTATGGAGCGTTAAAGCTAACAATTCAAAATTGTTTTAAGGAACAAACCGAGGAAAGTATTAATATTAATCGTAGGACATATTTAACCTCATACACAACACTGACAGATGATTCTGTGTAATAGTTAACAAAATATGAATGGCATGTCGCCGACACTGATGCTGATGTTGTAAGCATATTTTTGGATTTAAATGGTGAAGAGACTCCATATCGTATGTACATCATATTAAAATAAGTTTTTTTTCCCGTTGTTTGTTTTATTGAAGATTTAAATGGATTTGTCTGTGCCCACTAGTGTAATGCATTTGTTTATCTTTTAAATTGATTGAGTTTAATGGTATTTTTAAGTTCTTAGTTTTAAGTTATTTGTTAGTTTAATGTAATTTTGAGTTTACTGTTGGAAATGTCATTGTTGTCGTTGTGTTTATATTATATGTTTATTTTATTGTTAGTTAATTTTTTAGTAAATAAAAATTGAACTGTTACGCAAATGATTTTGTGTAATAATAATGCAAAAACCACGTGAGAATTATATAATTTTGGCTAAACTACATATTTGGTCTCTTACGTTTATTTTAGGTTTCAATTTGGTCTCTTACGTTAAAAAGTTTCAATTTGGTCCCTTACGTTTATTTTAGGTTTCAATTTGGTTCCTTCCGTCAGTTTTTGCTTACGTGGAAGACGGTTTGCACACTTGGATTGACACGTGGACACATGGATACGTTGACACGTGTCCAATTGAAATAGTGGAACAGTGGAATCTGACGGAAGAGACCAACTAATGCAAACGTTGATAACGTAAGAGATCAAATTGAAACTTTTTAAACGTAAGGAACCAAATTGAAATCTAAAATAAACGTAAGGGACCAAATATGTAGTTTAGCCTATAATTTTTTTATTAAACAATATGAAAACTAGAGTTACATGGAGGGTCCAACATCATTTGGACAATGGTTTCTTTTATGGTCCGACATCTGAAATAACCATACAGTTTCGGTGTGTGAGAATCGTCCATTACCGTTCTAATTAATGCGCATACTTTGCGGACGACCTTTCTTACATCTTTTCATATCGGGTTGGGCAAAATTTCAGGGCCGTGGTATAGGGGCCAATATGATTTGTCTTGAATTACCAGGAAGGTGTTATCGTAGATGCATAATACAGTAGAAGCTTTGTACACATCATGTATATACAATTTGTAAGCTTTGTCGAGCTTTGACATTGTTGAGTACCACCAAACTGACAAAGTCAAACTCCAATTTCAATTTAACCAACATCAACCACAAAGGCCACAAAATATGTCTACTTATCATTGACAAAATAATCGTGGACAACATATAGCTTTGTGGTATGTTCACTATGCAACTGAAACCAAGATTGGAGTAATCGTATCAATAAAGTTCTAACTGGGACAATTGCCAACCGTCGTGCACATCCGAAGAGTTATTTTAATTGATGTGTTGAAAATCACAACTCGTTCAAAGTTTTCAACCCACCTACCCTGCACAATCCATCTAACTCAACACGAGAATTTACCCCTGACCAATAGTAGTGTACATCAGTTGGGCAAACCCAATTGATCCGGTCAAACCCACCCAATCCAACCCAGAAAAGTTGGCTGGGTCGGGTTATTGGATGGATATGGATTTCAAAATGAAAAATCCATAAAAAAATCGGGTTTCGGGCAAAACCCAACCCAAACCCAAAAAACCCACTGAATCGGTAGTACCGTGATTTTTTAAAATAATTTTCATATTAATATTAAAAATAAAGACCACAAGTTCAATACTCAAATTTTCAAAATAAATTATATGCGGGTTTATTATTCCAAACGACAAACAATTACTCCTCCGTATATCATAGTTTTAACGCATTCTAGATCAACTCTTTTGAGTGGGTGGTTATTTTGCTCAACCCAATCCGGAGTACCCTATATGGTTTGAGTTTTGGTTTTGCCTAAACTCAACCTAAACCAGCCCATCTACACCCCTACTGACCAATCACCCATGAACACGAGAACACAAAATCAAGCACCCATTTAAACAACACAAAATCAATCAACCTTATCCATATTTTACCCCTCCCCAATTCCAAATCTTTGACCGTCAAACATACATGTCACCAACAACCACACATTTCGACAACAACGATTAGTTGATACCGACGACCAACAAGGGACCACATTTCAAGAGTTTTTAAATAGCATTGAGTTTTACATGCTGCAAATTCGAGTTTTCCTACCCACAGATCTGTTGAAAATGAACAACTTGAAGACGATCAAGACAACAAACCTAATAATGCAGATGGACCTCATTGAGATATTCATATTCGTCATCCTCCACTTTGTTGTGGTATCCATTCGCCACAACCAGTGGCGGAACTGGGATTTTTTTTCCCGGGTGGCCGGTAGAAAAGTTGTATTAAATAAATTGCGTACAAACTTTAAAATAATACTCTATTTTTTTATGGGTTAAAATAATATTATATGTGTAATAAGTGACTTGAAATAATCAATTAATACTTACACAAAGTTGATTTTTAGAAAATTGTTTATTTTATTAATGTATTACACATACTAAAAAAGAAAATCTATTGAAAATAGTTGTGTTTTTAGAAGGGAAAAAATAGAAATTGTGCATTTTTTATATTGATAAATACATATGAAAATTAACTTTTTTAAATAGTTGTGTGGTTTTTTAGAAGAAAATAAAATTGTGCATTTTTTATATTACTAAACACATGAAAATTAACTTTATTAAAGAAAATATCCTTTAATGGCTAAAAAAGTAAAATATATGTTGCCAACCGGATTTGAACACGGAACCATTTGGGAGAAGGATAGTGACTAAACCGCTCGGCTAGCCTTGCTTTTTAATGTCTTTACTCACAAACAAATATATATAATATATATTAGTAATTTTATAAAAATACCAAGGGTACTCTAGTAATTTCTTATTTTTCGGGTGTGGCCGCGGCCACCACCAGCCACCCCCTGGTACCGCCTCTGACCACAACAAAGAGATAATGTGGTATCCGTTCACCACAACGAAGAGATAATGTGGTTTATGAGTACATAGTGAGATGAGCTTATGGTTACTTTCAATTCTAGGTTGGTGAATAGAACTACATGCGCATGCTAGAAATTCTATAGAAAAGTATTACCGCGAGGTTGTAAATATTTTTGTAAGTATTAGAGTTTTCAAATGCGAATATTTTATAGAAGATTATTATTCTTCGTTGTGTGCTCCTATCTTGAATTGTGATTATTATTTTATAATTTTAATAATGTAATTAGGGAAATGCGAGTTAATTTTTCCTCCGAATTTTTCGAAATGAAAGGAGATAGTTTTATATATTTTGTTGATAGTTAGTTGACACTTAGAGAACTACGTGACTCTGATTCCCTAATCATTAGGGATACGTAGGACCAGGGATCCTCCCTGTCGAGCTACAATTTCAGTAACTCTGCCTTTTAGATTAGTATATGTTATAGTGTATTAGGCTTGCCAGGCTAAATATACGGTTAGTTAGTGGTGGCCTGTGCGCCGGTCATGATCTAAGATTGGGTCGTGACATTTGTGGTACCGGAGGTTAAATTCATCGTCATGCGGATCGTGGTGGTGGACGGGCTTGATTATTAAATTGACGAGATAATCGTA
This sequence comes from Trifolium repens, assembly GCA_030408175.1. Classification (NCBI taxonomy): domain Eukaryota; kingdom Viridiplantae; phylum Streptophyta; class Magnoliopsida; order Fabales; family Fabaceae; genus Trifolium; species Trifolium repens. Next base: position 14,164,551 of record CP125846.1, read on the forward strand.
TTCATCAGCCTCCACTTTACATTATAATTTTCATAAATTAACATTAAAATCTTTGTAAATTTTTTAATTCTATTAAAATTATAGTATGTTCATTAATTGATCGATTCATTTTTAGTAAAGTTACGAGTAATAAATGCTGTACTTAGATACCCAAAGAATACGGCACATAAGTTGTTACCCACACATGTATTTTTTTTAAACTACATGAGTAGAATTGTAATAACCTACCCATTATAATTCATTTTCTTGTGAGATAAAAAAAATGAAGAATTTAAGAATAAAATTTAAATTTTTAAAGAAAATACTAAATAGTGTGCCTAGAGCACTAGTTAAGAAAACTAAATATAGTAAAAATACATTTAGTCAATATTTATAAAATATAAAAAATGTTATTTTCAATACAAAATTTATCTTTTATGTATCATTAACAACTCCCTCGGGTCACTAGTTAGCATTAGAGCTGTAAAAATGGGCCGGGCTATCGGGCCGGCCCAGTAGCCCTATAGCTTTATATGGGCTGGGCCGGGCCGGGCTTCCCAAAAATATCATTGGGCTTTATTGGGCTGGGCTGTCGGGCCTATGGGCCATCATGGGCTGGGCCAATGGGCTTTTGGGCCGGCCCATTAAAGAATTAAAAAAAAAATCTAAATATAATTTTACTTAGAAATAAGGAATTTTAGCTAGCATAAAATCTTTAGATAAAATAAGTAACAAAAGATGAGATTTGTTTTTTTTTAAGGAAAAAGATGTGATTTATAATTTACTTTTTTTTATAATTTATAATTTAATTTATGTATTTTGAATGGTTATGTTAAAAGTTTAGTGTCTGATGTAAGTTTGAAATTTATTAGCTTTGAGGATGCACTTTATGAATCATCATTCACAAATCTCTCGACTTTTGCATGGATATTTTGAAATATTTATTATTTCATGAAATCATGACACTCACTTTTTTATGGATATTAATTTGTGTGCTATGCATATGTAGTTTTATTGTCCATTAAAAATTTTTTTACAAAAAATTGAGATAAAAAAATTTTGAAAAAATGTTGCGGGCCGGCCCATCGGCCCATTTTATTGGGCCGGGCTAAACGGGCCGAACCTTAATGGGCCTTGGGCCCTAATGGGCCGGGCCACATAAGCCCAATAGATGTCTTGGCCCAATGGGCCCGAGCCGGGCCGGGCTGGGCCGGCCCATTTGACAGCTCTAGTTAGCATGACCAAACTTTTTTTTAGATAGAGGAAATGACAAAACTAACATAAACTCACACACACACACACAAGTTAATGAGTTGGAGTTTGAACTCCGATCATTACGTCCAACCTATCAAATTCGACAAATATTTACCCAACTTACCATGACCCAACTTTTAATAGGACTAAAACCAGATTAACACCATTTTCTACGTCACATTTGCCAGTACTCTTTTTTTATACACCAGTCAACTGAAGTTTGATTTGTACAATTGTGGTCGCTATAAACTGCATCATCATCATCATCCCCAATTTTCAACCTTCAAACCCTAATTTTATTCCCCAAAGCACAATGTCGTTTTTAAAGTCCAGGTATGCTGCTGTTATCACCTCCAATTTTCATCCTTCAAACCCTAATTTCATTCCTTGTTTCCCTTCTTCATACTCAAGGCTTTACTCTCAATTACATTATCAACAAGACAAACACATTCTTGTTTCCTCATTCAATCACTTACTACATCAGAATCCAACTCCACCCATCTTCCATTTCGGTAAGATTTTAGGTTCCCTTGTTAAGGCCAAGGGTATATTCAACACCATGGCCCAATGTGGAGTGACTCCAAATGTTCAGAGCTATAGTATTATGGTTAATGAATTTTGTAAGGTTAAATTGGTGGATGAAGCCTTAAATCTCTTCAAAGAAATGCGTTGTAGAAACATTATTCCTGATGTGGTAACTTACGGTTCCCTTATTGATGGTTTGGGCAAATCAAGAAGAATCTCAAATGCTTTGGAGCTTGTCGATGAGATGCAGGATAGAGGGCATCCACCTAATATAGTCATTTACAATTCTATATTAGATGCTTTATGCAAAAACCATGATGTTGAAAAGGCAATTGCATTATTTACAAAACTCAAGGACAAGGGTATTCAACCAGATATGTACACATATACTGTTCTTATCTATGGATTGTGTAAAGATCGAAGAGTAGCGGACGCAAGAAAGGTTTTTGAAGATCTTTTGGTTAAAGGCTACAATCTAGATGTTTGTATATATACTGTTATGATCCAAGGGTTTTGTGACAAGGGCTTGTTTGATGAAGCGTTAGCCTTGCTATCAAAAATGAAAGATAATGGCTGCACACCAAATGCTAAAACTTATGAAATAATTATTCTTTGTCTATTCGAAAAAGATGAAAATGATAAGGCCGAGAAACTTCTTCATGAAATGATTGTGAAAGGTTTATTGTAAGATTAAAACTAGGTAAGATTTATCTCTAGTTATACATTGTTATTTTTAATATTAATTTAAATGCTACTGCTACAGTCTCAATGCCTTTGTCTTGAGTTGTTCTTATCTTTTCAATGTTATTTCTGTGTAATTACTTTACTTTCATTATGAAGTTTCAACTAAATCTCTTTCAATCACATAGAGTGTACTACAATTTGACAAAGACCTGATGATAAAATCGACTATAATTTCTCTTTTGCAAAACCTTTGTTGACTTCTTAAGTGGGTACATGTTCAAATGTACATGTTCAAATGCACCCTCTTAGATGAAGCAATATACTCGAGATTCAATTTCAAAGACCTGAAGCTAAACTATACACAACAGGCACATGCTTGGCATTGCACTGAAGTGAAATAAGATTGAGAATGACTTTAAATTTTCTTGTGGTTGCATTAAATTACTGTCAAATGAGTAACTAAGGCCTCATTACAGCTGCATAAATATGCATTAAAGAGTTTAGAATTTGAATGCTTTGTAGGGAGCATGATTTGTATGCTATCTTTTTGTTTCTGTTTGGTTCAAGAGTTAATAAGGTTCTAAAAATAGTATATGTGATAAGATCATTATAAAATTGTGATTAGGTGATAATAGATTGAATAGCAAGTGAAGTGAGTCAAAAGTAACAGTTTATTCGCCTTTTTTAATATAATGTGTACCATGATCCACCATCTAGAGCAACTTCTGAGAAGGAAATGTCATCCGTTTAGGGATATTGTAAACGGGTTTCAGATGTTGCCGCTTGAATCACGGTAAGGCATACCAATCATTTATGGAACTGATATTATTTATGGTCATACTACTATATTTCCTTATAACATTGGCCTCAGAGCAACTTGGTTTGTGTTGTAACTCTTGTCTCTTTTCTACTTATGATCAAGTAAATTGTTTTGACAAACAATTCTTTGTGTGTGTGCTTGTTGAGATTCAGTTTTAGTTCAAAGACTTGAAGCTGCAACATCCATTGAACTTCAAGTAAGTGGAAGTCACTATACTTTAGCTCACTGTTTTAAATTGCACGGTCCACATTCACAATTTGGCCGCATTATTACTGATGCGGTAGCCACTGTAACAAACAAAACGGAGCATTTTAGAAAGGGTGACTTAGCTAAAGAATCCAAAGGAATTGAGGGACACTTGGTTCTTATACAATTTTCTTGAGTGACCAACGAAGAATTTTCTTTAGCGAGCAACAAAGTGAAAATTTAGTTGCAGATGAAGAGGGTTAATGAAGGAACTGGAATCCTCAGTTGATGGCAGAATCATGGTTTTTGCTTGAAGAAGCATTGGATCATGAACTCAATCAACAATAACCATTCTTTCTTAAATATGGGTTATGATTTAGTCATTGTTAACTTTTATTTTGTTTCTTCTTGTTCTTCTTTTTTGTGCATTTGAAATTGGTTAGAAGAGGAATAAAATTTATACATGTATTACAACTAATCATCCTTAGGACAGATAATTAATTGGATTGATGTTCAACATTTATGAATTTTGACAATTGATTTATTATGTAAAATTGAATTGAATGATAAACTTAAGAGCTAAAATCAAGTTTGTAGATAAAAGAGAATTATAATGGAGATATTTAATTTAGAATGTGCCACAATGATCATACTTTAAGCTTTGTAGATTTTTGTAAGACACATAGAGGGGAAGATAATTTTGGTGAGCACTGGTTTGATGCTTCTAAGGCAAAAGCAAGTTTTAGACAATTGAATACCATAATATTTATTTAACTTTAATAAAAGTCTGATTGAATACCATAAGATTTTATTATCATAAAAAAAATTTAAAATCTTTTGAAATTTCAATTCAATACACCCTTTAGCATCCACATCCATGATGTCAAATTTGATGGTATAAATTGGTCCCACTCAATATAATATACTACCTCCGTCCCAAAATAAAAGAATTAGTTTGACTACTGCGCGTATGTCAACGCACGATTTTGATCACTAATATTTTTAATTCTCCATTAGTAAAAATTATAAAAATTGGATATTTTGAAAATATTCATCAAAACAAATCAAACAAGATCTTATATGCTTATATTTATATTTATATATAATTAAGAAAGTATGGTCAAAACATGATAAGTGAAGACAAACGCATTCTTGTTTCCTCATTCAATCACTTGCTACATCAGAATCCAACTCCACCCATCTTCCATTTTGGTAAGATTTTAGGTTCTCTTGTTAAGTCCAATCATTGCTGCACTGTTGTTTCACTTCATCGTCAGATGGAATTAAACGGAATTGCTTCAAGCTTAGTCACTTCCAGCATCTTGATCAATTGCTTTTGTCAATTGGGTCTAAACTCTCTTTCCTTTTCTGTATTTGCAAACATTCTCAAAAAGGGTTATCATCCAGATGCTGTAACTTTGAATACACTCATCAAGGGTTATTGTCTCAAAGGTGAGATTCATAAAGCATTGCACTTTCATGACAAGGTGGTAGCACAAGGATTTCGGTTGAACCAAGTCAGTTATGGGACCTTAATCAATGGCTTATGTAAAGTCGGAGAAACAAGTGCAGCCTTGCAGTTGCTGAGACAAGTTGATGGCAAGTTGGTTCGACCTAATGTGGTAATGTACAGTGCCATTATTGACAGTATGTGCAAAGATAAACTTGTTGATGATGCTTTTGATTTATATTCTGAAATGGTTGCTAAGAGAATTTCTCCTGATGTTGTCACTTATACTGCTTTAATTAGTGGTTTTTGCATTGTCGGTAAATTGAAACCAGCAATTGATTTGTTTAATAAAATGGTTTTGGAAAATATCAACCCGGATGTGGTTACATTTAATATATTGGTTGATGCTTTTTGTAAGGAAGGAAAAGTGAAAGAAGCTAATAATGTATTTGCTATGATGATGAGAAAAGGTGTTAAACCTAATGTTGTTACTTATAACTCTTTAATGGATGGATATTGCTTAGTTAAGGAAGTGAACAAGGCCAAGAATATATTCAACACCATGGCCCAAATTGGAGTGGCTCCAAATGTTAGGAGCTACGCTATCATGATTAATGGGTTTTGTAAGAATAAAAGATTGGATGAAGCCATGAATCTCTTCAAAGAAATGCGTTGTAGAAACATTATTCCTGATGTGGTAACTTACAATTCCCTTATTGATGGTTTGTGCAAATTGGGAAGAATATCACATGCTTTGAAGCTTGTCGATGAGATGCATGATTGTCACGACCCAAACTCACATCGTGACCGGCGCACGAACTAATATTAGTCTGGCAAGCCTAATGACAACACTTAGTCAATAAATATAAAATTTTCAAAATGACCATTTACTTCAAAATAGTATTTACCGAAATTTCGATAGAGTGTCCTCTGTATTTGCAATGTTTCCAAAATCAAGATAAATTTTGTTTATGAACTTGTATAATTAGCCAGAAATTTCAACTTAAAAGAAAATATAAAGCTCTAGTAAAATAAAAATATAAAAACAAAATAAAAAAAAAAATCGTTGCGAGAGAATCGAGAGATGGGTTCATCTCGTTGATAGCCCTTTCCTTCTAAGAGCGGCCTCTCACTTAGTGGCGGCTCCATCTAACGGATAGCCCTTTTCTCATCGATTCGGAAAACACGTCATCAAATTATATCGATCATTATAATGCTAAAACCGAGAGCTAGCTCCATCTCGTTGATAGCTCTTTCCTCCTAAGAGTGGCCTCTCTTAGTGGTAGCTCCATCTAACGGATAGCTCTTTTCTCTCGACTAATGAAACATCAAATCTATCGATTAGGGAGTTTATATCTCGTTGATAGCCCTCTCCTCCTAATGGCGGCCTTTCCATAGGGGTGGCTCCATCTAACGGGCAATTCTCCCTAACCGAAATCACATTACTAGGTGCAACTAGCTCGTCGTCATTATATCCGTGGTTCTTAAAATATATCTCTTAAAACCATGTTGCAGCACATTTTAAACATATGCCAGAGTATGTAAATCAAACCTCAATTTTAAATCTTGTGCTAAATAGCTCATACGTAATCTAAATGGAGACTGATATTATAGCTCGACAGGGAGGATCCCTGGTCCTACGTATCCCCAAACGATTAGGGAATCAGAGCCACGTAGTTCTCTAAATGTTGGTTAGTTCTCAACAAAACAAAATATATAACAAAATAGAGCATTAAAGGATAATTGTAAAACAATTTACATAACTAAAATCAATTCATATAAATTGTTTTAATCACTTTTTCTTCTAGTTCTATGGTCATAAGAATCATTACCAAATGAAGGAGCATGGTTAATATAATATGAAGCCTTAACTACTCTTAAAATGGCATCAAGGATAAAAAATAACAAGGCTGTCTTCTAATAACATCCAGCCGAAAACTAATACCCTGGCTGCCATCTAATAACAACTTGCAAAATTCTAGCAAATTACAAATAACAACCAGTTCATGATCTCTAACATTTTCCCATCAAGACATAATAACAGCCCCAATATCCATTCTAGCTCAAGAAATTCCAATAACAAGTTATAGAGTTATAATCCATAGATAGAAATGACTAAATTCTAGTCTCTAAGATCTTCTAATTAGAGTATTTATGTTATTGTAACAGATCCCTAATTAAATTCTTTACATGCATTCCAACACTTCCAACATAAAGTTATTCTAGGGTTCTAATTCTACCAAAACCAAAGCTAATAAGAACTCACCTTTGATTTCTTATGGTGAGATTGTGGAAACCAAACTTGATGAAAGGTATGGCACTTGTTCTTCCTAAGTCCTCTTGATCTTTTACTAGATTAATCCTGACTTCTATCTCCAATTCTCTCCAATTTTAGAAGTTGTCTACCATGAGAAGATTAAAACCACTCTTGTATGCCAAGTTCTAGGGATCTAAGATGATGAAATTTAAGGGATTTATGGTGGTGCTATGGTGCTGTCGGAGGAAGAAGAGATGAAAGCAGAGACTGACTTCTTCTTTCTTTCTTTACTTCTTTATTCTTTTTTTTTTTTTTTAAATCTGGACTTTCTAGACTTTTCTATCCTTTTCCATATATATACTATCATTATATTCTCATTATTAATAGTTTATAGAAAATTATAATAATTATCATTAATCATTAAGAATTTCATAATAAAAATGAAATAAAAGTTTCTAACTTCCCCCTTTAAACGTTTCCATTTACAAATATACACAAATAACTTCAAAACCCAAATATATAATTATTTTATTTTGTTATTATTATTTTTTTTTTTTTAAAAAAAGGGATATTACATTCTTCCCACCTTAAAAAAATTCGGTCCCCGAATTTAAATGCATTTGCTTACCTGTAATTTAAATAAATTTGTAAACTTCATTCACACAATCTTATCTTATTTCCAACTTCATAAATGATTTATTCTTCCGGTAGTTAATTCACTTTGTTTCCACAATCAAACGTAACCAAGTGATAACTTGTGACCTTAAAATAAACTCAAGTAATATCCTCTACATAACTAAACAAATCGACCTCAACTGATCTAGTTATATAGTAGATGAGCCTCAGTAAATCCTAAAATTATCAAAGAACCTCAAAACCATGGAAAGAAAGTTTCAATTTAACTTCTTTGACTTCCACCTTATAGTTCCCAAATTCATGTTTCTAAATTCAAATTATTTATTTTCATTACTAGCACTAATATCAAATGAAGCCCTCACTAAGACTTATGCCAATACTAAGACAAATACATAACTATCAAACCAGAGTCTCAAGAACTTTGTAAACAAAGCAAATAATGAGAACTTTGTGAACAGCTCAATCAAATAATGAGGGAAATCAACAATCATAGGAACAACAATTCAGATTTCATGATATTATCCTAAGAAAAACAGTGTTGCTATTGTTCCTAAAGAAGCAACATTAAGTCCACAACAATCAAGGCCTGAACCACTTTTCTTTTAGCCCAATTCCTACTTAACATGTATGTGATTAGTGAGAATAATGCAATCTTTAAATCCAGAGAAATTCCAAGCATTGAACAAGGTTAAGAACCAATTTTTTTTTTTTTAAAGTAGATAAAGTAGATTTGCAACCACAAAAATAACCATGGTTCATGACAGTTTAGCAAGTTCAGTTCAGGACCTAAAGTATTAGTGTTAATAGGAATTTAAATTTAAGCCAGCAACTATGTAACAAGAGTTCTTGAAGCGGAAAATAATAGATTCGGGGCCAGTCAAATTGTACCATTTTTAGCAATTTTTCACAACTTGTGCTACCAAAACAATCACATGACAGTCAAATGGTAAAGAATGCAAACAAGTCACAAATAATCAACCTCATATCAGTCAAATTTGGCAAGTAAAGCATACAAAAGAGGCCATCCCAAAAAGAACTTATAATGTTGCAATAATGCTTTCAAACAAATCATTCAATCTGAACACAAAATTAAAGGTACTGAACCTAAATTAAGTCTTAAAACACTAGAAAACCAACACATATGTGTTGAGTGATATGCAAGTCCCTTTCATATAGAAAAACACGTTAATTCTAAATGCAGCATCATCATAACAATAACTACATTTTTTCCAGGATGCAAAACCCATCAAAATAAAAATATCGACATACACTCTTAGCCACAAAATATGTGTATCATTATCGTCCCTCATAGGCTAAGTGTGTCACTAACACGGTATCACTTAGGCACCATCATCGCCTTGCATGAGCTATAGATAGCTTGTCTCGATAATATATTTCACGAGAGTATACACAGCAGATACATCCTCGAAAACACCTTATAATTAATTTAAATCAAAGATTTAAATCTTATACTATTACCTAAAATTTAATCCTCGTTAAATCTATTTTTTTTTTGTCTTCAAATAAACCTATTTACATACTAAAAATCTTAAATCATAAATGGCATCAGATATACTTCACCTGCATATTATAATTTCAAATCAAAAGCAAGACAAATCATAGGCTATTTACACATCTAACAATGCAAGTTCACTTTTGGGACATGGCTTCCAGGAGTCAATTTTCCTATTCTACAATAACATTCAATCAAGTCGACTAACAACACAACTAGTGTACCATACAATATAACTCACACCAGCTAAGAAAACAACACCATTTAATCCTCGGGTTATAGTGGTAAACTCTATTACATTCTTATCAGAAGTAGCTTGTCATGAATTTCTAGCAAGCATATTGTAGGCACCACCACAAGTCTAATGTATACCATATTTTCCTCAACTCATATTACACTAATTTATCCCATTTATATCCTATTTTATTCTAACTCAATCTACACCAATTTATTTTGCTTCCTACAAGCCATAACAAAATACTTTCAACATAAATCTTTTCTTATTCTGATTTATCATTGATAAAGAACAAGAGTACTCACAAGTTTGTTCAATCCTGAATTCCAATCTAGCCTTAGTTTGAATTATGCATGCATAAGAACTACCCCTCTCCTAGTTTGCAAGCAAACTAAAATACTTCACTTTTGGAAGTACCAACGGATATTGTTTGTCAAAGACTAAACAATCAAGAGAGTTTTCAAGACATTCTAATATTACCCTACCTAATTAGAAGTTAGAATAAATCTTGAAAAATTTCTTAGAAGTTAGAATTGGAATCATTTGCATCAACTCTATAAAGACATATAACTCTGCCATATTTTAACCAAAACCGGGCTCTGATACCAACTTTGTTACGACTCAAACTCACATCGTGACCGGCGCACGAACTAATATTAGTCCGGCAAGCCTAATGACAACACTTAGTCAATAAATATAAAATTTTCAAAATGACCATTTACTTCAAAATAGTATTTACCGAAATTTCGATAGAGTGTCCTCTGTATTTGCAATGTTTCCAAAATCAAGATAAATTTTGTTTATGAACTTGTATAATTAGCCAGAAATTTCAACTTAAAAGAAAATATAAAGCTCTAGTAAAATAAAAATATAAAAACAAAATACAAAAAAAAAATTGTTGCGAGAGAATCGAGAGATGGGTTCATCTCGTTGATAGCCCTATTTCCTCCTAAGAGCGGCCTCTCACTTAGTGGCGGCTCCATCTAACGGATAGCCCTTTTCTCATCGATTCGGAAAACACGTCATCAAATTATATCGATCATTATAATGCTAAAACCGAGAGCTAGCTCCATCTCGTTGATAGCTCTTTCCTCCTAAGAGTGGCCTCTCTTAGTGGTAGCTCCATCTAACGGATAGCTCTTTTCTCTCGACTAATGAAACATCAAATCTATCGATTAGGGAGTTTATATCTCGTTGATAGCCCTCTCCTCCTAATGGCGGCCTTTCCATAGGGGTGGCTCCATCTAACGGGCAATTCTCCCTAACCGAAATCACATTACTAGGTGCAACTAGCTCGTCGTCATTATATCCGTGGTTCTTAAAATATATCTCTTAAAACCATGTTACAGCACATTTTAAACATATGCCAGAGTATGTAAATCAAACCTCAATTTTAAATCTTGTGCTAAATAGCTCATACGTAATCTAAATGGAGACTGATATTATAGCTCGACAGGGAGGATCCCTGGTCCTACGTATCCCCAAACGATTAGGGAATCAGAGCCACGTAGTTCTCTAAATGTTGGTTAGTTCTCAACAAAACAAAATATATAACAAAATAGAGCATTAAAGGATAATTGTAAAACAATTTACATAACTAAAATCAATTCATATAAATTGTTTTAATCACTTTTTCTTCTAGTTCTATGGTCATAAGAATCATTACCAAATGAAGGAGCATGGTTAATATAATATGAAGCCTTAACTACTCTTAAAATGGCATCAAGGATCAAAAATAACAAGGCTGTCTTCTAATAACATCCAGCCGAAAACTAATACCCTGGCTGCCATCTAATAACAACTTGCAAAATTCTAGCAAATTACAAATAACAACCAGTTCATGATCTCTAACATTTTCCCATCAAGACATAATAACAGCCCCAATATCCATTCTTGCTCAAGAAATTCCAATAACAAGTTATAGAGTTATAATCCATAGATAGAAATGACTAAATTCTAGTCTCTAAGATCTTCTAATTAGAGTATTTATGTTATTGTAACAGATCCCTAATTAAATTCTTTACATGCATTCCAACACTTCCAACATAAAGTTATTCTAGGGTTCTAATTCTACCAAAACCAAAGCTAATAAGAACTCACCTTTGATTTCTTATGGTGAGATTGTGGAAACCAAACTTGATGAAAGGTATGGCACTTGTTCTTCCTAAGTCCTCTTGATCTTTTACTAGATTAATCCTGACTTCTATCTCCAATTCTCTCCAATTTTAGAAGTTGTCTACCATGAGAAGATTAAAACCACTCTTGTATGCCAAGTTCTAGGGATCTAAGATGATGAAATTTAAGGGATTTATGGTGGTGCTATGGTGCTGTCGGAGGAAGAAGAGATGAAAGCAGAGACTGACTTCTTCTTTCTTTCTTTACTTCTTTATTCTTTTTTTTTTTTTTTTTTAAATCTGGACTTTCTAGACTTTTCTATCCTTTTCCATATATATACTATCATTATATTCTCATTATTAATAGTTTATAGAAAATTATAATAATTATCATTAATCATTAAGAATTTCATAATAAAAATGAAATAAAAGTTTCTAACTTCCCCCTTTAAATGTTTCCATTTACAAATATACACAAATAACTTCAAAACCCAAATATATAATTATTTTATTTTATTATTATTATTTATTTTTTTTAAAAAAAAAGAGATATTACAATGATAGAGGTCTACCACCTAATATAGTTACTTACAATTCTATATTAGATGCTTTATGCAAAAACCATCATATTGAAAAGGCAATTGCATTATTATCAAAAGTTATGGACGAGGGTATTCAACCAACTATGAACACATATAATATTCTTATTCATGGATTGTGTAAAGTTGGAAGAGTAGAGGATGCGAGAAATGTTTTTGAAGATCTTTCGGTCAAAGGCTACAATCTAAATGTTTTTACATATACTGTTATGATCCAAGGGTTTTGTGACAAGGGCTTGTTTGATGAAGCGTTGGCCTTGCTATCAAAAATGAAAGACAATAGTTGCATTCCAAACACTGTAACTTATGAAATAATCATCCGTTCTCTGTTTAATAAAGGTGAAAATGATAAGGCAGAGAAACTTCTACGTGAAATAATCGCGAGAGGCATACTGTAAGATTGAAACTAGGTAAGGTGGTTCTTTTGTTACACATTGTTATTTTGATTTTATATTTGAAGTTTATGGGCATCATTTTGTTTTTGTAGTTGCCTCGCCTAATGAGAAACAAATTTTTGCTATTGTTTTTTATTTTGTTAAGTTTGTTTATACTTCGAAAACTGAGAGAGCAATGAGTATCAACTTGAGGACAAGTTGTTGAATTAGATTATAATAGTTAGCGTTGTCTTGGAAACATTGTTGTGTTGGGATTTTATAAAATTTTATTACACTTGGCATATCAAATATCTTATTCTCAATAGTTGATATAAAAAGGGCTAAAAGAAAGTCCCATTGTATGTCCTTGATGGCTTGATCAAATGACTTTTTTTTTTCAGCATCTATAACAGTTATTTGTTCTATCTTTCTACTTGAATCAAACTTGTTATTGAACAATATAGCATCTGAAAGCTTGATCTTGTTTGGGTTTGGAATTTCATTTTTAGAGGGCTTGAAAGATGGTTTATAGTATGTTGATTCTTCAATACCAGTTCTGTTTTTTACTTTAGACTCCTATCGAAATGCTTATCATTGAATCCCATAAGAGAAATTTTTACTATATTGTGCTGTCATTAGGACTTAAGTTGGAACTAATGCTCTTTAAACTTAATTTGTTTATTTTTTTTGTGTGTTGGCACTAGTTATTTTTGAGCGTATGGATTCTTTGCATCCTAACACACCTTTGACACAGTCATCAACTCAGAAGAGTGCATGGAAAACAAATCAGTCTCCTACACCTGCTCCAACAAGACATAATTGGCTTGTTGAAGTCCATCAGTTGCTTCATTTTATGCACGAGCATTTTGCAGATGTTATAAATGTTGCCGGCGACGGATATTGTGGATTTTGTGTTGTTTCTCACCTAATTGGCTTGTTGAACTACTATGATTTGATTACTATAGCATGAACCTCATCTAGTATTTATTACTCACTCCGTTCCTTTTTAAGTGTCCGTTTTGAATAGTAACAGCAAATTAAGAAAGTTTATTTTTGCACCTTATTTTCCTAGTATACCCTAATTCTAATTCACCAACAAAATCCTTTTTTTTTTTTTACACACTTTCTCTTTCCAATATATTTAATATATTATGCACACCAAAAAAAAAAATTAATATGTTATGTACAAAAAAAAATAAAAAGATTTAATTTTCCAAATATATAGCACTAATTAGTTTTATTGAAAAAGATATCAATAATTGACCAAGGGTATAATTGACAAATCGTACCCTTAAAACACAAAATGAACAGTTAAATATAAACGCTAAATTCGACGTTTTTGGACACTTAAAAAGGAACAGAGGGAGTATTGTTTTCCCCAACAGGAAAAAAAAAAAGTGATAATCTGTTGCTCACAACTGATGTTGTGTTGGAATGCATCACCCCCACAACTGAGTTTTTAGTTCTGATTTCACGATTCACGCATCATCCCCAGAAGGTCTCTCTGATATTCTCCGGAGCGATGCTGCCGGAACTTTCTTCCTTAGAGAATAGTTCTCGTTTCTTTTTCTTTCTGTCTTCTTGTTTTGATTAACCTTGTAACCAAAAAAATATATATATATAGTTTTATAAATTTCATAAGTCAATATTGAAATCTTCCTAAACTTTTTAATTATTTTAATATAATTAAAATTATATTATGTTCTTTAATTAATCGATTACAAGTAATGTATGGGTGTACATAAGCCGAATTGGGTTGTGTTTAGGCAAAACTAAAAACTGAACCATATAGGATATTCCAGGTTGAGTTTAGCAAATTAACCGCCCACTTTAATATTGGGCTGGGTTGGATAAACGTACCCACTCATTTTTGGGTTGAGTTTGAAAGGTTGTGTAGGTTACCTAAATTTTTTTTTTAATGTTAAATGACTAAATGACGAATTATTTTTATTTATAAAAATGACACAACTTTTTTATTATTTAAAAAATATTTTAATATATTTTCACTATTTTTTTAGCATCATAAAATGATAATATCATCACCATATTATTTTTCTTCATAAATATATCTTCACTATTTTCAAATAATGATATATTTTAGCACCACTACTTTTAAATGACAAAAATAAGTTGATGAGTGGAGACTCGAAAGAGATGATAAGATAATGCGTTAAAACTATGATATATAGAGGATCAAGTAATCGTTTGTCGTTTGAAATAAATACGCATGCAACTTATTTTTGGAAATTTGAGTATTGAACCTATGACTTTTCTGGAAAAATCTTTAATATTAAAATGAAAATTATTTTAAAAAAATAATAACACTACCGATTCAATGGATCAATGAATTTTTTGGGTTAGGATTCAGTTTTGCCCGAAATCCAATTATTTTTATGAATTTTTCTTTTTGAAATCATACCCACCCAATAACTCAGCACAACCCACTTATCGGGTTGAATTTGGTGGGTTTGACCAAATCGATTGAGTTTATCCAATCTATGTACACCCCTAAAGTGAATGCAAAAATTGATACTTAATTAGATACCCATGTTAGAGGGCATGAACATATAGATCATTACCCACATGAGAATAAGTTCATATACAAATATTTTTTTAAACTACATATAGAGGGATGGGTATTATAATATCCTACTCATTGCCAATTTGTTTTTGTTCTTCCTATTTTAGCTTCTTAATTTAATTTTTGACTCAATTAGCTTCTTAAATTCAGGTTCCGGAGGAATAGTTGATTTTTTTTTTTAATTTGGAGTCAATGAGAAACATGTACTATCTCTGTTCATAAATATAAGATTCTCTTTGAATTTTTCTTTGTCCCCACTTTATACGACTCTTTTCAAATTTTCAAGAGGATTAATTATTTTTTTACCAACATGTCCCTAATTAAAATATATATTTTTTTACAAACCCTAATAAATACTATAGAAACAATATTAACTCATTCATTTTCTTAAAGGATAAAATTATAAAAACAACACAAATGTCAATAAATTTAATACCACAACTCATTTTCTTAATATCTACAATATTTCTAATAGGGTAATATATTTAGGGACATAGTAATTAATTTGATTGTTGGGTTGGAAAAAATCTGAGTTAATATCCATAAAATTAAGGGGAAACGGTCATTTTAGTCCTCAATGTGCAATTCGCTGTCATTTTGATCCCTAATTGAAGAAAAAATTCAAAATAGTCTCTGACTCTACAATCCGTTAGTCATTTTGATCCATGCCGTTTAAATTAACTGTTAAGTTTACAAAAAAAAAAAACATGTGACATGCTGAGTAGACATTAGTTGGACAAGTGGCCTGATGACATGGTCCAAAATGACTTTTTTTCTTTCATTTCTTCATCTTTCTCAAGATCAACAACAAAGTTATTGCTTCATGGAATTGAAACGTCTTCATCCTCTCTTGTATATAGAAAGGAGAAAAATCCAAATCCAATTCAAAATTATATACAAATTAGAGTGACAACGAGTTGCACATTGAGGAACTAAAATGACTTTTTCCTCTAAAATTATATACCGAAAATGAGATGAATAGTTATTGTACATGCGTGTCTTTTTCATTATGCCACATCATTGTGGGCAAATTGTCTAAATACTCTGAAGCCCTGATACTCTAAAAATAGCGACGTATCGTGTCCGATACGTACTCGATACTGATACTCATTCGATACGTCTCGATACTGATATTGGAAAAGTATCGAATAAATCTTTATTTTTAAATAAAAAAATAATATCTGATACTCGTCCGATACGTCCCGATACTTGTATCAGAAAAATATCGGTTAAATCTTTATTTTTAAATAAAAAAATATCTGATACAATCTGTGTTTCCTAGTGAATGTTAAACTATTATGTTGGTACACAGATAACTAACTATGTCTTTTTTTTGGATAATACTGGTGATGTTTTTTGGTATAGTATTAATGATGTTCTTTTTGTATAATACTTAACTTAAGATGGACTGTTGATCATTATTTTTAAGGACAATATTAATGATGTTAATTTATTATCATTAGTATTTTTTTGTCTTTGTCACTGTTCTGAAGTCACTATGATGTCCTACTATATAACATGTTGTTAAGAATTGATGTTTTATGCTTTTAATTGGTGAGCTGCAGAAGCTATATGATTGTCTACTATTGCTACACGATGATCTTGTTGAAGAGGTTTTTTGTCATAACTATTATGTGTTTTTTGAGCTATTATGTGTCTTAGGACTGAGGAGCCCTTATATATTGAGCCTCAAACTGTTTTGATCTTGTGGAAGCTTATTGGCTTGTTTGTACTCCTTGTACAATAAACTATTGACTTTTATTATAATATAATAATAAAATTTTGTCTTTAAAAAAAATTATCATTACCAATCGTTAGTTGGTTCAGTGGTGATTGACGCTGAACTTGGTATGGAGGACCACAGTTTCATCCCCGCAACTGCGATCGGGAGGGGTTGGAACCACTTGATGCCAGAACTGACCCCCGAACCAGATTCAACTGGTGTTGAAAACAAAAAAAAATTAAAAAATTTATCATTATTAATATTATTAATTTTAGTCATGTTTATATATTGTGCATTTATATATTTAATTTTAAATTTAATTTTTAAATAACGTATCGCGACAATATCGAATATGGATTTTTTAAATTTTTTACGTATCAGCGTATTAGTATTGTATCTTATCCGTATCGTGTCGCGGCTTCTTAACCCAAATACTTACTGAGTCGACCTAGCGCTAAAAGACACCAGTCAACTGAAGTGGGATTTGTAAACTGCATCATCATCATCATCCCCAATTTTCATCCTTCAAACCCTAATTTTATTCCAAAACCCACAATGTCGTTATTAAAGTTCAGGTATGCTGTTGTTATCACCCCCAATTTTCATCCTTCAAACCCTAATTTTATTGGCTCCATGGGAAGATATTTGAGGCCTTATGTATCAGGTTGTATTTTTTGTGAGGCATGTTATAATATATTGGTTTTTTGCTTTTTCAAAAAAAAACTCTCCTTCCTCTGAGCTATCAGGCTTTTTCTTTTGAACAAGTCTGAGGTATCAAGCTTTAAGATGAAAAAACCTATGACAAACGGCATTATCATAACGTAAAAAAAAAAATCACTTATGATAATGTTTTAAAATAGTAGCAGGGTAAAAACTTGCCTTCTAAATTCCATCTTCGTTTTTGTTCTTCCTAATTTAACATCTTAATTTAATTTTGACTCAATTGCTTCTTAAATTCACGTTCCGGAGGAATGGTTGAATTTGGAGTGAATGGGAAACATGTAGTTAATTTGAAAGTTGGATAAATATACAAATAATAAAAAATCGGGTAAATATGTTGATACTCTCTGTAATGTGTGCGAGTTTTATTTTTGCCCCATGTAATTTTATTTTTTTTATTCGCCCTTTGCAAAGTAAATTTTTTTGGTTTGCCCCTTTGGGTGCAAGAAATTTGCACTTTTTAAATCGGTTGAACAGATTAACCGTTTTAAAAAATAGCACTTTTTAAATCAGTTTGAACAAAATAACCGATTTAAAAAGTGTACCCAAGGGGCGAGTCCAAAAAATTCAACAATTCAAGGGGCGAGTCAAAAGAAAGGGGAAATACAAAACTCGCCCACATTACGGGGTATCAACCTATTTACCCTAAAAAATCCAACTTAATATCCATTAAAGTTTGGTCGTGCGATGAAGGTCTTTTAGAGATTCTCCCCATCATATTGTTTCTTCAGTCGAACTGCTCATCGACGATGACGACAGATGGTTTCTCATCTTTGACGGTGGTTGGTTCGTCCCTATCACTTGGTTCGTCGCCGGTGTGGTCGATTTGTCTATGTTTGTGCTCCTCTAGCTTCTTTACGGTTATGTTGTTGCGGATTCACTTTCTTTTGGTTCGTTCTTGTTTTTTGTAGTGGACCCGACGCAGTTTCAGCCACAACCACCTCCCTTGCGGTGGTGGTCGGTGGCTCTGTGTGGTGTTCGTATTTTCTGTTTCTTTGTGTTTGTAGCTCTTCCGGATGTTTTGGTAGTGGTTGTGCTGGCGACACAATGGTTTTCCGGTGGGTGTGGTTTGTTGACGCTGATCTAGAGGTTTTGTGTGGTTTGGAGGTGTGGTGGTGGTGGTTGGAGGTGTCGAGGCTGTGGTTGGTTGTTGGCGTTGTGGTAAGGTGGTGGTGTTAGTGGTGAGGTGCGTCTCCGGTGTGTGGTTGATGTCGTGTGTGATTGATTTTTCTTTGATACTTAATTTTCCGACTGTTGCCAAATTTGTTGAGATTTGCATGAATCTTTTTGTGTCGATGGTGGTTTCCAAATATGTTGAGATTTGTAGTCTCTTTGTATTTGGTTGACCTATATTGCGTCAGTGTTGACTGTTTGCAGGCGGTGGGATTCATCAGCCTATATTCTCATTCTACCGGTGCCCCGTAAGCTTTTGACTCAAGGAGCTGTTTTTGGGATTTTGGTGGACCGATCAATTTTGATTCGAGATCAGAAGTTAGTGCATTGTGGCATTTCTATGGGTCGAGTTGTTGTCTTCTTTTATAGTCT
This sequence comes from Trifolium repens, assembly GCA_030408175.1. NCBI lineage: Eukaryota > Viridiplantae > Streptophyta > Magnoliopsida > Fabales > Fabaceae > Trifolium > Trifolium repens. Next base: position 14,183,746 of record CP125846.1, read on the forward strand.
AGAACCAGTGGAGTGTCTCTTTCATTGGTGGTCTATGTTTTAATAATTCACTGGTGTTCCACTTATATATGACGCCCCTATTTTACGGGTCTGTGTTCGTCTTATGCAAAGACTTGACTTTTAATAATTATATATTTGCCGTAAAAAAAAAGGTTAAATACGTTTTTGGTCCTCTAAATATGTACAATTTCATTTTTAGTACCTATCTTCGAACTTCAATCCCTCTAAATTTTTAATTTTTATTTCTAGCTAGTCCCTGTTTTTTTTCAAAAGCTTGTGTATCACGTTCTAAATGACTTTTTTTCAGAACATATCATTATTAAGACCATAAAACACAATTAATTTAATAATTTAGTCTTTAATTTTTGTTAATTTATCTATAACTTCAAATTAAAGATTAAATTGTTAAACTAAAGATTAAATAGTTAAATAATCAAATTAATACTAATATTTTAAGGTCTTAATAATGATATATTTTAAAAAAACATCATTTAAAACATGATACATGAATTTTTTTTAAAAAAATAAAGACTAAAATTGAAAACTGAAATTTTAGAGGACCAAAATTCAAAGAAAAATTGTAGTGGACTAAAAATTAAATTTGTTACTCTTAGACGGATTAAAAATTATTTAACAAAAAGAACAATTAAAATGAGATGAATAGTTTATTGCATTGCATTGCATTACATTACATTACATGTGTCTTTTTCAGTAGTGCCACATCATTGACGTTACCTTTGCTCGTGTGGAGACTGAAGTCAGATTTGTAGACTTGTGGTCGCTGTAAACTTCATCATCATCATCATCCCCAATTTTCATCCTTCAAACCCTAATTTTATTCCCAAAAGCACAATGTCGTTTTTAAAGTTCAGGTATGCTGTTGTTGTCATCCCCAATTTTCATCCATCAAATCCTAATTGTTTCCTCTCTTCATACTCAAGGCTTTACTCTCAATTACATTATCAACAAGACAAACACATTCTTGTTTCCTCTTTCAATCACTTACTACATCAGAATCCAACTCCACCCATCTTCCATTTTGGTAAGATTTTAGGTTCTCTTGTTAAGTCCAATCATTACTACACTGTTGTTTCACTTCATCGTCAGATGGAATTTAACGGAATTGCTTCAAGCTTAGTCACTTCCAACATTTTGATCAATTGTTTTTCTCAATTGGGTCTAAACTCTCTTTCCTTTTCTGTATTTGCAAACATTCTCAAAAAGGGTTTTGAGCCAAATGCCATAACTTTGACTACACTCATCAAGGGTTATTGTCTCAAAGGTGATATCCATAAAGCATTGCACTTTCATGACAAGGTGGTAGCGCAGGGGTTTGTGTTGGGTCAAGTCGGTTATGGGACCTTAATCAATGGATTATGTAAAGTCGGAGAAACAAGTGCAGCCTTGCAGTTGCTGAGACGAGTTGATGGAAAATTGGTTCGACCTGATGTGGTAATGTACAGTGGCATTATTGACAGTATGTGCAAAGATAAACTTGTTGATGATGCTTTTGATTTATATTCTGAAATGGTTGCTAAGAGAATTTCTCCTGATGTTGTCACTTATAGTACTTTAATTAGTGGTTTTTGCATTGTCGGTAAATTGAAAGAAGCGATTGATTTGTTTAATAAAATGATATTGGAAAACATCAACCCAGATGTGTTTACCTTTACTATATTGGTTGATGCTTTTTGTAAGGAAGGAAAAATGAAAGAAGCTAATAATGTGTTTGCTATGATGATGAGAAAAGGTGTTAAACCTAATGTTGTTACTTATAGCTCTTTAATGGATGGATATTGCTTAGTTAAAGAAATGAACAAGGCCAATGGTATATTCAACACCATGGCCCAATGTGGAGTGACTCCAAATGTTCAAAGCTATAGTATTATGATTAATGGATTTTGTAAGGTTAAAATGGTGGATGAAGCCTTAAATCTCTTCAAAGAAATGCATGGTAGAAACATTATTCCGAATGTCGTAACTTACAATTCCCTTATTGATGGTTTGTGCAAATCAAGGAGAATCTCACATGCTTTGATGCTTTTTGATGAGATGCATGATAGAGGTCTACCACCTAATATAATTACTTACAATTCTATATTAGATGCTTTATGCAAAAACCATCATATTGAAAAGGCAATTGCATTATTATCAAAAGTTAAGGGCGAGGGTATTCAACCAAATATGCATACGTATACTATTCTTATCGACGGATTGTGTAAAGTTGGAAGAGTAGAGGATGCGAGAAATGTTTTTGAAGATCTTTCGGTCAAAGGCTACAATCTAAATGTTTGTACATATACTGTTATGATCCAAGGGTTTTGCGACCAGGGCTTGTTGGATGAAGCGTTAGCCTTGCTATCAAAAATGAAAGACAGTAGTTGCATTCCAGACGCTGCAACTTATGAAATAATTATCCGTTCTCTGTTTAATAAAGGTGAAAATGATATGGCGGAGAAACTTCTACGTGAAATTGTCGGGAGAGGTCTATTGTAAGATTGAAACTAGGTACGATGGTTCTTTTGTTACCCATTGCTATTTTGATTTTATATTTCAAGTTTATGCATCATTTTGTTTTTGTAGTTGCCTCTCGCCTAATGAGAAACCAATTTCTGCTATTGTTGTGTATTTTGTTAAGTCTGTTTATACTTCGGAAAACGAGAGAGCAATAAGCCTGTTTACTCTTACAGGCAAATATGTATCAATGTGTTTCTCCGGATCAAATGTGTTCTTATTGTTGTCTCCCATATCTTCACCATTTAGAACAATATCTTTCAAATTCTCTAGTTCTTTGAACACTGAATGATTCTACAGACAACCATGTTCATGAACAATTAGTAATTTGTTATTATTTGTGTCGTGTCTAGTGTCCGTGCAGCAAGTTCGGAGCCAGAAAATTTATAGGATGGGCCGAGACCAAAATATTATATCAACTAATAAGAAATAGCTTTATTGGGAAGAGGATCAAAAGGACTAGGCTTACATTAGGATTAATATCCATTTCTATGAATACTTCATGCATCTTTCCATATATTTCACAATTCCTAGCTTTCAGCCTTATGCTTTCCTTGGCAGTTTTAACTATCTTTCGTTGGATCAACTACCATTCAAAGATAAAAATAAAATAAAATCATCATATCTAACATCAAATTCATGCTTGATACTTATTCTACAAATACCAATTCTCATTTACACCTGCTTCTTGAGAACAGCTAGACTCTTGGTGTGCTTAGAGGATTGAGGCAAAACTCCATTAGAAGGAGGCAGGCCGATTAGTACACAAAGCAAAGTCTGAAATTGTGATTCAAAACAAAGCATTAGTTTTGTTGGGATCATTAATATGAGCGAAAATAACCAACTCTACACGAGATATTTAAAGGCTTGAATGCAGTTTTACTCCCCTTATTTTGTCTCATTTATGGTTTTGGTCCCCCCATTTTTAAACCCAAGAATTTGGTACCCCCAATTTTTACAACAACAATCACACACCCTGTGCACCAATAACCTGCGCTAGACCCTGATGGTAATACGAGTGACATAAATAACTCAATACAAGAGATACAAGAGAGAGATCATATATACAAACCATGAATCCTAGCAACAATATGTCATAGTGATATGCAGAAGGTTTCTTGAGATTGAATTCCTTTTGTTGTGCCATTTGGGATGCAAGCCTCAAAACTGGCAGGAATTAAAGAAGTAAAGTCCTGCTATCATTATGGCAGGAATAAAAGCCTCAAAAATGCGTGTCGGAGAAACCTTCCCCATATTTGCCTGAGGATTTTATAAAATTGTATTACTAATTGTAAAAAGGACATATCAAATATCTTATTCTCAATAGTTAATATAAAAAGGGCTAAAAGAAAGTCCCATAATAGTTAACAATGTTGTAAATATAAATTTCATTTAGGTTTTGGAGTTGGATACTCATTGCCTGTGGCGTGGGTGCTGTTGTTCTTATCTTTTTAATGTCATTGCTATACTACATGGAGATCAATGATATCAATTCAAATATGAATTCTGTTTCTGAAATTGATGTCTTAAAGAGCTTTACATAGTTAATAGAGATTAGTGCAGTTAGTCCCTACATAAGTATTCATTTAAAATGAATTCAACAAGTAGGATTCATCATATTGGCATGAGATTAGTGCTAGTATTGTTTTGGTGCTCCATGCTTAACTGGTTTCTCTCTTTTATCTTAGAATGCTTATGAATCATTTAGATTTTTTTTAAGGTAGATACCCTGTTTGTGTTTTTTGTGTATACACTAAGGATCTAATTGTACATATTTTGGAGGTGCTGCACCATTAATTATGCACCTGATGCTTATATTTATCACCACTGTGTCATAGTATTTGCATACTTCAACAAACACTGAACCATTATAACTTAAATCAATTTTAGCATATACCTTGCTATGCATTCTGTCATGATTACTTTGTGTGGCCTATAGGTTGTTAGAATATTCCTTTTATCATCATCAATTCCACTGCATTTTTTTTTTTTCTTTCTTCTCCGATATTCACTCATATCATTTTCCTGCTCTCTTACACCAGATCTCCTGCACCAATTGAAGTCCCTGTACTGAGTTCTCTGCACCAATTTGTATGTCCATGTGGCTTTTATTGTCAAGTCTATAGTTGATATTCAAACCTTAGGTGATCAAATGAGTTTTTTTCAGCATCTATAACAGGTATTTGTTCTATCTTTCTACTCGAATCAAACTTGTTATTGAATACTAAAGCATCTCAAAAGCGAGATTTCTCTCAAAAGAAAACAAGAAGAATGCATTTATAAGTCCGATTATAGTGTGGTAGATTACTACTTTTGACAGTCAGATGTGGCAACATTAGCTTCTATGTGTGGCAGATTTGTTTTAGTTCAAAGAGAAAACTAAAGATCACACTAGAATGATGTTTTCCGAGCATTTGATATTGAAATCTGTTGTTATAGGTGCACATAATCATCTTTTCATTTTAAGGCTAAAGTTAACTACCATGTTCTAGACTCCCTTAAGTAGTGGTATCAACTTTTGTATGTTTGTGTTCTTGACTTTAGAGTCTAATTTCATAACCACTATTATAACAATGAGACCAAAGAAACAAACAAGATGGCAACACTATGCAAAGTCTACTAATAATGTTTTGTATTTTTGGGTTTGTATGGATACCTCTTACTGTTATCCTTACACTTGGTATTTAAATGCGAGACTTTTCGACTGGAAATTTGGTAGGGGGCTAATTAATAAAGTTTACCACTTTTGAAACTTTATTCTATTTGCATTAAATTTTTGAGGGAGTTGTGCTCTAAGTGAAATTCTTAAACAAGTTATTATGAAAATGGCGAGGTTTGCCAAACTTATATTTAATTTGATTCTTGAAGGATTATATGTTTGCAATGATTGAATCTTGCCCAAATGAATTCTATGTCTCAAATACATGTGGTGTTAAATCATAGTTCCATAGGGGACTATTTGCAATGGAAGCTGACACCGACACACCGTTACTTTGAATTAAACATCTTTCTATGTATGATTGCAAATGGATTCTATGTATGTTACTTTGAATTAAACATCTTTCTTGATAAACTTCTTTTTTTTTGTTCTAAAGATTCTAACGGGAAACGGAGAAACTCCCACACACAAATTTGCCCATTGGTAGCAACATGTATTTACACAAAGAAGTTCTCCTTGGTGAGGCAGGAAGTCCTCTGATGAGGGGCAAAAAATCCCGGTGAGGTTCACTTGGTGAAGTCTTTCAAGTTTGGTAGTAAGAACATCTAGAATATTGTTTTATTCCAGTAATTGAAATCGTTGGATTATAATAGTTGAACTCCTTTTAACATTAGTTGACAAAGTCACTCTAGTTAGGGTGGACTGGACTAGCTTACCGGTTTAGTAGTGAATCAAATAAAAATACAGTGTTAATATCTTCCTCAGTACCCTTTGTTTACTGTTTTATTATTTCTTTATGGTTTAACTTCTCCTATGTTGTTTGTTTTAAATAGAAGTTACATGATTTGATAAAGAAATCAAATCAATGTTTAACATATGGAAATCAATCTCTCTAATGGAGTAAGATCTGGAAGATATTAACTGTGGCGACAGTATTGAAACTGAGCTTCATGTGCTTCGCGATTGCCCCTTAGTTATGCCGATTTGGTTAAATGTTGTTGATGTTCGTATGAGGAGTTCATTCTTTGTAGGTGAATTAAAGCAATGGATTGCTTTGAATTTGACTAGTTCGAAGAGATGGAATAAGGATGTTGATTGGAAAGATTTATTAGGTAACGGTGTGCCACTGTATTTGGAACTGGTGTAATAAGGCTGAGCATGACGATCACTTCCAGCAACCGCAAAGTCCGATTATGGTTATTGCAGATCGGGTACAGCAGTACAAAAATGCAGAAATGTTATGCACTATTATGCTGTAGACAACTAGAGCAGAAATTATGGTGTGTTGGAACCCTTTTTGGAAGGTTGGGTGAAGCTTAACATAGATGGAAGCCTATAAGGATGGAAGTGCAGCTGGATGTGGTGGTGTAATTCGGGATAGTCATGGTGGATGGATTGGAGGATTTGCAAAATACTTGGGTTTAAGATATCTGAGAAATCTTGGTTTCACTCGAATTGAGTTGAATGTAGACGCTAGTGTGGTTGATCGTGTGTTACGACGACAAGGGAATAACAGTCCGACAAGAAGCGCTCTAATTAACCTAATTATGTATTATGAGTCTTGTCCTTCGGAGTGTCACTTGGTGTGGTCAGATGATGTGTTGGGGATAGTGATCCCTCGGTTAATGCTAGTGTAATCTCTCTTTTCGGGCTCAAGCCCTTTATGATATAAAAAAAAGTTTAAGAATATTTGACTTAAATGCAGTTTTGGTTTGCCTATTTTTATTTTCTAGAAGTGTTGGTCTCCTTATTTAAATTTATATCGTGATACTTCAATCCACTTTAAGCTCAATTTTGATGACATGGTAAAATTAATTATGACATGGTAGGTTCTAGTGGATAAAAAATTTAGGCCAAATCCATCCAACGTTCCTATAAATTTTACGTTTGTAATAGTTAGACCCTTTAAGTTTTTTAAGTAACAAATATGATTTAAAGGATATACACGGTCAGTGTAAAACAGTTTTACACAGATAGCCAATGAAAATCTATGATTTTGTCACATCACCCCACTCTTGTATGGTTTTTTTGAAACTAGTTATGTAACATGGATGAATGGTGGTTTCTTATTGAATGTCAGTGTAAAATTATTTTACATTGACGATGTATGTCCATAAAACTCTAGCAAATAAGTCATTTAAGTTTCTAACTTTTTGCACTAGCTTCCAATTAACTTCGTCCAACATATGTGCCTTTTTCATCAAATTTGTTGCAGTTACCTTTTCATTAACTTCGTCATCAATTAACTTCGTACCTATAAGTAAAAATTTGTTGAATTGTTACCCTTTCAATTATCTTCATCCAACATATGTGCTTTTTTCATTAAATTATCCACCATGGTGGAAGTCAACGTTAACGGTTACAGTGTAATAAAATAACAAAGGTTAAATGGAAAAGTAACAATGTAACAAGTTAGAAATGTAAATAACTTATTTGTTACCTGAAAAATTTAATGGATCTAATTTTTATCTAAAAAAACTTAAGGATCTAACTGTTATAAAATACAAGTATTATTTAATTAAACAAATAATAATGACATGTATATCAAACTTATCCACATGGGCACTGTCACTAGAGCTGTCAAAGGGGCCGGTCTGGCCCGCCTCGGGCCAAGACATATAAAGAGGCTTAAGTGAGCCGGCCCGTTAAGCCCAAGGCCCGACCCACCTAGCCCAGCCCGATAAGCAAAAGCCTACATGACCCGGTGGGCCGGCCCGACAAACTTTCATAATTTTTTAAAAAAATTTTGAAATTTTTGTAAAGATTAGAGCTGTAAAAATGGGCCGGGCTATCGGGCCGGCCCAGTAGCCCTATAGTTTTATACGGGCCGGGCCGGGCTGGGCTTCCCAAAAAATGTTATTGGGCCTTATTGGGCTGGGCTGTCGGGCCTATGGGCCATCATGGGCTGGGCCAGCGGGCTTTTGGGCCGGCCCAATAAAGAATTAAAAAAAAATTCTAAAAAAAAAATTTACCTAAAAATAAGGAATTTTAGTTAGTATAAAATCTTTAGATAAAGTAAGTAACAAAAGATGAGATTTGTTTTTTTTTTTAAGGAAAAAGATGAGATTTTGTTAGTTAGGAGATAATTATTAAACCAAATTTGTTATGATTATCTTTATTTAAAAAAAAATAACAACTTAATCATTCATTATAAATAGAGAAGTATAAGAAGGAAATTATAAGTTTTATCTTATCTAAAGCACAAAGATATAGATTATAGTGCTACTATTCTCAACAAGGTATATGTCTTCTACTACTTTTCATCTAACTAGTTTCTTGCTCAATAATGGTATTTGTATGTCTGTATGTCAATTTATATGTCTCGAATATTTTATAACTGTATGTTTTATTTTTAACTTTGTTTTAGTAGGTTTCTTAGAAGACATATTCAATATATACCGCAATATTGAAAATCTCGCAAGTATAATCAGCCAAATAATTGGCTTCAAACTTGGTTAACAAGGGAGAGAATCATTAGAGCTCTAGAGGTAAGGTAATGTATTAATACTTAGTGGTTCGGTTCATTCAGGGACGAACCCAAAAATTTTGAGAAGTGGGGGCAATATGTATATTATTGTGTTGCTGTCATTAATATGTTAATATGGTCCCCTTAGAAAAGTTAAAATAAGGTAATATAAGTTAATTCCACTGTTATACTTATTTCTATTGTTGTTGTCAAATAATTGTTGTGTTTCCCTCTTAGTACTGCTTGCATTTATTTGTTTGCATGAATGGGGCTGATTATATTCTATTCAAGCTTAATTTAAATAGTTTTTGTTTGTCGAATTCTAGGAATACCGTCAAGAAATGATACAAAAAATGTCAAATGATGGTAAGTCTGAACTTGAAATATACTTGGATGAAAAATGTCTTCCGAATGATGATGTGGATATTCTTCAATATTGGAAGTTAAATAGTGTTCGATTTCCTCAACTTGCAATAATGGCGTGTGACATTTTAAGCATTCCAATCACAACAGTGGCTTCTGAATCTTCTTTTAGTATCGGAGGTCGTATCTTAAATAAGTATAGGAATTGCTTACTCCCAGAAACTGTGCAAGCTCTTATTTGTACACGTAATTGGTTGCATGATTTTAAAGAAATCGGACCTTCTGGTAAGTTTAATTAATAATCCATTTGTTTTATTTGCAATTTGAATTTGCTTTTTAGTTGATGACTTATCAAATTATCGTGTATTATGAATTGCAGATATACCTGAAGTAGAGGAGATACAATTGTATGAAAAATCAAGTGGTCAAGATCAAGAAGAGACTTAGGCCGAGAAGTTACCTAATTTATAATTTACTTTTTTTTATAATTTATAATTTAATTTATGTATTTTGAATGATTATGTTAAAAGTTTAGTGTCTGATGTAAGCTTGAAATTTATTAACTTTGAGGATGCACTTTATGAATCATCATCCACAGATCTCTCGACTTTTGCGTGGATATTTTGAAGTATTTATTATTTCATGAAATCATGACACTCACTTTTTTATGGATATTAATTTTTGTGCGATGCATATGTAGTTTTATTGTCCATTGATTTTTTTTTTTTATAAAAAATTTGTCAATATTTTATAAAAAAAAATATTAAAAAATTTGTCGGGCCTGGGCCGGCCCATCGGCCCATACATATTGGGCTGGGCTAAGCGGGTCGGGCCTTGGGCCTTAATGGGCCGGGCCACTTGAGCCCAATAGATGTCTTGGCCCTATGGGCCCGGGCCGGCCCGGGCTGGGCTGGCCCATTTGACAGCTCTAGTAAAGATAATCATAAAAAATTTGTTTTTTTTTCAAATAAAGATAATCATAACAAATTTGGCTTAATAATTATTTCATAACTAACAAATCTCATCTTTTGTTACTTATTTTATCTAAATATTTTATGGTAACTAAAATTTTCTTATTTTTAGCTAAAACTACTTTTATAATTTTTTTTTTTTAATTCTTTAGGGGGCCGGCCCAAAAGCCCGTGGGCCAACCCATGATGGCCCATGAAAAAATAGGCCCGGGGTGCCAGCCCGATAAGACCCAATATTTTTTTTGAAGCCCGACCCATGTATAACTATAGGGCTAATGGATTGGCCCAATAGCCCAGCCCGTTTTTACAGCTCTAGCTATCACATCATTAGTGACCAAGCCACATCAGCAAATTTGACTAAAAAGTGGGTTAGGGGATCAAAACTAAAAAAAAATAAAAATAAGAAACCAAAAGACATATTTTTAAAATAGGGGGACTAATACATTAATTTTTTTGGAAATAGAGAATCAAAACTGCATTTAAACATTGAATATTTAAGAGATATGCAAGCCATATATATATATATATATATATATATATATATATATATATATAACTCTAATAAAAATCATCATAGGATCATATATTTCATCACAAGCATGATTTAAGTTCTAACCCTATCACATAAAGCAACCGTCATGAGAAAACAATTTATAAGTAGGATATAGGTGATGAAAAAACCATGATACAAAGGTTCCTAGTTAGAGGCGATTTACGTAACGCTTCGTCTAAGCACATTAGAATTTCTTGAACACCCCTCGACACATGGTTGACACATTACGCCTGGTCATAGTCTACAATCGAAATATACATCAACTTCTCAATCAGTCATTTGCCTTCACGCTCTAAGATAAGTCTTACTCATGTAGAATTATAATATACCTAGATGGATATCTCAATCAACAAAATCATATGATCTTAATCAAGAAAATCATATGATTAAGGGAGCATGCTATAGATTCCTCTCTTTGACCTCAATATGAAGGTGAACTACTCAGACTTAGCCGTGAGCAGTTGCAACAAAATCATATGATCTTAATCAAGAAAATCATATGATTAAGGGAGCATGCCATAGATTCCTCTCTTTAACCTCAACATGGAGGTGAACTACTCAGACTTAGCCATAAGCAGTTGCAACTCAAAGAAAGTAAAACTAACTATGCTAGAACACAAGAGCTAAACTAAATGCCTATATTTGCTTTTTGCAAGTGTTTACAATGTGTAGAACTTGGTTTTTACAAATATATAAGAACCTAGATATAAGCCTCAGAATTTCGTAGCTACCCTCAGTCATTGAGGTTTTATTAAAAATGAAGAACATAAAAAGGGAAATGAAAAGGTAAAAACTGACTTCCACCTCTGATGGGTGTTCCACGGTCGTATCCATTCTCACACGGGTCGTGGCAGTGCTTTGGCACAAAGTTGTAAGCAACTGACTTTCCTAGCACGACCGCATTGAGCTCCTATATTATTGTGGCAGGCTTTGCTGAGGTAGAATTTGACTTTTCACTTCTCTTGCTTACAGTGACAATTTTCCTTGACTTTTGGCTACGAACCAACTTGATTAGCAGGAAGGGCTTCCACTATCATAATTGAAGGAAAATTACTTTTTCCGCCCTATGGGTTACTCACGCGCCCTATGAAATGACAAAAATACCCTTCAGTGGCGGAAGTCACGGATGTAGGAAAAATGAGAAATTTTGATGATTTTAATTTTATCATATTATTTGTAGTAGGCATTTTGCCATTGTATGCTATTAACTCGGATGATGTGAGTTTGTTCGCAGATTCATCCTTTACGTTTTTAGCAAAATTGAATATGTGGTTGTATTTGATGTATCTGTTGATTTGAATGAATGAATATCATTTTGTTTATGTAAAAAAAAAAAATCCTATAATTGCAACAATGGACATTACTCTCTTTCACCATATCTTGTATGTGCGCGGGCACACAATAGTGAGATGCGCTTATTTTGACATACTATAGACAATATTTTATATATTTAGAGTCCGCATGAATTGACTTTTTTTTGGGCTTATGCTAAACAAATTATGCAAATAAATATGTTTTTATGTATTATTATATGTTTTTAAGGTAGTTTATGGGAAAACGGATTATATAAAGGCAATATTTGTCAATAAAAACTTATGAATTAACACACAAATTTATTTATTTGCATAAACTATTTTCATAAACTCAAACATAAGATAAATCCAAACGGGGCCTTATTATTGTTACATGTAGTTTACAAAGGCCCAAGCCCATAATATACCTAAACCTAAAATATCGCCCCCCTCTCTTGTTATTCAATATATATAGAACGCCGCGACCTCTCATTTTTTCCATTCCTTCTTCAACTTTTTTTAGCCTTTTTTGTTCCCGATATTCCTCTCTTAAGTTCACGATTGTTATCTATTAACCAATCCGATCAGTTGATCTTTCATTTCGATAACAATGGATGAAGATAAAGGTGAAAGTGGAGATGAAAATCAAGAAATTCTGATGAATATAACCATAGATCTCAAAAATCAAATTAACAAAATATCCATGGTATACCGTCAATCAAAATTCTTAACGTGATTTATCTTTGATTTTTAATTTTATATATTTACTTACGCAGATATCTTTGTTTTTCATACAAATAATTAGATCACTTAAGTCGAGCATAATATGCGTGTTCTTATTTTTCCATATTATCGAGTGGTCTTTAATCTTTTAACTAGTCTGATATGTTGATCTCTCATTTTTATAACAAGGGATGAAGGTGAAGGTGAAAGTGACGTTGATAATGAAGATATCGATTCCTATGAAAATAACCTAGATCTGAAATATTAAATCAACAAAATACCAAAGGTACACCATCAATCTAAATTCTCATCATGATTTATTTTTTAATTTTTTTAATTTTACTTATATATACTTACGTGCATATCTTTGTTTTTCTTTCATATTAGTTATATCATTTGATTCAAGCATAATATGTGTGTTCTTATTTTTCATATTTTTACTCCCTACATAGAAAATATAAGATAACATGATTTAAAAAGTTAATTATATTGAATCAATGAAATTTTCAGATTGTTGGTGGTACAAAAGTAAGTATAATTTTATCGTCTCCACAGGGACTGATGCGATATCGATGCCGTTCAACAATTGATATAATTTTAAGTAAAGAGATTAAAAGATGTGTGTTTACGGAAACTTGCGAAAGCATAAAAGAAGTAAATTGACAGAGAGATTGAATTGCTGGGATTAGATTTCATCAACTCATTCATTTGTATTTCCCTAATCAGTTATGCAGATTTTAGCTATTCATCAATATTATCACTTATTGCTCACGTACGTTTCTGTGTCCAGATAACGACGAGGTTCACGTTGTACCTATCAATCCTCGATGTCTCGAGTAATTAATCAATGCAACGGCTATATTGTATTATTTAAACTTCCGATGTCTCGGATAATTTCAACAACACAATATCATTAAGTTCCAATACACAAAGTGAATATTAAACCTAAATCTATGTCTAGAGTTTAGAATTTAATAGATGATTGTTCTAGGTCTCGGATTCAAAAAGCATACGTCTATACCATTTCAAAACCTAGAATTAAAACATACAGTTCAAGAACAACATCAAAATTGATAACTAAACTAAAACCATATATAATACCATGATCAAAAGAAATACATACACATAGAGTCAATTACACCTAATCCCAACAAAGAGAGATTAGCTACTCATTTTCATGGTAGCTTTACAAAGATTAAGGATAAAAGAGATGAACAAACTTATCAATGATGATTTCTCAACTATTGTAGTGAATCCACCTTCAAATCCCCTTGAATCTGGCTCCTAGGGTTTCCCTCTGCTTCTGATTATCTATTCCAAGTTATCTCACAAGTCTCTCTCTAGAAAAATGACAGCAAGCTCTATTTATACTATTTCTGAAAATTAGAACTCGCTGAGCGAGCTCCAGCTCGCTCTGGCGAGTTGACCTTTCTTCACCAGAGGGTTACTGCCACGTCATGAGTGAGTTTGAACCGCCTTCACTCGCCCTGGCGAGTTGTTACTCGCCCTGGCGAGTTTCTGCTCGCTCTGGCGAGTGTATCAGATATCCAATTTGATGCTCTCTGCCTCTACTCGCCCTGCATTCGCTCTGAGCTCGCCCTGGCGAGTTAACTTGCAATTTTTCTTCAAATTTCTGCACAAATGTTGAGATTTAGGGAAACTTAATTAAAAGAAATGACTTAAATAAATATGTACATTTAAGTGAGGAGAAACTAAAGAATATTTTACAAAATAGTTAATAAGTGCTTAAAATATATATGTAATTTGAGCTACTTTTTGGCACTTATCACTCTCCCCAACTTTAAAACTTTGTTTGTCCTCAAACAAAAGTCCAAAATAAACTTTGAAAACATGGCTCAAACATCAGTAATGCATAATTCATTCAAGCTTTGCAATCAATCAACACTTAGGATGTAAATTGTTTCAAGTTTGCATGATTCAATATGTTGCACAGAGATAAAATCAATCATTCATAAACATCAAAGAATCAAAGCATGAATTTGAAATAGTTTCAAAACTCAAGTAAGATTTCAAACTTTCCAAACCAACAAGATAATCAACTAGAATCACAATTCTCATAAGTGTTTCAACTCAAGGGTGAAGTGTTTCTCTCAATTCAAACAATGTGTTCACAACAAATCAATTCAAACATACATCTCAACATAATCACAAAACATGTTATCAATCATGGATCACTAAGGACTTTCTTAAGCTTGTAATGGGGCTAGGCTACAAGAAATCATTGTTTTTCTTTGGATTCAAAGAGCCTAAAGGACAAGAGAGCATAAACTTTGAGTATCTTCATTACATAAGCTATTCATCCTCTTTCACTTTCCCCATTCTTTACTTTTGGTGATTCTTTTGTTTTGACACAATCTATTTTGATTTTCAATTGTGTGTCAAATGACTTTCAATATTTTCTTTTTCAATCACCATTTTTCAACTACTTGTTACTTTTCTCAATTTGATCAAATAACCTCTTTCTCCCCAACTTGTTTTCAACCCTACATAAACTCAATGCTCAATCATCCTAAGACAAGGGTCAAGTCATTGTTTTTTCTTTATTTGTGGTTCAAGGGTTCAAACAAACAAATTTTCAAAATTTTGGCTCAAGGGGGGTAGCAAAGGATCACACTCTCACAAGGTAGGTTATTTTAGGCTTAAGTAGTTGCACTCAAATAAAAACATGGCCTTGATCATTTCCATGACTTCAAACATATAAAGTAATAGCAAGATTCAGTTAAAATCAACAGAGTTAAACACAATTGTCGGCTCTCAAATATATAAACAGTGGAAGGTTCACACAATCTCACCCGGCTAGGTCTACGTGATTCATCATCAATTAATCATGTTAAGAAGGAATGAATGAAATCAAATTGAATCAAGCTACTTAGTTCAAATTCATCCTATCATTCAAAGATAATCACAAAAGGTTGATCTCAAACTATAGCAATTGAAAGAAAATCATTCTAATCATGCATTTGCTTTTGATTGATCACAAACCTAGACATTTTATTTCTTATGCACATTACCAGTTCAAGGACTTTGTTTGCATAAGAGGCTAAACATGTTCAAAAACTATTATAACATATAAGTAATTAAAAATGCTTTAAATAAAAGACAAGGAAAGAAAATTGGGTTGCCTCCCAACAAGCGCTTCTTTTACGTCATTAGCTTGACGCCTTTTTGGTTAGGGTGGCCAAAATGAGACGGAAAGCACATCATCCGTCTTTTTCCTTTGATTTGGGAGGAACTCCATGAACTTGAAGTAGAGATTATGTGGAGTCCATGTCCTCCCTAATTCTTTCTTGTTGAACAAGGCACAAATTTCATCTATGACCCGATCAATCGCCGCCTTGTTCTTTATCTCCTTCTTTTGCTCACATGATATTTCCTTGTGAAGTAATCCTTCAATTACCTCTGCATCCATCATCACTTCTTGATTATCAACAGTGTTGACCTCTTCAGTAGATGGAAATTCTTGAGGAATTTCTATTTCTCGTGGTGTCTTTGGTTCCTCAGCTATTTTCTCTACACCACATCCTTTGAACATTGTTTCTTCCTCATGTGTTTCAACACATTCTTCAACACTCTGTCCACATTCCTCCGGTAGAATGCTATCTTTCTCATCAGGATTTGTTTGAGTGTTGTTTTGAACTTCCATGCTTTGTGTAATAGCCATTTGCTTGAGCTGAATTTCCATATTTTTGCTCCGTGCAAGACTGTTTTTCATATATTGTTGGTGCTGGTCTTGCATCTGTTGCATTTGGCTTATTTGCTGCTGCATTTCCATGAATTTAATCATGGTCTCCTCCAATCTAGCCTCTGGAGTTTGCCCATAATTATCAAGCGGACACTGTTGATACGATTCATACTCATCCGGAGTATAGAAGTTGTTATAACCACGATCAGTCATGGTTCTGTTTGTGATGGTGAATCTGAAAAAGGATTAACCTAACAAGAAAAATGCTTCTTTGTCTAGCAAAGAAGGATTAGTGCAAGCAAAATTATACAAATACTTAAAAGAATATAAATTGTTGCGATGCTCCAATATCTAAACGCCAGTCCCCGGCAACGGCGCCATTTTGTTGGTGGTACAAAAGTAAGTATAATTTTATCGTCTCCACAGGGACTGATGCGATATCGATGCCGTTCAACAATTGATATAATTTTAAGTAAAGAGATTAAAAGATGTGTGTTTACGGAAACTTGCGAAAGCATAAAAGAAGTAAATTGACAGAGAGATTGAATTGCTGGGATTAGATTTCATCAACTCATTCATTTGTATTTCCCTAATCAGTTATGCAGATTTTAGCTATTCATCAATATTATCACTTATTGCTCACGTACGTTTCTGTGTCCAGATAACGACGAGGTTCACGTTGTACCTATCAATCCTCGATGTCTCGAGTAATTAATCAATGCAACAGCTATATTGTATTATTTAAACTTCCGATGTCTCGGATAATTTCAACAACACAATATCATTAAGTTCCAATACACAAAGTGAATATTAAACCTAAATCTATGTCTAGAGTTTAGAATTTAATAGATGATTGTTCTAGGTCTCGGATTCAAAAAGCATACGTCTATACCATTTCAAAACCTAGAATTAAAACATACAGTTCAAGAACAACATCAAAATTGATAACTAAACTAAAACCATATATAATACCATGATCAAAAGAAATACATACACATAGAGTCAATTACACCTAATCCCAACAAAGAGAGATTAGCTACTCATTTTCATGGTAGCTTTACAAAGATTAAGGATAAAAGAGATGAACAAACTTATCAATGATGATTTCTCAACTATTGTAGTGAATCCACCTTCAAATCCCCTTGAATCTGGCTCCTAGGGTTTCCCTCTGCTTCTGATTATCTATTCCAAGTTATCTCACAAGTCTCTCTCTAGAAAAATGACAGCAAGCTCTATTTATACTATTTCTGAAAATTAGAACTCGCTGAGCGAGCTCCAGCTCGCTCTGGCGAGTTGACCTTTCTTCACCAGAGGGTTACTGCCACGTCATGAGTGAGTTTGAACCGCCTTCACTCGCCCTGGCGAGTTGTTACTCGCCCTGGCGAGTTTCTGCTCGCTCTGGCGAGTGTATCAGATATCCAATTTGATGCTCTCTGCCTCTACTCGCCCTGCATTCGCTCTGAGCTCGCCCTGGCGAGTTAACTTGCAATTTTTCTTCAAATTTCTGCACAAATGTTGAGATTTAGGGAAACTTAATTAAAAGAAATGACTTAAATAAATATGTACATTTAAGTGAGGAGAAACTAAAGAATATTTTACAAAATAGTTAATAAGTGCTTAAAATATATATGTAATTTGAGCTACTTTTTGGCACTTATCACAGATCTCTTTTTATTATAGTTTGTTACGGTGGGAGTGTATATTATTTGGCAAATGATACTTACAGCGAGAGAATGTATCACGAATTTATCACGAGGTTACTTTGATTGTACCCTGCCCCACCACTTTGCATTTCATCACCCATGTATTGTAAATCCAACGGACTACAATTGTTCGTGAAAAATTCGGGACGTGTTTCTTCGCGAGAAATAGCAACACTCATATTATTTTTATCAGCCATGCTATATATCACGAGAGATTTCACGCGAAATTTTCACGAATACCATTTTTAAGTATCCATCATAAGAAAAATAAAAAGTAAACTTTAGATACTTAGTTTTTTTTTAGGACAAAACTTAAATACTTTTCTTTAGGTGCTGTTTTTACTGTGCCTCTCACAAAAAGTTAGTTACTTATATTTTCTATTTAAAAAAAATAAAAGAAAACTATTTTTTTTAATAATAATAACCACCTCCATGTATCTAGCACAATAAGAACTGTGTCTAAAGTACTGTACATAAGTTTAGTCCTTTTTTTTACCCAAACTTTAGATACTTAGTTGTGTACCGTGGTTTTGATAAAATTATTCAAAATTTTAATTTAATTAAAATAAATTAATATAAAATTATATTATTGCATTAAGTTTGATTGGCAAAAAATTGCGGATTGGCCAATAAGTTAACTCATCTTATAGAGGATGAGTTTATAGTTTATCAACTAGTTTATAGCAGACAAGTTAGATGATTAAATTTGTAGTGTTCAATAAAATTAGTGTTTAATAAAGCTAGTATATAACACTATATATCACCAATTGCATATTTTCATTTTAGTTTGGATTTTGTTAACAATATTTCTTCTATTAGAAGAGACATTAACAATGTTTTTGTTATAAAATAAAAAGTTATAACTTACAAGTTTCAAGTGATTGTTTTTATCAAACGCTGGCGATATTGTTAGTTACAAAATAAAAAGTTATAATTTTTTTTATCTATTGATTATTTTCTCTTCTAAATATTAAGTAGAAAATGCTTCAATTCGTAATTTGTCAAAAAGAAACAAAAGTCTTGACATTTTTATTTTGCAAAAAAAAAAAAAATAAATTGTAAATTAAACAATCTACGACAAATTTATAAAAAGTAATTAGTCAAAACTTATTAAATAATGATAACAATGTGTATAAAGCCGATTGGATATCCACAAAGTATATGGATGAAAGTTTTTTGTCCTCAAATCACTTTGAATATACATATTTAAAAGAAGAAAAACACACAATGTTTTCTCGTTTAGTTCATTAACTAGTACTTCGGGGGCACCAATTAGCATAACATTTTTTTTAATATATTACCATGAAACACTTGTAAAACTCCCAAGAACGTGGTAAATTTATTAACCACTTGAATTTAATTATTTGTTAGTATCTATCAAACAATCCATTAAATAAAAGTACCTAAGAAAATAAAGACGACAAATTGTTAAAAAAAATCTTCTTTTTCATACTCTCTCCGTCCTTTAATATAAAAGTCCTCATAAAAAAATTCACATGTATTAAGAAAAGGTTTATGTTTTCATTTTATGTAGATATATTACTAAATTATTCTTAGTTTATAGTGTATATTATGGCTTTTTCATATTTTCCAGGTAAATTAGTAGTATTAATTAGAGTTATGTTTAAAAAATAATATAAATGAGGCTTACGAATATATCTCATGCGAATGGTTGTTCAACTTCATATGTTCTTATTTAATAATACTTTTATGTTGCATAATTGAAACCGAAAGAAGGGAAGAAAAATTCTATTTAACAAATGGAAGTCTTTTAGTCGACCCACGAGGCAAAAGCCATGAATTAGATTATTGTATGTGAGTGGAAAAATTAGAAGAAATTGCATTTGTAACCATTTTAGAATATAAATAAAAAAACATCATTAACAAGTTTATACACGGTCATACCATAAATATCATGTTCAAGTTTTGATAAAAAGAAAAAACAATATTTAGTAATGAAAGACCCTCCTGCTCGAATGACGAATACCTACTTGTCTGAAATGTAAGAGAGTTTTCAAAATGAAAGGTTGTGTATGGTAATATGTGCAAACAACCTGAACAAGCTCACCGTGATTTTTATCCATTCCAACTTTTTGGACCATTGTACCTGTGGCTGATTAGGATTATAGTCGTAACATAGTTTGTTACGACTATAATCCTGATCAGCCACAATTGCAATGATGTTAAAACTTGGCGAAGTATAAAAACCATATGAAGGATGTTTGTGCATATGCCCAAACGCAACCTTCCATGCATGTTGAGAACTCTCTCTTACATTTTGGAGAAGTAGATATTCCAGCCGGAGAGGGTCTTTCATTAGATTGTTCTTTTTTTTTTCTTCTTTTGAACTTGAACATGATATTGATGGTATGTGCAAGGATAAATATGTTAATGATGCTTTTGATTTATATTTTATTATGGTTCCAATGAGAGTTTCTCCTAATTGTGTCACTTACAATACTCTAATTCGTGGCTTATAGACAAGATATATTAGGAATCTTTGCTTATATTTAAGATCGGATGGAATAATTTTTAGTCAAATAATAAAAAATATTGTTTTCAAAAAATTAAATCAAGTCAAAAGAAATTACATATATAATTTCTCAATATATATATAGTTTATAAATATTTAATGTATTTCTCAATTTACCCGCGCACAAGAATTTCCTTCGCCAAAGCAGTGTGGAAAGATGAATTTGTGCGTAGTTATATTTTAATTACTTCTATTCATCGTCTTATTTTAACTATTTGGTTTATAAATAATTAGGTTGATATATTAGAAATATTGTGATTGATTTCATTTTATATGTGTATTTGCTATGGTGTGATTAATTTATACATATTTGATTTATTGATTAATATTAATTATATGTCAATATTATATTTTTTTATTATCTTAAATATCCTTTAAAATTAATACAAAAATACACTAACTTTTATTTTCAAATTTTCGAGGGGTATTAAAGAAATGTAAGTTGTGTGGGGTGGAGAAAATACTCTCAATATTATCATTAATTTCAGGCCCATCTCCATATTTGGTATTTCATTACACCTAAAAGAAAAACAGTAACTAAAGAGACAATATAAATAGATGATACGAGAGAACAATTGAAAGCTACGCTTTAAAAGCACACCCTAATCTTGTAAAAAAAAAACCCCTAGTCATGTCCAGAAAATAAAGAAAAAACCCTAATTTAGTCTTGTTGCCGGCCGCCGTCCACTAATAGGCGCACCTGAGTCGTGTCTGGCTTCCACACCACAAGCTTACTCTTGTGCTTTGAAAACATCTCAATTAAAAAAAATTGAAAGTGATGTTGATAATGTGTCAACTCTTTTTAAAGTTAAGGTTGATTTTGTTGTCTCATAAAAGAGTTGACACATTATCAACATCACTTTCAATTTTTTCAAAGCATGTTGAGATGTTTTCAAAGCACAAGGGTAAGCTTGTGGTGTGGAAGCCGGAAACGACTCAAGTGCGCCTATTAGTGGCCATCAGCCGGTAGAAAAACTAAAATAGGGTTTCTTCTTTATTTTTTGGACATGACTATGTTTTTTTTAACAAGATTAGGGTTTGCTTTTAAAGCGTAGCTTTCAATTGTTCTCTCGTATCGTCTATTTATATTGTCTCTTCAGTTACAATTTTTTTTTTCTTTTGGGTGTAATGAACTACCAAATACGGACATGGGCCTGAAATTAATGATAATATTGAGAGTTTTTTCTCTACCCCACACCACTTACATTTCTTCAAAACCCCTCAAAAATTTGAAAATAAAAGTTAGCGTATTTTTGTTCAACTCCATATTTTTTTAACTACTCTTGTAACAGATTTTGTTTGACAAACTATGTTAAATTTTAAAAAGAATACAAAAACACCCTACTTTTTTGTGTGTCTGGGACGCGCCACTGGCAAGGCAACGTCCATGTGAAGGATGCGCCACTAGCAATGCAGCGTCCCTATTTCATTTTTTTTTTCTTTTCGTATTTTTCAGATTGAGGGTGAAAGTTAGGGTTAGAAGGGTTTCGAGGGTCAAGGTTACAAGGGTTTGTGGTTTAGTATTAATTATTATAGATACAATACTAATATAAAAAATTACTTTTTTGGATTTTTTTACGGTTTTTGGTTTCGGTGATTTTTTTTTTTTAAATTATTACAAAAAGTATACTACTATTAATTTTTTAATATTTATTATTATTAATTTTTTAAAAAAATAAAACTATAACCTCACACTACTCTCATTTCACAGTTCTCACCTCTCATTCACCACTTTTTACTTCTTCCTTCATTTTTCATTGTTTTCTACTACCTGACATCTTATTCATTTATTCCTTTTGAACCTCTTGCAGACATATAGTCGACACCGACTGAATTTCATGTGAAAATTAAGGGAGCGAAACAACTTTTGTTATGTCTATGGGCAAAAAGAGTTCTTATGGAGCGTTAAAGCTAACAATTCAAAATTGTTTTAAGGAACAAACCGAGGAAAGTATTAATATTAATCGTAGGACATATTTAACCTCATACACAACACTGACAGATGATTTTGTGTAATAGTTAACAAAATATGAATGGCATGTCGTCGACACTGATGCTGATGTTGTAAGCATATTTTTGGATTTAAATGGTGAAGAGACTCCATATCGTATGTACATCATATTAAAATAAGTTTTTTTTCCCGTTGTTTGTTTTATTGAAGATTTAAATGGATTTGTCTGTGCCCACTAGTGTAATGCATTTGTTTATCTTTTAAATTGATTGAGTTTAATGGTATTTTTAAGTTCTTAGTTTTAAGTTATTTGTTAGTTTAATGTAATTTTGAGTTTACTGTTGGAAATGTCATTGTTGTCGTTGTGTTTATATTATATGTTTATTTTATTGTTAGTTAATTTTTTAGTAAATAAAAATTGAACTGTTACGCAAATGATTTTGTGTAATAATAATGCAAAAACCACGTGAGAATTATATAATTTTGGCTAAACTACATATTTGGTCTCTTACGTTTATTTTAGGTTTCAATTTGGTCTCTTACGTTAAAAAGTTTCAATTTGGTCCCTTACGTTTATTTTAGGTTTCAATTTGGTTCCTTCCGTCAGTTTTTGCTTACGTGGCAGACGGTTTGCACACTTGGATTGACACGTGGACACATGGACACGTTGACACGTGTCCAATTGAAATAGTGGAACAGTGGAATCTGACGGAAGAGACCAACTAATGCAAACGTTGATAACGTAAGAGATCAAATTGAAACTTTTTAAACGTAAGGAACCAAATTGAAACCTAAAATAAACGTAAGGGACCAAATATGTAGTTTAGCCTATAATTTTTTTATTAAACAATATGAAAACTAGAGTTACATGGAGGGTCCAACATCATTTGGACAATGGTTTCTTTTATGGTCCGACATCTGAAATAACCATACAGTTTCGGTGTGTGAGAATCGTCCATTACCGTTCTAATTAATGCGCATACTTTGCGGACGACCTTTCTTACATCTTTTCATATCGGGTTGGGCAAAATTTCAGGGCCGTGGTATAGGGGCCAATATGATTTGTCTTGAATTACCAGGAAGGTGTTATCGTAGATGCATAATACAGTAGAAGCTTTGTACACATCATGTATATACAATTGGTAAGCTTTGTCGAGCTTTGACATTGTTGAGTACCACCAAACTGACAAAGTCAAACTCCAATTTCAATTTAACCAACATCAACCACAAAGGCCACAAAATATGTCTACTTATCATTGACAAAATAATCGTGGACAACATATAGCTTTGTGGTATGTTCACTATGCAACTGAAACCAAGATTGGAGTAATCGTATCAATAAAGTTCTAACTGGGACAATTGCCAACCGTCGTGCACATCCGAAGAGTTATTTTAATTGATGTGTTGAAAATCACAACTCGTTCAAAGTTTTCAACCCACCTACCCTGCACAATCCATCTAACTCAACACGAGAATTTACCCCTGACCAATAGTAGTGTACATCAGTTGGGCAAACCCAATTGATCCGGTCAAACCCACCCAATCCAACCCAGAAAAGTTGGCTGGGTCGGGTTATTGGATGGATATGGATTTCAAAATGAAAAATCCATAAAAAAATCGGGTTTCGGGCAAAACCCAACCCAAACCCAAAAAACCCACTGAATCGGTAGTACCGTGATTTTTTAAAATAATTTTCATATTAATATTAAAAATAAAGACCACAAGTTCAATACTCAAATTTTCAAAATAAATTATATGCGGGTTTATTATTCCAAACGACAAACAATTACTCCTCCGTATATCATAGTTTTAACGCATTCTAGATCAACTCTTTTGAGTGGGTGGTTATTTTGCTCAACCCAATCCGGAGTACCCTATATGGTTTGAGTTTTGGTTTTGCCTAAACTCAACCCAAACCGGCCCATC
Organism: Trifolium repens; assembly: GCA_030408175.1. Lineage (NCBI taxonomy): Eukaryota > Viridiplantae > Streptophyta > Magnoliopsida > Fabales > Fabaceae > Trifolium > Trifolium repens. Next base: position 14,208,103 of record CP125846.1, read on the forward strand.
TACACCCCTACTGACCAATCACCCATGAACACGAGAACACAAAATCAAGCACCCATTTAAACAACACAAAATCAATCAACCTTATCCATATTTTACCCCTCCCCAATTCCAAATCTTTGACCGTCAAACATACATGTCACCAACAACCACACATTTCGACAACAACGATTAGTTGATACCGACGACCAACAAGGGACCACATTTCAAGAGTTTTTAAATAGCATTGAGTTTTACATGCTGCAAATTCGAGTTTTCCTACCCACAGATCTGTTGAAAATGAACAACCTGAAGACGATCAAGACAACAAACCTAATAATGCAGATGGACCTCATTGAGATATTCGTATTCGTCATCCTCCACTTTGTTGTGGTATCCATTCGCCACAACCAGTGGCGGAACTGGGATTTTTTTTCCCGGGTGGCCGGTAGAAAAGTTGTATTAAATAAATTGCGTACAAACTTTAAAATAATACTCTATTTTTTTATGGGTTAAAATAATATTATATGTGTAATAAGTGACTTGAAATAATCAATTAATACTTACACAAAGTTGATTTTTAGAAAATTGTTTATTTTATTAATGTATTACACATACTAAAAAAGAAAATCTATTGAAAATAGTTGTGTTTTTAGAAGGGAAAAAATAGAAATTGTGCATTTTTTATATTGATAAATACATATGAAAATTAATTTTTTTAAATAGTTGTGTGGTTTTTTAGAAGAAAATAAAATTGTGCATTTTTTATATTACTAAACACATGAAAATTAACTTTATTAAAGAAAATATCCTTTAATGGCTAAATAAGTAAAATATATGTTGCCAACCGGATTTGAACACGGAACCATTTGGGAGAAGGATAGTGACTAAACCGCTCGGCTAGCCTTGCTTTTTAATGTCTTTACTCACAAACAAATATATATAATATATATTAGTAATTTTATAAAAATACCAAGGGTACTCTAGTAATTTCTTATTTTTCGGATGTGGCCGCGGCCACCACCAGCCACCCCCTGGTACCGCCTCTGGCCACAACAAAGAGATAATGTGGTATCCGTTCACCACAACGAAGAGATAATGTGGTATCCGTTCGCCACAACGAAGAGATAATGTGGTTTATGAGTACATAGTGAGATGAGCTTATGGTTACTTTCAATTCTAGGTTGGTGAATAGAACTACATGCGCATGCTAGAAATTCTATAGAAAAGTATTACCGCGAGGTTGTAAATATTTTTGTAAGTATTAGAGTTTTCAAATGCGAATATTTTATAGAAGATTATTATTCTTCGTTGTGTGCTCCTATCTTGAATTGTGATTATTATTTTATAATTTTAATAATGTAATTAGGGAAATGCGAGTTAATTTTTCCTCCGAATTTTTCGAAATGAAAGGAGATAGTTTTATATATTTTGTTGATAGTTAGTTGACACTTAGAGAACTACGTGACTCTGATTCCCTAATCATTAGGGATACGTAGGACCAGGGATCCTCCCTGTCGAGCTACAATTTCAGTAACTCTGCCTTTTAGATTAGTATATGTTATAGTGTATTAGGCTTGCCAGGCTAAATATACGGTTAGTTAGTGGTGGCCTGTGCGCCGGTCATGATCTAAGATTGGGTCGTGACATTTGTGGTACCGGAGGTTAAATTCATCGTCATGCGGATCGTGGTGGTGGACGGGCTTGATTATTAAATTGACGAGATAATCGTATTCATCAGCCTCCACTTTACATTATAATTTTCATAAATTAACATTAAAATCTTTGTAAATTTTTTAATTCTATTAAAATTATAGTATGTTCATTAATTGATCGATTCATTTTTAGTAAAGTTACGAGTAATAAATGCAGTACTTAGATACCCAAAGAATACGGCACATAAGTTGTTACCCACACATGTATTTTTTTTAAACTACATGAGTAGAATTGTAATAACCTACCCATTATAATTCATTTTCTTGTGAGATCAAAAAAATGAAGAATTTAAGAATAAAATTTAAATTTTTAAAGAAAATACTAAATAGTGTGCTAGAGCACTAGTTAAGAAAACTAAATATAGTAAAAATACATTTAGTCAATATTTATAAAATATAAAAAATGTTATTTTTAATACAAAATTTATCTTTTATGTATCATTAACAACTCCCTCGGGTCACTAGTTAGCATGACCAAACTTTTTTTTAGATAGAGAAAATGACAAAACTAACATAAACTCACACACACACACAAGTGAATGAGTTGGAGTTTGAACTCCGATCATCACGTCCAACCTATCAAATTCGACAAATATTTACCCAACTTACCATGACCCAACTTTTAATAGGACTAAAACCAGATTAACACCATTTTCTACGTCACATTTGCCAGTACTCTTTTTTTATACACCTGTCAACTGAAGTTTGATTTGTACACTTGTGGTCGCTATAAACTGCATCATCATCCCCAATTTTCAACCTTCAAACCCTAATTTTATTCCCCAAAGCACAATGTCGTTTTTAAAGTCCAGGTATGCTGTTGTTATCACCTCCAATTTTCATCCTTCAAACCCTAATTTCATTCCTTGTTTCCCTTCTTCATACTCAAGGCTTTACTCTCAATTACATTATCAACAAGACAAACACATTCTTGTTTCCTCATTCAATCACTTACTACATCAGAATCCAACTCCACCCATCTTCCATTTCGGTAAGATTTTAGGTTCTCTTGTTAAATCCAATCATTACTACACTGTTGTTTCACTTCATAGACAGATGGAATTAAATGGAATTTCCTCAGATTTAGTCAATTTGAGCATCTTGATCAATTGCTTTTGTCAATTGGGTCTAAACTCTCTTTCCTTTTCTGTATTTGCCAACATTCTCAAAATGGGTTTTGAGCCAAATGTCATAACCTTGACTACACTCATCAAGGGTTATTGTCTCAAAGGTGAGATTCATAAAGCATTGCACTTTCATGACAAGGTGGTAGCACAAGGATTTCGGTTGAACCAAGTCAGTTATGGGACCTTAATCAATGGGTTATGTAAAGTCGGAGAAACAAGTGCAGCCTTGCAGTTGCTGAGACGAGTTGATGGGAAGTTGGTTCAACTTGATGTGGTAATGTACAATGCGATTATTGATAGTATGTGCAAAGATAAACTTGTTGATGATGCTTTTGATTTATATTTTGAAATGGTTGCTAAGAGAATTTCTCCTGATGTTGTCACTTATAGTACTTTAATTAGTGGTTTTTGCATTGTCGGTAAATTGAAAGAAGCAATTGATTTGTTTAATAAAATGATATTGGAAAACATCAACCCTGATGTGCATACCTTTACCATATTGGTTGATGCTTTTTGTAAGGAAGGAAAAGTGAAAGAAGCTAATAATGTGTTTGCTATGATGATGAGAAAAGGTGTTAAACCTAATGTTGTTACTTATAGCTCTTTAATGGATGGATATTGCTTAGTTAAAGAAATGAACAAGGCCAAGGGTATATTCAACACCATGGCCCAATGTGGAGTGACTCCAAATGTTCAGAGCTATAGTATTATGGTTAATGGATTTTGTAAGGTTAAATTGGTGGATGAAGCCTTAAATCTCTTCAAAGAAATGCGTTGTAGAAACATTATTCCTGATGTGGTAACTTACGGTTCCCTTATTGATGGTTTGGGCAAATCAAGAAGAATCTCAAATGCTTTGGAGCTTGTCGATGAGATGCAGGATAGAGGGCATCCACCTAATATAGTCATTTACAATTCTATATTAGATGCTTTATGCAAAAACCATGATGTTGAAAAGGCAATTGCATTATTTACAAAACTCAAGGACAAGGGTATTCAACCAGATATGTACACATATACTGTTCTTATCTATGGATTGTGTAAAGATGGAAGAGTAGAGGACGCAAGAAAGGTTTTTGAAGATCTTTTGGTTAAAGGCTACAATCTAGATGTTTGTATATATACTGTTATGATCCAAGGGTTTTGTGACAAGGGCTTGTTTGATGAAGCGTTAGCCTTGCTATCAAAAATGAAAGATAATGGCTGCACACCAAATGCTAAAACTTATGAAATAATTATTCTTTGTCTATTCGAAAAAGATGAAAATGATAAGGCCGAGAAACTTCTTCATGAAATGATTGTGAAAGGTTTATTGTAAGATTAAAACTAGGTAAGATTTATCTCTAGTTATACATTGTTATTTTTAATATTAATTTAAATGCTACTGCTACAGTCTCAATGCCTTTGTCTTGAGTTGTTCTTATCTTTTCAATGTTATTTCTGTGTAATTACTTTACTTTCATTATGAAGTTTCAACTAAATCTCTTTCAATCACATAGAGTGTACTACAATTTGACAAAGACCTGATGATAAAATCGACTATAATTTCTCTTTTGCAAAACCTTTGTTGACTTCTTAAGTGGGTACATGTTCAAATGTACATGTTCAAATGCACCCTCTTAGATGAAGCAATATACTCGAGGTTCAATTTCAAAGACCTGAAGCTAAACTATACACAACAGGCACATGCTTGGCATTGCACTGAAGTGAAATAAGATTGAGAATGACTTTAAATTTTCTTGTGGTTGCATTAAATTACTGTCAAATGAGTAACTAAGGCCTCATTACAGCTGCATAAATATGCATTAAAGAGTTTAGAATTTGAATGCTTTGTAGGGAGCATGATTTGTATGCTATCTTTTTGTTTCTGTTTGGTTCAAGAGTTAATAAGGTTCTAAAAATAGTATATGTGATAAGATCATTATAAAATTGTGATTAGGTGATAATAGATTGAATAGCAAGTGAAGTGAGTCAAAAGTAACAGTTTATTCGCCTTTTTTAATATAGTGTGTACCATGATCCACCATCTAGAGCAACTTCTGAGAAGGAAATGTCATCCGTTTAGGCATATTGTAAACGGGTTTCAGATGTTGCCGCTTGAATCACGGTAAGGCATACCAATCATTTATGGAACTGATATTATTTATGGTCATACTACTATATTTCCTTATAACATTGGCCTCAGAGCAACTTGGTTTGTGTTGTAACTCTTGTCTCTTTTCTACTTATGATCAAGTAAATTGTTTTGACAAACAATTCTTTGTGTGTGTGCTTGTTGAGATTCAGATTTAGTTCAAAGACTTGAAGATGCAACATCCATTGAACTTCAAATAAGTGGAACTCACTATACTTTAGCTCACTGTTTTAAATTGCACGGTCCACGTTCACAATTTGGCTGCATTATTACTGATGCGGTAGCCACTGTAACAAACAAAACGGAGCATTTTAGGAAGGGTGACTTAGCAAAAGAATCCAAAGGAATTGAGGGACACTTGGCATATGATCCTAAATTCCTAATGATCTGGTATTGAGAAGAAGTGGAAATATATGATTGTGAATCAAGTCTCTCCTACCTCCGAATTAATATGAGAAAATGTATATAAAGATAGAGAAAATTGAGCGTACAGTGTAAGCAAGACCAATCCTTTTCATCTTCAACTTGGTTTTCATTTTGCCTGGACTTTGGTTCTTATACAATTTTCTTGAGTGAGCAACGAAGAATTTTCTTCAGCGAGCAACAAAGTGAAAATTTAGTTGCAGATGAAGAGGATTAATGAAGGAACTATGTAATGTGTTCAAGTTACTTATAGATAAAGACAAATGTGTGATCACTTTGGAGAGTTTAAGGAACTTTGTAATGTGTTCAAGTTACAGTTGATGGAAGAATCATGATTTTGGCTTGAAGAAGCATTGGATCATGAATTCAATCAACAATAACCATTCTTTCTTAAATATGGGTTATGATTTAGTCATTGTTAACTTTTATTTTGTTTCTTCTTGTTCTTCTTTTTAGTGCATTTGAAATTGGTTAGAAGAGGAATAAAATTTATACATGTATTACAACTAATCATCCTTAGGACAGATAATTAATTGGATTGATGTTCAACATTTATGAATTTTGACAATTGATTTATTATGTAAAATTGAATTGAATGATAAACTTAAGAGCTAAAATCAAGTTTGTAGATAAAAGAGAATTATAATGGAGATATTAAATTTAGAATGTGCTACAATGATCATACTTTAAACTTTGTAGATTTTTGTAAGACACATAGAGGGGAAGATAATTTTGGTGAGCACTGGTTTGATGCTTCTAAGGCAAAAGCAAGTTTTAGACAATTGAATACCATAATATTTATTTAACTTTAATAAAAGTCTGATTGAATACCATAAGATTTTATTATCATAAAAAAAAATTAAAATCTTTTGAAATTTCAATTCAATACACCCTTTAGCATCCACATCTATGATGTCAAATTTGATGGTATAAATTGGTCCCACTCAATATAATATACTACCTCCGTCCCAAAATAAAAAAAATTAGTTTGACAAATGCGCGTATGCCAACGCACGATTTTGATCACTAATATTTTTAATTCTCTATTAGTAAAAATTATAAAAATTGGATATTTTGAAAATACTCATCAAAACAAATCAAACAAGATCTTATATGCTTATATTTATATATTATTAAGAAAGTATGGTCAAAACATGATAAGTGAATAATGTCATTTAATCAAAAGAGGTTTAATAAAATGGGGCGGAGGTAATACTACATATGTTACATATTATTATAAGTAAAAAAGTACTTTTTCATATTCCAAATTATAAGCAAAATAAACAAACTTTTATCACTCATCTAAAGTTTTATATTATTATATGTAACTACATATGTTACATATTATTACTTTACACTTCTCAATTTTTTAAACCACTCATCTAAAGTTTTCAAATATTTTTACCACTCATCTAAAAATTTAAAATAGGTCTCATTAATAGCACAATATATTATACACTAACCTTACATTTTATAAATAATTAAATAATGGATCATGGTAACTAGTGTCCAGATCATTAGTTAAAAAAAAAAAAAAAGAAATTTTATATTGAAAAGATCACATTTTATAGTTTTAAAAAATTGATTACACAAATTCTAAAATATTTTCACTATTCTTATCTCGTCAACTAATGCCCGCACTATTTAACATTTTACATAAACTAGAGATAAACCCGTGCGTTACACGGGTTTGATTAAATCTGTTGCATGCGTTAAAATATTTTTATAAATAAAAATTTATAATTATGATAAGTATAATCTTATATAGTTAAATGATAGATATTTTTTAATAGGAGTTGGAGGCATACATAGTTATACTTGCTGACAATATTGCTCATAAGAAATGTTGAAATAAATGTGTCTATAAAATATGATTTTATATGGTGGCTTTATCTTTTATCACGTGTTCCCATTCTTTGAAAATTGTATATTAAATAGCGTATATATTCACTCTCACATTTTTACTTTGTGGAATCTTATTCTGACCTTATTAGTCCAGATTGTTTTAGTCTATTGTTTGGTTTAATTTTTTTTAATCTTCGTGGTCTTTTTTTTTTTTTGTCTTTTTATTACTTTTTCTTAGTTAAAAAGGATCCAACTTATTCCCTTTGAGTGAATAACACTATATTTAATCTTTATTAATAAGGGGTCCCTTAGCTTGACCTTTTTCGTAATTATCATCACAATGACGTTTTTGAAAGCATGTACTAAATATCATAATTACTTAATCTCCTTCGTGCAATTTAAGGTCTTTTATATTTAACAAAAATGCATTTGGTATAATTTTATCCCAACTTAAATTATTCGTCTTTAGTTTTTTTAGTATTTTGGTTGATTTACCTTTTTTTAATTTGCTTAATTCTTTCTTGTTTGATTTGTTTTTCTTTGTTGTGAGGTTTATGTCCCCATAATTTTTTGTTTTAGATGTTTGTATCTCTTAGTTATCTAATAATATTTACTTTAAGTTTTATAGTTTGGTTGCACATTGGGATGACGGATCATCGTCTTTGAGATTATATTTTTCGTTTAAAAAATATATAATAACTTTTAAAGAGCAAAATAGCCTTTTAATCAAATGAAATTCATAAAGTATTACTCAACCAATTATGTTATTAGATATGTACATGTGCTAAAAGTATTGAATAAACTATAAATTCAACATCGTCAATTTTTTTCTTATATGTTATAATTACAACTCACATACTTATACGCACAATAGTTAGGGATAGAAAAAATAGTAATTTAATATTTGATATGATAAAGTTATTTTTAAATATAATAATAGGAAGGTAGAAATTTATAAAAATTGTAACAAACTAATTAATTAAATATTGCAATAATACTATAAGCAAGTGAATGGTCATAGAACTAAATAATAGTAGTTTAAAGGTTAGTGTGACCATTTTTAAAAAAAATAATTGTAGAATTGTAATTAATAAAAAATATAGCTATTCAATTTATTGTTAAAATTTATTTTAATTTGATATAATAGTTATGTAACAACCTTATTATGCTATAAATGAAATTAAATAGAAAACTCTTGGTAACTAATTTGTGGAATAAGTGATGGTGCAATTCGATTATGCTTGCTTTCACATAATCAAAATTTTGGGGCCAACTTTTGAGTTCCTTGCCTTGAATTTTATTTTGTACCTGAAATCAAATATATAGATGATGTTAGCCAACAATGAATCAAAAATCATGAATTTCACCAAATTTAATAAAATAATTATGTAACAACAATATAATTCTGTAAATGAAATTAAATCCAAAAAATATTAATTGTTCAAAATTTGTGGAATGAGTGATGGAACAATTTGATTATGCTTGCTTTGACATAATCAAAATTCTGAGATGTTGCTAGCAATGAGTAACAAAAATTATAAAATTAGCCACATATATATATATATATATATATGGTTTAGGTTATATGTCCCTTTAGTGCCTTACATTTCTTGACCTTTGTACATTCTTTTTAATTGATAATTTCAGTTGTCGTATTTATTTACTGTTATTTTTTATGAAATTAGTTGTTTGTTATAAAATTTTAAGGATAGATCTAAATCTCATAATAGTAGTGATTACACTTTATTTGTGTAGAGTACAAAATTGAAGAAAAATAATTATTTAAATTGAAATTTCAAGGGAGAGACAAAACTCACCTAAGTTCTCTTTCAAATCTTCCTCACCTTCTCAACATGAGCAATCAATCATGTTTTACTTTCATGACATCAAAGAATATACAATAATTCAGTAAAAAAAAGAAGAACAAAAGAACAAATTAATATAAAAGAACAAAAGAATGTACAATAATTAAGTTTACTATAAAAGAAAAAATAAACAGTAGTACAAATGTATTGAAAAATGTCTACATATCTTGATGAGATTGCTATGGTGATCGCGGTGCGGATTGGTTCGGTTTTAAACATAAAAGTCATCCTAACCGCGAGATAAAAATGCATGCGGTTCGGTTTGGTTCGGTTGGTTTTAAAAAGTCATCCAAACCAAACCAAACCAAACCAATGCGGTTAGGATCGGTTCGGTTATTGCGGTTTACGACATAATATTTCGGTACCAAACAATTTTAAACATAGCAAAAAAAAACTTGAATTTCCTAAGTAACATTAAAGTACCCATAAAAGTTGTTTATCCAAAATAACATTACAGTACCTTATAATTTTAAATATACAAAAAAAGAATTTAAAATTCCAAAAATAACATTATAATATCTATAAAAGTTGTTGATCAAAAATAATATTACAACACCAAAATAACATTACAGTACAAAAAACAACAACAACTTGAAGTTCCATTAATTTGGTGGACTGACTTGGTAATTAGGCTATGTATATTTGAATATAATATAAACTTAATGTAGTATTGGAATATAATAGAAGCTTAATGCGGTTTTAGCGATTAACCGCAGTGTTTGCGGTTTTTGCGGCTCGCGGTTTTGCGGTTCGCGGTTCAATATAAAAGTCATCCAAATACATCCAAACCAAATGCGGTTTTTGCGGTTTTCGGTTTGGATTGGTTCGGTTTGCGGTTTTACTTTTGGATTGGTTCGGATATGATCACCCCTAGATATAATACACAACTTGAAGATATATGATCTCATGAGTACTATTGCAAGTGTCAAATGTGTCGAGCAAAGATGAAAACAAATGTGATAAGGGGTGTTTATAAAGGTTATATTGAAACTAAAAATTAAACAATAATTTATTAATTATGTTGGTTACATTTTCATGAAGTTGTAAGGTTATGGAAGTGTGATAGTGGAAAACTTTTTTATGGTAAGTTATGATAATTGAATTTTTGAAAGAAACTTTCCAACTTAACATATTACTTTATAATAATAATGCAATAATTTTTTTAAAGATTTAATAATAATAAATTAAAGGAGGTAATATGATCAAAGTTTTAATAGAGATTATAAACATTTTCTTAGAGTATCACATCATCACAATAGAGACCTAATAGCTATGTAGGAGCTTCCTTAGTAAAAGATAATTGGCGAAAATAACGGACTATACCTAGTTTGTTTTCTGCGGCAAAGGTGGTTTAATTATACAATATAGTATCATCATTTATTCCTTATTCCATTTCATTACAACCAAAAGCACAATGTCGTTTTTAAAGTTCAGGTATGCTGTTGTTATCACCCCCAATTTTCATCCTTCAAACCCTAATTTCATTCCTTGTTTCCCCTTTTCAAACATCAGGCTTTACTCTCAATTACATGATCAACAACACAAAGACATTCTTGTTTCCTCATTCAATCACTTGCTCCATCAGAATCCAAATCCACCAATCTTCCATTTTAATAAGATTTTAGGTTTTCTTGTTAAATCCAATCATTACTACACTGTTATTTCACTTCATCGTCAGATTGAATTTAACGGAATTGCTTCAAGCTTAGTCACTTCCAACATTTTGATCAATTGTTTTTCTCAATTGGGTCTAAACTCTCTTTCTTTTTCTGTATTTGCCAACATTCTCAAAAGGGGTTATGAGCCAAATACCATAACTTTGAATACACTCATCAAGGGTTATTGTCTCAAAGGTGATATCCATAAAGCATTGCAATTTCATGACAAGGTGGTAGCGCAGGGGTTCCAGTTGAACCAAGTTAGTTATGGGATATTAATCAATGGGTTATGTAAAGTCGGAGAAACAAGTGAAGCTCTACAATTGCTGAGACGTGTTGATGGCAAATTGGTTCGACCTAATGTGGTAATGTACAGTGCTATTATTGACGGTATGTGCAAAGATAAACTTGTTGACAATGCTTTTGATTTATATTCTGAAATGGTTGCTAAGAGAATATCTCCCGATGTTGTCACTTATAATACTTTAATTAGTGGTTTTTGCATTGTCGGTAAATTGAAAGAAGCAATTGATTTGTTTAATAAAATGATGTTGGAAAACATCATCCCTGATGTGCGTACCTTTACTATATTGGTTGATGCTTTTTGTAAGGAAGGAAAAGTCAAAGAAGCTAATATTGTATTTGCTATGATGATGAGAAAAGGTGTTAAGCCTAATGTTGTTACCTATAGCTCTTTAATGGATGGATATTGCTTAGTTAAAAAAATGAACAAGGCAAAGGGTATATTCAACACCATGGCCCAATGTGGAGTGACTCCAAATGTTCAAAGCTATAGTATTATGATTAATGGATTTTGTAAGGTTAAAATGGTGGATGAAGCCTTAAATTTCTTCAAGGAAATGCATTGTAGAAACATTATTCCTGATGTCGTAACTTACAATTCCCTTATTGATGGTTTGGGCAAATCAGGGAGAATCTCACATGCTTTGAAACTTGTCGATCAGATGCATGATAGAGGTCTACCACCTAATATAGTTACTTACAATTCTATATTAGATGCTTTATGCAAAAACCATCATGTTGAAAAGGCAATTGCATTATTAACAGAAGTTAAGGACGAGGGTGTTCAACCAAGTATGAACACGTATAATATTCTTATTCACGGACTGTGTAAAGTTGGAAGAGTACAGGATGCAAGAAATGTTTTTGAAGATCTTTTGGTCAAAGTCTACAATCTAAATGTTTGTACATATAATGTTATGATCCAAGGGTTTTGCGACAAGGGGTTGTTTGATGAAGGGTTGGCCTTGCTATAAAAAATGAAAGACAATAGTTGCATTCCAAACGCTGTAACTTATGAAATAATTATCCGTTCTCTATTTGATAAAGATGAAAATGATATGGCGAAGAAACTTCTATGTGAAATGAAAGCAAGTGGTCAATTGTAAGATTGAAACTAGGTAAGGTGGTTCTTTAGTTACACATTGTTATTTTGATTTTATGTTTCATGTTTATGGCATCATTCTGTTTTTGTAGTTTCCTTGCCATGCCAATTGAAAAACCAAGTTTCGTTACACATTTGTAGATTGGAATACTTATACTGCGGCATAACGATTTTAATTTTACAAAGCTTCACTATTTTAGACCGGAGTTGTACACACAACAAGCACAACCATGGCACTTATGTGCTGTGTAATGAGTAACTGAGTCCCCATTAGAGATGCATAGTATTGAGAGTTTGAAAGGTTATGAAGTGGTTACAAGGAACACAGCATATTGATTAGATCTTGAATACTTGTAGGAAGCATGAATCTAGGAACACAGCTTATTGATTAGATCAGGTAAATTTTAATACAACAACTATGACTAAGCAATTGCATTGTTAACAAAATTTAAAGACCGGGGTTTCAACAAAATCTTTTGCAATCACATAGACCTGATGACAAAATTGACTTTAATTTCTCTTTTTCAAAAGCTTTGTCGACCTCTTAAGTGGGTACATGTTCAAATGCACATCATTTTGGTTCACTGCATTATGTACAATACAAAAAATGGGTTGATTAAGATTCCTTGCATTATGTACAATACAAAAAATGGGTTGATTAAGATTTGGCTTGTTTAACATCTTAGGCTTTGTTTGCGAGTTTGGAGGGGAAGGGAGGGGAGGGCTTTGGAGGGAGGGAAATAGAGAGAAAATTAGAAAAATCTTTTACATTTTTTGAGAAAGTATTTTTTATAGAGAATGACAAATAAATATTTATGATTAATATATTATGAATTTAAGAATATTATAACAACATTAATTAAATTTGAAGAATTCATATAAACCCTCCAAATCCCCTCCAAACCCACATCCAATACAATTTTTGAGTTCCCCCAAATTGGGGGGTTTTTGTGTTATGAAGAAAAAATAACCCTCCAAGCTCCTTTCCCCCAAACTTCTCTATTCCTTTCACTTGTTTCTTCCTTTTTTTCAAAACCCTTCCCTCCCCTCCCCCTCCAAACTCGCAAACAAAGCCTTAGGGAATAGGGATACTGAATTGATTTGGAACAGGACAAGTGACCTTATTTTTTTTAATACAAAGCTTAGCTTTTTTTGAATGATTAACTTAAGGTTAAATTTCTAAGCCTGAACCTGAAATATACACAACAGGCACAAGCTTGAGAATGACTTCAATTGTTCATGTGGTTACATTAAATTACTGTCAAATGAGTAACTAACGCTTCATTACAGCTGCATAAATATGCATTAAAGACAAGTATTGAGAACTGGAATGGTCTTCAAGTTGTTTGCTGACTAGGCTTAGAGCTTAGAACTTGAATTCCTTGTAGGGAGCATGATTTTATTTTCTACATAATTGCTGGTGTTGCAGTTTTGGTTGCAGATTTATCTTAAATTTTGGTTTAGGATGATTGCTTTGTATCTAGTAATATTAAGGTAGGCTAGTATGCTATCTTTTTGCTTCTGTTTGGTTCAAGATTTAATAAGGTTTGAAAAATAGTATATGTGATAAGATCAATATAAAAGTGTGATTAGGTGATAAAAGATTGAATAGTAAGTGTAGTGAGTCAAAAGTAACGGTTTATTCGCCTTTTTGTTGTCTTTTTAAGGGAGTGTGTACCATGCTGCACCAAATAGTTTATTCGCCTTTTTGTTGTCTTTTTAAGGGAGTGTGTACCATGCTGCACCAAATAGTGCAACTTCTGAGAAGGAAATGTCATCTGCTTAGGCTGATATTGTGAACGGGTTTCAGATGTTGCCACTTGAATCACGGATCCTTACGGTTCGTGGTAGGATGACACAACCGTGCCAGAAAAACTGATGATGATTGAAGGACTACAATTGAAGCGGAACAACTTCGACAAACTCAGGATACATGAAATGCATGATATGGTGTCGGCAATGTACAACTACGACTTCTCTGAGCGTCACTTATGGCATGATGACTGACTGTGAGCATTCCTTACCCTTTTCTCTCATGAGTTTTTTGTTTTGTTAAACATTGAGGACGATGTAAAATTTAAGCGTGGGGGAGGGTATTGTATAATTTGTCTTGTTTTTCTTGAACCTTAGTTTTATTTAGTTTTTATGCTATGAATAAATGTCAAATTCTCCATGTTGCTGTCGAATTTATACTTGTTTGATAGTGAAATTGTGCTTGAAAAATGTGATATGATTTGCCCTGACATTTATGATTGAGAACAACAAAACTGAACCATTTGATTATAAAGGTTGAGGACTTAAAATAACGATGAGAAATTAGCATATTCTCTTTGTGTTATTCTTTTGTTTCGTCACATAACCATCATATGTGAGGAATTTAGGCCAATGAGGGCTAGCTTTTGAGCAAAAATTTTATGTATGTGCCTTTTCCTTGTTTGAGCAAAAATTGATCGCATTGTTGATGTTCCCTTGACCCATAACAAAAATTGGAATTATCTCTTAGTGATGCTTTGAAAGCAAGAATGAAATTCTAGAAATTTTGTAGTTTTTTTTTGAATTTTTTCATCTTCCCTTTATAGAGAAAAAAAATATATATAGCATGAATGAAAAAGAAAAAATATATGTGTGAGTTGGTGAAAGGAAAATACTCGAATAAGGAAAAGTAACCTAATTATAGGTTATTCATCTCAAAAGATGGTTGACCTTCAATGACTAAATAAACAGAAGGTAACTATTCGAATTAAGAAAAATAGCCATACTCGGCTATTCATCTCAAAAGATGGCTGCTTAGCCGACTTGGTTTTCATAAAAGATTTAAGGACAAGGACAGTATATGGTCAAGATTATAGTAGGAACTTCACCTTTGGTGAATCTTAGACATCCAACTCACCTGTTATTATTCAAGCGATCTTGTGAGGTGAATGTCCGTCATTAAAAAAGGCATTCTTATCAGATTTAAGTCAGTAGCGTAGTTTTGCCATCCCTGAATGTTGTTATGGTTCGTGGTAGGATGACAAGACCGTGCCAGAAAAACAGACTTGTTTTCGGCCATTTTTCATTGTGTAATTTAATCAGTCACTTGTACTTAATTATGATACCTTGAAACCTCCTACACTATGTAAGGACATGAAATATGCTATGTAGATAGGTTCACATTACTTGTAAAAATTCAATAACTCTTTATTTTGCAATATATTAATACTGTATATTTCTAGTTTTGTCTAAGTTCTCTACCCATTCTAGCTACTGTTTTGAATGTTTCAATCCCTAGATACTATGATGAATATGATCAAGATTGAGTAGTTTACTTAACATGGAGTTTCAAGGAGTTCAATGATCGAAGTTATGTAATTCATATTCTTTTCCAATTGTTATAATGTCATGTTTATGTCAATCTTATAAAATGGAATTAAAATGCTTGAAAATCTATTGACCACATATTTACATGTCTTAGATAGAGATTGAAGCACAGAGAGGTGAAGATTAAAATCAAGAATATTAGATTAGACAAGGAAATCGAAACATTAGAATAGTTTAGTATTCCTTGAGGTGACATAGAACAATAGGGAAAAGGATTTCATGCGGTAATTTTTCACACAGTTATCACGCTGTTTTCAATCAGGACCGTCTGATCTGAAATTATTGGTTGAGATTGTTTTGTTCTGATTTTATCAAGATGCAATCTGAGCCGGTCGATCTGAAATGGATGGTCGAGACCTGCTAGTGCATGTAAATGTGCGATTTTACTATAGCACAGAATCTTGATCCGAATAATAGAACCAATTGTAATTCAAACAATTAATCCAAAAATTAATCAATCAAATCAACATCAATCTAATTGTAATTTTAGCTAATTACCACAAGAAAATAAATTGGTTACTCAACGAGTATGACCCCGTTTGGATTAGCTTATTTTTAAGCTTATGCAAACAGCTCATTCTGAATTGTTGGAACATAGTAAGTTCTGAAAGTTCACTCTTCTCATCTTTTGCCAATTGTTCTCAATTAAGGTACATTTCAATTTAAATAATATTGAATTTGATTTATGTCATAGCGGTTATATGTCTCCAGAATATGTAATGCTTGGACAATTTTCTGAAAAATCAAA
Source organism: Trifolium repens (assembly GCA_030408175.1). NCBI lineage: Eukaryota > Viridiplantae > Streptophyta > Magnoliopsida > Fabales > Fabaceae > Trifolium > Trifolium repens. The sequence goes on from CP125846.1 coordinate 14,224,359, forward strand.
TGTTTATAGTTTTGGAGTCATGGAGATTGTTACTAGAAAGAAGAATATAAATCATCTACATCAGTGTTGTTGATGGGCTCTTGAATCATGTGAGTGTAATGGTCTAGTAGTGTCCTTTTCATTATATTATATAGGTTGGAATTGACAAGAACTTTTCCCACCCCTCAAAAATTCATTTCCCACCCCTCAAATATTCATTTTCACCTCGAAAAAGTCGTTTTGTGAACACCCTTGATGCTTAATTTGCCAAGTGTACCAAACTAACGTTGAGTAATAAATTAAATTGTATCAACAAGGTTTGTTTCAATTCCAACTAAACAATTTTATCGAATCAAGGGTGTAAGAGTAGGATGGAGGTATGCTGAGCATATATCAAGATCATCGAACAATAAAGTAAAATTGGTTGATTTTAAAAGAATAAATGAGGATTAGTTATTCGAATCATTTCTTTTCACAATACGGTAAATGCGGTCTTAGACTACAATTTTTCTCCTAATATCACGATAAATTAATAAAATAGTTCAGATCAATTTCCTGACTAAGAACCCTTTTCGATGATATTAATACCTAATGTCTTAGGAATTCAAAATTATAGAAAATTTTATTGCACGTTAATTTCAATGATCACCTATTCAATAATTTGACATAGCTAAAGTAATTATCGATTGAACAATTATCTCAGATTTTATATTTTCAAAAGTTATGGTTAGTAATCATCCTTGCGTGAGTTGCAACTTCAAAAATGATATCATACGCAAGGCGCAACAGACAACAATATTATTAAACATATTATTACATTACTCTCTCGGTCTCAAAACTATGGTCATTTTAGAGTTTTACACATAAATTAAGAAATAATAAAGATTAATAACGTTGTGCTATCCCCACTCTTCTCTCCCCAGCCTGCCCTAATTTTTTTATTTTCTCAAACCCTTCTTAATTTATTCTTTGAAGAGGGGTGATTTTGAGTCATTTTGTTATCCGGAATCACCCATCTTTATCATTTTCTCTTGTCATATCTATCTAAATAGTGTTATTTACATATATTTGAGTTATTATTTATTTTGTTTTTGTCATCTAAGTGCGTTATTGTTGGTTTGTTCGTCGTTTTGTGCGGCGTATTTTGGTTGTCCTATCTCAGTGCGGTGTTTTGTTTGTTCAGAGTGACAAATAATTAAGCTTTGACTCGTTACAGGTTCAAACACTGATATACAAGTTTGGAGGCGTAGATACTATAGTTCGAGTAAGTGGTATATGGTGGTTATCACTTATCACTAAGGTCAATTTTCTCTCAATCTCCCAAATTTCTTTTCGGTATGTGATATAATTGGTCATCTCATAAACCATATATAGTCGATTTTTTGTGCGAACACATGAAAATATATTTTTTATGGAGTTGGGTGTGATCAAAGACCGTAGATCTCAAAATTATTATTGATCTTTGGTCATATGTAGAAGGATTCACTATGGTTGTTCAGACTTAATATTAGAGTTTGATTTATTAACGCTATATATATATCCTTGCAAATATTCTCTCCTTTGTTTTCCAATTAGCAGACTCTAAAAAAAAATCCATGGCTTACTCTAAAATTCTCTTTTTCTCTATCTTTGTTAGATTTCTATGTTGTGCAACTATCAAAGCACAATCTCCTAATTTTTTGTATGAAGATTGTTCCCAGTCCAACAGTACTACCACAGCTAATAACACCTTCCAAGACAATCTCAAGACCCTCCTCTCTTCATTGTCATCAAAAGCCATTGGCAACACTGAATTCTACAACACCACAGTCACTAGTCAAAACCTCTTTGATTCTATCTATGGAATGTTCATGTGCAGGGGAGATGTATCCTCTCAGCTTTGTCATAAATGTATAAGAAATGCAACCCAAACACTATCCTTAAACTGCCCTTTGTCCAAACGAGCTGTAACATGGTACGCTGAGTGTATGGTTCGATACTCCAACAATTCATTCTTTTCCACCGTATCTACAAGTCCTGGTTTTGCTATGTTAAACACGGTCAACATCTCACACGCGAAAAGCTTCATGCATTTATTGTTTTTGACCTTGAATCAAACTGCAGATGAAGCAGCACATCCCCTTACCAGCCGCGGGGACAATAATAAGAAGTTTGCCACAAGATCAGTACCATTTTCACAAAATCAGACCCTTTATTGTCTAGCTCAGTGCACACCGGACTTATCGCCCTATGATTGTAGAACCTGTCTCGATACTGCTATTAGGTGGCTTCCAAATTGTTGTGATGGAAAGCAAGGTGGGAGAGTAATTTTTCCTAGCTGCAATGTTAGGTATGAACTATATCCTTTTTATAGAAATAGAACTACTAACGTTTCTTCTACCCCAAATCAACTTGTTCCTCAAACAATGTATTCGAAACAAGATTCTAGATTTTCACAAGATCCAGTTTATCTGTCCTATAATTGCTCCAGTAAACATGGTACAATCGCTGACCAAAACTTCAAATTACTTCTCTCTTATTTGTCTTCCAATACCACAAACGGCAACAAATTTTATAGAGCTAAAGTGAAAGAAATAGTGTACGGATTCTTCTTGTGTCGAGGTGACCTTCCTGTTAATCTCTGTGCTCAATGTGTGAAAAATGCAACAGCTCGAATATACTCAGCTTGTCTTTCGTTTTTGCATATCCAAAGAGTTCTAGGTTTGTTTACCACTACATCATTAACAAGATGAATGGAAACAACGGCATCCCAAACATCACAATTCATTCCCTCAATGAAAATTTTCATTTTCTCTTTCAAATATCCACTACATCATTAATTTTATTTTTATTAAGCAAAATCAGAGTGCAAAGGCATCACGTGGTAGATGCGACATCCCAACTATATTGGCATCTCACGACCACCACCTATCATTTGTACCAACAAAATTAGTTGTGATTTCTCCTAAAAAAACCTTATGTGTTTAAACTGCAAGTAGACCATCACTTGAGGTCCATGGTGCAAATGAAATTTGAATTTGAAGTTAAAGTCTCATCCCCAGATTCTTGGTTGAAGCATTATCAGTGAGCACTAAAGTATCCCAAATAGCTCTAGCTCCCTTTGCATGTGAGATATGCTCTATTCATTTCTAAAATATTGTACTCAGAACAACCTTTTGCAATAACAAGGATATTTATGTTGGCCTGTTTCATTTCCATGTTTGACCATAAACAGGTTAAATAAAATACACCAACATTTCCAAGTTTGCAGCTTTACTGCAACCACAAACCACAAATTATTTACTATGTTATTGTTTTATCAACTAAACACAATTTTAGTTTGTAAGATTATGTACAAATTAACAAACCCAAAAAAAGGGGAAAAAAATAAAAAATTCCATAGGTGTGTAAAATACAAAACAGAACTGGGAATGAAGAATCAACAAACTAAACAATCTTTCAAATCCTCTAAAATTGAAATTCCCAAACCAAACAAGATCATCTCTAATGACCTCACTGCTAGTCCTACTAATCGTCCTACTAAGATCATCTCTGAAGAAAAACAAAAGACATATAGCATCATACAGAGATATAAGAAATTACATTTATGCAACATATGCTAGAAAAGTAAAATGTTAAATTACTACATGGAAGTAAAGCATTAGAAAAGTACATCAACCTCACATTATAAATAAATATATAGAAACAAATTATAATATTTTTAGCGCACATATTGTGGTCTTATTTTCATAGACACAATCTCATGGACATACAAATCACTGGACGCACATTCTATGATAAATCAACGTGAGACTGATACTAACTCAGGGACTCCAATTAGTGCAAGAAATCTGGTGCAAGAGAGGGAAAATGAGGTCAGAGAATATCAGAGAAGAAAAGAATTATGCAGTGAAATTGATGATGATAAAAGGAATATTCTAACAATAAATAAAACTAAACGATTCATAAGAATTCTATAATAAAAGAGAGAAACAAGTTAAGCATGGAGCATCAAAACAATACTAGCTCTACTTAAAAGAGAGAAACCAGATTAGCATGGAGCATGGATCTCTCGGTTTTCGAAGTATAAACAGACTTAACAAAATAAACAACAATTGCAGAAATTTGTTTCTCATTAGGCGAGGCAACTACAAAAACAATATGATGCCATAAACTTGAAATATAAAATCAAAATAACAATGTGTAACAAATAAACCATCTTACCTAGTTTCAATCTTACAGCCTAGTTTCATTCTTACAGTAGACCTATCGCGATAAATTCCCGTAGAAGTTTCTCTGCCTTATCATTTTCACCTTTATTAAACAGAGAACGGATGATTATTTCATAAGTTACAGCGTTTGGAATGCAACTATTGTCTTTCATTTTTGATAGCAAGGCCAACGCTTCATCAAAAAAGCCCTTGTCGCAAAACCCTTGTATCATAACAGTATACGTACAAACATCTACATTGTAGCCTTTGACCAAAAGATCCTCAAAAACATTTCTTGCGTCCTCTACTCTTCCAACTTTACACAATCCGTCGATAAGAATAGTATACGTGTATATATTTGGTTGAATACCCTCATCCCTAACTTTTGTGAATAATTTAATTGCCTTTTCAACATGATGGTTTTTGTATAAAGCATCTAATATAGAATTGTAAGTTTCTATATCAGGTGGTTGCCCTCTATCCTGCATCTCATCGATAAGTTTCAAAGCATGTGAGATTCTCCTTGATTTGCACATACCATCAATTAGGGAATTGTAAGCTACCACATCAGGAATAATGTTTCTACAACGCATTTCTTTGAAGAGAATTAAGGCTTCATCCAATCTTTTATTCTTACAAAACCCATTAATCATGATAGTGTAACTCAAAACATTTGGAGTCACTCCACTTTGAGCCATGGTGTTGAATATACTCTTGGCATTGTTCACTTCTTTAACTAAGCAATATCCATCCATTAAAGAATTATAAGTAACAACATCAAGTCTAATACCTTCTTTAATCATCACAACTAACACGTTTTTCGCTTCTTTTACCTTTCCTTCCTTACAAAAAGCATCAACCAATATATTAAACGTATACACATCCGGGTTGATGTTTTCCAATGTCATTTTGTCAAACAACCCAATTGCTTCTTTCAATTTACCGACAATGCAAAAGCCACTAATTAAAGCAGTATAAGTGATAACATTTGGAGAAATTCTCTTAGCAACCATTTCAGAATATAAATCAAAAGCATCATCAACAAGTTTATCTTTGTGTTGTACATTACCACATTAGGTAGAACCAACTTCCCATCAATACGCCTCAGCAATTGTAGGGCTTCACTTGTTTCTCCGACTTTACATAACCCATTGATCAAAGTCCCGTAACTAACTTGGTTCAAATGAAATCCTTGGGCTACCAATTTGTCATGAAATTGCAATGCTTCATGGATCTGACCTTTGTGACAAAGACCCTTGATGAGTGTAGTGTAAGTTATGGCATTTGGCTCATAACCCATTTTGAGAATGTTGGCAAATACAGAAAAAGAGAGTTTAGACCCAATTGAGAAAAGCAATTGATCAATATGCTTGAAGTGACTAAATCTGAAGCAATTCCGTTTAATTCCATCTGACGATGAAGTGAAACAACAGTGTAGCAATGATTGGACTTAACAAGAGAACCTAAAATCTTATTAAAATGGATTATGGGTGGAGTTGGATTCTGATGTAGCAATTGATTGAATGAGGAAATGAGATTATCTTGGTGATGTAATTGAGAGTATAGCATTGATGAAGAAGGAATGAAATTAGGGTTTGAAAGTTGAATAAGAGGAATCGAAGAAGCTTTTTGGTTGAAAATGACAACATTGTGTGGAATGAATGAATGGATTAAGGATTCATTCATTCAATGTTAATGTTGGGAAATTTTTTTTCTATCCCTACATTTAACTCTTTACTCTTACATATTTTAAAATATTCTCGTACTACCCTTATTTTATTATACTATTTTTTATCCTTTTTTATTTTTTGATTTTTCTGGCGAATGTTGTACACCTCTTTAAACGTACTATTTCAGTAAACTCTTCTACTTTTCCGGTTTGTTAAATTTACCGAAACACTTTTTAAAAATGTCCCAATTTATATAATTTTAAGAACTGTTTAAATATTTTTAGCGGAACACTTAGAAAAAGTGTTCATGTATGTAAAAAATTTCTGATTATTTTTAGTTACCGGAACACATTTCCAAAATGAAGTGTTCCGGTCTGTTAATTTTTTTTATACATATAGCAGCACTCATGCCTTGTAGATGCTTGCCTACTGGCTACTACTAAACTATATATTATTATTATATGAAACATAGTAACATTAATAGTTGGAAGGGAGAATAAATAGTTGAAAAACACACAGTTGGGGTGTTTTTGGTGTTAAAGAAGCTAGGAAATGGAGGAAGCAATAAAGCTTTTAACCATTGAAATTCCAACAATTGAGATAAAACTTTCTATCTGGATTGCAGGAAAAGTAACGTAAGTGTGATCAACAAGAGAGAAGCTAAAGTGATACAGTGAGGTAAAAATTCAATAACTCTTTATTTTGCAATATATTAGTACTTTATATATTTCTAGTTTTGTGTAAGTTCTCTACCCATTCTAGCTAGCTACTGTTTTTGAACGTTTCAATCCCTAAAATACTATGATGAATATTGAAAGCTTTTAACTATAATGGTTTAAACCTATTAACTTATAACATGAACACAAAATTTGGTATGAAGTATAATGCAAATTTGGCAACAGATTTGCTACTGAGTCGTCAGAACAAAACAGTGCTCAAAGTGTCTTTGAAGGTACATGCACTGCAACACTATTAACAATCAAACATGAGAAGTTGAAGCTGAGGAAGGTTAGAATTAGAATCTTGAGGGAGTTCCTCGTGGTGGTAGATAGCTTATCATCTAATAACCTAGTAAGAAACAAGGCTAGCAGCTGTAAATTCAGACTGAAAACTTAACTTCAATGATATCAGGGATTAGAAGATTTATTCTTTACTGATTAGTAAACTTTTATAGTATCTTTTCCTTATAATATTTTTGTCATTTCATTTTTCATCACAGTTTAACAGTTTATCTCCAATCTAAATAATATTTCATAGATGGCATGCTAGTATTTTAATTTGGTTCAGGAAAAAGTAGCTATAATAACTTCCAGGTCCCTACTCAAATTTCTATTCTGACTATTTAATTAAGCCTATACATTATTATCTTAATCTTCATGTTTAGAATAAACTCTAATCAAGCTTTAAGTATAATGATCTTGCTTAACATCGGTTAATGATAAGGAACCTTTCTTCCCTATACAATTATTACCAATCAACTCAAAACAAGAAGCACCAAATTCTGTCTTAATTCCGACAGTTAATAAGCAAAAGTTAAATAAAATACATCTTAACATAATCATTTTAAGTATTACACTCAAAGTCAAGCTATACCAAGTCACCTTTCTTTATCAGGAATTCAGGATCATGTAGAGAACAAAACAAATTAAATTTATTCATTTTAAATTAGGGGAAGTTCAAGCGAAACCCATTTTCAACATACTTTTAAATCAAATGAAATGTTGATAAAAAGGAACCTATGGGATTCTAAACTAGAGCCTATGGATCCTCACAAGAGCATATACTCCTTAGGGAAGATATTCCAACCCAACTACGTAAAAATTTTCCCTTCCTTCTCTTTTTAACACTGCCAAGCTCACTCTTTCTAGAACAAAATATATGATATAAAAAGTGGCCTTTAGAAAGGAAGAAAAGGCAAGCCTAAGCAAGATTCAATAATCTTTGATAATCACAGTTCATGGCATGATGCACATTGCACACCTCACCAAAACTCAAAATCAATTCACAGTTGTTTCTGGCTTATGAGTCTAAGTGCGCAACTGCAGCCATCAATTAAGAAAAATATTTAAAAAATGGCACAAAATATTTATAAAAGGTGAATATTGAATCATATTATTAATGATATGCTGCCATTTGTAAAAAAGGGTGCAAGTGCTACCATCCTGAACCATTCATCATATCTATGCTATACTAAGAATTATTCTTAACTTAACACAATGAGCACAAAAAAGTGAACTATACATTGAAGTATAGGCTGCAGCATAATTGTTGAGAATATAGAATTATACTTTCTACAAGCATGCAATTTCTAAATTCTAAACTGCATATATATTATATAGTGACCAAACAATTTCAAAACCTTTCTAGCACAATAGTCAATAATACTACTCTCCAAGTCGTATTTGAGCAGAATATGAAGCTGTAATGGAACCTTAGTTACATAATTATGCAGCAATTCAATTTAGCCTTATGAACACACTAAATATGAAAAGAAACGTTGTGTGCTAACAGTTTATTAGCCCTTATGAAGATTCACAAGTAATGAAACTTCCCAAACAGTTGGCATATAAGTTAAAAGTTGCAGAAAATTGGGTAATTTCCCTTGCCTTAGTTCAACATTAAATACTTCTCACTTCCTTTTAAACTCATGCTCCGTGTCCCTAATTATAGTATCCAGGCATCAAATTATCTCACTTTGATTCATTCGTATCTTGGAATTTCCAGCCCAAAGCAAGGAGATATAATATATCATGTGAAAATTAACTTAAAACTATCCTTCTAATTTAAACTATGGTGATCAACCCTTTAATTTTGATTCACTTCACTTGCTATTCAATCTTTCATCTCACCTAATCACAATTTTAGATTGACTTTTATCAGGTATACCAATTTTAGAACCTTAATTATTGAATCAAACAGAAGCAAAAGGCCAAAAAATATAGCATACTAGCCTTATAGTAGCGTACCTCGCTAATACAATTTGAGTACCTAGATTTTGGGGAATCAATTCAACCTAAAATCTTACAATACTTGATGTCCAAGTTTATACATACGTTTTCTATAAACAATCTTAACCAAATTGTAAGATAAGTTCTTATCTAAAACTGCAAAATCAGAAATTATTAAGAAAAATAGAATCATGCTTCCTACAAAGCACTCAAGTTCTAAACTCTAAGCCCAATGACCAAACAATTTGAAGACTATTACAGTTGTCAATATTTATCTTTAATGCACATTTGAGTAGATTTTGCAGATGTAATGAGGCATTAGTTACCCATAAGAAGTAATTCAATGTAGTCACAGCAAGAGAAATTTAAGTCATTCTCAACTTACTTCACTTAAGTGCAATGCCAAGCATGTGCCTGTTGTGTAAAATTCAGGTCTTAGCCAAAAGAAATAACAAAAGCTTTATTTCCATTAGGTGAAGCAACTACATAAAAAATTAAATGATGAAACAATGTTGAAATAAAAACTCAAAATAATAATGTAAAATAGACAAATATCATACCTAATTTCAATCTTACAACAGACCTCTTAAAATCATTTCACGAAGAAGTTTCTCTGCCTTATCATTTTCATCTTTATCAAATAGAGAACGGATAATAATTTCATACGTTGCTGCATCTGGAATGCAACTACTGTCTTTCATTTTTGATAGTGTGGCCAATGCTTCATCAAGCAACCCATTGTTACAAAACCCATGGATCATAGCATTATATGTATAGACATGAAGATTGTAGCCTTTGACCGAAAGATCTTCAAAAACATTTCTCGCATCCTCTACTCTTCCAACTTTACACAATCCACTGATAAGAGTAGTATACGTGTACATATCAGGTTTAATACCCTTGTCCATAACTTTTGATAATAATGCAATTGCCTTTTCAATATGATGGTTTTTGCATAAAGCATCTAATATAGAATTGTAAGTAACTATATTAGGTGGTAGACCTCTATCATGCATCTCATCGACAAGCTTCAAAGCATGTGAGATTCTCCCTAATTTGCCCAAACCATCAATAAGGGAACTGTAAGTTACCACATCAGGAATAAGGTTTCTACAACGCATTTCTTTGAAGAGATTTAAGGCTTCATCCACCATTTTAACCTTACAAAATCCATTAATCATAATACTATAGCTCTGAACATCAGGAGTCACTCCACTTTGGGCGGCTATGGTGTTGAATATACCATTGGCCTTGTTAATTTCTTTAACTAAGCAATATCCATCCATTAAAGAGCTATAAGTAACAACATTAGGCTTAACACCTTTTCTCATCATCATAGCAAATACAATATTAGCTTCTTTCACTTTTCCTTCCTTACAAAAAGCATCAACCAATATAGTAAAGGTACACACATCAGGGTTTATGTTTTCCAACATCATTTTATTAAACAAATCAATTGCTTCTTTCAATTTACCGACAATGCAAAAACCACTAATTAAAGTACTATAAGTGACAACATCAGGAGAAATTCTCTTAGCAACCATTTCAGAATATAAATCAAAAGCATCATCAACAAGTTTATCTTTGCACATACCGTCAATAATAGCACTGTACATTACCACATCAGGTCGAACCAATTTGCCATCAACACGTCTCAGCAATTGTAGAGCTGCTCTTGTTTCTCCGACTTTATATAACCCATTGATTAATATCCCATAACTAACTTGGTTCAACTGGAACCCCTGCGCTACCACCTTGTCATGAAATTGCAATGCTTTATGAATCTCACCTTTGAGACAATAACCCTTGATGAGTGTATTAAAAGTTATGGTATTTGGCTCATAACCCTTTTTGAGAATGTTGGCAAATACAGAAAAAGAAAGAGTGTTTAGACCCAATTGACAAAAGCAATTGATCAAGATGTTGGAAGTGACTAAATCTGAGGAAATTACATTTAATTTCATCTGACGATGAAGTGAAACAACAGTGTAGCAATGATTGGACTTAACAAGAGAACCTAAAATCTTATTAAAATGGATTATGGGTGGAGTTGGATTCTGATGTAGCAAGTGATTGAATGAGGAAACGAGATTATCTTGGTGATGTAATTGAGAGTATAGCATTGTTGAAGAAGGAATGAATTTAGGGTTTGAAAGTTGAAAATTGGGGATAGGAAAATGCCTCAAAGTTGAAAACGACATTATGGTTGTGTGTTGAACGAATGAATGAAATGGATTGAGGAAACAACATAGTACACCGCTAATATAGTTACACTAGCCGCCCGTGTGATCGATATTTTTGTTTGCTGTGATCGATATTCTCTGTTGTGGAAATATAAATAACTGCTTAATCTCTTTTTTTATTGGACTTAGTTAATTGATAACTACTTGACCTCCTTTTTTGTTATGGCTAGTTTTTTTTTTTCAATAGTTATGGCTAGTTATTTAGAAGAAAAAAATATATATTTTTTTTAGTATAAAAAAACTGAAAACCTACTTTTATGTGGAAGTTGTGTTTAGTTTTTTTTTTTGTAGTTTTTTTTAAGGGTAAAATAGGAATAATGAAAAAATCATCCCAAAAATTTGTATCCCCTTTATATATTAGTATAGATATTAAGGAAACGACATTTGGATTAACAGTGAGTTTCTCAGAATCAATCTGACCAAAACCCAACAAGGAAGGACGGGCTTATCTTATAATTTTACTATTTTGCCATTTTTTCTTTTAAAATCAATACATTGTGTTATACTATTTTGTCCGTTTTGGAAATAAAGTTTTGATTTCAGATAAAAAACAATTTCGGAACAAAAGTTTACAATCTTTTTTCAGGAAAAACGATCTAATATTTTATGCGAAAACCCAACTCCCAAATATAGCCTTAGCGTCTTGTTTAAACCACAAATGGAATGCCCTGCGTTTCAGTTTAGTTTTAGTTCTGCAATGGAGTTTGGTTACCTCATATAGAGATTTTGGATGGGATTGTACTATTTTAACTTTAAGTAGATCATGAGAAGAAAAGATAATTGTAAGTGTTTATTTCTTTCATAAGCGTGTGTAATTATTTTTTGTTATTCTAATTTCTAATTAAATGATATATCAAATTTTAGTTGGTTTAGCAAAATGATTAAATGTTAAGGGGGGACTATACAAGAATTTCTCGAGAGAGAATCTCTCACAAGTGTAGAATGAAAAATGTGAAATACTTTCAACCCCACTATTAAAAATACACCTAGAGTAATTAAATTCTTCAAAATGAAGTTTATAATTGTTTTTGTTCTGGTGAACAAATAAGGGGGTGATAAACAATTGGATTGTATCTAAGAAATGAGTAATTCTTCCATCATTAGAAATTGTGAACCCGTATATTGATAGTAATAATAATACTAAGTTACAAAAAATATCAGATCTGATTTACAAACGTTATATTAGAAGTGATTTTTGTGTTTGTGTAGTAGAAGTAGTTTTTTCATAGATCACCCTCTCTCCTTGAAGAAACCTTGTATTTATAGACTTTCTTCTACCATGATCATGCATTGCCATTTTCTCTCAACCGCCATGTCACTTCTTAATTATGTGGATCATGGGTAGTTCATCATTCCTCAACTGTGTCATCATGGAGGTGGTGGGTGGTTTTTTCTTCTTAGACGAGTTGACCATGTCTGGGGGGCGACTCAACCTTCGTCCACGTCGCCCACATTCCGTCCTTCCCGTCAATATAGAATTTGAATCTTCTTGATCGCTTATTGGGCCGTTTCGTATTGGGCCTAGAAAATCTCGTCCTGTCCACAGCCCCCCAAGCACGAGGCTCAAGGAGGCGAAGTGGTGATAGTGGTAGGACGTGAGGAAATAATCGTCCCCTTTGAATTTGTATCTTGAACTTGTTGTAGTTTTCTTTGAAGTTGTATCTTGATTTCCTCCAATCAATGAAATTTCTTCTTTTGCAAGTGCTTCTTTGTTTTACTCGCCCTGTATCTTTTAATTTTACTCGCCCTTATGTGGCTGTTTTCTTTGTCATTGCTTTTGATTTCTTTCATATCTGCTTTGTTGTGTACGCCATATGCCTGCATAACTTTGAGTTTGCTACTGATTGTTTGGTCTTTTTCTGATGACCTAAAGGACTGTTGCGCCTTTTACGTGATCGCCAAAGCATTTCAACTTCATTTTCTTTTTCTGACGTTTCCAACTCGTAAGATTTACGGGTGACGCCTTGGACTTTCAACCGCGCTTTAATATTCTTGACGCCCCCAACTCGAAAGATTTACGGGTGACACCTTGGACTTTCAACCGCACTTTAATATTCTTGACGCCCCCAACTCGTAAGATTTACGGGTGACGCCTTGGACTTTCAACCGTGCTTTAATATTATTGACGCCCCCAACTCGTAAGATTTACGGGTGACGCCTTGGACTTTCAACCGCACTTTAATATTCTTGACGCCCCCAACTCGTAAGATTTACGGATAACGCAATGGCATTTCAACACTAATTTCTTTTTCGGACAATCACATGGCGCTTTGTCTTTTGGCTTCTTATCTCAAGTGACGTTTTATCAAATGAAGCTTTTGTGGTGAGTCATTCAGTTTGTACCTATAATAAAAATGAAGAGATGCATAATGTAATTTTAACATGTGAAATTAATTGCGTAATATCTTTTTAGTAAACTTTTCCCAAAAATTTAGAACGATATCGTCTGGTTATGAGCATTCAAGTGGCAAATGATCCGATATTGTTTCATATATTCCATTTATCCGCCTTATTTTTTTATGATCGCCTTTTGAAAGAGTGTTGCGCTCCAAGTGTTTTGCACATGTAAGAAAAACACAAAGAACATTATGAGTAAATGAAATTACTAAAAAATGAAAATAGAACTATAGCACTTATGACAAATTAAAATTATTATAAGCAAGCATATATATGGTTCTATTTAATAGGCTCAGTACATAAAAGCATTCCACACAACCAACCATATTTATCTCTTAATTGGATGCTAGTATGGATAGGGGTTTCTAACAACATAAAGAAAACAATGTTGACATTTAAAACGTGGAAAACATGTTGTCAGTGAAAGAAGAAAGCAATGAGCTACTAAAGATATCTTCAAAAAGGACTAAACTCCCACACTTAGCTTATCCCATGACAATTAACTTATCCTCTTCCACAATTGCAATAATTTATTTTTTTTTGTTTAAATTAAACAAAATTATAAATCTCATTTAATGTAACTAAATTGTATAGTACACATGACTTATCCTCTTGTGATGTAAATTTTGCTTTCATTTTTCCACTTGAATACTAAGTTTTTCTTTCTCAACAAAACTTGATCAAATAATAATTACCAAACAAGGGAGCTAATTACTGAACAAATAATTATATGCTTTGTATTATGCTGGTAAATATGAATGCAAAAAATAAAATAAGTCATTTTGAAAGCCATTTTGAGTTTAGGTCTCAAAATTTTCAATCTGTAAACTATCTCAGTGTTTCCAAAAACAACTCCTTGCATAACTCAATTTCAAACATAAGACTATAAAATCGATGAAATTTACCGGAGTTTGGAATGATATCACCTGGATTGTGACCATTCAAGCTAACAGATTATCTGATATAGTTTTCAGTTGTATCCTCGGGTTCCCACAAAACGGTTGCATGATTTTGACGGCGGCGATGACATCATATTTGAAACAACAATAAGCGAAGTTGCACCACCGACAGTTGGCGGCGAGACGACGATGTTGGACTACTTAAGACTCGGCGAGACGGGGAGTTTAGATCCACGTCATTGATCAAACAAAATTAAACAAGAATGAATCAAATTAAAATAGAAGCAACAAATGAATGAACTGAAATGAATTAAAAACAAGTATGACATCAAACCAAATATATTAACACTCCTCTGTTTACTATTTTTCTTTTAAAACATTTGAATCAATATCATGATGATGACATAACATCATCAGATAAGTGAAACACTGACTTTCCATTGGCCTGGCCTCCATACAACTAACATAGGATTCTTCCAATGTTCATGAGAATGATTCAAGTATATTAGATATTAATGCAGGGCAGATTGACTATCATACCGATGAGAAAATGCATACATATATTTTCAATCACAATTAGTAGTATATAAGTTCATTTAATTTCAACACCATTGAATGTTTGGTTATGAGAAAATGACTAAAATAAACAACAACGGTTAATTTAATATCATAATCAATATCATAATCAATTAAGGTTATTAACAAGTTGGTACTAACCGCCTCGCCGTGATGCAAGGTGGATCCGACTGGAAAGTTGGAGATTATGTTCCGTCTCGAGATTTTGCCTCGAACACCAAATAAAGTTCCCTGGATGCCGCTTGCACGATGAAGTGAAAAGATGATCATACAAACTTGAAGTTCCAATTCCAATATCAGGTTTTCTATCACCAAAATAATCCTCAAGTGCTCTATGTTTAACCACTAAGCCAGAGATAAATCCAGTGAAGTAGCAACCAACAGTGTGCAACTCTATCCCAATAACATCACCGACACACAAATATTCCTTCAACAAGAATCCTTCAACCATAACTCTAGGGACACTTGTAATAACAACCTTTGACCCTTGTAAATCACATTTTGTTATACTAGGAAATGAACGAGGTTGATGATGTGCTGCAAGCAAGGCTTGATATTTTATTGATTGTGGTGTGAGAAATATAGTTGGCATGCATGGGGGACCGTCACTACGGTTTTAATTTTGTTCTTGTTGCATCAAATTGAATAAAACGCTTGGCCCTTCAAGAACAAATGCATTTCGTCAGTATCGAAAGTAGTTGTGGCTAGGAAAAGTTTTACCGCGGCCTCACGGTAGGCGCTAAAATGTTCTGGTGAACAAATAAGGGGTGATAAATAATTGGATCGTATCTAAGAAATGAGTAATTCTTCCATCATTAGAAATTGTGAACCCGTATATTGATAGTAATAATAATACTAAGTTATAAAAAATATCAGATCTGATTTACAAACGTTATATCAGAAGTGATTTTTGTGTTTGTGTAGTAGAAGTAGTTTTTTCATAGATCATCCTCTCTCCTTGAAGAAACCTTGTATTTATAGACTTTCTTCTACCATGATCATGCATTGCCATGTTCTCTCAACCGTCGTGCCACTTCTTAATTATGTGGATCATGGGTAGTTCATCATTCCTCAACCGTGTCATCATGGAGGCGGTGGGTGGTTTTTTCTTCTTAGACGAGTTGACCATGTCTGGGGGGCGACCCAACCTACGCCGCCCACATTCCGTCCTTCCCGTCAATATAGAATTTGAATCTTCTGGATCGCTTATTGGGCCGTCTCGTATTGGGCCTAGAAAATCTCGTCCGGTCCAGTTTTATATTTAAAGGGTCACTATATAGATTCAGGAATAAAGGAGAGAGAAAGAATTTATCTCTTAATACTGTAGAACGAGAAGTGAAATAATATTATTCATCTCACTCTATCTTATAACATCGTTAAAGATATATCATATAAAATATATCTCAATTTTATCTTAGCATTTTTAACTAACTGTTCAAATAATATATTAAAATAAACACATAAATAATATTAAAAAAAGAAAATAATATCGTGCACGGCACGGGCTAACATACTAGTAAGTTTCTATATATTATTATTATAAGTTTTTTAAGGTATTTTATGAGAAAACAACTTATAAAGATACAATACTTGTTAATAAAAACTTATAAATCAATATAAATTTTTTTTATTTGTATAAATTATTTTCATAAGTTCAAAATTAAGTCAAATTCAAACAGATCCAAAACTAAAAAGAGATACTATTCGCAAAGAAAAAAGGTTCCGGTTGAATTATTTCTAAGAACCATAAAATTCTTTTAATTGATCAATAAAACAAAACATAAAATTGTTTTGATTTTAAATACATTACCCTTACTAATGTATTACAAGTAGTGGAGTCAAATGGATTGACTTGACGGAAGAACCATATTTACCACACTTTGGCAAATGTTATCAACCTTAGGGCCCGTTTGGTGCGCAGGATAAGAGACAAGATATAATAACTGTATCATATCTTATCTTAATCCAGTGTTTAGTGAACCAACAAGATATGATAAGTTAATCCTGCAACTTATCCTATCCTGTCTCTCTAGTTAAAATTCTTATCCTGAGTTTAAGCTGGGTTACGGGCAGGATAGGATAAGAAAATAATTTACCCATTTATTTGATAAAATATATTTTAAAATAAAAAATAATAAAAAATTAATAATAATCTAATTTGATAGTAAATATTTAAAAAATAATAATTTTTAAATATATACACAATTTTCGCAGAAGGGTAATTTTGTAATTTATATAATTTGAAAAATCAAAATTATACTGTAATTACAATATTTTAAAGTAAAATAATTATTAAAAATTGCAAAATAGGGATATTAATTTAAATTTTATAACAAATTAAATATAATTCTCTTGGAATGGTAGTTTTATTATTTACATATAAAATATATGATATATTTATTTACCTTATGTACCTAACATATATAATTAAGTTATTTATTTGATCATATTCATATAAAAATTTAAAATGTTTATTTGCTCATTATTTTATTTAAATTTATACGAAAATATATATATTTGATTGCTTATTTAAATTTTTTATTTATAAAATTAAAGTATTACAAAATAATTTTTTTAAAATACTTATTTTACAATGTTATTTGTAATTAGAATATGATATATATATATATATATATATATATATATATATATCTTATTATATTATTATGAACGAGATATATATTAAAAACATTATACGATTGTTATCATGTTTGTTATCCTGTCTGCACCAAACATATGATAGGATAACTGTGGATAACTATTATCCTGCTTATATCATATCCTATCCTTATCCTGTTTTATATCCTATCCTGACACTATCATATCCTGCGCACCAAACGGACCCTTAAATTAATTATTCGATGAAAAGCTATCATCCAAGTCTTTAACTATGCAATCCAACATGGTCCATATTTTTATTTTTATTTTTGTCATGGCAACATGGTCCATATTATTGATGTATATACCAATTCCATGAAAGAAATAGAAAAATAATGTTTTTTCACAAGAAACATTTTACAATGAGAAATTTTATTAAGATTTCAAATAGATAATACATTGGTTTCTCAAAGCCCCCATATACAACATTTATTAACAAAAAAAAAAAAAAATTTAGCACATGCCTAGTCAATTAGGCCACGAAATGCATTCATCATGCTTTTCATCAGGGTGTACCTTACAAGGTCCAGATTGTTTTATAAGCCAAATGCAATTACTCTTATAACATTTTAAAAGATCTTTATCTTCATCATATACATCAAAACTATGTATCTCATTATTCCATTGAAAGGAACAGAAGTATAATGTTCCTCCAAAAAAATTATTTCCAAAACTCCAACTAAAACTCTGACCTTGATGAAGAAGATGAGGTCCAAGATCATCATCTCCAGATTTGCAATGAATATTTAAGTCTAAATTTCCTGACAAAGTGTTAGTAATAGTCACGGCGGTCTTGAAATAACTAGCCACCACATTGTGCGCCGATAGCAAAGACAAAACAAACATCAAGAGAATTTTTTGAGTAAATAGAGACATTGCAATCTTTTTTTTGGAAGTGAATAATCTTTGTTTGATGATAAGCGTATATTTATAAGAGAAATTTAGGAAAGAATACAAATATTTTTAGAAAATAATTTATTAATACATTTAATATATTTTATTATGCATTTAGAGGAAAAATCATGACTTGCTTGAAAGATGGAAAGGAAATCGTAACACAATAACGAAATTAAATTGTTCAAATCTCTTTTATTTGATCAATTTATTCTTTTCCTTTTTTGGTGGAAAATGTCATTTTCTTTTTCAATGCTAGAAGAAAAAACATATACATCATTTTTTTTAAGTTTGGATAATATGCTTGAATTCGTATATTCGACCTTCTGCCTCCATTGCAAACAAAAAGTGGCGGGTCAATAACTAACTATAAATGGCAGGTCAATTGGATCTGAATAGCGAATTTTTTTTTTTAGATTTTTGCAGATGTGATATTATAAAATACATGATAACATATATGTCTCAATCTAGTCTTTGGTGAGACAACAAAATATGATAAGTTAATTCTGAACTTTATATTCTATCTTGTCTCTGTACTTATAATTCTTATCTTGAATATGAGTCGAGTTAAAAATCAACAGGATAAGATAAGAAACAGAATTACTGATTTGATAAATATGAATGATTTTATAGTCCAAAGTGAAAATGTGTACATTGTTAATTCGCACCTTATTATTTTTAGATGAATCTAAAGGTAAGGGTGAGTTCTTTCTTTTCAACTGAATTAATTTTCTCAATCAAAATCATACTCGTAACCATTTAGTTAAGGGCTCAGATTTCTTACAACTTGTAACAATTTATTTTTGGTTTTATATTTTAATTTATTTTGGCGGACTAACTCACCTATAAAAAAATAGAAAAAGAATTTAAGGTAAAACTAAAAAATATATATAAGATAATTAAATAATTTATGTACCACATTTCACTTTTACTTTATCCGCTCAATATTTTTTTTTGGTATAAGGAGGGAAAATGAAAGGAAAAAAGAGAAACTATCTAAAAAATAAAGTTTCACTAGCATCTGCTAGTAGGAGAAGATTCATTCCAGCATACGACACAACTATAGGGGAAAAGACCTCCAGGTCAAGTGCTCCAAGTTTGGCTAGGAAATCTGGACAGACATTACCCTCCCGAAGGGTGTGAACAACTTTGATTCTCCAATCTCTAGCGAGAAGATCTTTTATATTGAGAATAATAGCCGCATAGTAGTGCCAAACATTGACAGGATCATAAATTAACTTAATAACTGTCTTCGAATTCGAATAGCACAAAAGCTCCTTAATACCCAGCCCCCAAGCCAACACTAAACCTTGATAGACAACCATAAGTTTAGCATGAAGAATATTCGAAATTCCTATATTACCCGCAAAACCATGGACCCAGGCACTATTAGAATTCCGAATCAGACCTTCGAAGCCGGAAACTCCAAGGTTCCCGATGCTACTCCGATCAACATGTAAGATCATGCCAGTACCACTTTATCCGCTCAATATGAGACTTAATAGTTTGGTTTTTTTTCCTTCTTTCATGTAACAAAAAAAACACTCCAAACACATCAAAGAATCCTTCAATTTTGGAGTTGATAGAAAAAACAGAGTTTGTTATCTAGGTAGATAACCTGCATGACTCATGAATTATTCAATTTCACAAACAGGATAAAATTGATCATTTTTTAACCTCTATTATTCCAATCATGGGCAAATGTTGTTATCGTAGTTAGTTCAGTTTCAACTTTCAACAAATGTATGTAGTCCATCAAATTTTGAAGGAAAAAAAATGAACAATTTTCAAAACTCTCAGCAGCAAACAATGAATTAATTCCACCAAAAGAGCTCATTTAGCAACCTATTATCCAATTAATTAAATTTGTAAGACTAAATATGATATAAAATAAAAAGTGAAAAGAACAAAATTGGCTTTAGACCGCACTTTACTTGTTACTTGTCCACTGGTAAAAAAGAGTGGCCTAACTTTCAGTCTAGTGAGATTTAAATGTTGACAAACTCTCCTTAATCGAGAGTTAATGAGTTTCCCTTAAGACGAATTGTCTGTGAAAATTGCAGTTATTTATCATACCGCTGAACTCTGAATTAATGATCCCCTTCTCTCGAAACAAAGCTTCGATACGCGACACGATACGGATACAATATGATATCAATATGCCGATACGTGAAAATTTTAAAAAATTCATACCCGATACTGGCGCGATACGTTATTTAAAAATTAATTTTAAAATTAAATATATAAATACACAATATATAAATATGACTAAAATCAATAATATTAAGTTAAGTATTTGTGTTTCATTAATATTGTCCTAAAAAATACTAAGTTAAGTATCTGTGTTCATTAATATTGTCCTAAAAAACAATGATATCAGGACATTTTAAGTTATACATCTTAAGTTAAGTATTATACAAAAAGAGCATTATTAGTACTATCCAAAAAAAAGACATAGTTAATTACTCGTGTAACAACATAATAGTTTGATATTCATTAGAAAATACGGATTGTATCGGATATTATTTTTTATTTTTAAAAAAATATTTACTCAATACTTTTCCGATACGAGTATCGAAACTTATCGGAAGAGTATCGGTATCGGACACGATACTTCACCAATTTTAGAGGATCGGGACTTCATCATCTCATGAATTTATATCCATTAACTAAATGACAAAATTAAACCAATAAATAAATAAATAAATAAAAACAGAGTTTGTTACGTTGGTGACGTTAGTCTTGGTGAGTTCTTTCTTTCTTTCCCGTACGAGTACCTTAACCTTGTTGATGACTCTCATAGTCTCATCACTCCCACTATTCCATTTCATTTCACTCAAACAAACAACATTTCTTACTACCCATAGCTACTACTAACTTCTCTTTATGCATTCTCTTCATTTTCTCACAATCCAACAACACTACTAGTAGGAGGACCCAAGAGATTTCATTCTTCTAATGAACCAGATACAGATTTTGTTATGCCAAAGGGAATAATCGATCTTTTCAAATGGAGATTTATTAAAAACAACCAAACAGTTCCTTACACCAATCGAACTCGTTTTATTCAAACACCACTTTCTCTTGAGAGGAAAATGGGTGAAACCTTGTTTCAATATCATAAACAATTTTTTGACATTTTGCCTTCAACTCATCCAGATACTGTTAGGGTTACAAACATTTTTAATCGAATTATTCGTGCATTGTATACTGAGAAGAACAAAATGTGCTCTGCTTCTTCTCAGTATTCTGTTTGGTTGCATTTAACTCGAAGATTATCGCCTTCTATGTCGCATTTGGATGGATTAAATTGGAAAGTTTTGGTTGTTAATAAACCTAATATTATTACTCATAGTTACCCTAATGGCAAGATTGTTACTACCACTGCTTCAGTTAACTATTATCCAAGTGATGCACATTTAGCAACTATTCTTGCACATGAGGTGTTTGATCATTATTATACTTTCTCCAACTCATTGTTTTTTTAGTTTATTACATGTTGCTGATTCAAAATTGCGGTAAAATGTAGCTATTGTGGCCGCAATTTCTGTTTTTACCGAGATCTTACTCTATTTAGATTGTGGTAAAATGTAGACTTTGCGGCTACAATTTGGTTTCTTTTTTTTTGTTATTTTGAAAATATGTTGGTTTTTTTTTCTTGTTATTTAGGTTGCGCATATTGTGGCTCGACACTATGGTGATTTTCATACAAGGAGCCATTGGGTTTTTTTTATACATGATATGCTTAATCTATTTGTTACCATTGATTTTGCACAAAGAGTGCTTCCACTTGTCAAACGACTACCGTTCAACCGACGGTATGATTAACTTTTTATCTGTCTTTTCTAATCCATTGATTTCTTGTGTTCTTTAATTGTAGTAGATTCATTTCATTGATAGAGATTTTATAGGCACATGTTTCAGGAACAAAATAAAGTTTGAAGGTATACAGATAGAGTTAGTGAATGAGAGATAAATAGAGAGTATGTGTAGAGGATTGTATAGAGTGAGTCCCTCATAATTATAAATAGGAGGATACAATAGTTACGCGCGAGCTTGACTTTGATGCTTTTCGAAACAGGATTGAGCTGTAGTTTTTTTCGTAACTAGTGTCTTTGGTATTGTCTATTCAGCATTGGAGTCCCTACTTGATAAGAAGGCGGTTTACCGTCTATGTCGATCAAAATAGCATGCACTATCTTCCGCTGTTTTCACACATGGTGGCAGAATCTTTCATTATATTAATAATACCTCTAATTTCCCTCATTCTGTCTTGTATTGAGGTTGTTGAATAGGGGGAAAGTTGTGTTGAGTAATATTTATATTACACATATAGATTTTGACAAAATATAAACACTAATATTTTTTAGCAGAAAATGTTCCATGAATTTCAGTTTGGATTAGAGCAATATTATTTAGTAGAAAATGTTCCATGAATTTCAGTTTTAGGCAATCATTTGTCAATAAAAACAGCATCAATGTGGACTTGTTCTTTAAATATATATGCTCATGCTTGTTCTCAACCCAATTTATTCGCGATTTGCAGGCTTGAAATGGAAGCTGATTACATTGGGCTTCTACTAATGGCAGCAGCTGGCTATGATCCTCGGTTGGCACCTGTGGTGTATGAGGATTTGGAAAGGATAGAAGCGTCTTACAAAGAATTTACCCTTGGAGGTTTTCTTCGTAGCCATCCACCAGGAAGAAAAAGAGCCAAAGCGTTGGCTCGACCTAAGATAATGGAAGAAGCTCTTACTTTATATAATGATGTAAGAGCGAAGCGTGGGGATGAATCATAATTTGCTGTTGATATTCCCATGCAAGTCACATAACTTTAGTTTCAAATGTAGTCGAGGTATTTGTGGTCTGCTCTCAAAACTCTACTATTGACATAGTTTTTGTTTTAAGGTGTCACAAGAATTCTGGTGCTAAGTATATGTTTATTTTATCTGCTACTGCTATGGATATTTGCTTCTACAATTCCGAATCGACAAAATAGCACACTGCATTTGCAGCTCTGTATGTGGTCTATATCAATCGTCATCTCACTGCTATATGGTCTACATGTATAAACCTTTAGATTGAGAGTTTTATCAAAACTATATTACGCAGTTATTGAACCATTTTTTGGTCTGCTGTCAAATTAAGGGTTCGCATTATCGCATATGCTGTTTTAGTTTTGCTTATATTATAGTTCGTCAGCTGTCAATCGAGCTAATTGCTCTGCTTTAGTTTTCGGTTTAAACCCTAGAGATCTTGTGTTTGAGGTTTAATCCATCTCTCTAATATGTTTATGATCATAGAAAAAGATGGCAAATGGAATTATCTGCTTTAATATGCATTTTCAGCTTGATTTACATTCTAAGATCGCTATAGAGTAAGATTAGCACCTATTGTATAGAAATAGAAATGCCGTGGGTTCATTGTCTATACAAACGTTCATTTCCCAAATATTAATTGTTTACATCCGTCAGTTTGTTTCTAATTTAATGTAATGTCTTACATATCTTCTTAAACAAGCTGCAATCGCATACTATATAACATCGCTACGCTATAGAGTATGGTATTAAGATAATCAAGTGCATTAGACAAGTGGTCAATGAATTCCACTTAAAGACAAATTACTCGGGAGAATCGAAGAAATTAGGCTAAGTGGTGAATGTAAAGTGAACCCAATAATTGATCCTGCTAACATATTGAATCTTGGTGTTCTACTTCTATCAATTACCATACCCTTTTGAATTACTACTTCAAGGTATCCACTACTGGTCTTTCTTACTAAACATCATCGCAGGCTTCCCATCGTCGTAGTACGCACTATTTTAAACCCTAAATTGCACACTTACGGGCTACGGCACCTACTTACCTGATCGTTGGAGTGTTTGTAGCTAGGTACATTTCCACCCTCCCAGGCTTCCGATCAACGGTCCACCTTCAACGATCCTTGCGGTTACTTCCAGCCAATGTTCACTTACAAAATTTTTGATGCTTAGTCATCATTAATTTATATGTAAGTTCCCCTGTTCAAAAAAAAAATTATATGTAAGTTCACTGTGAACCTCTTGAAAAGCAAGATCTAGAATTTAGATATTTCAAAACAGTTACTTCGCCATCCTAAATTCCCCCAAACTTTGGCACCAAATCTTATTGTTAACTTTTGTTTAATCTAAAGACCCTAATATTTACTCTTTTAACTTCAATTAAGTGATGTATTAATTTTTTAACACTCAGAATTGCAAAAAATAATGATTATTAATTTTTCATTAAATTTAATGCATAGTCTGATTATACTTGCTAACTCCTTTTTTTTTTGTGTGTGTATGACCAAGTTACAAGCAGATATGCTTCACTGATTAAATGCTTATCCATTTTGCTCAATCTAAAAAGATTTATTTTTATCAGTTAGAGCTGATCCGTTTCCCTTTTATATCTCTATTTCGGTTAATATTTTCGCTATAAATAGAGGAGTCTGTGCTCACTTCATCTATTTCATTTTTTTTTTCTTTGATGTTGTTTCAAGAGTGGCCTTTGTGCCATATTCGATCGGTTTATTTAACAATATTCGAGTGGTTATTCGTAACCATAGAAAGTGTAATTCTGTTGCTCCTATTCTACAGTGATCCATATAGTTATAGGCCAAAGGGTATCAATGTTTTGAAATGGAGATTTATTAGAAACTACCAAACTGTTCCTTACACGAGTCGAACTCGTTTTATTCCCGTGCCAATTTCTGACGATAGGATATTTGGTGAGAGAGCGTTTGAAGAAGATAAACAAAATATTGAAAATTTTGGTGAAATATTGCCTTCAACTCATCCATATACTATTAGGGTTACAAACATTCTTAATCAAATTATTCATGCATTGCATACCGAGAGGAACAAAATGAGCTCTGCTTCGTCTGAGTATGCTGTTTGGTTGCATTTAACACGAAGCTTACCGCCTTCTATGTCGCATTTGGATGGATTAAATTGGGAGGTTTTGGTTGTCGATAAAACTGATATTTATTATACCCATTGTTACCCTTGTGGCAAGATTGTTGTAACCACTGCTTCAGTTGAGGATTATACAGATGCACATTTAGCAACTGTTTTTGCACATGAGGTGTTTGATCATTAATTCATTATTATGCATTTTTTAGTTTATTACACGAGGCATCAATAAACCTAATTATACCTCTTTTTTTTTTATAGCAATTGATTTAAAATTGCGGTTGCAGTTAGTTACATTGTTAATTTTGAGATATTGCGGTAAAATGTGGCCATTGACGCAACAATTTGGTTTCTTGTTTTTTATATATATTTTGAAAATATGTTGGTTTTCTTGTTATTTAGGTTGCGCATATTGTGGCTCGACACTGTATTGAAATTCATACAAGGAGCTATTGGGTTTATTTTATAGATGATATGCTTAATCTATTTGTTACCATTGATTTTGCCGAAAGAGTGCATCCACTTATCCCACGACTACCGTTCAACCGATGGTATGATTAATTCCTTATCTGTCTTATCTAATCTAATCCTTTCATGTCTTGTGTTCTTTAATTGTAGTAGATTCATATCTAATGCCGAAAGAGTGAATCAATGTTGACTTGTTCTTTAAATATATGCTCATGCTTGTTCTCAACCCAATTTATTCGCGACTTGCAGGCTTGAAATGGAAGCTGATTACATTGGGATTCTACTAATGGCAGCAGCTGGCTATGAGCCTCGGTGTGCGCCTATAGTGTATGAGAAGTGTGAAGAGTTAGAAGAGTCTAACAATAAATTTACGCTCGCAGGTTTCCTTCGTACCCATCCACCAGGAAGAAAAAGAGCCCAAGCATTGGCTCGACCTAAGATAATGGAAGAAGCTCTTATTTTATATAATGATGTAAGAGCGAAGCGTGGGGATGAATCATAATTTGTGGTCTGCTCTCAAAACTCTATTATTTGTGGTCACAAGAATTCTGGTGCTAAGTATATGTTTATTTATCTGCTATGGATATCTGCTTCCACAATTCCGAATCGACAAAATAGCACACTACATTTGCAGCCCTTTATGTCTCTAATTTAATCTCTTACATCTCTAATTTTCTCTTCTTAAACAAGCTGCAATCACTCATACCATACAAGATTGCTACGCTATAGTGTATGGTATTAAGATAACCAAATGCATGAGACAAGTGGTCAATGAACTCCACTTAAAGACAAATTATTCAGAAGAATCGAAGTTTGAATAAACTCTTTACTTCAGTGCATATATGGTGTAAAGATAACCAAGAAATTAGGCTAAGTGGTGAATGAATAGTTTAGGAGACTTTGAGTTTTAATAAACTCTTTATTTTTATTAGTATAGAGCTTTAACATTACTAAGAAATTTGGTCAAATGTTTAATGAACGCTACTTAAAGATGACGAAAAATAATCATAATTTCTTCATGGTTTCGACTGCTGGAGATAATGCATTCCTAGATAATAATGAAATCATTCAACCTCATACCTTGCTCTTACATTATTATATAAAACAAGAGCTTCTTTCATTATCTTTGGTCGAGCCAACACTTTGGCTCTTTGTCTTCCCGATGGATGGGTACCGAGAAAACCTGTAAGCATAAAATCATTATCAGAGCCGTCTATCTTCCCCATCTCCTCCCAGACTGTAGGTGCCGGCCACCTCAGGATTATAGCCAGCTGCTGCCATTAGAAGAAGCCCAATGTAATCAGCTTCATATTCAAACCTGCAAATGGTTGAGAACAAACACAATTACACAAGCATATTTCATGTAGAATAATCAAGGCATGTCAAATCAGTGTGAGATAGCATTACTAGAAAATTTAAGTTCACAGATCATGATCCTATATACGACGAACAAACAAGTAGTATAAACAGAGTCCCTCTGGTCCTTATTATAAGAAAAAAAATTACTTTTTAGATTCATAGAATGTTTAATGTATCTGTATTTGGTCCATATTATAGACTATTAGATTCATGGAATGATTATGTTTAATGAATTTACTTTTTTAGATTCTACGAACCTAAAAATATTTATATATATATAATAAGGACTAGAGGGAATACAATCAAAGAACAACGCTGGAAATTAATGAAATGGATCAGAAAAAAGAGATAATGAATTAGTTATACCGTCGATTGAAAGGTAGTCTTGCGACAAGTGGTAACACTCTTTTTTTATAATCAATAGCGACGAATTTCTCAAGCATATGGTGTACAGAATAAATCCACACACTCTTTGTAATCAATTCAGCAGGGTGTCGAGCTACAATATGCGCAACCTAATTAACAGAAAAACCAACATATTGTTTTAACAAGCAACGTAAACTGATAAGTCTCTATTATAATTAGCTAAAATTAGCAAGTTGAAAACTGTTAGCTCAATTGTGAGCACATTGACAATATTTACCTGCATTTTACCGCAATATCAAGATTCACAATATAGCTGCGATTGCTACCACAATTTAAAACAATGTAATAAAATTTTAAAAAAGAGTTAGACAAACCAAAATCAACAAATACCTCATGTGCAATAAACGTTGCTATCACCGAATCTTTTGAAAAATTCTCAATCATAGCCGTCGATAGAACTATCTTCCCACCGGGAAAACATTGACCAACCATAAGAGGAAAATTCACAATCAAAATCTCCCAATTCAATCCATCCAAATGTGACATAGAAGGTGGTAACTTTCCGATTAGACGCAGCCAAATACGGCGCAAAATGCTATACTCAGAAGAACAATTAGTAGACCTCATTTTCTTCCTTTCTCTCTTCAATCTATCAAGAACATTATTGAGAATTTTTCTTGTCCTAACACTATTTGGATGTGTTTGAGGCATGAACTTCCCCTCAAATTTTTGTTTAAACTCTTCAAATGGTACCTGACCTTCTATCTTCTCAAAAGCTAATGGTAGAGGTATAAAACGTGTTCGTTTCGTGTAAGGAACAGTTTCATGTCTTTCGAAATGCCACTTTATAAAAGCCGTAAACTCTTTCGGCACTTGGTAAGGATCCACACTGTAAAACCTATTGGATCCAGTAATAACTAGATTGTGAAACTTGTTGATGTCGACGTGTTTTGTGCATAATCTGTGAGAAATTGAAGCCAATGTGTGAAAACCATTAAGAGTGAGTTTTCTCATTAGAAACAAATTTGAAGGTTGAGTTTAGAGATGAAAGAATGAATGAATGTAAGGTATAGTTTAGTACTCTATAGTTTGTTAACAGAATGCATAGCTAAGATATTCAAAGTTCAAACTTCTAAATATAGGCAAAAATTGAGGAGATATATACACCACACCATTAAGAGTGTGTTGTTATTCAATTTTGTTATTCATAACATATGCTCTATTATAATCCATGGATTCAAATTTGTGTTCCTCATATGCAATTGCGGCCGCAATCTTGCTAATAAGATAGGCTACGCAACCGCATGGCATCCCAATTGCAGTGTGATCTTCAATCACATGTACGACCACTTTGTAACCGCATGAAACAATTTTGGCCATGTTCGTTCAAATTTTTGCAAAAAAATTAAAATTTGTGAACCTCAAATCTCAATTTGTATCAAATCTAATAAAAAAATCTTACATTTAATAGTCTCTTAACTATGTATTTCAAGCACTTTCAAATATATGTTTATGGAATAGCTGAGACTTTGTAATTACTGCTCCTGAGAGGCAGAATGATAGTGATTTTAAACATTGTGCTTCTGAGGAAGTCTTGGAAGAGGAATAATACAGTGTAAGGTTGAAGATAATGAGAAAAAATATAGTGTGGGCATATTATGATATTCATGCGTCGAGTTTGTTTATGGTCACTGACTCACTGGTCAGGCAGCAAGGGTTGTACTTTGGAGAAGGGCATAAGATCATAGACAATTGTAAGCTCTTTCTCCATGATTGGTATTTTGTAATAAATTCAATTAAAATATCCGGAGAAATTTGGAAGATTATAATTTTTAGGTTGTGAGAAACTAAATTAAGTTTGAGTAAAATATAAAGTAATTGAGACCATAATTATATAAGCATCGCATCTTAATTAATTTTGTAAAATGTTTAATTAAAATTTCATGAGGAATTTAATTTAAATCAAATTCGTGTAAAAAATAAAGTAATTTGGACCATAACCTTAAATCCCATCTTAATTACTTTTTTACAATGTTCAATTAAAGTATCTAAAGAGATCTAATCTAATGGAAGATGGTAATCCCTTACGGATTGAAGAACTAAATAAACTTCATGTAAGGAGTAAAGTAATTGCGATCATAATATTAGGTCTCACATATTAATTTTTTTGTAAATCTATTAAAATATCTAGAAAATTTGTTCTAGCGGAAGATGATAATCTCTTACGGTGTGAAAAACTAAATCAAGTCGGTGTAAAAAGTAAAGTAATTGAGAACACAATCTTAGACCCCGCGTCTTAATTATTTTTTGTAAAAAGTGCAATGAAATTATTCAAAGAGATAAGATCTAATGAAAGAGGGTACTCTTTTACGGTTCGAAAAACAAAACCATGCCCTTGTAAAAAGCAAGCAATGGAGACCATAACATTATGCCTTCTTGTAAAAAGTTCAATAAAAATATCAAAAAGTGTTTGATCTACCATAAGTGGGTAATCTCTTACGGTATGAAGAAATTAAATCAAGTATGTATAATCTTAGGCTTCACATCTTAATTATTTTTGTAAAAAGTTCAATTAAAGCTTCAAGAAGGATTTGATCTAATAATTTCTTACTATATAAAGAACTAAATCAAACTCATGTAAAAAATAAATCAATTTGGACAAAAATCTTAGGCCTCACATCTTAATTATTATTTTTTAAATGTTCAATTAAAATATGCAAAGATATATGATCTAATGAAAGAGGATAATCTCTTCCAGGGTTGAGCCCTGGGACTTGACGGCGAACTTAAAAAGCCACCTACAGACGCTTTACGCCCAATCATTCCGGATAACTTATGGTGTGAAGAACTAAATCAAACTCGTATAAAAAGTAAAACAATTAGGGTATTTAGACTATAACTTTAGATCTAATAGCGCTTTGTTTTTTTGCTTTAATATCACTTTTAAGCGCTTTAGAAGCTAGTGCTATTGTATGTGCATCTTTTAATAGCGCTCGTATGCCAAAAGCGCTATCGTATGGTAGTGACATAAAAGAGTTCAAATGTACACGTAGGTGTTGAATACAAGAGTTCATAAGTGAATGATAGAGTCTTAAGCTTATACATAATATCACGAGAGGAATGTCCAGCGGCGATTTTTGTTTGGTCCAAGATTATGTTTCCACCAAGATGGGTACCCAATTTTAGCATAGCAGCAACTGTCGGAATGTCCATCTATATCACAATGAGAACAATGATAAAGAGGTTTGTTGTTTCCATCACGAGAAATAGTGGTATGTTGGGCAGTCATACCATATTGTTCCAACGTAGTGGAACAGGAATCAGACAATGAACGTTGATGCTCCTCTTGTAAAAAAAGAGAGTATGCTTTGGGCATGGAAGGAAGAGGGTCCATTAGGAGAATTTGACTCCTAACAGATACAAAAGAATCATTCAAGCCCTGGTAAAAAATCCATGAGATGCTCAGTATCATAAATATCATTGAAATTGTGAATGACACCACAAACACAAGCAGGAACTGTGTGATACGAATCAAGTTCATCGCAATAGGCCTTTAGTTATGTGTAATAAGCAGCAACAAAATCGGTTCCTTGAGAGAGATTTGAAATGACACGCCGTATTTAAAAAATACGAGGAGCATTTTTTAAATTAAAGCAAGTGAAAAGATCAAGTCATATATCACGTGCACTTTTAATCCAGAGAATGGAGTTTGCAATGGTTGGAGTGATTGAATGAACAAGCCAAGATTAGCAGTGAATCCAATTAGAAAAATTGGGATTGTTTGGTGCTGGATTTAGGATGGAGCCATCAATAAACCAAGTTTGTTTTTTTCTTCCAACGCCATAGTCATGGTACGGATGAGTAATAATATATGAATGACCGAGGGTAGGCTGATACCATATAATAAAAGTAACTTTTTGTGTGCTATGTTACAAATTAAGTTACAAATGTTCAAACTATATAGAAATACAAATTATAATTAAGCAATTTGATCCTATTAAACAAAATATATGCTATTAAGTCAAATAAGTAATAGAGGTTCTTTCTTTGGGTGAAATTTCTAGACACTAATTAAGCTACTTAATCAAAAATTATTTTGTGAATAAAATACTTTTTAATTATAAAAATTGGTTCTTGTAGATGAAAAATATAGTAAATTGCTCTAAATTTTGTAAAAGAACTTTTTTCCTCAAATCATATAGAAAAAGATACATTTAGTACTAAGGTATCATTTGACCTAGCATATTTTATACTTGAGTAATACTGAATATTGTGAACCCTTTTATCACGAAGCCTATCACGAATGACGTGGATCCCATTTGTACATTTTGTCGGTATCAAAAGTTTCTCTCTCTGCTAACAAAAGTTCGATTCCTCTTAAAATAAAAATAAAAATGGAAAAATTTGGATCTTGGGGAAGTTAGGTTTTTTGAATTGGAATTTGGGGATTGTTAGATCTGCAGAATTGGAAACTGAGATATAATAAAGATGGTTTTTCTATAAAATTTCTCATGCTTTTGAACTGAAGAATTTGTAACAGTGGCTCCACAGGTGTTTGGAGGTTTCTTTTTCTTTTTGAATGAAAGAATGAGTTGAAGCTCTGGTTTGTTTGTTTCATGAACGAGGTAGTGTAGCTGAAGTTCTGCTTTGGTTGTTTTTAACTATAGTGGTTTCCATTTTTTATATATTTTATTTTAATATTTATTTTGTAAAGAAAGTAAATGCAAATCTTCCTAATAAAAAATATTGAAGAAAAAAAAGTAGTCTTCGTGATATTTCGTGAATTGAGTTTTCGGGACATATAGCACTCTTTTATACTTTTTTACTTAATAAAAGGAGATGTTAAGACAAACAGATTTTTAAGAAACTATTGATAAAAAAAAAGTTGTTTAATTTTTATGAGTAAAATACATAGATAAAATATCTTTGAAGCTAAAAAAAGCAAAAATTACGAATCAATATTAGCTTTTTTCTAAAAGTTCTTATTTTGACTTTTAGTTTTCCAATAGGTTTTAAGACCTAAAAATGCAGGTCAAACGGACCCTAATAATAATAATAAAAAAACATTAATAATGTAATAAAAAAATAATATTAATAATTATATAAAAAATTTAACATTAATAAAATTAAAAAATCAAAAAATATTATAAAAATTAATAAAAGAAAAAAATATATTAACAATAATAATTAAATCACAAACAAAAACATTTATCAAAAACAATAACAATATGGCTTAAATGAGGTTTTGGTCCCCCTATTTTACAAAATGCGTAATTTCGGTCCCCTATTTTGTTTTACGCAATTTTGGTTCCCCTATTTTGAAAAACTTCAAACATTTGGTCCCCTCTTCATTTAACTTCAATTTTGATGATTTGGCACATTCTTTAAGTGACACAACACATAATATATGTTTATGTCTAGGAAGAACACAATGAAAATACATAACACATAAGAAGGAACACACACTCTTAAAATTAATTTTAATTTCTTAGTTTATGTTTTAAATTTAAGAAATAATAAATTAAAAAGATATTATGACATGTCAATCTCATAAGCATGTATGTGTCATTTCATTTAAAGAATGTGTCATGTCATCAAAAATATTGAATGAAAAGAGGACCAAATGTCTGAATTTTTTAAAATAGGGGGACCAAAATTGCGCAAAAAAATAAGGGAACCAAAGTTACTCATTTTTCAAAATAGGGGGTCCAAAATTGCACATTTTATAAAATAAAGGGGCAAAAACTGTATTTCAACCTAATCATATTTTAGTCAAAAACAAAATAACATAAAAAAATTGTATTATCTTCATAAAAATAAGTAGGGAGTCTTCACCTTGATCACACTCCACACTCTCTCTCAGGTACAACTTTGGTTACAATTGTCTTGGAAATATCAATCTATTTTGTTTTTTATTTTTCATTAAAAATATTAATTTTCTTTATATAAATAGTCAAAAGATTGAATTATTTTCATGGGTAAAAGTGAGAGAGACGTGACTGAGCTATTTTCATGGATAAAAATAAAATCATCAAAGTAATATTTATTGATGTTTTAAGATGATACAATGTTATTGGTAGTGGTGATAGTGGTTGTGATGGTTGTTAGAGTGTCACATGAAGATGGAGTTTCAAAAATTGATACCATGTTATAACTTTTAGTTCCATTTTTGAAACTTCATCTCCATCTCACACTCTAACAACAATCGCCACCACTAGAACCTCCACCAATAACATTGTTTCATCTCAAAATACCAATTATATTGCTTTGATGATTTTATTTTTATCGATGAAAATAACTCAATAGCATTTCTCACTTATACCCATAAAATAAGCTCAATTGCATTTCTCCCTAACTTTTTCTATAAAGACAATGAATATTTTTAATGAAAAAATAAGAAAAGAAAAGAAAAGGGATTGATATTTCCAAGGTAATTGTAACTGTTTAAAAAATGATAAACTGTAAATTAAAAAATGATCTAACTCATCATATTATGCATGATTAATCAAATTGAGGACTTAGATTGATGGTATACCTTTGATATAGAAACTCTTCATTTTCATCCATTGTTATAAAAATGGGTGATCAACTAATCGGATTGGTTAAAAAATAGACAACACTCGAGAATACAAAATATAAGAACGCACACCCATATATATATATCATGCTTGAGTTAAACGATCTAAATAATATGAATGAAAACCAAAGATATGAACATAAATAAATATATAATCAAAAATAAAAGATAAATCATGTTGAGCATTTAGATTGATGGTATACCTTTGGTATTTTGTTGATTTGGTTTTTGAGATCTATGCTTATTTTCATAAGAAGCTTTCATTTTCATCTTCACTTTCAGAGATGTTGATCGGACTAGTTAAAAATAGAAAAAATAGTTAAGAATTCAAGAGATGAACAATCGATGGCAAATAAGGATAAACATAGTAGAAAAAGGGATGGAAAAAAGAAAATGTTGCGGCGTGCGCCGTTCTTAACAAATTGAGTAAGAAGAGAGGGGATATATATATTTTTGGACTAGGTATAATATGGGTTTGGGCCTTGGTAAATTACATGTAATAATAAATATAAAATATTGTCTATGATATGTCAAAATAAGCGCACGTCACTATTGTGCGTCCGCGCACACACAATATACATATAATGAAAGAGAGCAGTGACCATAGAAGAAAAAGGCATTGCTAAATTACATACGCAAATTTATGTATCGTTAATAATTTATACGAAACACACACTTTGATTACTAATACTTGAATGATTCAAGGTACATTGTAAACTCCTATTTATAATAGTCTATGATGCACGGGTACTCCATTTGATGGAGAGTACCGGTACCGGGTACGTACCCGTATCAGTACCGGGTACATATCCGTACTTTAATTTATAACCATACACATGTATTTATTTTTCTAAAAATGCCGTACCCCGTACCAGTACCCGTATCGGGTACCGGTACCGTACCCGCACCTAGGCAACACAGATAATAGTAGAGTAACTACATAGTTTACATGCATAAAGACAAGTGTCAAGAGAAATACATGCAACATGACAAGTGGTAAAAAAAACTACATGCAACAATACAAGTGTGATACATGCACCAAACCATATGTATCTCATGCACTAGGCCATGTGTATGACATGCAATATGTTAATGGATGGATCCTACAATAAATGGGCTTAGATGACAATGGATGGGGTTATGCTTTGGACCTTGAAAATTCTTTATTATATATATAGTTCTAAGAAATTGTAATATATGAAAATTTATAGTTTGTGAAGTTGATCGAGAGTCAACATACTTTCAACATTTCGGTCAAAATAATACTCTTTCTATTCCAAAATAAATGACATGTTTGATCACATTTATGTTTGTCGATATACAACTTGGATTATCAATATCTTTAGTTATATATTATTAAGAATTGTATATTTTGAAAATATTCATCGAAACAAATCAAACAACATCTCATATACTAATATTTGCATGTCAATATTAGAAGAAAAATATGGTCAAAATATATCATATGAATAGTAACCTAAGTCAAAATTAAGTCATTTATTTTAGAACGGAAAGAGTAGATCATCAATTTGAAACGATCTAAGAATTGACCAAGAGAAGGTCGACATGAGAGAAACTATATTGTAACTATCTAACCACATAGCGTTCTTCTTATAAACATGGGTAGTGGATAACCTAGCTATTTAGCACATGATGGCGCCACTATCCACAAACCACCCTCAACCGACTCGGCCACCAGCACCACTAAGTTAAGGAGAAAACTCACAACCCAAAACCCAGCATGAACCCAAAACGGAATAAAGATCCAGATCCGCAACAAAACTATTGGTGGCGCTGCCACCTTCCTAAATAGACATTAATCCTCCGACGAGCAGGAAACAAAACCCAAAAAACGAGAAGCCTCGATCCAAAACCTAGAAGAACCCATAAAAACGCGAAACAGGCAGACAAAGGAACTAAACTGGATCGAGGAAGTAGTGCGGAGATGATAAACTCATCGCACCACCACCATGAAGCTTACATCTTGGAGGTGAAGATGTGAATTTAGAGTTTGATGAATGGTGGTTGGATTTGGGCCAAAGAGAAACCTCTCTCTCTCTCTCTCTCTACGTTTTCTACCTTACAATAATAAGGATATAGATCCTCCTCTGTTCGGGTATATAAGACCTAGTTTGACTAAATATACTATTCATTTATCTTATTTTGACCGTATTTTTTTAATAATATATACATGTAAATATTAACATATAAGATCTTGTTTGATTTGTTTTGATGAGTATTTTTAAAATATCAAATTTTTATAATTTTTACTAATAGACAATTAAAGATATTGATGATCAAAATTGTGTATTAATTTTGATGGACCTCAATAACATATCAAATAATTTTTAATTTTTCTAAAATTTTCTATAGATAATCTATATGATATAAATTTTAAATTCAATTCAAAAAAAAGAAAGTAAAAAACCTAAGCAGTAGTCATCGATTCATTCCTTATGCATTTGAAATTCCACTCCATTTTTGGAACATCGATTCATTACAATCACAACAACAATGTCTTCTTGTTCAAAGTTTCTGAGGTATGTTCGTGTTTCTCCATTCATTTCTAAGCTCAGTTCTTCCCAATTTCAAAACCCTACTTTTCTTCATTCTTTTTTCTTTTCTTCTTCAACTCAATTCGATTATGCTGATTCCATTTCTTTGTTCAATCACTTACTCCATAAGAATCCAATCCCACCCGCCATTGAATTTGGAAGGATTTTAGGTTCCATTGTCAAAAGGAAACATTACAACATTGCTGTTTCCCTTATCCAACAAATGGAATTTAGGAATATTAAACCTGACTTTGTAACTTCCAACCTCTTGATCAATTGTTTCTGTCAATTGGGTCATATCAATTTTGCTTTTTCTGTATTTTCCAAGATTCTCAAGAGGGGTTTTAACTTGGATGCCGTAACTTTTAATACACTCATCAAGGGTTATTGTCTCAAAGGTCAGATCCATAAAGCATTGCAATTTCATGACAAGGTGGTAGCACAGGGGTTTCTGTTGGACCAAGTTAGTTATGCGACCTTAATCAATGGGTTATGTAAAGTCGGAGAAACAAGTGCAGCCCTACAATTGCTGAGACGAGTTGATGGAAAATTGGTTCGACCTGATGTGGTAATGTACACTGCAATTATTGACAGTATGTGCAAAGATAAACTTGTTGGTGATGCTTTTGATTTATATTCTGAAATGGTTGCTAAGAGAATTTCTCCCGATGTTTTGACTTATACTGCTTTGATTAATGGCTTTTGCATTGTTGGTAAATTGAAAGAAGCAATTGAGTTGTTTAATAAAATGGTTTTGGAAAATATCAACCCAGATGTGTTTACGTTTACTATATTGGTTGATGCTTTTTGTAAGGAAGGAAAAGTGAAAGAAGCTAATAATGTGTTGGCTATGATGATGAGAAAAGGTGTTAAACCTGATGTTGTTACTTATGATTCTTTAATGGATGGATATTGCTTAGTTAAAGAAGTGAACAAGGCCAAGAGTATATTCAACACCATGGCCCAATGTGGAGTGAATCCAGATGTTTGGAGTTACAATATCATGATTAATGGGTTTTGTAAGAATAAAAGATTGGATGAAGCTATGAATCTCTTTGAAGAAATGCATTGCAAAAAAATTATTCCTAATGCGGTAACTTACAGTTCCCTTATTGATTGTTTGTGCAAATTGGGAAGAATATCACATGCTTTGGAGCTTGTCGATGAGATGCAGGATAGAGGGCATCCACCTAATATAGTTACTTACAATTCTATATTAGATGCTTTATGCAAAAACCATCATGTTGAAAAGGCAATTGCATTATTAGCTAAAGTTAAGGACGAGGGTATTCAACCAACTATGTACACATATACTATTCTTATCGACGGATTGTGTAAAGTGGGAAGACTTCTGGATGCACACAAGGTTTTTGAGGATCTTTTGGTCAAAGGCTACGATCTAAATGTTCGTACATATACTGTTATGATCCAAGGGTTTTGCGACAAGGGCTTGTTTGATGAAGCATTGACCATGCTTTCAAAAATGAAAGACAATAGTT
Source organism: Trifolium repens (assembly GCA_030408175.1). Taxonomy (NCBI): domain Eukaryota; kingdom Viridiplantae; phylum Streptophyta; class Magnoliopsida; order Fabales; family Fabaceae; genus Trifolium; species Trifolium repens. The sequence goes on from CP125846.1 coordinate 14,262,569, forward strand.
GCATCCCAAACGCTGCAACTTACTACATAATTATCCGTTCGCTATTTGATAAAGGTGAAAATGATAAGGCAGAGAAACTGCTACGTGAAATTATCGCGAGAGGCATACTGTAAGATTGAAACTAGGTAAGGTGGTTCTTTTGTTACACATTTTTATTTTTATTTTATATTTGAAGTTTATGGCATCATTCTGTTTTTGTCGTTTCCCTGCCTTTGTTATTGCTTTTTTCTTTCTTTAAGTGTGTTCGTACTTCAAAGACTGGGTTTTGGTGAGTTTGAAATTTGAGGGGAAGTGGTAGAATATATTTGTTACGGTTGTCTTGGAAATACTGTTGGGTTGGGATTTTACAAATTGTACTACAGTTGCTTTAGCCAATTTCTTATTCTCAATTGTGAATATCTTGCTACGCTAGATAATAAATAAATCACTTCAATAGATAATGCGAATACATGTGAAATCGGATAGGATAATGGATACTGAAATCTGATAGGAGATATCCAAGTTGATAGGTAGAAGCTAAATATTATTTAGCTTTTCACATTAAGAATATATAAGTTCGACACTTTTCCTATGCATTTATCAGTTCTGTATGCATGAGACATAATTTTTCTATAAAAGTTTCAAAGTAGAGAGAATTAGAATGTTAGAATATATAGTAGATAGCTAGTCTTATTTGTATTATAGATGATTCTAGAATTTTTAGTTACTAGTCAAGTTAGTTACACAATGTAACTAACTCCTTCAGCTTCTATCACTATATAAGATAGAATCTCAACCTATTGTAACTAACTTTCTGAAATCAATGAAATCACTTTTCCCTCTCTCTTAGTTTCTTTCATGGTATCATAGAGCTTCTCTCTTTTCGATCCATGGCGGACCAAAATCTCTTTCAAGGCAACAAGATCGCAAACCTAATCTCCCTCAAGCTTGATGATTCGAACTTCAAGCAGTGGAAACAACAGATCTCCGGTGTGATTCGTGGCCTTGATCTTCAAAAATACATCACAAATCCAGAAATTCCAGAGAAATTTCTTACGAATGAAGATCTTGCTTCCGGTACCGTTAATCCTTTGTATCTTCAATGGGAGAAACACGACGCCTTGATTTGTACGTGGATTCTCTCCACGATCTCTAATTCGCACTCGCTTCTTGCTAAGGTAGTTGATTTCACCTATTCGTCACAAGTTTGGGATGCGATTCACCAGCACTTTGATACGTTGCTCACTACCACAGCGCGTCAACTCCGATCGGAATTGCGATCTCTCAAAAAAGGTGATCGAACGATTACGGAGTTCATCAAACGCGTTCGCGTTATCAACGACTCGTTGATTTCGGTAGGTGATCCTGTTCCTCTTCGCAATTTGATTGAGATCGTTTTAGATGCTCTTCCGGAGGATTATGACTCCGTTGTCGCTGCAATATCGAGCAAGTCTTCAACCGTCTCGATTGATGAGGTTGAATCTGATCTTCTTGCTCACGAATTGCGCCTCGAGAAGAACAAAAAGCAGAGTGCTACAGATGCTGCATCAGTGAATCTTGCTCACACTCCTTCGTTACCAATTTCGTCCTCTAATTCTGATGGTGAAGCTCCTTCAACTCCTAATTCTTCATTTCCTACTGGTTCTAGTCATGTAACTGCTGGTAATTCTCAAGGAGGAGACGGTTCCTACCGTGGTGGACGAAATGGAAGGGGTGGTGGACGCTCCGGACGTGGTGGTCGTGGAGGAAGAGGCGTTACGTGTCAGATCTGTAACAGAAGCAATCATGATGCCTCTATCTGTCATTACAGGCACACAGGGACTATGCCTGGCTTTGGTTATGGCTATAGGCCTCAACCACCTCCACAGTTTCAACCACAATTTCAACCTCAATATCCTGCTCCTTTCAATGGATATGGCTATGGTTATCAACCTAGACCACAAGCTCAACCACGTCCTCAAGCTCTTCTTACAGGAAGCACTTCTGCCTTTAACAATCAATGGTGGTATCCTGATTCTGGTGCTTCTCACCATGTTACTCCTGATGCACCCAATCTTTCTGATGCTTCTTCTTTCTCTGGATCTGACCAGGTGCTAATGGGAAATGGACAAGGTTTGCCTATTAACTCTATAGGTTCTATGTGTTTTACTTCTCCAACCAATCCTAAAACCTCCCTTACCCTTAATAATCTCCTGTTAGTTCCTAATATTACTAAAAACCTTATGAGTGTCTCTAAATTTGCTCAAGATAACAATGTGTACTTTGAGTTTCACCCTAGTTTCTGTGTTGTCAAATCACAGGCTTCCTCTGAAGTCCTGCTGCATGGAGTAGTTGGAGCAGATGGTCTATATAAATTTGCCTCTCCTTTAGTTTCCTTTCCTGCATTAAATAAATCCAAGCAGTGTAACTCTTTCTCTCTGCTTAATTCTAGTATTTCTACTTCTAGTTTGAATAACTCCAAGCAGTGTAATTCTGTTTCTTTGCCTAAAACTAGGTTGCTTACTTTTCCTACTATTCAAAATGCTAATGTAAATATATCTCAAATTTCCAATAATGAAAATTCTGCTTTTCTTTACAATTTGTGGCATGATCGTTTAGGACACCCTCACCGTGATGCACTTAAAGAAACACTCAAAATATTCAATATACATATCTCATCTAAACCACAAAATGTTTTTTGTTCTGGCTGTTGCTTAGGCAAAAGTCATAGACTGCATGCACCTGCATCTACCACTGCCTATACTTTCCCTCTTGAGCTTATTGTTTGTGATTTGTGGGGTCCTGCACCTATCACCTCTTCTAGTGGTTTTACATATTTTCTTACTTGTGTTGATGCATTTTCTAGATTTGTATGGGTCTATCCTTTAAAGAAAAAATCTGATACATTCAATACATTTCTTCAATTCCAATCCATGGCTGAATTACAATTCAATTGTAAAATTAAAACTGTTCAAACTGATGGTGGTGGAGAGTTCAGACCCCTTACCCAACACCTTACTAAGCTTGGTGTCATTCATAGGTTGACCTGTCCCCATACCCATCATCAAAATGGTTTGGTTGAAAGAAAACACAGGCACCTTGTTGAAACTGGCCTAACCCTTCTATCCAAAGCCAACCTCCCAATGAAATATTGGGATCATGCCTTTATCACTGCAGCCTTCCTTATTAACAGGATTCCCACCCCTGTCCTTCACAACAAATCACCCTACTTTATCCTTCTAAACAAACACCCTGATTACAAAGCTCTCAAGATTTTTGGCTGTGCATGCTTTCCCTTTCTTAGACCTTACCACTCTACCAAACTGGCCTATAGATCTCAAGAATGTGTATTCTTGGGGTACTCATCCACCTATAAGGGCTATAAATGCCTCAATTCTGATGGCAGGATATACATATCTAAAGATGTTCTCTTCAATGAACAAAGATTCCCTTACCCACAGCTTTTCTCCAAAAATCAACTTGTCACTGATTCCACACCACCTGCCTCTACCTCCTCATCTCAACTCTCTCTCTTTTTGCCCTCCCTCAACAATGATACTACTACTCCTACACCTCAAACATCCTCACCACCACCTACACCACCTTCAGTTACTACTCCTGTTACTACACATACTCAAAGTCCTGTTTTCAATCCTATTCCCCTCAGTGCTATCCCTATGAGTCCTGATTTCTCCACACCCACTTCCTTATCTGAGTGCTCTACCACCAGTTCTCCTCCTGTTCAAACTTCCAATGCATCACAACATATATTTTCATCTCCTTCTTCTGGTGCATCCAGTTTTGCTACTACTCCTGTCTTAACTACTGTTCCATCTCATAAGGGTCATCATATGTTAACTAGATCTAAGACTAAAAATCAACCCACCATTCTTGTAACTCACATGGAACCAACTAGTGTTAAACAGGCAATTCTGTCCTCTCATTGGCATGCTGCTATGAAAGAGGAATATGATGCATTAATCAGAAATAATACATGGACTCTTGTTCCTCCTCCTGCTCATAAACAACCCATAGGCTGCAAATGCGTGTTTAGAGTCAAGGAAAATCCTGATGGGTCTATTCATAAGTATAAAGCAAGGCTTGTTGCTAAGGGGTTTCACCAACAAGCTGGTTCTGATTTTACTGAAACATTCTCTCCAGTAGTGAAACCAGTTACAGTCAAGACTGTTCTTACTATGGCTGTGACAAATAAATGGCCCATTCAGCAGATTGATGTTAATAATGCCTTTTTGAATGGCATTTTGGAGGAGGAAGTCTATATGCAGCAGCCACCTGGCTTTGAGGCATCTGATAAGACTCTCATCTGCAAGCTTAACAAAGCCTTGTATGGGCTTAAACAAGCCCCCAGGGCATGGTTTGACAGGTTAAAAGCAGCTCTCCTTGGCTATGGTTTTCAGGCTAGCAGATGTGATCCTAGTCTATTCATGATGAAAACAAGTAATATTCATCTAATTGTTTTGGTGTATGTTGATGATATCATCATCACAGGGAGTTCTATGCCTCATATTCAAAAATTAATTTCCAAATTGAATGCTGAATTTGCCCTTAAGCAGCTAGGTGCATTGGATTATTTTTTGGGGATTGAAGTCTTTCATTTAGCTAATGGGTCTCTTCTACTGTCTCAAGCTAAGTACATTAGAGACTTATTGTCAAAGGCCAAGATGGAAACTGCTAATGGTATGCCTACTCCTATGGCTTCTACTCTCAAGCTATCTAAAGTGGGTTATGTTCCTGTTGATGATCCTACTCAGTTCAGGTCCATTGTTGGTGCTCTACAGTATGCCACTCTTACAAGACCTGAAATAGCATACTCTGTTAATAAAGTGTGTCAGTTTCTATCTAATCCTCTTGAAGAACATTGGAAGGCAGTGAAGAGGATTCTCAGATATTTGAGTGGTACACTGCATTATGGTCTCTTAATTCAAACTGCACCTATTGACAGGCCTCTCAGTCTCATTGGCTTCTGTGATGCTGGTTGGGCTTCTGATCCTGATGATAGGAGATCCACATCAGGGGCTTGTATCTATGTTGGACCTAACCTAGTTTCTTGGTGGTCTAAAAAGCAGACACTAGTGGCAAGGTCAAGTGCTGAGGCTGAATACAGAAGCCTTGCCAATCTATCATCAGAAATTCTATGGCTTCAATCCCTCCTCACTGAGTTAGGTTGCAAATTCTACACTCCCAAAATTTTATGTGACAATTTAAGCACTGTCTCCTTGGCTCATAATCCTACACTGCATCATAGAACCAAGCACATGGAGCTTGACATCTTTTTTGTCAGAGAGAAGGTTCTCAACAAAAGCCTTATAGTCTCTCATGTCCCTGCCCAGGATCAGTGGGCTGATGTACTCACTAAACCTCTCTCAGCTGCCAAATTTTGTGCTCTTCGTGACAAACTAAGGGTCTATGACAAATACAGCTTCATCAAGCCAAGTCCAGCTTCTGCAGGGGAGTGTTAGAATATATAGTAGATAGCTAGTCTTATTTGTATTATAGATGATTCTAGAATTCTTAGTTACTAGTCAAGTTAGTTACACAATGTAACTAACTCCTTCAGCTTCTATCACTATATAAGATAGAATCTCAACCTATTGTAACTAACTTTCTGAAATCAATGAAATCACTTTTCCCTCTCTCTTAGTTTCTTTCATAGAAAGAAAAGGATAAACTTAAAGAATCTGAATAGTGTTATTCTCAATTGAACTCACTATAGTTAAATGGAACTGTAGAACTCACTATAGTTTAGCTCCTAGTGTATCTGCAAGGCATCTTAATTTATACACCTCTTTTAAATTTCTCTGCTTTGCAAAGACGGCGGGGAAATGACAGGGTGCTCGCGCGATTGGTGGTTGATCGCACCGGAAAAGCTGCACCTGGTTATGGCACTGCCGGAAAGTGTTTAAACCACACATATTACAAATATAACACTCAAGAAAAATGCAGAGCCGCCCTAGGATGAACCGCTACTGATACCATATAATGTTATGTAATTTCTGTGTATCAACTTGGATAACAATACAATAAAATACATTGAATGCCTAGGATGTTGTAGCATATTTTCTTAATTCTAACATAGATGAACTGCAACTCACTTGAATATGTTAATGAATAGGTCTGCGAAGTTCCTTGATGGGGAAAATGGTATGAGAGTTACTGTGAAATACTGAAATAGTTAGAAAGATGACATGTTTTTGTGTCAGGTTTTTAGGGCCAACCTCCAGAAAATCATCCAAGGGGCTACCCATTTGTGGCTGGCAGAAGTCATTTGTGACCGCTGTGCTCGATTACAGTTTGTATGCAACATACTTATTACAAATACATTAAGAACTTGTTTAAGGGTATAAAACTGACTATAGTACTGATATAATTTTCCTTTATTGTGCATGTGTTTCTTCTTTTACAACTCGTTAATTAAAGGCAGACTAATCATACAATAAATATTCCTGTGATGAATGCACTGCATTTGTGGTATGGGGAAAAACAGTGTAGTTTTTGAAGTTTCTAATTTTACTCTATTTAGCAATGTAGGAACATACTTCACAGTTTTTGGTTTTCATTATGAATATGTTGAGGAGTGCTGTCAGCATACTTTCTTAGCCATTTCCATGCCAATCATTATGGTGTTCTTAGCAAGAAATGGTAACATGCCCCTATTTATTGCTCTCCTCTTATAGGATGTAAATCCTTTGTAAGAACTCAGAAACTCTTCTATCTCTTTAGTCTTCTATTTAGATTACTCACATAGAAAAATTAAAGTGCACTTGATCGTGATTTTGTCTTTTCGATTTAAATGAAGTGGTTAGCTTTTTATAGTATATTTCATATGTATATGAACATGCAACTTTGAGTCACTTCGAGCTCCCAAATGGACATGTTATTTGCACAAGGTTGTTCTGAGTACAATATTTTAGAAATGAATAGAGCATATCTCACATGCAAGCTTAATTTGATTTCTCTCCTGCAGGGAGCTATTTGGGATACTTTAGTGCTCACAAATAACTTCAACCAAGAATTTGGGGATGAGCCTTTAACTTCAAATTCAAATTTCATTTGCACCATACCAGTACTGATAAGAAACACTCTGATGAGTGAAAGCTAGTGCAAGGACCTCAAGTGATGATCTACATGCAGTTTAATAAGCACATAGAGATCGACCGTCACTTTGTACGCGATAAGGTTATTTCAGGAGAAATCGCAACTATTTTTATTGGTTCAAACTTCAAATGATAAGTGGTTGTTGTGAGGTGCCAACATAGTTGGAATGTCGCATCTACCACGTGATGTCTTTGCACTCTGATTTTGCTTAAAAATAAAATAAAAATTAAGTCCCTTAGAGGACCTCAGGTTGAATCTATTTATAACAAGTTTGGTGTGTATGTAATACATGTATACTCCAACTGAAGGAGGAGTGTTACAATTAAGAATCAGTAGATACTCCTATGAAGGAACTATCGAGATCATGAGGGCTTGGATGAACTCATTGACTATTTATTATGAATTATTTAGGATGAAATTAGGAGAAAGCATACAAGATAAGCAAAAACCATTTATCCATATTATAAATCATCTTAGAGCACATGGAAAGTCCTTCGAAAATGAAGAGTTAATTAACAAAGTTCTTATATGCTTATATCGAAGTTGGCAACCTAAAGTGACCGCTATTTTGAAATCTAAAAATTTATCTTATATGAATTTGGCTATTTTATTAGATAAATTGCAAGAACATGAGCCCGAAATAATTTGATTCTTTGCAAGTGAATAAGGTGAAAATAAAAAGAAAAGACTTGTCTTAAAGGCAAATACGTACTAAAGAAAATAAGGAAGACTTAAGGCAAATGGTTAGTATGTTCAAAACGTTCTTGAGGTATAATGCAAAGCAAAAGAAATTTCAAGCTCTCACCAAAAAAGAAGGAAAGCATATTTGAACATAGCAATAGATGGTGTCCTTTATAATTACTCCTTTGTGATCTGACGAAACCTTTATGTGATAACAAACATGTGTATAATTGTCCCTTTGTCCTTTATATCTATATTGAACGTAAGGCATAGATCGTGTGACCCTATTGTATGGTTTAATATCTTATTTCTTGATCCCATAATATACTGAGCAACGAATAAGCTCAGTATCTCATATTGACTTAGTTCGGCGTGGCCACGCATTTTATTAGTCATATTCCATCAGGAAGCCTATAGTTATTGCTCCCGTTATATAAGAGGGACAAATCCCATCTAGGTCAATAATGTCCCTCAACATGAATCGTGAAGTACCTATTAACAAACTTTATAATTATCCTTTTACAGATAACGTTTGAATAACAATAAAGTACTTGACTCCACATCTAGGGAACATAGTTGGTTGGTGAGCATCGGTCAGGTTCGGTCGGATTCGGACCGAAAATCATCAAACCGATAAAAACCGCGACCTCTTAATTTGGACCCAATTCTGACCGTCTACATCTTCGGTTTGTTCGGATATCGGGTATAACAGGTCGATTTTAACGGGTAAGATTAAAACTTTGTTGTTACATCTAAAAATGATGAAATGCGGTTATTTTGTTTCAAATTTGTAAATCCAACGACGATAATAAATAGTAGATAAAAAGTAAAAATTAAGATAAATCTATAATATTATCTTTCACATCTCCTTTATCAACATATTACAAGCATAAACTTGTAAAATATAGATTTTTTCTCCTCTATCAAAGATAAATACAATTAACAAAGCGAAGAGTATAAGAGATAAGAGGTGCTCGAAACTGGAAAAAAATTGTATTTTAGTAAAATTAGCGGTTAGCTGATAAATGTAAAAAGACATAAAAGGGCATTCTTAACTAAAATAGTAATTTAAATTTATTAATTAATATATCTCTTATATTTTATTATTAAATTAATTTGTGTATGCTAAAATTTTATTTTATTTTATTTTAATGTAATATATCTTTCATGTCAAAGTATATATATACATTCTTAAGCTATAATAAAATTTATATCAAATTAATTAATTTATTTTTTGACGGATATCAAATTAATAGTTTTGACAGTGCTTTGGATGGTCTTCATGAAACAATTCCTAGTTTTGATTTGAGCAATTTTACTAGGAAGGACACCGTCCCCCCTAAAGCCCAACATGTTTTGGCGCGTGCTTTGTTTGGTAAAATTGTTTAGGACATGGAAGTTAAGTTTATTATGACTGCAAGACAGAAAGCAGTTTTTGGGTGTTTGCAAGCAGCACATGCTCACGATAGGTTAGACCAGCATATGTCACCAGAATAAAAAATTGGATGAAGCCATGAATCTCTTCAAAGAAATGCATGGTAGAAACATTATTCCGAATGTCGTCACTTACAGTTCCCTTATTGATGGTTTGTGCAAATCAAGGAGAATATCACATGCTTTGGAGCTTGTTGATGAGATGCATGATAGAGGTCTACCGCCTGATATAGTGTGAAATCTAATGGTTGTTCACCATTGAAGAAAGAAAGAAGCTTGAGAAAGCTATAAGGAAGAAGAAGAATTGTTTCTATTATTATTACTCACAAAACTGAATCTTTACAAATGAGTTCATATCCTATATATACAACAATAGACTCTTCTATCTTACAGAATGGTAAATGTAACAAACTCCTAACTGTCATAAAACTAACTCTTAACTAACTATGGAAGTAGTTTATACAGTTAGCTTGTAGTTGAAGTAACAGCTTGCACATTGACTTTTTCTGACTCAAGCTCAGTTTCAACATTCCCCCTCAAGCTGGAGAATATATTGATCATGCCTAACTTGCTTTGTAAGCTATTGAAAAGACCTGGATGCAGTGATTTGGTAAGAATATCTGCTACTTGTTCCTTTGATGGAACAGGAAGCAAGTGTATGAATCCTGCCTGCACTTTATCTCTGACAACATGGCAATCGATCTCAATATGTTTTGTCCGCTCGTGGAACACCGGATTTGCAGCTATATGAAGGGCAGATTTGTTATCACAGTAGAGGATGATAGGTGATGAATGTTGAATGTTCAAGTCTTGTAGTAAGTATGAAAGCCACTGTCCTTCACATGTTGCTTGAGCTAAGGCTCTATACTCTGCCTCTGATGAGGATCTAGAGACAACCGTTTGTTTCTTGCTTTTCCAACTTATCAAAGAGCTACCAAGAAAAAAACATATGCCTGTAGTGGACCTCCTAGTGTCAGGACAAGCTCCCCAATCTGAGTCAGAGAATCCTTTGAGGCTAAGTGATGATTTAGAGCTGTAAAATAATCCTTGTCCAGGACACTGCTTAAGATATTTCAATACATGCAGTCCTGCAAGCATGTGTTCATTGGTAGGGGAGTCAAGAAATTGACTGAGCTTGCTTACAGTGTAAGCAATGTCTGGTCTAGTGTGAGTGAGGTACACCAGAAGATTTGTGAAGTTGTAGTTGTGGTTGCATTGGTGTAGAGCAAGGCTTAGCACCAAGTAGACCAGCATCTGTGATAAGGTCCAATGTGTACTTTCTTTGACATAGAGAGATACCAACTTTTGTTCTTGCTACTTCAAAACCTAAAAAATACTTGAGAACACCTAAATCCTTGATGCTGAATTTTGTGTCCAAAAAACTTTTAATATGATTGATCTCATCAACATCTGTTCCCCCTAAAACAAGATCATCTACATACACTAGAATGACAGTGAATCCTGCTGATCTTTGTTTTGTGAAGAGTGAATAGTCAGATTTGGATTGAATATAGCCAGAAGAAGTGAGTGTATCAGTGAGTTTGGTGTTCCACTGCCTGCTTGCCTGCTTTAAACCATACAAGGATCTTTGAAGCTTACAAACAAGATTGGGAGAAGGTAAATGAAGGCCAGGAGGGGGCTGCATATACACTTCTTCATTGAGATCTCCATGAAGAAAGGCTGTATTAACATCTAGTTGATAAAGGGGCCATTGTTGAACAGCTGCAATAGCTAGCAAAACTCTAATGGTTGTCATCTTTACAACAGGACTGAAGGTATCCATGTAGTCAATGCCTTCAGTTTGTGTGTAACCCTTGGCCACTAATCTGGCTTTGTATCTCTCTATGGTACCATTAGCATGTAGCTTGAGTTTGAAAACCCATTTACATCCTATAGCATATTTCTGAGGAGGCAAGGGAACCAGAGTCCAAGTATTGTTGTTCACTAGAGCAGTTAACTCAGCATTGATGGCCAATTTCCAATTATCATCACAGATAGCATTTTCATAGCATGTAGGCTCAGTAATGTTGGATAAATTGAAAAGAAAGTGGTTATGTGCAGAAGAGATATTATGATAAGAAATAAAAGAAGATATAGGATACTTACAGTCAGAAGAAGATGGAAATGCAACCTGATCAGAATCATGTATGGTATTGCTCAACATGTAACAATGGTAGTCTTGAAGGTGTTTAGGTGGTTGAGTGAGTCTGGTAGATTTTCTAACAGGGATGGGAGGAGAGTGAGTATCTTGGGGTGGAGGGGTGGGTAATGGTAAAGATGAGGATGGAATAGATTCAATACTGGGATTAGTGATGGGGGCAGTATTAGAAGTTTGAGGATCAATACTAGGGCTAACATGATTCTGTGAAGGTAAAAATGATGTGGAGTTAGTGGTATCAGTATTAGGAATGGGATTAGTAACAGTAACTTGGTTGTCAAGGTAACTGTCATCATAAGTGTCATAAGATGCATGATTGTTATTTGTGGTGGATTTGTCACTAGGAAGGGAAGAGGGTGAATAAGGAAAGATAGTTTCAAATAAAATGACATCTCTAGACAAAAAAATTTCTCTTGTTTTTAAATCAAAAAGGACATAACCTTTTACACCAGTTTTAAAACCCAAGTGAATACATTTTCTTGACCTAGGGTCAAGTTTCTTTCTATTAGCAGATAGAGTAGTAGCAAAACATAGTGAACCAAAAACTTTAAGATTATTTATATCAGGAAGAGAGTTATGCAAAATTTGAAAAGGTGACTTTTGTGACAAGTAGGGTGTAGGTAACCTGTTAATGATATGCACTGAGTGACTTACAGCATGTGCCCAGAAAGTTTTAGGTAAATGAGACTGAAACATGAGAGCTCTAGTAATAGCCAAGATGTGTTGGTGTTTCCTCTCCACAACACCATTCTGTTGAGGAGTGGCAACACAAGAATTCTGGTGCACAATGCCATGATCATGATAGAAATTAGAAAGTTTAAATTCATGGCCATTGTCACTTCTGATACACTTAACTTTAGTGTTAAATTGTGTGTGCACCATTTTTACAAAATTTTGAATCAAAATTGGAGTTTCAAACTTAAGTTTCATGAGATAAATCCATGTAAATCTACTTTTGTCATCAACTATTGTCAGAAAATATTTGAATCCAGATATAGATGGAATGGATAATGGACCCCATATATCCATGTGTACTAAATCAAAAATATTAGCAGAGATGCTTTTACTAAGAGAAAAGGGTAATCTTTTCTGTTTTGCATAAAAACAAATATCACAAGGCAAAGAAGTCTTTTGAACAGAAACAAAAGGAAAAACTTTATTAATATCATTCAATTTTTCAAAAGATGGGTGGCCAAATCTCATGTGCCACAAATTACAATCAATTGTCCTATCACACTTATCTAAAACATTAATGGATTTATAAGGGATATTGATACAAGGGTTAGAAGGGGTAGCTAAAGTACTAACTGAGGGCATTGTGAGCACATACAATCCATGAATCAAATCAGCTGCACCAATCCTCTTCTGAGATGAAATATCCTATATCAAACATTTATTGCCATCAAAAGTAACAAAGCAGTTAAGGCTTTTAGTAAGTTTAGGGATAGAAATCAAATTGAATGCAAAATTAGGGAAGTAAAGAACATTTGTAAAGAACATTTGGTAATTTGAGATTTATGGGCTCAATTCTCTTCATGCACTGAAAAAATTTAATGGAGTGACAGATATGATCTGTTGCTCCTGAATCAAGGATGAAAGAAGATGGTGAATCAATGTATGATGGGAAAGTACAAAGTATACCTGTATTAGAGGAGGGTTGTGAAGAAACTTTGTTAATGCTATGAGTTTGCTGACTGCTAGATTTTTGAAGCAAGGCCAACAAAGCTTTGTGCTAATCTGGGGTGAAATACAAACCCTTGTCTGTTTCACTATTATCCTCATCATAAGCTATGGATTTTGCATCCTCTTCATCACCATCAGTTTGACAATTATTAACAGTGCCCCTTTGATGCATATAAGGGGGGTAGCCATGCTTCTTGAAGCATATATCAACAGTATGATTGGTCATGCCACAGTGAGTGCAAACTCTGTTGCCTCTACCTTTACCTCTTCCACCATTGGTTTTTCCACCACGATCAGTTCTACCACGCTGAGAAGAATAGCATCTGCCTGAAGGTGGATTGCTAGATGCAGCAAGAATCTTGGATTCATCAAGACTAAGAAGAGATTGTCTTTCTTGCTGCACAAGCAAGGAGTAAACTTTTCCAATGTTGGGTAAAGGATCCATTAACATAATCTGTGACCTAACAGCAGCATATTGGTCATTTAAACCTTTGAGAAATCTTATGACCTGATCACTATCCCTATAGGTACGCATTTTATCAAGCACCTTGCATGCATCAGAACAACTAGCAATAGGGAGAGGTCTAAAATTGTCTAGCTCTTGCCAGAGCTTTTTCATCTTGGTATAATAAGAAACAGTACAATCACCTTGCTTAAGCATGTAAATTTCTTCTTGAAGATCAGAGATTCGAAAAATGTCACCTTGATAGAAACGATCTTTGAGCTCTTTCCATATTTCTGCAGCAGTGTCCATCCAAAGGATGCTTTGAGAGATTTCTGGCTCCACAGAGTTGCTAATCCATGAAATTATCACGGTGTTACACCGGTCCCAAGCAATTGAATCGCGATCATCATCATCAGGACGTGGAAGTGCACCATTGATGAAGTGCATTTTGTTCTTGGATCGAAGAGCAACGATGACAGCACGTGACCAAGAATGGTAATTGGGGCCCGATAAGAGAGGAGTAGCAAGAACGTTACCCGGATTTTCGTTGGGATGCATGAAGTAAGGTTTAAGGATATCATTTTGATAGCCTTTGTTGAGAGGAGGAGCATGGTGTTGACCACCATTAACACTGCTTGAAGAACTTTCTTCAGCCATAGTGAAAGAAAGGTGAAAGTAGAATCAAAGAACGGTGATGTAGGTGAAAAAGAGAGAATTGTGAGCAAAGAAAATGATGCGGAAGACAATGGTGGATACCAGAATAGCTCCTGATACCATGTGAAATCTAATGGTTGTTCACCATTGAAGAAAGAAAGAAGCTTGAGAAAGCTATAAGGAAGAAGAAGAATTGTTTCTATTATTATTACTCACAAAACTGAATCTTTACAAATGAGTTCATATCCTATATATACAACAATAGACTCTTCTATCTTACAGAATGGTAAATGTAACAAACTCCTAACTGTCATAAAACTAACTCTTAACCAACTATGGAAGTAGTTTATACAGTTAGCTTGTAGTTGAAGTAACAGCTTGCACATTGACTTTTTCTGACTCAAGCTCAGTTTCAACATATAGTTACTTACAATTCTATATTAGATGCTTTATGCAAAAACCATAATGTTGAAAAGGCAATTGCATTATTAGCTAAAGTTAAGGACGAGGGTATTCAACCAACTATGTACATGTATACTATTCTTATCGACGAATTGTGTAAAGTGGGAAGACTAGTGGATGCACACAAGGTTTTTGAGGATCTATTGGTCAAAGGCTACAATCTTAATGTATATACATATACCATTATGATTCATGAGTTTTGTAACAAGGGATTGTTTGATGAAGCATTGACCATGCTTTCAAAAATGGAAGACAATAGTTGCATCCCAAACGCTGCAACTTACGAAATAATTATCCGTTCGCTGTTTGATAAAGGTGAAAATGATAAGGAAGAGAAACTTCTACGTGAAATTATCGCGAGAGGCATACTGTAAGATTGAAACTAGGTAAGGTGGTTCTTTTGTTGCACATTGTTATTTTCTGTTTTTGGCATCATACTATTTTTTTAGTTTATGGCACTTATATTGCTGTGTAATGAGTAACTAAGTCCCCATTAGAGATTCATAGTCATTCTATTTGCATATGTCTTAAAGATAAGTATTGAGATTCTGAAAGGTAAGGTCATGAAATTGTTACAAGGAACACAGCTTGTTGATTAGATCTGGCAAATTTTAATACAACAAACAACTTTGTTAGTTTTTATATATGGAATTAGTATTGGTGTATCAGAGAAACTTTTGGCTACCCTCTGGAAAATGAACTGAGACAGTGATCGCTTAAGGGAAACTTTGACTTTGTGTTTTCGAACTTTTACATGTTTAATTTTTTTTTTTTTGAAGAAGAACATGTTTACTTTATTGATCACTTTCCCGTCCTATGAATTAGTTTTCTGACCCGAAGTTTTATGGTGTTTCGGTTAACTGTGCGAATTAAAATCTTTGCATATTATGTAGTTTTAATAAACTAATTATTCTGGTTTTTATCGGCATCAATTGAATTGAAAAGCTTTCCTCAATTGAATTGATAACTACAAGAATTTTCTTTATTTCCCACAAAAATATTAGTAGGAATGGAGCCCAATTTAGGAATTGTAGCATTTCCTACCACAATTCCTACCAAATGGTTTGTAGGTACAAAGGCTGCTATTCCTACGCATTACCTACGAAAATTCGTAGGAACCGTGTGTCAGCGTGTGTCAGCCCTTTTCCTACCAAAATTTTGTAGGAAACGCATTTTAGTTATCCAATGCTAGTGTCATGTGTCAGTACAGTTCCTACCAAACTTCGTAGGAAACGTTTTTTATATTTAAAAAAAATTAAAAATAGATTTCAGAATGCAAATGGCTCCAAAAATGAAATTTGAATTCTACACCCAAAATATTCAAATTTCCAGAAATTAAAATTTTCATTTTTGCGCCAAAAAATAAAAATTTCTACCAAAATATTAATATTGCACTAAAAAATATCAAATTTTTAAAATAGAATTGAAATTTCAACCAAAAATTTTAAATTTTTGCAAAAAATATGAAAAAATTAGGAACAAAGAAAAATTACCCAAAGAAAATTTGAAAGAGAACTAAAAAATTATCTTGTGAGAAATTTATGTTGAGTTAAAAGTGATAAATAGAAAATATTTTTGAAGTGGTAGAATTGAAGAATAATAAATAAAATGTAAGATGAAAGAAAGAAAATAAAAAGATGTGTTGAAGAAGATAATGTGTAGAAAAAGAGGGTTGAATGAATGTTGAAGGAAAAAAATTGAATGTGTTGAAAAAAATAAAGAATAGATGTTGAAATAGAAGTTTTTTAGATGTTTAGATGAAAGTGTTGAAAGATGAAAGTGTGTTGAAGAAAGAATGAAAGTTTTTTAGATGTTTGAATGAAAGTGTTGAAAGAAGAAAGTGAAAAATGAAAGTGTGTTAAAAAAAGAATTAAAGTTTTTTAGATGTTTGAATGAAAGTGTTGAAAGGATGAAAGTGGAAAAGATGAATGGGTTGAAGAAAAGTGGGAAGATGAAAGTGTTGAAAGAATTTGTTGAAAAGAATTTGAAGTGAGAAGATGAAGAGTGAAAAAAATTGTAGTGTAAAGTGTGTTATATATAGAATAAAATGTGACTTTTCATATAGGCGCAGCATATAGGCGTTGTTGGACGGACAAAAATTTCTGACAATTACGTTTCCTACCAAAGTTTCGTAGGAACTGTTTTTTAAATTAAATAAAAAAAAAGGGTTTCTTGCTGTTAAAGCTGTGTGTCAGGGATTCAACGGTCAAATAACCATTCCTACCAAGTATTTCGTAGGAAACTTGCCTAGAAAGGCGTGCATGTTTAGCTTTTGACATAAATTCGTTTCCTACCAAATTTTCGTAGGAAATGCATTTCATTTCCTACCAAGCTACATTTCGTAGGAAATGTTTGTAGGAAATAGAAGAAATTCTTGTAGACTGGCATTTGGTAGAATCCTATATGGGAAGCATGGTATAATTCATGATAGTGTTGTTTCGGAATTTATCGAGTTGGTTCTAATGTGTGGAGCCTTAATAAGAAATGTAGAGCTGACAAGTTAATAGATTGTCTCAGGTGAGTTTAATGAGCTATTCTTTCTTTAATTTAACCGCTGGTTTATCTAAAAAAAAAATACCAAGGAAATTATTTGTAACTGTGTTAAGTAGTCCTTCCAAAAGAGAGTGGGATATGCAGAAATGTGTGATTGAGATACAATTACAAGTTGAGTTTCGATTCTATTCTATACCAATAATTATTAGAAAGAACACACTAAGATCAACAAACACTCAAGTAGTCTCTTATGGTTAATGCATGCATAGAATTGATGAATGGAAGATGGTAATTAAACCCTTGAAAGTTTATCCATTTTCTTCATGTGCACTTTTGCCGTGATTTTCATGCTTTAACAAGTTACCTTGTCATATAAGTAGCAAAGCCTACCTAGGCATGATTAATTTCTTTTGTTGACCATCTCTAGATCTTGTTTATTAAGCAACCAAAATAGAACCCTAACTTGTATTGTTTACCAACTCTGGATATGCAAGACCTGTGAGCTTTTTTGAGGGTCATGCATTAATATCAGTAAGGTGGAATATAGTGAAACATTTTTATAGTGAGAGCAAAAATTGTAGCAGTGGTAGTGAAAGTGAAGATGAGCATGAATTGGAAGAAGGTGAAATAGTAGGATCAACTCTTATGCTGAGCTTTTTTTAATTTGAATGGTAAAATACTGTATTTGTGAATGTTATTGTTTTGACATATCCTTTATTTAATCAGTTTTCATGCTGAACTGCAGAACCTAGAAATCCCTTGGTTGGTTCGTCGAGTACTGCTGCATCATCCTCGGCTACAATAAATCAACAACTAGGGAAGGTACGGACAGGTCTGTAGAGCACATCACTGACATAATGATATCAAGAGGGTTGAATCAAAATTATAAAATTGTTCGGAGAAATTTTATATTTGGACAAAAGGAGTTGGAGACAAATTGAAATTGACTATTACTAATTTATTACAACAACTGGAAATTGATTTTTGGAACATGTTCTGAGATTTATGTGAAAATGAAGTATAGAACATGATTCTTTGTATGTTAGCACAGTAGCCTTGTATTTCCATTCTTTCAACTTTTTTCCATGCGAGAGAGTTGTATACGAGATGTTCTATATCTAATGTGTTTCTTCAAGATTTCACTTTTTATGATAAATATTAACTTGTGAATCAATTTTATTTGCTGCCATTGTTCTTATAACAATGTTGGCACTACATGGCCATACCAAAAGGTCATTAATTGTTGGTATTCTCTGTGATATGTTCAACATAGCAATGTATGTCTCTCCTCTAACTGTCACGGTAAGTAAACTTTTATCCCATTAATTTATATATATCAAGCTTAGCATTGGTATCTTTCTCTCTTAAAGTTGTTCTGTTATCATGTTACGCCCTGGATATTTTTAACAGATTTATTTATACCGATTGTAATTCAGGAATCATCTGTTACTCGTGAAACTTTTACGATTATGGCATTATATCTTTGGTGTTGTAAATTGGGTGTAGCCATCCTTATTATGTCACATTATTTCATATGACAGAAGCATGTGTGTTGTCACTTGTATGCCTAGGAAAAGCTTTGACTTGGTTGTAGAACATTTATTATCTCCTCAGTTTACATTTCCTTTTGTACCTTTTGTAACATGTTATGTTTTGTTGCATTCCAGAACAAGAAGTTCTTGCAGCTCCCCCAAAGCTGGTATTATAGTAGACTGGTATATCCCTTTACATATAATGCATGCATCAGACTTACTTGTAGCTAAAGCTTGTCATTTTTCCTCAAACACTGCAAATTTGGGTGCTCTTGCGTGTGTGATTTTCTTTTCTTTTGACTTTATTGGCATCTTATTCCAACCATTGTGAGGGAAGCTTAATAATATAGCACTGTTTTGTGCTGATTTTGGTTTTAAAAAATCTTGGTTTCCAAGATTCATGACCTTTCTTCTGTCTCCACTTTTCTGTCCATATATATATCTTTTGTTTCATGGTCTTTCTTTGCATCCAACTTTTGTGCTCTGATTCTTGTTGCAATACAGGAAAATTAGGAGGAAACAGAACAACTCAAGCTTCTCTATGAATGAACGGAAGAGAAAAAAAGGTGGGATTAGAGCTTCCATGTTTATTTTTTGTGAGCACAAGTTTATTTAAAAAATAAGATATGTTAATTTGCATTGTTAATGTAGTTTTATCTGTGTTGGACAATATGGGTTTTGCGACAAACATGGTTAGCTTAGTTCTATTACTTATATGGGGTGGTGCATTTTTTGGGGTTTGAAGTTGATTTGTCTATTTTTTCCATGTTGCAGTATTTTGGTTGATGTTTTAACAATGATAGAACTTGATTGCTAAACAGATAAAGTTGATCTTTCAACTGTCCCTGCAATTGATTCTTCAAGGTTGGTCAAGTTTTTATGGCAGTAACTTATTAGTCTTGCTCAATATTGCAGTAACTTGATGCTAGGTTTTTGATTTCTTTATTAACTTTCATTTTGTTATTGAACCTTTGCAGCAAGGAAAGTAATGTGAGTAAAGCTAATAATAGTGAATTGAAGCCAATACAAAAATCTGGTAGATATATTATATTCCCCTTTGATAATTCACCCTTTGCCTCTTGTTACATTATTGTGATTTGTGATTTATGAAGGTGTGAAAAACACAAGAAGGGGGGGTTTGAATTGTGTTTTTGGTACTTTAAAAAAATTCTTTTAAGTTACAGAGAACTTATCAGAGTTTGCAGCGGTTAGAAAACAAAACACAATCAAGAATAACTTTGAAGGTAGAGAGAAGGAGAGAAAGATAGAGACAGAGATTTTTATACTGGTTCCCCTCACAAACCGAGAGTACGTCCAGTCCTCTTGTACTTCCAAGAGAGTTCACTATAATCACCAAAGATTACAATTGCTCAAGCACACAAGCAAGAGACTTCCAATGCTCAAGTATACAAACAAGAGACTTCCTAATGCTCAAGCACGCAGGCAAGAGACTTCAGTACACAAGTTTAGAAAAGCAGAGTCTGAACAATTGATATAAAGATCAATGTTCAGTTACAAATTAATATATGGCAACAGAGTACTTGATAAAAGAATATTCAACAAGTTACAAAACAGATATCAGAACATGATAAACATTAAACAAATAATCAGAACATGTGCTTAGAATCCTAGGGGTTAAGGTTGATCAGGTTGCTAAGGTAATCTTGCATTGATACTTTGAAGAGTTTCCATAATAGCAGCCAGCATAGACGAATGCTCATCAAGCCTTCTTTGAAAATTTTCCTGATTTTCCAATACGTGCTGAGCATACTCTGGTGCTCAGCAATTGATATAAAGATCAATGTTCAGTTACAAATTAAATACAACTTTTGATACAAGACTTAACTTAGAATCTTAATACAAAAATCTAAGGTTCAACTAATGAATTAACAGAAGCTGAAACTGGAGTCTTGGATTTTGAATATGAGTTCAAGTTGTATTTGTAGTTTTGTGCTTTAGGATGAATTTAGCAGAGTAACAGCTCTTTTTAAATTGTTCAAGTATCGTATCCCAAAGCTTCAAACTTGCTCCAATTTATAGATGAAGGTGGAGCGTGTTTGATTTGAATTTGATGCGGTGAGATTGCGCCAGCTGTAGATAGTACCTTTGATATCCAAATCAGGTAACCTTGTATGTGATCAATCTTGGAGAGAAAGTTTTATCCAAATCAGGTAAAGAGTTAGTACAATAGTACAAACGTCACTATTCTGTGGATAAGATTGATTCCATCAGCTTTTGGAATGTCAGAGTATAATCATTGATGCAGAGAATGTTCTTCTGACAAAACGGCTCTCACTGCTCTTATCAGAGTCTGATATGCATCTTCTGATGAATAAAATTTGCATCCTCTGATGAACCAAATATGCATCTTCTGATGTCTTCAAGTTCTGATCAGAGTTTGCTTTGCCATATCAGAGCTTCCAATGTGCTTTAAATGAATATAAAAATTAACTTGAATATCTGCACACTTGGATTAAATAATTAGTATATCCTATTGTATATTAATACTTTTGTTATCATCAAAACTTAATTGGATCATGTCAGAACCTCTTTTGTTCCAACAATCTCTCCCTTTTTGATTGATGACAAACCAAGTATTAATTTACAATGGTTGTTGATAAAATTTATCAAGCATCTCTTAGGTTGATGAGTTTTGCAAGCTCCCCCTAAGTTCAGCAATGATTAATTAAATCAGTTTAAAAATATTCATTTGAATTTTGAACTTAAACTAATACACTAGACTTTCAGAGGCTAGGTTTACAAGCTCTCCCCCTAAGTCTGATACCTATGAAAGAAAAGTGCAATTTTCTTTTATACGTATCATGTATCAGAAGTTCAAATTTCAACTAATATTTTCCTCAAATTTATATTGTATATGGACATAACTGAAAACTAAAATTTTGGAATTTGGTTTCAGTTTAGCATCTCATAAATTAATAACAGCTCTTACTCCCCCTTTTGTCATTAAACAAAAAGATAGAACTGACAAGAAATAAATGACAATTTTGAAAAAAATTGGTCAAAAGTAGAGTTTCAATGCAGTCAAGGTGGTTACAACTACTCCAATTAAATGGCTTGTCGTAAAAACCAAGAACTTGTCCATTTTGAAACCACTATATAAGGACCATGAACTTTGTCATTTCACTCAACATTTCCATTTCATTGTGAAAAATCAACAATGGAGAAGGATAGAAAAGTGATCAAAAGTAAGAGAGTGCAGGAGAAGAAGAAGAAGAAAGTGAAGATTCAACATGACTCAGAGTCTAAGAAGAAACTTCAGAAGATGAGGGCATCAACTTCTGCTCCTGTCAGAGTCAAATATCAAACGAGATCCAAGGCTAAACAACAAGAGTCCTTATCTGAGTCAGAATCTGAATGGGATTCTGATTGGAAGGAATTCTTGAGTACATATGTTCCTCCCAAGGAAGAATACTCCTCTTCATAATCAATGAGATCACTTTTCATTGATTTCCCAATAAGGAAGTGAAGAGAATGTCGTGAACTCTTCCATTTCCCTTAGATTCAAATAAGCTAGATTTAGGACTAGCTGTTTTATGTAGGATCCAAGTGAAAAGTTGGATAGAAACTTATGTAATCAACAATTTTCAATTGAATAAACTCATTATTTAGCTTTGAAATCTTTGTGTTGATTTTTGTCTCAAAATTATTTATGAAAGCATAAAAGAAATAGACAACAAATAATAAACATAGAAATAAATAATGAACACAGAAGATAATTGAATAAGCAACAGAGTACTTGATAAAAGAATATTCAACAAGTTACAAAACAGATATCAGAACATGATAATCATTAAACAAATAATCAGAACATGTGCTTAGAATCCTAGGGGTTAAGGTTGATCAGGTTGCTGAGGTAATCTTGCATTGATACTTTGAAGAGTTTCCATAATAGCAGCCAGCATAGACGAATGCTCATCAAGCCTTCTTTGAAAATTTTCCTGATTTTCCAATACGTGCTGAGCATACTCTGGTGCATTTCTAGCCAGTTGCTCAAGCCTTGCTTGATCAGCAGCTCTTCTAGCTTCTTCTGCTAGCCTGGCTTGCTCAGCAGCTTGCCTTTCCCTTTATATACGCTCATCCTCCAATCTTTTTCTTTCCCTCTCCTCAGCTTCCAATCTTTCCCTTTCACGCCTCTCCTCCTCTTCCTTCCTTGCTAACTCATTTCTCAAACTCAAGTCTGTAGTATAAGCTTTTCTGACAGAGCGAATCATGAGTACCAGATTTTTCTCCATAAGGTCACACTCTTTGTCAATGTGTGCTGTGTCAATAGACCTGTGTGGAATGGCACTGGACATTCTCCTAAGATTCTTGTCAACAGCTTGCAGCAGGCTAGTGATGTCATTCTGAGTTTGGTCAAGAGGTTCATTGATAATTCTTGAGGGTAGGTGAGGTGGGAAAAATATGCAGTCCATAGAGAGATCCTGCAAAAGGTTTTGGAGATGTTGTGATTGGTCAGGAGGGGTTCTTTGTAGGATTTCAAGATTCATAGTCTCATTTATATGTTGAACATGTGTCTTGATATGTGTAGGTAAATCACATGAGTTGTCCACAGCCACATGTTGTGGGGATTTCTCATGGACATGTTCATCAGCATGAAGAGTTTCTGAGGCTTGATCTTGATCAGGTTCTGATGAAGTATTTTCTGGTGGGATTTGATGTTCTGGTTGGGTAGTCTCTGGTTCAGTATTTTCTGGTTGAGGTGTTGTTGATTGTTTTTGAGTGTTCTCATGATGAACAATCTCAGAGTTTGGTTGGGGATCATTTTGTGGTTCATTTTGTTGTGGTGTTGTGGTAGGTATTTCTTGATGATTGGGGGATTGTGCAGGTGGAGGTGAAAGGGTTTTATCAGAATCATCATCAAAAGAAAGTTGAATAGCAGGTGCAGTGCTTGTAGAAGCTTGCGCAGTTTCATTGCCATACAGAGTTTGCTGTTCCAGCAGATTGTGAGGATCATTCCTTTTTGGGAGCTTCTTGTGCATATCATCAAATGCAGCTTCACCAATACCACAGTCATAGCTATCCTTCAGAGCATCTTGCTTCCTATTAAACTCTGCAACCTTAGCCAATGCTGCCTGTACAACAGCTGCTTCCTTTTCTTCCTCAGTAAGATTCTTCAGTATCATTTTCTTTGCTCTTGGTTTAGAGGATCTTGGAGCAGTAGTCTTTGTGGTCTTTTGAACCTTAGCAGCTTTCTTCACAGTAGGACTTTTGGCAGCTTTCCTCTTGACTGGTTCAAGTCTAAGAGGCTTTTCCAAAAGCCTTGATTGTCTTACAGTCAGTTTTGTAGGTTCTCCATCTCCTACATCAGCACCTAGCTTTTTCATGAATTCAGCATGTGCTTCTATCACTCTCTTTGCTTCACTATCTCTGACATGTACAAGCCAACTTTCACCAATGCCTTTCTCAGATTCTCTGAGTAACACAGGATGTGTTGGAGGAACTATCTCATTGTTCTTCACCAGCTTTAAGTATCTTAATGTAGTACTATTTACAATCTTAGATCTAAGCAAAAAAGTACCTAAGCCAGGAAGATATGGTGTAATAGCATCCAACAAACCACTTTGTGCAAACATGTGGCTCAGTAGTCTTGAATGTCTGACAATAGCTTTGCTGGAGATAATAGACAGACACAGATGATCAAAAATTAGCCTTCCAATATCCACAATATTTCCTTTAGCAACATTATACGTGAACAGCTTCTGAACACTGGATATTTGATCAGTGCCTCCCAATTTGGACAGAATACTTTCAATCAAGATCCTGTAGATGATCTTGCAATTGTTTGTCCATTCAAACTTGTCCTTAGGATTGGTCTTAGGTTTGAATAGATATTCATCCACATCAGGACCTGTTTCATCAGAGTGTTTGATTATCACACCATCACGCTTGAGCTTCAGAGCCTCAAGAATGTGGGAGAGTCTGATAGAGATTCTGAATCCAGCCACGAAGGATTCAATCTCTGTAGAGATAAAAGACCTTAATCCCATTTCTTCTGGTGTTCTCTCTTTGAACTCAAGATTTTCCTTCATCTTTTCCTTGACCTTCCTGTCATAAACATCCCTTGTAATAACAGAGGCTTTCATCCAGAATTCCTTTACCATCTCAGTATATGTTGGTCCATTGAGAAGATCAAAATAATATTCCAAACCTTGCTTTTTGTATAGATGAACGACTTCAGCAAAACCGTTTACCCTAATGCTCTCAAGATCAACTGGGTTCTCAATCGCTACATTTAGTTCGTCGTACTTATATGGTCGTTGATCCTTTGCGAACTCTGTAAGGTTGGATTCATTTGGTAGGATCATACATGTTCTATTCAAGAATGTTGATGAGGATGCCATGGATGAAATTTGGAATTTAGGGTTTCTAAAGAGGGAGAAAGAAATTGCTCTGTGTTTTAGAAGAATGAAAGTGTAGGTTGTGAGAGTGCAAAAGTGTGAATGTGAACAGTTGGTGTGTTTAAATAGAAACTTACGCGCAAAAACAAGTACACAAACACAGGGGTAGTAGAGTATTTTACCACAATTGGAAATAAGAAATGCTAATCATCATTAACCAACTTCTTTATCCTCTTACAACAAGACATGTGTATTAGAAGATTGTTAAATAACTGACACGTAAGTTTGAGAAAACGAAAGGGTTTTTACAAAAGATTTTTACTTACGCGCCAGAACCATTTACCTTCTAATCAGATTCTGATAGCATGTCAGAAGATACTCTCATCACAACTTCTGATACAGAAGGTTCTGATGACTTCATCTTCTGATCGCTATTAGATTCTCACAAACTCAATTTTTCATTAGTGTCTAAGTTAATCAGAGATTTCCATCATGTTCAGATTCTTTTTGATAAAATCAAAACGTTCAACAGTTAAAGGTTTTGTAAAGATATCAGCCCATTGATTTTCAGTTTCAATGAACTTGAGATCAATTACACCTTTTTGAACATAGTCTCTGATGAAATGATGTTTAATCTCAATATGCTTAGCTCTTGAATGTAAAATAGGGTTTTTAGAAAGGTGAATAACTGCAGTATTGTCACAATATAAAGGAATATTGTTACTGCTGATTTGATAATCTTCCAATTGATATTTCATCCAGAGTAGTTGTGTACAACATTTAGCTGCTGATATGTATTCAGCTTCTGCTGTTGACATAGCTATGGTGGTTTGCCTTTTACTAGCCCATGAAATTAAATTCTCACCAATAAACTGGCAGTTACCACTGGTGGACTTTCTTTCAAATCTATCACCAACATAGTCAGCATCACAGAAACTTACGCGCAAAAACAAGTACACAAACACAGGGGTAGTAGAGTATTTTACCACAATTGGAAATAAGAAATGCTAATCATCATTAACCAACTTCTTTATCCTCTTACAACAAGACATGTGTATTAGAAGATTGTTAAATAACTGACACGTAAGTTTGAGAAAACGAAAGGGTTTTTACAAAAGATTTTTACTTACGCGCCAGAACCATTTACCTTCTAATCAGATTCTGATAGCATGTCAGAAGATACTCTCATCACAACTTCTGATACAGAAGGTTCTGATGACTTCATCTTCTGATCGCTATTAGATTCTCACAAACTCAATTTTTCATTAGTGTCTAAGTTAATCAGAGATTTCCATCATGTTCAGATTCTTTTTGATAAAATCAAAACGTTCAACAGCTAAAGGTTTTGTAAAGATATCAGCCCATTGATTTTCAGTTTCAATGAACTTGAGATCAATTACACCTTTTTGAACATAGTCTCTGATGAAATGATGTTTAATCTCAATATGCTTAGCTCTTGAATGTAAAATAGGGTTTTTAGAAAGGTGAATAACTGCAGTATTGTCACAATATAAAGGAATATTGTTACTGCTGATTTGATAATCTTCCAATTGATATTTCATCCAGAGTAGTTGTGTACAACATTTAGCTGCTGATATGTATTCAGCTTCTGCTGTTGACATAGCTATGGTGGTTTGCCTTTTACTAGCCCATGAAATTAAATTCTCACCAATAAACTGGCAGTTACCACTGGTGGACTTTCTTTCAATTCTATCACCAACATAGTCAGCATCACAGAATCCAATCAGCTTGTAGTCATTGGATTTCTGATACAGTAATCCAATGTTACAAGTAGCTTTCAAATACCTAAAGATTCTCTTCACAGCAGTGAGATGAGATTCTCTAGGATCTGATTGAAATCTTGCACACAAACAGACACTGAATAAAATGTCAGGTCTTGAGGCAGTTAGATAAAGAAGAGATCCAATCATACCTCTATACAGCTTCTGATCAACCTTGCCTTCAGACTCTTCTTTGCCTAGACTTGATGTAGGATGCATTGGAGTATTCATGGGTTTGCAATCTTCTAAGTTGAACTTCTTCAGAAGATCCTTTATATATTTGGATTGATGAATGAATGTTCCTTTCTCTGTTTGATTTATTTGAATACCAAGAAAGAACTTCAATTCTCCCATCATGCTCATTTCAAACTCATCCTGCATAAGCTTAGAAAAATTCTTGCAAAGAGTGGCATTAGTTGATCCAAAAATGATATCATCAACATATATTTGAATGATTAAAATGTCTTTCTTAAGGGTCTTTTTGAAAAGTGTGTTGTCAACTTGCCCTTTTTCAAAACCATTGTCAACCAAAAAAGTACTCAATCTCTCATACCAAGCTCTGGGAGCTTGTTTGAGTCCATAGAGTGACTTCTTTAGTCTAAACACATGATCAGGGTTTGTCAAATCTTCAAAACCAGGAGGTTGTTTGACATACACTTCTTCAGATATGACACCATTTAGAAATGCACTTTTCACATCCATTTGATATAGAGTAATACCATTATTGACTGCATAAGATAAAAGTAACCTGATTGCTTCCAGTCTTGCTACTGGAGCATATGTTTCAGTGAAGTCAATTCCTTCTTGTTGACTGTATCCTTGTGCAACAAGTCTTGCTTTGTTCCTTGTGACTTCACCTTGTTCATTCAATTTGTTTCTGTATACCCATTTTGTTCCAATAATGTTCTTATGCTTGGGTTTGGGTACCAGATCCCACACATCATTTCTCTTGAATTGATTTAACTTTTCTTCCATTGCAACTATCCAAGCATCATCTGATAGAGCTTCACTTGTTGTCTTGGGTTCAATTAAGGAAACTAATCCAAATAATGATTCTTCAACTCTGAAGTTTGACCTTGTTTTTCTTGGACTATTCTTGTTTCCTAAGATGAGCTCTTCAGGATGTGATGATTTATATTTGAATGTGTTCCTTGGAATATCAGATTCTTCAGGGTTATCATCAATAGTTTGATGTTCTTGAGCAGCATCAGAAGGTGCATCTTCTTGAGCTTCAAAGTCTTCTATAGATTCTATGTTGTTATCATACTCTGGAGCTTCATCTTCTGACTCATCAGATCCTGACAAATCTTTAACAGGCTCTGACTTTTTATCATCAGGCTCTTTGTCATCAAACTTTACGTGCATTGATTCTTCCACTATATTAGTTTCAGAATTATACACCCTGTATGACTTAGAGCGTTCAGAGTATCCAATGAAGATACCCTTACAGGCTTTAGAGTCAAATTTCTTAAGATGGACTTTGTTATTCAGAATGTAACATGTACAACCAAATTGATGAAAATAAGAAATATTGGGTTTTCTTCCCTTAAAGAGTTCATATGTTGTTTTGTTCAAAATAGGTCTTATATAGATTCTATTCTGAATATAACAAGCAGTGTTAACTGCTTCTGCCCAAAAGAATTTTGCTAAATTATTTTCATGCATCATGGTGCGTGCCATTTCTTGTAAAGATCTATTATTTCTCTCAACAACTCCATTTTGTTGTGGAGTTCTGGGAGAAGAGAATTCATGGAGAATTCCATGTTCTTCACAGAATTTTTCAAAAGGTTCATTTTCAAATTCACCACCATGATCACTTCTTACTTTCAAAATTTTTGAATTCTTTTCATTTTGAATCTGGGTGCAGAAGATGCTGAACACTTCATATGTATCATCTTTATTTCTCATAAATTTTACCCAAGTCCATCTACTATAATCATCCACAATGACTAATCCATATTTCTTACCATTGATTGAGGCAGTGCTAACTGGTCTAAAAAGATCAATGTGTAAGAGTTCCAAAGGTCTAGTAGTAGAGACAATGTTCTTGTTCTTAAAAGAACTTTTGACAATTTTTCCTTTTTGACAGGAACCACAAAGTGAGTCTGAGTGATATTTTATTTTTGGAAGGCCTCTGACAAGATTGTCCTTGCTAAGCTTAGAAATTAATCTCCAGTTAGCATGACCCAATCTTTTATGCCAGATCCATTTTTCATCACTCAGTGTCAAAAGACAAAACACTTGTTGTTCCTTTAAATCAGAAAAATTGACTTTGTACACATTGCCTTTTCTATTTCCCTTGAAAACAATGGATTGATCAGAGTTTCTAAGTACAGTACATGAATCCTTATTAAACATAACATCATAATTACTATCACACAATTGACTTATGCTAAGTAAGTTATGATGTAGTCCATCTACTAACCAAACATCAGAAATTGACAAAGAAGAATTACCAACTGTACCTATACCAATGATCCTTCCCTTCTGGTTGCCACCAAGCCCTACTGTTCCTCCCTCTTGCTGATTCAGGGTGTGGAATAAGAGCTTGTCTCCTGTCATGTGACGTGAGCAGCCAGAGTCCAGATACCATGAGCTTTCTTTTCTTCTTTGGGTGCATACCTGCAGCATACACTATTTCAGATTTTGGTACCCATACTCTAATGGGTCCTTTTTTGTTAGTTTTGAGAATCTTATTCTTCTTGTTAGTATAATCAGAAGATCTGGAGTCAACCGAGCCTTTAGAAAACTGTTTAGGCTTATGTTGTCTCTGAGACTTTCCTCTTGAGTGTGTCAGAGAACCAGTTACCAAGTTTGCCTTAGAAGTACTAGTGCCCCGCTTATCAACAGGCTTTGGTACTTTGACAGCTTTAACTTGAGTAGACATGGGTACTGATGTGAGGGGAACCTTAGTTTTAGAAGACTTAGGTTCAGAAGATGAGTTATCTTTTGATACCTTATCTTGTGGTTCCAAGCTCACAAGAGTACCAGCCATAGTCAGAGGTTCTGATGTACTCTTAGTGAAGTTTGAATAAGATTCTGATGGTGACTTGCTCAACACGACAGGTTTACTTAATTTTCCCACATCAGGACATGTAAGAGAACCAAGTCCTTGTCTTTTATAATAGTTGCTAAGTCCACCATGAATTACAGAAGTTACCCTAGTCTTATCTATGTTATGGTGCACAAACTCTTGTAGAGAGATTTCATACTCGTCATAAGGTTTGTGACATGTTCTGCATTCAGTCTCAAACACCTTAATTGTTTTAAGAGATTTTTGATAGTTTGCTTGAGTCTGGGTGAGATTTTCATTGAGGAGCTTCATTTTTTGTTTGCAAAAATCTAACTCACTCAATTTTTCCATGTACTTCACCATTACATCTTTCAAAGCTTTGGTCATTTGAGTATTAGACATTTTAGATATTACCTCATCAATGTCGTCAGTATCAGACTCTGAATCATTTTCATTGTCTGACTCACCAATGGCCATAAGCGCTAGGTTTGCTTCCTCAGAGTCTTCATCCTCAGATAGTTCATTAATATCCTCCCATGTTGCCATCAGACTCTTCTTGGCTTTGTTCTTGATTATACTATTTCTTCCTTTACCTTTGGAGTTGAGTTCAGGACAATCAGCCATGAAGTGTCCAGGCTTATGACAATTGAAACAATTTTTTGTGTCATCCTTCTTCTCTTTGTTGGTGTTGTTTCTTGATCCAGATCCTCTGCCTTGAAAATTTTTGCCCTTCCTTAGTGACCACTTTTGAAAGTTTTTGGACAAGAGTGCAAAGAAATCATCATCTGATCCTTCCTCTTGATTATCTATGGAAGATTCCTCTGCTTCAGATTCTACAACTTTGGCTTTCAGAGCCTTAGATGAAACTGAAATAGATGGCAAGGCCACAGATTTTAGCTTCTTCTGAGGCTCATCAGAAGATAGTTCAATCTCATGACTCATGAGTGAACTTATCAATTCTTCCAAGCCAAGTTTGTCCAAATCTTTAGCTTCTTGGATAGCTGTTACCTTAGGCCTCCACCTTGAAGGTAAGCTTCTCAAAATCTTCCTTACATGATCAGAGGTTGTATAACTTCTCTTTAGAACTTGGAGACCAGCCACAAGAATTTTGAATCTAGAATACATTGATTCAATTGTCTCATCATCCTTCATTCTAAAGAGTTCATACTGTTGGATCAAAAGAGTAGTCTTTGCTTCTTGAACCTGTTTGTTCCCTTCATATGTGGAACACAAGGAGTCATAGATGCTCTTGGCAGTGGATTTGTCTGTAATCTTGAGGTACTCATCATGAGTTATACATCCAATGAGAAGATCCTTAACCTTGTGATGCTTCTTGTAAAGTTTCTTGTCTGTAGGAGTGAACTTCTTTCTTTCTTCAACAGATAGCCTTCCCTTTTCATCTAGTCCTTGGAAAGTTACCCCTTCTTCAACCAAGTCCCAAAGTTCATCATCTAAACCAATAAGATGACTGTAGATTCTATCTTTCCACCAGGAAAAAGTAGATGCATCTCCATTGAACTTTGGTGTTTTGTTGCTTGACTTTTCTTCAACATCATACTCATGTGGAACTGATTTCAAGCTACCACTTGGAGTTTCAGTCATAGTGTCTTTCAACAGGAAACTGTCTCACTGTTAGGTGATTAAAAACAGAACCAGGCTCTTGATGCCAATTGAAGGTGTGAAAAACACAAGAAGGGGGGGTTGAATTGTGTTTTTGGTACTTTAAAAAATTCTTCTAAGTTACAGAGAACTTATCAGAGTTTGCAGCGGTTAGAAAACAAAACACAATCAAGAATAACTTTGAAGGTAGAGAGAAGGAGAGAAAGATAGAGACAGAGATTTTTATACTGGTTCCCCTCACAAACCGAGAGTACGTCCAGTCTTCTTGTACTTCCAAGAGAGTTCACTATAATCACCAAAGATTACAATTGCTCAAGCACACAAGCAAGAGACTTCCAATGCTCAAGTATACAAACAAGAGACTTCCTAATGCTCAAGCACGCAGGCAAGAGACTTCAGTACACAAGTTTAGAAAAGCAGAGTCTGAACAATTGATATAAAGATCAATGTTCAGTTACAAATTAAATACAACTTTTGATACAAGACTTAACTTAGAATCTTAATACAAAATTCTAAGGTTCAACTAATGAATTAACAGAAGCTGAAACTGGAGTCTTGGATTTTGAATATGAGTTCAAGTTGTATTTGTAGTTTTGTGCTTTAGGATGAATTTAGCAGAGTAACAGCTCTTTTTAAATTGTTCAAGTATCGTATCCCAAAGCTTCAAACTTGCTCCAATTTATAGATGAAGGTGGAGCGTGTTTGATTTGAATTTGATGCGGTGAGATTGCGCCAGCTGTAGATAGTACCTTTGATATCCAAATCAGGTAACCTTGTATGTGATCAATCTTGGAGAGAAAGTTTTATCCAAATCAGGTAAAGAGTTAGTACAATAGTACAAACGTCACTATTCTGTGGATAAGATTGATTCCATCAGCTTTTGGAATGTCAGAGTATAATCATTGATGCAGAGAATGTTCTTCTGACAAAACGGCTCTCACTGCTCTTATCAGAGTCTGATATGCATCTTCTGATGAATAAAATTTGCATCATCTGATGAACCAAATATGCATCTTCTGATGTCTTCAAGTTCTGATCAGAGTTTGCTTTGCCATATCAGAGCTTCCAATGTGCTTTAAATGAATATAAAAATTAACTTGAATATCTGCACACTTGGATTAAATAATTAGTATACCCTATTGTATATTAATACTTTTGTTATCATCAAAACTTAATTGGATCATGTCAGAACCTCTTTTGTTCCAACAATTTATTTGTCTGTAATATCTATTTGTGATAAAGTCGTTTGATTGTTGAAAATCTCTGGTCCATTTCAGAGGCCAACTTGTAGGCACACAATTGCAGTTGTTGATCATCAATCGGAGGAATGATCAGGTGAATTTTTTTTCAGTACTATTTTGGGCTGTGTTGCGTACACTAATTTTCAAGCATGTCATTCATGGCTACAATCGTGTGATCAAGCTGCAATCAATTAAGTTGTGCTGAATATGCTTCTTATTTGTTGATATTTTACTCAATATACATGGAAATGAGTTATTATTCCTAACTTATGACGTGTGTATGATGTGCATTTATTCATAGGCCTCATGAACCTGAAATATCATAAAAATCAGGGGTCTTAGGAATTTCTAGCAGATATACAAGCAATGGTAACCTGATTGGAATATGATAAATACGTTCTAACTTTAGTATTACCCCAAATTTTGACATGATGGATCTAATTAATAATATTATGTAAAACATAAACATCTGCTAATATATATATATATATATATGATTTCCACTGAATCTTTAAGTTGAAATTACACTGAAATCTCCTTCATTCCTAGGGATTAGCAGAAATTTATATTGTAGCTGGATGTTTGATTTATTCAGGGAAATATTTCCTTTAACAAACAACCTAGCTCCCTTAAAATTTTAGATCATGCTAATGAAAATTCAAAACAACAAAGAGCAAAACTGACATGTGAAAACTTAACTATGAATAATACAAGCACAATTGTGGATATGTGATAATGATTCATTAAAGGATAGTATTAAACAGCAACAGTTTTTGGAGCCTTTAGTTCTGAATAGCCATAATTTCCTGGAGGTTTTAACTTTCCTTTTTGGCCATTCTTTTGTAGTTACTTTTGACATACCTTGTGTATCTTGCTAAACATGTATGATAACTTGTTTCTGCTGGTGAATAATTATTGATTAAGAGATGAAAGTTTGCAGTTTTGTATTAGTGGTTGCCTCCAAAAAGCATAGTGGACACCAAAGAATTAGTATGATACTATTTGATAAGATAATTTTCCTTTTTTAGGTTTTTCTTCGAGATTTTGTCCCAAGTGCTCTAGCCTTTTTGATGAATGGTGAACCGGAAATAGTTAGGTTCAGGGGTGGGAAAAAAGAGCATATCGATTTAAGTTTGGCGAAGGTGTGATGCCAGCAAGTTTGAAAGTCCTTCGAAATGGAAGTGCATACAAATAGAAAATGTGAAGTGTATAGTTTCGGCATATGCTTATGGGAGATATACTGCTGTGACATGCCATATCCTTAATTCTTCTCTATTTTTTGTCCTAAGAGGTATTTATATTATTCTTCTGCATAGGTATTTATATAGAGGCTTATCTACCGAATATCATCCAACGTGTGATCAATGTCTCCGAATTCATGAAAAGTTGACAAAGAGAGTCGGCCATGGTTGTATTCTGTTTCTTTTTCTTCGCAGTTTTTTGTTCTTTTGAGTTATATTTTATGTGATTGCATGACTAGAACAACAATGTATTGGGATATCCATAAATTATATTTTATTAGAACTGGTTGGTTTATGTCCAGTGGAACCATAATTGATGTATACATGAAATATGTCCCATTGTTTATCTTGTGTACCTTTTTTATTTATATATATCAAATTAATCTAAGTGTTGGCTTTCTTTATTGAATTTTGGTTTGTTCAATATTGGTTGACATGTTCAAAAGTTTCATAGTAAATTACATACAAACTTCTAATCTTGCTTTACTGTTGGGCTTTGATTTCCTTACACATAGTGAAGCTAATAGTTTAACAAGATTATTTTTCATTTATTTTTTAACTACTCATTTTAAGTTTTGTGCTATGGAGATATATAATAGAAAGTATATAACAAGTGGCATATATTTTAATTAATGGCCCTGAAAATTTGGAGATTGGATGAACTATTTTAATTGTATTTTATTTTAATTTTTTGAGAGTTTATTTTGCTTTATACGGATAACGGACTACTTGTGGTTCATGCGGGCTAACTTGTATTTTAATCGAACCTTTTCGGGCCAAGCTAATTAAGTCTCGAGCCCTACATCTATTTGGGTTTGACGGATCGACTCAAACATGTAAAAAAGTTGAAGGTCATGGGCTACTTGTTTTAATTGTTGTACTTTTAATTTTATCCTCTTTTATTCGAACTTATTTTATGTATTGATTTAGTGTGTTGATTTACTTTTATTTTAATTAGTGTTATCTAGATAATTGTTCAAAATTTAACTAACCTGTGCATCGCACGGGTTAAAACGCTAGTACTCATACAAAACAATTCCTATATGCATTTCTAAATGAAATTATGCAAAGTTACAAATAATTGTGTCTATGTCAATATGTTATACAAGACAAAACTAGGGATGACTGATGAGTTGTTAACATGTAGAGAGAGAAATAGAGGAGGACGATAAGTGTATGTTGATATGCAGCGAGATTGCAAGAAGAAAAGAAATACAAGCATGTAATGATGAGAAAGTATTACGAAGACTGCCTGACAAATAATTTGATAATTGATGAGTATATGCAAAGAGAATTTGATCATTAATTGATACTTACTTATCATTGTATCAAGATCAATTATCAACCATATTAAATATCATCATACCAAAATTCATAATTGATACTTGATACAATTATATGTTCCCTGAGAGAGAATAAGAAGCGAAAGACAAAATTAAGAATTTGGTATATTTTTTTGTTGGCCTTATTAATCCCCTAAAAAATTATTTCATGGTCCAAATTTTGGACTTGTTTTTATAGATCTAGGATGGTTATCCTTTTCGCCCTGCCTCAAATACGACTTTGCTCATATCTTATGTGTACCTAAGTATCCATACCCGTATTGTTATCCGCACTTTTGTTAAAAATAAATCAATCAATTATAAAATATCATATCATTTCAATAAAATTAAAAAATTCAAATATTTTAATGTTGACTCATGAAAATAAAAATAAAAGTTACTACTAACCTCATGTTAAAGTTTATATCCCTCTTCCAATATTCACCATTGTGTTTGTATTATGTTGTAAATAAATTTTTTACTAAAAATGTATAATAATTTAGTAGTGTTGAATTTTTTAAAATCGATATACATATTATTATTATATATAAAATAAATAGATCAAATAATTATATATTATGGGTATGAGGCAGTGGGTACTAAATACCCGTACCCGCACTCATACTAGTTCATTTTTTTGGATAATTTTTCATACTTTTACCGGTATCTAAAATGCATATTTTTTGCTTTCACTACCAGTTGAATTTGGTTCGGGGGTCAGTTCTTGCATCAAGTGGTTTCAGCCCCCTCCTGATCACAGTTGCGGGGGATCAAACCGTGATCCTCCCTACCAATTTCAACGCCAAACACCAACCAACTAACGGCATCTAAAATGCAGATTTTTACCTATGCATTTGTTTTGGATTTTTTAAAGAAAAAATCTATTTTTTTCTTTTTAAAAATTCATTTTATAACTTTGATAGTGTTTGTTATAGATATTTTAAAAATTATTTTTAACCCCAAAATAGCTTTTTAAGAATCTATTTTTTTTTTTAAACTAAGAAATCTAAGTGTAGGAATTTTCTATTTAAAAAAAAAATGATCGTTTTTATAGTAAACAAACGGAAATAGCTTTAGATTTTTCTTAAAATCTCTAGAAAAAATCTCTAAATTTTCTTTAAATAAAATCATTTTTTTCAAAGCTTAAACAAATGCAACCTTTTAAATACTCACTAGATATCATTGGATATGGGTATAGTCAAATTATCATCCTTATTAAGCACAAGCACATCTGTACTAGCTGGTACACTACTACAACACTATACTCAAAAGTCAAAAGGGTTTGGTCTAAAATGAAGAGACAGTGCAAATTCTTTGAGTTTTGACTGCAAATTCATGTTACTAACAGCAAGGGAGGTTTGTGTCTTGTTGTTCAAGGTTTATGAGGTATGTTCGTGTTTCTCTTTTCATTCCTAAGCTCAGTCCTTTCCAATTTCCAAACCCTACTTTTCTTCATTCTTTTTTCTATTCCTCTTCAACTCAATTCGATTATGCTGATTCCATTTCTTTGTTCAATCACTTACTCCATAAGAATCCAACCCCACCTGCCATTGAATTTGGAAGGATTTTAGGTTCCATTGTCAAAACTAAGCATTACAACACTGCTATTTCCCTTATCCAACAAATGGAATTTAGGAACATTAAACCTGACTTTGTAACTTGCAACCTCTTGATCAACTGTTTCTGTCAATTGGGTCATATCAATTTTGCTTTTTCTGTATTTTCCAACATTCTCAAAAAGGGTTTTAACCCGGATGCCGTAACTTTTAATACACTTATCAAGGGTTATTGTCTCAAAGGTGAGATCTATAAAGCGTTGCAATTTCATGACAAGGTGGTAGCTCAGGGGTTTCTGTTGGACCAAGTTAGTTATGGGACCTTAATCAATGGGTTATGTAGAGTGGGAGAGACAAGTGCAGCCCTACAATTGCTGAGACGAGTTGATGGAAAATTGGTTCGACCTGATGTGGTAATGTACACTGCAATTATTGACAGTATGTGCAAAGATAAACTTGTTGATGATGCTTTTGATTTATATTCTGAAATGGTTGCTAAGAAAATTTCTCCCGATATTTTTACTTATACTGCTTTGATTAATGGCTTTTGCATTGTCAGTAAATTGAAAGAAGCAATTGGGTTGTTTAACAAAATGATATTGGAAAACATCAACCCTGATGTGTATACGTTTAATATATTGGTTGATGCTTTTTGTAAGGAAGGAAAAGTGAAAGAAGCTAATAATGTGTTTGCTATGATGATGAGAAAAGGTGTTAAACCTAATGTTGTTACTTATAATTCTTTAATGGATGGATATTGCTTAGTTAAAGAAATGAACAAGGCGGAGAGTATATTCAACACCATGGCCCAAAGTGGAGCGACTCCAGATGTTTGGAGTTACAATATCATGATTAATGGGTTTTGTAAGAATAAAAGATTGGATGAAGCCATGAATCTCTTCGAAGAAATGCATTGCAAAAACATTATTCCTACTGTGGTAACTTACGGTTCCCTTATTGATTGTTTGTGCAAATTGGGAAGAATATCACATGCTTTGGAGCTTGTCGATGAGATGCAGGATAGAGGGCATCCACCTAATATAGTTACTTACAATTCTATATTAGATGCTTTATGCAAAAACCATCATGTTGAAAAGGCAATTGCATTATTAGCTAAAGTTAAGGACGAGGGTATTCAACCAAATATGTACACGTATACTATTCTTATCGACGGATTGTGTAAAGTGGGAAGACTAGTGGATGCATACAAGGTTTTTGAGGATCTTTTGGTCAAAGGCTACAATCTTAATGTATATACATATACCGTTATGATTCATGGGTTTTGCAACAAGGGATTGTTTGATGAAGCATTGACCATACTTTCAAAAATGAAAGACAATAGTTGCATCCCAAACGCTGCAACTTACGACATAATTATCCGTTCGCTGTTTGATAAAGGTGAAAATGATAAGGCAGAGAAACTTCTATGTGAAATTATCATGAGAGGCATACTGTAAGATTGAAACTAGGTAAGGTGGTTCTTTTGTTACGCATTGTTATTTTCTATTTTTGGCATCATACTATTTTTGTAGTTTATGGTACTTATATTGCTGTGTAATGAGTAACTAAGTCCCCATTAGAGATGCATTGTTATTCTAGTTACATATGTCTTAAAGATAAGTATTTAGATTCTGAATGGTCGTGAATTTGTTACAAGGAACACAGCTTGTTGGTTAGATCTGGCAAATTTTAATATAACAAACAACTTTGTTAGTTTTTATATATGGAATTAGTATTGGTGTATAAGAGAAACTTTTGCTACCCTCTGGAAAATGAACCACTATATGCGGCGTCCAGTAATTTGTATGTCCATGTGGCTTTTACTGTCAAGTCTAAGTTGATATTCAAACCTTAGGTGATCAAAATGACTTTTTTTGAGCATCTATAACAGGTATTTGTACTATCTTTCTACTTGAACCAAACTTGTTATTGAACCCTATAGCATCTGAAAGCTAGATTTCTACCAAAACAATAAAATAAAATAAAACAAAAAAAAACTAGAAGAACACATTTATAGTGTGGTAGATTACTACTTTTGATAGTCAGATGTGGCAACATTAGCCTCTATGTGTGTGGCAGATTTGTTGTAGTTTAAAGAGATTTTCCTCCGAGTATTTGATATTGTAATCTGTTGTTATTGGTGCACATAATAATCTTTTGATTTTAAGGCTGAATTTAACTACTATGAGACTGTGTCTGTGAATATAAGACCACATTAAGTGCACTAAAAATATTATATTTTGTTTCTAAATATTTATAATCTGAGATCTGAGATTGATGTACTTATGTAATACTTTACTGCCATGTAGTAGTTTAACATTTTACTTTTCCAGCATGCTGCTGATAGAGTCATTTCTTATACCTTTCTAAAACTAATTAATATTAAACCAAGGTAGAGAAGACATACCAAAATATCTACAACTTTTAACTGATAAGCCTCCTGTTGGCCTCCGAATCTGAATTGGTAACAGAATGGAAAGAGCAAGGATTCATGATACGAACCAATGAACAGTACAATAATGAAACAGTAATTATAAACAATGATTGGAAAAGAGAGCTTTATTATGATGATAAAAAGGGAAACAGTACAGAATTTAGGAATCTCAAATCCCTAGGATTTGACAAGAGCTAGGCTCATTCAATAGAGAGGACAGTACTCTCTATCCTTTCTGCAGTAAATGCCAAATGCAAAGATAATTCTAAAATTCCCTTTCTGACTCCTTATAACAGAAAATGAAAATGCTATGATGCTCTCTCCCTTCAACACGTCACATCACAATAACAACTCTAGCCACTAATTCCTTTTGTGCCCTTCCTTCTAGAATATACATAGAGAATCCTAGGACCACCTGTGGTGTGATGAATTAGTTGTTCTGGTGGCCTATCTGCTGCAGCCACGTGGATCCTATCAATTCAGTTAAAGAAAGATGATTCCGATTGAGACATCAAGCCTTCAATTGAAGAAAGATCTATCAAAATTGGAGAAATCGATTGCTTCCTATTGGCCTCCGAATCTGAATTGGCAACAGAATGAAAAGAGCAAGGTTTTGTTTTTGAAGATGACAAATTTGTTCCTTCTTGTAATGAAGAAAGCTTCATGGAGTGTCAATATGATACCACATTTGGTAGCAAGAATTGGTTCGATTTGCCTCAGCTCGGTGTCTTCGACGATGGTTATGCGATCGCCAATTCAAGAACCACCATGTTCATCTTTCTTCCTCCGTACAAGCTTTGTTTCTCATCTTCTAAGCTTGAGAAATTGGTTTCAACAACAACCACATTGAAACACGTCAATTTCTTCTTCAATCTATGTGGTGTCTACATTGAAGTTTTTGAGGTTCAATTGTAAATCAATCAAATGGTTGTTGAGGTTCTCAAATTCATATTTGGAAGCATACTAGTGTGTTTTTGGATTGTTTTGATTCCAATTTTGAGGTTTGTGGCTTCTAGTGCTACTGTCCTTGCTATAATTAATTGGTACACTATTGACAATTGCTGAGTTGCGAGTTGCAGCAAGGATGTTTGTGTGCATTTCACATCCATATTAGTGGTTTGATCTGTGTAAGACTGGTT
Organism: Trifolium repens; assembly: GCA_030408175.1. Classification (NCBI taxonomy): domain Eukaryota; kingdom Viridiplantae; phylum Streptophyta; class Magnoliopsida; order Fabales; family Fabaceae; genus Trifolium; species Trifolium repens. The sequence continues at coordinate 14,302,891 of CP125846.1, forward strand.
TATGGGTTCAAGACTTATGTGTTTTGTTCTCTCAATTCGATTGGATGCTGTGAATGTCGATATAGCTTCTTGAGTAGCAGATTGGTTATGATGCTCATGGTTTTAGCTTGTGTGGCTTACTAATAATTTGGAACTTATTATCTATTTGGCGAAGCCCTACAGACTACAGCAGCACCGATTGTGTAGTAACTTTTGAATGGAAATTAGCAGGTATTGAAGGAAGTTTTCTGGCATAGCGAGACTTGCTTTATGCAGCAACCATGTTAGTGGCAAACTGGAAATTGCATCTACATTTTGACATCCCTACAACATTTATCTTGATGAAAAATCTTTTGGAAATTACAATTTTTTGGAGATTTCTTATGAGCTGCTTTGATTTGTTAGAGCTTGTTTAAGATGGTATGGCATTGCTTGTGATACTTGTGAGGTATGGCAGCATACAAGGTGTTGTGGAATAGATGATTCTGAGACATTCCCACTATTGTTTGTGTGTTCTAATTGCCTCGTTACATTTTCTAACTTTGGTTTTCCTGCAACTTTCCCCTCCATGTCATTCATAAAACATCAACAGTGATCTACTATATAGTTGGATTTGGTTAATGATAATTGGGAAAGTAACTGTTATTATTGTTGCAGCAGTGGGAATTTCATTCCATCTCAGTTTTGATTAGCTCATGAGGATTATTGATTTTGTTAAAGGAGCTGTGTTTTGGACTTGAAGTTTGTTGAACTAGTTGCTTCTGATCTTATGGACTTGGACATCATGATGTTTGCAGCAATGCAGTTTTAGATTTCATTTTTCACACAATAAATGTTTAGAATAATTGTAATTCAAACTCAAATTGGTAAAATTTTCAAATGTTGAGTTTGAGGGAGACTGCTAAGAATATTGATAATTTAGTTAGAGCTTCGTTTCCATTTGTTTGTTGGATTTTCTATTTGTTTGTTAGAGTTTGTTATTAGGTAGTTAGTTAGTTAACCCCAAATTGCTCTATATAAGAGCCATAATTGTACTCTTTTCATCATCTTTTATCAAAATGAAATCTTATAATTTCTATTCTCTCTCAAGTTTTCTAAGCTTTTTTCGAGAATCTTCTCTATTTTATCATCAACTTCAAAATCTTAACAGTGGTCGCCGGTGGGTTGCAAACCAGGTGGTGGTGTCACACCAGAGAGAGGATGCGTGATGGCAGAGAAACGTGGGTCTCAGTGGGGGCAGGTATTGAGGCAGATTCAAAGGATTAAAAATCCTAAAATTTATACCATACAGAAGATGTATTTTTCTGTATAATGTTTATGTCAAATGAGATCACCGAGTGTTTATTTATAATCATATGGACCATACACAATAAGGAAATGTAATCAATACTATAAATACAATAAATGCAAAGTGACAAAGAGTAACAGACACAAATAGAAATTGATCTTCAATATTTCTACAACAAATCTATGGGCCTTGTTATTGGTCTTTGGGATTGGGAGCAATTGAGATGATTCTCCTGGAAAGTTGCTGTATAAATTATCCAAACTTGGATCCCAAGACGGAAGCATGGCACGTTGGCAAAAATCAAAATCGTATAGTGGTGGTTTTACTTGTAAATTTGCATTTGGATTTACAATCAGAACATCCTCCATTGTAGTAAAATTATGGTTTACATAAACACCAGTCCATTTGATTGTTCCTGAACAAACAGAATCTTGTGGTATTACAAATAAGACCTCTCTGCTTTATTCCATGAATTATCTGAAATCAACCTTCCAATACCCACCGAGTCCCACGTTTCCCTGCCATCACGCATCCTCCCTCTGGTGTGACACCACCACCTGATTTGCAACTCATTGGCGACTACCTCAACAAAGTTTTGTCGCCAACCGCTGTTGCACGTGCCCCCATGCGCGTCAAACATCCTGATGTGAGACTCACATGCACGCTCTGATACATTTTTTTGTACGTTTCCGCCCTGTTTCACTGGTGGTCACAATCGTCTTTGTCCTTCCCCACCGCTAGGCGACTCTCTTTGCACGTTTTTCAACCACCAACACTCATGGATGATAACTCTGTCGACGATTCCGTGACATATAACAAAGTTCTGCTCATCCGGTGCGATAAACTAACCGCGATATATTGGTCAATGTCTTGTCGAGATAGACCCTGAGGTTTGTCAGCTGCCATTGCACATGGTCCCCTTGGGATTGTGGTTTAACACCACATGTATCTGAGAATCGAATTTATTTGAGTTAGATTCAATCATTGAAAACATATAATCACTCAAGAATCAAATTAACCACATATGTTTGGCAAACCTCACCATTCTCATAATAAGTTGCTTAAGAATATCACTTAGAGCACAACTCCCTCAAAAATTTATTGCAAATACAATAAAGTTCTAAAAATGGTAAACTTTAGTATTTGGCCCCCTAGCATATACTAAGGAAGGGTCTTGATAATTGTCCCAAATTTTTAAGATTCTCTAACAAGAGGCTTATCAGTTAAAAGTTGCAGAAATTTTGGTATGTCTTCTCTACCTTGGTTTAATATTAAATAGTTCTTAGCTCTTTTTAAATTTAAATTGATGCTTTGTCCCTAATTATAAATATCCAAGCATGAATATAAAAGCTAGGAGATGCAATATATCATGTTACAAGGAACTTAAAACTACACTTCTAATTTTAATCATAGTTATAAATTGAGGTATGCAACAGCATTTGCAGCCATAATATAAAAGTTCTAATAGGTCTATGCAAAGGCATCACAACTACAATTGTCTATATTTTACCTCGATATCCAAGTTTGTAGCTTTACTGCAACCACAAACCACAAATTCTTTACTAAACTTTTTATTTTGATTGCTTTCACTTGCTATTAAATGTTTTATCACCGAATCACAATTTTATTTTGTAACATTAAGTACAAATTAACAAACCGAAAAATAAAAAAATTTCCACAGGTGTGTAAAATACAAAACAGAACTGGTAATGAAGAATGAACAAAGGACCTGGATTCCATGCATTCACTTTTTTGGTGCAGTCGTGCAGTCGGTCTATTTATAGCCGTCCGATCAAGATCGGACGGTCATAATTTAAAAACTGAATTTAATGACTGCATTTGTTTAAACCGTCTGATCACGATCAGACGGCTATAAGATAACTGCAGCGAAAATTCGACTGCACAGAATCCAATTCCATGAACAAACTATAAACCATCTTTCAAACCCTCTAAAATTGAAATTCCCAAAACAGACATATAGCATCATAGAGAGGTATAAGAAATTACTTTTCCGCAACATGGTAGAAAAGTAAAATGTTAAATTACTACATGGAAGTAAAGCATTACAAAAGTACATCATCCTCAGGTTATAAATATTTAGAAACAAATTATACTATTTTAGCGCACTTATTGTGGTCTTATTTTAATAGAAACAATCTCATGGACATACAAATCACTGGACGCGCATTCTATGATAAATCAACGTGAGACTAATACTAACTCAGGGACTCCAATTAGTGCAGGAAATCTGGTGCAAGAGAGGGAAAATGAGGTCAGAGAATATGAGAGAAGAAAAGAATTATGCAGTGAAATTGATGATGATAAAAGGAATATTCTAACAACCTGTAGGCCACACACCAGCAATCATGACAGAATGCATAACAAGGTATATGCTAGAATTGATTTAAATCATAATGGTTCAGTGTTTGTTGAAGTATGCAAATACTGTGACACAGTGGTGATAAAATATAAGCATCAGGTGCATAGTTAATGGTGCAGCACCGCCAGAATATGTACTAAATGATATCTACCTAAACAATAAATAAAACTAAACGATTCATAAGAATTATATAATAAAAGAGAGAAACAAGTTAAGCAAGGAGCATCAAAACAATACTAAGCTCTACTTAAAAGAGAGAAACCAGTTAAGCATGGAGCATGGATCTCTCGGTTTTCGAAGTATAAACAGACTTAACAAAATAAACAACAATTGCATAAATTTGTTTCTCATTAGGCGAGGCAACTACAAAAACAATATGATGCCATAAACTTGAAATATAAAATCAAAATAACAATGTGTAACAAACGAACCATCTGATCTAGTTTCAATCTTACAGTAGACCTCTCGCAATAAATTCACGTAGAAGTTTCTCTGCCTTATCATTTTCATCTTTATTAAATAGAGAATGGATAATTATTTCATAAGTAGCAGCATTTGAAATGCAATTATTGTCTTTCATTTTTGATAGCAAGGCTAACGCTTCATCAAACAAGCCCTTTAGGCAAAATCTTTGAATCATAACGGTATATGTACAAACACTTAGATTGTAGCCTTTGACCAAAAGATCTTCAAAAACATTTCTCGCATCCTCTACTCTTCCAACTTTACACAATCCATCGATAAGAATAGTATACGTGTACATAGTTGGTTGAATACCCTTGTCCTTAACTTTAGTTAATAATGCAATCGCCTTTTCAACATGATGGTTTTTGCATAAGGCATCCAATATAGAATTGTAAGTAACTATATTAGGTGGTTGCCCTCTATCCTGCATCTCATGGACAAGCTCCAAAGCATGTGATATTCTTCCCAATTTGCACAAACAATCAATAAGGGAATTGTATGTTACCACATTAGGAATAATCTTTTTGCAATGCATTTCTTCAAAGAGATTCATGGCTTCATCCAATCTGTTACTCTTACAAAACCCATTAATCATGATAGAGTAACTCCAAACAGTTGGAGTCACTCCACTTTGGGCCATGGTGTTGAATATACTCTCGGCCTTGTTCACTTCTTTAACTAAGAAATATCCATCCATTAAAGAATTATAAGTAACAACATCAGGTTTAACACCTTTTCTCGTCATCATAGCAAACACATTATTAGCTTTTTTAGTTTTCCTTCCTTACAAAAAGCACCAACCAATATAGTAAATGTAAACACATTTGGGTTGATATTTTCCAAAACCATTTTATTAAACAAATCAATCGATTCTTTCAATTTACCGACAATGCAAAAACCACTAATCAAAGTATTATAAGTGAATACATCAGGAGAAATTCTATTAGCAACCATTTCAGAATGTAAATTAAAAGCATCATCAACAAGTTTATCTTTGCACATACTGTCAATAATTGCACTGTACATTACCACATTAGGTCGAACAACCTTTCCATCAACTCGTCTCAGCAACTGCAAGGCTGCTCTAGTTTCTCCGACTTTACATAACCCATTGATCAAGGTTCCATAACTAACTTGATCCAACAGAAAGCCCTGCGCTATCACCTTGTCATGAAAGTGCAATGCTTCATGGATCTGACCTTTGAGACAATAACCCTTGATGATTGTAGTCAAAGTTATGGCATTTGGCTCATAACCCATTTTGAGAATGTTTGCAAATACAGAAAAAGAAAGAGAGTTTAAACCCAATTGAGAAAAGCAATTGATCAAGATGCTTGAAGTGACTAAATCTGAAGCAATTCTGTTAAATTCCATCTGACGATGAAGTGAAACAACAGTGTAGTAATGATTGGACTTAACAAGGGAACCTAAAATCTTATTAAAATGGAATATGGGTGGAGTTGGATTCTGATGTAGCAAGTGATTGAATGAGGAAACAAGAATGTCTTTGTGTTGCTGATCATGTAATTGAGAGTATAGCATTAGCATTGATGAAGAAGGGGAGCAAGGAATGAAATTAGGGTTTGGAAGTTGAAAAAGAGGAAGAGAAGAAGCGTAGTATTTCTTAAGCTTTCTGGTTGAAAACGACAACATTGTGTAGAATGAATGTCAATGTTGGTGCCGTGCCTGTACTGTTTAAGAAAGGAAAGAATCAACGTGTGATTGATGAATTTATCAAGAACATGACAAAAAAGAGTAGTTTAGGTAAACATCATAAATTTAAGGCTTAAACATCATTTTCGACCCTGTAAATTCATAATTTTTAGGTAAACATGATATCTTTTTTTGTTGCTAATTAGTCCATGTATGTACAAATTATTTTGATTTTAGTCCCTAAAGTTAAAATCTGCAGGAAAATTTGCTGGTTTCCTGTGGATTTTCCTGCGGATTTTAGTTTTAAGCGATTAAAACCAAAAGATTTGAATATACAGGGACTAATTTGTAAAAAAAAAAAGATACAGAGACTAAAACCAAAAAATTATGAACTTACATAGATAAAAATGACATTCAAGCCTAAATTTATTAAGTTGTTGGTTGGTGGTGTAATTGAGAGTATAAAATATGATCAAGAACATGAATTTACTGCCTCTTTAAATATAGATTAAGAAAATTAATTGCGGTATTAAATTTGTTGACAGTCGCTATTGTTTTATAATTTTATCCTTTAAAAAAGAAAATGGGTTGATATGTTTTCTAGAGTATTTAATATTTATTACTATAAATTATAGAAAAAGATGTATTTTAATTAGAGGTATGATGGTAAAAAAATAATTAATATCCTCAAACATTTAAAAAGTATTTTGAAGAGGATCTTATATTTAAGGACGAAAATAGTATTAGATTAGTTTATAAGCTTATTTGCACGTTATAGTTCAAAGGTGATAATTGACTACATTTAGTGAATTTTTTTTTGGCAAATGTTAAATAGTGCCACAGGGGCACTTGTTAAGAATTTAAATTTAGTAAGTTTTTCTTAGAAATGGTGTAGTCAATGCAACAAAAGTTTAAATTTTGGTATTTTCAATGCAAATTTTTTTATTTTCTTTCTCTTTTTAGTTTCTTAACTAGTGCTCCGGGGACACTAGTTAGCAAGACTCTCTATTTTTTTTATATTTTTTTAAAAGTTAGGTCTCACAACTCATTAACCCAAACCAACCCACTCGTCATCAGGTTAATTACTAGTTTGGTCCTTATAATATTGACTAGATCATATTTCGGTCCATGTACAATAAAAAAAATATAAAGATTCCACCCATGATTCTTCACTATTGGTCCTTCATTTAACTCTACTCATGTGAATATATTGACGTGAGTACGTGACATGTTGAGTTGAATTATATTATTATTGTAAATTTCGTTCTTCATGGAGGTTATTCTTCATCTTTGTTTCTTCATCTCGTATCTTCTTCTTGTACTATTATGTCGCACAATTTAATTTTAGTAATTTTTTATTCATCCCAATAATGTGGAGTGGTTTATATTGTCATTATTTATAAATTAATCTAGGGTAAATGGTATTATTGGTCCCTGTAAAAAAAATTCATCTAATTTGCCCTTGTAAAATTTAAACTTATAGGTTTTAAACCCTCATTTGATATGTCAGCAATAAAAAACCAATATGTGGCATGTGTTCAATGACGTGGTAGATGTCATGTTGGATTGAAGTGACACGTCAACATTTTTTTTTGTGAAAAGACAAAAATGCTCAGAGACCAAAATCAAAATTCGGAAATTTTACAAGGACCAATACTAAAATTGCAAATTTTTTTCCCCTTTTCTTCTTTCATCGCACAAGAACAGAAAAATTACCTTCTTCCACCATTTTTTCAACTTCTTCTCATTTATTCCACCATTTTCTGCACCTTTTTACATCCCTGTGTCTTTTATTAATTGATAATCATAATTACGTTCATGTTTGTTTTTAAGAGCCACACACGATAAGTGTTACAACCACAGTGTGGCCAGAACCAAATGTTGAAATTGATACTTATGCTCATTCACACATTTTGCTATTTATTTAATTATAATTATCAATTAATACAACAAACATGAATATAAAAAGGTGCAAAAAATTGTGGAAGAAATGAGAAGAAGTTGAAAAAATGGTGGAAGAAGGTAACTTTTTTGTTCTTGTGCGATGGAAGAAGAAAAGGAAAAAAAATTGCAATTTTAATTTTAATTTTGGTCCCTATAAAATCCCGAATTTTGATTTTGGTCACTGGGCATTTTTGTCTTTTCATAAAAAAAATGTTGACATGTCACCTGAATCCAACTTGGCGTCTACCACGTCACTGAACCCAAGCCACATAATAGTTTTTTTGCTGACATATCAAATGAGGGACTAAAACCTATGGGTTTAAATTTTACAAGGGCAAATTGGATGGATTATTTTTTTACAGGGACCAAAATTCAAATTGAATAATTTTAAAGGGACGAAAAACATATTTTATCCATTAATCTATTAGAAACAATATTAGTTTAATTTAATATTTATAAATTTATTTATAACTAAATATTATTTTTTTAAGATAAGTTAAAAGCATTTAGACTACATTAGAAGACCATTAAACATTGATTTATAAAAAAAAAGACCATTAAACATAGCTTATTCCGAAGAATCATAAGGAGAGATGACGGATTTGAACCTTAGAATGTGTGTTGTAAGGTTGTTCACCACTCCTTGCTAGATAGATGATGGTTCTTTTTTTGGTGTTTGGAAATATATGGTGTAAAAGATTGCTAGTCCTTATTCATCTCCAATCTACCATGCAAATATTCTATTGTGTCAAAGAAACATCAAATTTCATAATCACATATGAAGGCATTGCTATCCTTGCAGCTAAACTAAACACTTTTATTCCATCAAATACAAGTGCATCAAAATTCCTTTGATTAGAAAATACCTACCTAGATATAATTCTATTCAAGATTACATAATGCTGCATAGTTGCAAGCAGAGGGTCTGAATAAGTACTTATTGAGCACTCGTTCTGCTTATGCTAGAGATGTACTTTGTGGTGCAGAACATGTAAACTTTTCGACACATGTAGAGAAGCAATAAGGTGCGTTGATACAAATGATAAAATAAAATAGTTATTTACTGATAGGCCATCGGCGAATCAAATTCTTCATAGTTCATATTCACACCTGATCTACCATTTGCCTCCCAAAGGAATAGCTGTGCTTGAAGCCTGCACCAGCATATAATCAATACCAATAATACGAAAATAAAATAAATTGAGGTACACTTACAAATAGGAGCAGCTTAAGATAAACTATTCAAAAAATTCAAAAGCAGTAAACTAGAGAAAGAATCAGAGATCGGAAATGTACATTTTATTTTGAAAGCCTTGATTCATAAAATCCATAGCAGGCATAATAAGAGTAATGATATCCTGAGAAATTATGATCAACAATAATGTCAAAATTGGTTCAACAATGAATAAATCTTCAAATAAATATACCAGAAAGCACGATAGTATACACAATTATTAGACCAAACATTTTATCCCACACTTTTTAAGAGAAATTATTGCACACTCCCGTGGGGGTAAACCATTAACGCATTCTTATGAATTTCTTCACCATTGAATTTAGGCATTCTTAAAGTTTAGGGACAAACTTAAAATCTGCAGTGGAAAATGGTGAGATTTATATCCCCTGGTTAATAATCTCAAACTAAGGTTGCCTCTACTAACATAAAATATACTTTTGGTTCTTTATCTTGTAAAAGATTCATTTTGGTTGTTTATAATTTTTTGTGAAACCCCCAAAATCATATTCATTCAAGTGCTCTCTGAAACAAACATCACAGAATTGTATTCGATGCTCAACATGTGCAAACCATACATCACCACACACTCAAGCGATCAATGCTATAAAGGATCAGCCCAAACTTGAACACAAAACTGCATCATTTTCTGTTGAATGAAATACGTATAGAAGGAAATGGCATGGCAGCAGCTACCTCAACAAACCAACCCGGAATGAGTTGAAGATTGATGTGAGGTCCCATTGAAAAAAATGAACCCTAATTCAAATTATGAATTTTGGGAATAAGACAGCCACATAATCAGACTTTTTTACAAGTCAAATGCGGCGCATGGAAAATTGAATGGCTAACTCAGCTCATGTTTATTAAATGATTAAAAGGGTAATTTTGTATAACTTTGTGAAGACAAAGGGCCAAAATGAATCGTTTAAAAGATAAAGGACCAAAATAAATTGAGTAAAAAGTAAAGATCAAAAGTATATTTTAGCCAATAAGAAAAATGTGGTAGAAACAAAATGACATATAGTTGACCATAAGACTTCAGAGAGAGACATAAAAGGGAAGGTGGGTAGATTTCATTTATCGAATATCAGTTGCATTCAACTGCCATATTTGACTCTTACGAGTTCGCATAAAATATTTAGGGATGAGATGAAAATAGCTACCATCCTACCCATTATCATTTCTTTCTAAATTCTAATGTCTAAGTGAGTATATAGAACTTTCAAGAACCTCTCACCTTGAGCTTCAATTCTATGGAATATGGTATAAGGAATGAGGAAAAGGAAAATAATGCTATTACCTGAATCAAAGCTTCTTCACAACTTCCTCAATTACACGGCTATAGTAAGTCATTCTCCTAATTGCATTCTTTGCTTCATCAAAGTCCCGTATTTGAAAAGCATCAGCAAAGGCATTAGACCAATTTTGCAGTTTCTTCTGCATCTGGTTAAACAATCAAAGGAAGACGTAAAGAAAGAACATCAAAGTAATCATAATTGAAAATCTGAATTCGAACTGATTATGCAATCTCTTTGCAGCACTTCTGCCTTGCAGATTTGAATTTCCAGGCATACCTGAGAGCGAATGTGATTCAAAGTCTCAGAGTTAGTTGCTTCTTCAACTTCTTCCCGGATTTCCATAATCTGCAGTAAATTTTAGTAACAGAATGGGATTAGATTTTCCTTGTGTTGAAAAGTGAAAGATAAGAGACAGAAAACAATATGCATAGTATACCATTAGGTGGAGAGTGATGTTATCAAATCATCAAAGTATAGGAAAGGACAGGGAAATAATATAGGAGTTAGAGTGAGCAAATGGGAAGGGTAATGAGTATTTTTGCAGTTAGTAACCGCTTGAGTTGGGCAGAGAGAGTTTCACCCTATTCACTTTCAAAGAATCAAATTATTTCGAGCTCATGCTCCTGCAATTTACCTAATAAAATAGCCAAATTCATAGAATATAATTTTTTAGATTTCAAAATAGCGGTCACTTTAGGTTGGCAACTTCGAAATAAGCATCTAAAAACTTTGTTAATTAACTCTTCATTTTCGACGGATTTTTCATGCACTAAGATGATTTATAATATAGATAAATCGTTTTTGCATATCCAAAGAGTTCTAGGTTTGTTTACCACTACATCATTAACAAGATGAATGGAAACAACGGCATCCCAAACATCACAATTCATTCCCTCAATGAAAATTTTCATTTTCTCTTTCAAATATCCACTACATCATTAATTTTATTTTTATTAAACAAAATCAGAGTGCAAAGGCATCACGTGGTAGATGCGACATCCCAACTATATTGGCATCTCACGACCACCACCTATCATTTGTACCAACAATATTAGTTATGATTTCTCCTAAAAAAACCTTATTGCGTACAAAGTGACAATCGATCTTTATGTGTTTAAACTGCATGTAGACCATCACTTGAGGTCCATGGTGCAAATGAAATTTGAATTTGAAGTTAAAGTCCCATCCCCAGATTCTTGGTTGAAGCATTATCTATGAGCACTAAAGTATCCCAAATAGCTCCCTTGCATGTGAGATATGCTCTATTCATTTCTAAAATATTGTACTCAGAACAACCTTTTGCAATAAAATACAAGTTAAATAAAATACACTACCATTTTAAAACAATACCTTCATCTTTCTCTGTGATTAATACATTCCAGATTCCCCTCATTTTCCTTGAAGTATTTCACCTGATTTAAGTCTTGGTTTTCCTTCACTGCTACTTTTAGCATGTTTATAGATACCTCCTTCTCTGTGAGATATGCTCTATTCCTTTCTAAAATATTGTACTCAGAACAACCTTTTGCAATAACAAGGATATTATGTTGGACTGTTTCATTTCCATGTTTGACCATAAACAGGTTAAATAAAATACACCAACATTTCCAAGTTTGCAGATTTACTGCAACCACAAACCACAAATTATTTACTATGTTATTGTTTTATCAACTAAACACAATTTTAGTTTGTAAGATTATGTACAAATTAACAAACCCAAAAAAAGGGAAAAATAAAATAAAATTCCATAGGTGTGTAAAATACAAAACAGAACTGGGAATGAAGAATCAACAAACTAAACCATCTTTCAAATCCTCTAAAATTGAAATTCCCAAACCAAACAAGATCATCTCTAATGACCTCACTGCTAGTCCTACTAAGATCATCTCTGAAGAAAAACAAAAGACATATAGCATCATAAAGAGATATAAGAAATTACATTTCTGCAACATGCTAGAAAAGTGAAATGTTAAATTACTACATGGAAGTAAAGCATTACAAAAGTACATCGACCCAAATTATAAATAAATATTTAGAAACAAATTATAATATTTTTAGCGCACTTATTGTGGTCTTATTTTCATAGACATAATCTCATGGACATTCAAATCACTGGACGCACATTCTATGATAAATCAACGTGAGACTGATACTTACTCAGGGACTCCAATTAGTGCAGGAAATCTGGTGCAAGAGAGGGAAAATGAGGTCAGAGAATATCAGAGAAGTATAGAATTATGCAATGAAGTTGATGATGATAAAAGGAATATAAATAAAATTAAACGATTCATAAGAATTCTATAATAAAAGAGAGAAACAAGTTAAGCATGGAGCATGTATCTCTCGGTTTTCGAAGTATAAACAGACTTAACAAAATACACAACAATTGCAGAAATTTGTTTCTCATTAGGCGAGGCAACTATAAAAACAATATGATGCCATAAACTTGAAATATAAAATCCAAATAACAATGTGTAACAAATAAACCATCTTACCTAGTTTCAATCTTACAGCCTAGTTTCACTCTTACAGTAGACCTATAGCGATAAATTCCTGTAGAAGTTTCTCTGCCTTATCATTTTCACCTTTATTAAACAGAGAACGGATGATTATTTCATAAGTTAAAATGTTTGGAATGCAACTATTGTCTTTCATTTTAGATAGCAAGGCCAACGCTTCATCAAACAAGCCCTTGTCACAAAACCCTTGGATCATAATAGTATATGTAAAAACATTTAGATTGTAGCCTTTGACCGAAAGATCTTCAAAAACATTTCTCGCATCCTCTACTCTTCCAACTTTACACAATCCATGAATAAGAATATTATATGTGTTCATAGTTGGTTGAATACCCTCGTCCATAACTTTTGATAATAATGCAATTGCCTTTTCAATATGATGGTTTTTGCATAAAGCATCTAATATAGAACTGTAAGTAACTATATCAGGTGTTTTTTTTTTTGACAACTATATCAGGTGTTAGACCTCTATCATGCATCTCATCAACAAGCTCCAAAGCATGTGATATTCTTCCCAATTTGCACAAACCATCAATAAGGGAATTGTAAGCTACTACATCAGGAATAATGTTTCTACAACGCATTTCTTCAAAGAGATTCATGGCTTCATCCAATCTGTTACTCTTACAAAACCCATTAATCATGATAGAGTAACTCCAAACATCTGGAGTCACTCCACTTTGGGCCATGGTGTTGAATATACTCTCGGCCTTGTTCACTTCTTTAACTAAGCAATATCCATCCATTAAAGAATTATAAGTAACAACATCAGGTTTAACACCTTTTCTCATCATCATAGCAAACACATTATTAGCTTCTTTCACTTTTCCTTCCTTACAAAAAGCATCAACCAATATATTAAACGTAAGCACATCTGGGTTGATATTTTCCAAAACCATTTTATTAAACAAATCAATCGATTCTTTCAACTTACCAACAATGCAAAGGCCACTAATTAAAGCAGTATAAGTTAAAACATTAGGAGAAATTCTCTTAGCAACCATTTCAGAATATAAGTCAAAAGCATCATCAACAAGTTTATCTTTGCACATACTGTCAATAATTGCACTGTACATTACCACATTAGGTCGAACAACCTTTCCATCAACTCGTCTCAGCAACTGCAAGGCTGCTCTAGTTTCTCCAACTTTACATAACCCATTGATCAAGGTTCCATAACTGACTTGATCCAACAGAAAGCCCTGCGCTATCACCTTGTCATGAAAGTGCAATGCTTTATGAATCTCGCCTTTGAGACAATAACCCTTGATGAGTGTATTAAAAGTTACAGCATCTGGATGATAACCCTTTTTGAGAATGTTTGCAAATACAGAAAAGGAAAGAGAGTTTAGACCCAATTGACAAAAGCAATTGATCAAAATGCCGAAATTGACTAAATCTGAGGAAATTCCGTTTAATTCCATCTGTCGGTGAAGTGAAATAACAGTGTCGTAGTGATTGGCTTTAACAAGAGAACCTAAAATCTTACCAAAATGGAAGATGGGTGGAGTTGGATTCTGATGTAGCAAACGATTGAATGAGGAAACAAGAATGTCTTTGTCTTGCTGGTGATGTAATTGAGAGTATAGCATTGACGAAGAAGGGAAGAAAGGAATGAAATTAGGGTTTGAAAGTTGAATAAGAGGAAGAGAAGAAGCATAATAGTACCTCTGAAGATTTTTGGTTGAAAATGCAAACATTGTGTGGAATGAATGAATGGATTAAGGATAACACTGAATCTTGTATCTATAACGAGAATGTTCTCTCTCTATTACTATTCATTCATTCAATGTTAATGTTGGTGCGTACTGTCTGTGTTCGCGCCTGGGTTTAAGAAAGGAAAGCGTAAGTGTGGTTGGATTTGGATTATGAAGAATAATTCCTGGGTTTAAGAATATTATTAAGACTCATGACCACATCTAACGGGGTCATGAATATGAAGATATTAAGACCATACACAAGTATAAATATTAAAAATAATATTTTTACTAGGTTGACCACCATGAGAATATTACATAGTAGTACAGTATGTTATGAAACGTGTCATAAGTTATTCTGAGAGTGATAATGGTGTATACCACCCTTAGACCTGAACCAAGTTGGTGAACACGAACCTACAACCCGACTCGAAACTGATATAACCGACAATATATGGAAGCACTCGGTCGGGTACGGGTCGGGTTTCAGGTCAACTATTGTAAAAAGTCGGTCATGAACAATTGCTTACGGGCGGGTGCGGGTCTCTAAAAAATTATCTCCTCATACCGAAACCGACCGAACAATTACTAAAATACAATTTTTTTTACCAGTTTCGAGCACCTCTTATCTCTCTTAATCTCTTATACTCTTCGCTTTGTTAATTTTATCTATCTCTGATAGAGAAGAAAAATGCTATATTTTACAAGTTTATACTTCTAATATGTTGATAAAGGAGATGTGAAAGATAATATTATAGATTTATCTTAATTTTTACTTCTTATCTACTATCTATTATCATCGTTGGATTTACAAATTTGAAACAAAATAACTGCATTTCATCATTTTTAGATGTAACAACAAAGTTTTAATCTAACCCGTTAAAACCGACCTATTATACCCAACACCCGTATGACCCGATATCGAACAAACCTAAGATGTAGACGGTCGGGATTGGGTCCAAATTAAGAGGTCGCGGTTTTTATCGGTTTGATGATTTTCGGCCCGAATCCGACGAACCTGACCGATGCTCACCAACCAACTATGTTCCCTAGATGTGGAGTCAAGTACTTTATTGTTATTCAAACGTTATCTGTAAAAGGATAATTATAAAGTTTGTTAATAGGTACTTCACGATTCATGTTGAGGGACATTAGTGACCTAGATGAGATTTGCCCCTCTTATATAACGGGAGCAATAACTATAGGCCTCCTGATGGAATATGACTGATAAAATGCGTGGCCACACCGAACTAAGTCAATATGAGATATTGAGCTTATTCGTTGCTCAGTATATTATGGGATCAAGAAATAAGATATTGAACCATACAATAGGGTCGCACGATCTATGCCTTACATTCAATATAGATATAAAGGACAAAGGGACAATTATACACATGTTTGTTATCACATAAAGGTTTCGTCAGATCACAAAGGAGTAATTATAAAGGACAGCATCTATTGCTATGTTCAAATATGCTTTCCTTCTTTTTGTGTGAGAGCTTGAAATCTCTTTTGCTTTGCATTATACCTCAAGAACGTTTTGAACATACTAACCATTTGCCTCAAGTCTTCCTTATTTTCTTTAGTACGTATTTGCCTTTAAGACAAGTCTTTTCTTTTTATTTTCACCTTATTCACTTGCAAAGAATCAAATTCTTTCGAGCTCATGTTTTTGCAATTTATCTAATAAAATAGCCAAATTCATATAAGATAAATTTTTAGATTTCAAAATAGCGGTCACTTTAGGTTGCCAACTTTGATATAAGCATATAAGAACTTTGTTAATTAACTCTTCATTTTCAAAGGATTTTCCATGTGCTCTAAGATGATTTATAATATGGATAAATCGTTTTTGCATATCTTGTATGCTTTCTCCTAATTTCATCCTAAATAATTCATAATAAATAGTCAATGAGTTCATCCAAGCCCTCATGATCTCGATAGTTCCTTCATAGGAGTATCTACTGATTCTTAATTGTAACACTCCTCCTCCAGTTGGAGTATACATGTATTACATACACACCAAACTTGTTACAAATAGATTACAAATAGATTCAACCTGAGGTCCTCTAAGGGACTTAATTTTTATTTTATTTTTAAGCAAAATCAGAGTGCAAAGACATCACGTGGTAGATGCGACATTCCAACTATGTTGGCACCTCACAACAACCACCTATCATTTGAAGTTTGAACCAATAAAAATAGTTACGATTTCTCCTAAAATAAACCTTGTCGCGTACAAAGTGACGGTCGATCTCTATGTGCTTATTAAACTGCATGTAGACCATCACTTGAGGTCCTTGCACTAGCTTTCACTCATCAGAGTGTTTCTTATCAGTACTGGTATGGTGCAAATGAAATTTGAATTTGAAGTTAAAGACTCATCCCCAAATTCTTGGTTGAAGTTATTTGTGAGCACTAAAGTATCCCAAATAGCTCCCTGCAGGAGAGAAATCAAATTAAGCTTGCATGTGAGATATGCTCTATTCATTTCTAAAATATTGTACTCAGAACAACCTTTTGCAAATAACATGTCCATTTGGGAGCTCGAAGTGACTCAAAGTTGCATGTTCCTATACATATGAAATGTACTATATAAAGCTAACCACTTCATTTAAATCGAAAAGACAAAATCATGAGCAAGTGCACTTTGATTTTTCTATGTGAGTAATCTAAATAGAAGACTAAAGAGATAGAAGAGTTTCTGAGTTCTTACAAAGGATTTACATCCTATAAGAGGAGAACAATAAATAGGGGCATGTTACCATTTCTTTCTAAGAACACCATAATGATTGGCATGGAAATGGCTAAGAAAGTATGCTGACAGCACTCCTCAACATATTCATAATGAAAACCATAAACTGTGAAGTATGTTCCTACATTGCTAAATTGAGTAAAATTAGAAACTTCATAAACTACACTGTTTTTCCCCATACCACAAATGCAGTGCACGCATCACAGGAATATTTATTGTATGATTAGTCTGCCTTTAATTAACAAGTTGTAAAAGAAGAAACACATGCACAATAAAGGAAAATTATATCAGTACTATAGTCAGTTTTATACCCTTAAACAAGTTCTTAATGTATTTGGAATAAGTATGTTGCATACAAACTGTAATCGAGCACAGCGGTCACAAATGGCTTCTGCCAGCCACAAATGGGTAGCCCCTTGGATGATTTTCTGGAGGTTGGCCCTAAAAACCTGACACGAAACATGTCACCTTTCTGACTATTTCAGTATTTCACTGTAACTCTCATACCATTTTCCCCATCAAGGAACTTCGCAGACCTATTCATTAACATATTCAAGTGAATTGCAGTTCATCTATGTTAGAATTAAGAAAATATGTAGATATTCTTTAACTGTACAACTTCCTAGATTAGCTGTTATTAGTCGCTACAACATCCTAGGCATTCAATGTATTTTATTGTATTGTTATCCGAGTTGATACACAGAAATTACTTAACATTATGATGGTATCAGTAGCGGTTCATCCTAGGGCTGCTCTGCATTTTTCTTGAGTGTTATATTTGTAATATGTGTGGTTTAAACACTTTCTGGCAGTGCCATAACCAGGTGCAGCTTTTCCGGTGCGATCAACCACCAATCGCGGGAGCACGACGGTCATTTCCCTCGCCGTCTTTGCAAAGCAGAGAAATTTAAAAGAGGTGTATAAATTAAGATGCCTTGCAGTTACACTAGGAGCTAAACTATAGTGAGTTCAATTGAGAATAACACAATTCAGATTCTTTAAGTTTATCCTTTTCTTTCTAATTCTCTCTACTTTGAAACTTTTATAGAAAAATTATGTCTCATGCATACAGAACTGATAAATGTATAGGAAAAGTGTCGAACTTATATATTCTTAATGTGAAAAGCTAAATAATATTTAGCTTCTACCAATCAACTTGGATATCTCCTATCAGATTTCAGTATCCATAATCCTATCCGATTTCACATGTATTTGCATTATCTATTGAAGTGATTTATTTATTATCTAGAGTAGCAAGATATTCACTATTGAGAATAAGAAATTGGCTAAAGCAACTGTAGTACAATTTGTAAAATCCCAACCCAACAGTATTTCCAAGACAACCGTAACAAATATATTCTACCACTTCCCCTCAAATTTCAAACTCACCAAAACCCAGTCTTTGAAGTACGAACACACTTAAAGAAAGAAAAAGCAATAACAAAGGCAGGGAAACGACAAAAACAGAATGATGCCATAAACTTCAAATATAAAATCAAAATAAAAATGTGTAACAAAAGAACCACCTTACCTAGTTTCAATCTTACAGTATGCCTCTCGCGATAATTTCACGTAGCAGTTTCTCTGCCTTATCATTTTCACCTTTATCAAACAGCGAACGGATAATTATGTAGTAAGTTGCAGCGTTTGGGATGCAACTATTGTCTTCCATTTTTGAAAGCATGGTCAATGCTTCATCAAACAATCCCTTGTTACAAAACCCATGAATCATAATGGTATATGTATATACATTAAGATTGTAGCCTTTGACCAAAAGATCCTCAAAAACCTTGTGTGCATCCACTAGTCTTCCCACTTTACACAATCCGTCGATAAGAATATTATACGTGTTCATACTTGGTTGAACACCCTCGTCCTTAACTTTTGTTAATAATGCAATTGCCTTTTCAACATGATGGTTTTTGCATAAAGCATCTAATATAGAATTGTAAGTAACTATATCAGGTGGTAGACCTCTATCATGCATCTCATCAACAAGCTCCAAAGCATGTGATATTCTCCTTGATTTGCACAAACCATCAATAAGGGAACTGTAAGTTACCACATTTGGAATAATTTTTTTGCAATGCATTTCTTCAAAGAGATTCATGGCTTCATCCAATCTTTTATTCTTACAAAACCCATTAATCATGATATTGTAACTCCAAACATCTGGATTCACTCCACATTGGGCCATGATGTTGAATATACTCTGGGCCTTGTTCATTTCTTTAACTAAGCAATATCCATCCATTAAAGAGTTATAAGTAACAACATTAGGTTTAACACCTTTTCTCATCATCATAGCAAACACATTATTAGCTTCTTTCACTTTTCCTTCCTTACAAAAAGCATCAACCAATATATTAAACGTAAGCACATCTGGGTTGATATTTTCCAAAACCATTTTATTAAACAAATCAATCGATTCTTTCAACTTACCAACAATGCAAAGGCCACTAATTAAAGCAGTATAAGTTAAAACATTAGGAGAAATTCTCTTAGCAACCATTTCAGAATATAAATCAAAAGCATCATTAACAAGTTTATCTTTGCACATACTGTCAATAATTGCAGTGTACATTACCACATCAGGTCGAACCAATTTTCCATCAACTCGTCTCAGCAATTGTAGGGCTGCACTTGTTTCTCCGACTTTACATAACCCATTGATTAAGGTCGCATAACTAAATTGGTCCAACAGAAACCCCTGCGCTACCACCTTGTCATGAAATTGCAATGCTTTATAGATCTGACCTTTGAGACAATAACCATTGATAAGTGTATTAAAAGATATGGCATTCGGGTTAAAACCCCTTTTGAGAATGTTGGCAAATACAGAAAAAGCAAAATTGATATGACCCAATTGACAGAAACAATTGATCAAGAGGTTGGAAGTTACAAAGTCAGGTTTGATATTCCTAAATTCCATTTGTTGGATAAGGGAAACAGCAATGTTGTAATGTTTAGTTTTGACAATGGAACCTAAAATCCTTCCAAATTCAATGGCGGGTGGGATTGGATTCTTATGGAGTAAGTGATTGAACAAAGAAATGGAATCAGCATAATCGAATTGAGTTGAAGAAGAAAAGAAAAAAGAATGAAGAAAAGTAGGGTTTTGAAAATGGAAAGAACTGAGCTTAGAAATGAATGGAGAAACACGAACATACCTTGAACAAGACATTGTTGTTGTGATTGTGAGTGAATCAGTGTTCCAAAATTAAGTTGAATTTCAAATGCATAAGGAATGAATCAGTGACTACTACATGTAGTTTTTTTCGTTTTCTTTTATGAAAAAAATCTAGGAGTTTAAAGAAGATGGCATTTTCAATGGAAAAGTGGTAACAAGGGTAAAATGGAAAACTAGTATCAGTAAATAACAATTGAGTCAATAAAGATTCTTTGTAGACCATTTTCATAAGTAGTCTACCATAGATTAGTGTTTAAAATTAATTAAGATTTAAAGTAGATGTACACACAGCATAAAATATGAATTAAAATATGAAAAAATTACTCTTTCCTCTTTACACAAATTAATATTTTTTATATTTTCCATCTTCTCTTTTTATTTTATTATGACAAATTAAGCTCTTCTTATAAGCAAATAAAAATTCATTTGGTTGATAAAATATTGACTTATTTATAACACTTTGATCCTTTATCTTATTACAAAAGATAAATGACTAAAATGAAATAAAAATAAGATAAAACATGTTTTTGTCACATTTAGGTCCTTTATATTATGAAATTTATAACACCTTGATTCTTTATCTTATTTTTATTTCATTTTAGTCATTTATCTTTTGTAATACGCACATATAAACCATTTTTTCTTACTTTTTTATTAAAAATATGCTGAAATTTTTTTTTAAAAATACTTTTTTTTATTAAAATTCAACAAATCCATATTTACATGAACATTATTCATCATGAATTTTTTCATATCTTCTTCCTTAAAAAAAAATTCCCAAAATTCATATCTTTATCATCTTATTCATCAATTTATTCATATCTTCATCAATTTGTTCATCAATCTTATTCTAAACTATAAAATTAAAACTCCCAATTCTTATTAAACCCTAAAATCTTCAAAATCCCCAAAATTCATAAAATAAAATCAACACAAAAATAAATTCAGAATTTTTTGTCGAATCTAAGAGCAAGATCCAAATGCATCTAGATCTTAATATTTCTACAATCGTTGCAAAAGAATCAATTTTATACCATGGAATAATTTATTGACAACATATATAATATAAAATAGAAAGATAAAATTGAAATTGCCAAAATAAAGTATCAATCCCAGGAAGGAGAGAGAAGGTAAAAGGAAATATTGGGTTCAGGTGTGAGTACAAAACAAAATGTCTAGGTGTAGCCAAATTTTAGCTTGGAGAAATTTTAACCCAGAACAAAACATATGCAGAGTAGGCACCCAACAAATTCAGAATTTTTTTTGGCTGGTTTTATTTTATTAATTTTGGAGATTTTAGGGTTTAATGAGAATTGGGAATTTTAATTTTATAGTCTAGTATAAGATGATGAAGATATGAAGAAATTGATGAACAAGATGATAAATATATGAATTTTGGGAATTTTTTTTAAGGAAAAAGATGAAGATATGAAGAAATTCATGATGATGATGAATAATGTTCATATAAATCTGGATTTGTTGAATTTTAATAAAAAAAGTATTTTAGAAAATAAATTTTCAACATTTTTTTAATAAAAAATAGGAAAAAGGCTTCATATGTTCGTATTACAAAATATAAAGGACCAAAATGAAACAAAAATAAGATAAAGGACAAAAGTGTTACAAATTTCATAAGATAAAGGACTTAAATGAAACAAAAAAAAAGATAAAGAACCAAAATGATAAAAAAAAAAAAAAAGAAGATAAAGGACCATTTGTTTAATTTTACCTATATATTATGTCAAACTTGTGTATGTTGATATGTTCAAAAGATATCAAGAACGTGTCAAAATTATTTATGTCCATTAAAAATATAAAACAAAAATAATAATTTAGAACGACGAAAACATCAGCTTTTATTTTTAGAGACTAAAATAAAATTCACTATTTTTTAAGATTAAAAAAAACTTATTTAATTCAATAAACATAAATTAAGAAAAAAATCACCGCACAAAATTTTCTTATCTTAAATATTTTTATCTAATATAATAATTTGTAATGACAAAAAAAGCTTGCACCCCCTGCTCCAGAGTTCTTGATCCGCTACTGCACTCAATTGTCCCTTATAAAAAGAACTATAGCACTATAATTCTATTGGGTCATTGTCTTTTTATGATCAAAAAATGTGTTTATTACCTTTGGAGTAGTTTTTATGAAAAAGAAAACTTACATTTTATATATACCAAATTATACTATACTTTTTAGACTTGGTCCCCCATATATTTAATTCCTGGCTCCGCCCCTCTGTACACATGCATACATGTTTCACAGTATTGTGAATGCAATTGCCATTATAATCCTCAATCCCTTCCAAACATATATTTGCTATGTGAAAACCTTCTTTTAAAAGCAAGTTATAGGTATGCAAATTTGACACTACAATCACCCTTCTCACGGCAGTTGTCAATTGCTCTAGATCAACATCCGCACTTACCCCAAGACACACGGTTAGTGCAATATGCTAGTCATAAACTATAGGGGGTCGAGATACCGACTTCACCACTTGGTACTTCCCTGATACCTTAAGATAAACTATGAAAACAGCTACAATCTATGATATATTTGCTAGTAATCACAATCAACAATAATACATGAGAAAGAAATCAAGAAGCTATGCTAAGAATTACTCTCCGTAATCTCAAGGTGTGGGTGAACTACTCACACGTTGACATCATGAAAAACATCAAACTAAACTATGAAAAAAAGTAAGAACAAAAATAGAAAATGAACAAATTAAGATAACTTTGTTGGATTTTTGCAAAGTGTTACAAGTTTGAATGATGAGGTTTATAAAAGAGAAAGGGCATTTATATGATACATAAGCTCAGATTTTCGTACAATAGGAGATAGACATCAGATAGTGGCATTAAAATGGGAAAATAAAGAGCTAAAACTGTCTCGTGAGTTTAGCTCAATTGGTTGGACATTGCATTATATATGCAGGGGACTGGAGTTCGAACCCCGATCATCCCACTTATTATATATGCAGGGGACTGAGGTTCGAACCCCGGTCATCCCACTTATCCACTTGTTTGATCTGCTAAAAAACAGGTACAGACAGTGGCGGTGCTCGGACCCTGACTCAGGGGGTGCAAAATTTAATTCAATATTTTATTAATATTATATATATTTTTGCAACTATCCACTACGCAATTTCATATTTTTGATTCGCTTAATAACTAATTAATTATTTATTTACATGTATTGCATTTTTTTAAAAAAAAACATAAGTATTGATTACATGAGAAATATATCAAATAAAAATAAATCAAACTATAAAACAGTGCATAATTATTGATATAATAACACAAAAAATACGTAATCTTGTGGTTAGCTTTCTCATTGCTCGATCTTCGTCAATTTTTTCTATCTACACTTGAGTATATACAGACCAATAACCAACACGAAATTAGCTTTGGAAAAACACCGATTTCCAAATGCCTAAAATTGAAACTTAATTTGTGGATGGTGTAACACTTAACTGAAAACTGTACAACATAATCCCAAAGATGCATTTGGACTAAATTACAAACTACAAACAAACAACCAACAAAGCATACATATATGTTATTAGAACCCCAATTGAATAATAATCAACCAATTTATCAATATTGAAGTTATATAAGAAGTCCCAAATTTTTAAAACGTTAAACCATTAATTTTTTATTGTTTACATTAGTATTGTTTCAAGGATATTGGAAGATTTATCACGATTGTACGTATTTAGTTTGGTATTTTATTTGAAAAGATTTAATTTTTAAGAAAAGTTGAAATAAAAGAATAAAAGCAAGAAATAAATGTTTTGGATTTTTGAGTAGTGGTGCAAAACAAAATAATTAGGGGGTGCAAAGTGCAAAATTATAGAGTATTAGTAAAAGAAAATTAAAAGTCCGGGGGTGCACCTGCACCCCTCACTGGTGCACAGCACCGCCACTGGGTACAGAACAACTTTTGTTGTACCTTGTTTGATTCAGAAACTGGTTATGGTACTGGACAAAATAAGCAGTAAGGGACAGGACAAAAACAAGAATTTTTGTCCCTCACTAAACCACAGGACAACATTTTGTTCATGGTACAACTATAAAAAATACGAAAATACCCATTTTATTTTCGAATATAAAAAATATTATCTCTCTCTCACCGATGCAATTTTGTTTTGTCCTGTTCTGTCATGTACTTTTCTGTCCAGTACTTACTAGACTACTTGATCAGAAAAAAAAGAAAAGCGCCAAAACTGTCAATTGCCTTTAGCAGAAGCTGCCACGGCCGTGGGTGACTTTTCAGACACGCCCAACACTTCAAATTTGCCTGGCCAGACCATGACACTCCTTGGCAGGACCGTGGCCAGGTTTCAAACCTTTGATCTTTGGCTTTCCTCACCTTTAAGCCATTAGTAACGGTCATAATCACGAAATTAAGTTCATAGCCATCAATATCCATTAATCCTTCATTCAAGAGAATCTCCCTTTGTCTTCATACAATGGCTTACCCAATAAGTCATTAAAATGGACCCTAAAAGAGCACAATTCCACATGTTCATGCATTTCGACCTACCAATGATAAAACAAAGGAAATGTAGAAAGAAAACACTAATAACTTGAGTTATAAGCAAGCTTTATTTAATAAAACAACTACTACAAAGTATGCATATTTTAGAACCACTATCACTACGAGCACTACTATCACTACTAGAACCACTATCACTACGAGCACTACTATCATCCATCGAAGGATCAAGGTTTTTGAACTTATCATAGTTGCACAAAATTGTAGTTTTACTTCAATTTTGGTTTCCTTAACTCATTATAGATTCCATGCCTTACTAGTGAACTTGCGTTCGGATAGAAACCGGTATCAATGATTAAGAAAGTTGTAATACAAATTACAGACGGACACTAACAAATCTGACATAAAGAAAATAGAAAGATAAAGGAAAACAATGACAACAATTGTCCACCAAGATATTCTAGAGTTTGGTCTCTCCCTACCAATCCTTTATCCAAATAACCGAATGCTTCTCCCTTTGCTACAACTTCACAATCACTATTTATTACAATTCATAAAACACACATAATAAAAACTTCACACGTAACTGTCAATATATAATAAAAAACGGCAAACATAAACATAACCACCACAAAACCAACCAAAGTCAATTTTGGTCTTCTCTTCCCTTTCTACAATTCCTTAATTGGATGTCTAACACCTTAACACTTTTGTCAAAAAAAACACCTTCTTAACACAATGGGATAACCATAACTTGGAAGCTTTTATAATCATGCTGTGAAGCATATTGTGCAATTTTACTAATCCTACTTGTTGAATTCATTCTAATTTTACTAATCTCTATTAACTATGCAAAGCTCTTTAAGACAACAATTTCAGCTCTGTTATATTCCCCTGAGAACCAGAGGGTTAATACCAAAAAAAAAATCCACAATCAAATGTCACATATAAAGTAAAAATTGAAAAGTTAGTTTAAAGTAAATGAGCCCTTATTCTTTATAATATATTTTTAGGGTATCCTTTTGGTTGAACGAGAAGTTGCTATAGAGAAGCTTTCAAGAGGTTCTAAACAAGGTGTAGAGGAGTTCAAGAATGAAGTTTTATTGATAGCAAAGCTTCAACATAGAAGTTTTATTGTTTTTGTCCTTGTAGAACATGAGAATATACTTATTTATGAATTTGTGCCCAATAAGAGTCGTGATTACATGAGAATATACTTTCACATATTATAATTTCTTTTTTTCTTTCAATATGCTTTCATTAAGTGTTGTTGAACAATTTAATCCATAAATGAAAAGTAACTACTAAGATTTTTGAATCATCAATGATGGACAATTTAGTATATGCACATCATGAATTACTTCTATATATGATTAATTATATGCTTTCAGCTAACTATTCAAAGATCAATGCAAAGATTTTAATTCGCATTGTTAACCAAAACCTTAATTAACTTCGGGTCAGTAAACTAATTCATAGAAAGGACAAGTGATCAATACAGTAACCATGCAAAAGGGTGAAAACACAAAGCAGGTGGCAAAAAATATTGATAACTTACTTGTGAAATCACAAAGTCAAAGTTTCACTTAAATCGCCTCGTCACTGTCCCAATTCACTTTCTAGACTAGCCAAAAGTTTCTCAGTTACACCATTCCTTATTCCTGATATAAAAACTATCAAAGTTGATGTATTAAAGATCAACTATTCAAGATCTAATCAAACGATTCCTAGACCCATGATGCCTACCAGTATTCAAGATCTAATCAATAAGCTGTGTTCCTTGTAACAAAATTCATGATATGTAAATAGACAGACTATGCATCTCTAATGGGGACTGAGTTACTCATTACACAGAAAAATAAGTGTCATGCTTATGCTTGTTGTGTGTACAACTCCAGACTAAAACAGTTAAGCTTTGTAAAATTAAAATCATTATGCAGCCGTATAAGTATTCGAAAGAAACACTTTACGTTACTTGTTTAAGTGACAATAATTGACTTTATTACTTGGTTAGAGAAAGTGTAGTACAATTCGTAAAATCCTAACCCAACAATATTTCCAAGACAACCGTAACAAATATATTCATTCACTTCACCTCAAATTTCAAACTCGCCAATATCCCAGTATTTGAAGTATGAACACACTTAACAAAAGAAACAACAATAACAAAAGTTTGTTTCTCAATTGGCAAGGAAACTACAAAAACAGAATGGTGCCATAAACTTGAAATATAAAATCAAAATAACAATGTGTAACAAAAGAACCATCTTACCTAGTTTCATTCTTACAGTAGACCTATCGCGATAAATTCACGTAGAAGTTTCTCTGCCTTATCATTTTCACCTTTATTAAACAAAGAATGGATGATTATTTCATAAGTTACAGCGTTTGGAATGCAACTATTGTCTTTCATTTTTGTTAGCAAGGCCAACGCTTCATCAAACAAGCCCTTGTCGCAAAACCCTTGGATCATAACAGTATATGTATAAACATCTAGATTATAGCCTTTGACCAAAAGATCTTCAAAAACATTCCTCGCATCCTCTACTCTTCCAACTTTACACAATCCACTGATAAGAGTAGTATATGTGTACATATCAGGTTTAATACCCTTGTCCTTGAGTTTTGTTAATAATGCAATTGCCTTTTCAACATGATGGTTTTTGCATAAAGCATCTAATATAGAATTGTAAGTAACTATATTAGGTGGTAGACCTCTATCATGCATCTCATCGACAAGCTTCAAAGCATGTGAGATTCTCCCTGATTTGCCCAAACCATCAATAAGGGAACTGTAAGTTACCACATCAGGAATAAGGTTTCTACAACGCATTTCTTTGAAGAGATTTAAGGCTTCATCCACCATTTTAACCTTACAAAATCCATTAATCATAATATTGTAACTCAAAACATCAGGAGTCACTCCACTTTGGGCGGCCATGGTGTTGAATATACCCTTGGCCTTGTTCATTTCTTTAACTAAGCAATATCCATCCATTAAAGAGCTATAAGTAACAACATCAGGTTTAACACCTTTTCTCATCATCATAGCAAATACATTATTAGCTTCTTTCACTTTTCCTTCCTTACAAAAAGCATCAACCAATATATTAAAGGTACGCACATCAGGGTTGATGTTTTCCAATATCATTTTATTAAACAAATCAATTGCTTCATTCAATTTACCGACAATGCAAAAACCACTAATTAAAGTACTATAAGTGACAACATCAGGAGAAATTCTCTTAGCAACCATTTCAGAATATAAATCAAAAGCATCATCAACAAGTTTATCTTTGCACATACCGTCAATAATAGCACTGTACATTACCACATTAGGTCGAACCAATTTGGCATCAACACGTCTCAGCAATTGTAGAGCTGCTCTTGTTTCTCCAACTTTACATAACCCATTGATTAATATCCCATAACTAACTTGGTTCAACTGGAACCCCTGCGCTACCACCTTGTCATGAAATTGCAATGCTTTATGGATATCACCTTTGAGACAATAACCCTTGATGAGTGTATTAAAAGTTATGGTATTTGGCTCATAACCCCTTTTGAGAATGTTGGCAAATACAGAAAAAGAAAGAGAGTTTAGACCCAATTGAGAAAAACAATTGATCAAAATGTTGGAAGTGACAAAGCTTGAAGCAATTCCGTTTAATTCAATCTGACGATGAAGTGAAACAACAGTGTAGCAATGATTGGACTTAACAAGAGAACCTAAAATCTTATTAAAATGGATTATGGGTGGAGTTGGATTCTGATGTAGTAAGTGATTGAATGAGGAAACGAGATTATCTTGGTGATGTAATTGAGAGTATAGCATTGTTGAAGAAGGAATGAATTTAGGGTTTGAAAGTTGAAAATTGGGGATAGAAAAATGCCTCAAAGTTGAAAACGACATTATGGTTTTGTGTTGAACGAATGGATTAAGGAAACAATCTTGTAAGTTTAAACCACAAATAGAATGCCCTGCGTTTAAGTTTAATCTTGGATGGGGTTTGTACTATTTTAACTTTTAAGTAGATCATGAGAAGAAAAGATAATTGTAAGTTATTTTAAATAATTTAAATTAAGATATTGGGTTCAATAACTTCTTTTAGAATGAATTGTTTATTACATTTTTGGTGTGAATAATTTTAGGGCAGATTTTCTTACCTTCCTATCGAACTCGGGATTATCGGGACGGGCATGTATCCTATATAGGATATATATAAAACAAGATAACTATTATCCTTAGTTATTATATCATATGTTCGATGGACACAGAATAACAAACATGATAACTATCATGTTTTTAATACATACTTTGTTCAAAATAATATGATAAGACATATATCATACTTTGTTGAGGATTAACTTATTACTATCGTGTTGTTTCACCAAACACTGAATTGAGACAAGATATGATACCGTCATCATATCACGTCTCTTATCTTGTACACCCAAAGCTATCAAAATAGGCCACCCGACTCTTTTTGGGGCGGCCCGCACCGATTTCGGTCTATATCGGTCGGGCTAAAATGCCCGAATAAAAAATAGACCCTAAAAGTATGGCTCGAGCTTGGTCCTATACAGGCTTCAAATTTCTTAAACGATTGAAAATTGCAAAAAAATATTTTTTTTGTTTTAAATTACTAGTATATTGTATAGCAAGATTTTTTTATAACAAAAAAACATACATTTATACTATATATCAAGTGATGTATCAAGTGAGAGAGGATGAGAGGAATAAATAATGACCATTGGATTTAAATTTACGGTTCTGATTATATGATATCCATCTTATGTGCCCTCTTTGTAACCACTCTTAGCTTAATCTCTTAATCTCATACATGAATCCATTGATTATGAAAGAATTGTTTTTCCCGTCTCATCTGATATCAAATTGTGATTGTGTTTCCAAATCATATTCATTTTGTGTAGCAATTGTTTCTTAATTAAAAAATCATCCCCAATTCTCATTCATACTTTTCCTCAATCTCACTTATCTACGGGCGTTCGCGGTGCGGTTTGGTTCGATTTTGACTATAAAAGTTATCATAACCGCGAGATAAAAATGTATACGATTCGGTTGGTTTTTAAAAGATCATCCAAACCAAACCAAAGCAATGCGGTTATGATGTATTCGGTGGCAGCGGTTTATACCATAATTAAATCTTTATATTAATCTTAATCTTAATCTTAATATAATAAAACGAGAGTAACTAGAGGCACCATAAACCCTAACCTTAATATGAACGGTCTAGATTTTGACACGTGAAAAAAAAAATTATATCAACGGCTACGATGAAAACTTAAAAGATCAATTTTTAATAATGTTTAATTTTGTTGGTTTAGATTTTGACATTTGGAAAAAATAAAATCTACGGTTGCAATTAAAACTTTAATATTTAATAATAATAATAATAATATTCAATTGAATAAAAAAAAATTTGAAGGATAAAAAAAAAGCAAAAATCTGAAGGAAAAAAAAAGGCATCTGAAGGATAATATTCAATTGAATAAAAAAAAAGCATCTGAAGGGAAAAAAAATTAAAAACACGCAAAACACATCTGAAGGAAAGAAAAATAAAAAACACGCACCTTCAGCATACAAAAGTAAAACGCGATCTCAATACCAAAAACCACTCATCTTCCTCAAAACATCGCCCGATCTAAATCTCTCATGGAAGAAATGGAGGTCTTTCTTCTTCCAACACCACTGCCCTCTCTAAATCGCGCGATAGCGGTAGCTTTGATTGCAGTGACGGTTTTGGCGATACGAATTTCCCAGGTGTCGGCAACAAGGAAACTGATACTTTGATTGTGGTCGCTCTGATTCTCATCGGAGATTCGGAGTGACACAACAAACCGGCGAATTTTGAGGTTTGTTATATTTTTTTTAATTAACCGTTTCTTCGGTTCTTTTTATTCAATCTAAATCGCGCCATACGAATTTGCCAGGTGACGGCAACAACGAAACTGAGGCTTTGATTGTGGTGCTTCTGATTCTCATCGGATAGACACAACAGATTGGTGAATTATGAGGTTTGTTATATTTTTTTTTTTAATTAAACGTTCTTTTTTTTATTATTATCATTATTTAGTTCGTTTTTTATTATTATTTTAATTTAATCTATTTTATTCCTTAGATATATCATCTGCTGTTGATTTGTTTCTTTTTTAAATTAAATCAATTACTTAAATATAGCTAACAATAGTTTGTTATTTCTTTATTTTTTTTTATATCATAATCATAATTTAAAAATCACACTAGATATGCTTTAATAATCGCATGGATATACTTTAACAATCTATAGTAATCTGCATCAATATTAATCTGTATAATCCTAAATAACTATGCTTTGTTTTCTATATATATATATATATATATATATATATATATATATATATATATATATATATATATATGCTTCTCATTGTTCATGTTTCATATACAACATTCACTCAAACTCAAATATTGTTGAAAATATTGTCCTTTCTTGCACTAAGAGAAATGCTTAGTATTCTTTTAGCTGTGGTTTCATTGTCACTAGATTTGTTTGTCTATAATTTCTATTCTTTTTATTTCATGAGTATGACTTGGTTCTAATTTAGGGGTTTTATGTTGTTTATTTTTGGTTCTTGCAGAAGTTGGTGAACATAATTCCAAAAATGAACTTTCTCGCTATGAGTTTAAAATTAAGGTAAAGTTTTATCTCAATTGTAGACATATGAGACAATAAGAAAATGTTTTAAAGTTTTTTATTAATCTTTTTAGTATTTGACATGTGATACTATTGAATAAATTGCTATTAAAACATTCTATTTTTATTACTCCACTTCCTTGAATTGAAACATGACTATTCAGTTCTTTTAACATGTCATTGAATGATTTATTTGTAAACTTTTGTACCAAAGTTAAAAGCAAGTAGTTGCTATATAATTAGATTTTTGCATTTGAACATGGCTTCTAAAATAAAATTTGACTTGAGCCTATATGCTTTTAGACTTTTGCACCTGCTAATAACATTATGACAACATCAATGTGTCTTTTATTTCAATTATAAACGAGCTTCTGCAAATTTTACTGCTAACTATGCATTTTCTTTTTGACCATGATGAAAAAAATGTTATTTTCTACATAATTGGAACTTTGTTATAGATAGGTGAATGGTTGCCTTAAACGGTTTTAAAGTCATTTGACGAATGTTTATTTCAAAGTGTTACTTCTTCTTCTAAATGATTTGCTGCATAATTGGATTGTTTTAAAAGATCTAAACTTTGATAAATTTGTATTAGGCTTTGCTTTTGGATAGTCTTCATTATTCAACCAAATTTCCTCCTACAGATTATGTAAGTTGTGTCCTCCTTCCTCTTCATTTTGGTTTTAGGGTTGAATTAGAAAACAATTTGATAGCTTTTTGGGATGCACAGGTCAATACAAAGAAAAGTCCTTCTACAATGATTGAAGGAGGACAATACTACATGGCATTAGGCGGCGTGTCGGTGGGAGTAATTGGATGAGTTTTTTAACTGCATTGCTATCTAATTTGTTATTGAGTCTTATATTGAGTAATTCAAATTGAGTTTTATTGGTTCTGTTGGTCGGGATTTGGATTGATACATGGATTTAATTGGAGCTTTGTAATTTTTATTTGTAATGACCAAAATGTGGTACTAATTCTGCATAATTGGAACTTAGTTATATAGATTAGTTTAGTGTTTTATTGAATGTTCTGTTAAAACATTGCAAGTTCCTTTCTACCTTCACTTTACTTCAACCATAGTTTGCCATATTATTTAAATTTTCGTAATACTAAAAGAATGGAAAGAAGAATAAAACTCTAATGTCTCTGTTAGTTATATCTGGGAGCAAATATGATGATTTAATTGAGCAAGATCTGAATGACCTAAACTAGGTTTTCATACTGTTTTGTTTTGTCAGATGTTGTTGATTGTATAAAAAAAGGTTGACCTCTCAACAAAATTGGCAATTCAATCCTTTGGTGCTAATTCCTTAAGTACAATTATATTTGATTTTCAATTTTCACAAGCCTATATTTTGTAATTGTTAGATGTTTTCACTCACCTAATGGTGTTGGTTGCATTTTGTGCAGGGTTATGCAATATCAAGAATATATTTATCCGGTTTGCAATCTTAGGATATAGAAATTCTTGAAAATTTGTTTTGATTTGTTATAGAAGTTCTTTGCTTTGAGTTTCTGTAATTATTTCATGCCCTTGCTTTTATGAGGTGTATGATTAATGTTCTTGAAATATGGTTTCTAGACATCATGAGAACTGATTTTCCACTTTGGAAGCTTGAGCATTAGTTCTTTTCATTTTTTTCTTTCACAAGTGTGTATTGGAACAATTTATGCTTTTGTAAAACATTATGGCGTCATTTGATCCAAATGTAGCCGACTTCACTTTGTGGTATAATGTTTCGTTGTTGTTGTTTAGAGTCTAGCCTAAATGCCATATACTATGATTGATTTCTTTTCTATTCTTTTGCATTGAAAATGAGATTTTGTTAAGTGAAGGTATACCTCTATTTTTATTTGGCTTCTGAAATTTATTTTTGGTGTATATGTTTTTACAAGAGATAACAACTAAAGGTTAATGGCTGAAAAACATATAATACCCTTTGTCTTAATGTTCTGCACTGTAATTGAGTTTTTTTATTTCTTATCTCAGACTATTTGCTGAAATTTGCCAGTAATTATGGCTTAAGGATTTTGTGCTTAGAACCAGCTACTTTCAATTTCAATATATTTATATGTTGATTTCATTTTATTTTTTTATTGTAATTTTAATTACAACAATTTAAATTGTATAATGAACACTTCACAAAATCCGTGCAACGCACGGGTCAGAGTCTAGTTATAATCAAACGAGAGTAACTAAAGGTACCCCTAAACCCTAACCTTAATATGAATGGTCTAGATTTTGACACGTGCAAAAAAATATTATATCAATGGCTACGATAAAAATTTAAATAATCAATTTTTAGTACTATTAAATTTTGTTGGTTTAGATTTTGACATTTGCAAAAAATAAAATCAACGTCCACGATAAAAAAAATGAAATAAACATTAAAAAAAACAAACAAACAAAAAAAAATTGAGATCTGTCAAAAAAAGAAAAGAAAAAAGGGATAAACATTAATAAAACAAAAAAAACTAATACTCAGTTACAAAAATTATGTATAGATTCGATCTGTAAAAAAAAGAAGAGAAAAGAGAAAAACATAAATAAAAAAAAACTAATAATCAGTTATGAAAATCATGTATAGATTCAACTTAATTGAGGGTTATAAATACAATCACCCTCAAAGTATTTTTCTCTCACTATATTTTTTGTTATAATTTATATATTTGTCTTCATATAGTTTATTTTGTTTCTATATTTATTTTGAATTCCTAATTTGTATGTGTCAAATCTAAAATCGTTTGTCTATGTTTGATTTACAGTTTTTTTTTTGTTCGTTTTGTTGCAGTATTATTGCTAATCTAGAGATTTTGTTAAGGTTCTATCATCATGAAGTTGCTATTGTTACACAACCTCTATTACCATGAAGTTGTTATTATCGAGTAAGTTTTAAATTTTATGCAACCTTATTTATTTATTTGTTTATTTATATTTTTTTTGTTTCACTCATCTACTTAATGATTTATTGTTCTCTTTTTTATATGTTTTGATTTGATTTTTATTTCTCTTTTTGTTTATATTTTTAGTATAATTATAGTATTCTTTCACTAATTATGTGTTTAATAATCATTCACTTTTTATACTAATTCAGATAGTGGTCAATGCATATTTTTCTTCTAACTAATTTTTTTCTCTCTCTAATTTTTATGTTTGGAATTTTTTTACATTTACAGGTAAAATTGTATTTAAAGGTAGAAGATTTGAAATATTATTAAAATAGATGAGAACAAATTAGGTTTTTTAGTAGTAATTTCTTTTTACATATTATTAGTAGATATATTTTAAGTGCGTTTTTATCTTTTTTGTAAAAAAAATTATTGATTTTCTTTTGTTTCTATATTTATGCATAGATTTGTATATAATATTGTTATTTTATTCTTTTCTATACTTTTTCTATATTTGTTTTGTGAAATTACAATGAAGGATACACAATTTAGAATAGTATCATATTTTTATGAATAAATTCAACTATAATTTTTATTTTTTTTTGTTTTTATATGTTATGCATAGATTCATGTATAATTGTTTTGTTATATATATCTTATTTTTTCTATAATTGTTTTTAGTGAAATTACAAAGATAAATATAAAATTTAGAATATTATCTTATTTTTATGTATAGATTCATATATATATATATATATATATATATATTTTGTATTTATCTTATTCTTTCTAAATATTTTATATAGTTTATTTGGTGAATTACAATGAAGGATATAAAACTTATAATATTATTAAAATGGATAAGGAAAGAATAATAAACTTAGTAGCAATCAACTTTATTATATTGAAATAAATAAATTAAAAGTATATAAAATCGAATGAATAAAAATAGTTGCCATTTATCGTGTCATACACTAATACCAATCAATATTTTTTTCTTTAAAAATAGGATTTAACCTTGAGAAATTAAGATATATACTTAAAAAATATATCTTAAAAACGCTCGCAAAGAGAACTTTTTTTAACAATGCAATAGGGATAAAAAAGACATATCAACTTAATTTGTGTTGTGTTTTTTACAAGAGATGCGTCCAATAAAAAAAATAAAGGTTGACTTAAAAATAGGTCTAATTTTTTGTCGATTAAATTAATAATCATTTATTTTAATTAAAAATAAGTACAAATACATAGTAATAGATAAATATTTCCTTACGAATATGGTTTGAAAATCAACAGTATAGATATACTTTTTTTATGGAAGCAATAAGGATATACTTGAAAAATATGTATAGCAACTTTTTTACAAGATGTGCGTCGAATAAAATATAATAAATAAATATTGTCTAAAAAATAGATATCATTTAAGTTCATATTATACTAATATAACTTCCGTTATGATTAATTTTTTTCGTAATTTACAATAACTAATATTAACAAAATATATTTATATAATATTTATTGTTTGTATGTTATGTTTAATAAAACTAAAATTATCTTTCTTTTTATATTAAAAATTTATTGTAATATTAAAATATCTGTAACCGTGCATTGCACGGGGTTAAAGTCTAATAATTACAATATCTCAAGTCAAAGTGTCACAAACGGTGGTCTTTCAAGATTGGGAGTAAGTTTTTTCAAAAAATAAAAATAAAAATAGGGAGTAAGTAATTATATGCTTATCACATTATATTAGCAATCGTGCACTTTCGACGACAACTATATGTCGTGCTAAGAAGTATTATCATTGCCTTAATAAAAGAAAAGTGATATATTTTCAAAAGAATAAGAGAGTGAGAGATGAAGAGAGTAACCCTAGGTCAGTCCTGAATCCTAATTCTCTTGTGAATTTTTTTTTGGTAACGCCTGATTCTCATTCTCGCGTGAACGAATGAATGAAATAATGACATGGAATTTTGAAATATAATAAAAATTAGAAATTTTAGTTAAAAGTTACGGTTTGATTCGGTTTTTAGAAATAAAAATCGCGAACCTAACCGTACCGCGCGGTTCACCTAAATAATCATCCAAATCCATCCAAACCAAATGCAGTTTTTGCAATTTTCGGTTTGGATTAGTTCGGTTAGCAGTTTTACTTTTGATTTGGTTCGGATAGAATCACCCTTGACTCATCCCATAAACCACAGTCTAATAAAAGATATTTTTTCTTAAGAAAAGTTTCTGAAATAGGTTTGTTCTCAATCATTTGAAAATATTATAAAATTCCCAAATCAAGAATACCCTTATAATAACCCCTCCAAATTAGACCCAAATAGACATATATATCAAAATTGAAAATGGAAGCATTGGTATACTGGTGAACATTTAAGTAATGTTATCAATCATCCAAAAATACGGCCTTTAACCGGCCAGCCCTAGCTTCAAGAGATATTTTATCAAATCCACATGATTTACCATGCATTTTCTGCTTCTTCAATAAGGACTGTTCTCATCTCTTGCTTAATTGCACATTCATGGTCAATCTGTTTGGAGTGACATTGAACAATGGTTGGGATGCAACATAACGATTGAATTGGAGTGTTGTGTGCCAATAGTTTATTAGCCCTTAAAATAAGGTCAAATAGCCAAATATTTGTTGAATTGTAATGTTGCTGCTCCAATCATCCAATCATGGCCATGGCACAAAACATGTTTCATACAACATAACTTGAACATCTCTTTATTTCGATTTCTTCATCAACTTAGTATAATAAATATTTCCACAAACAACATACTTCATAAGAATTGTATCAAAGAAAACAAATATTTTTTAGCAGCATCCAATTATATCATAACTAAGAAGAAAAACTGTAAAATCTAAAGATCAAACACCATTGATCTTGAGCATAGGCGCATACAAGAGAACAATAGGCGCAGAACATAGAAATTGAGCACATAATTTAGGCGCGAGTTGAGTGCATAAACAGAAAACTTGCATTACTCACAAAACTAGTTCTTACATTTGATTGATCCCATATATATTCACAATGAGGATCAGTATCATCTAACTATAATGCAGTTACAAAATGAAACTAATTCTAACAACCTTAGAGACTAAATGGTTATGGAAGTTGGGTAACTTGTAAGGAAAGTAATAGCTCATTCTATCTTGCCTTCAGCTTTCACAAAAACTGCAGTACAAACTTCTGTATTATCAAACATGATAGTTTCATATTGTCTTTTCAGAACATCATACTCAGATCACGAAATCACATCAAGAATAACAAACACATAATATCAACAAATTCAAGAAGTCAGTTGAATAAATGGAAGAACACATAATCAAATATCAAACTCACAATTCAGATTTCATACCACAGTACTTTCATCCCACTCACATGTTCAACAAGATGGAGGACAATTAGTCATATATCAAGGACAATTAATCCACAAAATTAGAACCATTCTATCTTCTAATTTCACCAAAAGTTATCACTTGTCAACACAGACACAAAACTATACATACGAAATTATCACAAATTTCATTCAAGTCATGTGACTATTGTCAACATATCATGATCTCAATTTAAATCCTATTTTGGCAAAATAATATAATTATTAGGATTACAAAAGAAGAACTTGCCAATAACAATTCATGCATCAATTTAAATTATAGAGGTTTGAAAAGAAAGAGAAACTTGTTCTGTTTCTAAAAACATGACAAGCATCACATATGTAACATTACAAAGTTCTTAATTTGAACGAAAGACATTAACAACAATCCAAAAAGATCAATTGAGTTTTAATTAAAATTAATTAGAATCAAAATTCTCTCATCAACATATATAACATTCAAAATCATTAGATATAAAAGCTGAGGCGTGACATAGTTACTGTCCTTAAGGATTTATCTGCCTCATAAGAGCAAATCCTCGAGAATTCAACACGTCCTTCTAAATATGAGTCATATCGAAGGTACAACTCAGATTTAATAGATACAGGTGATGTAACCCAAGATGAAAGTTTGTGGATTTGTGTATGAAGAGAAAAACAATTTTTCTTGTCTCTAATAGTGTGTATCGGTGTATGTTTCTTAAGTATATATCATTCTAAAAAAGTTAAGTTTTGTAAGATTAAAATTATTATTATGCAGAAGCACAAGTATTACAAAGAAAACAGAAAGTTAGCGACTCACGGATCCAACAAATATTGAGATTCAAATTCAACAAACATTAAGAACGTTTTGTAATAGATACCAAATTCAAGTCCTCGGAGATTAGATTTTAAGTTCAGACATTATCTAGCTGCCAATTTAATTGACGCCGATAAAAACCAGAGTAATTAGTTTATAAAAACTACATACAACGCAAAGATTTTAATTCGAACAGTTAACCAAAACACCATAAAATGTTGGGTCAGTAAACTAATTCATACGAAGGATACATGATCAATACAGTAACCATGCAAAAGGTCGAAAACACAAAGCCGGTGGCAAAAAATATTGATAACTGACTTGAGAAATCACAAAGTCGAAGTTTCACTTAAACCACCACTGTCCCAGTTTACTTTCCAAGTAGCCAAAAGTTTCTCTGTTACGGCATTTAATCTATTTTATTGTATTGTTATCCGAGTTGATACACAGAAATTACTTAACATTATATGGTATCAGTAGCGGTTCATCCTAGGGCTGCTCTGCATTTTTCTTGAGTTTTATATTTGTAATATGTGTGGTTTAAACACTTTCCGGCAGTGCCATAACCAGGTGCAGCTTTTCCGGTGCAATCAACCACCAATCGCGCGAGCACGACGGTCATTTCCCCGCCGTCTTTGCAAAGCAGAGAAATTTAAAAGAGGTGTATAAATTAAGATGCCTTGCAGATACACTAGGAGCTAAACTATAGTGAGTTCTACAGTTCCATTAAACTATAGTGAGTTCAATTGAGAATAACACTATTCAGATTCTTTAAGTTTATCCTTTTCTTTCTAATTCTCTCTACTTTGAAACTTTTATAGAAAAATTATGTCTCATGCATACAAAACTGATAAATGTATAGGAAAAGTGTCGAACTTATATATTCTTAATGTGAAAAGCTAAATAATATTTAGCTTCTACCTACCAACTTGGATATCTCCTATCAGATTTCAGTATCCATTATCCTATCCGATTTCACATGTATTCGCATTATCTATTGAAGTGATTTATTTATTATCTAGAGTAGCAAGATATTCACTATTGAGAATAAGAAATTGGCTAAAGCAACTGTAGTACAATTTGTAAAATCCCAACCCAACAGTATTTCCAAGACAACCGTAACAAATATATTCTACCACTTCCCCTCAAATTTCAAACTCACCAAAACCCAGTCTTTGAAGTACGAACACACTTAAAGAAAGAAAAAGCAATAACAAAGGCAGGGAAACGACAAAAACAGAATGATGCCATAAACTTTAAATATAAAATCAAAATAACAATGTGTAACAAAAGAACCACCTTACCTAGTTTCAATATTACAGTATACCTCTCGCGGTAATTTCACGTAGAAGTTTCTCTGCCGTATCATTTTCACCTTTATTAAACAGAGAACGGATAATTATTTCATAAGTTGCAGCGTCTGGAATGCAACTATTGTCTTTCATTTTTGTTAGCAAAGCCAACGCTTCATCAAACAAGCCCTTGTCACAAAACCCTTGGATCATAACAGTATATGTACGAACATTTAGATTGTAGCCTTTGACCAAAAGATCGTCAAAAATATTTCTCGCATCCTCTACTCTTCCAACTTTACACAATCCGTCAATAAGAATAGTATACGTGTACATATTTGGTTGAATACCCTTGTCCATGAGTTTTGTTAATAATGCAATTGCCTTTTCAACATGATGGTTTTTGCATAACGCATCCAATATAGAATTGTAAGTAACTATATTAGGTGGTTGCCCTCTATCCTGCATCTCATCGACAAGCTCCAAAGCATGTGATATTCTTCCCAATTTGCACAAACAATCAATAAGGGAATTGTATGTTACCACATTAGGAACAATCTTTTTGCAATGCATTTCTTCAAAGAGATTCATGGCTTCATCCAATCTTTTATTCTTACAAAACCCATTAATCATGATATTGTAACTCCAAACATCTGGAGTCGCTCCACTTTGGGCCATGGTGTTGAATATACTCTGGGCCTTGTTCATTTCTTTAACTAAGCAATATCCATCCATTAAAGAGTTATAAGTAACAACACTAGGTTTAACACCTTTTCTAATCATCATTGCAAATACATTATTAGCTTCTTTCACTTTTCCTTCCTTACAAAAAGCATCAACCAGTATATTAAACGTATACACATCCGGGTTGATGTTTTCCAATATCATTTTGTTAAACAACCCAATTGCTTCTTTCAATTTACTGACAATGCAAAAGCCATTAATCAAAGCAGTATAAGTGATAACATTAGGAGAAATTCTCTTAGCAACCATTTCAGAATATAAATCAAAAGCATCATCAACAAGTTTATCTTTGCACATACTGTCAATAATTGCAGTGTACATTACCACATCAGGTCGAACCAATTTTCCATCAACTCGTCTCAGCAATTGTAGGGCTGCACTTGTTTCTCCGACTTTACATAACCCATTGATTAAGGTCCCATAACCGACTTGATCCAACAGAAACTCCTGCGCTACCACCTTGTCATGAAATTGCAACGCTTTATGGATCTCACCTTTGAGACAATAACCCTTGATGAGTGTATTAAAAGTTATGGCACTCGGGTTAAAACCCTTTTTGAGAATGTTGGAAAATACAGAAAAAGCAAAATTGATATGACCCAATTGACAGAAACAGTTGATCAAGAGGTTGCAAGTTACAAAGTCAGGTTTGATATTCCTAAATTCCATTTGTTGGATAAGGGAAACAGCAATGTTGTAATGTTTACTTTTGACAATGGAACCTAAAATCCTTCCAAATTCAATGGCGGGTGGGATTGGATTCTTATGGAGTAAGTGATTGAACAAAGAAATGGAATCAGCATAATCGAATTGAGTTGAAGAAGAAAAGAAAAAAGAATGAAGAAAAGTAGGGTTTTGAAATTGGAAAGAACTGAGCTTAGAAATGAATGGAGAAACACGAACATACTTTGAACAAGAAGACATTGTTGTTGTGATTGTGATTGTGATTGTGATTGTGAGTGAATCAGTGTTCCAAAATTAAGTTGAATTTCAAAATTAAGTTGAATTTCAGTGACTACTACATAGTTTTTTTCGTTTTCTTTTTATGAAAATAATTAAGCTGTGTTTGGCAAAACCTATGAAGCTCCGATACTCTAAAATTGGTGAAGTATCGTGTCCGATACGCATCCGATACCGATACTCTTCCGATACGTTCCGATACTCGTATCGAAAGAGTATCGGTTAAATCTTTATTTTTAAATAAAAAATAATATCTGATACGCGTCCGATACTTCCCGATACTCGTATCGGAAAAAATATCGGTTAAATATTTATTTTTAAATAAAAAATAATATCCGATAGAATCCGTGTTTTCTAGTGAATGTCAAACTATTATGTTGTTACACGGGTAACTAACAATATCTTTTTTTGGATAGTACTAATGATGTTGTATAATACTTAACTTAAGATGTATAACTTAAAATGTACTGGTGATCATTATTTTTTAGGACAATATTAATGAAACACAAATACTTAACTTAGTATTAATGATTTTAATTTATTATAATTAGTATTTTTTTGTCTTTGTTACTGTTCTGAAGTGACTATGGTGTCCTACTGTATAATAGGTTGTTTAAGTATTTGGGCTTGTCCCAAAATTCTAGTATAAGAATGAATGCTTTATGCTTTTAATTGGTCAGCTGCAGGACCTATATAATTGTCTGATATTGCTACAAGATGAACTTGTTGAAGAGGCTTGATGTCATGACTATTATATGTTTTTTGAGCTATTATATTTCTTTAGTTGTGACTAATGAGCCCTTGTATGTTGAGCCTCAAATTGTTTTGCTCTTGTGCAAGCTAATTGGCTTGTGTGTACTCTTTGTACAATGAACTATTGGCATTTATATTAATAATAATTATAATAATTTTTTGTCTTTCAAAAAAAAAATTATCATTATTAATATTATTGTGCATTTATATATTTAATTTTAAAATTAATTTTTAAATAACGTATCGCGCCAGTATCGGATATGAATTTTTTAAAATTTTCACGTATCGGCGTATCGGTATCGTATCGTATCTGTATCGTGTTGCGTATCGGGGCTTCATAGGGCAAAACTAATAAGCTGCTTATAGTTTATAGTTTACAGCTTATAAGTTTCTATGATCAAGAAAACTGTTTGGTAACGGTCATAATATTAAGAGCATAAT
Source organism: Trifolium repens (assembly GCA_030408175.1). NCBI lineage: Eukaryota > Viridiplantae > Streptophyta > Magnoliopsida > Fabales > Fabaceae > Trifolium > Trifolium repens. Next base: position 14,345,771 of record CP125846.1, read on the forward strand.
ATTAAGAGCTTATAGTTTATTTTATGAGTTTATAATTTATTTTTCAGATTTTATAAGACCGTTTGGAATACCTTATTTTTGAATTTATGCAAATATATAAATTTATATAGTAATTTATAAATTCTCACCGATGAAAACTGTAATTTTATAAGCTATTTTGTCATAAAATACCTTGACAAGTTTATAATATTACTTAACAACGTATTTATTTGCATAAACTTTTTTGCATAAACTAAAATATAAGTTATTCCAAACAAGTTTTTGAGCTTATAATTTATTGCTTATCATTTTTTCTTGAGTCAGAATCCGTTGACACCAACTAGTTTGACACCAAATATTACACTTCTTAATAATGTTTTAACCGATATAAATTTTATAAAATCCACCGTTGGATTGAAAGTTTATATCATATAGATCATTTGTGTAAACTGTCAAACAAATTCAAAATCATTTGATATGTTATTGAGACACATAAAAATTAACGGCGTTTAAAAAAACGCTAAAACCGTTAATTTTGATGTATCTCAATAATATATCAAATGATTTTAGATTTGTCTGACAATTTACACAAATGATATATATGATATAAACTTTCAATCTAACGGTGGATTTTATAAAATTTATATCGGTTAAAATGTTATTGAGAGGTGTAACATTTAGTGTCAAACTAGTTGGTGTCAACGGATCCTGACTCTTTTTTCTTTCATTTTTACTCTTATTATTTTATCTAAAATCCAATTCCATCCTTCATAATTTATAATAACTAGTGTGTACATCCGTGGAAAAATTTATCTTGAATTAAAATTTAATATTTAATATTTTAAATTATTTTTATTTGACATAGGATTTTGGAATAATACTATGAAAATACAACACATAGAAATAAGATGATTTTCCAGCCTCATGTTATATCTAAAATAAATTTTTTATTCAAAAAACAAAAATCACTGATAAGAGAGCAATAAATATGCTAATAATAACAATTAAATCTGGACAAAAAGAATACCAATGAAAATTAAAATAACCATTTTTCCTTTTGCCCCTCTTTTGTACAAATAAAAAAAGTCTTTTAAATATTAATTTTGTTTTATGTTTTTTATCCACACAATTTACTATTTGGATCAAAATCAAAGCATGCATTCTAATATCAATAGCCGTTTGATCAAAATCAAATAGTTTAAATTCCAATTCAGTATATTAATTACTATTATAAACTAAATATATATAAAAAAGAATATAATAAATTATTTAAGTATAGCAACTTTGAATATAATAAAGACTTCAAAAAATCTTTAACTTAAAAAAGCTAGCACACACCTTAACAGTCCAAATATATTAACCTCATTATGTAACCTGCAATATTTTGCAGGGCTTACATAGCAGAAGTCAAACCACAAGTCAAGTATTGAATTGTGAAAGTGCACAAATTTGATATTACCATTGCTGGATTGCAAACATTTCCCTTCATTAATTTAAAAGATTATTAATGATGCATACAAAACTTAGCAGAAAAGTTCTTCCTCGCATTAAACGTATACGTATTAGTAGAAGTACACATTGATGGTCTTTTACACCCCACAATCCTGAAAAATTCCACCAGCATTGCTTGGTAAATTTTCTATTAAACACATCTGAAGCTGCAATGAGGCCACAATCTTTAAGGCAAAAGTTTCTTGACATTGCTAGTCCAAGAGAGAGCCATCATCATGAATCCATGCATATTATGTATAAATCTGGTTCTTCTGCAGCACAATTAGCAACCAACACAACCTATAACAAAAAAAAGAAGCTCAAACTCAAAGATATCAACTAGCATCAATTTCCACTATACATAACCGCTACACAACCTCATCCACTATAGAGGAGGTTTCTGAAATTTCATTTCGGGCAATTAACCATTCTTCTAGTTTTATAAAAAGCATCCATCTATACTTATTATTCACTAAAAAACCAACCAAAGAAACCAATTTTATCGCACAACTCAAATCTACTCAATTCTTGAAATTTCTTTCAACTTCCCCGGTACAGCCATAGAAAACAATATGAAGTTTGTGATTCTTAAGGGAATATCAAATCAAAACAATATCTAATCTAAAATATAAGCAATATAACCATTGGTCAAAAATATATGATGAGAAAATTAGAACATAAGCCAATATCTACAAAAACAAAATAATCTATGTAGAGCACACATGGAGTTTAATAAAGAATAAAATTCCAAATATATACATCTCAGATAAAAATTATGACTTTTGTGAATGTAATAATGAAAAGCTGAACCAGTAAAAAATAACATTATCATTCTTTTGAAAACTTCTCAATGATGCTACATTAAAAGCTAGCTGTGATGAGTTTTGATGGAGAAAGAATTGTGAATGCAGTAAGGATAAGTTCAAATAAATAGGTGAATCCAAACTAATATTTAAAGCATTTTTATCTCCAACAAATCAGTTGAAAATAAAAAAGAGAAGAGTATATACTCTATACAAAAAGAGATGTATAAAAAAGAAATCAGTAATTATATAGAAAATAGAATCATACTTGCTTTCTACAAAGCATTCAAGTTAAACTCCTAGTGACTAAACAATTTGAAGACAATTCCAATTTTCAATACTACTCTTTAAGATTCTAAAATACAATATAAGTAATTATTAGCTTACTTCACTTAAGTGCCAAGCTTGTACCTGTTGTGTACAATTCAAGTCTTGGTAATTAGATCTTTAAGTTTACCATTCTAAAACAGTTAAGTTTTGTAAGATTAAAATTATTATTATGCAGAAGTACAAGTATTACAAAGAAAAAAGAAAGTTAGCGACTCATGGATCCAACAAATATTGAGATTCAGATTCACAAACATTAAGAACGTTCTCTAACAAATATCAATGTTATTCTCCTGTTATACATTGTTTTTATATATATGTTTGTGGATGTTACAATCTTTGAGGAGTTGAGGAAACATCATTCTTTGTGCCTAACACAATCAAAAATAATTTCCTTTTTTTTTTTCTTTTTCTTTTTTGCAGATAAACATAAGTGGTTCAAATAAAGAAAGAATAACTCATTAAACTCACCTACGGCAATTTATTAATTTGTCAGTTCAAAGTTTCTTATTGGATTTGAAGTTCAAATAAAGAAAGAAAGAAAGAAAGAACACTATCACGAATAATGCCATGCTTCCCCCATAGGACTCTACCAAATTCCAGTCGACATAGATTGGATTTGAAGTTCAGACAATATTTAACACAAAAATTAAGCTGTGTTCCTTGTAACAACTTCACGACCTTTCAAACTCTGAATATATATCTTCAAGACATATGTAAATAGACAGACTATGCATCTCTAATGGGGACTCAGTTACTACTTACCAGCAACATAAGTGTCATGCTTGTGCTTTTTTTGTGTGTACAACTCCGGTCTAAAACAGTTAAGCTTTATAAAATTAAAATCATTATGCAGTAGTATAAGTATTCCAAACTACAAAAATAGAATGATGCGATAAACTTGAAATATAAAATCTAAATAACGCTGTGTAACAAAAGAACCACCTTACCTAGTTTCAATCTTACAGTATACCTCTCGCGATAATTTCACGTAGAAGTTTCTCCGCCTTATCATTTTCACCTTTATTAAACAGTGAACGGATAATTATTTCATAAGTTGCAGCGTCTGGAATGCAACGATTGTCTTTCATTTTTGTTAGCAAGGCCAACGCTTCATCAAACAAGCCCTTGTCGCACAACCCTTGGATCATAACATTATATGTACAGACATTTAAATTGTATCCTTTGACCAAAAGATCCTTAAAAACCTTTTGTGCATCCTCTAGTCTTCCCACTTTACACAGTCCGTGAATAAGAATAGTATATGTGTACATAGTTGGTTGAATACCCGTGTCCTTGAGTTTAGTTAATAATGCAATTGCCTTTTCAACATGATGGTTTTTGCATAAAGCATCTAATATAGAATTGTAAGTAACTATATTAGGTGGATGCCCTCTATCCTGCATCTCATCGACAAGCTCCAAAGCATGTGATATTCTTCCCAATTTGCACAAACAATCAATAAGGGAACTGTAAGTTACCACATTAGGAATAATTTTTTTGCAATGCATTTCTTCAAAGAGATTCATGGCTTCATCCAATCTTTTATTCTTACAAAACCCATTAATCATGATATTGTAACTCCAAACATCTGGATTCACTCCACATTGGGCCATGGTGTTGAATATACTCTTGGCCTTGTTCACTTCTTTAACTAAGCAATATCCATCCATTAAAGAATCATAAGTAACAACATCAGGTTTAACACCTTTTCTCATCATCATAGCAAACACATTATTAGCTTCTTTCACTTTTCCTTCCTTACAAAAAGCATCAACCAATATAGTAAACGTAAACACATCTGGGTTGATATTTTCCAAAACCATTTTATTAAACAAATCAATTGCTTCTTTCAATTTACCAACAATGCAAAAGCCATTAATCAAAGCAGTATAAGTCAAAACATCGGGAGAAATTCTCTTAGCAACCATTTCAGAATATAAATCAAAAGCATCATCAACAAGTTTATCTTTGCACATACTGTCAATAATTGCAGTGTACATTACCACATCAGGTCGAACCAATTTTCCATCAACTCGTCTCAGCAATTGTAGGGCTGCACTTGTTTCTCCGACTTTACATAACCCACTGATTAAGGTCCCATAACCGACTTGATCCAACAGAAACCCCTGCGCTACCACCTTGTCATGAAATTGCAACGCTTTATGGATCTGACCTTTGAGACAATAACCCTTGATGAGTGTATTAAAAGTTATGGCACTCGGGTTAAAACCCTTTTTGAGAATGTTGGAAAATACAGAAAAAGCAAAATTGATATGACCCAATTGACAGAAACAGTTGATCAAGAGGTTGCAAGTTACAAAGTCAGGTTTGATATTCCTAAATTCCATTTGTTGGATAAGGGAAACAGCAATGTTGTAATGTTTACTTTTGACAATGGAACCTAAAATCCTTCCAAATTCAATGGCGGGTGGGATTGGATTCTTATGGAGTAAGTGATTGAACAAAGAAATGGAATCAGCATAATCGAATTGAGTTGAAGAAGAAAAGAAAAAAGAATGAAGAAAAGTAGGGTTTTGAAATTGGGAAGAACTGAGCTTAGAAATGAATGGAGAAACACGAACATACCTCAGAAACTTTGAACAAGAAGACATTGTTGTTGTGATTGTAATGAATCGATGTTCCAAAATGGAGTGGAATTTCAAATGCATAAGGAATGAATCGATGACTACTGCTTAGTTATTTTAGTCCATTTTTTTTAAATGAAAGAAATTTAGGAGTTTAATAAAGATGATGACATTTCCAATGGAAAAGTGGTAACTAACAATAGTAAAATGGGATGTTTGGCAAGATTAATGAGCCACGTTGGCTCATAAATTCATGATTTTTGCTACTCACACCCCAAAAATATTTTGTTACACCCCAAATTGACAAAAATACCCTTAAAATAAATTAAATTTTCATTGCATCCAAAATCCTTATGCGTGTTTCTTGCTTCAATTCATCTTCGCCGTTGCCGTCGACGTCGCTTGAACCACCATTGATGTTAATCTCCGCCGCTCAACTCTACGTCGTGTTCATCTCCATCTACACTTCTGAAACTCAATTTGAAAAGTAAGTTTTTTAATTACCAGTTCATGATTCTGCGATTTATTTGAGTTCAATTGTGAATCTGTTGCAAGTTCCTAAATTATGTTGATTTTAAGTTTCATCTCAGTTTTGATTTGCGTTCTGTTTTTATGGGTTTGAAGTGGTTAATGTGAATTCATTTCACATACAAACGTAAACTGGGTTTATGTATCTATGTAAATTGAGTTTGCGTATTTTATATGTAAACTGAGTATATATACACTTACATTGAGCGTTATACTAATGTAAATTCAATTTACATAACATTTTGCGTGTACGTAAACTAACAATTAAAGTAAACCCTTAAACCGCTCGATGTATGTGTAAACTCAGTTTACATAAGATTATGTAAACTTAATTTACATTAGCATTGGCGGTTCAGTTACATTTTGTAAACTATGCAATCGTACAAGAAAATACCTTCAAATTCAATCTTTAATTAAAATTAATGAGAAACAATTGAGGCTTGAGAGAGAGAGAGAGAATGCATTAATGGGGTTTATGAGAGAGAATGCATTAATGAAGCATTAGAGATAGAATAAAAACGAAAACTATTTTTAAACATTTATATAAAAAAGGATAATTTTGGTATTATGATTAAATTTTTATGAAATATGGGTGTAACTAGAAGTTTTTGGGGTGTGAGTAGCAAAAATCTAAATTCATGGGTTAAATATGTTTTTAAATACTACATTTTGCAAAATTGTCAAGAATATCTTCTATATTTTAAAAAATGGTAAAAAAAAAATTCATAAGTTTTTCGGTTATCAAGAATGGTCAATTCCGTCTATTTTTTCAAGGTAAGCTAACAGAATGCTTATTAGTGGACCCCACCATTCTAATTTTAGTCCTATATTTTGCAAAATTGACAAGAATGATCCTTATATTTTAAAAAATTATGAGTTTTTTTTTACCTTTTTTAAAATATAAGGACCATTGTTGTCTATTTCGCAAAATATAAGGACTAAAATTTAAGAGTCCACTAATAATCATTCTGTTAGCTGATGTGGAAAAATACACACGATGTTTCACTGGACTAAAATAGGTTTATTGGACTTAATATTTGACTCAAAGTGAAAGCTCAATTCGCAAAATAGAGTTGAATGAATCATGATTGACCACATCTATACATTTAGGCTTTTCTAAGCAACTTAGTCTTATTTGTTTTGGAAAGAATATATGCTTAATTTGTTTATTTCATCATTAACTACAAAGTTTTATGCCAACTTTGTTTTCTTTATTTTTAAATTTTTTGAAAATAAAGGCCAAAAATTAAATGTTGGCTCATTGGTAGCCAAAACCGAAAGAACCTAACCGTTTCACCCGCTTAAGCCGTTTGACTGAAATCCGCCCAAATCGATAGCTTCATTGGGTGAAATTGGGCCCTAAATTCTCACCCGTTGATCGGAATGGATTTGTTATTTTGAACCTGAATCCACCCATCACCGACCAATGTCCACCCTTGTTAACTCTAACCATAAAATCATACGTGGGTAAGAGATGACAATTTCTTTCTTGAATGTGTGTAAAATAAAAAGCTGAGATTTGATTGCTTGGACAAGAAGAGGAAGAATAGAATATGAGAGATGGAGAACGTTGAAACATTTAATTAACGAAAAGTGAGAGAAATATTTGGCGTGGCCGCGTGGGTGTCAAAATAGATCTTCTCATTTCCGAATTCTCTACATTTCTCTTATTTCTTTCTATCTCTTTCTTAATTTCATTATCTCTTTTGATTTTGTTTATTATTTTTTATTGATGAGAAATATTCAATTAAGAAAGAGAAAGAGATAGAGATAAAGGAGAGAGATGTATAGAGTTTGAGAAGGAGATGATCCAAGTTCAGTGAGTATATGTGGGTTTTAAATTCCCTTCTTATATTTTTTTAATTAAACAATAACTGGAATGGTGTGCGTTTTGATCTTCCCCTTAAAAAAAATCCATTTAGATTTTTGTCTTCCCCTTAAAAAAATCCATTTAGATTTCATGGCGTCTTTATCCTTTTAAACCGGCTCGATTTGCATTATTGGCTTCTATAAATTGTTATGATCCATCCCATCCACTCGTTGGTTAATTCTCCATGTTGATTGCAAAATATGCAGACAATATAGTTTAAAATTCATGAAATCAAACCCAAGTAGGGGAAGGTAGTGAGTATAGGGTATCTGGATGGGTTTGATTCGATTTGTAATTTTACTGTGTTTTGAAATTGAGATTGATGAAAAGAAACATAAATTAGCGGCCTTGAATTTCAGAGTATGATTTTAATGAATTTTAAATTAACTTGTTGGGTATGAATGAAGGAGGTGACTCTATATTTCAGAATTGGAGATCGGCAGGAAGAAATATGAATTCATGGTTGGCTTTTTAAAATTTGTTGGTGTACGATTAGGTGGAGTTGAAGGAGAAAAGACCACGCAAGTTAATATAACAAATAAGCTTAGACCCTTAGATCAAATCAAATAAACGGTTAAGATTTGGTGTCAAACGAAAGACTGACACCTGGTGTCAACGGATTCTGACTCGTTTTTTAATATATATATATATGAGTCGGGATCCGTTGACACCAACAAGTTTGACACCAAATGTTACACCTTTCAATAACGTTTTAACCGATATAAATTTTATAAAATCCACCGTTGGATTGAAAGTTTATATCATATAGATCATTTATGTAAAGTTTCAAAAAAATCCAAAATCATTTGATATGCTATTGAGACACATAAAGATCAACGACATTTAAAAAAAACGCAAACCGTTAACTTTGATGTATCTCAATAACATATCAAATGGTTTTGGATTTTTTTGAAACTTTACATAAATGATCTATATGATATAAACTTTCAATCCAACAGGTTAAAACGTTATTGAGAGGTGTAACATTTGGTGTCAAACTTGTTGGTGTCAACGAATCCTGACTATATATATATATATATATATATATATTTAAAAACCAACAAATTTTCTTATAAAAAAAAACCAACAAATTTATCACTCAATCAAATTTTTTTAATATATGTATTTTTTGCAAAGATATATATAAGGGAGAAGGGATTTATTTTATTTTTTTAGCAAAAGGATAAATATATTAAATTAAAAAACACAAACTACATAGACTGGGGGACATAAAACCTGACCTAGCTACAAACCAAAAGGAAATACATTGTGATCAAACAGAACCAAGTCAAAACAGTCCTAATTAATCAACATAATACAAACACTGGTCACGAGCACAACTCAGCGAACCCGCGTACGGGCGCGAAACCAAGTTACAAAAAAAATGAAGAGTGAGAGCACCAGTAAGATAAAAAAGGATTCAAAGCTTAGCGAAAGGAACAACCGCCAACACCGAACAGAACCAAGTGCCAACAATCCCCTGAACAAGTAGCAGACATAACAATTCTTTCGAACAAACAATCTGCGAACACAGATAAGAAGCCGGTACCGGAGTAGAGATACTCCTGACGCCTTGAGACCTGCAGATCTCAACAGACCTGGAATAACAGAGAAATCAAAAGCGCAGGAACACCAACACCGCCAATTTCACGAGAACGACGCATTTGAACTCAGATCATGGGATGAGTCCAACACGTTAATAACGACCCTTTCGGGTTAATAGGACTAAACCCTTTCGGGTTAATAAAACTGAGATACCATCCAATCTATGAACTGGAAACACAAACAAAAACTAACAGCACAAAACAAAAACAGAAGAAAACGAAATCAAATCAAACCAACCGACGAACAACACGGTGACGAGCACGGAACATCACGAACAAACAAACATTAACGAACAGACAAAACAAAACACCAAACCGTCGCAGCAGTGGAAACCAGATATGAGCCAAAAACCGAAACTGGAGCAAAGGAGACGAGGTCATCGAACCGCCGAAAGAAACAGTGTGCAACAACGCAAATCCAAAACCGAATCACCAACAACCACCGCTGGAGAAGCGGCCGAGCTGAAGCGGCGTGAACTCAGAACGGAAGAACACTGAAAACGAGCGGAGGCAAACGAAAACACCATAGCCAAAACGAGGAAAACTACTCCGGACGGGAAAAGAGGTGGTGCGGTCGTGAGGGGCAAGTGCACCACCGGTGTGTATGTCTACATGGTGAAGAAACTTTTGGATTTGGGGAAAAAGAGATGGGTTTGTGTTTTTTTTCTGGTTAAAGGGAGAAGGGATTATTAATTTAGGCTAAATTAGATTTTGGTCCTTAATTTATTTGTTGGTTTCATTTTGATCTCTTAACTAATTATTGTTTCATTTTGGTCTTTTAACTATATTTTCATATGCCAAATAAGTCCTTTCCATTATATTTTACTAGCCGCCAAATGGGCACGCCGTGCCCGTTTGTGTGATCGATATTCTTTTTTTTGTTTGTTTGCTGTGATCGATATTCTCTATTGTACAAATATAAATAATTACTTAATCTCCTTTTTATTGGACTTAGTTAATTGATAACTACTTGACCTCCTTTTTTGTTGTGGTTAGTTATTAAGAAGAAAAAAATATTTTTTTTTTACTATAAAAAAACTGAAAACCTACTTTTACGTGGAAGTTATGCTTAGTTTGTTTTTTTGGTAGTTTTTTTAAGGGTAAAATAGGAATAACAAAAAAGTCATCCCAAAAATTTGTATCCCCTTTATATATTAGTATAGATAAAAAAAGAGTAATGTTTTCATCATCAGTATCATCGGCTTCATCACCAAATCAGAAAATTCATAATCTTCATCAATTTAACCATAAATTTAGGGGATAAAGTTTTGATTTTGGGGGAAAATTGAACATTGAAATGTCAATTGGATTATATAGTTTTTTAGTTTTACGGGTTTAGTGATGAAGATGATGATGAATTTTTCCAGAGTTTGGTGATGAAGATCATAATTATGAAGATGAAAAATAATGTTTTTTTTTCTTCATAAAATATAAGGATTTATTTGGCGGACAACAATATAGTTAAGGGACCAAAATGACACATAATTAATAAAAAGACCAAAATAAAACTAACAATTAAGTTAAGGGATTAAAAGTCTATTTAGCCATTAATTTATTATGAGATGGAGAGAATATACCATTTATTTTCCAAAGCCTTCATAAGGTCAATTGTCAATGATGAGGACATAAAGAAATCAGTTCTCTCCTTCCTCAAAAAGAAAGCTCACCACATCGCACGTTTCATGAATATAGGTATAAAAACAATATTTTCCTCTTGTTTTCTGCTATAAAAGCTTATATAGAAACTGAGTGGGGTATGCATGCAGGACCATGCTGAGTTATTCATACTTACACAACACATTGAGATAGAATTTTGGTTTGGTCTTTGGTGATCCTTTCTTTTTCAGACGCCAAGCTTTCACTACAAGAAAATATGTACTTTGCGACACTTCTATTGTGACACTTTAAATATAACCGTCGCAATGTGAATTTTTTAAGATATTTGTAACGGTTTATACGACGGTTTATACAACCGTCGCAATATTTTGTTTTAGCGCTTTGTGAAATTGGAATCCTTTGGTTTTTTTTTTTTTAACAAAACATTCACACACTTAGACCAAAATTCTTAGTCTATCTCTTTGTTACAAAAAATTGCAAAACACCAAAGAAAAACGAAAAACACTCAGGTTCCACCACCGTTCCCTCTCTCGGTGGGTAACCTCTCTCGTCTCTCGCACTTCACCGCCGTTTCCTTTATCAAAGTAACCATGACAACTCGTTTCTTCATTTCTGTTTACTATCACAATCTAAATCCGTAGCTCATTTTCTTCATTAACCCTAATCCCTAAATCGTTTTACTCGTTCCCTAAATTGCTAAATCCCTCATTCTTTGGCAAGTGACTGGTTCGGAATTCATTCCCTAAATCGCTAAATCCCTCATCTCAGGTTCAGGTTCGTTTGATTTATGTTAAATCCCTTCTCAAAGTTTATTGTTCTCTCTTTGAGCAGAGCCCATTGTTTTCTATTATTTCTGCAAACATTTACAATGATTGATGTTATTCGGGTTGTTTTTATTTCATTTGATACTATTGAAGGGTTTACTCAGTAAATTTACTTGGAATCTCTTTGATGTTTATTGAGTTACTTTGTTTTGATTTTTATTTTTGTCTACAACATGCTTTTGTATTTCACCGTGGCTCTTTATGATTAGATTTTATATCTCAGTTACCTAAAAGGATACAATTTCATTTTGTATTGTTCTCATCGAATGGCGACATGATTCTGATTTGTAGCTTCTCTGCTGTGTCTGTTTTGCATACTGCTAAAGGGGCTGCTGCAACTATTTTTGGTCTTGCTATTTTTGTTTAAGTTCCTTTAGTAATGTTCAGATTCCATAACAGCAGTAGCAGGTTATTGGTGGTTGAGTTCTAGCTTAATTTTGATTCTGAATTGGTCTGGTTACTTTGACGTTTCACAGGATTGGGTCTTGTGTTTTGTTGTAAATAAGACCTGCTCCTTATCTTTGTAAACAACTATTAAAAGGAACGCAAGGGTATTGCTTTGATTAGTAACAATAATTATTAACACACAAGTTAGCAAGTCATTTGACATTAGCTATGCATAAATCATGAGACTACAATACTAAACATGTGTAAGAGGTTTTAGTAAGATGTCTAGTTAACCATAATATCTTTGTCACACTTATACATGTGTGTAGGCATAGTATGATAGTATACACTGCCTAACTTGCAGCTTTCAACAATCACTCTTTCTTTCCCTTTTACTACTATGTTAACCATCCAATAATAGCCAAAATTTATTGATCTTGAGTATATCCAACACTAAAATTTCATATTCTACTTTACATAAACAGCATATTTTACCGGTAAAAGAAATCACAGATGTCTAACTGGAATATGGCTATGAATAGTAAATCTATTTTGGTATTTTGGTGTTGTAGTTTTCTTTTTTGTGGGGGCTTTTTGTTTAGGTGTGTGCATCAGCTTTGTTGTGATGCGTTGAGGGTTCCCCCCTTTGTAATTAGTTCATTCTTTGCTCACCTTGTACATCTTGTATAGGTGGTTGCTTAATATATTTTGCCGATTAAAAAAAGAAAAAGTAAATCACCTAGGTAAAGGTGGACAATATCCGGAATCATCCCTCTCAACCTCTTTCAAGCTCTCAACCTAACCTACTATAAAATGGTGTTCCTTATCTTTGTATTTAGCCCTTTTGTAAATAAGACCAGCTTCTGGTGTTCTTGTACTTGGGGATGTATGTTTAATATAAAGTTTCATTTTGCATTTTCAAAAAAAAAAACCTAAAAGGTAGGGAATTCCTTAATTTTTGTATTGTGCTTGTGTTATTGAAAATCATGACCCGTTTCCATGTTGATATTTGAATGTAGGGAATTCTCTTATGGAGTTAAATATGATCTCAACTGAAGAGCAGGGTCCTTATGGTTCCATGAACTGATTTCAAATTCTGCTTTCAAATCTTAAGGTGTGTACATTACTTTGTAAACGTTTAATAGAACTCTCATGTTTATCAAACTTTATTGTGAGAATCCTTTATTTACAAATGGTGAGATAGTACTAATTAATTACCCCGTCTATTAGAATTGTTAAATAACAAAGGTCAAAGAGTTTTATTAATCGCAGAATATATGGCTGACCCATTTTATATGAAGCCTACTTTAGTTGCCTTCAGTGGGTTTTAGCATATTTAATTGGGTTTTTTGGAGTTCTGAGTATGTGGTCTATTTCCTTCAATTATTAGTCTATATAATATTAGTATTTGACCGGTCATTTTCTTATATAGATTGGTCTCTGCTACTCTGATACAGCAGGTTCTATAATTTTATTTGAAGGTGTTTCTAATGTTCTTTGGATGGTAAAAAGCTTCTTCAAACTTCATGTCAAAGTTAGAAAATCAACTAGTTCAAGAAAGTGATGATAATCATCATCATCAGAACAACTACCACTCCTGGATTCAAAAATGGTTTCATGAGCTACAATGTTTGCAAGTAGACAACCTAATAGAGGTTAGATTAGATCTTTGGTTACATGTCAAATTTTTGTTTATAAAGTTTTGCTGTTAATTTTAATTGGTGGTTTTTATGTTTCAGAAGATGAATTATTCTAAATGAACTTGAAAAAAAAATCTGCATTTACTAATTTTCTTTTACATTTGTCTTAAGACCACCATATCTTAAATTGTTATATATTGATAAAGGCATATTGACAGCATTGTTGATGTCTTTTTATTAGCTTTGTAGCATTGACACTTTGGATTGAAAGCATGTCGGTGTTTGACACTTATTGGCGTCTAACACCTACACGAAATTAAACAAACACATGTGGTTACATTCATTTACTTCCATTTTCTTAAATTATTACTAGTGTCTGTATCATTATCGTGTACGGTGTTCATGATTTTGTCAGTGCTTCATGCTTATACTTGAGTGCTTGTTTCTTGACTTCAATTATGCATATCATCTCTTATTTTATATCTTCATAATCTTGGTTGAGTTCACTGCAGCCCAAGTAGAACTATTGCAATATTGCTCGCAACTTCCTATAATCATGCATAGGTTCTTGATTATTTTGATTTCAATTATTTCTTAATGTGATTTTATTTAACATGAAAGATACTTAAATGTGGACTCTCTCCCATGTTGAATCTAAATATTGTCACGAGTAAATGATTGAGAGAGTTACATATCTAATTATCTGAGATACTTATGTACCTTTTATCTTATAATGTATTTCAATTTATATGATCCAATTTAATCATTACACATTTACACTCATTTCTAATCCCATTTACAAGAAGGACACTTGATTCATTATCCTGAATGAGCTTCTAGTTGTTTATGATTAATGATTATCATATTTATGTCTTCTTAGTCGCTGCCCAGAATGCCGCCGCCGTATCCTTCTTAGTCGCTGAAGCCATTCTCTATTTCTACAAGTTTTTTGAGCTCCTCTTTCTGCTAGTTTAGAAGTAAGTTTTCTTTTACTTAAGTTGGATTATGTTGATTATGAGTTTAAAAGTTAGTTGAGAACAAAATTTGTGAGAACAAGTTAATTGGGATTCACTAACCTCTAATATTGCATATAATTGTGAGAAAATTTTTTGTAAGAACTAGTATTCTTCAGGTATAATGATTTTAAAGCATTTAGGAATCAAATCTTCAGAACTGTTGTGCTAGCAGAGTATATTTCACTATTAGCAAATAGCATTGATGCTTATATAGATATTTTCTTATATAGATATTTTCCTTTATCTTGTAGAATTATGCCATGAAGTCAATTTGTCCAACTGAGTTCGTTTTATTAAAGTATTCTAATATATACTTATGTTTTTCCAGGTAGCCGAATAAGAAGAGTCAAGTGATGATAGGCGTTCTGAGTCTACCTAACACTAATTAAGGATTATGAAGCAACATCACATACTACTAGGGATATTTAGATATTTTGTGAACTTATTTTGACGCTACATTAGTTTCTTTCGTTTGGAACTTCAAGTACTTTAATTAATTTTTTGATGTATGGATATTGTCACTATTGAATGAGTTATATAAATAAGATTAAGTTATTTATATATTTTTGCATTTTAATTTCTTTACTATTGTATGGATATTGTAAAAGTTCTTTAATAAGCCATCAAATTGAATTTGTTTTTTTTGACAGATAATAAAAAAGATTTTAAATTAATTTTTTTATAAAAAAAACACACAAGTTTGCGACGGTTTTGTAACCGTTGCAACATTTGCTATTTAGTGTTATGTGGGGGAAAACATAGCGACGGTTTGAAACGTTGTAACAACGGTTATCAGAACTGTCGCAAAGTTCTGTTGCGACACAGAAATCATAGACGGTTGGCAAACCGTCGCAAATGTACAATTGCAACAGTTTCAACCGTTGCAAACTACAATTTTAACCGTCGCAAAATACTTATTTTCTTGTAGTGTTTATGAAGCCCTTATTTTCGCTTCACTTTCCTTATAAGACCTTAACCATTGACTTGCTTTATTAGCAAAAGGAAAAAACCATTGACTGAGTCCGGTAAATATAGCACAACAGTTGGGAAAAGAAAGATGTTTTAACAGATGAGGGCCGTTCGATCATAATTGTTTGGCTGAGATTATTTATAATAATTTTGTAATTGAGTTAATCAGATCGTACAATTTGATAATCAATGGTTGGAATACAAAATGATGTGAAACTGTGTATTTTTGCAGCGCAGCAAATCCTAGCTAGTCCAACATTTGATAGCTACTTAAAGATATTAGTATTGACGAAGATGTGATAATTTCATATTCTTCATTTATTTGCATTTAGCCCACTAAAATATTTGACCAATTA
Source organism: Trifolium repens (assembly GCA_030408175.1). Classification (NCBI taxonomy): domain Eukaryota; kingdom Viridiplantae; phylum Streptophyta; class Magnoliopsida; order Fabales; family Fabaceae; genus Trifolium; species Trifolium repens. Next base: position 14,361,770 of record CP125846.1, read on the forward strand.
AAAAAAACTATTGACTTGCTTTTATCAATATCTTTCTTACACCGCGCACCCAACCTAAAATATAAAATGATTAAATGTATATTTTATCTCTCTAAATATCTTAACGAACTTTCATTTTAAGTTTCTCATATTCTCTATTTTCAAATTATAATCCCTTTAAATTTATTGTTACAATTTTCTGTTTCCAATAATTGTCCCCCAAACTTTTGATTTTTATAATCTCAGTGGCTTTATATAAAGTTGATGTAAAGTATGATTCCGTGATGTATTTTATGAATTCCAGTAAGTGGCTATATGTGTGAATGGTATAAAAAAAATGTGGACATAAAGAAGTTCTCCAAATTGCACATCATGAAAATGTCACCACAACTTGTATTTCGTTTTGGAAAAAACTTCATTCAAAAAGATAAGGTTTTGGTCATAACTCTTTATATAATAGGATTTAATTTATATAATTGGGGCTAGGATTTAACACACTAATTGCGTTGGCGCAATTCTCATATTAGCCGTCCGATCTGCAATTAACAGCTGTTATCATATATAGTTAAATTTATTAAATATTTAATTTGGACTGTCTGACCACTATTTAACGACTAAGATTTGAAATCGCGTCAAACTGATCTGTTTTTTTACCACACACAATCTCGGTCCATATTGTGCGTCAAATTTTGTTTAAATAAATACATAATTTCAAATCAAACCCATTCTCTCTTTTTGCAGTTAACAAATTCAATTAATGGCTTACTCTAAAATTATCTTTCTCTCTATCCTTGTTAGATTCCTCACTTTTGCAACTACCATGGCACAAGACTCTTCATTTTTTCTAAACAAAATTTGTTCCCTTGACATCACCACAGCCAACAGCAACTTCCATGTCAATCTCATGACACTTCTCTCTTCATTGCCAACAAAAGCCATAGAAAACACTGAATTCTACAACCCTATTATTGGTATAAATCCCTCAGATTCTATCTATGGATTGTTCATGTGTAGGGGTGATGTAGACTCTCAACTTTGTCATGAATGCATAGGCAATGCAACTCAATATCTATCCTCAGAGTGTTCTTTGTCCATACACGCTTCGATTTGGTACAACGAGTGCACGGTTCAATACTCTAACAATTCTTTCTTTCCTGTAGTTGATACGAACTCCAGTTTTTTCATGTGCAATACCGCGAATTTCTCAAACACGAAAAGCCTTGTGCCTTTAATGTTTTCAACGATGAATCTAACGGCAGATGAAGCAGCTAGTGAGAAGAAGAAGTTTGCAACAAATGAACGAGTTTTCGAAGATCAAACCCTTTATTGTCTAGCTCAGTGCACTTCACACTTATCGCCGAATGATTGTAGAACCTGTCTGGGTAGTGCTATCCAAGAACTTCGAATTTATTGTGATGGAAAACTAGGTGGGAGATTTCTTTACCCTAGTTGTAATGTTAGGTATGAACTATATCCTTTTTATAGGTCTACTAATGTTCTTTCACCAAATGAGCTTGCTCCTCAAACAAATGATTCGATTTCGAAACAAGAATCAAGATTTCCGGAAGATCCATTATATCTTTCCCAAAATTGCTCAAATAAACACAATACAATCACTTCGAAAAATTTCAACTTACTTCTCTCTTATTTGTTGTCCAACGCCACCACCGGAAAACTATTTGATACAGTTATAATGGACGGAATTGTGTACGGCCTCTTCATGTGTCGGAGGGACCTCTCTTCACACCTTTGTGCTCAATGCATAAAAAACGCAAAAGATCGAATATACTCCATGTGTCTTTCATCCTCAGAGGGTATAATTTATTTTCTCTAACATCGCCGAAACAAGTCCTATGTACCGCGATATAAACATCACCAAACATTTCATCCCTGACCAAAACTTGTTCACTAGTACATTATCGAATCAGTTATCTGAACTTGCGAATGCTACGGGGAATAGTGAACACAAATATAAGACAAACTCATTAAAATTGAATGATGTACAAACCCTATACACACTTGAACAATGTACAGAAATATTGAATAGCCAAGAATGCATTTCTTGTCTAAATGATATGATAAGTACACAAATTCCGTGGTCATTTTTGGGAAGTGTTGGGGGAAGAATTATGTATCCTAACTGCAATCTGAGATTTGAATTGTTCCAATTTTACTTGAAGAGCGACGATCAGGCGCCTCGAAATCCTTCAAAAGAAGCAGGTGAACTCTTTGTTCCATGTGATTCTTTCTTTTTTTATTATTATCAAGTATTCCCGTGGTTAGCTAGATTCACAAACTTTAAGTGTGAAAAAATGAAAAATCTCAAATATCAATATTCTAGCAGCTATCAACTGAGTTATACGTATAAAACGTACAACTGAAGTTGTATGATTCAATTATTTTTATATGAGAAAATTAAATCATATTGATCATTGATTATGAGAAGAATTATAATTTTTAACTTTTTTGTGTAGAAAAGCGGAAAGTTATCTCAATTGTGGTCCCTACAATTATTTTGGCGATGCTCCTTTCTATTGGATATTATTTGCTAAAGGGAAGGGGAAGAAAGAATCGTAGGACTATTCTTCGAGATAATTGTAAGTATTATATTTATATGGAAGAAAAATAATTATTTTCATTTTACAATTTCTAATAAACTTTAACAAGTTGAAACACTAAATCAAATTATTTTTATCTAGTTGGTAAGGAAAGTGTCATTTTAGAACCACTTCAATTCGATTGGGCAGTAATTGAAGCAGCAACCAACAACTTTTCTAAAGACAATTATATTGGCGAAGGCGGGTTTGGAGAAGTTTACAAGGTTAGAAAGTGCAAGATATATATCTTAGTGTTCATTTACACGGTCGCCCGCGTGCGCACGCACATACACATTTAATTTCAACTTTCAATGATAAAAATAAACATTAAGTGAAAATTTTGAAATGGTTCAAATACTATTTTCAGTATTTCTAGTTAATTAACTTCGATTTTCAATAATATCACATTTGGAAGAAAAATTCCATAATAAAATGTCACATATAAAGTAAATTAAATTTGGAAGCTTAGTTTAAAGTAAATGAACCCTTATTTTTTTTAATATATTTTTAGGGTATCCTTTTGAATGGACAAGAAGTTGCTATGAAGAGGCTTTCAAGAGGTTCTAAACAAGGTGTAGAGGAGTTCAAAAATGAAGTTTTATTGATAGCAAAGCTTCAACATAGAAATCTAGTGACATTTATTGGTTTTTGCCTTGAAGGACATGAGAATATACTTATTTATGAATTTGTGCCCAATAAGAGTCTTGATTACTTTTTATTTGGTTAGACACTTTTCACCTAAAACTCTTTCATTTGTCAATATTTAGATTCATGAACAATACTATATATTGACTTAATTTTATTTCTTGAACAATTTTGTAGATTGTCATCACCAAAAGTTGTTAACTTGGGTTGAACGCTTTAACATCATAGGAGGAATTGTTCGAGGAATTCTTTATTTGCATGAACATTCTCGACTCAAAGTTATACATCGCGATCTTAAACCTAGTAATATTCTTTTAGATGAAAATATGATTCCTAAAATTTCCGATTTTGGTCTGGCTCGAATTATGGAAATAAGTCAAGACGAAGGAAGTACAAACAGAATTGTTGGAACATAGTAAGTTTTGAATGTTTTCTCCTCTGTTATCTTTTCATGGTTCTTGCTTAAGTTACATTTTGGTTAAATTAACATTGAAATTAATTTATTTTATAGTGGTTATATGGCTCCGGAATATGCTATGCTTGGACAATTTTCAGAAAAGTCGGACGTTTATAGTTTTGGAGTCATGCTGTTGGAGATTGTAGCAGGAAAAAAGAATATAAGCTCATATGCGCAACGCCATGTTGCTGATAACCTTTTGAATTATGTGAGTTTATTGATGTAGCAATAATATTTTTTGATCAAATTTTAAGTTATTAGAGCTCCTCTCCCCAATAATCGGAGAGTTAAAGACCAAAAAAAAAAAATACATTTATCACATGTGACTATTGAGTCGTGAGCGGGAGTATCACAGAGTTGGATCAACACATAAGACTAAGAAAAACTCTTTTTTCACAAAGACTAAGAACAACTTAGAATCATATATCACTGGGTTGGATCAATACATTAGGGTAAGAGCAACCACACAAGTGATTTTTAACACCACATATTCACCTAAAACCTGAAAACATTAGGGGTCTGTTTAGAATGACTTATTTTTAAACTTATGCGAAACAACTTATGCAAATAAATAAACTTTTATGTATTATTATAAGTTTTTCAAGATATTTTATGAGAAAACGATTTATAAAAATACAATTTTATTTAGTGATAACTTATAAATTAACACAAAAAATTATTTATTTGCATAAACTATTTTCATAAGCTCAAAAATAAGTCAAATCCAAACAAACCATAAATTTACGTGTCCTTTCACTTATATGTTGCGCAACCAATGTGAGACTTTTAACCACACTTAATATGTCTCAACGTCAATATTGACCAACTAATATAAAACATTTAACTCATACTTGATATATCTCAAGAGTGACCAGATAATAGTTGAGAATTTTAATTTGACATATTTCAGGTTTGGAGACAATGGAATGATCAAACACCTTTGAGTATATTGGACCCAAAAATTAAAGAAGATTATTCAGAAAAAGAATTCATAATATGCATTCAGATTGGTCTATTATGTGTTCAACGTGATCCAGATGCTAGACCTTCAATGGTGACAATTGCTTCTTATCTTAGTAGTTATTCAATTGAATTACCAACACCACAAGAACCTGCATTTTTCTTGCATGATAGAACTTTTTCAAATGTTGCTGCACAAGGATCAAGTTCTACTCAATTTGTTAATAGTTCTTCATTGTTGTCTATCAATCAAATGTCTACTACAAATACTTTTAGTCCTCGATAGTAAATTAAATATTATTTTATACTTCCTCCGGTCATTATTATAAGCAAAATTGACTTTTTTGATATATTGAAAAAGTGATGTATTTGATCCATAAATACATCACTTTTTCAATGTATCAAAAAAGTCAATTTTGCTTATAATAGTGGCCGGAGGGAGTATGTTTTTAGTATCAATTAGTATAACTTTGAAAAGGATTGAAGAAATGAAAATATATACTTGTAATAATTTGATGTAAAGACTTTAGTAAAGAATGTTTGTATATAGGTATTAGGTAGTATATAGTTAAGTTTTTTAGCTAGTATATTATAACAATCTCAGGAAGGTTGGTTCAAGCTCAAATGTGATGACATTCATAAAAGCTCAATAAATCTTTCAGATAATAGTGGAACTTACTTTGTTATGCCTGCAAAATTGGAGCTTGCAATGCACTTCACTTTAGGGATAATAGTGTTACTTGCTTGGTTAGTTATGTCTGCAAATTTGAAGCTTGCAATGCACTTCGTGTAGAGATATGTGACATGATGATTGTTGACCTTCGAGCAGACAATAACTCGAAAGTACTAGTTTACATGGTATCAGGAAACTACAATAGTAATAGGAATATTCATACTTTGATTCATCGCAATCGTGACTTAGAGACCATGATCAGGGAAATTTAGGTCAACCATATCTGATGTAATAGCAATAGATTAACCAATTTACTAGCTAATTTAAACTAATTTTAAATTTGTTGGATTTGCATATTTTAAAAATTTCTTGTAGAAATTTTTAAGAACTCATTTTTTTATGACATTTTAGGTACTAACATGTATTAATTTAATTTTGTAGTATTTTTCCTAGACCATACAGTCTTTTGTACAAAAAAAGAAAAGAAAAAAAAAAGAAAATATTGAAAGGTGTGTCGGAAAAATTGAGGTGAACAAATATAAAAGTACTAAATGATAATAAACCTCATTTTTATGTTTAAATTAATAACTTAATTAAATCAATTTAATTAAAATAAAAAAATAAAAATTTATATTAAATTAATGTCAATTCTAATATGATTTTTTATTACACTTTGTTATAATATTAATTATTATTTTTTTCAAATTTTAATCCCAACTTATATTATGTGTTTTTTTGTTTAGTCTTAGATGAAGTAATAATTCACTAAAATTAAACTTACATACAATTGTGAGGTTTCGGGTTCGAACTCGGATCACGATGTTCGGCCTAACAATTTTGGCATTTTTGCCAGTTGAGATAAGACTTCTAGACCCCTACGTATAATATTTCTACCCACCGAACTATATTAAGGGAAAGATTATAATATTATTTTGGTCATAAACAGAAAAAAATTCATATTTTTTTACTTATACGAAATTATCAACAATCTTAAAAATTCTGACTTTAAAATGTTTTCCCTTCTTACAAGAAACAATTTTACACACACGCGTCTCCGTGAAATCTTTATTCTAGATTCTTCCACTTCTCAACTTTTCCCAACCCTTCCATTTTCTTCCACTTTCTTTCATGCATCAATTCCCATTTTCACTCATCTAAATCACAAAATTTCAATTTTTTCATCTCATTTCAATCTGGGTTCTTTCAATCATGGCTTGGTATAGAAGGGGAAAACTTGTTCTTGATAGTTTTCATAGATTCTCTTCAAGGGTTTCATCTCAAAATTCAATTTTTCAACCTAGTTCAAGAATTTCACCATCTGGGTATTTGAATTTAGGTTCTAAAGGTACTATCTTTAATGGCTTTTCATCGTTTTCTTCAATTTCTAATAGATTAGGAACAAGATTAGGAAAAAGGGGTTTTGAAGTTAATAAGAATTTTAGAAGATTTTACTATGTTGATACTCAAAATGTGCGGCATTTTAGGCCAAGAGGGCCAAAACGTTGGTTTCAGAATCCTAGGAATGTTATGATTGTTGTAGTAGTTGGTTCAGGTGTTTTTATTACTGTGTATTTTGGAAATATGGAAACTGTTCCTTACACGAAACGAACTCATGTGATTTTGATGTCGGATAAGATGGAGAGGATGATTGGAGAGAGCGAATTTGAAAAGATAAAGGTAGGTTTTAAGGGGAAGTTGTTGCCTGCAATACATCCTGAAAGTGTGAGAGTTACGATGATAGCGAATGATATCGTTAATGCGTTGAAGAGAGGGTTGAGTCAGGAGAACGAGAATGTATGGAGTGATTTAGGGTATGCTTCGGAAAATACTATGATGAGTGAAGAAAATGGGAGGGAGACACTTAATGCATTGACTGAAAATGAAGGGAATGTTGAAGGGAATTGGCACCGGGAGGACGAGGTTCTTGATGATAATTGGGTTCAGAAGAGTAGGAAGAAGGGTGAGAAACGAGGGTCGCAGCCTTATACTTCGCATTTGGATGGATTCAACTGGGAGATTTTGGTGGTTAATGAGCCTGTTGTTAATGCATTTTGCTTACCTGGTGGGAAGATAGTTGTATTTACGGGTTTACTTGAGCATTTTAGAAGTGATGCAGAGATAGCAACTATTATTGGACATGAGGTATTCATTTGATTTCCTTAACTTGTTAGGTTTGTTTGGATTTACTTTAACATATCTACTTTTGATACTGTTTGAAAGATATTATCTAAACAATTTATAATATGCTTGTAAGCTCTTTTCGTTTTATGATAAATGTTCATAGATTATGTGAAAACAAATTGACTTTATTTTATCTTGTTATAGAAATAGCTTTTATTTAAGCACTTATATGATAAAGGCTTATGTTAGAAGTGTTTAATTAGCATCTTAATCCAATCAGGGCCATTGTTTTTGCTGTTTATATGTTTAGGAGATGTATATATCTAACACTTTGTAGCTTGGTAATTAGGTTGCACATGCCGTGGCCAGACACAGTGCTGAGGGGATGACAAATAATCTGTGGTTTTTTATTATACAATTGATACTTTTTCAATTCGTCACGCCTGATGTTGTCCAGACAATGTCATCACTTTTCTTACGGCTACCTTTCTCCAGAAGGTAATGATTACTCTATTGTCTCTCTTTATAACCAATTCAATTTCTGTATTGTTCTTTAAAAATAGTAGATTTATTTCGTTGATATATAGGTAATGTTTCTTAGACAGGTTAGAATAGGAGTGCACATTAAATATTAAGAGAAGTGAAAAACAGGAAATTAGGTAAAAGATGAATAATTTTTGGCTCGATTAGTGGAACCATGAATAGGTTGCTCTTTTATGTTTCGTTTTGTTCATATGCCAAATGCTACCATATATGCTGACCCGAGTCATATTGATGTAGCAATGATTTTTTTTTTTGGCATGCCAAATGAATTGCTTTATTCCTGCCTTAAGACCAAATCGAAGACATAGTTTTTTGTTAATTTGGTTGTAGTACCTTGAGCATGGTTGTTAAACTTGTGAGTCAACTCGCAGACCTTGGCCGAGATTACGACTTTCTAAAATGAGTCGACTCGCGAGCAGAATTGTCTTCTGTACAGACCAAATCGTACAGACTCGCGATTCTGTTGAAAGTTGACGAGTTTGCCAAAAAATAAGAAAAAAAGAAGCCTAAAACATGACCATTTCTTAAAATCAAGGGGTGTGATTCCATATATCCTTTGAATTTCTTTTCGCATTTCAGTACAATACAAACCTAAATTTGTTTAAATATATATATATTTTTTATTCTAGTTATTTTTTGGTGGTTTGCTGGTACTTCTGTTTCCACTAATACTTTGCGAATTTTAGTGAACCAATTCGCAAAAGTACCGCGAATCGGTACACACGAATTGGTTAACAGTTCCCATGGAAATAAGCGAATTATGTTTCTCTGCATCTATCAACATGTAATCCAGTTTTGTAGGATTGTGTTAGGCCGAAATCAAATCTTAAGAAATCTATATGCATTTGCATTTCAACTTTCAATTTTACCATGGTAAACAAATTACTCCAATTGAAGGATACAGGTTGAATTGTACAGTTGATATTGGTTGCAGTTTCTCTTGTATAATCACAAAGGATTAAGATACTATTGATTTCTTGGATGTTTGTAAAGGGTATGTGCAACTGTATTTAAATTCTACTTGATTAAACTGGTTTAAAATAATACATTTTGGAAACACAGGGCAACTGTGAAGAATGTCTTAGCAATATACCCTTTACAATAATACATATTGTAAAGGGTATGTGCAACTGTAAAGCCTTACCGTCATGGTCGATAACAAAGGGCATTCATTATGTGACTCTTCATGAGGCATTTGATAGCAAACCATTCTTTTTAGGTTCATAAAATGCAATAATCCCAAGAGTTTACTTTTTAGGTTCATAGAATGCAACAATCCCAAGTAGCATCCTGAACAACCAAGCTTTTTCACTGAACTATGTGCTGCCGTTCTTTGCTACCAACCTTTATGATCTCCCTGCTAGCCAAAGTTGTTTCCTGTTATTCAGCCTCGACAGTGTCCTTTTTTAACTGAGACACATAAAGTCTCCATGTGGAGTACTAGATCAACCTTCGAAATAGGAAGTAACTGTCAACAAAAAACTCTTCAACATCAATTTTTCACATTCTATTTTGACTATTTAACCAACCATGTTCTGCTCCTCTTTGCGTAACAATGCTATTTTCTGCATTAGATATGTACGTGCATGTTTGTGTTCAAGCTGCTTGTGTATCTGTTCGAGAATCCCATATTGGATTCTTGCATTTTTATGGAAAGAAAAGTTGTGACTAAACCCAATTTTATCACCAATTTTTCAGGATGGAAATAGAAGCTGATTACATTGGGCTTCTATTAATTGCATCAGCCGGCTATGATCCACGCGTGGCACCTAAAGTCTACGAGAAGTTGGGAAAAATCACCGGCGATTCTTTGGTTCAAAACTATCTCTCCACTCATCCATCTGGAAGAAAAAGAGCAGAATTGCTTGCTCAAGCTCAGGTAATGGAAGAAGCTGTCACTATATATAGGAATGTACAATCTGGACGTGGGGTTGAAGGTTTTCTTTAGGACTACCATAGGTTTTCTTTACTGAAAAATTTAGTACACAGTGCCCTTAATTAGATGGGGTTTCCCAAATGCAGGAATGGAAATCCCACTATACTTGATGGTCTATGTGATTTTGTTTAATTTACTTGATAATAAACATAGGGGCATATAGATCAAATATATTTTTCTCATTTGTATTTTACAATTTTTGGGAAATAGATATAATATTTTCAAAAATCTTAAAAATATTGAAACATCGTTTTTATTATTTCTGAAAATGCATTATTGATAGTTTGTTTTTCATCTTTCTATCACGATTGTTCACTACAGCGACAAATGTTTAGCAATGTTTAGTTTTTCTATATGCTGAGGGTAGAAATTGAACTCTTAAGGCATGTTTGATTGCATTTTTAAAAACTGTTTTTCTCTTTTTAAGATCACCATCAATCCAAGCCATATCCCACACTTTTCTAGTCTGTCCATCACCAACAGACCAAAATCCAACATCTTGCAAAACTGTTCACATCTTAGTAATGACCTTCCAAAAATTAGAGTCAGAGGGTTTTGCTATAACCTCCGCCATTCTGCCATTCCGCTTATATTCATTCCACACACCCTCTCACACCAAAGGTCAGTCGCACCAGACTTTAAGGATCACACCATCTTAGCTTTACAAGCCTTGTTCATTTGATCGAGACGTTGTATTCCCAAGCCACCTGCCACCTTAGGAAGAGTAATCTTACTAGGTGCACGCGCAGTAAGCGGAACTCCCAGATACTTTCCAAGCATATTAGATTCTCTAAATGTTGAGAAGTAGAAAATTAATAGGAGCTGTGTCTAAGCGTTGCCAAAATGTCATGAAACTGTAACCAAAAGTCAAAAAATGTGAAAAGCCAAGCCTTGCTGAAGCCTCGACTTGCAACAGGCCTGTATCAATGTACTACAGTCGTAGCAAGCAAGTCAGTAGCTTCCTTGCGCAGCATTGGTATACTACGAACTGTTCACTTTGCGAACTATCACAAACTTAAACATATTTATTTTGAGGTGAATCAATGCGCCGATTTGATAGCAAATATGGGTTATAGTGGGGATTATTTGGCTTGTTACATTTATGAGTTCTCCCTTTAAATTTGCTTTAGTTATTGATAACGATCATAGATAGGAATAACAACAAAACCCGTATTCGTGGGCACCCCCGTCTGAACCTGACATAACTTTGACAGGCGGGTGGGGACACTAGTATCCACCTTGAACTTGCCCCATTTGTATCAAAATTATATATTTACCACTTTTAACATAGAATCCCTTCAACAATATTTAAAATTATATTCATCTGTTTATTTTTATTTTTAAAGCGAGCTTTAAATAAATCGTTTGCTCTATAACTTCATGCAAAGATGGAGATGTATTACCCAAACACAATCAGGTATAAGGTTGGAGTTCTATTGTTTATCCCAATAAAAATTGGAAGAGTACGAAATTACTAGAACGAAGACACGTGTTAAGAAACTCGATATAAAAATATTCGCCATAAAATTTGTGTATTCAAAATTTTAAAATATCACTTTTTCAACACAAATTTTTCACTTTTAAATTTATTAAAGCGTGCTCTTAACTAGATCCTTACTAGAACGCATCAAATTCGGGGACAAGGAAGACAAAACCCATCTTAGCCCCATTCCCCCTGCATGCCTAAAAGACTCTTGCTAACGAGTGCCCCCGGGGCACTTTTTAAGGATACTATATTAAGAAATTATTCTTTAGAAAAGTGGAATAGTTCAATTTCCAATGTGATAAATGCACAAACTTTTATAAAAACTTACCATTTAAGGGTCTTAAAGAGTACCCCGGGAGTACCCGTTAGCATTTTCCTAAAAAAATACTACTACTACAGTAGAACCGAGGAATATATGTTTGGAAAATCCATAAAATAATTGTTCTTCGATAGGTACACTTGTATAATCTCAAAGCCTATGAAAGAAAGCAATTGATCACTTCCATGTATACTAGCTAGTAGTTAGCTGCCAAGTTTTCAAATAACTACAGATTCATCAATCTTGGAACTTGGTAAAGATAATCCAGAGAAACTCAAAGGTGCAATGCTTGGAACTTGGAAAAAGACATTTTAGTATTTCTGTTTATTCTCAGAAATGGATGGTTTTCAATTTCATTCATGCATGCATGCCTTTTCTCTACACCGACCACAATTATAATAAAAAAATTACTTATTTTGGTTGATTAATTATAGATTAGATATGTAAACTATTCAACAGGTAAATGAGTCCACACATACATTCAGAGTCAAATTATCTGCAACAAATAACGACTCTTTTGACCCATACATTCAGAGTCAAACAAAGAGAACGACGAGAATATTACATCAATCTGAAATCAATTACGAGAATTGATCCTAATCAAATTCAACCTTAAACCTTAAAATTAGTAAATTTCAACAAAAAAAAAATTTAAAACCAAAGGGAGCTAGCACACCACAAAATATATTAAACAAGAGAGATATGATACAAAGCTAGATGACCAAACCAAAACTCCATCAAACAAAAGAGGTTCTATAATTGGCCAAGCCAAGTTTGTTTTTCTCAAAACTATCCTTAATTAACAAAGGCATCTCGTGCCAACACATAATTGAATTCAAAGATAAACCATGGTTAGCTAAGCAATCAGCAACTTGATTGCCCTCCTTAAAGATATGAGACACAATAAAATTCATTTGCCTAAGCAAGTAAATCTCGACAAATTCAAAGCAATATGTATAATAATAAAATTTAGGCAGTAAAAATGCCATTTTTATAGAGATGGAAAACAAAATTTAATAATATTTTTAGGACTAAAAACTTATTTTATTACCTTTTGTTTAAATGAAGTTTATTTAAAGGGTTAAATATGTCTTTTGTCCCTATAAAAATTATCGAATTTTAATTTTTGTCCTTATAAAAAAAAATCACATGTTTTTATCCCAAAAAAAATTTGTTTCATTTTTAGTCCTAATAACTAATTTATGTTCATTATTGTTCAATTTTTTTTTTTGATATTATGACTATTTTATGTTTAAGATGTGTCAATATTATATTTAAACTTATATAAGCTTATATTATGTCAAAAAAATATTAGGCTTAAATGCAGTTTTACCCCCCCTATTTTGAATAAATCGGAATTTTAACCCCCCTATTTTAAAATCCGGAATTTTACCCCCCCTATTTTATAATTCTTTGGATTTTGCCCCCCCATACACTACAAGAAAATCTTTGTAGCTAATTGGTAGCTATTTTCTAGTAAACAGAGTTAGACATTGCTCCCTATACACTAAAATCATTTTGTTGTCTCTTAACTAGCATTCCTTTTCTTCCATAACAGCTCCTCGTTGAAAATTAATGCTCATAGTTCAAGGATTGGAATTTAACCATCCTTAAAGAAAGTTAGACATTTCAAAAGTTCAAGATGACAACTTCTTTGATTCACATTCTGATTGTTTGGAAATTAATCTCAATAAGTAATTGAATTGCTGATGAAAGCTACATTTTTCTTATTGTCTACCCTATTATTTTTATGCATATTTTGCATTCTTTCTTTGGTACCTAACAACTTTGGTACATATTTTGCATTTTTATGCATATTTTGCATTCTTTCTTTGGTACCTAAAAGTTAAATACAATTTTGAATTTTATACTTTTCTACATGCTTGAATAAATACTTAAAAGTGTTTTATTAAGAAGTTTGGTTGCAATGCTTTTATGTGATCCTACAATTTATATTCCATTCTTACAATATGAATATAGCCTTTCAATTTCTTCCAATCCCATAACAGCTCTTCACATTTACTCACCTACTACTAGTTACTACATACTACCAAAGAAAGCTATTATGTAGCACAGGTTGCAGAAAATCATGAGAAAAATGAAGGACATGTAGAAAGAAATCCATTCTGTTTTTTCTCAAGTGTTATGCTTCACTTCAGTCATATATACATGATATTAAGGAAGAGTTATGTTTCACTTGGGTCATATACATGAGAAATGGTGACCTGAAAGTGTTATAAGTTGACTCAACATAAGTTCAAAACAGCTTATGACAATAAAATATTTAGAAGAGTCTGTGAAAATAAGTAAAAACAACTATTGAATGTATCATCAACTATATTTATGATGTTCTGATTCGAAACACACCGTATATACATAATAATAATATGCCTAACTCTGTTTACTAGAAAATAGCTACCAATTAGCTACAAAGATTTTCTTGTAGTGTATGGGGAGGCAAAATCCAAAGAATTATAAAATAGGGAGGGTAAAATTCCGAATTTTAAAATAGGGGGGTTAAAATTCCGATTTATTCAAAATAGGGGGGGTAAAACTACATTTAAGCCAAAATATTAAAATTTGTCTATAAAAGCAGAAAATTTTTTAAGATAAAAATAAGTGATTTTTTATTTATTAACAAAAACCAAAATTCTTTAATTTTAAAGGAACGAAAAGTGTAATTACCTCTTATTCAAATGTGTAAGAAGAAAATAACTATGTCGACAAGAATAGTTTTCCTTTATATTTTTTTCTTTTGTGCATACGAGCTTCGTAGAATTTAAGTGGGGTATCCATGCTTATGTTTTGTGTCCCATACATTTTGATAGACTTTTAGGTTTGTCCATTAGTCAATATATATTTCTTCTACGACAACATTTTTCTAACCCTTGTTTTGGCTTTTTGGGTAACAACATTTTTCTCTTGACCTGCATATCTTAGTCGTTGACTTGCTTCCGTCAACCATACTAACAAGGACCTCTGAAAAATTGTTTACTACTAGTAAACTCTAGAATATCATTTTTATTTTTTTTGATTAAAGAATATCATTTTTATTAAAAAAAATCATTTTATGACGATAAAAAATTTAATATATGTACTACCCTAAAAAAATAAATTACAATAATATATAATGAAAATTTAACTAAAATTTATCCAAAATAATAATGTTTGTCTGTAAACTAGGCTAATTAGTTTTAGATTTCCCACTTTAATCTATAATTTTGAATAAATTTTCCACTATGGCCAACACCCTAATTATTATAGTCTCTATAGGAATACCACTTGACAAACGAATCTAAATATTTTAGTAAAAAAAAAAAATCTAAATATAAGAGTTCATTTTAAAAAGATTATTAACATTTCGTTCCAAAAATTTCAGTGACTAAGGCAAATGAAATCAGAGATTTGAATTGGGATTTGGGATTATTTGAAGTCACAATCAAAGGGGGAGCCATGATTGAGAGAGGAGTTGTTGGGAATCCTCAAATTCAAGCATGAGTACAAAAATTGTGATGGATTTTCTGTGTTCTTATTCTTATTATGAAAGTTATGTGAGATATATTATTCTAGAGAATAATTTTATTTTATTTTGTTTTGAATATTCCAATTTTCTTATTTCATTGTTTTTATTCATCATTAGATCTTTATATATAGATTAAATTATCATTATTTTATGGTTAAATATTCTAGTGAGTAGAAACTTCACCATCAAGATAGATTAAAAATTTCACTCTTAAAATAAATAAATAAGATGTTGAGGTTTAAATCCTAACCTCTGTATATATAGTGTGATATCTCTGTCAATTGAACTAATCTCACGGAGATAGTTAAATTGTTATACAAAATATATTTCTAAATTATATTTTCAAAGAAGAAATAAATCCTAAATTATTCTAAACAAAAATATAAATCTTAAATTATAATTATATTTTTAAATATAAATATGTAAAATATATTTTAATAAAAAAATCTTCAAAATCTTCTTCATGGACCATATAAATATGTAATCATAATTTCTTTTGTTTATCTTCTTCATGTAACACATAAACATGTACTAATTAAAGGTTGTTGAATATTTACATCTTCATGTAACACATTAAAATGTATTTTATTGTTTTTTATATACATCATCAAATGATGGTCAAACTAATTTGTCAGGGGAAAAAATTTGATAAAAAAACTGATTAGCAAGGGAAATAAAATTCGTAAAATCCTTCGTTTGCTTGTTGCTTTATAGGATGGCTGGATGGGTGCTTTCTTTAGTTATGTTAGTGGCAGATTGCTTTTATGCTTTTAAATGGATAGCTTTTTTTTAATATAAAATTTCCTTTGCTTTTTTTCTTAAATAATGGTCACTCACCTTTGTCATAATGTGATCGGTACAAATTTTCAATCAAATTTAAAAGTTAGCTACTTTGTTACTTTTAATGGTTTTTTTTATGCTAATCAGTGCCCCTGAAGCACTTGTTAAACATACTAAAAAGAGAAATAAAAGAGAAATTTAATATTAAAAAAGTAACTTTTTACATTTCCAAAGTGTTGAATGCACACATTTTGATACAAAATTTCTATTTTAATATGCTTAATCATTGCTCCGGGGGCATTGTTTAGCATTTTTTTTTTTTTAAATGGTTTGGTGGTTAAAATTTCACTTTATAAGATAAATAAGTGAAAGTACATATGCAATGTCCTTGTCCAAATGAGAGATCCTTGCAATATTAATGGGCATCTTTCTTCAATGCAAACCAACTATATCAATGTATAGATTGTATGAACAAGTAAAAAAAAATTAAAAAATAGTTATACGAATTGATGTGCCAAATTTATTTTTTTTTTATTTTTTAATTTATGTGTGTCTAAATTTTATACCCAAATGACTGTGCTTATGTAAAAACTCCAATTACATAGAATCCAATTTCTAGGGGTTTGAGCCTATGACGGAGAAATGTTGCTTTACTACTTGTCACAATTATTTACATAGTGTCCTTGTTTTTGATTTTGACGCAACATAGTGAGCTTGTTGTTACTATATAATTTTGACTATTAATATCTTAAGTTATTTATTATTAAAAATTATAAAAAAAATATATTTTAAAAATATTCATCAAATCAAATCGAACATCTTATATATTAAAATTTATTTTTATATTGTGTAAATAAAAACATTTTTTTATATACTAATACAAAAATAAGGTCAAAATAAATTATTGCGACATTTATTTTAAAACAAAAATAATATTATTTTAATAATTATCCAAACTGAGGATTCTCTCATATCACATTAAGGGTCTGTTTGGTTCGGGAGTTTTGGAGGGGAGGGGAAGGGAGGTGATATTTTAAATTTTTATGTTTGGTTCAACTTTTTAACAAGGGAAGGGGAGAAGTAATTTTTTTTTACCCTTAACCTTATAAACTCAAAATAAGGATTAAATTATAATGAATATATTACGGCAAAAAAAAATCTAATGGATATATAACCAAAACAAATCTAATGAGTAGAAAACCTAATTATTTTTTTTTGTCAAAAAAAAAATATAACCTAAAATTTTAATATTCCAACAAGGATAATTTAGAATTTTAATAAAAAAGTGAGGGTAATTTTGTCAACATAATAAATTATGTTTTATCTCGCCTCCCCTCCTTAAAAATCCCTCCTCTCACCTTCCCTCCCCTCCCCTCTCCCTCGATTTAGCCCTTGATTTGGAATGAGAGAGAAAATGAAAAGAAGAAAAAAGTGAATTGAAAGGTAGAAATTGCAACAATTAAGTAAATTTAGAACTCACTTGAGTTGGTCTGGTGGTGTTGGCTTGAGATCTGTGAGTGTATTTCTCTTAAGGTTTCAGGTTTGATTTTCTCTGTTGTCAATTTGAGTGGATTAATTTAGTTTCTTAAAAAAAAAAATAGTTAAAGAAATTTAGAAAAAAAAAATGAAGAGAATTCATTATCATCCAATCTCAATAAACAACCACCAATGTAATGACCATGTCAATGAATAATATTGCCATAAATTGGCCTAATAAGCCAAGCTTTCCACATGAATTTGTCAAATAATTAACTATTCTTTCTTGACTTACATGATACAAAACATACATCAACATTGACTTGTTTGCACCAATCATCTCTCTAATATTAACACACCCAATATTCCCATAACACATCCATGGTAGTAAGTGCTCTCAAAAATCAACAAATCCATGGCTAATTTCCATAAAATTCTCCATCTCTTAACCATAATTATTTTCCTCAATACTTTCACATCTACCAATTCATGGGATGACCCTTTTTTCCTAAACACATATTGCTCAAGCAACACAACATCAGCCTATACTTCATTCCAATTTGATCTCACCAACCTCCTCAATTCCTTATCATCATATGCCACAACAAAAACCAACACAAAATTCTACAACACAACATTCATTGGTAACAACCCTTCTGACATAATCTATGGAATGTTCTTATGTAGAAATGATGTTCCATCTCAACTTTGTCAACAATGTATAGTCAATGCAACACAAAGACTTTCCTCACAATGTTCTTTGTCTAAAGAAGGTGTTGTTTGGTACAATGAATGTATGGTTTGGTATTCCACATCATTTATCTTCTCCACTTTTGCAACAACATCACATAGTTTTTACTTGTTGAACACTGACAAAGTCTCAAACACAAAAAGTTTCATGAGTTTATTGTTTTCTACAATGAATAAATCTGCTGATGAAGCTGCTTTTGGTGACAAAAAATTTGCAACAAATGAAAAAACTATTTCAAAATTTCAAACCCTTTATTGTTTAACTCAATGCACACCAAATTTGTCACCACATGAATGTAGAATTTGTCTAAGTGGTTTAATAAACCAACTTCCAATGTGTTGTGAAGGTAGAGTTGGAGGAAGAGTTCTTAATCCAAGTTGTAATATTAGGTATGAATTTTATCCTTTTTATCTTAAATCTATTGGTTCATCAAATCTTTCATCACAACAATTTCTACTTCCACAAACAAAAAATTCATATGATGATGATTCAATGTTTTTAGAACAACCTTTTTACCTTTCACATAATTGTTCAAGTAACAAAACCTTCACTTTTAGTAACACTTTCAAAGTTCATCTCACAACCCTTTTTTCTTACTTATCTTCTAATGCCACCAAAAATCTATTTCATAAAGTTAATGTGGAAAATTCAACTTTTGGACTCTTCATGTGTCGTGGTGATGTTTCTTTTTCCATATGTGAGCTATGTGTGAAAAATGCAACACAAAAATTAATCAAAGGGGGGTGTGACAATTTTCAAGAGGGTATAATTTGGTATAGTCAATGCATGATAAGATATTCAAATTGGAATTTTTTCTCTTTAGTGGACAAAAATCATGTGTATTATGAGATGAATGTTACTAATGATTCTACTCCAAACAAAGAGAAAAACTTGTTCAATTTTGTTATATCAACAACCTTATCAAATGTTGCAATTGTGGCTGGTGATAGTGATGAAAGATATGGAACAAAATCATTGAAATTGAATGATTTACAAACACTTTATACACTTGGTCAATGTACACAAGATTTGACAAGTGATGATTGCAAAGGTTGTTTAGGAGATGTTATTGGAAATGGAATTCCTTGGCCTTATTTAGGAAGTGTTGGTGGAAGAGTTTTATATCCTAGCTGCAATTTGAGGTTTGAATTGTTTCAATTTTATAAGGACAATGAGAATGTTACCACACCAAGAAATAGTCATTCTTCATCAGGTAAAGTCTTCATATTCTAGTTTTATTTTATATTTCAAAATACATCCCTACAAGTATTAATTTAAAATGCTCTGTTTTATTGAGTTAATAATCTATGTATATTTAATTTTTGTTTTAAATGAACTTATGGTCACTCTATTTTAGATTATTGATCCCTACTTTCCATCAAAATCTGAGATTATAATCCCCAATTTCACAATTTTCTGGATTTTTCCCACAATCTATTTAGGAGTGTATTTTTTTACCACGTGTTATTTTTTTTTGTCAAGTAGTCTAATAGCTAAAATTTCACGAGGTGAATAGGTGAAAGATTCCGGGTTTAAACTTCGGCTCTACATATAAAATGCAATATTCCTACCAATTGAACTATGTTTACGGCCATTTTAACTCATGATAGATGTGGTATTACACTTACATTGCTAATTTAGAACAATTCTTGATAAATTATAATATGCTATAAATGATTGGTTATGCTAGTATAGTTGAAATGTCTTTCATTTTCTTATAGTGATAATGCATTTGTCCCTCCTATGTTTTAAAAAACAATGATTCTTAATTATAACCTGGTCTCTTATTTTTACCATTTTTAGGATTTGGTTCTCCCGTTTTAAAAATCTGATAGTATTGATCCTCTATTATATTTCTTAACTAAAAAATAGGTGATGTTATATGTTTTAGATGACTTGATATATGATATAATTATGGGAAAAGATCGATATCAATAAAATTGTAAGAAAATTTTTATTTAAAACATGTCATATCACCATATTTTAAATCAAATATTTGATGAAGGGATCAAAACTGTCAAATTTTAAAATAAGAAGGTCAATTTTGCAAACCGGCGACAAAAGAGGTTTTTTTTTTTTTTTACAAAACAAGTATTTGAACAAAATCTTTGTGGAAGAACTATTGATACATGAAAAAAGTAAAATGATGAAAGAAAAAAAATTGTTAAAAACCTATTAAAGCATTTTGTAACATGAAAACTACTCCATTTGAATGAGATGTGTTGAATGTTCTATGCAGGAAAAAGGAGAAATGGGCCAGGAGCAATTGCCTTGATTGTTGTGCTCACAATTGCTCCGATGATACTCCTCTTTGTTGGATGCTATTTGCTAAAGAGAAAATCAAGAAAGAGTTTTAGGTCTATGCTTAGAGAAAATTGTATGTGTTATAAAATCTATCAAACCCTTTCTTTCAAAGATTAATGTTTCAAAACTTGGTTTAACAATTTATTATTTTTTATTTAGTTGGTCAAGAAAGTGCAACTCTAGAGCCATTGCAATTTGACTTTGCTGTAATTGAAGCAGCAACCAACAAATTTTCAAATGAAAATTTCATTGGCAAAGGTGGATTTGGAGAAGTTTACAAGGTTGGTAATTGTGGTAAAATTTATTTTTTAGCTCTAAATTTTTTCATCAATAATGGAATTATATATTTAGGGCACACTTTTGGATGGACGACAAATAGCAGTAAAAAGACTCTCAAGAAGCTCTACGCAAGGTGCAAAAGAGTTCAAAAATGAAGTTTTGCTAATCGCTAAGCTTCAACATCGAAATCTAGTCACGTTCATTGGTTTTTGCCTCGAAGAACAAGAGAAAATACTTATTTATGAATATGTGCCAAACAAGGGCCTTGATCACTTTTTATTTGGTTAGAAACTTAATTACATTAAAGTTTGTAGTACCATATTTATTGATTAATTACAAAATATGCTTCATTCTTACATTTCTCACTAGAATATTTTTGCAGATTTTCAACGAACAAAGTTCTTAAGTTGGTTGGAACGTTACAATATTATAAGAGGAATTGCTCATGGAATTCTCTATTTACATGAACATTCTCGACTCAAAGTTATTCATCGTGATCTCAAACCTAGTAATATTTTACTAGATGAAGACATGATTCCAAAAATATCAGATTTTGGTCTTGCAAGAATTGTTGAATTAAACCAAGACAAAGGAAGTACCAATAGAATCGTCGGAACATTGTAAGTTTATATTATATATTATCGATATACGTTGTTTTCCTTTATTCAAAACTAAGCTCATGTCCATTTCTTTTCTTTTTAATTTTCTTTTATAGAGGTTATATGTCTCCAGAATATGCAATGCTCGGACAATTTTCGGAGAAATCCGACGTTTATAGTTTTGGAGTCATGGTTTTAGAAATTATTACCGGAAAGAAGAATGTAAGGTCTTATGAATCACTTGTTGGTGATAGCTTCTTGAGTTATGTGAGTATATATACATCTAGCATTTTTTTTTTAATGGCATACATCTAGCAATTTGTTTCATTTCCCTTAATGATTAAAATGCAAAGTGGTAACAAAATGTATATTAATTTTTCCAATTTGTTATAGGTTTGGAGACAATGGAGGGATAAAATACCATTAAGCATTTTAGACTCAAACATTAAAGGAACTTATTCTGAATTTGAAGTCATTAAATGCATTCATATTGGTTTATTATGTGTTCAACAATTCCCTGATGCAAGGCCAACAATGGTAACAATTGTTTCATATCTTAACAATGATTTCATTGAATTGCCAACTCCACAAGAACCTGCATTTTTGTTCCATGATCAAATGGGTGCAAAAGGGATTCCACAAGATTCAAGTTCTAGTCAATCTATAAATAGTTGCACACCTTTAACTACCAATGACTTGTCTATAACTGAATTTCTTCCTCGCTAGTTTTTTGTTTTCCTTTTTTATCTTTGTTGTTAAGGGATGTTTTAATTGAATAATAATGTCATTTGGAAACTATTATGTGCAATTAAAAAAATATATAAAGCACAAAAGCATTTGTGAAGTGCAATGTGATTTCTCTTGCTTCATTTAATGAGATTTGGATTTCCTACCGTAGAAATATCACGCTGTTTTGAATCTTGACCGTCTATTTCTAATCAGACGGCTTATATTAAATATAGCAAAAAGTAAATACTTTAGATCTGATTCATCGGATTGTGATCGGACGGTTTGGATACAGTACTGCGTCCTGCAGTAACTGCACAAATGAAATATAACAAGTTAAAAGATATAAAGACATACAAAGAATAAATCTCTATATTTTAATATATTTTTATGAGAATACCCAAATCTTGCATACATGAATTGAATACATAGGTACATTGGCGTTGATTCCAATAGAATCAATCAGAGGCTTCATTAAGGTCCATTCGGAGTCATTTACAAGCCAACTGCAAACGAACACAAAATATACATGTAATGAATTGAGCAGAAAGCAATAATGTAACATATACTATGTATTTATAATTGACAATTTTAAGATAAAATGAAAGATGGAGCGAGCAAAGACAACTATAATATTATGAATAACATGAAAAGACAAGAAAAGAAAATTACCTACTACAGAAATTCTTGTCATCGACACTAAGATTCTCGGCACGCACTACTTTACGATCATAATTTACACTTACATAAACCTGATTCAAACACCACAAAAGTATCAAAACAATAATGTTGACTGCTAAAAAAAACGTAACCAAGTGCAATGTTGTAAAGCTCACCATCGTATCAGTCTGGTTGGGACGACAAGCACTCAACATGTCAGATACGACATTTAGTAGTTCAACATACTACAAAATCGAAGAAAAACATATTGACCAAATATGATAATGATCAAAACAGAGTTAAGAAACAAATACGCTACACAATCACACATAATACCTCATGAAGACCACAGATATTAAATTTCTTTCCGTTCACACTCACAACACTGATTGAGTCACCTGATCGCACTCCAACTTTATCAGCAGGCGATCCTTCATACACCTGTGCTAGATCATTTCAAAGCTCATAACAAACTCATACCAAAAGTCAAAGATTACATAAAATAGTGCCAGAAGTTGATCAAGAGATAGCTTGGAGGCTTGGACCAATTATGAGACAGATTTAAAAATTGTGATTCCAGATATGCAAAAACCGATAAGAAAAGGACGATGAAAGGAAACAAACATGCTAATGCAAAGCAACATTAGGAAAGTTCTTGATGGGGGAGGAAGCTTGAGTTGTTAAAAACTATAGTTCCTTTTTAAATGCATATTAAATGTATATTTACTATGCAGTGTATTCAATGTATTCAGCTTAACCTAACAAATTTTAAGTTTACACCTAAATCTAAAATTTGCAAAGGATTGATCATTATTACCTCATTCACAACAAGACTATCCGAGATAATCTTGAATTCATGCATTCTTTCATATGTATCAGGAGGGAGATTAGGAATGTCAATCACAGTGAACCCGAGCCAAGGTCACATGACAATCCTTCATAAATTGGATCAATTATTGGAATCAGTCCACAAGTATATTATGAGGTACGGTTATATAATATATCATGAAACAATCCCCATATATTTTAATATTCATTTTTTGTTACTATTAGCAGTTTAACACAGTAAAAAGCTAAAAGCTCTTCCAAATAAACTTCACTAGTGAGCCTGTTTGGAAATTAGATTTTTGGACACATACGGTTCTAACAAAACGTGGTATCTAAAAAGCTAAAGTGGTTATCACAAGGTCAAACATCCTAATAATTCAAACTCCAAGGCAGATTAGGAATTCTCACATCACTGATTAAAATAAATATGACTGAATCAAAAGGAAAAATTAATCATTTTGAACTTAAATTCCAAAATAACAATGGAAGGTATGAAAAAACAATACAACTATGCGTCACTTTGATCAGAAGCAAGTTGTGTCTGCCTAAGGGCTCAAGACACATTTCTATATCTAAAAACTATGACACGCTGCATACAACTCATACTTAAAAATCACAAATTTAGCATTGAAGGGGTAAATAAGTGAGGAAAAATATATATACATATAATATAACTGATTGTACACTGCAACAATATCTCAGGCATAAGAATTGTACACACTACATTGAAGGGGTACATAACTGATTGTGCACTGCAACAATCGCAAATTGGCAGAAGAATAAGAGAAAGATAAGCTACAAAGAGAACCGTACCCATGTGAATTCCAATTCCTCAGGCATAAACTAATCACTGATGTCGGAAGAGGATGAACATATCCAACGCCATCAAAAAAGTTGATGCCAATAATTTGACCCGCTTTAGTGATAAGCGGTCCTCCCTCACTGGCCTAATTTACAAAAAAATAGTGAGTCAATATATGCATATCATAAAAGAATTCCACAAATAAAAGCAAACAAAAGGCAATACAGAAATGACGGTGCATGCATGCATTCCGTGTAAACTAAACATTTTTTTCCCAAACTCAAAATATTTGGTGTCTATTATTGGACAATCATTCCTAACCAGATGAATATAACATACAATTACATGGAGATTTATTCACTAAACCACAATGCAAAACTTACTTTAGAGCATTATCAATTATCATGCAAGATCAACATCAATGACAAATTTTGAACAAATGTGAAGTTGTTTAAAAACTTCATTCATAAAATTACAAAAAAAAAAAACCAAACATAACAGATCATTAACAAAAAGACATAACCAAGTGAAAACCTAAAACAAACTCATGCAAGCTAATAGGAGCATTTTCGATGGAGGACGAGAAAATAAAACAACAAAAAGATAGACAATTGTGGATTAATCAGAGAAAACACACGCATTAAGGTGATCCAACCGTAGAAGAACCACTACCCCCCTAAGATTTCTCGGAAGAGAATGCATGGTCGCAACCCGAGAAGAGAACAAACATCATTTCAATATATTACTATTGAATCTATTTTTAATTAATAATATAAAAGAATACAAACTAATATTCAAACTATTCGTTCTGCATTAATCTATATAGCATATATATAAAATAATAGCACAAAATGATGTGGATACCTGGTTACCGCCACAGGTAGAGCTGGCAAGTAGCTCACATCCAAAATATGGATAATCTTTACGAAATAATCCGCAATTTTCTGACAATTTGCAGGTGTAAAAATCTCTCTCCAACGCAACTACTTCAACTCCTTCTAGATTCTCCAGAGGTGAATAAATATCTAAGGGTCTCAGTTTAGCATCCGATTTTACTTTAAAAGTCACTATGTTGTGATAATAATCAACATAGTCCTCTTCAGCCAGAAGAATTTTTCCATTTGCTAGTCGAACAGTAATCTGAAAATTAAAAATGACAAATGTAATTAGTCAAAGTGGTTTTATCGAGTTAATAGAGTAACTTTACGAAGGGCATCCTATCCTAATCAAAGTCACTATATAATGTTGCTAGTGATGAAATTTGAAACTAACAGGCCCATAGTCCGCTAGCCGAAAGAAGGACTAATGTTGCTAGTTGCTACATAAACAAGGAAGTTAAGGGCATACATACACAGTAATCGTCGCGGTCTAAAGGAGACCTCATTAACTTAGCAGAAGTAAGAACTGTAGCTATTCCCTTAGAATCATCCCAATCAATGATGAAACCCGAGCAGTCAACTATCCTGTCTACCCCTTTAATATAGGATTGGGATTCCCTGCAGTACCATTTTCTTTAATTGAAGGTTTATGTTCTTTAATTGAAGGTGAAACTATGGCATGATAGGGTGGAGCATCATCCACTATCAACTAATTTCTCTATTTTGAATACAACTTGCTTTTGCCTTAGAAGCATCAAACCAGTTCTCACCAAAATTATCTTCCCCTCTATGTGTCTTACAAAAATCTACAAAGCTTAAAGTATGATATTGATCATTGTAGCACATTCTAAATTTAATATCTCCATTATAATTCTCTTTTATCTACAAACTTGATTTTAGCTCTTAAGTTTATCATTCAATTCAATTTTACAAAATAAATCAATTGTCAAAATTCATAAATGTTGAACATCAATCCAATTATCTGTCCTAAGGATGATTAGTTGTAATACAGATATAAATTTTATTCCTCTTCTAACCAATTTCAAATGCACAAAAAAGAAGAAGAAGAAACAAAATAAAAGTTAACAATGAGTAAATCATAACCCATATTTAAGAAAGAATGGTTATTGTTGATTGAGTTCATGATCCAATGCTTCTTCAAGCAAAAACCATGATTCTGCCATCAACTGAGGATTCCAGTTCAGTAACTTGAACACATTACAAAGTTCCTTAAACTCTCCAAAGTGATCACACCTTTGTCTTTATCTATAAGTAACTTGAACACATTACATAGTTCCTTCATTAATCCTCTTCATCTGCAACTAAATTTTCACTTTGTTGCTCGCTGAAGAAAATTCTTCGTTGCTCACTCAAGAAAATTGTATAAGAACCAAAGTCCAGACAAAATGAAAACCAAGTTGAAGATGAAAAAGGATTGGTCTTGCTTACACTGTACGCTCAATTTTCTCTATCTTTATATACATTTTCTCATATTAATTCAGAGGTAGGAGAGACTTGATTCACAATCATATATTTCCACTTCTTCTCAGTACCTGATCATTAGGAATTTAGGATCATATGCCAAGTGTCCCTCAATTCCTTTGGATTCTTTTGCTAAGTCACCCTTTCTAAAATGCCCCGTTTTGTTTGTTACAGTGGCTACCGCATCAGCAATAATGCGGCCAAATTGTGAATGTGGACCGTGCAATTTAAAACAGTGAGCTAAAGTATAGTGACTTCCACTTACTTGAAGTTCAATGGATGTTGCAGCTTCAAGTCTTTGAACTAAATCTGAATCTCAACAAGCACACACACAAAGAATTGTTTGTCAAAACAATTTACTTGATCATAAGTAGAAAAGAGACAAGAGTTACAACACAAACCAAGTTGCTCTGAGGCCAATGTTATGAGGAAATATAGTAGTATGGCCATGAATAATATCAGTTCCATAAATGATTGGTATGCCTTACCGTGATTCAAGCGGCAACATCTGAAACCCATTTACAATATGCCTAAACGGATGACACTTCCTTCTCAGAAGTTGCACTAGATGGTACACACTCCCTTAAAAAAGGCGAATAAACTGTTACTTTTGACTCACTTCACTTGCTATTCAATCTATTATCACCTAATCACAATTTTATAATGATCTTATCACATATACTATTTTTAGAACCTTATTAACTCTTGAACCAAACTGTCACGACCCAAACTCACATCGTGACCGGCGCACGAACTAATATTAGTCCGGCAAGCCTAATGACAACACTTAATCAATAAATATAAAATTTTCAAAATGACCATTTACTTCAAAATAGTATTTACCGAAATTTCGATAGAGTGTCCTCTGTATTTGCAATGTTTCCAAAATCAAGATAAATTTTGTTTATGAACTTGTATAATTAGCCAGAAATTTCAACTTAAAAGAAAATATAAAGCTCTAGTAAAATAAAAATATAAAAACAAAATACAAAAAAAACAATCGTTGCGAGAGAATCGAGAGATGGCTTCATCTCGTTGATAGCCCTTTCCTCCTAAGAGCGGCCTCTCACTTAGTGGCGGCTCCATCTAACGGATAGCCCTTTTCTCATTGATTCGGAAAACACGTCATCAAATTATATCGATCATTATAATGCTAAAACCGAGAGCTAGCTCCATCTCGTTGATAGCTCTTTCCTCCTAAGAGTGGCCTCTCTTAGTGGTAGCTCCATCTAACGGATAGCTCTTTTCTCTCGACTAATGAAACATCAAATCTATCGATTAGGGAGTTTATATCTCGTTGATAGCCCTCTCCTCCTAATGGCGGCCTTTCCATAGGGGTGGCTCCATCTAACGGGCAATTCTCCCTAACCGAAATCACATTACTAGGTGTACCTAGGTCGTCGTCATTATATCCGTGGTTCTTAAAATATATCTCTTAAAACCATGTTGCAGCACATTTTAAACATATGCCAGAGTATGTAAATCAAAACTCAATTTTAAATCATGTGCTAAATAGCTCATACGTAATCTAAATGGAGACTGATATTATAGCTCGACAGGGAGGATCCCTGGTCCTACGTATCCCCAAACGATTAGGGAATCAGAGCCACGTAGTTCTCTAAATGTTGGTTAGTTCTCAACAAAACAAAATATATAACAAAATAGAGCATTAAAGGATAATTTTAAAACAATTTACATAACTAAAATCAATTCATATAAATTGTTTTAATCACTTTTTCTTCTAGTTCTATGGTCATAAGAATCATTACCAAATGAAGGAGCATGGTTAATATAATATGAAGCCTTAACTACTCTTAAAATGGCATCAAGGATAAAAAATAACAAGGCTGTCTTCTAATAACATCCAGCCGAAAACTAATACCCTGGCTGCCATCTAATAACAACTTGCAAAATTCTAGCAAATTACAAATAACAACCAGTTCATGATCTCTAACATTTTCCCATCAAGACATAATAACAGCCCCAATATCCATTCTAGCTCAAGAAATTCCAATAACAAGTTATAGAGTTCTAATCCATAGATAGAAATGACTAAATTCTAGTCTCTAAGATCTTCTAATTAGAGTATTTATGTTATTGTAACAGATCCCTAATTAAATTCTTTACATGCATTCCAACACTTCCAACATAAAGTTATTCTAGGGTTCTAATTCTACCAAAACCAAAGCTAATAAGAACTCACCTTTGATTTCTTATGGTGAGATTGTGGAAACCAAACTTGATGAAAGGTATGGCACTTGTTCTTCCTAAGTCCTCTTGATCTTTTACTAGATTAATCCTGACTTCTATCTTCAATTCTCTCCAATTTTAGAAGTTGTCTACCATGAGAAGATTAAAACCACTCTTGTATGCCAAGTTCTAGGGATCTAAGATGATGAAATTTAAGGGATTTATGGTGGTGCTATGGTGCCGTCGGAGGAAGAAGAGATGAAAGCAGAGACTGACTTCTTTCTTTCTTTACTTCTTTATTCTTTTTTTTATTTTATTTTTTTATAATTATTTTATTTTATTATTATTATTTATTTTTTTAAAAAAAAATAAGGGATATTACACAAACAGAAGCAAAAAGATAGCATACAAATCGTGCTCCCTACAAAGCATTCAAGTTCTAAACTCTTTAATGCATATTTATGCAGCTGTAATGAGGACATAGTTACTCATTTGACAGTAATTTAATGTAACCACAAGAACAATTAAAGTCATTCTCAATCTTACTTCACTTCAGTGCAATGCCAAGCATGTGCCTGTTGTGTATAGTTTAGCTTCAGGTCTTAGAAATTGAACCTCGAGTATATTGCTTCATCTAAGAGGGTGCATTTGAACATGTACCCACTTAAGAAGTCAAAAAAGGTTTTGCAAAAGAGAAATTATAGTCGATTTTATCATCAGGTCTTTGTCAAATTGTAGTACACTCTATGTGATTGAAAGAGATTTTGTTGAAACTTCATAATGAAAGTAAAGTAATTACACAGAAATAACATTGAAAAGATAAGAACAACTCAAGCAAAAGGCATTGAGACTGTAGCAGTAGCATTTAAATTAATATTAAAAATAACAATGTATAACTAGAGATAAATCTTGCCTAGTTTTAATCTAACAATAAACCTTTCACAATCATTTCATGAAAAAGTTTCTCGGCCTTATCATTTTCATCTTTTTCAAATAGACAAAGAATAATTATTACATAAGTTTTAGCAATTGGAGTGCAGCCATTATCTTTCATTTTTGATAGCAAGGCTAATGCTTCATCAAACAAGCCCTTGTCACAAAGCCCTTGGATCATAACAGTATATATACAAACATCTAGATTGTAGTCTTTAACCAAAAGATCTTCAAAAACCTTTCTTGCGTCCTCTACTCTTCCATCTTTACACAATCCATAGATAAGAATAGTATATATGTACATATTTGGTTGAATACCCTCGTCCTTGAGTTTTGTAAATAACGCAATTGCCTTTTCAACATGATGGTTTTTGCATAAAGCATCTAATATAGAACTGTAAGTAACTATATTAGGTGGATACCCTCTATCCTGCATCTCATCGACAAGCTCCAAAGCATGTGAGATTCTTCTTGATTTGCCCAAACCATCAATAAGGGAACTGTAAGTTACCACATCAGGAATAATGTTTCTACAACGCATTTCTTTGAAGAGATTTAAGGCTTCATCCACCATTTTAACCTTACAAAATCCATTAATCATGATAGAGTAACTCCAAACATCTGGAGTCGCTCCACTTTGGGCCATGGTGTTGAATATACTCTGGGCCTTGTTCATTTCTTTAACTAAGCAATATCCATCCATTAAAGAGTTATAAGTAACAACATCAGGTTATAAGTGAAAACATCAGGAGAAATTCTCCTAGCAACCATTTCAGAATATAAATCAAAAGCATCATCAACAAGTTTATCTTTGCACATACTGTCAATAATTGCACTGTACATTACCACATTAGGTAGAACCAACTTCCCATCAATACGCCTCAGCAATTGTAGGGCTTCACTTGTTTCTCCGACTTTACACAACCCATTGATCAAAGTCCCGTAACTAACTTGGTTCAACTGAAATCCTTGGGCTACCAATTTGTCATGGAATTGCAATGCTTCATGGATCTGACCTTTAAGACAGAGACCCTTGATGAGTGTAGTGTAAGTTATGACATTTGGCTCATAACCCATTTTGAGAATGTTGGCAAATACAGAAAAAGAAAGAGAGATTAGACCCAATTGAGAAAAGCAATTGATCAATATGTTGGAATTGACTAAATCTGAAGCAATTCCGTTAAATTCCATGTGACGATGAAGTGAAACAACAGTGTAGTAATGATTGGACTTAACAAGAGAACCTAAAATCTTATTAAAATGGAAGATGGGTGGAGTTAGATTCTGATGTAGCAAGTGATTGAATGAGGAAACAAGAATGTCTTTGTGTTGCAGATCATGTAATTGAGAGTATAGCATTAGCATTGATGAAGAAGGGAAGAAAGGAATGAAATTAGGGTTTGGAAGTTGAAAAAGAGGGATCGAAGAAGCATAGTGCCTCTGAAGCTTTTTGTTTGAAAACGACAACATTGTATAGAATAGAATAGAATGAATGAATGAATGTATGTTCTATCTCTCTATTGTTAACACAAAGCTAATCGCAGCAACTCCAATCCTGAACTTCACCTAGAGTTATTCTTTGGGTCCTATTAAGCCACATCATGTTTGAAATAACTTATTCATTTTCTACTTTAATGGTGCAACTCTAAAATACTCATATTGGGTCTCACAATTTTACCTCATATATTAATATTTTATTCATATTTAGTTTTATTGCAACTTAAATAATTAATTTCAAAAATTTTAATTAATATTAATATTAAAATATTAAAAATAAATTAAAATAAAAAATTAAATTAAATAACATAGTTAAAAACAAAAAAAAAACTCAAAATAAATAACATTGCATAATAAAAAACAAAAAACTCAAAATAAATTAGAATAAAGATGGGGAAATAAATTTATTATGAATTAAAGTGGTACTAATGACCATTTTACACATGAGTTGATGCAACATAAATAATAAATAATATTTAATTTTAATAAAGCTACAACATTTCATCTTAACTAAAATCCATACTTTTCTTTGAGTTTATTACAATATTTTTTATGAATTTGATGTTGACTCTCATTCATCTTGGATGTGTCTGACATGATGATTTCCATTGCCTTAAATCCATCTCTTCCCTTTTTAAAATGTTTTCTTCCTCTTTAAGTTGTGCCAATTTTTCCATAGTTGTCACTTTTTTACCGATTGTATCATGTACGTCCTTAAAAGATGTTTCAGTTGCATTTGCATTTGCTTTACCCTTTCTTTTAGCTTCCTTTTGTCCCTTTGGACGTTCTATTGAAGTTGTTGCGTTATATTCATAACTTGAAGGTGTCTCTAGGTTAGACGATGGTGAGTATGCCCCACCAACAGAAATCTTTGTTCTTTTTGAAGAAGTTTCAAGCGATTCTCCCATCCATTTAGGTTCATCTTTTAACAATCGCCATGCATACTCAAGATTGAATGGTTCACCCACATCTTAAGTATAAAATGCATGTGCATTGATCAAGATGTCTTTTTCCGAGGTCCCGCTTTTCTTTTCGTGAACAACTTGTTTGTAACAACCAACAAATTATTGAACGCGACTATTTATTCGATGCCATCGAAATTTTAATTGACCATGTTCCTTCTCTCTAGATTGTCCATGATTCTCGTTATAATTGAGGCATAAAAAAAAAATTTATTTGAGGTCTTTTAATATAATAAAAGAGTGTTTATTCTTATTATTAATTTAAAGAGTGTTTATTCTTATTATTAATTTAAATTTGGATTGTTTGATGTTAATTGGATGGCTAATATAAACCATAAAGTATGTTTTACTCCGGTGGTGAAATGCTGCTTCTTGACTAAAACAATCAAAAGCATTGACTTTTAAAAGACATGAAACACGTGCTAAAACCAATATCAACAAATATTATATGACAAAAATAGTGAAACACAAATGACACATTGACACGTTTTTATATATTTTATAGGCGAAAGAAAATGATACTCTCAGTCTCATATCAACATCTTAATATAAAATTTTAAACAGTATATTATATTTAAATTTGTTTTACAAACATGGCAGAACATCTTTGACAACCATATTGTATAATTTCTTTGACTAATGCCAATTAATGCCACCCCTCAAGCATCTTACCTAATTTACATGGCTTTATATATCTATAGAGCCTTATTGTTTGTTTAGTTTAAATTCTAAACACAAACATATCTTAATCATATCTTAATCATTAATTCATTATCTCATAGAATACTCTCATTGTAGTTGTCATTGAAAATGAGAAGAAGATTTGTTGTTGTATCAGATTTTGCACTATCATTCATGTGGGTATGTTTTGGTGTTCTTCTAAAGTCATTTGTAAAAAGAAATATGAGCTTTAATCATTCTCATGTGGCTGAGTTTGTGAAGATTGGTTTTTCCATAGCCAACATGTTTTTCTATGCTTTTATTGCTAAAATATTTCATGGTGGGACTAATAATCCTCTTGCTACTTTGGTTGATGCTATCTCCGGAGATTTTCGTAATTTCATTTTTTGCATTGCTTCAAGAATTCCTGCTCAGGTAAATTACTTTCTTTTTATCAAACAATTTAATACTAAAACAAGCTTTTTTAAAACTCGTGTTTTATCAAACTAGCTATTATAAATAAGGACAGAGAAAATATGATTTTATATGATTGCGCCTTCGGGCACGCATATGATTGATTATCTTATAATTTATCACTATATATACAATAAATTTAGGTTTATTGAATATTGTCATTCTAAAATGCCTTGTGTTATTGATCTCTTTAGGTGATTGGATATATTGTTGGAGTCAAACTTCTTATGAATACAATTCCTGAAGTAGGGCATGGACCACGTTTGAATGTTGACATTTATCGAGGAGCATTGACTGAAGGAATACTAACATTTGCAATTGTAGTCATTACACTTGGAATTGCTGCAACAAAAATTCGTGGAAGTTTCTTCTTGAAGACATGGATTTCTAGCATCATTAAGTTAACACTTCATAAACTTGGTTCTGATTTGACCGGTGGTTGTATGAACCCTGCATCGGTAAGTACCGATATGTTCTACAACTTATTTGTTGTTATTATTCTGGTCTTGAATATAAACAAATTTTAATTTCTATTTTTTTTAAATTTACTGAAATTACAAATTTCCATACAAATTGAACGATTTGAAAATATAGTTTCAAGAATGATTTTTTTCTTCTTTCTAATTTATTGGATTAGTAGCACTCACACACTATAGGTGTGGAGAAGTAGGATATCTTATTTTCGAACCCTTGTCTCCAATGATATTCCTAATAACTACCAACATATCTTTATGGTCAATTTTTTACTATATCAATAAAATTAATAAATAAGGTTATTAACTATATATGTATAGATATTAATTTTATATTAATTGGTTTGGTAGTTACTATGGACATATTCTAGAGTTGAAGTTCAAATTTCAAGTTTTTGTATTTCTTCACATTTATGGTATATCGGAGTTTAGCTATTAGACTACTGAAAAAAAATATTATTTGATCGAGACCATAGAGTATTTGGTATCAAAATTTGGTTATGTGATGTGAACCATAATAGAATAAATTTTTTGTTATTCGTTTCTAAAGAATCTTTTATTGACATTTTCAGGTAATGGGATGGGCTTTTGCTCGAGGGGATCACATATCAAAGGAGCACCTCTTTGTATATTGGCTTGCACCTATAGAGGCTACTCTTTTAGCAGTTGGGATGTTCAAATTGCTATTACGACATGTAAAAAATAATAAAATGGGCTCAAAAAATAAATCAGATTGAAGAAATTAAATATGTAATAACTTTTTTGGTTCTATCCTTCTTTCAATATTCGTGTAGTTTAGGTGGTGGTGGGATAAATGTGTTAGCAAGCAAAAGGTGTTTCATATATGATTATATGATTAACAAGATTTATATTTTTTAACACTTTTGTAAATTGGTTTCTTACAATCCTGGTTAAAGTTCTTTTTTTAAGATGTGAAGTGTGTCAAATCCAATTAGAGATGAATTTTATTTTTAACACACGATAAACGTTTAATTACTGCATTTGTGAATTGTTGGTTGAGTTAATTGGTAACTTGACAATCTAAGATGTGTACAAGTGAATTTTAAAATAGGGATGTTGCTAACGAGTATCTTTAAGACAAATATTCAATTTGTAATATCTTTTTTTAGATAAATTAAGAGAATAATAGACTTCAAATGATCTTTAGGAGGAGGTGGTGGGGGTGGAGCCAAACAGGTGATAGAGATACAAAAATCAGGAAAATGGACTCAATCAATCCTAACAAACTATCACCAATCACGAATTAATAAACGTCTATAACTGAAAATATTGGTGGGGCTAAAAAATTAGGCACTATCGAAAAGAAAAATTTATCCTAATAATTTAGTTAAACAAAAAACAATTTATGAAATTACTACTAATACAACATTTATATCCAAAAAAAGAATCCAAACAAATCAGAAAATTTCTATTAAAAAAAAAAAAAAATCAACAAACTGACAAACTATCCAAAATACCACAAAATTTCGGTTCAAAAAAAAGAAATAACTATAACTTATTGAATATTCGTTAAATCATGCATATTATTGTTTGATATTTTACAAGATTCTACCTTAGATCAAAATATATAGAACCCAAAATTATGTTATTTTATAGTTTATTAATTTCAATTAGCTTATAATTTATTAATTCGTATTCCAATTTTACATATTACTTGAAAAAAAATAATTAAAACTATTGTTTTATGTCATTTCATATGTACATGCCCGTTCAATCGTTAATTTTACTCAATACAACAAATTCAATTAGTTATTCACTTTTTCTTTTACAAACAAAGTCTCGATAAATTAAAATAATACACTAATACCGACTTAAAATTATATAACTTAAAATAATACACTACGTACAACCAACGACTTGAAATTATCAATAATAGACTATAAACTAATATTTACACTAATACTGAAGCTAATGTATACTGAGAGATTCATAATCATCGATAATAAACTTTAACCTAATATTTACATTATAAATTGTACAAATATGTGTACAGAATAATTTAAAATTATTTATAAAATTATTATTATTATTTTTTAAAAAAAATATGGGCCGGGCTTGTGTGGCTATAGCCACACCAAGCCTCACACAGCTCCGTCCGTGGTTAGCAAGCAAAAGTTGTTTCATATATGATTATATATATGATTAACAAGCTTTATATTTTTTAACATTGGTTTTTTACAATCCTGGTTAAAGTTCTTTTTTTAAGATGTGAAGTGTCTCAAATCCAATCACATATGAATTTTATTTTTAACACACGATAAACATTTAATTACAGCATTTGTAAATTGTTGGTTGAGTTAATTGGTAACTTGGCAATCTAGGATGGGTACAAGTGAATTTTTAAATAAGGATGTTGCTAACGAGTATCTTTAGGACAAATATTCAATTTGTAATATCTTTATTTAGATAAATTAAGAGAATAATAGACTTCAAATGATCTTTAGGAGGAGGTGGTGGGGGTGGACCCAAACAGGTGATAGAGAAATCAGGAAAATGGACTCAATCAATCCTAACAAACTATCACCATCACGAATTAATAAATGTTTATACCTGAAAATATTGGTGGGGCTAAAAAATTAGGCACTATCGAAAAAAAAAATTATCCTAATAATTTAGTTAAACAAAAAACAATATATGAAATTACTACTAATACAACATTTATATCAAAAAAAAGAATCCAAACAAACCAGAAAATTTCTATTAAAAAGAAAAAGAAATCAACAAACTGACAAACTATCCAAAATACCACAAAGTTTCTATTAAAAAAAAAGAAATGACCATAACTTATTGAATATTCGTTAAATCATGCATATTATTGTTTGATATTTCACAAGATTCTATCTTAGACCAAAATATATAGAACCCAAAATTATTTTATTTTATAGTTTATTAATTTCAATTAGCTTATAACTTATTAATTTGTATTCCAATTTTACATATTACTTGAAAAAAAAAAACTATTGTTTTATGTCATTTCATATGTACATGCCCGTTAAATAGTTAATTTTACTCAATATAACAAATTCAATTAGTTATTCACTTTTTCTTTTACAAACAAAGTCTCGATAAATTAAAATAATACACTAATACCGACTTAAAATTATATAACTTAAAATAATACACTACGTACAAACAACGACTTGAAATTATCAATAATAGACTATAAACTAATATTTACACTAATACTGAAGCTAATGTATACTGAGAGATTCATAATCACCGATAATAAACTTTAAACTAATATTTACATTAATATTTGTACAAATATGTGTACAAAATAATTTAAAATTATTTATAAAATTATTATTATTATTTAAAAAAATATGGGCCGGACTGGTGTGGCTATAGCCTCTCACACTTCCGTGGTTAGCAAGCAAAAGTTGTTTCATATATGATTATATATATGATTAACAAGCTTTATATTTTTTAACACTTTTCTAAATTGGTTTCTTACAATCCTGGTTAAAGTTCTTTTTTTAAGATGTGAAGTGTGTCAAATCCAATTAGAGATGAATTTTATTTTTAACACACGATAAACATTTAATTACTGCATTTGTGAATTGTTGGTTGAATTAATTGGTAACTTGACAATCTAAGATGTGTACAAGTGAATTTTAAAATAAGGATGTTGCTAACGAGTATCTTTAGGAGAAATATTCAATTTGTAATATCTTTTTTTAGATAAATTAAGAGAATAATAGACTTCAAATGATCTTTAGGAGGAGGGGGTGGGGGTGGACCCAAACAGGTGATAGAGATACAAAAATCAGGAAAATGGACTCAATCAATCCTAACAAACTATCACCAATCACGAATTAATAAACGTCTATAACTGAAAATATTGGTGGGGCTAAAAAATTAGGCACTATTGAAAAGAAAAATTTATCCTAATAATTTAGTTAAACAAAAAACAATATATCAAATTACTACTAATACAACATTTATATCCAAAAAAAGAATCCAAACAAATCAGAAAATTTCTATTAAAAAGAAAAGGAAATCAACAAACTGACAAACTATCCAAAATACCACAAAGTTTCTATTCAAAAAAAAGAAATGACTATAACTTATTGAATATTCG
Source organism: Trifolium repens (assembly GCA_030408175.1). Classification (NCBI taxonomy): domain Eukaryota; kingdom Viridiplantae; phylum Streptophyta; class Magnoliopsida; order Fabales; family Fabaceae; genus Trifolium; species Trifolium repens. The sequence continues at coordinate 14,399,865 of CP125846.1, forward strand.
TTAAATCATGCATATTATTGTTTGATATTTCACAAGATTCTACCTTAGACCAAAATATATAGAACCCAAAATTATGTTAATTTATAGTTTATTAATTTCAATTAGCTTATAAATTATTAATTTGTATTCCAATTTTACATATTACTTGAAAAAAAAATTAAAACTATTGTTTTATGTCATTTCATATGTACATGCCCGTTCAATAGTTAATTTTATTCAATACAACAAATTTAATTAGTTATTCACTTTTTCTTTTACAAACAAAGTCTCGAAAAATTAAAATAATACACTAATACCGACTTAAAATTATATAACTTAAAATAATACACTACGTACAACCAACGACTTCAAATTATCAATAATAGACTATAAACTAATATTTACCCTAATATTGAAGCTAATGTATACTGAGAGATTTATAATCATCGATAATAAACTTTAAACTAATATTTACATTAATATTTGTACAAATATGTGTACAGAATAATTTAAAATTATTTATAAAATTATTATTATTATTTTTAAAAAAAATATGGGCTGGGCTTTTGTGGCTATAGCCACACCAAGCCTCACACATGTCCGTCCCTGGTTAGCAAGCAAAAGTTGTTTCATATATGATTATATATATGATTAACAAGCTTTATATTTTTTAACACTTTTGTAAATTGGTTTTTTACAATCCTGGTTAAAGTTCTTTTTTTAAGATGTGAAGTGTGTCAAATCCAATCACATATGAATTTTATTTTTAACACACGATAAACATTTAATTACACCATTTGTGAATTGTTGGTTGAGTTAATTGGTAACTTGGCAATCTAGGATGTGTACAAGTGAATTTTTAAATAAGGATGTTGCTAACGAGTATCTTTAGGACAAATATACAATTTGTAATATCTTTTTTTAGATAAATTAAAAGAATAATAGACTTCAAATGATCTTTAGGAGGAGGTGGTGGAAGTGGACCCAAACAGATGATAGAGATACAAAAATCAGGAAAATGGACTCAATCAATCCTAACAAACTATCACCGATCACGAATTAATAAACGTCTATAAGCATTCAAGACTCTCTCAAGATAAGTTGTTCCGCATTAAATCGAGAGTGTGGCTGTTATATCAATTAGACTCTATCTGTTGAGGCAATATTCTTGGGGGTAGTCTCACTTTTGTATTCTTAGTGGGAACACTCTTGTACCATTTTATTTTACATGATGATGGATTAAAGGTTTTCTTTTAAAAAAAGAAAATTCTGTCGATGAACTTAATGTTTAATAGATTTTGTTAAATTGTTGGATGTGTGTATCTATACTAATATATAAAAGGGATACAAATTTTTGGGATGATTTTTCTATTATTCCAATTTTATCCTTAAAAAATAATTTCCACCTAAAAATAGATTTTCAGTTTTTTTAGTAAATATTTTTTTCTTCTTCTTAATAACTAAGCACAACTTCCACATAAAAGTAGGTTTTCAGTTTTTTTATAGTAAAAACAAAAATATTTTTTTTTCTTCTTAATAACTAACCAAAAAAAAAAAAGAGGTTACGTAGTTATCAATTAACAAAGTCCAATAAAAAAAGGAGATTAAGTAGTTATTTATATTTGCACAATACAGAATATCAATCACACACGGAAAAAAAAGAAAGAATATCGATTACACAAACGGGCGGCTAGTATATATAAGGGCCTAAAAGATTTTTTTTAATAAAAACAATTGACATTTATGACCGAATTTGTGGCTTATTTAAATATTAATTATAATTTGTTCCTAAATGGCTAAATCTGTCACTATAATCGCGGTCATTGAAATTAGTCTCTAACTCGGTCACTAAAAATCACTCACTAAAATCGGTCACAAGATTGGTTACTAAAATTGATCTCTAAAATTGGTTCCTAAAAATCAGTCGCTAATTTGGTCACTATGGGATGACCAACAATAGTTTAGTTACTGATTTAAAGTGGTTGCTAAATCGGTCACTATTTGATTCAGTGACTGATTTTCATCAAATAAGTAACTAAATGTGAAGTTTTTAATAGTGATAAAGCGCTAATGTGACAATATACATGTGTTAAAAGATCACGACATGTTTGCAAATGAATTTCTTAAAATTGTTTTGTAATTAGTGCCCCTGGGGCACTAGTTAAGGAAGTGGTCTTTTTTTTTTGGGGGGAAATTCGGTATCCGGCCCAAAGACCAACTAATCCGGCCCAAAGACCAACTAATCCGAGAGGACCAATCTCACCGTGGCGTCCACTTGCGGCAAATTTTAACCGTAAGCGGCAAATTTTCTTTCTGAGTCTTCAATATGGTGAATGTTCGTATAATATCAATATCATCAAGTGACTTGAATATCTCTCGCTCGATATAACATATCATCAAGTCATTGAACCACTCATCTTTAATCTTGTTGCGCAATTTATACTTAATGCGCAATTTTCACATATAATCAAGTCATTGAACCATTCATCTTTTAAAATAGTATAAAAACTGTGTGATTTACTACAACAACAAATCCTGATCCGTTATTATTTGTCATCATTCACCACTAACCTTTGGCATTCATTACCTACAATACAATCTGTTCTATCATTTTTAATCCCAAAATAGTCTCTATAAAATGTATATATTATATTTTTTATATTAACCATTAAAATATTTTGATTAATAGATAATATTATAATTATTGTTGAATATAATCACTCGCAATTGATTATCATTTTCTGCTTTAAAGATTATGAAAAATAGTTTGAGAAATAAAATGGAAGATGAATTTCTAGCAAGTTATTTGATTACTTACATATCCTCCTGATAAGAATTGCTGAAAAGTTTGATACAGATTTAATTATTGATGAATTTTATGATACAAATGAACGATGTATATGATTTAGATAAATAATGTGATGTATTTAATAATTTGTTATTGACTACATATATGTTTTTTAGTATAAAAAGAAGGCAAAGCCCAAGAAAAAGGGAAAAAAAACTATGAAATTAAATGAATATATTTTTAGACATGCAAGCTATGAAGCCCTAGTACTCTAAAAATGGCGACGTATCGTGTCCGATACGTACCCGATACCGATACTCGTTTGATATGTTTCGATATTTGTATCGGAAAAGTATCGATTAAATCTTTATTTTTAAATAAAAAATAATATCTGATACTCGTCTGATACATCCTAATACTCGTATCGGAAAAATATCGGTTAAATCTTTATTTTTAAATAAAAAAAACAATATCCGATACAATCTGTGTTTCTTAGTGAATGTCAAACTATTATGTTGGTACATGGATAACTAACTATGTCTTTTTTTGGATAGTACTGGTGATGTTTTTTGGTATAGTACTAATGGTATTCTAATTGTATAATACTTAACTTAAGATCTATTGTTGATCATTATTTTTTAGGACAATATTAATGATGTTAATTTATTATCTTTAGTATTTTTTTTTGTCTTTGTCACTGTTCTGAAGTCACTATGATGTCCTACTATATAACAAGTTGTTAAAAATTGATGTTTTATGCTTTTAATTGATCAGCTGCAGAAGTTATATAATTGTCTGCTATTTCTACAAGATGAGCTTGTTGAAGAGGTTTATTATCATGACTATTATGTGTTTATTGAGTTATTATGTGTCTTAGAATTGAAGAGCTCTTGTATATTGAGTCTCAAACTGTTTTGATCTTGTGCAAGTTTATTGGCTTGTTTGTACTCCTTGTATAATGAACTATTGACGTTTATGATAATAATAATAAAAAAAAAATTATCTTTCAAAAAAATTATCATTATTAATATTATTAATTTTAGTCATATTCATATATTGTGCATTTATATATTTAATTTTTAAATAACGTATCGCGACAGTATCAGATATGGATTTTTTAAAATTTTTATGTATCGGCGTATCGGTATCGTATCCGTATCGTGTCGCGTATCGGGGCTTCATAACATGCAAGTCTCTGAAAAATACTTTGCAGCTCCCTCAAAGATTTTTTTTTATCCAATGTTTTATTCAGTATATATTTAACTATTATAATTATAATTTATATTGTAACAAAAAAAAAAAAAATAATTATAATTTATATTTTTTGCATTCCATTTTATAAATTTCTAGATCCATCATTGCATCTCGTGATTATATAAAAATCAATAACATATTTAATATTTTGTTTTTGGTAAGCTGGTAAAACATATTTAATATAGTGAAACAAAAAAGAAAAGGTCAGTCTCATAGTAACATTAACATGGCATACTTTTTTTGACAAACGTTGCATACTCTTTTTGACTCATATCAATGCCACTTATCCAGAACCATAACTCCATTTTTATTGCTACATATATCTATATAGAACTTCGTTTTTTTAATTCAAATTCCAAACACAAATATATCATCATTAATTCATATCTCAAAGAGTCTCTTATTGATTTTGTCATTAAATGAGATGGTTGTTGTATCAGATTTTGTTCTATCATTCATGTGGGTGTGTTCTAGTGTTCTCCCAAAAACATTTGTAAAAAAAGTTATAAGCATTAATCATTCTCATGTGGTTGAGATTGTGAAAATTGGTTTTTCCATAGTCAACATGTTCTTCTATGGTTTTCTTGCTAAAGTTTTTCGTGGTGGAGCTAACAATCCTCTTGCTACTTTGGTTGATGCTATCTCTGGAGATTTTCATAACTTTGTTTTTTGCATTGGTTCTGAAAATCGTACTTTAAATTGTTAATTTGTCATTTATAAATTGCGCGCCTCTGAATTTCCTATGAATTATATTACTGATTTAATCAATACTTAAATAAAAGATTAATTATTCCTTCTGCCTACAAATTTTTTACTCAATAATTATTTAGTTATTATCAACACAAACCTAATAAATAGTATCACGAAAACATAAATTAACTTTTTTTTTTACGGGCAAACTACTAATAAATACTAAAGTAATTACTTTCTTTTTTTAAAAAGAAAAAAACACACACAAGTTGTCAATAAATTTAATATTATTATTAACTTTCTTAATTTTTTATCGCTCAGTCCACTAGATATGATGTATGGACAATTTTGGTACTGAGAATGATTTAAGTTGTACTTTTATGATTTTCGTAGGATGTCCATTGTACAATTTAAAATTTTTACTTCTCTTCGATCTTGAACTCTTCTTGAATTGAAGATTATCATTCTAAAATGATGACATTAATTAATCTCTTTATAGGTGATTGGATACATTGTCGGAGTAAAACTTCTTACAGATATCATCCTTGAAATAGGACACGGACCACGTTTGAATGTTGAAATTTATCGAGGAGCATTGACCGAAGGATTGTTAACATTTACAATTGCATTAATTACACTTGGGATTACTGCAACAAAAATTCGTAGAAGTTTCTTCATGAAAACATGGATTTCTAGCATCATGAAGCTAATACTTCATAAACTTGGTTCTAATTTGACCGGTGGTTGTATGAACCCTGCATCGGTAAGTTTTCAATTAACCAAATTTATGATTTTAATTCTTTTTTTTTTGGTCAAGAGATATTAATGAAACAAGTTTTTTTTTGACACATTAATGAAACAAGTTATTTCCCATATAAAATTGAAAGAAAAGAATTGGCTAAGGATTTCCATCTTCAACTTTGAAGTACTTAATTCGAGACCCGACACTAAAATAAAATAGAATTGAAAGAAAAAAAAAAGGATAGTTTGGGGAATAAAATAAGGTTGTGTAGATATTTAGTTAATTATAATTTCATTTGAGATTGAGACTATGGAGTATTTGGTATCACAAATTTGATTATGTGAACCATAGAATTATAGAAGAAAGAAATTATTGTTATTAATTTTTCTAAGAAACTTTGATTCAAATTTTCAGGTAATGGGATGGGCTTTTGCTCGAGGGGATCACATATCAAAGGAGCACATCCTTGTATACTGGCTTGCCCCTATAAAAGCCACTCTTTTGGCAGTTTGGATATTCAAATTTCTAGTACGACATGTGAAAAAAAGATAAAATGAGCTCAAAAAGTAAATCGGATTGAAAAATTACATTCTATGATAAATTTTCTTTCTTTCAATTATTTGTGTTGTGTAGGTGGTGGGATAAATGTGTTAGCAAACAATAGTGGTTTGTTATTATTATTTACCTATTAAATTACATTAAAATACCAAAATAATCCACTTGGTTCAATATTGTTATGGTAATGTTAAGGCAAAAAAAGCCATTAAAACAACTTCACAATATAAAAAATTATAACTATAAGGAATTTTTTAAGAAGGGAAATAAACAATCAATAAAAACAAAAGTTTTCATCTAAGTAAAAAAAAATAGATTGGACTCCTTAAGATGGCCAATTGCTAAATTTTCATCCAAGTAAAAAGAAAAAAAAAATTTGTCCATTAAGATGGGCATACCAGCCCCCACCCTATTTTTTAAGTGGGCTAGGCGGGACCGACCAATTTAAGATACCGAGCTGAAAACCTCAGTCCGGTTCGACCCAAATGGCGGGTCAAACGAATTGGTCCAGCGGACTCTGCCAGTTTTGCCACCCCTAATCCTATTATATTATGCACACACAAATATGTCAATTTTTTTATTGGAGTAGTAAAATATATATACACACACATAAATATTAGATGGTTATATTACACCGGTAATATTTTAGCGAGTATAAATTTTATAAAATTTATCAATAATTCAAAACTTTATATTATATAGATCATTCATAATTATTTTTTTTAGATAAATATAAAATCATTTGATATGTTATTGAATCCAAGCAAAATTAAGAATTTATACATTTTAATTAAACCCCAATAGTATATACACACACCTCAATAGAAAAAAATTCAAGTTTTGCTATATATACCCTCTTGAGTTTTTTAGGCTAGCTTCCCCACTGATTTCAAGGTTTGCATTTATTAGTAATAACGAACAAATGAACTCCATCTCTTATGCTTAGTTGGGTAATATAATTTTTTGTAATTTTTTAAAATCATGTACTTTTTATAAAAATTTATCAATTGTTTTATTTTTGAGTTTATGTGAAACAGTTTATGCAAATAAATATGCTTTAATGTATTATTATAAATATTTTGAGGTAGTTTATATTCTGGATCGACTAAAAGTCCAACATACATCAAAGCTCGTTATAATGAGATAAGAACAAGTGAACAACCATATGGGAGCATAACGACCATAGTATCAAGTTATGAGTCCAGATAGAGGCCAAAACGCCCCCAATATCCAAAAGAAAAGTCATTCTCACATGCCCTTGTTGTTGCCCAAATGGATGTATGAATTTTTACTTTTTTGAAGATCGTTACAAAAGCCTCATTAGAAGTTGAAAGGTTACAGAAGTTCCTTTAAAAAAAATAGGGTAAAATAATTGATACCCCCTTGTAATGTGGGCGTGTTTTGTTTTTCCCCCCTATAAAAAGTTTCATTGCAACTCGCCCCTTGTAAGACCCAAGATTTCGTTGTATAGTTGGTTTAAGGAATTATTAGGGTTTCGATGTGTTCGTGTGATGAAACATCGTGTAATTATTAGCTTTTGCTGTAATTGAGCCGGTTTTGTGCTCGTGCACTGTAATGGTACAGACTTTTGTCTTGTGATCCTGTTGCTTGAATAAGAAGTTATTTGTGGTTTCAGAATAACGAGTTTTGGATTATTCTTGTTTTTGGAAAAACGAGTAGGATTTTACCCGCGGATGGAAAATCTTACTGCGTCTGTTTTGAGTGAGGTTTCGGATGGGAGTTTTATATATCTGCACGAGTTAAGATATATTCTGAGAATAATTTTCTAAGGTGTGGAAGAAAATTACAGTCGCGGAAAAAGATTCGGCGATAAGTTTTGGAAATGTTAAACGTTAGACGTTCTTTCCGTAGGTTTTATGTTTTTGTGATTTACGTTCGTCGCGGCGCGCGAGAACTGAACGTGTGAGCGTTTCTTTGAGATATTGAGTTTTAGCTCAAGTGGATTTGGTTTGGTTTGATCCAATGGCTAGGGTTTTGTCTTGGCATTTTGTCTTTTGATCCAATGGCCATGAGTTAGCAAGAGGCTTTGTATAGTAAGGAGGTTTGGTCACTTGTGGACTTAGAAAACATCACATATTTCACTCCTTTCTTTCTCTCTTTCACGTGAAACTCCATTGCCACTTTCCAACCTTCACAAATTTTCCATTCCTCACCATTTCACTCCATTTCAAGCTTGGAAGCTTTGAGGAAAGTTGTAGAGAATCACTTTCTAAAGGTAACCCTCTCTTCTTATCTCCTAGGTTGGTAGATTTTTAGAGTTGTGAGGTTTTTGGGTTTATGTTCTTAAGAGGGTTTGGTGAGAAATGTTGTTCTTGCTAGTTTGTGTTTCATGAAAGTTGTTCATGAGAGTTTAGTAAGCATGTTTAGGCTTTGTTGTTTGTTTTCCATGAGTTGGTGAAAAATCTCATGAGAAAAGTTAGGGTTTTGGTTGGTTTATGTATTGATCAATTTCATGAGGTTATGTTGTAAGGTTTTGAAAAGAAAAGTTGTCTTTGAACCTTTGGGCGAAAGGGAAATGCGTTGTATGGTTTTGTTTTAGAAAAATCCGATGAAAAATATTTTGGAGTTTATGAAAATATTTCCTAAGTGTTTTTGGGTAGTGTTTTGGGGTCAAAATGGTTTAAAACTATTGTGACATGTGGTGTCGCTTTGTACTTTGAAAACATGTTTGAAAATGATTACCGGACGATTAAGGCCCGTAATAAAACTTGTGCTTGGGTTTGGTTTTGATTTTGGAAATGAAAATCAAATAACTTGCACTCGAAGCAACCAACATGCTTTCGGAAATGTGTTGCTTGCTTATGAAAATGGTTTGCTTTTATGCCTTGAAAAGATGTTGGGAACTAATAGAATCAAACTAGGCTTGGGGTGGAAAAGGTGGTGTGAGTTGCTGTCTTGTGCTGTCATGACAGGTGCAACTCGCTGAGCGAGTTGTTACTCGCCAGGGCGAGTGTCACAGGTCATGACAACACGCCAGGGCGAGCTCCAGGGCGAGTAAGACCAGTACTCTCTGCCTTCACTCGCTGCCAACTCGCCAGGGCGAGCTCTGGGAGTTGAGATTTTGGATTCTGATTTCTAAACTTGGTTTTTAGCTTTCTAATCCCTTTTTATTAATTTATGGAAGTGGTGGGGATTGGAAACGAGTTTTTCGGGTACTCGGAAAGTACGTAACTTATAACGCAAGAAAACGGCCATTTTGCATTTCAAATTATTTAAGACTTTTGACAATTGTTTTGGGTCCTAAAAATAGTACAAATAACTCATGGTGGTTGATCAATACGATAGATTTTGGTATGGTATCCGAAAGAGTGGATTTTCCTTAGAAACCTTCAAGTTTTTGGGGTTTTTGGTTTAGTTTCAATACGATTGGTTGGGAAACAATGTATTGATGGTACGCTGCTTGTTTTAGGAAGCGCGTTGTGTTGTTTGGACGTGTGTTGTTGACGGAAGTTTGCCGAGGTAAGGGCTCCACTTTATTTCTGTCTTTAAAACGGTTACGACATGCTTTGTTTTGCTGTGTGTGCAATTGCTGTGTGCTTTAGCATGTTTGTACTTATGTATTCTCGTTGATGAGAACGTGTTTATAAAAATGTGTGCAAATTACATATGATTGAGAAAATGTATGTATGCTGAGATGCTTTGTACATAGGCTTTAGGCTATGTGTTTGTTTGCATGAGCATATGTGAATGCGTGCGTCAGATAGGACTACGCGAGGATTGTGTCTTGTGTGACTATCCCGTATATGCCGAAGAGAATATATGCCATGCATTTCATAGTTGCGCGCCTAGGTGTATGTCTTGTGTGACTTGCCTTCGTACCAGGCGTTTGTCTGTGCGACTTCGCCAAATCCCACTGGATTTTATTGAGTTGGTGGTTGTCTTGTGTGACTCATCCGGTGTTATCCCACCGTGATTGTTTTGGTACTGTCTTGTGTGACTCTACCTGGTGTTATCCCACCAATAGTAGGAGGTGTTATCCCACCAGAGACCTACGCCTTCTATAGAGAGGTTGAATTCCGGAATTAAATCATGCATGTGGCTAACCAGAGATCGGTTGCCACCCCCATTGTAGAAGTCTTCATTAGGCTTGGTGATTTATTTATATAAGCCCGTTGGTGGGAATTACTTTTGAGATTAAGAGCTTTCTCTTGTGTTTATGGAAATATTTGTTATGTGTACAATCTTTCGCACCGGTTATATGTATATATACTTTTATTTTGTGGTGACCCTTTCTTTCATTTGCGGGCTCATCCCACCCAGATGATGGGTTAGGTCGTGGCGACGACGGTGGCTGTTCCAGACCCCAGTGAGCGGTTGGAGTTGTAGCCTAGAATAGTTAGACTATGCGCCGGTGTGTTTTGTGCACCGTGTTTTTGGTTAGCATAGGATTTCTAACTTGTTTTGATACTTAGACTTGGATTGTAATTATTCAGGAAATACACTTTGCTTGTCGAAGCACCTTTTGGTAATGAGTTCTTTTGTATATTTGAATGCCGGTTCATTTATAAAACTATTATACGCACTCTGAGTGTTAGTTGAAAAAGAAAAAAAAAATAATGCCCTTTTTGGCTTTTGAAAAACGGGGTGTTACAATTTGGTATCAGAGCACGGCTTTAAATCTTCAAAGGGAAAGTGTATACTTGAGTCGTTAGTCCAGAGTCGGTTAGAACGTAACTAGTGTGGAGTTAGTTCTAGTGTTTGTTCTGTGTCGGGTTTCGAGTTAGTAATCCGTGGAGTGAGATATTCTGTTAGGATTCAGAATTGTATGACTAAGGATCTAATCAGAATTGGTATTGTGCAGAAATCGAATGCCTCCAAGAAGGGCACCTACTGTACCTATGGCGGATAATGTGGATGTGAATCAGATGGCTTATGCCATGCATACGATGGCAGCGGCTGTGACTGCCCAGAGCCATGCTAAGGCGCAGAGAGATCTGGAAAAGCGCGAAAGAGAAATACTTGCTGCTGGTTCTAGACTTCTTTCAAATTTCAACCACCAGACTCCTCCAAAGTTTAATGGGGAGGGAGGTCCGGAAACTGCTGATTTGTGGCTCCAATCTGTGGAGAGGATATTCGGGGCAATTCATTGTCCAGAAGGAGAGAAGGTGGTCTTAGCTACCTATCAATTACTCGGGGGTTCTGAGTATTGGTGGAGGAACACCCGACTGATCATGGAGAATGGCCATGAGGAATTGAATTGGGAGAACTTCAAGAGGAGGTTTTTGGCCAAGTACTTTCCCGAGACTGCAAGGGAAAGGTATGGGGAGGAATTTCTGAGGTTGCGTCAGGGGGGCATGAATGTTGAATCATATGCCAAGAAGTTTGAATCACTATCCCGTTTCTTCCGCTTCTTTAGGGATGGGATAGATGAGGTTTATATGTGCCGTAGATTTCAAGATGGGCTGAGGTACGAACTGCAGGATGCGGTTGTGCCATTGGGTATCCGACAGTTCCAGGTCTTGGTTGAAAAGTGCCAAGAGGTAGAGGACATGAGGAATAAGCGGGTGAACCGCCAAGGGAATTCTAATGCCGGAGGACCAAGTCGCACCAATGATCGTGGTTCGACCCAGAATAGTGGGAGGCAAGGGAGTAAGCCTTATAACCGTCCTCAGCACAGTAAAGGACCGGGCCGATCGGTGAATCAGGGAACCCGGGGAAAATCAGAGGGTAGTAAGGGGGCTTGCTACAACTGTGGAGAAGCAGGGCATTTTTCTAATGAATGCACGCAACCGAAAGGGGGAAGCGCTTGCTTCAACTGCAAGAAGCCGGGACACTTTGCTAGAGATTGCAGAGCCCCGAAGACCGGGCCGTCGGCAAATGTGGCACAAGGCTCACAGGGTGCCAGACCTGCGGCAAAGGCACGTGCTTACTGTATGGGCACTGAACTGAGTGGGCAGGCTAGCAATGCCATCCACGAGAGCTGTCACATCGCAGGTAATTCGTTAACTGCTTTGATTGACACGGGGGCAACCCACTCATTCATATCTTTGGCATGTGCAAATCGTTTGAGTTTGAATGTATCTGTGCTTCCGTTTGATTTGAATGTTTTGACTCCTGCTAAGGATTTGGTAGTGAATACTGCATGTTTGCATTGTTTGGTAGTAATTCAGAATAAGGATTTTCTGGTAAATTTGGTTTGTCTACCGCTTACATCTCTCGAGATCATCCTCGGGATGGATTGGTTGTCTTATCATTATGTGATTCTAGACTGCGCTCGGAAATTGGTTTTCTTTCCCGAGCCAGGTGTGCGAAGGTACTTGTCTGCGAATCGGCTTTCTGTGGTTATGTGTAACGGAGAACCGGAGATAGTTTCACTTGCTAGCTTAGGAGTGACGTCAGAGATCCGAATTGAGGAAATTCGTGTGGTTCAGGATTTCCAAGATGTGTTTCCATCAGAGATTCCAGCTTTTCCTCCGTGTAGAGAGGTGGAATTCTTCATTGATTTGCAACCGGGTACGGGTCCGATTTCAGAATCAGCTTATCGGATGGCTCCAGCCGAGTTGGTAGAGTTGAAAGGTCAGATTGAGGACTTGTTGGAGAAGGGTTTCATAAGGCCTAGTGTGTCGCCTTGGGGAGCACCGGTCTTACTGGTTAAAAAGAAGGATGGGAAATCTCGTCTGTGTGTGGATTATCGGAAGCTTAATAAGGTGACTATCAAGAACCGATATCCATTGCCGCGTATTGATGATTTGATGGATCAGTTGAGGGGAGCCTCAGTGTTTTCCAAGATTGACTTGAAATCTGGTTATCACCAGATAAGGGTACGAGATGAAGATATTCAGAAAACGGCGTTTAGGACGCGGTATGGGCATTATGAGTTTTTGGTGATGCCGTTTGGAGTGACGAATGCACCGGCTATCTTTATGGCTTACATGAATCGGATATTCAATTCATTTTTGGACAAGTTTGTAGTGGTGTTCATTGATGACATTTTGGTGTATTCGAAAAGTGAAGAGGAGCATGAAGAGCATCTTCGCTTGGTTTTGCAAGTTTTGCGGGAGAAAAGGTTGTATGCAAACCCGTCAAAGTGTGATTTTTGGTTGGAAGAGGTGAATTTCCTGGGTCATGTTATATCAAGAGAGGGAATAGCCGTGGATCCAGCCAAGATTGATACGGTACTTTCATGGAAGCAACCTCAAACAGTGACTGATGTAAGGAGTTTTGTTGGTTTGGCCGGTTATTACCGGAGATTCATTGAAGGTTTCGCTAAGATTGTGGCGCCAATGACGCAACTTACGCGAAAAGATCAACCGTTTGCGTGGACGGAGAAGTGTGAGTCGAGTTTTCAGTGGTTGAAGGAGCGATTGACGACTTCACCAGTTTTGATGTTACCACAGTCGGAGGAACCGTATGAGGTTTATTGTGATGCTTCTCATCAAGGGTTGGGTTGTGTGTTGATGCAACACAAGAGGGCAGTGGCTTATGCGTCAAGACAGTTGAAAATACATGAAAAGAATTATCCTACGCACGATTTAGAGCTTGCGGCCGTTGTTTTTGCATTGAAGATTTGGAGACATCATCTTTATGGTTGCACTTTTGTCGTGTTTAGTGACCATAAAAGTCTTAAGTATCTGTTCGATCAGAAAGAGCTTAATATGAGGCAGAGGAGATGGATGGAAACCTTGAAAGATTTTGATTTCACTTTAGAATACCATCCTGGAAAGGCTAATGTGGTAGCCGATGCTTTGAGCAGGAAGAGTGTGTCGGTTTGTTCGGCACAAATGGCTAGTCAACAAGAGTTGTTGAGAGAGTTTCGTGATTTGCACCTAGAGGTAGAGTTTTCTTTGGGGAATATGAGACTGGGTATGATTACCATCTCAAGCGGTTTGTTGGAGGACATTGCTAATTGTCAAGATGACGAGTTTCTCATGGAGAAAAGGGCTTTGATTGTTCGAGGAACCAACCGAGACTTCAAGGTGGGATCGGACAATATCTTGAGGTGTCAAGGTAGGGTGTGTGTACCCGATGCTATGGACTTGAGAAACACCATTCTAGGGGAGGCACACAAGAGTAAACTTAGTATACATCCCGGAGCGACAAAGATGTATCAAGACCTGAGGCATGATTTCTGGTGGCCGGGTATGAAGAAGGATGTGGCTGAGTATGTGGCGTCGTGTCTGACTTGTCAGAAGGCGAAGATTGAGCATCAGAGACCGGCAGGGATGCTGCAGTCATTAGATATCCCCGAGTGGAAGTGGGATAGCATTTCTATGGATTTCATCACTGGTTTACCTAAGACCAGGAGGAAGCATGATTCCATTTGGGTGATAGTGGATCGTTTGACTAAGTCCGCTCATTTTCTACCGGTAAGGATTACGGATACAGCAGCGAAGTTGACCGATATTTACATTGCTGAGATTGTGAGGTTACATGGGATTCCGTCGAGTATAGTGTCAGATCGAGACCCAAAGTTTACTTCACACTTTTGGAGGACTTTGCATGAGGCGTTGGGGACGAAGCTGAGATTGAGTTCCGCCTATCATCCTCAGACAGATGGGCAGACTGAGAGAACAAATCAATCGTTGGAAGATTTGTTGAGAGCTTGTGTTTTGGATGATCGTGGAAGTTGGGATGATGTGTTACCTTTGATAGAATTCACATACAACAACAGTTTCCACGCGAGTATTGGAATGGCACCATACGAGGCTTTGTATGGGAGGAGATGTCAGACTCCTTTGTGTTGGTACCAAGATGGGGAGAGTATGATAGTAGGACCGGAAATGGTACAACAGACGACGGACAAGGTCCGAAAGATAAGGGCAATGATGAAGGTTGCTCAAGATCGACAAAAGAGTTATGCGGATAGGCGTCGGAGGCCTTTAGAGTTTGAGGAGGGGGATCACGTATTTCTCCGAGTTACACCAACAACTGGTGTTGGAAGGGCTTTGAAAGCAAAGAAGTTGACTCCGAAGTTTATAGGGCCTTATCAGATTTTGGAACGGATTGGGAAGGTAGCATATCGGATCGCGTTGCCACCGGTACTATCTTTGATTCATGACGTGTTCCATGTGTCGCAATTGCGGAAATATACACCGGATCCATCACATGTGATCACACCAGATGACATCCAGTTGAGGGATAACTTGTCATTCGAGGTTCCGCCGATCAAGATTGCGGATAGGAAGATGAAGCGTTTGAGAACGAAAGAGATACCTTTGGTGAAGGTAATATGGAACGAAGCCACAGGAGATACTACCTGGGAGCTCGAGAGTAAGATGAAAGAACTATACCCCAGTTTGTTTGTCGATGTCTAAGTTTCGAGGACGAAACTTCTTTTAGGGGGGTAGTATTGTAAGACCCAAGATTTCGTTGTATAGTTGGTTTAAGGAATTATTAGGGTTTCGATGTGTTCGTGTGATGAAACATCGTGTAATTATTAGCTTTTGCTGTAATTGAGCCGGTTTTGTGCTCGTGCACTGTAATGGTACAGACTTTTGTCTTGTGATCCTGTTGCTTGAATAAGAAGTTATTTGT
Organism: Trifolium repens; assembly: GCA_030408175.1. Taxonomy (NCBI): domain Eukaryota; kingdom Viridiplantae; phylum Streptophyta; class Magnoliopsida; order Fabales; family Fabaceae; genus Trifolium; species Trifolium repens. The sequence continues at coordinate 14,415,368 of CP125846.1, forward strand.
GGTTTCAGAATAACGAGTTTTGGATTATTCTTGTTTTTGGAAAAACGAGTAGGATTTTACCCGCGGATGGAAAATCTTACTGCGTCTGTTTTGAGTGAGGTTTCGGATGGGAGTTTTATATATCTGCACGAGTTAAGATATATTCTGAGAATAATTTTCTAAGGTGTGGAAGAAAATTACAGTCGCGGAAAAAGATTCGGCGATAAGTTTTGGAAATGTTAAACGTTAGACGTTCTTTCCGTAGGTTTTATGTTTTTGTGATTTACGTTCGTCGCGGCGCGCGAGAACTGAACGTGTGAGCGTTTCTTTGAGATATTGAGTTTTAGCTCAAGTGGATTTGGTTTGGTTTGATCCAATGGCTAGGGTTTTGTCTTGGCATTTTGTCTTTTGATCCAATGGCCATGAGTTAGCAAGAGGCTTTGTATAGTAAGGAGGTTTGGTCACTTGTGGACTTAGAAAACATCACATATTTCACTCCTTTCTTTCTCTCTTTCACGTGAAACTCCATTGCCACTTTCCAACCTTCACAAATTTTCCATTCCTCACCATTTCACTCCATTTCAAGCTTGGAAGCTTTGAGGAAAGTTGTAGAGAATCACTTTCTAAAGGTAACCCTCTCTTCTTATCTCCTAGGTTGGTAGATTTTTAGAGTTGTGAGGTTTTTGGGTTTATGTTCTTAAGAGGGTTTGGTGAGAAATGTTGTTCTTGCTAGTTTGTGTTTCATGAAAGTTGTTCATGAGAGTTTAGTAAGCATGTTTAGGCTTTGTTGTTTGTTTTCCATGAGTTGGTGAAAAATCTCATGAGAAAAGTTAGGGTTTTGGTTGGTTTATGTATTGATCAATTTCATGAGGTTATGTTGTAAGGTTTTGAAAAGAAAAGTTGTCTTTGAACCTTTGGGCGAAAGGGAAATGCGTTGTATGGTTTTGTTTTAGAAAAATCCGATGAAAAATATTTTGGAGTTTATGAAAATATTTCCTAAGTGTTTTTGGGTAGTGTTTTGGGGTCAAAATGGTTTAAAACTATTGTGACATGTGGTGTCGCTTTGTACTTTGAAAACATGTTTGAAAATGATTACCGGACGATTAAGGCCCGTAATAAAACTTGTGCTTGGGTTTGGTTTTGATTTTGGAAATGAAAATCAAATAACTTGCACTCGAAGCAACCAACATGCTTTCGGAAATGTGTTGCTTGCTTATGAAAATGGTTTGCTTTTATGCCTTGAAAAGATGTTGGGAACTAATAGAATCAAACTAGGCTTGGGGTGGAAAAGGTGGTGTGAGTTGCTGTCTTGTGCTGTCATGACAGGTGCAACTCGCTGAGCGAGTTGTTACTCGCCAGGGCGAGTGTCACAGGTCATGACAACACGCCAGGGCGAGCTCCAGGGCGAGTAAGACCAGTACTCTCTGCCTTCACTCGCTGCCAACTCGCCAGGGCGAGCTCTGGGAGTTGAGATTTTGGATTCTGATTTCTAAACTTGGTTTTTAGCTTTCTAATCCCTTTTTATTAATTTATGGAAGTGGTGGGGATTGGAAACGAGTTTTTCGGGTACTCGGAAAGTACGTAACTTATAACGCAAGAAAACGGCCATTTTGCATTTCAAATTATTTAAGACTTTTGACAATTGTTTTGGGTCCTAAAAATAGTACAAATAACTCATGGTGGTTGATCAATACGATAGATTTTGGTATGGTATCCGAAAGAGTGGATTTTCCTTAGAAACCTTCAAGTTTTTGGGGTTTTTGGTTTAGTTTCAATACGATTGGTTGAGAAACAATGTATTGATGGTACGCTGCTTGTTTTAGGAAGCGCGTTGTGTTGTTTGGACGTGTGTTGTTGACGGAAGTTTGCCGAGGTAAGGGCTCCACTTTATTTCTGTCTTTAAAACGGTTACGACATGCTTTGTTTTGCTGTGTGTGCAATTGCTGTGTGCTTTAGCATGTTTGTACTTATGTATTCTCGTTGATGAGAACGTGTTTATAAAAATGTGTGCAAATTACATATGATTGAGAAAATGTATGTATGCTGAGATGCTTTGTACATAGGCTTTAGGCTATGTGTTTGTTTGCATGAGCATATGTGAATGCGTGCGTCAGATAGGACTACGCGAGGATTGTGTCTTGTGTGACTATCCCGTATATGCCGAAGAGAATATATGCCATGCATTTCATAGTTGCGTGCCTAGGTGTATGTCTTGTGTGACTTGCCTTCGTACCAGGCGTTTGTCTGTGCGACTTCGCCAAATCCCACTGGATTTTATTGAGTTGGTGGTTGTCTTGTGTGACTCATCCGGTGTTATCCCACCGTGATTGTTTTGGTACTGTCTTGTGTGACTCTACCTGGTGTTATCCCACCAATAGTAGGAGGTGTTATCCCACCAGAGACCTACGCCTTCTATAGAGAGGTTGAATTCCGGAATTAAATCATGCATGTGGCTAACCAGAGATCGGTTGCCACCCCCATTGTAGAAGTCTGCATTAGGCTTGGTGATTTATTTATATAAGCCCGTTGGTGGGAATTACTTTTGAGATTAAGAGCTTTCTCTTGTGTTTGTGGAAATATTTGTTATGTGTACAATCTTTAGCACCGGTTATATGTATATATACTTTTATTTTGTGGTGACCCTTTCTTTCATTTGCGGGCTCATCCCACCCAGATGATGGGTTACGTCGTGGCGACGACGGTGGCTGTTCCAGACCCCAGTGAGCGGTTGGAGTTGTAGCCTAGAATAGTTAGACTATGCGCCGGTGTGTTTTGTGCACCGTGTTTTTGGTTAGCATAGGATTTCTAACTTGTTTTGATACTTAGACTTGGATTGTAATTATTCAGGAAATACACTTTGCTTGTCGAAGCACCTTTTGGTAATGAGTTCTTTTGTATATTTGAATGCCGGTTCATTTATAAAACTATTATACGCACTCTGAGTGTTAGTTGAAAAAGAAAAAAAAATAATGCCCTTTTTGGCTTTTGAAAAACGGGGTGTTACACCCCTTGCCAAATATTGACTCTTTGCATTTGCTCCCTATTATCAAAATTTGGCAGCTGACTGTGCGTTTTCGCCATGTGGCAAATCCACGTGTATTTATTTTATTTTTTAATTAAATTTAATGACACGTGTCACTGACACATGTCAAACTAATTATTAATTAATTTTTTTTAAAATAAACTGAATTTAAAAGAACAGAAAAATGGTGGAAATGTCTCCACTGCAGCTCGAACCCGCGCCCTCCTCTATCCTGGGCTCACCTCTCAGCCAACTGAGCTGTATGCGCGCTTGTGATAATTAACAAGACACAAATTCACAAGACACAAATTTCATATTCACTTCTTTTTTTCTCTAATATTTAAAAATGATTTTTATTATTTTGTCAAAATTAAATACATTGAATATTAGTCAAAAATAAAATAGTGTAGCAAAAAAATAACAAAAGGATACATTTTATTTAGATAATGAAAGAATACATTTTTAATAAGGAAATAATGTTATATTATTATTTTATGATTAAAAAATTATACTCAAGTAATTAAATTGTTTTAGTTAATACAATATTTATTTTAAGCAGTTGGGTTGATTCAAATATATTTTAAGTTGTTTATGTATCACAAGCGCGCATACAGCTCAGTTGGCTGAGAGGTGAGCCTAGGATAGAGGAGGGCGCTGGTTCTAGCTGCAGTGGAGACATTTCCACCATTTTTCTGTTCTTTTAAATTCTGTTTATTTAAAAAAAATTAATTAATAATTAGTTTGACATGTGTAATTTAATTAAAAAATAAAATAAATACACGTGGATTTGTCACGTGGCGAAAACACACAGTCAGCTGCCAGATTTTGGTAATAGGTGGCAAATGCAAAGAGTCAATATTTGGCAAGGGGCGAGTTGCAAGAAAACTTTTTATAGGGGGAAAAAGCAAAACACGCCCACATTACAGGGGGTATCAGTTATTTTACCCAAAAAAATATATGTGGTATTTCTCTCTTATCACAGGGCTTCAAAGACAAATGAGGTGACATACGAATAATGTAAGAGATACTAGTTACTTATCTCATCCATCTGACAGAGATGCTTCTAAGCATTTTGATGAAAGATATCTTGAATTTGCATTTTCCATTTGATAGTTATGTTCATCTTTTTTAAAAACATTTTCTGATCACTACAACATTTTGAAGCATAGGCAACAGTTTTTTAATTGTAATGCTTTGCATCTAGGCCTTGGATGTTATATTGCTTGGTGTTGATGTTTTCATTGAACTTATGTTTAACCTTGCTTTTCTTATTAGACTAAACTTCATGATTCCATTAAAGACTCAAATGAATGTGCTGCGAAAACTTTTCAATCAATATTTGGCAAATAAAAGGCTGGTAGAGTGCGTTGCTTGGGAAGAACGGTAACACCAACTGTGTTAAAGAGAAATGAAGAAATTGCTGCCATTAAGAGACAATATTCTAATGAGACAACTCACATGGCTAAGAAACTTGATGGCTTACAAGGGTTAGTCAGATGTTTGTTAAAGCAAGCCAATCCTGATATGGATGATGAAGCTTTGGATACTATTATGGAAAAGGCTATGGATAATGGTGCTTCCACATCAACACACATGCATGATCTCGATAAGGTAATATTTGTGACTTCTCGCAAAGTTTATGATCTTGATGCTGTTTGTTATATGTTAATCGTGAGATAATATCTCCTGAGCGTTAAACTGTTAATATTGCCTTCTACTGCTGTTTTGGTTTTTCTTGGCTGCTGTTTTGGTTGAAGCTTTAGCAGTGGTTTTTCTAGGCTGTTTTTCTTACAGTAGTGGAGACTTTTTAACTCATAATTAGATGATATTTGATTTTTATGCACAAGGAAAATATTTTAGACCAACTTTGCATATCAATTAAACTATAGTAAATCACATTATATATTGTATGCTTACTATGAAAGAGTTGACCAAAACATAACTGATGTTAATAGTTTTCTAAGAGCATCATAAAAGAGCCTTTAATGTTATTCCCTTTGGAATGAACCTTTGTGAATTCATGAGAATACTACAGCCCCTGAAATGCATAGAAATGCATAAAACAGAGCCCAAAATCTTTGCCACTCCATGCATATATTATGTTATGATGTATTGGTCTGCAATTGTATTGGATGCACAGGTTGTCTAGTGGTATATAGGACACTCTTTCTACTTTTGCATTTGGTGTTGATCAATGACAGTTTAGTGGTATAGATTTTAAGCATTTGTATTGGTGAATGTTGTGTAATCTGATCTTAAGCATTTGTATAAGTGAATGTTGTGTAATCTGACTTGGTTTAATTTTGCACTCCTTGTGCCTAATTCACTCTAATAAATTTTGCTTTTTCAAAAAAATTCACAAGGACTTATCATTTTTTTTTAATTTTATAAATGCAGGAAATTCATCCAACATTTGAGGAAGGTGAACTTGAAGTTGAAGATGAAGATGATGAATGATAAACAAAGTTTATGGAAAAACTAATACTTTTTGGTTCTTTTTTTGAAACAAACTATCATGTGTTATTTTAGTTTTGTATATTTTGGATATCCAAACTTGGAATATTAAATGATGCAACAATGTTATCTATTTTGTTTAGGCTTTTAAAATTGAGTATTATTTTATTTCACATAAATGCATATTATGATATTTATTTATTGTTTTTTTTAAAAATTAATTGTTATTATAAAAAAATTATTTAAAAGTACAAAAAAAAAAAAATTAAATGAGGAAGCGTTGCTATAACAGATAAACAACATGAAATAACCGTGGCCTAAAATTAAATGCAAAACCGTTGCTACCAAGATTATGCAAACCATTCCTTTTAACCGTTGCCATAAAAATATATGCAAAACCGTTGCTACAAGTTAAGCAACAATCCAAAACCGTTCCTCAAAGTAATAAGACCGTTGCTAATGCTTCATAGCAAACCGCTGCCATTTATGGGTTTAAGCAGCGGTATTGGAGAAACTCAAATAACCGTTGCCTATAGAAAAGGCAACGGCCGTATAGAGCGCGCAAAAAAAACCGTTGTTGAACCGTTGCCTTAGGCTATAGGTACGGTTTTTTGGCTTTATGCAGCGGTCAAAACCGCTGCCTAATCTTCAAAATGTTGTAGTGGATTCCTTCTCATTAACTCTTATCTTCAATAACAACATAACAACTAAAATCAAAACAATAAAATCATTGAAATTATATAGGAAACAAACAATGAAAAAACATAATATATACAAATGAAAATATAAGAACCGTGAATCAATCATTTGCAAAGAATCGAGAGTAACAAATTTTATTTATGGAAGAGAAAAAGAAACAAGAAACAAACCTAAATAAATATCAACGTGAATAGGGAAGAAGAAAGGAATTGTCACATGCGGAAGAAGGATGTTGAAAGGGATTCTCTTTGGGAGAAATTGTTAATCTTAAAAATAGAAAACCCTTAACAAAAAAATCCATTAAGTGAAAAATCATCATAATCCCATTTTACCCGAATATGTTTTGTTTTCAACTTTGGCTTTTGAAATAAAAAATAATAAAATTATAACCACCATGAGTAGGCTTTTAAATGTCATTAGATGATATTGCTTTGCAATTTATGAACATCATTTCATATTTGCTGACGAACTTCATCTAAAATAACTGTACATGACTTATCATTTTTATGTGTGCCTTCTAAATAGTGCTTAAAACACAAACATCACCGGAATACTCAGTATGACAATAGTTGCAATTAATGTTTCTTGATTTATCATCAAAAGTACTGCCATATGGAGTATTCCAGTGGTGTTTTTGTTTTAAGCACCATTTAGCAAGAACGCATAAAAAAGATTAGTCTTGTAGGTTATTATTGATGAAGTTCAACAACAAATGTGCAATAATTTTCATAAATTTCAAACTACTATCATTTAATGGAATCTAAGAGTCCATTCAGGGTGGTTATGCTTTTTTTTTTTTTATATAGTCAAGTTTCAAAACAAAACATGTTTAGATAAAATTGGTTATGCTGATTTTTCATTTAATTTGAAAATAGTTCTTTCAGTAAAACTCACCCAAAAAGTAGGTTTTATGTTGATTCAATGCATCATCTTTGATTCGATTCAAGGATAAAGAGTTATGAGTTTCTTGAAGATTGAATCGATTTGCATGAAGATTGATTAGCAATAATGAAGAACACATTGAATGTTGATTTGATTCAATGATTCAAATCACATAGTTAATTTTGGTTAATCAACCTTTTGATTCAAATCATCAAATAGAACAAAAAACATTGAATAGATTCAACAAACATACGTAAAAACGCTGGATAGATTCATGAGCCTCAAATTTCAACTTTCAAGACATAAAATCATTTTAAAAAAAAAAAAAATTTACTATCCCAAAGCAAATTGGTGATTAAAAAGAAATTCATCATCAGAATCATCCTGAAAAGGGTTTCAAATAAATAAATTGGTTTAATAGAATCTAAAGAATTCACATTCTCAAAATGGTAAAACTAATTTTTAACAATAATATTATTGTTTCACAAAAAAAAGTTGATTTCGATCTTCCTCTTACCTTGTTGACTTCTTTCCTCTCCATTTTTTATCCTTCACAAACAAACAAAAAGCAAATATTAAATAAACACTAGAAATTTCTCTCAAAATATATGATGCAAGGTAAATGATAAGAAAAATTAAAAAATAGGGACCAAGAAAGTCAGATAAAATTCTCTCTAAAAATAAAAAATGAAGGTGAGGTGAGATCAACAATAATCAAGAGAGAGAGTTAAGAGAAGGTTTATTACCTTGAGAAGCACTGACTTTATGAGATCCATCTATAGAGGAGGAAAACTCATAAAGTAAAAATACAAAATGATTCAAATTAAAAAAATATATATATTCATATATCAACAAGAATAATATATTTTTAACTTAAAAAAAGATATAAATATCAGTATACATGATTAAAATATGAATATAAATCAAGTTGTGGATTTAGTCAAAAAACTCAAGTTGTGGATTTTGTATTGATGAGTAGTTTGTGTCTTGAATCGACAGTGAGGGTATACCTTTAAGACTTCGTCGATTTGGTTAGTGAGATCTTTTGATTAATTTCATATAGATCTTTCGATTTCATCTTTAGATTCACTTTCATTCATTGATATGAAAATTATACCAGATTAACTAGTCAAACCAACTTGACAAGACATTTAGCAAATAATCAAGTTGGTCAAGCTATCAAATCAATAATTTCAACAAAAAAAACTTAAGATATTGTCAAATCGATTAGAAATTGAAACGGCAAAAATGAACTTGACAGAGGTATCAACGGAAGCGTTCGTTGATGGACTCTGAAAAGGCCTATGCTAAAAAAATTATTAAATAAACAAAGAATACATAAGAGCACAAGAGGAAAAGTTCAGAAGAAAAACAGTAGAGAAGAATTAGAAGTGAGACAAAATGACATGACGGCGAATTATATATATAACATGTGACATAGGAGGCGATATGACTTTAGGGTTAAGGAGATGGGCTTGGGCCAAGCTATATTAGATGCAACATATGTTAGCATAAGTGTAGAGAATTTCTTTGAATTTTGCTTTTTAGACCCCAATATATGCTCTTAGTCTTAGGCCCCCCATAAATTACAACATACCCCTACTTTTAATCAGGTTAATTTGCTTTCTATGAAACGAAATCTATATTTTTTTGCTTTGTAGGAAACAAAATAATGTTTTTGTGAAGACAAGCTTCTAGATTGAAGTGATTTTGATGAAGACAAATATGTGAAAAGAAGAAAAAGATTGATTATGCTCAAGTTCTCAATGTTGGAGAAATCCAAATTATCACAAGATGTTGATCAAGTTATGGGAATAATCATAGGTACAATATGCAATTCATTATTATAAGCTTTAGGTGCTCACAAACTTTAATCTAAACCTTTCTAAAGTTACTATAATAATGTTGCATGATTCCCATCCAAAAAGTGTTTTAAATTTGATTTTTTTCAAAGATTTAAAGGTGTAAATCGATTTACCTAGGGAGGCAATCGATTTACAAACACGCTGCCTTTTTAAGAAAAACTGTCAGCACATTTTACATCAGAGGTTTTGTCCAACAGATGTAAAAGGTCTGTGCTGTTGCCATGCAACGTTTGGAAATTTTTTAAAACATAACTTTTTACATCGCACAGATATAGCAACAGAGGTAAAAAGTTCTGGGCAGAATTTGAAAAAAAAAAAAGTCACGCCATTTTCTATGAAACAATGTCTTGTTTCATTTGTCTCTTTTTGGAATATTTTATTATAATAACAATTGCATTGCTTCATGAACAATTCCAAAAAGTCTCTATATATTCATAATTTTTCTAAAATCAAATAACCTCTTTCAATTGAATTTTCATAACAACTCTTTTGCCAAAATTATCACAAACTCTTTGAAACTTTGTTACATATTTTTTCATATCAAAGTTAAAGTTTCATGAGCACTTAGAGTTTCATAATTTTGAATTGTTATATTGAAAGAGAAGACAAAGTCTAGAACTTTGTACATCAAATTCTATTGTATTCAAACTCTTGTATAAAAGTCATTATTATTGTTAACACATTGCTGTCCAGGATTGTTGGAAGCAAGAAAGTGAAAAAGAGAGGATTGTTCTCTTGTTTCACTTTGTAGGTAATCACCTTGCTATCCAGGATTGTTGGAAGCAAGAGAGTGAAAAAGAGAGGATTGTTCTCTTGTTTCACTTTGTAAAGGTCATAGTGAAATCCTTCAAAGAATGAAGGGACTGGATGTACCCTTGGGTTAGAAGGGGAACCAGTATAAATCCTTTGTGTTCTTCTTCTCTTCCCTACACCTTTTATTTTTTTCCATATTGTTCATACCTTCATCATAAACTTTCCGGAAAAATAATAATCATCACAACATCTCTAAAATAACCGAAAAAATTATAGAACCTAATTCACCCCTCCTCTTAGGTTGCACTCTTAAACTTACAGTTTTAACCCAAAAACAGCGAACACGCGTAGGCTTAGTCACTTCTTTCTCTTCAAAAATGATGGTTTTGTTTTCTACACAACGAAAAGCTTAACTTCACTTCGTATGATCTTAAAGCGCTCAATTTCGTCTCCCATAAAAAGAAGTACTTCCATATTTCTAAACAAAGAGAATACGTTGATCAGTTTCAATAAAAACATCAATTGAGATGAAAGGGGCGAGTTATAAGGTTCGAAAGGGGACGATTTGAACAAGCATCATATCCAACCATTCGGTCAGTTTAATCAATCATACAGAAATCATTTTCTCCATTCTCGGTAATGTGGTAAAGGGGTAAACAAAGTACAATTAGGGCAGATGACACATATATAGGAAACGAAATTTCAAAAAACGTAAATTTCCTCACCTACGAAACGAAAATTTCAAAAAACATAAATTTCCGCACCTACGAAACGAAATCATGAAAATTTGTGTGCAGGCGTGCTACCAAGGCCAGACTTACTACGCTTTCACAGGATTTCGTATGCTGCATTACGAAACATGGTTATTTCATTGAATAGGAAGTGTAAAAAGTAGTGCGCACCCAATAACCCGACCCAACCAACTTTTTGGGTTGGATTGGGTGGGTTTGACCGGATCAATTGGGTTTGCCCAACCGATGTACACTACTATTGGTCAGGGGTAAATTCTCGTGTTGAGTTAGATGGATTGTGCAGGGTAGGTGGGTTGAAAACTTTGAACGATTTGTGATTTTCAACATATCAATTAAAATAACTCTTCGGATGTGCACGACGGTTGGCAATTGTCCCAGTTAGAACTTTCTTGATACGATTATTCCAATCTTGGTTTCAGTTGCATAGTGAACATACCACAAAGCTATATGTTGTCCACAATTATTTTGTCAATGATAAGTAGACATATTTTGTGGCCTTTGTGGTTGATGTTGGTTAAATTGAAATTGGAGTTTGACTCTGTCAGTTTGGTGGTACTCAACAATGTCAAAGCTCGACAAAGCTTACAAGTTGTATATACATGATGTGTACAAAGCTTCTACTGTATTATGCATCTACGATAACACCTTCCTGGTAATTCAAGACAAATCATATTGGCCCCTATACCACGGCCCTGAAATTTTGCCCAACCCGATATGAAAAGATGTAAGAAAGGTCGTCCGCAAAGTATGCGCATTAATTAGAACGGTAATGGACGATTCTCACACTCCGAAACTATATGGTTATTTCAGATGTCAGACCATAAAAGAAACCATTGTCCAAATGATGTTGGACCCTCCATGTAACTCTAGTTTTCATATTGTTTAATAAAAAAATTATAGGCTAAACTACATATTTGGTCCCTTACGTTTATTATAGGTTTCAATTTGGTTCCTTACGTTTAAAAAGTTTCAATTTGGTCCCTTACGTTATCAACGTTTGCATTAGTTGGTCCCTTCCGTCAGATTCAACTGTTCGATTATTTCAATTGGACACGTGTCAACGTGTCCAGGTGTCCACGTGTCAATCCAAGTGTGCAAACCGTCTGCCACGTAAGCAAACTGTCTGCCACATGTGCAAAAACTGACGGAAGGGACCAAATTGAAACCTGAAATAAACGTAAGAGACCAAATTGAAACTTTTTAAACGTAAGAGACCAAATTAAAATCTAAAATAAACGTAAGGGACCAAATATGTAGTTTTGCCAAAATTATATAATTCTCACGTGGTTTTTGCATTATTATTACACAAAATCATTTGCGTAACAATTCAATTTTTATTTACTAAAAAATTAACTAACAATAAAATAAACATATAATATAAACACAACGATAACAATGACATTTCCAACAGTAAACTCAAAATTACATTAAACTAACAAATAACTTAAAACTAAGAACTTAAAAATACCATTAAACTCAATCAATTTAAAAGATAAAAAAATGCATTACACTAGTACATTTAAATCTTCAATAAAACAAACAACGGAAAAAAAAAACTTAATTATTTTAATATGATGTACATACGATATGGAGTCTCTTCACCATTTAAATTCAAAAATATGCTTACAACATCAGCATCAGTGTCGACGACATGCCATTTATATTTCGTTAACTATTACACAGAATCATCTGTCAGTGTTGTGTATGAGGTTAAATATGTCCTACGATTAATATTAATACTTTCCTCGGTTTGTTCCTTAAAACAATTTTGAATTGTTAGCTTTAACGCTCCATAAGAACTCTTTTTGCCCATAGACATAACAAAAGTTGTTTCACTCCCTTAATTTTCACATGAAATTCAGTCGGTGTCGACTATATGTCTGCAACAGGTTCAAAAGGAAGAAATGAATAAGATGTCATGTAGTAGAAAACAATGAAAAATGAAGGAAGAAGTATAAAGTGATGAATGAGAGGTGAGAACTGTGAAATGAGAGTAGTGTGAGGTTATAGTTTTATTTTTTTAAAAAATTAATAATAATAAATATTAAAAAAATTAATAGTAGTATACTTTTTGTAATAATTTTTTTTTAAAAAAAATCACCGAAACCAAAATCCCTAAAAAAATCCAAAAAAGTAATTTTTTATATTAGTATTGTATCTATAATAATTAATACTAAACCACAAACTGTTGTAACCTTGACCCTCGAAACCCTTCTAACCCTAACTTTCACCCTCAATCTGAAAAATACGAAGAAAAAAAAATGAAATAGGGACGCTGCCACGGCATTGGTGCGTACTTCACATGGCCGCTGCATTGCTAGTGGCGCATCCTTCACATGGACGTTGCCTTGCCAGTGGCGCGTCCCAGACACACAAAAATGTAAGGTATTTTTGTATTCTTTTTAAAATTTAACGTAGTTTGTCAAACAAAATCTGTTACAAGAGTAGTTAAAAAAATATGGAGTTGAACAAAAATACGCTAACTTTTATTTTCAAATTTTTGAGGGGTTTTGAAGAAATGTAAGTGGTGTGGGGTAGAGAAAAAACTCTCAATATTATCATTAATTTCAGGCCCATGTCCGTATTGGGTAGTTCATTACACCCAAAAGAAAAAAACAGTAACTGAAGAGACAATATAAATAGACGATACGAGAGAACAATTGAAAGCTACGCTTTAAAAGCAAACCCTAATCTTGTTAAAAAAAACCTAGTCATGTCCAAAAAATAAAGAAGAAACCGTATTTTAGTTTTTCTACCGGCTGATGACCACTAATAGGCGCACTTGAGTCGTTTCCGGCTTCCACACCACAAGCTTACCCTTGTGCTTTGTAAGACCCAAGATTTCATTGTATAGTTGGTTTAAGGAATATTAGGGTTTCGATGTGTTCGTGTGATGAAACGTCGTGTAATTATAGGTTTTTGCTGTAATTGAGTTTGTTTTGTGCTCGTGCACTGTAATTGTACAGACTTTTGTCTTGTGATCTTGTTTCTTGTATAAGAAGTTATTTGTGGTTTTAGAATAACGAGTTTTGGATTATTCATGTTTTTGGAAAAACGAGTAGGATTTTACCCGCGGATGGAAAATCTTACTGCGTCTGTTTTGAGTGAGGTTTCGGATGGGAGTTTTATATATCTGCACGAGTTAAGATATATTCTGAGAATAATTTTCTAAGGTATGGAAGAAAATTACAGTTGCGGAAAAAGATTCGGCGATAAGTTTTGGAAATGTTAAACGTTAGACGTTCTTTCCGTAGGTTTTATGTTTTTGTGGTTTACGTTCGTCGCGTCGCGCGAGAGCTTAGTACGAGACTTGTTATGGATGAGTTGGTTAAATCTTGTGACTTTCTCCTAAAGTAAAGTGATCCAATTGCTAGGGTTTAAGCTTGGACTTTTGACTTTGATCCAATGGTGGTTTGGCTATCAAGAGCTTTGTTAGTAAGGAGGTTTATGACTTTTGTGGACTTAGAATCATCACAAACTTCACTCCATTCTTCCTCTCTTTCACGTGGAACTTCTTTACTCATTTCTAACCTTCACAAATTTTCCATTTCTCACCATTTCACTCCATTTCAAGCTTGGAAGCTTTGAGGAATTTTGTAGAGAATCACTTTCTTAAGGTAACCCTCTCTTCTCATCTCCTAGGTTGGTAGATTTTTTAGAGTTGTGAGATTTTTGGGTTTATGTTCTTAAGAGGGTTTGGTGAGGAAGGTTGTTCTTGCTAGTTCTTGTTTCATGAAAGTTGTTCATGAGAGTTTAGTAAGCATGCTAGGCTTTGTTGTTTTTGTTTTCCATGAGTTGGTGAAAAATCTCATGAGAAAAGTTAGGGTTTTGGTTGGTTTATGTATTGATCAATTACATGAGGTTATGTTGTAAGGTTTTGAAAAGAAAAGTTGTCTTTGAACCTTTGGGCAAAAGGGAAATGCGTTGTATGGTTTTGTTTTAGAAAATCCGATGAAAAATATTATGGGGTTTATGAAAATATTTCCTAAGTGTTTTGAGTAGTGTTTTTGGAGTCAAAGTGGTTTAAAACTCTTGTGACATGTGGTGTTGCTTTTCACCTTGAAAACATGTTTGAAAATGATTACCGGTCGGTTGAGGCCCGTAATAAAACTTGTGCTTGGGTTTGGTTTTGATTTTGGAAATGAAAATCAAATAACTTGCACTCGAAGCAACCAACATGCTTTCGGAGATGTATTGCTTGCTTATGAAAATGGTTTGTTTTTGTGCCTTGAAAAAGTGTTGGGAACTAATAGAATCAAACTAGGTTTGGTTTGGAAAAAGGTGGAGTGAGTTGCTGTCTTTTGCTGTCATGACAGGTGCAACTCGCTGAGCGAGTGGTTACTCGCCAGGGCGAGTGTCACAGGTCATGAACACGCCAGGGCGAGCTCCACAGCGAGTGAGACCAGTACTCCCTGCCTTCACTCGCTGCCAACTCGCCAGGGCGAGCTCTGGGACCTAAAATTTTGGATTCTGATTTCTAAAACTTGGTTTTTAACTTCTAATCCCTTTTTATTAATTTATGGAAGTGGTTGGGATTGGAAACGAGTTTTTCGGGTACTCGGAAAGTACGTAGCTTGTAACGCAAGAAAACGGCCATTTTGCATTTCAAATTATTTAAGACTTTTGACAAATGTTTTGGGTCCTAAAAATAGTACAAATAACTCATGGTGGTTGATCAATACGATAGATTTTGGTATGGTATCCGAAAGAGTGAATTTTCCTTAGAAACCTTTAGAGTTTTTGGGGTTTTGATGTAGTTTCATTACATTGGGTTTGGAAACGATGTATTGATTGTCCGTTGCTTGTTTTAGGGAGCACGCAGTGTTGTGTGAACGTTGCTTGTTGTGAGTGCTTGCCGAGGTAAGGGCTCCACTTTATTTCCGTCTTTTCAAACGGTTTTGTTAAACATGCTTTGTTTTCCTGTGTATGCAATTGTGGTGTGCTTGGCATGTTGTTGTGATGTATTCTCGATATGAGATCGTGGTAAATACATGATTTGTTGTCTTACATATGTTTGGTGAAATATGTGTATGAGCAGGTGATTAAATACATATGATTAGATGTATATGTATGTGTTGTTGTGGTGTGATTACATATGCGTGTACGATATGTATGTGTTGCATTAGCATATAAGGGGAATCGTATGCTCATGCATTCATAGTACGTGATTATCGGGAATGGATCACGGGGTGCGATTATCGGGAATGGATCCACCTTACTCCTACGGGAATTATTGAGTCCAATAAGCGGTTATCGGGAATGGACTGCGGGGTGCGATTATCGGGAATGGATCCATCCTAACGCTTTGTGGTTTTATTGATTATGATTACTGACTTCCGGAATTCATATGCATGTGGTAATGGGGAATCTACCACACTCATTGTAGAGGTCTGCATTAGGCTCGGTGTGCATTATATCTTAAGCCCGTTGGTGGGAATTGCTTTTGTGTTAAAGAGCTTTCTCTTGTGTATGTGAAAACCTGTTATGTGTACATCTTTCGCACTGGATATATATATATATATACTTTTATTTTGTGGTGACCCTTTCTTTCATTTGCGGGCTCATCCCACCCCAGATGACGATGTAGGTCGAGAGGATGGTGTTGGCAGCTCTAGGCCTTAGTGAGCTTGTGTTGAAGCTTTAGCTTAGATAGACTATGCGCCGGTGTGGGTTGTGCACCGTGCTTTTTGGTTGTAGGCATAGGTTTCTATCCGGTTGGTTGTAAGTTTTTAAATACTTAGACTTGGATTGTAATTATTCAGGAATACACTTTGCTTGTCGAAGCACCTTTTGGTAATGAGTTCTTTTGTATATTTGAATGCCGGCTCATTTAAAATCTTTTATGCGTAACTCTGATTGTGTACAAAAAAAAATATATATAGTGCCTTTTCTGGCCTTTGAAAAACGGGTTGTTACAATTGGTATCAGAGCACGGCTTTAAATCTTCAAAGGGAAAGTGTATACTTGAGTCGTTAGTTCAGAGTCGGTTAGAACGTAACTAGTGTTGAGTTAGTTCTAGTGTTTGTTCTGTGTCGGGTTATGGGTTAATAATCCGTGGAGTGAGATTTTCTGTTGAGATTCAGAAATGTTTGGATAAGGAATCTAATCAGAATTGGTATTGTGCAGAGATAGAATGCCTCCAAGAAGGGCACCTACAGCACCTGTGGCGGACAATGCTGATATTTATGAAATGGCTTATGCCATGAACACAATGGCAGCGGCTGTGACTGCTCAGAGCCATGCTAAGGCGCAGAGGGATCTGGAGAAGCGCGAAAGGGAAATACTTGCGGCTGGATCTAGACTTCTTTCGAATTTCAACCACCAGACTCCTCCAAAGTTAAATGGGAGGGAGGTCCGGAAACTGCTGATTTATGGCTCCAATCTGTGGAGAGGATATTCGGGGCAATTCATTGTCCAGAGGGAGAGAAGGTGGTCTTAGCTACCTATCAGTTACTCGGGGGTTCTGAGTATTGGTGGAGGAACACCCGACTAATCATGGAGAATGTTCATGAAGAGTTAAGTTGGGAGAACTTCAAAAGGAGGTTCTTGGCCAAATACTTCCCTGAGACAGCTAGGGAAAGGTATGGGGAAGAGTTTCTGAGGCTAAGGCAAGCGGGCATGAATGTTGAATCATATGCCAAGAAGTTTGAATCACTATCCCGTTTCTTCCGCTTCTTTAGGGATGGGATAGATGAGGTTTATATGTGTCGTCGTTTTCAAGATGGGCTGAGGTACGAGCTGCA
This sequence comes from Trifolium repens, assembly GCA_030408175.1. Lineage (NCBI taxonomy): Eukaryota > Viridiplantae > Streptophyta > Magnoliopsida > Fabales > Fabaceae > Trifolium > Trifolium repens. Next base: position 14,432,517 of record CP125846.1, read on the forward strand.
AGATGCGGTTGTGCCGTTGGGTATCCGACAGTTTCAGGTCTTGGTAGAGAAGTGCCAAGAGGTAGAGGACATGAGGAATAAGCGGGTGAACCGTCAAGGGAATTCTAGTGCTGGCGGACCAAGTCGTACCAATGATCGTGGTTCGACTCAGAATCGTGGGAAACAAGGTGGTAAGCCGTATGATCGTCCACAAAACAGTAAGGGACAAGGAAGGTCGATGAATCAAGGGAACCAAAATAGGGTGAAACAAGGTTGTTTCAAGTGTGGCGAGGTGGGCCACTATGCCAATGAATGCCCGACCGCGGCGAATGTTTGTTATAATTGTAAAAAGCCGGGGCATGTGGCTAGAGAGTGCAGGGCCCCAAAGGCCGGGCCGTCGGCAAATGCGGCGCAAGGCTCACAAGGTACTAGACCGGCGGCAAGGGCACGTGCTTACTGTATGGGCACTGAGTTGAGTGGGCAGGCTAGCAACGCCATCCACGAGAGCTGTCACATCGCAGGTAATTCTTTAACTGCTTTGATTGACACGGGGGCAACCCACTCATTCATATCTTTGGCTTGTGCAAATCGGTTGAGTTTGAATGTTTCTGTGCTTCCATTTGATTTGAATGTTTTGACTCCTGCTAAGGATTTGGTAGTGAATACTGCATGTTTGCATTGTTTGGTAGTAATCCAGAATAGGGATTTTCTTGTCAACTTAGTGTGTTTACCGCTCTTATCTCTCGAGCTCATCCTCGGGATGGATTGGTTGTCCTATCATTATGTTATTCTAGACTGTGCCCGGAAATTGGTTTTCTTTCCCGAGCCAGGTGTGCGAAGGTACTTGTCTGCAAATCGGCTTTCTGTGGTTATGTGTAATGGAGAGCCGGAGATAGTTTCACTTGCTAGCTTAGGAGTGAAGTCGGAGATCCGAATTGAGGAAATTCGAGTGGTGCAGGATTTCCAAGATGTGTTTCCATCGGAGATTCCAACTTTTCCTCCGTGTAGAGAGGTGGAATTCCTTATTGATTTACAACCGGGTACGGGTCCGATTTCGGAATCAGCTTATCGGATGGCTCCAGCCGAGTTGGTAGAGTTGAAAGGTCAGATTGAGGACTTGTTAGAGAAGGGTTTCATAAGGCCTAGTGTGTCGCCTTGGGGAGCACCGGTCTTATTGGTTAAGAAGAAGGATGGGAAATCTCGTTTATGTGTGGATTATCGGAAGCTTAATAAGGTGACTATCAAGAACCGATATCCGTTGCCACGGATTGATGATTTGATGGATCAGTTGAGGGGAGCCACAGTGTTTTCAAAGATTGACTTGAAATCTGGTTATCACCAGATAAGAGTACGAGATGAGGATATTCAGAAAACGGCGTTTAGGACGCAGTATGGGCATTATGAGTACTTGGTGATGCCGTTTGGAGTGACGAATGCACCTGCGATCTTCATGGCCTACATGAATCGGATATTCCATTCGTTTTTGGACAAGTTCGTAGTAGTGTTTATTGATGACATTTTGGTGTACTCGAAGAGTGAAGAGGAGCACGAAGAGCATCTTCGCTTGGTTTTGCAAGTTTTGAGGGAGAAAAAGTTGTATGCTAATCCGTCAAAGTGTGACTTTTGGTTGGAAGAGGTTAATTTCCTTGGCCATGTTATATCAAAAGAGGGAATAGCCGTGGATCCAGCCAAGATTGATACGGTACTTTCATGGAAGCAACCTCAAACAGTGACTGATGTAAGGAGTTTTGTTGGTTTGGTCGGTTATTACCGAAGGTTTATAGAAGGATTTGCTAAGATTGTGGCACCGATGACACAACTTACGCGAAAAGATCAACCTTTTGCTTGGACAGAGAAGTGTGAGTTGAGTTTTCAGTTGTTGAAAGAACGGTTGACGACTTCACCAGTTTTGATGTTACCACAGTCGGAGGAGCCTTATGAGGTTTATTGTGATGCGTCCCATCAAGGGTTGGGTTGTGTGTTGATGCAACACAAGAGAGCAGTAGCTTATGCGTCAAGGCAACTGAAAGTGCATGAAAAAAATTATCCTACGCACGATTTGGAGCTTGCGGCCGTGGTTTTTGCATTGAAGATTTGGATACATCATCTTTATGGTTGCACTTTTGTCGTGTTTAGTGACCATAAAAGTCTCAAGTATCTGTTCGATCAGAAAGAACTTAATATGAGGCAGAGGAGATGGATGGAAACTTTGAAAGATTTTGATTTCACGTTAGAATACCATCCTGGAAAGGCTAATGTGGTAGCCGAAGCTTTGAGTAGGAAGAGTGTGTCGGTTTGTTCGGCACAAATGGCTAGTCAACAAGAGTTGTTGAGAGAGTTTCGTGATTTGCACCTAGAGGTAGAGTTTGCTTTAGGGAATATGAGACTGGGTATGATTACCATCTCAAGCGGTTTGTTGGAGGACATTGCGAATTGTCAAGATGACAAGTTTCTCATGGAGAAAAGGGCTTTGATTGTTCGAGGAACCAACCGAGATTTCAAGGTGGGATCGGACAATATCTTGAGGTGTCAAGGGAGAGTGTGTGTACCCGAAGCTATGGACTTGAGGAACATCATTCTAGGGGAGGCACACAAGAGTAAACTTAGTATACATCCCGGAGCGACAAAGATGTATCAAGACCTGAGGCATGATTTCTGGTGGCCGGGTATGAAGAAGGATGTGGCTGAGTATGTGGCGTCGTGTCTGACTTGTCAGAAGGCGAAGATTGAGCATCAGAGACCAGCAGGGATGCTGCAGTCATTAAATATCCCCGAGTGGAAGTGGGATAGCATTTCTATGGATTTCATCACTGGGTTACCTAAGACCAGGAGGAAGCATGATTCCATTTGGGTGATAGTGGATCGTTTGACTAAGTCCGCTCATTTTCTACCGGTAAGGACTACGGATACAGCGGCAAAGTTGACCGATATTTACATTGCTGAGATTGTGAGGTTACATGGGATTCCGTCAAGTATAGTGTCGGATCGAGACCCAAAGTTTACCTCACACTTTTGGAGGACTTTGCATGAGGCGTTGGGGACGAAACTGAGATTGAGTTCCGCCTACCATCCTCAGACAGATGGGCAGACCGAGAGAACAAATCAATCTTTAGAAGATTTGTTGAGAGCATGTGTTTTGGATGATCGTGGAAGTTGGGATGATGTTTTACCGTTGATAGAGTTCACATACAACAACAGTTTCCACGCGAGTATTGGAATGGCACCATACGAGGCTTTGTATGGGAGAAGATGTCAGACTCCTTTGTGTTGGTACCAAGATGGGGAAAGTTTGATAGTAGGACCGGAAATGGTAAAACAGACGACGGACAAGGTCCGAAAGATAAGGGCAATGATGAAGGTTGCTCAAGATCGACAAAAGAGTTATGCGGATAGGCGTCGGAGGCCTTTAGAGTTTGAGGAGGGAGATCATGTATTTCTCCGTGTTACCCCAACAACTGGTGTTGGAAGGGCTTTGAAAGCAAAGAAGTTGACTCCGAAGTTTATAGGGCCTTATCAGATTTTGGAACGGGTTGGGAAGGTAGCATATCGGATCGCGTTGCCACCGGTACTATCTTTGATTCATGATGTGTTCCATGTGTCGCAATTGCGGAAGTATACACCGGATCCATCACATGTGATCACACCAGATGACATCCAGCTGAGGGATAACTTGTCATTTGAGGTTCCGCCGATCAAGATTGCGGATAGGAAGATGAAGCGTTTGAGAACGAAAGAGATACCTTTGGTGAAGGTGATATGGAACGAAGCTACAGGAGATACCACCTGGGAGCTCGAGAGTAAGATGAAAGAATTATACCCCAGTTTGTTTGGCGAGGTCTAAGTTTCGAGGACGAAACTTCTTTTAGGGGGGTAGTATTGTAAGACCCAAGATTTCATTGTATAGTTGGTTTAAGGAATATTAGGGTTTCGATGTGTTCGTGTGATGAAACATCGTGTAATTATAGGTTTTTGCTGTAATTGAGTTTGTTTTGTGCTCGTGCACTGTAATTGTACAGACTTTTGTCTTGTGATCCTGTTTCTTGTATAAGAAGTTATTTGTGGTTTTAGAATAACGAGTTTTGGATTATTCATGTTTTTGGAAAAACGAGTAGGATTTTACCCGCGGATGGAAAATCTTACTGCGTCTGTTTTGAGTGAGGTTTCGAATGGGAGTTTTATATATCTGCACGAGTTAAGATATATTCTGAGAATAATTTTCTAAGGTATGGAAGAAAATTACAGTCGCGGAAAAAGATTCGGCGATAAGTTTTGGAAATGTTAAACGTTAGACGTTCTTTCCGTAGGTTTTATGTTTTTGTGGTTTACGTTCGTCGCGTCGCGCGAGAGATGAGTACGAGACTTGTTATGGATGAGTTGGTTAAATATTGTGACTTTCTCCTAAAGTAAAGTGATCCAATGGCTAGGGTTTAAGCTTGGACTTTTGACTTTGATCCAATGGTGGTTTGGCTATCAAGAGCTTTGTTAGTAAGGAGGTTTATGACTTTTGTGGACTTAGAATCATCACAAACTTCACTCCATTCTTCCTCTCTTTCACGTGGAACTTCTTTACTCATTTCCAACCTTCACAAATTTTCCATTTCTCACCATTTCACTCCATTTCAAGCTTGGAAGCTTTGAGGAATTTTGTAGAGAATCACTTTCTTAAGGTAACCCTCTCTTCTCATCTCCTAGGTTGGTAGATTTTTTAGAGTTGTGAGATTTTTGGGTTTATGTTCTTAAGAGGGTTTGGTGAGGAAGGTTGTTCTTGCTAGTTCTTGTTTCATGAAAGTTGTTCATGAGAGTTTAGTAAGCATGCTAGGCTTTGTTGTTTTTGTTTTCCATGAGTTGGTGAAAAATCTCATGAGAAAAGTTAGGGTTTTGGTTGGTTTATGTATTGATCAATTACATGAGGTTATGTTGTAAGGTTTTGAAAAGAAAAGTTGTCTTTGAACCTTTGGGCAAAAGGGAAATGCGTTGTATGGTTTTGTTTTAGAAAATCCGATGAAAAATATTTTGGGGTTTATGAAAATATTTCCTAAGTGTTTTGAGTAGTGTTTTTGGAGTCAAAGTGGTTTAAAACTCTTGTGACATGTGGTGTTGCTTTTCACCTTGAAAACATGTTTGAAAATGATTACCGGTCGGTTGAGGCCCGTAATAAAACTTGTGCTTGGGTTTGGTTTTGATTTTGGAAATGAAAATCAAATAACTTGCACTCGAAGCAACCAACATGCTTTCGGAGATGTATTGCTTGCTTATGAAAATGGTTTGTTTTTGTGCCTTGAAAAAGTGTTGGGAACTAATAGAATCAAACTAGGCTTGGTTTGGAAAAAGGTGGAGTGAGTTGCTGTCTTTTGCTGTCATGACAGGTGCAACTCGCTGAGCGAGTGGTTACTCGCAAGGGCGAGTGTCACAGGTCATGAACACGCCAGGGCGAGCTCCACAGCGAGTGAGACCAGTACTCCCTGCCTTCACTCGCTGCCAACTCGCCAGGGCGAGCTCTGGGACCTAAAATTTTGGATTCTGATTTCTAAAACTTGGTTTTTAACTTCTAATCCCTTTTTATTAATTTATGGAAGTGGTTGGGATTGGAAACGAGTTTTTCGGGTACTCGGAAAGTACGTAGCTTGTAACGCAAGAAAACGGCCATTTTGCATTTCAAATTATTTAAGACTTTTGACAAATGTTTTGGGTCCTAAAAATAGTACAAATAACTCATGGTGGTTGATCAATACGATAGATTTTGGTATGGTATCCGAAAGAGTGAATTTTCCTTAGAAACCTTTAGAGTTTTTGGGGTTTTGATGTAGTTTCATTACATTGGGTTTGGAAACGATGTATTGATTGTCCGTTGCTTGTTTTAGGGAGCACGCAGTGTTGTGTGAACGTTGCTTGTTGTGAGTGCTTGCCGAGGTAAGGGCTCCACTTTATTTCCGTCTTTTCAAACGGTTTTGTTAAACATGCTTTGTTTTCCTGTGTATGCAATTGTGGTGTGCTTGGCATGTTGTTGTGATGTATTCTCGATATGAGATCGTGGTAAATACATGATTTGTTGTCTTACATATGTTTGGTGAAATATGTGTATGAGCAGGTGATTAAATACATATGATTAGATGTATATGTATGTGTTGTTGTGGTGTGATTACATATGCGTGTACGATATGTATGTGTTGCATTAGCATATAAGGGGAATCGTATGCTCATGCATTCATAGTACGTGATTATCGGGAATGGATCACGGGGTGCGATTATCGGGAATGGATCCACCTTACTCCTACGGGAATTATTGAGTCCAATAAGCGGTTATCGGGAATGGACTGCGGGGTGCGATTATCGGGAATGGATCCATCCTAACCCTTTGTGGTTTTATTGATTATGATTACTGACTTCCGGAATTCATATGCATGTGGTAATGGGGAATCTACCACACTCATTGTAGAGGTCTGCATTAGGCTCGGTGTGCATTATATCTTAAGCCCGTTGGTGGGAATTGCTTTTGTGTTAAAGAGCTTTCTCTTGTGTATGTGGAAACCTGTTATGTGTACATCTTTCGCACTGGATATATATATATATACTTTTATTTTGTGGTGACCCTTTCTTTCATTTGCGGGCTCATCCCACCCCAGATGACGATGTAGGTCGAGAGGATGGTGTTGGCAGCTCTAGGCCTTAGTGAGCTTGTGTTGAAGCTTTAGCTTAGATAGACTATGCGCCGGTGTGGGTTGTGCACCGTGCTTTTTGGTTGTAGGCATAGGTTTCTATCCGGTTGGTTGTAAGTTTTTAAATACTTAGACTTGGATTGTAATTATTCAGGAATACACTTTGCTTGTCGAAGCACCTTTTGGTAATGAGTTCTTTTGTATATTTGAATGCCGGCTCATTTAAAATCTTTGATGCGTAACTCTGATTGTGTACAAAAAAAAAAAATATAGTGCCTTTTCTGGCCTTTGAAAAACGGGTTGTTACATGCTTTGAAAACATCTCAACATGCTTTGAAAAAATTGAAAGTGATGTTGATAATGTGTCAACTCTTTTATGAGACAACAAAATCAACCTTAACTTTAAAAAGAGTTGACACATTATCAACATCACTTTCAATTTTTTTAAAGCATGTTGAGATGTTTTCAAAGCACAAGGGTAAGCTTGTGGTGTGGAAGCCAGACACGACTCAGGTGCGCCTATTAGTGGCCGGTGGCCGGCGGCCGGCAACAAGACTAAACTAGGGTTTTTTCTTTATTTTCTGGACATGACTAGGGGTTTTTTTTACAAGATTAGGGTTTACTTTTAAAGCGTAGCTTTCAATTGTTCTCTCGTATCGTCTATTTATATTGTCTCTTTAGTTAGTGTTTTTTCTTTTAGGTGTAATGAAATACCAAATATGGAGATGGGCCTGAAATTAATGATAATATTGAGAGTATTTTCTCCACCCCACACAACTTACATTTCTTTAATACCCCTAGAAAATTTGAAAATAAAAGTTAGCGTATTTTTGTATTAATTTTAAAGGATATTTAAGATAATAAAAAAATATAATATTGACATATAATTAATATTAATCAATAAATCAAATATGTATAAATTAATCACACCATAGCAAATACACATATAATAAAATGAAATCAATCACAATATTTCTAATATATCAAGCTAATTATTTATAAACCAAATAGTTAAAATAAGACGATGAATAGAAGTAATTAAAATATAACTATGCACACATTCATCTTTCCACACACCTTTGGCGAAGGAAATTCTTGTGCGCGGGTAAATTGAGAAATACATTAAATATTTATAAACTATATATTGAGAAATTATATATGTAATTTCTTTTGACTTGATTTAATTTTTTGAAAACAATATTTTTTATTATTTGACTAAAAATTACTCCATCTGATCTTAAATATAAGCAAAGATTCCTAATGTATCTTGTATATAAGCCACGAATTAGAGTATTGTAAGTGACACAATTAGGAGAAACTCTCGTTGGAACCATAATAAAATATAAATCAAAAGCATCATTAACATATTTATCCTTGCACATACCATCAATATCATGTTCAAGTTCAAAAGAAGAAAAAAAAAAAAGAACAATCTAATGAAAGACCCTCTCCGGCTGGAATATCTACTTCTCCAAAATGTAAGAGAGAGTTCTCAACATGCATGGAAGGTTGCGTTTGGGCATATGCACAAACATCCTTCATATGGTTTTTATACTTCGCCAAGTTTTAACATCATTGCAATTGTGGCTGATCAAGATTATAGTCGTAACAAACTATGTTACGACTATAATCCTAATCAGCCACATGTACAATGGTCCAAAAAGTTGGATAGGATAAAAATCACGGTGAGCATGTTCAGGTTGTTTGCACATATTACCATACACTTTGGGCAGCTATGGTGTTGAATATACCCTTGGCCTTGTTCATTTCTTTAACTAAGCAATATCCATCCATTAAAGAATTATAAGTAACAACATCAGGTTTAACACCTTTTCTCATCATCATAGCAAATACATTATTAGCTTCTTTCACTTTTCCTTCCTTACAAAAAGCATCAACCAATATATTAAATGTATACACATCCGGGTTGATGTTTTCCAATATCATTTTATTAAACAAATCAATGGCTGCTTTCAATTTACCAACAACGCAAAAGCCATTAATTAAAGCATTATAAGTGTAAACATTAGGAGAAATTCTCTTAGCAACCATTTCAGAATATAAATCAAAAGCATCATCAACAAGTTTATCTTTGCACATACTATCAATAATTGCAGTGTACATTACCACATTAGGTAGAACCAACTTCCCATCAATACGCCTCAGCAATTGTAGGGCTTCACTTGTTTCTCCGACTTTACATAACCCATTGATCAAAGTCCCGTAACTAACTTGGTTCAACTGAAATCCTTGGGCTACCAATTTGTCATGAAATTGCAATGCTTCATGGATCTGAGTCTGACCTTTGAGACAGAGACCCTTGATGATTGTAGTCAAAGTTATGGCAAAGGTGGATTTGGAGAAGTTTACAAGGTTGGTAATTGTGGTAAAATATATTTATTTAATTTTTAGCTCTAAATTTTTCCATAAATCATGAATATATATTTTTAGGGCACACTTTTGGATGGACGACAAATAGCAGTAAAAAAAACTCTCAAGAAGCTCTACGCAAGGTGCAAAAGAGTTCAAAAATGAAGTTTTGTTGATCGCTAAGCTTCAACATCAAAATCTAGTCACGTTCATTGTTTTTTGCCTCGAAGAACAAGAGATAATACTTATTTTCGAATATGTGCCCATTAAGGGCCTTGATCACTTTTTATTTGGTTAGAAACTTAATTACATTAAAGTCCTTAATATTTATCATATTTATTGATTGATTAATAAATGCGCTTCATTCATACATTTCTCAGTTGAATATTTTTGCATATTATCAACAAATAAAGTTCTTAAGTTGGTTGGAACGTTACAATATTATAAGAGGAATTGCTCACGGAATTCTCTATTTACATGAACATTCTCGACTCAAAGTTATTCATTGTGATCTCAAACCTAGTCTCAGCTACAAGATTATGATTGGATAGTCCTTAACTATTACAGCGTCCTGCTGTAACAACAGAAAATCCGTTTCCCAATTAAACTAAAACTTAATTAACTATCGTGGAAGAAAAGTACTTGTAGTCATTTCATTGATAGACAATAGTGCAGAACTATTGGCAGATTGAGTAGAACTTGAATACGTTCTACCATGCAACAAAAAAGCAGGTTCTTGTGGAATTGGTAATTCAATTGAATTACTGCTAAGATATGAAGCAACCGTCACCATTGTTGGTCTAGCTTCTGAGTCATTTTGAACACATAATAGACCAATTTGAATGCACCTAATGACTTCAATGTTTGAAGAATAATCTTCTTTAATATTTGGGTCCAATATACTTAAAGGGGTTTGATCCTTCCATTGTCTCCAAACCTGAAATAACATGTCAAACTAAATTTCTTAATTTTTATAACATATCATATATTTACCGTAAAAAAAATATATGATATACTTAAGTGCTGAAAAAATTAATATATAGGAAAACTTTTCTTGACCAACAATTTTTATTTTATATCTAGGAAAATAAAAAAAAAAACAAAACGATAATGTTATAATAGATCATTACACTCACATAGCTCAAGAGGCTATCAGCAACATGATGAGGTGTATGTGAACTTATATTCTTCTTTCCGGCAACAATCTCTAAAACCATGACTCCAAAACTATAAACGTCGGATTTTTCAGAAAATTGTCCAAACATTACATATTCCGGAGACATATAACCACTATAAAATATATAAAATTCAATGTTAATTTAACTCAAATATATCAAATCAAAATTTTGAATAAAGTGGAAGAGAGATGAAAATTCAAAACTTACTATGTTCCCACAATTCTATTTGTACTTCCTTCATCTTGACTTATTTCGACAATTCGAGCCAAACCAAAATCGGATATTTTAGGGATCATATTTTCATCTAATAGAATATTACTAGGTTTGAGATCACGATGTATAACTTTAAGTCGAGAATGTTCATGCAAATAAAGAATTCCTCGAGCAATTCCTCCTATAATGTTAAAGCGTTCAACCCAAGTTAACAACTTTTGTCGTCGAGAATCTACAAAATTGTTCATGAAACAAAGTTAAGTATATATATGTGTAATGCATGATTATAAATATTGACAAATGAAGAGTTTATAAGGTGAAAAGTGTCTAACCAAATAAAAAGTAATCAAGACTTTTGTTGGGAACAAATTCATAAATAAGTATTTTCTCATGTTCTTCAAGGCAGAAACCAATAAATGTCACTAAATTTCTATGTTGAAGCTTGGCTATCAATAAAACTTCATTCTTGAACTCCTCTGCACCTTGCGTAGAACTTCTTGAAAGTCTCTTTACAGCCACTTCTCGTCCATCAATTAGCATACCCTAAAATAAATTAAAAAAATTATGTACAGAATATATAATATAAAAAATAAGGGTCGACCGACATTTATACAATGCATTTAATTTTTGCATTGTATTATGACAGTATAAAGAGACTTTCATTTCAATGTAAATGGATCGATATTAAGAGATGAATGTCTAACTTTACATGACAATTAAAGAATTAATAAACTGAGGAAAATGCATTTTTTAAAAAATAGTAAAACAATATTTTGAAATTTATCATAATTAACGGACACTATGGACTAGTTTACTCTCTTAATATTTTATGCTTCCACCATTTCTAAAATTTAGTTTCGTGTGTTTTTTTACACAGACGAAATGACAAAACTATCATAAACTTACTGATACAAGGGAGTCGGAGTTCGAACCCCAGTCATGACATTTAACCTAATAATTTCGAGATTTTTCGTTAGTTGAAAACGTGCTAACAAATTTATTTTAGTTTTACTTGTTAACAAAGAGGAAATAAACTCTCGAAGTAAATCATTAATGTCTTGCATATCTAGAAATACCAAAAATATCAAAAAAAGAGTTACATTTTTATTTCTAAAATGCACCATCTCTAAAGTATACCTTCATATTAGCAAGTTAGGGTTATAACTTGCTAATATGAACACATACTATAAAAAAATTAAAAATACAAAATATTTTCTTATTAGCAAGTTGTAATGAACACATACCATAAAAATTAGAAATACTACAAAATATTTTTACAAAATAAACCCGACTTAAACTTTCTTGCATTTTCTCACCTTGTATACCTCTCCAAACCCGCCTTTTCCAATGTAATTGTCATTAGAAAAGTTGTTGGTTGCTGCTTCAATTACCGCCCAATCAAACTGCAGTGGTTCTAAAGCGACACTTTCTTCACCAACTAGATAAAATTGATTTGATTTAGTGTTTAAACAAAGTTATTAAACTTGTATATAAAACTCATAAGATATTACAAGTTCAAAGACTTTTTTTTTCCTTCCAAAATAACATTCCTATGTCGGTCCCAATTATAAACAACATTTTATTTTTTAATATTCATTGAATAATTAATGTATCAGATTTATAATATATAGATTCAATATATTAATTATTCAATAATATAAAAAAGTTATAATTGACAGCGGAGGGAGTACTTACAATTTTCTCGAAGAATAGTCCTACGGCTCTTTCTTTGCCTTCTCTTTAGGAAATAATAGCCGGTAGAAAAGAGCATTACAAAAATAACGGTAGCGACAACAATTCCGATAATTCTTCCCAACTTCCCCTTCTCTGTAATAGCACAATGTAACATATACATCTCATAATTCTTCACATGTAATTCTATTCGTTTTTGAGCAAAGAGTTACGTACCTGCGTCTCCCAATAACGGAGTAGGACTCCTAGGAACCTGAGCTTCGCCCTCCTCCACGTAAAATTGAAACAATTCAAACCTCAGATTACAACTGGGATACAGAATTCTTCCCCCAACACTTCCCAAAAATAACCATGGAATTGCTTTACCGATCATATCTTGTAGACATGAAATGCATTGGTCACTAGACAAATCCTGTGTACATTGTTGAAGAGTATACAAGGTTTGTATGCCATTCAATTTTAATGAATTTGTTACATATCTTTCACTACTATCCCCTGTATGATTCACAAGTTGAGATAACTGATTCGATAATCTACTAGTGAACAAATTTTGGTCGGGTATGGAATAGTTGGTGATATTTATATCACGGTACATAGGACTTGTTTCAATGTTAGAGAAGAAATAACGATAAGAATACCTAAGCCAGCAGTGGCTATACCAAATTATACCCTCTTGTTTTGAACGACACATCGAGTATATTTTATCTGTTGCATTTTTGACACATTGACCACATAGGCGAGATGGAAGGTCACCTCGACACATGTATAGGCCATACAACATTTCCTTTGAAGCTTTATGAAATGTTTTTCCGCTCGTGGCGTTGGAAGATAAATCAGAGAGAAGTAACTTCAAGTATATATTGTAAGAGCTAGTATTCTTATTTGAGCAATTATAGGAAAGATAAAATGGATCTTCCGAAAATCTTGAATCTAGTTTTGAATCATTTGTTTCAGGCACAAGCTCATTTGTTGATGAAACATTACTTGTCCTATAAAAAGGATATAGTTCATACCTAACACTGCAGCTGGGGAATAAAATTCTCCAACCCTGCTTTCCATCATCACAACACCTTGGAAGATACCCAATAGCACTACTAAGACAACTTCTGCAATCATTGGGTGACAAGTCTGGTGTGCACTGAGCTAGACAGTAAACGGACTGAAATGCCGAAATAGTTGCCTCACGCGTTGCAAACTTCTTGTTTTCGTCACCAATAAGTGGGTGGGCTGCTTCATCTGCGATTTTATTCAGCGTCGAAAACAATAAAGGCATGAAGCTTTTCGGGTTTGAGACTTTTGCGTGTTCGTCAAGATAACACCAGTATTTATATTAACTATGGAAAAGAAAGAGTTGTTAGAGTATCGAACCATGCACTCATCGTACCAAATCACAGCTCGTCTGGACAAAGAGCAATCTAAGGGAAGTTTTTTAGTAGCATTAACTACACATTCATGACAGAGATTCGAGGGTACAATATCCCCCCGACACATGAACAATCCATAGACTGAATCAGAGGGGTTTATACTAGTGACAGTGGTGTTGTAGAATTCGGTGTTTCCTACGGCTTTCGATGACAAGGAAGAGAGGAGGGTCATGAGATTGATTTGGAAGGTGCTATTGGCTGTGGTGCTGTCGTTGGAACAACTTGAAAGCAGAAAAAAAGGAGAGTTTTGTGCCTTGACATTCACAAAACAGAGGAATCCAACAAGTATAGAGAAAAAGAAAATTTTAGAGTAAGCCATAGATTTTTTGTGTGTTATTGCAAAACAGAAGAGAGAATGTAGTGTTTGATTTGCAATGATAAACAAAGTCTTACACACAATTATTATATATTATATGCTATAAAAAATCTTATCATAATAGATGAAATTAATTTCCAAAACTTTTTCTTGTAGATTGAAGTTTCTTACAAATTAATTACACGAAAAAGAAATACTCCTAGCGTTGTGGAGACGTTGGTAAACACCATTGGCTAGGGCCTAGGACTACTCAGAGTCATCAAAACGTGTTTCTAGATGACCCCATCTTTCACTATAGGACCTTATTTCACGTTCTTTTTAATTTTTGTGGACAAAATAAAATATAAATGGAGTACATTGTATTATATTTTCTATTAGTTAGATGGATCAATCAATAATTTAATACATTATGTAGATGGGGATCAATCAATAATTTTTTTTTGGGTTAAATATGTTTTTATTCTATACATGTTAAGTTTGATGATAAGCTTGGCTCGGGGGAGTCCCGCTGAAGACTCAGTTTCAAAGGCTCTTTCAAGTTTTGGCTCAGAGTACTAGTACGGTGAGGGAGATGGGTAGTTGGATAGAAGGTCAACGCGTTTGGGACTTGAGATGGAGAAGAAATTTCTTTGTCTGGGAGCTTATAATATCTTGGATAGTCTCAATGAAATTCTAGACCGATCAATAATCTCTATAACATAAGATTCTTGGTGTTGGAAACACGACCCAAGTGGTTACTATTCAGTTAAGTCGGCTTTTTTGGCGCTTAGTCGCTCGGTCGTTCCACAATTGATGGGATGTATCGTGGTATGATGGCACGCGAAATCCAAGCCCAGAGATTCTATAAATAGAGCCCTTCACTGTCATAATTTACATCAATTCAAGAATGCTTAAATAACATTTTCGTCTCTGTATGTACGCGAATTTTTTGTTTTAGTTCGTGTATGATTTTTTGTTGCAAATATATCCTTGAATGTGAAAATCTTGTTGATTTTCGTCTCTGCCGTTTACTTCCACTACAAAAACGACCAGCTGAAAAACATTTTGACATGTGGTGAAGATGATGTGAAAAGATAAATGAAGGACCAAAACCAAAAAACTCAGTACATATAGAGACTAAAATCAAAAATCCGATTACATACAATTCATTGCTGATGTGGCAAGGATGATTAGTTATATATCCATGTCATTATAATTTTGATTAAATTATTTATGTTTATAATTAATTTTATTTAATATATTTAAATATTATAACTTAATTAAAATGAAACAATGTTAAGGAAGACCTGCAATCTCCACATAAGTATCAAGATCGAAGAGCTCCTCCATCCTATTTTTTATCGTTCTGTTTTCATTCTTTTGAATTCTTCCACCATGTATATCCATCACAAAAAAAATGGGAATTTTTAGGATTCAACAGATCAAAAATATAGGGTTCTTAAACAAAAAATAAGGGTCTCAATTCAAGGAAAGTAGATTGTAGTAGAGGAAGTAAAGAAATATGTTGATGTAGGCGGAAACTATCATTCATTACCATGGTGAAGGGTGAAACGGAAAATGGAGAAAGTTGCTCTTTCAAAAAGAAAAAAAATGGACTAACAGAAATACCTTGTTAAGAGGAGTATGAAAATGGGATTGTATTTTCCCATCTGTGATAGTGGCAGCCGGAGCGACATTTGGAAGGTGGATGAGCGTAGGTTTTATGGAGGATATTTTAAAAGTCATCACCCCTCTAGATCTTTGTTTCTTTTGAAGTGAAGAGAAAGTGCAAAAGGGGGAAGAGTTTGATCTGCTGCCCATCACGTGCGTGAGCGTGGATGAAAAATAGATTTTGTCTTTTGCCTTGATTCATGGGAGCCTGAAAGTATTCATGTGGGTGAGAATTTTAATTTGAATTTGGTGATTAATGTTACGATTTGAAATGGTGAAGAAAGGATTTTGTGATTTTAGAAATTAAAGTCCGGGCCGATGGATGGGTGGACCTTTTTTATGTTTTTATTTAGGCTTAAATAACTTTTTCGTCTCTGTATGTACGTGAATTTTTGGTTTTAGTCCCTGTATGTATGGAGTTTTTTGGTTTTGGTCCTTCATTTATTTACTAGATCAGCTTAACATGCCACATCATCTTCACCACATGTCAAAATGTTTGTTAGTTGGTCGTTTTTGTAACGGAAATAAACGGCAGGG
This sequence comes from Trifolium repens, assembly GCA_030408175.1. Classification (NCBI taxonomy): domain Eukaryota; kingdom Viridiplantae; phylum Streptophyta; class Magnoliopsida; order Fabales; family Fabaceae; genus Trifolium; species Trifolium repens. The sequence goes on from CP125846.1 coordinate 14,448,532, forward strand.
ACGAAAATCAACAAGATTTGCACATTCAAGTATATATTTGCAACAAAAAATCATACATGAACTAAATCCAAAAATTCATGTACATACAAGAACGAAAAACTTATTTAAACCATTCAAGAAGGAGCAATCTAGAAGAAGGAGAGAGTAGCGGTAATAATATAGAGGAGTAGTTCGAAAGCGCCTAACCATCTTTTTCATCTTAAATTTATCAAATCTATCTTATTATTCTATAAGAGAACACTACAAGAAAATGATAATTTAGTGGCAGCACTTTTCCCTCACAAAGTGCTTAATTCCGCCAGAAAGTGAAAATTTCTTGGCGGAATCGTTCTGTCAAGAAAACATATGCCAGTAAATTTCCTGGCGGAAATTTCCGCCAATAACTTTGTCAAATTCCGCCAAAAACTTCTGAGACAGTTTCCTTCACTTTGTGGCGGAATAATCCGCCAGAAACTTTTTAACAAGATTCTTTACTTTTGTGGCAAAATATTCCGCCAAGAAGTACTTCCATTTTATTTTAATATTATTCTTTATTTGTTTCTGATTTAATATCAATTCAATATTAATATTATTCTTTATTCTTCAATCAAAACCAATTTTTATTTGTTTCTGATTTAATATTAATATTGATTAATTAAAACATAAATATAATAATATGACAAATTTAAATAAGTACTAATATAGATAAATGTCATTCCACATAAAATATTTAATATTACATAGAAGGTTCAAGAGCTAAATATTTAACATTACATGTGTTAATTCCAAAAAGACAAAAACTTGCATACTGCAAGATAAAAACTAGTTGGAACAAACAACACTAAGGTATAGAACATGCTACCCAGACCTGCTAAACCATAACAAAAGAAAAAACCTAAGGTCTCTTATTTTTACCATTTTTAGGATTTGGTTCTCCCGTTTTAAAAATCTGACGGTATTGATCCTCTATTATATTTCTTAACTAAAAAATAGGTGATGTTATATGTTTTAGATGACTTGATATATGATATAATTATGGGAAAAGATCGATATCAATAAAATTGTAAGAAATTTTTTATTTAAAACATGTCATATCACCATATTTTAAATCAAATATTTGATGAAGGGATCAAAACTGTCAAATTTTAAAATAAGAAGGTCAATTTTGCAAACCGGCGACAAAAGAGGGTTTTTTTTTTTTTACAAAACAAGTATTTGAACAAAATCTTTGTGGAAGAACTATTGATACATGAAAAAAGTAAAATGATGAAAGAAAACAAATTGTTAAAAACCTATTAAAGCATTTTGTAACATGAAAACTACTCCATTTGAATGAGATGTGTTGAATGTTCTATGCAGGAAAAAGGAGAAATGGGCCAGGAGCAATTGCCTTGATTGTTGTGCTCACAATTGCTCCGGTGATACTCCTCTTTGTTGGATGCTATTTGCTAAAGAGAAAATCAAGAAAGAGTTTTAGGTCTATGCTTAGAGAAAATTGTATGTGTTATAAAATCTATCAAACCCTTTCTTTCAAAGATTAATGTTTCAAAACTTGGTTTAACAATTTATTATTTTTTATTTAGTTGGTCAAGAAAGTGCAACTCTAGAGCCATTGCAATTTGACTTTGCTGTAATTGAAGCAGCAACCAACAAATTTTCAAATGAAAATTTCATTGGCAAAGGTGGATTTGGAGAAGTTTACAAGGTTGGTAATTGTGGTAAAATTTATTTTTTAGCTCTAAATTTTTTCATCAATAATGGAATTATATATTTAGGGCACACTTTTGGATGGACGACAAATAGCAGTAAAAAGACTCTCAAGAAGCTCTACGCAAGGTGCAAAAGAGTTCAAAAATGAAGTTTTGCTAATCGCTAAGCTTCAACATCGAAATCTAGTCACATTCATTGGTTTTTGCCTCGAAGAACAAGAGAAAATACTTATTTATGAATATGTGCCAAACAAGGGCCTTGATCACTTTTTATTTGGTTAGAAACTTAATTACATTAAAGTTTGTAGTACCATATTTATTGATTAATTACAAAATATGCTTCATTCTTACATTTCTCACTAGAATATTTTTGCAGATTTTCAACGAACAAAGTTCTTAAGTTGGTTGGAACGTTACAATATTATAAGAGGAATTGCTCATGGAATTCTCTATTTACATGAACATTCTCGACTCAAAGTTATTCATCGTGATCTCAAACCTAGTAATATTTTACTAGATGAAGACATGATTCCAAAAATATCAGATTTTGGTCTTGCAAGAATTGTTGAATTAAACCAAGACAAAGGAAGTACCAATAGAATCGTCGGAACATTGTAAGTTTATATTATATATTATCGATATACGTTGTTTTCCTTTATTCAAAACTAAGCTCATGTCCATTTTTTTTCTTTTTAATTTTCTTTTATAGAGGTTATATGTCTCCAGAATATGCAATGCTCGGACAATTTTCGGAGAAATCCGACGTTTATAGTTTTGGAGTCATGGTTTTAGAAATTATTACCGGAAAGAAGAATGTAAGGTCTTATGAATCACTTGTTGGTGATAGCTTCTTGAGTTATGTGAGTATATATACATCTAGCATTTTTTTTTTTAATGGCATACATCTAGCAATTTGTTTCATTTCCCTTAATGATTAAAATGCAAAATGGTAACAAAATGTATATTAATTTTTCCAATTTGTTATAGGTTTGGAGACAATGGAGGGATAAAATACCATTAAGCATTTTAGACTCAAACATTAAAGGAACTTATTCTGAATTTGAAGTCATTAAATGCATTCATATTGGTTTATTATGTGTTCAACAATTCCCTGATGCAAGGCCAACAATGGTAACAATTGTTTCATATCTTAACAATGATTTCATTGAATTGCCAACTCCACAAGAACCTGCATTTTTGTTCCATGATCAAATGGGTGCAAAAGGGATTCCACAAGATTCAAGTTCTAGTCAATCTATAAATAGTTGCACACCTTTAACTACCAATGACTTGTCTATAACTGAATTTCTTCCTCGCTAGTTTTTTGTTTTCCTTTTTTATCTTTGTTGTTAAGGGATGTTTTAATTGAATAATAATGTCATTTGGAAACTATTATGTGCAATTAAAAAAATATATAAAGCACAAAAGCATTTGTGAAGTGCAATGTGATTTCTCTTGCTTCATTTAATGAGATTTGGATTTCCTACCGTAGAAATATCACGCTGTTTTGAATCTTGACCGTCTATTTCTAATCAGACGGCTTATATTAAATATAGCAAAAAGTAAGTACTTTAGATCTGATTCATCGGATTGTGATCGGACGGTTTGGATACAGTACTGCGTCCTGCAGTAACTGCACAAATGAAATATAACAAGTTAAAAGATATAAAGACATACAAAGAATAAATCTCTATATTTTAATATATTTTTATGAGAATACCCAAATCTTGCATACATGAATTGAATACATAGGTACATTGGCGTTGATTCCAATAGAATCAATCAGAGGCTTCATTAAGGTCCATTCGGAGTCATTTACAAGCCAACTGCAAACGAACACAAAATATACATGTAATGAATTGAGCAGAAAGCAATAATGTAACATATACTATGTATTTATAATTGACAATTTTAAGATAAAATGAAAGATGGAGCGAGCAAAGACAACTATAATATTATGAATAACATGAAAAGACAAGAAAAGAAAATTACCTACTACAGAAATTCTTGTCATCGACACTAAGATTCTCGGCACGCACTACTTTACGATCATAATTTACACTTACATAAACCTGATTCAAACACCACAAAAGTATCAAAACAATAATGTTGACTGCTAAAAAAACGTAACCAAGTGCAATGTTGTAAAGCTCACCATCGTATCAGTCTGGTTGGGACGACAAGCACTCAACATGTCAGATACGACATTTAGTAGTTCAACATACTACAAAATCGAAGAAAAACATATTGACCAAATATGATAATGATCAAAACAGAGTTAAGAAACAAAAAGACATAACCAAGTGAAAACCTAAAACAAACTCATGCAAGCTAATAGGAGCATTTTCGATGGAGGACGAGAAAATAAAACAACAAAAAGATAGACAATTGTGGATTAATCAGAGAAAACACACGCATTAAGGTGATCCAACCGTAGAAGAACCACTACCCCCCTAAGATTTCTCGGAAGAGAATGCATGGTCGCAACCCGAGAAGAGAACAAACATCATTTCAATATATTACTATTGAATCTATTTTTAATTAATAATATAAAAGAATACAAACTAATATTCAAACTATTCGTTCTGCATTAATCTATATAGCATATATATAAAATAATAGCACAAAATGATGTGGATACCTGGTTACCGCCACAGGTAGAGCTGGCAAGTAGCTCACATCCAAAATATGGATAATCTTTACAAAATAATCCGCAATTTTCTGACAATTTGCAGGTGTAAAAATCTCTCTCCAACGCAACTACTTCAACTCCTTCTAGATTCTCCAGAGGTGAATAAATATCTAAGGGTCTCAGTTTAGCATCCGATTTTACTTTAAAAGTCACTATGTTGTGATAATAATCAACATAGTCCTCTTCAGCCAGAAGAATTTTTCCATTTGCTAGTCGAACAGTAATCTGAAAATTAAAAATGACAAATGTAATTAGTCAAAGTGGTTTTATCGAGTTAATAGAGTAACTTTACGAAGGGCATCCTATCCTAATCAAAGTCACTATATAATGTTGCTAGTGATGAAATTTGAAACTAACAGGCCCATAGTCCGCTAGCCGAAAGAAGGACTAATGTTGCTAGTTGCTACATAAACAAGGAAGTCAAGGGCATACATACACAGTAATCGTCGCGGTCTAAAGGAGACCTCATTAACTTAGCAGAAGTAAGAACTGTAGCTATTCCCTTAGAATCATCCCAATCAATGATGAAACCCGAGCAGTTAACTATCCTGTCTACCCCTTTAATATAGGATTGGGATTCCCTGCAGTACCATTTTCTTTAATTGAAGGTTTATGTTCTTTAATTGAAGGTGAAACTATGGCATGATAGGGTGGAGCATCATCCACTATCAACTAATTTCTCTATTTTGAATACAACTTGCTTTTGCCTTAGAAGCATCAAACCAGTTCTCACCAAAATTATCTTCCCCTCTATGTGTCTTACAAAAATCTACAAAGCTTAAAGTATGATATTGATCATTGTAGCACATTCTAAATTTAATATCTCCATTATAATTCTCTTTTATCTACAAACTTGATTTTAGCTCTTAAGTTTATCATTCAATTCAATTTTACAAAATAAATCAATTGTCAAAATTCATAAATGTTGAACATCAATCCAATTATCTGTCCTAAGGATGATTAGTTGTAATACAGATATAAATTTTATTCCTCTTCTAACCAATTTCAAATGCACAAAAAAGAAGAAGAAGAAACAAAATAAAAGTTAACAATGAGTAAATCATAACCCATATTTAAGAAAGAATGGTTATTGTTGATTGAGTTCATGATCCAATGCTTCTTCAAGCAAAAACCATGATTCTGCCATCAACTGAGGATTCCAGTTCAGTAACTTGAACACATTACAAAGTTCCTTAAACTCTCCAAAGTGATCACACCTTTGTCTTTATCTATAAGTAACTTGAACACATTACATAGTTCCTTCATTAATCCTCTTCATCTGCAACTAAATTTTCACTTTGTTGCTCGCTGAAGAAAATTCTTCGTTGCTCACTCAAGAAAATTGTATAAGAACCAAAGTCCAGACAAAATGAAAACCAAGTTGAAGATGAAAAAGGATTGGTCTTGCTTACACTGTACGCTCAATTTTCTCTATCTTTATATACATTTTCTCATATTAATTCAGAGGTAGGAGAGACTTGATTCACAATCATATATTTCCACTTCTTCTCAGTACCTGATCATTAGGAATTTAGGATCATATGCCAAGTGTCCCTCAATTCCTTTGGATTCTTTTGCTAAGTCACCCTTTCTAAAATGCCCCGTTTTGTTTGTTACAGTGGCTACCGCATCAGCAATAATGCGGCCAAATTGTGAATGTGGACCGTGCAATTTAAAACAGTGAGCTAAAGTATAGTGACTTCCACTTACTTGAAGTTCAATGGATGTTGCAGCTTCAAGTCTTTGAACTAAATCTGAATCTCAACAAGCACACACACAAAGAATTGTTTGTCAAAACAATTTACTTGATCATAAGTAGAAAAGAGACAAGAGTTACAACACAAACCAAGTTGCTCTGAGGCCAATGTTATGAGGAAATATAGTAGTATGGCCATGAATAATATCAGTTCCATAAATGATTGGTATGCCTTACCGTGATTCAAGCGGCAACATCTGAAACCCATTTACAATATGCCTAAACGGATGACACTTCCTTCTCAGAAGTTGCACTAGATGGTACACACTCCCTTAAAAAAAGGCGAATAAACTGTTACTTTTGACTCACTTCACTTGCTATTCAATCTATTATCACCTAATCACAATTTTATAATGATCTTATCACATATACTATTTTTAGAACCTTATTAACTCTTGAACCAAACTGTCACGACCCAAACTCACATCGTGACCGGCGCACGAACTAATATTAGTCCGGCAAGCCTAATGACAACACTTAATCAATAAATATAAAATTTTCAAAATGACCATTTACTTCAAAATAGTATTTACCGAAATTTCGATAGAGTATCCTCTGTATTTGCAATGTTTCCAAAATCAAGATAAATTTTGTTTATGAACTTGTATAATTAGCCAGAAATTTCAACTTAAAAGAAAATATAAAGCTCTAGTAAAATAAAAATATAAAAACAAAATACAAAAAAAAAAATCGTTGCGAGAGAATCGAGAGATGGCTTCATCTCGTTGATAGCCCTTTCCTCCTAAGAGCGGCCTCTCACTTAGTGGCGGCTCCATCTAACGGATAGCCCTTTTCTCATCGATTCGGAAAACACGTCATCAAATTATATCGATCATTATAATGCTAAAACCGAGAGCTAGCTCCATCTCGTTGATAGCTCTTTCCTCCTAAGAGTGGCCTCTCTTAGTGGTAGCTCCATCTAACGGATAGCTCTTTTCTCTCGACTAATGAAACATCAAATCTATCGATTAGGGAGTTTATATCTCGTTGATAGCCCTCTCCTCCTAATGGCGGCCTTTCCATAGGGGTGGCTCCATCTAACGGGCAATTCTCCCTAACCGAAATCACATTACTAGGTGTACCTAGGTCGTCGTCATTATATCCGTGGTTCTTAAAATATATCTCTTAAAACCATGTTGCAGCACATTTTAAACATATGCCAGAGTATGTAAATCAAAACTCAATTTTAAATCTTGTGCTAAATAGCTCATACGTAATCTAAATGGAGACTGATAGTATAGCTCGACAGGGAGGATCCCTGGTCCTACGTATCCCCAAACGATTAGGGAATTAGAGCCACGTAGTTCTCTAAATGTTGGTTAGTTCTCAACAAAACAAAATATATAACAAAATAGAGCATTAAAGGATAATTTTAAAACAATTTACATAACTAAAATCAATTCATATAAATTGTTTTAATCACTTTTTCTTCTAGTTCTATGGTCATAAGAATCATTACCAAATGAAGGAGCATGGTTAATATAATATGAAGCCTTAACTACTCTTAAAATGGCATCAAGGATCAAAAATAACAAGGCTGTCTTCTAATAACATCCAGCCGAAAACTAATACCCTGGCTGCCATCTAATAACAACTTGCAAAATTCTAGCAAATTACAAATAACAACCAGTTCATGATCTCTAACATTTTCCCATCAAGACATAATAACAGCCCCAATATCCATTCTAGCTCAAGAAATTCCAATAACAAGTTATAGAGTTCTAATCCATAGATAGAAATGACTAAATTCTAGTCTCTAAGATCTTCTAATTAGAGTATTTATGTTATTGTAACAGATCCCTAATTAAATTCTTTACATGCATTCCAACACTTCCAACATAAAGTTATTCTAGGGTTCTAATTCTACCAAAACCAAAGCTAATAAGAACTCACCTTTGATTTCTTATGGTGAGATTGTGGAAACCAAACTTGATGAAAGGTATGGCACTTGTTCTTCCTAAGTCCTCTTGATCTTTTACTAGATTAATCCTGACTTCTATCTCCAATTCTCTCCAATTTTAGAAGTTGTCTACCATGAGAAGATTAAAACCACTCTTGTATGCCAAGTTCTAGGGATCTAAGATGATGAAATTTAAGGGATTTATGGTGGTGCTATGGTGCTGTCGGAGGAAGAAGAGATGAAAGCAGAGACTGACTTCTTTCTTTCTTTACTTCTTTATTCTTTTTTCTTTTTTTTTTTATAATTATTTTTTTTATTATTATTATTTATTTTTTTAAAAAAAAATAAGGGATATTACACAAACAGAAGCAAAAAGATAGCATACAAATCGTGCTCCCTACAAAGCATTCAAGTTCTAAACTCTTTAATGCATATTTATGCAGCTGTAATGAGGACATTGTTACTCATTTGACAGTAATTTAATGTAACCACAAGAACAATTAAAGTCATTCTCAATCTTACTTCACTTCAGTGCAATGCCAAGCATGTGCCTGTTGTGTATAGTTTAGCTTCAGGTCTTAGAAATTGAACCTCGAGTATATTGCTTCATCTAAGAGGGTGCATTTGAACATGTACCCACTTAAGAAGTCAAAAAAGGTTTTGCAAAAGAGAAATTATAGTCGATTTTATCATCAGGTCTTTGTCAAATTGTAGTACACTCTATGTGATTGAAAGAGATTTTGTTGAAACTTCATAATGAAAGTAAAGTAATTACACAGAAATAACATTGAAAAGATAAGAACAACTCAAGCCAAATGCATTGAGACTGTAGCAGTAGCATTTAAATTAATATTAAAAATAACAATGTATAACTAGAGATAAATCTTGCCTAGTTTTAATCTAACAATAAACCTTTCACAATCATTTCATGAAAAAGTTTCTCGGCCTTATCATTTTCATCTTTTTCAAATAGACAAAGAATAATTATTACATAAGTTTTCGCAATTGGAGTGCAGCCATTATCTTTCATTTTTGATAGCAAGGCTAATGCTTCATCAAACAAGCCCTTGTCACAAAGCCCTTGGATCATAACAGTATATATACAAACATCTAGATTGTAGTCTTTAACCAAAAGATCTTCAAAAACCTTTCTTGCGTCCTCTACTCTTCCATCTTTACACAATCCATAGATAAGAATAGTATATATGTACATATTTGGTTGAATACCCTCGTCCTTGAGTTTTGTAAATAACGCAATTGCCTTTTCAACATGATGGTTTTTGCATAAAGCATCTAATATAGAACTGTAAGTAACTATATTAGGTGGATACCCTCTATCCTGCATCTCATCGACAAGCTCCAAAGCATGTGAGATTCTTCTTGATTTGCCCAAACCATCAATAACGGAACTGTAAGTTACCACATCAGGAATAATGTTTCTACAACGCATTTCTTTGAAGAGATTTAAGGCTTCATCCACCATTTTAACCTTACAAAATCCATTAATCATAATACTATAGCTCTGAACATCAGGAGTCACTCCACTTTGGGCGGCTATGGTGTTGAATATACCATTGGCCTTGTTCATTTCTTTAACTAAGCAATATCCATCCATTAAAGAGCTATAAGTAACAACATTAGGCTTAACACCTTTTCTCATCATCATAGCAAATACAATATTAGCTTCTTTCACTTTTCCTTCCTTACAAAAAGCATCAACCAATATAGTAAAGGTACGCACATTAGGGTTGATGTTTTCCAATATCATTTTATTAAACATGTCAATTGCTTCATTCAATTTACCGACAATGCAAAAACCACTAATTAAAGTACTATAAGTGACAACATTAGGAGAAATTCTCTTAGCAACCATTTCAAAATATAAATCAAAAGCATCATCAACAAGTTTATCTTTGCACATACTATCCATAATTGCAGTGTACATTACCACATCAGGTCGAACCAATTTCCCATCAACTCGTCTCAGCAACTGCAAGGCTGCAAGTGTTTCTCCGACTTTACATAACCCATTGATCAAAGTCCCGTAACTAACTTGGTTCAACTGAAATCCTTGGGCTACCAATTTGTCATGGAATTGCAATGCTTCATGGATCTGACCTTTAAGACAGAGACCCTTGATGATTGTAGTCAAAGTTATGACATTTGGCTCATAACCCTTTTTGAGAATGTTGGCAAATACAGAAAAAAAAAGAGAAACAACAGTGTAGTAATGATTGGACTTAACAAGGGAACCTAAAATCTTATTAAAATGGAATATGGGTGGAGTTGGATTCTGATGTAGCAAATGATTGAATGAGGAAACAAGATTATCTTGTTGGTGGTGTAATTGAGAGTATAGCATTGATGAAGAAGGGAAGAAAGGAATGAAATTAGGGTATGGAAGTTGAAAAAGAGGGATCGAAGAAGCATAGTGCCTCTGAAGCTTTTTGTTTGAAAACGACAACATTGTATAGAATAGAATAGAATGAATGAATGTATGTTCTATCTCTCTATTGTTAACACAAAGCTAATCGCCTTAGAGCAACTCCAATCCTGAACTTCACCTAGAGTTATTCTTTGGGTCCTATTAAGCCACATCATGTTTGAAATAACTTATTCATTTTCTACCTTAATGGTGCAACTCTAAAATACTCATATTGGGTTTCACAATTTTACCTCATATATTAATATTTTATTCATATTTAGTTTTATTGCAACTTAAATAATTAATTTCAAATTTTTTAATTAATATTAATATTAAAATATTAAAAATAAATTAAAATAAAAAATTAAATTAAATAACATAGTTAAAAACAAAAGAAAAACTCAAAATAAATAACATTGCATAATAAAAAACAAAAAACTCAAAATAAATTATAATAAAGATGGGGAAATAAATTTATTATGAATTAAAGTGGTACTAATGACCATTTTACACATGAGTTGATGCAACATAAATAATAAATAATATTTAATTTTAATAAAGCTACAACATTTCATCTTAACTAAAATCCATACTTTTCTTTGAGTTTATTACAATATTTTTTATGAATTTGACGTTGACTCTCATTCATCTTGGATGTGTCTGACATGATGATTTTCATTGCCTTAAATCCATCTCTTCCCTTTTTAAAATGTTTTCTTCCTCTTTAAGTTGTGCCAATTTTTCCATAGTTGTCACTTTTTTACCGATTGTATCATGTACGTCCTTAAAAGATGTTTCAGTTGCATTTGCATTTGCTTTACCCTTTCTTTTAGCTTCCTTTTGTCCCTTTGGACGTTCTATTGAAGTTGTTGCGTTATATTCATAACTTGAAGGTGTCTCTGAGTTAGACGATGGTGAGTATGCCCCACCAGCAGAAATCTTTGTTCTTTTTGAAGAAGTTTCAAGCGATTCTCCCATCCATTTAGGTTCATCTTTTAACAATCGCCATGCATACTCAAGATTGAATGGTTCACCCACATCTTAAGTATAAAATGCATGTGCATTGATCAAGATGTCTTTTTCCGAGGTCCCGCTTTTCTTTCCGTGAACAACTTGTTTGTAACAACCAACAAATTATTGAACGCGACTATTTATTCGATGCCATCGAAATTTTAATTGACCATGTTCCTTCTCTCTAGATTGTCCATGATTCTCGTTATAATTGAGGCATAAAGAAAAAATTTAATTGAGGTCTTTTAATATAATAAAAGAGTGTTTATTCTTATTATTAATTTAAAGAGTGTTTATTCTTATTATTAATTTAAATTATTTTTAAATTTGGATTGTTTGATGTTAATTGGATGGCTACTATAAACCGTAAAGTATGTTTTACTCCGGTGGTGAAATGCTGCTTCTTGACTAAAACAATCAAAAGCATTGACTTTTAAAAGACATGAAACACGTGCTAAAACCAATATCAACAAATATTATATGACAAAAATAGTGAAACACAAATGACACATTGACACGTTTTTATATATTTTATAGGCGAAAGAAAATGATACTCTCAGTCTCATATCAACATCTTAATATAAAATTTTAAACAGTATATTATATTTAAATTTGTTTTACAAACATGGCAGAACATCTTTGACAACCATATTGTATAATTTCTTTGACTAATGCCAATTAATGCCACCCCTCAAGCATCTTACCTAATTTACATGGCTTTATATATCTATAGAGCCTTATTGTTTGTTTAGTTCAAATTCTAAACACAAACATATCTTAATCATATCTTAATCATTAATTCATTATCTCATAGAATACTCTCATTGTAGTTGTCATTGAAAATGAGAAGAAGATTTGTTGTTGTATCAGATTTTGCACTATCATTCATGTGGGTATGTTCTGGTGTTCTTCTAAAGTCATTTGTAAAAAGAAATATGAGCTTTAATCATTCTCATGTGGCTGAGATTGTGAAGATTGGTTTTTCCATAGCCAACATGTTTTTCTATGCTTTTATTGCTAAAATATTTCATGGTGGGACTAATAATCCTCTTGCTACTTTGGTTGATGCTATCTCCGGAGATTTTCGTAATTTCATTTTTTGCATTGCTTCAAGAATTCCTGCTCAGGTAAATTACTTTCTTTTTGTCAAACTTTTTTAAAACTCGTGTTTTATCAAACTAGTTGTTATAAATAAGGACAGAGGAAGTATGATTTTATATGATTGCGCCTTCGGGCACGCATATGATTGATTATCTTATAATTTATCACTATATATACAATAAATTTAGGTTTATTGAATATTGTCATTCTAAAATGCCTTGTGTTATTGATCTCTTTAGGTGATTGGATATATTGTTGGAGTGAAACTTCTTATGAATACAATTCTTGAAGTAGGGCATGGACCACGTTTGAATGTTGACATTTATCGAGGAGCATTGACTGAAGGAATACTAACATTTGCAATTGTAGTCATTACACTTGGAATTGCTGCAACAAAAATTCGTGGAAGTTTCTTCTTGAAGACATGGATTTCTAGCATCATTAAGTTAACACTTCATAAACTTGGTTCTGATTTGACTGGTGGTTGTATGAACCCTGCATCTGTAAGTACCGATATGTTCTACAAATTTGTTGAATATAAACAAATTTTGATTTCTATTTTTTTAAAATTTACTGAAATTACAAATTTCCATACAAATTGAACGATTTGAAAATATAGTTTCAATTCAAGAATGATTTTTTTCTTCTTTCTAATTTATTGGATTAGTAGCACTCACACACTATAGGTGTGGAGAAGTAGGATATCTTATTTTCGAACCCTTGTCTCCAATGATATTCCTAATAACTACCCACTGAGATATCTTTATGGTCAATTTTTTACTATATCAATAAAATTAATAAATAAGGTTATTAACTATATATGTATAGATATTAATTTTATATTAATTGGTTTGGTAGTTACTATGGACATATTCTAGAGTTGAAGTTCAAATTTCAAGTTTTTGTATTTCTTCACATTTATGGTATATCGGAGTCTAGCTATTAGACTACTGAAAAAAAATATTATTTGATCGAGACCATAGAGTATTTGGTATCAAAATTTGGTTATGTGATGTGAACCATAATAGAATAAATTTTTGTTATTCGTTTCTAAAGAATCTTTTATTGACATTTTCAGGTAATGGGATGGGCTTTTGCTCGAGGGGATCACATATCAAAGGAGCACCTCTTTGTATATTGGCTTGCACCTATAGAGGATACTCTTTTAGCAGTTGGGATGTTCAAATTGCTATTACGACATGTAAAAAAACATAAAATGGGCTCAAAAAATAAATCAGATTGAAGAAATTAAATATGTAATAACTTTTTTGGTTCTATCCTTCTTTCAATATTCGTGTAGTTTAGGTGGTGGTGGGATAAATGTGTTAGCAAGCAAAAGGTGTTTCATATATGATTATATGATTAACAAGATTTATATTTTTTAACACTTTTGTAAATTGGTTTCTTACAATCCTGGTTAAAGTTCTTTTTTTAAGATGTGAAGTGTATCAAATCCAATTAGAGATGAATTTTATTTTTAACACACAATAAACGTTTAATTACTGCATTTGTGAATTGTTGGTTGAGTTAATTGGTAACTTGACAATCTAAGATGTGTACAAGTGAATTTTAAAATAAGGATGTTGCTAACGAGTATCTTTAGGACAAATATTCAATTTGTAATATCTTTTTTTAGATAAATTAAGAGAATAATAGACTTCAAATGATCTTTAGGAGGAGGTGGTGGGGGTGGAGCCAAACAGGTGATAGAGATACAAAAATCAGGAAAATGGACTCAATCAATCCTAACAAACTATCACCAATCACGAATTAATAAACGTCTATAACTGAAAATATTGGTGGGGCTAAAAAATTAGGCACTATCGAAAAGAAAAATTTATCCTAATAATTTAGTTAAACAAAAAACAATTTATGAAATTACTACTAATATAACATTTATATCCAAAAAAAGAATCCAAACAAATCAGAAAATTTCTATTAAAAAAAAAAAAAGAAATCAACAAACTGACAAACTATCCAAAATACCACAAAGTTTCTGTTCAAAAAAAAAGAAATAACTATAACTTATTGAATATTCGTTAAATCATGCATATTATTGTTTGATATTTTACAAGATTCTACCTTAGATCAAAATATATAGAACCCAAAATTATGTTATTTTATAGTTTATTAATTTCAATTAGCTTATATTTTATTAATTCGTATTCCAATTTTACATATTACTTGAAAAAAAATAATTAAAACTATTGTTTTATGTCATTTCATATGTACATGCCCGTTCAATAGTTAATTTTACTCAATACAACAAATTCAATTAGTTATTCACTTTTTCTTTTACAAACAAAGTCTCGATAAATTAAAATAATACACTAATACCGACTTAAAATTATATAACTTAAAATAATACACTACGTACAACCAACGACTTGAAATTATCAATAATAGACTATAAACTAATATTTACACTAATACTGAAGCTAATGTATACTGAAAGATTCATAATCATCGATAATAAACTTTAAACTAATATTTACATTATAAATTGTACAAATATGTGTACAGAATAATTTAAAATTATTTATAAAATTATTATTATTATTTTTTTAAAAAAATATGGGCCGGGCTTGTGTGGCTATAGCCACACCAAGCCTCACACAGGTCCGTCCGTGGTTAGCAAGCAAAAGTTGTTTCATATATGATTATATATATGATTAACAAGCTTTATATTTTTTAACATTGGTTTTTTACAATCCTGGTTAAAGTTCTTTTTTTAAGATGTGAAGTGTCTCAAATCCAATCACATATGAATTTTATTTTTAACACACGATAAACATTTAATTACAGCATTTGTAAATTGTTGGTTGAGTTAATTGGTAACTTGGCAATCTAGGATGGGTACAAGTGAATTTTTAAATAAGGATGTTGCTAACGAGTATCTTTAGGACAAATATTCACTTTGTAATATCTTTTTTTAGATAAATTAAGAGAATAATAGACTTCAAATGATCTTTAGGAGGAGGTGGTGGGGGTGGACCCAAACAGGTGATAGAGAAATCAGGAAAATGGACTCAATCAATCCTAACAAACTATCACCATCACGAATTAATAAACGTTTATACCTGAAAATATTGGTGGGGCTAAAAAATTAGGCACTATCGAAAAAAAAAATTATCCTAATAATTTAGTTAAACAAAAAACAATATATGAAATTACTGTTAATACAACATTTATATCAAAAAAAAGAATCCAAACAAATCAGAAAATTTCTATTAAAAAGAAAAAGAAATCAACAAACTGACAAACTATCCAAAATACCACAAAGTTTCTATTAAAAAAAAAAGAAATGACCATAACTTATTGAATATTCGTTAAATCATGCATATTATTGTTTGATATTTCACAAGATTCTATCTTAGACCAAAATATATAGAACCCAAAATTATTTTATAGTTTATTAATTTCAATTAGCTTATAACTTATTAATTTGTATTCCAATTTTACATATTACTTGAAAAAATAAAACTATTGTTTTATGTCATTTCATATGTACATGCCCGTTAAATAGTTAATTTTACTCAATACAACAAATTCAATTAGTTATTCACTTTTTCTTTTACAAACAAAGTCTCGATAAATTAAAATAATACACTAATACCGACTTAAAATTATATAACTTAAAATAATACACTACGTACAAACAACAACTTGAAATTATCAATAATAGACTATAAACTAATATTTACACTAATACTGAAGCTAATGTATACTGAGAGATTCATAATCACCGATAATAAACTTTAAACTAATATTTACATTAATATTTGTACAAATATGTGTACAAAATAATTTAAAATTATTTATAAAATTATTATTATTATTTAAAAAAATATGGGCCGGACTGGTGTGGCTATAGCCTCTCACACTTCCGTGGTTAGCAAGCAAAAGTTGTTTCATATATGATTATATATATGATTAACAAGCTTTATATTTTTTAACACTTTTCTAAATTGGTTTCTTACAATCCTGGTTAAAGTTCTTTTTTTAAGATGTGAAGTGTGTCAAATCCAATTAGAGATGAATTTTATTTTTAACACACGATAAACGTGTAATTACTGCATTTGTGAATTGTTGGTTGAGTTAATTGGTAACTTGACAATCTAAGATGTGTACAAGTGAATTTTAAAATAAGGATGTTGCTAACGAGTATCTTTAGGAGAAATATTCAATTTGTAATATCTTTTTTTAGATAAATTAAGAGAATAATAGACTTCAAATGATCTTTAGGAGGAGGGGGTGGGGGTGGACCCAAACAGGTGATAGAGATACAAAAATCAGGAAAATGGACTCAATCAATCCTAACAAACTATCACCAATCACGAATTAATAAACGTCTATAACTGAAAATATTGGTGGGGCTAAAAAATTAGGCACTATTGAAAAGAAAAATTTATCCTAATAATTTAGTTAAACAAAAAACAATATATCAAATTACTATACAACATTTATATCCAAAAAAAGAATCCAAACAAATAAGAAAATTTCTATTAAAAAGAAAAGGAAATCAACAAACTGACAAACTATCCAAAAAAAAGAAATGACTATAACTTATTGAATATTCGTTAAATCATGCATATTATTGTTTGATATTTCACAAGATTCTACCTTAGACCAAAACATATAGAACCCAAAATTATGTTAATTTATAGTTTATTAATTTCAATTAGCTTATAACTTATTAATTTGTATTCCAATTTTACATATTACTTGAAAAAAATATTAAAACTATTGTTTTATGTCATTTCATATGTACATGCCCGTTCAATAGTTAATTTTATTCAATACAACAAATTCAATTAGTTATTCACTTTTTCTTTTACAAACAAAGTCTCGAAAAATTAAAATAATACACTAATACCGACTTAAAATTATATAACTTAAAATAATACACTACGTACAACCAACGACTTCAAATTATCAATAATAGACTATAAACTAATATTTACCCTAATATTGAAGCTAATGTATACCGAGAGATTTATAATCATCGATAATAAACTTTAAACTAATATTTACATTAATATTTGTACAAATATGTATACAGAATAATTTAAAATTATTTATAAAATTATTATTATTATTTTTAAAAAAAAATATGGGCTGGGCTTTTGTGGCTATAAAAATTAAAATAATACACTAATACCGACTTAAAATTATATAACTTAAAATAATACACTACGTACAACCAACGACTTCAAATTATCAATAATAGACTATAAACTAATATTTACCCTAATATTGAAGCTAATGTATACTGAGAGATTTATAATCATCGATAATAAACTTTAAACTAATATTTACATTAATATTTGTACAAATATGTGTACAGAATAATTTAAAATTATTTATAAAATTATTATTATTATTTTTAAAAAAAATATGGGCTGGGCTTTTGTGGCTATAGCCACACAAATCCTCACACAGGTCCGTCCCTGGTTAGCAAGCAAAATTTGTTTCATATATGATTATAGGGCCCGTTTGGCCCGACTTATTTTTTACTTTTTATTTTAGCTTAAACGAAATAAAGAAGTATAAAATTATATTTGACACTATTTCTCCTTAAAAGTATTAGAGAAATAAAGTAAGGAAGTAAAAAATAAAAAAAAGTAAAGTCAAACACAATTTTTTTCTTCTTTACTATTTTTAAGGAGAAGAAAAAAAGAGGAAAATAAGCCGGGCCAAACGGGGCCATATGATTAACAAGCTTTATATTTTTTAACACTTTTGTAAATTGGTTTTTTACAATCCTGGTTAAAGTTCTTTTTTTAAGATGTGAAGTGTGTCAAATCCAATCACATATGAATTTTATTTTTAACACACGATAAACATTTAATTACACCATTTGTGAATTGTTGGTTGAGTTAATTGCAATTGGTAACTTGGCAATCTAGGATGTGTACAAGTGAATTTTTAAATAAGGATGTTGCTAACGAGTATCTTTAGGATAAATATTCAATTTGTAATATCTTTTTTTAGATAAATTAAGAGAATAATAGACTTCAAATGATCTTTAGGAGGAGGTGGTGGAAGTGGACCCAAACAGATGATAGAGATACAAAAATCAGAAAAATGGACTCAATCAATCCTAACAAACTATCACCGATCATGAATTAATAAACGTCTATAAGCATTCAAGACTCTCTCAAGATAAGTTGTTCCGCATTAAATCGAGAGTGTGGCTGTTATATCAATTAGACTCTATCTGTTGAGGCAATATTCTTAGGGGTAGTCTCACTTTTGTATTCTTAGTGGGAACACTCTTGTACCATTTTATTTTACATGATGATGGATTAAAGGTTTTCTTTTAAAAAAAGAAAATTCTGTCGATGAACTTAATGTTTAATAGATTTTGTTAAATTGTTGGATGTGTGTATCTATACTAATATATAAAAGGGATACAAATTTTTGGGATGGTTTTTCTATTATTCCAATTTTATCCTTAAAAAATAATTTCCACCTAAAAATAGATTTTCAGTTTTTTTAGTAAATATTTTTTTTCTTCTTAATAACTAAGCACAACTTCCACATAAAAGTAGGTTTTCAGTTTTTTTATAGTAAAAACAAATTTTTTTTTTCTTCTTAATAACTAACCACAAAAAAAAAGAGGTTACGTAGTTATCAATTAACAAAGTCCAATAAAAAAGGAGATTAAGTAGTTATTTATATTTGCACAATACAGAATATCAATCACACACGAAAAAAAAGAAAGAATATCGATTACACAAACGGTGGCGGCTAGTATATATAAGGGCCTAAAAGATTTTTTTTAATAAAAACAATTGACATTTATGACCGAATTTGTGGCTTATTTAAATATTAATTATAATTTGTTCCTAAATGGCTAAATCTGTCACTATAATCGCGGTCATTGAAATTAGTCTCTAACTCGGTCACTAAAAATCACTCACTAAAATCGGTCACAAGATTGGTTACTAAAATTGATCTCTAAAATTGGTTTCTAAAAATCAGTCGCTAATTTGGTCACTATGGGATGACCAACAATAGTTTAGTTACTGATTTAAAGTGGTTGCTAAATCGGTCACTATTTGATTCAGTGACTGATTTTCATCAAATAAGTAACTAAATGTGAAGTTTTTAATAGTGATAAAGCGCTAATGTGACAATATACATGTGTTAAAAGATCACGACATGTTTGCAAATGAATTTCTTAAAATTGTTTTGTAATTAGTGCCCCTGGGGCACTAGTTAAGGAAGTGGTCTTTTTTTTTTGGGGGAAATTCGGTATCCGGCCCAAAGACCAACTAATCCGAGAGGACCAATCTCACCGTGGCGTCCACTTGCGGCAAATTTTAACCGTAAGCGGCAAATTTTCTTTCTGAGTCTTCAATATGGTGAATGTTTGTATAATATCAATATCATCAAGTGACTTGAATATCTCTCGCTCGATATAACATATCATCAAGTCATTGAACCACTCATCTTTAATCTTGTTGCGCAATTTATACTTAATGCGCAATTTTCACATATAATCAAGTCATTGAACCATTCATCTTTTAAAATAGTATAAAAACTGTGTGATTTACTACAACAACAAATCCTGATCCGTTATTATTTGTCATCATTCACCACTAACCTTTGGCATTCATTACCTACAATACAATCTGTTCTATCATTTTTAATCCCAAAATAGTCTCTATAAAATGTATATATTATATTTTTTATATTAACCATTAAAATATTTTGATTAATAGATATTATTATAATTATTGTTGAATATAATCACTCGCAATTGATTATCATTTTCTGCTTTAAAGATTATGAAAAATAGTTTGAGAAATAAAATGGAAGATGAATTTCTAGCAAGTTATTTGATTACTTACATATCCTCCTGATAAGAATTGCTGAAAATTTTGATACAGATTTAATTATTGATGAATTTTATGATACAAATGAACGATGTATATGATTTAGATAAATAATGTGATGTATTTAATAATTTGTTATTGACTACATATATGTTTTTTAGTATAAAAAGAAGGCAAAGTGAAGGTGGAAAAACACAAGAAGGGGGGGGTTGAATTGTGTTTTTAGAATTAAAACTTTTTCGAAATAAAACCAAGTTTGCAGCGGATAAAAACACAAAATAAAAAGAGGGTGCTGAGAGAGAGAAAGAAAGACACAGAATTTATCCTGGTTCCCCTCACAAATTGAGAGTACTCCAGTCCCCTTGTTACTAACAAGAGATTTTCACTATAATCTACTAAAGATTACAAATTGCTCAAGCACACTTGCAAGAGACTTCTCAGGTGCTCAAGTTTCACTAAACAAGAGACTTCTCAAATGCTCAAGTTAAACTTAACAAGAGACTTCTCAAACAAACTTAAGAATAAGAATGAATGTTAAGGAACACTTGATATACTATCAGAGGTGTTTACAAAATACAACTCAAATTGTTCTAAGACTTAGAATGACAGATTTAAATTATGATGTCAGAATGCTTCTTAGTCTTTGAACTTGATAATGGAACAGTAGTCATTTCTTCCATTTGAGTCTTCTATTTATACTTGGAGGAAGATGATGACCGTTGCAGAGAGCTTTGTGCCAGCTGGAATTTACTCGTACAATTGATAGCTGTATATTGCCTTCTTTGGTAAGGAATTCCAATTCCACTACCTAGCTATTCAATTTATCACTCATCCATTTTGAGTAATAATAGTACGATAGTACAATCCTCAAATGCGCTCCACTTATGGATAAGGTTAACGTTGTACCAACGAATATTCCTTCCTGTGAATGTGACAGAGCCTTGAAGTAGATAGTTCTTCAATCATTGATTCTGATTCTGTTAGTTCTTGAGTGATGTAAATTCTTTTTGCTTCTGATGCTCTTGTCATAGCTTCTTAAGATCTTCAGCTTCTGAACTTTATCAGAGTCTAGCTTTTGGTCTTCAGAAGTGCTATCTTCAGCACGCAAAGATTAAGCTTCTGATGAACAGCGATACTCTTTCAGAGCTTGTTTTGACTGGCTTCTCTGCTACTATTCATAGTGCTTCTGAATGAATTTTAACTTGTAATTCTGCACACTAGAATAATCATTAGTAATACCAATTGTAATTTTAATACTTTGTTATCATCAAAACCACTTAAAACATTAGAGGTTCATGTCAGACCCACTTTGTTCCAACACAAAGCCCAAGAAAAAGGGAAAAAAATCTATGAAATTAAATGAATATATTTTTAGACATGCAAGCTATGAAGCCCCAGTACTCTAAAAATGGCGACGTATCGTGTCCGATACGTACCCGATACCGATACTCGTTTGATATGTCTCGATATTCGTATCGAAAAAGTATCGATTAAATCTTTATTTTTAAATAAAAAATAATATCTGATACTCGTCTGATACATCCTAATACTCGTATCGGAAAAATATCGGTTAAATCTTTATTTTTAAATAAAAAAAAACAATATCCGATACAATCTGTGTTTCTTAGTGAATGTCAAACTATTATGTTGGTACATGGATAACTAACTATGTCTTTTTTTGGATAGTACTGGTGATGTTTTTTGGTATAGTACTAATGGTATTCTAATTGTATAATACTTAATTTAAGATGTATTGTTGATCATTATTTTTTAGGACAATATTAATGATGTTAATTTATTATCTTTAGTATTTTTTTTTGTCTTTGTCACTGTTCTGAAGTCACTATGATGTCCTACTATATAACAAGTTGTTAAAAATTGATGTTTTATGCTTTTAATTGATCAGCTGCAGAAGTTATATAATTGTCTGCTATTTCTACAAGATGAGCTTGTTGAAGAGGTTTATTATCATGACTATTATGTGTTTATTGAGTTATTATGTGTCTTAGAATTGAGGAGCTCTTGTATATTGAGTCTCAAACTGTTTTGATCTTGTGCAAGTTTATTGGCTTGTTTGTACTCCTTGTATAATGAACTATTGACGTTTATAATAATAATAATAATAAAAAAATTATCTTTCAAAAAAATTATCATTATTAATATTATTAATTTTAGTCATATTCATATATTGTGCATTTATATATTTAATTTTTAAATAACGTATCGCGACAGTATCAGATATGGATTTTTTTAAATTTTTACGTATCGGCGTATCGGCGTATCGGTATCGTATCCGTATCGTGTCGCGTATTGGGGCTTCATAGCATGCAAGTCTCTGAAAAATACTTTGCAGCTCCCTCAAAGATTTTTTTTTTATCCAATGTTTTATTGAGTATATATTTAACTATTATAATTATAATTTATATTTTTTGCATTCCATTTTATAAATTTCTAGATCCATCACTGCATCTCGTGATTATATAAAAATCAAAAACTGTTATGAATAATTCTAATAGATGTCCATTATGTTTTGGCCAATATCATTGGCCCAATATATTATCCTATAAATAGAGCTTATGTTACAATGTAAAGACACACTTATGAATAAGAAATACAAGAGTTGTCTCTTCTTTTCTCTTCTTCATCTCATCTCTATCTTTAGTCTTTTTATCTATCACTTTATTTCATAACACGTTATCAGCACGATAGTCTTTATATTTTTTAATTCTATATTTTCAATCCTTCTTTTGATATTGATTTATAGCTTACGATCAAGAAGTATCGTGGTGAGATTTTTGAAATATGAATCCTGAAGATACATAACTATCGTAGTAGATCTTTTAAAATATGAATCCAGAAGATTCATAGGTATAAGTAAAATGAATAATATGAATCCTGAAGATTCATGGCTATAAGTAAATTGAATCCCGAAGATTCATAGCTATAAGTAAAATGAATTTATATTTTTTTCATGTTTATCTTATATGTATTAATTTTGTTGTTTTTGAATTCCAGAAAAATTCAATACTCATACATACCTAAAGGATTGTACAAATGATTGTTACTATATCATAAAAATATGTTCTTGAAGAACTTAAAAACTCAACTCTATTTTTTATGAATTCCAGAAGAATTCAGTATACATGTATAAGGATAACCCTATATTTTTTGAGTTTTGACTATTTGTAATTTTATTGAGATTGATCCCATTTTTTTATAGAGTAGATTTAACTTTTTTACCAATACCTACAATATTATATATTGTTTCTCTAAATAATATAGACGCAATGATGTGCTAAAACGAAACTTACGTTGAAACAATTTGAAAAAGAAAAGAGGAAGTATTGATATGACATTTATGTCAAAACGCCAGTAATAATGAATTTTAATTCATGAAATTATGATAATGGTCAATTATCAATTATAATTTTGTTTCCAATTTTAATATCGAAATTTAATAGAGAAAGTTAATAATGAAAATTTTATGGCAAAATTTAATTGTGTTTATTTTTTTAGTTTTGCAAGAATTTTTTTTGTTCATATTATTATTACTGATCTATGATCACGTTTTTTTTCTTTCTTTCTTATATTTTAATTTTATTTGTATTTTTCATATGTTAATTATATTTAATCTTCATGAATTCTAGAAGAATTTAACATTAAAGCATTCTCGAAGAATTGCTTATATATTGATCTTTTTTTATTATGAAGATCAACTGTGATATAGTTCCTGAAGAACTGTATTAGAAAAAGATAATATTGAAGCAAATGATTTCTCAAAGAATGAATTATATCGTTATTTTGAATATTTGGACATAGTTCGTAAAGAACTATAAAGTTAATATATTGTGCATCCATGAAGGATTGCGCAAAGAATATATTGCTCTTACTATGAAGATCATTTGTAATATATATTTAAAATAGAGCATCTTTGAAGGATTGTGCAATGAATGAATTGCTCTCAAACATTATTTGTAATATAGTTCCTGAAGAACTAAAAGTTTAATATTAAAGCATCTCAAAAGGATTGCTTAAGTTCCCGAAGAACTGAAAGAAAAAAGAAATCAATATTGAAACATTTTAAATGATTGCTCAAGTTCCTGAAAAACTAATTAAAAAGAAAAACAAAATCAATATTGAAGCATTTTGAAGAACTGCTCAAAGAAAATGAATTAGTTTAGTATCAAGCATCCCTGAAGGATTGCATAAAAGGTGAATTGTTCTTGATCATTATAAAGATCATGTGATATAGTTTATGAATCATAAAAGTTCAAAGCATCCTTGAAGGTTGTTCAAAGAAAACAATTTTTCTTAATTGTTTATAAAAGTTATTTCATAATTCTCGGAAAACTTAAAATAATCATATATTTGTATTTGTATGATTGTTCAAAGAATGATTCATAATCATTGTTAAGATTATTATTGAGTTCTTGAAGAACTAGACTATTAGAACATGATTGAAGTCTATAATATCTCGATATTGAGAAACAACCTCTCGGATGGCGAAATCTATAAATTTATATTGAGCATGAATCCTACGACGATTTGTTCCAGGAAGTCATCATAGTCTGAATTTTCAATTTTTCCCTGGCTTGAGAGGTTTCAGGTACGTATAATAATAATTTCAATAGTTATATCTTTTAAGGCTGGAATTAAAGACTAATTATTGTTTCACTATCCTTTTATTTATCATTGGATTCTATTTTTTTTCAAATTCATTTTAGATTGTTAATTTTTTTCTAATCATCGGATTTTGAATAAACTCGTTATTTTTCATATGTATAGAATTATTTTTTTTACCTAATGAAAGCATAAATCTCAGAATTATGGTTCTACTTATATTTGTGATTTTACTCCACGTTACTACTTATTAGTCACCATAGTTTAATTTCTCAAAAATGAACTTAATTACTCTATTTGTTATGGTTCAGCAACATTTAATTATTTTAGTACCAATTTATTAGTTACTATGTTTAGTTTCTTTGACTTGATATACAAAATAATTTAATCAATGATTTGCATCAATTACATATAGTTTAATTATTATGTGGCCTATTTTTGAACATTAGCTTTAATTGAAAATCAATATCAATTATTGTAGTATATGCTAATTGTCTTTTCATTTCTATGAGTGAATTTAAATATACTATTATTTAATTAAGTTTTTTTTCTTGAAGAAATACATTTTGTTCTATGGTCAGAATAATTTTTAATACCATTTGGTTTTGATTTTTTACTTATAATGGAGTACTAATTATCACCGCCTTATAAATATACATGAAAATTAAATTTTGTTGATCACTATTTATGTAGATCATTTGTGATATTGTTGCTTAAGAACTAATAATTTAATATTAATGCATTTATAAAGGATTACTCGAAGAATAATTTTTATTGCTTATCAAGATTTGTCATATAGTTCATAAAGAGCCAATAATTAAATATAAAATATATCTTGAAAGGATTTCAAAAATCATATAGTTCCTGAAAAACTAATAATTTAGTATTGAACATATCCTAGAAGGATAACAAAAGAAAAATTTGATTTTTCTTGGTCATTATTGACATAGATAACTAAACTTTTAGACTATGATTGAAGTCTATAAGATCTATCTTATCTTTTGGGACCTAAGAAAATTAAGAGAAAATTTATTTGTCCCATACTATGCTCCCGAAGTAGCAAAGTTAAAAAAAAATAAATTATAATGGTTCCGGAAGAGCTAATATATTATTCTATAGAAAAATAAAGTTGAAACAAGAAATGAAAAGATGTTGAAATCTCCATATATTACGACACATATCTTGGATAAAATAAGTGTAATGAAAAAGTTATAAACTAGAAGTTTATACTACACTTATAAATATAATAGTGCAATTGAAGCACAAAATATTGTAAACCAGAAGTTTACAAATCATGTTAACTTTGACTTTGGCAAGACCGGTTGGGTTATCCCGGATCTAATATGATGCGAAAAATAATTATTTATATTTTTTTATTGGATATGTATTGAAGAGCCAGAAGACTCTTCAATCCAATAATTTGTGTTATTAGTTCTCAAAGGAAGTTGAATATTTGAAAGAGTCTCTCACAATTTGAGAATTATATAAGGTGATATTTGTAAATCAATACACCAACATGATCATGTGGACCAATTAATGTTTTGTAAATTTTAATTGATGTATCAACTAAATGGTCACATGTATATTTGTTATCAACTCACAACCAGAAGTTTGTGAGAACTACTCTTCTTGCTAATTTGATTAAGAGCTCATTTTATAATAGAAAATATTTGATAAATATCGTATGCCAATTGAAATTGATATGAAATATCTTGTATGTTCAAACAAAAAAAAAATGGACTTGAAGATCCATTCTTTAGACGTCTAAAGTTAATTGCATAATCGATACTTATGAGATTATAACTTCGAATTTATATTTTGGGAACATTCAAACATGAATTTAAGATATTGAATTGCATCATGCCAACAATTATTAAATAAATAAGTTCTCCCCTAATTTATTTGAATTTTGGTTTATAAACCAAATTTTCCATATAAGCATTCTTGGATGTGTTGTGTACATCTCAATTGCTCCAATGTAATGCACTTAAATAAATGAGTAGTACAAGAATATTGGGAAAATAATTTTGATATGAATCTCCAACTATTATAAATTGTCTTAAGCCAATAATTAGAGATTTTTTATAGCTCGGTAGGCTGATTATCAATTGGTGAATTAGTTTTCCCAATATTAGGGGGAGATAATAAGCAGCTGAAAATATGAACTAGAAGTTCAAAAGAAATATTTGAAATAAATTATCATTATCTCATCTTGATCCTCATAGTTTGAACCAGTTGTTCAAAAGATAGATCATTTGCAAAGACTATAAAATTAACTATCAGCTGCTAATGCTCCGAACAAAATGAATGTCTCAGTTGGACAATCTTATATTGCAAATGAGTTTTAACCACCCTGAAGCGTGGTAGACCAGTCGGTTCCAAAGAATCCTCAAATAAGAAAAGGAGCAAAAATGAAAGATACCCTATTGAGGATATGAAAAGAGTATTTGACATAATTAATTTTCCAGTTCCAGAAGAACTTATCAGGTACCTGTAATAAAGAGATCTCGATAAATTATGTCATGAATGAAATATAATGGAACCGCAATGAAGTCAACGTTGAAAATATTTGTGCACATAATAAAGCGCTATATGTGATAGATGACATCGAGGATCATAAGTCAAAGTCTATTAAGGATTATAGACAATGAAATGATTGAATAAATAAATAGACGCAAGTCAAACAAAATTAAAATAGCTTTGCAAAGCGAGATATTTGGACCAGCAGTCCATACACCTAAAGATTAAAATAATTAGATATGAATAATTTTTCACGTGAAAAGAAAATTTAGAGTTTGACTTGTTATCCAAGGATATTGATAAATGTCTATTATTGATTTCAAGAGGCATATTCACCTGAAGTGAATTCAAAAACCTCTGTAATTAATTAAGTTGAATAACTTATGAAATACTCACTTTATGTGAAATATGTGTTTTAATGCACTTGAATGGCTCACTTAATAATGATGATTATATGAGAATCCCTGAAGGATTTAGTTTTTGTGAGACATATAAATCAAATTATTGAAGAGACGACTTAATAAACGTGAATAAGTCTCTTTAGATACTCGAGCAATAATATATGCATCTTGTATAATATTCATGTTGAATATTTCAAATAAGAAATATGAAAATGACAATTTGTTTATTTTTAAGAAAATATTTGGCAATGATTTTGCTATATTTAGTGTTTATGTTGATGATAAAAAATATCATCAGGATTCCTGAAGAGCTTATGAGATATTGTCATTTCTTACAAAATAAGTATTTGAAGAATATTGTGTGAATCATAAAGCTTATATAGAAAATGTCCTCAAATGATTCTATATGAAAAATTATAACAGTTGATTACTCTAATTGTGGTAAGGTCACAAATTGTGAACAAATGACCTTTTAGATATTGATTAAACGACGAAGAACTAATTGGTCTTGAAGTACCATATTTTAGTTCAAACTGGGACAAATACAATGTTAACCTATTCTTTGTTGTCAATATATCATCAAGTATAGATTTGGTTATTTTAGATATGTAGGTTATTTGTTTAATCCTCATGGAGATTTGTGAAACAAATCACAACAACAATCTCATGAAATGATGAAGAACTTTAGCGTTCCGAGAGATGAGTCAAGAATGTTTTTTGATTGAAGGATAATTTTCATCACCTACAAGAGATTTGTAATTTTTCTTCTAAAGGGTTCCCAAAACAATTCAATATGAAGACATGTTGCACAAATTGCAAATTCGGAGGAGATTATAATAAAGAAGATATGTCACGTCTTTCTACAAAGTCAACATCGATGTAATATGGAAGCTTGTTTGATTTTTCTTCACCTCATATATAATTGTCTTTATGAGGGGAGACATGTTCTGCACTCTTTTTCCCTTCACCACGGTTTTGTCCCACTGGGTTTTCCTGGTAAGGTTTTTAATGAGGCAGTTCACACACAAAGGATAATGTACTCTTTTTTCTTCACTAGGATTTTTTCCCGATGGATTTTTATCTAGTAAGGTTTTAATGAGGCATATCCTCGATGAACATCTAAGGGGGAGTGTTATGAATAATTCTAATAGATGTCCATTATGTTTTGGCCCATATCATTGGGCCAATATATTATCCTATAAATAGAGCTTATGTTACAATGTAAAGACACACTTATGAATAAGAAATACAAGAGTTGTCTCTTCTTTTCTCTTCTTCATCTCATCTCTATCTTTAGTCTTTTTATCTATCACTTTATTTCATAACAAACATATTTAATATTTTGTTTTTGGTAAGCTGGTAAAACATATTTAATATAGTGAAACAAAAAAGAAAAGGTCAGTCTCATAGTAACATTAACATGGCATACTTTTTTTGACAAACGTTGCATACTCTTTTTGACTCATATCAATGCCACTTATCCAGAACCATAACTCCATTTTTATTGCTACATATATCTATATAGAACTTCATTTTTTTAATTCAAATCCCAAACACAAATATATCATCATTAATTCATATCTCAAAGAGTCTCTTATTGCTTTTGTCATTAAAAATGGAAAGAAATAAGATGGTTGTTGTATCAGATTTTGTTCTATCATTCATGTGGGTGTGTTCTAGTGTTCTCCTAAAAACATTTGTAAAAAAAGTTATAAGCATTAATCATTCTCATGTGGTTGAGATTGTGAAAATTGGTTTTTCCATAGTCAACATGTTCTATGGTTTTCTTGCTAAAGTTTTTCGTGGTGGAGCTAACAATCCTCTTGCTACTTTGGTTTTCATAACTTTGTTTTTTGCATTGGTTCTGAAAATCGTACTTTAAATTGTTAATTTGTCATTTATAAATTGCGCGCCTCTGAATTTCCTATGAATTATATTACTGATTTAATCAATACTTAAATAAAAGATTAATTATTCCTTCTGCCTACAAATTTTTTACTCAATAATTATTTAGTTATTATCAACACAAACCTAATAAATAGTATCACGAAAACATAAATTAACTTTTTTTTTTACGGGCAAACTACTAATAAATACTAAAGTAATTACTTTCTTTTTTTAAAAAGAAAAAAACACACACACAAGTTGTCAATAAATTTAATATTATTATTAACTTTCTTAATTTTTTATCGCTCAGTCCACTAGATATGATGTATGGACAATTTTGGTACTGAGAATGATTTAAGTTGTACTTTTATGATTTTCGTAGGATGTCCATTGTACAATTTAAAATTTTTACTTCTCTTCGATCTCGAACTCTTCTTGAATTGAAGATTATCATTCTAAAATGATGACATTAATTAATCTCTTTATAGGTGATTGGATACATTGTCGGAGTAAAACTTCTTACAGATATCATCCCTGAAATAGGACACGGACCACGTTTGAATGTTGAAATTTATCGAGGAGCATTGACCGAAGGATTGTTAACATTTACAATTGCATTAATTACACTTGGGATTACTGCAACAAAAATTCGTAGAAGTTTCTTCATGAAAACATGGATTTCTAGCATCATGAAGCTAATACTTCATAAACTTGGTTCTAATTTGACCGGTGGTTGTATGAACCTTGCATCTGTAAGTTTTCAATTAACCAAATTTATGATTTTAATTCTTTTTTTTTTGGTCAAGAGATATTAATGAAACAAGTTATTTCCCATATAAAATTGAAAGAAAAGAATTAGCTAAGGATTTCCATCTTCAACTTTGAAGTACTTAATTCGAGACCCGACACTAAAATAAAATAGAATTGAAAGAAAAAAAAAAAGGATAGTTTGGGGAATAAAATAAGGTTGTGTAGATATTTAGTTAATTATAATTTCATTTGAGATTGAGACTATGGAGTATTTGGTATCACAAATTTGATTATGTGAACCATAGAATTATAGAAGAAAGAAATTATTCTCATTAATTTTTCTAAGAAACTTTGATTCAAATTTTCAGGTAATGGGATGGGCTTTTGCTCGAGGGGATCACATATCAAAGGAGCACATCCTTGTATACTGGCTTGCCCCTATAAAGGCCACTCTTTTGGCAGTTTGGATATTCAAATTTCTAGTACGACATGTGAAAAAAAGATAAAATGAGCTCAAAAAGTAAATCGGATTGAAAAATTACATTCTATGATAAATTTTCTTTCTTTCAATTATTTGTGTTGTGTAGGTGGTGGGATAAATGTGTTAGCAAACAATAGTGGTTTGTTATTATTATTTACCTATTAAATTACATTAAAATACCAAAATAATCCACTTGGTTCAATATTGTTATGGTAATGTTAAGGCAAAAAAAGCCATTAAAACAACTTCACAATATAAAAAATTATAACTATAAGGAATTTTTTAAGAAGGGAAATAAACAATCAATAAAAACAAAAGTTTTCATCTAAGTAAAAAAAAATAGATTGGACTCCTTAAGATGGCCAATTGCTAAATTTTCATCCAAGTAAAAAGAAAAAAAAAATTGTCCATTAAGATGGGCATACCAGCCCCCACCCTATTTTTTAAGTGGGCTAGGCGGGGCCGACCAATTTAAGATACCGAGCTGAAAACCTCAGTCCGGTCCGACCCAAATGGCGGGTCAAACAAATTGGTCCAGCGGACTCTGCCAGTTTTGCCACCCCAAACCCTATTATATTATGCACACACAAATATGTCAATTTTTTTATTGGAGTAGTAAAATATATATACACACACATAAATATTAGATGGTTATATTACACCGGTAATATTTTAGCGAGTATAAATTTTACAAAATTTATCAATAATTCAAAACTTTATACCATATAGATCATTCATAATTATTATTTTTAGATAAATATAAAATCATTTGATATGTTATTAAATCCAAGCAAAATTAAGAATTTATACATTTTAATTAAACCCCAATAGTATATACACACACCTCAATAGAAAAAAATTCAAGTTTTGCTATATATACCCTCTTGAGTTTTTTAGGCTAGCTTCCCCACTGATTTCAAGGTTTGCATTTATTAGTAATAACGAACAAATGAACTCCATCTCTTATGTTTAGTTGGGTAATATAATTTTTTGTAATTTTTTAAAATCGTGTACTTTTTATAAAAATTTATCAATTGTTTTATTTTTGAGTTTATGTGAAACAGTTTATGCAAATAAATAAGCTTTAATGTATTATTATAAATATTTTGAGGTAGTTTATATTCTGAATCGACTAAAAGTCCAACATACATCAAACCTCGTTATAATGAGATAAGAACAAGTGAACAACCATATGGACGCATAACGACCATAGTATCTGTAAGACCCAAGATTTCATTGTATAGTTGGTTTAAGGAATATTAGGGTTTCGATGTGTTCGTGTGATGAAACATCGTGTAATTATGAGGTTTTGCTGTAATTGAGTCTGTTTTGTGCTCGTGCACTGTAAATGTACAGACTTTTGTCTTGTGATCCTGTTTCTTGTATAAGAAGTTATATGTGGTTGTAGAATAATAAGTTTTGGATTATTCTTGTTTTTGGAAAAACGAGTAGGATTTTACCCGTTGTTGTAAAATCTTATTGCGTCTGTTTTGAGTGAGGTTTCGGATGGAAGTTTTATATATCTGCGCGAGTTAAGATATATTCTGAGATTAATTTTCTGAGGTATGGAAGAAAATTACAGTCGCGGAAAAAGATTCGGCGATAAGTTTTGGGAAATGTTAGACGATAGACGTTCTTTCCGTAGGTCTTACGTTTTTGTGATTTACGTTCGTCGCGGCGCGCGAGAGCTGAACGTGCGAGTGTTTCTATGAGATATTAAGTTTTATCTCAAGTGGGTTGAATTGGGTTGATCCAATGGCTATGGTTTGGTCTTGGCATTGTGTTTTTGATCCAATGGCCATGAGTTAGCAAGAGCTTTGTCATAGTAAGGAGGTTTGATGACCTTGGCACTTAGAAAAACATCACAAAACATCTCCATTCTTTCTCTCTTGTACGTGAAACTCCATTTCACTTTCCAACCTTCACAAATTTCATTTCCTCACCATTTCACTCCATTTCAAGCTTGGGAACTTTGAGGAAAGTTGTGGAGAATCACTTTCTAAAGGTAACCCTCTCTTCTCATCTCCTAGGTTGGTAGATTTTTAGAGTTTTGAGGTTTTTGGGTTTATGTTCTTAAGAGGGTTTGGTGAGAAAGGTTGTTCTTGCTAGTTCTTGTTTCATGAAAGTTGTTCATGAGAGTTTAGTAAGCATGCTAGGCTTTGTTGTTTTTGTTTTCCATGAGTTGGTGAAAAATCTCATGAGAAAAGTTAGGGTTTTGGTTTGGTTATGTATTGATCAATTACATGAGGTTATGTTGTAAGGTTTTGAAAAGAAAAGTTGTCTTTGAACCTTTGAGCAAAAGGGAAATGCGTTGTATGGTTTTGTTTTAGAAAATCCGATGAAAAATATTTTGAGGTTTATGGAAATATTCCTAAGTGTTTTGGGTAGTGTTTTGGGGTCAAAAATGGTTTAAAACTATTGTGACATGTGGTGTCGCTATTTACCTTGAAAACATGTTTGAAAATGATTACCGGACGGTTAAGGCCCGTAATAAAACTTGTGCTTGGATTTGGTTTTGATTTTGGAAATGAAAATCAAATAACTTGCACTCGAAGCAACCAACATGCTTTCGGAAATGTGTTGCTTGCTTATGAAAATGGTTTGCTTTTATGCCTTGAAAAGATGTTGGGAACTAATAGAATCAAACTAGGCTTGGGGTGGAAAAAGGTGGTGTGAGTTGCTGTCTTTTGCTGTCATGACAGGTGCAACTCGCTGAGCGAGTGGTTACTCGCCAGGGCGAGTGTCACAGGTCATGAACACGCCAGAGCGAGCTCCAGGGCGAGTAAGACCAGTACTCCCTGCCTTCACTCGCCACCAACTCGCCAGGGCGAGCTCTGGGAGTTGAGATTTTGGATTTTGATTTCTAAACTTGGTTTTTAACATTCTAATCCCTTTTTATTAATTTATGGAAGTGGTGGGGATTGGAAACGAGTTTTTCGGGTACTCGGAAAGTACGTAACTTATAACGCAAGAAAATAGCCATTTTGCATTTCAAATTATTTAAGACTTTTGACAATTGTTTTGGGTCCTAAAAATAGTACAAATAACTCATGGTGGTCGATCAATACGATAGTTTTTGGTATGGTATCCGAAAGAGTGGATTTTCCTTAGAAACCTTCAAGTTTTTGGGGTTTTTGGTTTAGTTTCAATACGATTGGTTGGGAAACAATGTATTGATGGTACGCTGCTTGTTTTAGGAAGCGCGTTGTGTTGTTTGGACGTGTGTTGTTGACGGAAGTTTGCCGAGGTAAGGGCTCCACTTTATTTCTGTCTTTAAAACGATTACGACATGCTTTGTTTTGCTGTGTGTGCAATTGCTGTGTGCTTTAGCATGTTTGTACTTATGTATTCTCGTTGATGAGAACGTGTTTATAAAAATGTGTGCAAATTACATATGATTGAGAAAATGTATGTATGCTGAGATGCTTTGTACATAGGCTTAGGGCTATGTGTTTGTTTGCATGAGCATATGTGAATGCGTGCGTCAGAT
The DNA here is from genome assembly GCA_030408175.1 of Trifolium repens. Classification (NCBI taxonomy): domain Eukaryota; kingdom Viridiplantae; phylum Streptophyta; class Magnoliopsida; order Fabales; family Fabaceae; genus Trifolium; species Trifolium repens. The sequence continues at coordinate 14,483,098 of CP125846.1, forward strand.
AGGACTACGCGAGGATTGTGTCTTGTGTGACTATCCCGTATATGCCGAAGAGAATATATGCCATGCATTTCATAGTTGCGTGCCTAGGTGTATGTCTTGTGTGACTTGCCTTCGTACCAGGCGGTTGTCTGTGCGACTTCGCCAAATCCCACTGGATTTTATTGAGTTGGTGGTTGTCTTGTGTGACTCACCCGGTGTTATCCCACCGTGATTGTTTTGGTATTGTCTTGTGTGACTCTACCTGGTGTTATCCCACCAATAGTAGGAGGTGTTATCCCACCAGAGACCTACGCCTTCTATAGAGAGGTTGAATTCCGGAATTAAATCATGCATGTGGCAGCCAGTGATTGGTGTCACACTCATTGTAGAAGTCTGCATTAGGCTTGGTGTGCATTTATTTATATAAGCCCGTTGGTGGGAACTACTTTTGAGATTAAGAGCTTTCTCTTGTGTTTGTGGAAATATTTGTTACGTGTACAATCTTTCGCACCGTTATATGTATATATACTTTTATTTTGTGGTGACCCTTTCTTTCATTTGCGGGCTCATCCCACCCAGATGATGGGTTAGGTCGTGGCGACGACGGTGGCTGTTCCAGACCCCAGTGAGCGGTTGGAGTTGTAGCCTAGAATAGTTAGACTATGCACCGGTGTGTTTTGTGCACCGTGTTTTTTGGTTAGCATAGGATTTCTAACTTGTTTGATACTTAGACTTGGATTGTAATTATTCAGGAAATACACTTTGCTTGTCGAAGCACCTTTTGGTAATGAGTTCTTTTGTATATTTGAATGCCGGTTCATTTATAAAACTATTATGCGCACTCTGAGTGTTAGTTGAAAAAGAAAAAAAAAATTTTAATGCCCTTTTTGGCTTATGAAAAACGGGGTGTTACATTTTGGTATCAGAGCACGGCTTTAAATCTTCAAAGGGAAGGTGTATACTTGAGTCGTTAGTCCAGAGTCGGTTAGAACGTAACTAGTGTGGAGTTAGTTCTAGTGTTTGTTCTGTGTCGGGTTTCGAGTTAGTAATCCGTGGAGTGAGATATTCTGTTAGGATTCAGAATTGTATGACTAAGGATCTAATCAGAATTGGTATTGTGCAGAAATCGAATGCCTCCAAGAAGGGCACCTACTATACCTATGGCGGACAATGTGGATGTGAATCAGATGGCTTATGCCATGCATACAATGGCAGCGGCTGTGACAGCTCAGAGCCATGCTAAGGCGCAGAGAGATCTGGAAAAGCTTGAAAGGGAAATACTTGCTGCTGGTTCCAGACTTCTTTCAAATTTCAACCACCAGACTCCTCCAAAGTTTAATGGGGAGGGAGGTCCGGAAACTGCTGATTTGTGGCTCCAATCTGTGGAGAGGATATTCGGGGCAATTCATTGTCCAGAAGGAGAGAAGGTGGTCTTAGCTACCTATCAATTACTCGGGGGTTCTGAGTATTGGTGGAGGAACACCCGACTGATCATGGAGAATGGCCATGAGGAATTGAATTGGGAGAACTTCAAGAGGAGGTTTTTGGCCAAGTACTTTCCCGAGACTGCAAGGGAAAGGTATGGGGAGGAATTTCTGAGGTTGCGTCAGGGGGGCATGAATGTTGAATCATATGCCAAGAAGTTTGAATCACTATCCCGTTTCTTCCGCTTCTTTAGGGATGGGATAGATGAGGTTTATATGTGCCGTCGTTTCCAAGATGGGCTGAGGTACGAACTGCAGGATGCGGTTGTGCCATTGGGTATCCGACAGTTCCAGGTCTTGGTTGAAAAGTGCCAAGAGGTAGATGACATGAGGAATAAGCGGGTGAACCGCCAAGGGAATTCTAATGCCGGAGGACCAAGTCGCACCAATGATCGTGGTTCGACTCAGAATAGTGGGAGGCAAGGAAGTAAGCCGTATAACCGTCCTCAGCACAGTAAAGGACCGGGCCGATCGGTGAATCAGGGAACCCGGGGAAAATCAGAGGGTAGTAAGGGGGCTTGCTACAACTGTGGAGAAGCGGGACATTTTTCTAATGAATGCACGCAACCGAAAGGGGGAAGCGCTTGCTTCAACTGCAAGAAGCCGGGACACTTTGCTAGAGATTGCAGAGCCCCGAAGACTGGGCCGTCGGCAAATGTGGCACAAGGCTCACAGGGTGCCAGACCCGCGGCAAAGGCACGTGCTTACTGTATGGGCACTGAACTGAGTGGGCAGGCTAGCAATGCCATCCACGAGAGCTGTCACATCGCAGGTAATTCTTTAACTGCTTTGATTGACACGGGGGCAACCCACTCATTCATTTCTTTGGCATGTGCAAATCGGTTGAGTTTGAATGTTTCTGTTCTTCCATTTGATTTGAATGTTTTGACTCCTGCTAAGGATTTGGTAGTAAATACTGCATGCTTGCATTGTTTGGTAGTAATTCAGAATAGAGAGTTTCTGGTCAATTTGGTTTGTCTACCGCTTACATCTCTCGAGATCATCCTCGGGATGGATTGGTTGTCTTATCATTATGTGATTCTAGACTGCGCTCGGAAATTGGTTTTCTTTCCCGAGCCAGGTGTGCGAAGGTACTTGTCTGCGAATCGGCTTTCTGTGGTTATGTGTAACGGAGAACCGGAGATAGTTTCACTTGCTAGCTTAGGAGTGACGTCGGAGATCCGAATTGAGGAAATTCGAGTGGTTCAGGATTTCCAAGATGTGTTTCCATCGGAGATTCCAGCTTTTCCTCCGTGTAGAGAGGTGGAATTCTTCATTGATTTGCAACCGGGTACGGGTCCGATTTCAGAATCAGCTTATCGGATGGCTCCAGCCGAGTTGGTAGAGTTGAAAGGTCAGATCGAGGACTTGTTAGAGAAGGGTTTCATAAGGCCTAGTGTGTCGCCTTGGGGAGCACCGGTCTTATTGGTTAAGAAGAAGGATGGTAAATCTCGTTTGTGTGTGGACTATCGGAAGCTTAATAAGGTAACTATCAAGAACCGGTATCCATTGCCGCGTATTGATGATCTGATGGATCAGTTGAGGGGAGCCTCAGTGTTTTCAAAGATTGACTTGAAGTCTGGTTATCACCAGATAAGGGTACGAGATGAGGATATTCAGAAAACGGCGTTTAGGACGCGGTATGGGCATTATGAGTTTTTGGTGATGCCGTTTGGAGTGACGAATGCACCTGCTGTCTTTATGGCTTACATGAATCGGATATTCAATTCATTTTTGGACAAGTTTGTAGTGGTGTTCATTGATGACATTTTGGTGTATTCGAAGAGTGAAGAGGAGCATGAAGAGCATCTTCGCTTGGTTTTGCAAGTTTTGCGGGAGAAAAGGTTGTATGCTAACCCGTCAAAGTGTGACTTTTGGTTGGAAGAGGTGAATTTCCTCGGTCATGTTATATCAAAAGAGGGAATTGCCGTGGATCCGGCCAAGATTGACACAGTACTTGCATGGAAGCAGCCTCAAACAGTGACTGATGTGAGAAGTTTTGTTGGTTTGGCCGGTTATTACCGGAGGTTCATAGAAGGATTCGCTAAAATTGTGGCACCAATGACGCAACTTACGAGAAAAGATCAACCGTTTGCGTGGACTGAGCAGTGTGAACTTAGTTTTAAATTGTTGAAGGAGCGGTTGACGACTTCACCGGTGTTGGTGTTACCTCAGTCAGATGAACCTTATGAGGTTTATTGTGATGCGTCTCATCAGGGTTTGGGTTGTGTGTTGATGCAGCACAAGAGAGCAGTGGCTTATGCATCACGGCAGTTGAAGGTGCATGAAAAGAATTATCCCACGCACGATTTAGAGCTTGCGGCCGTTGTTTTTGCATTGAAGATTTGGAGACATCATCTTTATGGTTGCACTTTTGTCGTGTTTAGTGACCATAAAAGTCTTAAGTATCTGTTCGATCAGAAAGAGCTTAATATGAGGCAGAGGAGATGGATGGAAACTTTGAAAGATTTTGATTTCACTTTAGAATACCATCCTGGAAAGGCTAATGTGGTAGCCGATGCTTTGAGTAGGAAGAGTGTGTCGGTTTGTTCGGCACGAATGGCTAGTCAACAAGAGCTGTTGAGAGAGTTTCGTGACTTGCACCTAGAGGTAGAGTTTGCCTTAGGGAATATGAGACTGGGTATGATTACCATATCAAGCGGTTTGTTAGAGGATATTGCTAATTGTCAAGATGACAAGTTTCTCATGGAGAAAAGGGCTTTGATTGTTCGAGGAACCAACCGAGATTTCAAGGTGGGATCGGACAATATCTTGAGGTGTCAAGGGAGAGTGTGTGTACCCGAAGCTATGGACTTGAGAAACATAATTCTAGGGGAGGCACACAAGAGTAAACTTAGTATACATCCTGGAGCGACAAAGATGTATCAAGACCTGAGGCATGATTTCTGGTGGCCAGGTATGAAAAAGGATGTGGCTGAGTATGTGGCGTCGTGTCTGACTTGTCAGAAGGCGAAGATTGAACATCAGAGACCGGCAGGGATGCTGCAGTCATTAGATATCCCCGAGTGGAAGTGGGATAGCATTTCTATGGATTTCATCATTGGGTTACCTAAGACCAGGAGGAAGCATGATTCCATTTGGGTGATAGTGGATCGTTTGACCAAGTCCGCTCATTTTCTACCGGTAAGAACTACGGATACAGCAGCAAAGTTGACCGATATTTACATTGCTGAGATTGTGAGGTTACATGGGATTCCGTCAAGTATAGTGTCGGATCGAGACCCAAAGTTTACTTCACACTTTTGGAAGACTTTGCATGAGGCGTTGGGGACGAAACTGAGATTGAGTTCCGCCTACCATCCCCAGACCGATGGGCAAACTGAGAGAACAAATCAGTCACTAGAGGATTTATTGAGAGCATGTGTGCTGGATGATCGTGGGAGTTGGGACGATGTATTACCTTTGATAGAATTCACATACAACAACAGTTTCCACGCGAGTATTGGAATGGCACCATACGAGGCTTTGTATGGGAGGAGATGTCAGACTCCTTTGTGTTGGTACCAAGATGGGGAGAGTATGATAGTAGGACCGGAAATGGTACAACAGACGACGGACAAGGTCCGAAAGATAAGGGCAATGATGAAGGTTGCTCAAGATCGACAAAAGAGTTATGCGGATAGGCGTCGGAGGCCTTTAGAGTTTGAGGAGGGAGACCATGTATTTCTCCGTGTTACCCCGACAACTGGTGTTGGAAGGGCTTTGAAAGCGAAAAAGTTGACTCCGAGGTTTATAGGGCCTTATCAGATTTTAGAACGGGTTGGGAAGGTAGCATATCGGATCGCGTTGCCACCGGTACTATCTTTGATTCATGACGTGTTCCATGTGTCGCAATTGCGGAAATATACACCGGATCCATCACATGTGATCACACCAGATGACATCCAGTTGAGGGATAACTTGTCATTTGAAGTTCCGCCGATCAAGATTGCGGATAGGAAGATGAAGCGTTTGAGAACGAAAGAGATACCTTTAGTGAAGGTAATATGGAATGAAGCTACGGGAGATACCACCTGGGAGCTCGAGAGTAAGATGAAGGAATTATACCCCGGTTTGTTTGACGACGTCTAAGTTTCGAGGATGAAACTTCTTTTAGGGGGGTAGTATTGTAAGACCCAAGATTTCATTGTATAGTTGGTTTAAGGAATATTAGGGTTTCGATGTGTTCGTGTGATGAAACATCGTGTAATTATGAGGTTTTGCTGTAATTGAGTCTGTTTTGTGCTCGTGCACTGTAAATGTACAGACTTTTGTCTTGTGATCCTGTTTCTTGTATAAGAAGTTATATGTGGTTGTAGAATAATAAGTTTTGGATTATTCTTGTTTTTGGAAAAACGAGTAGGATTTTACCTGTTGTTGTAAAATCTTATTGCGTCTGTTTTGAGTGAGGTTTCGGATGGAAGTTTTATATATCTGCGCGAGTTAAGATATATTCTGAGATTAATTTTCTGAGGTATGGAAGAAAATTACAGTCGCGGAAAAAGATTCGGCGATAAGTTTTGGGAAATGTTAGACGATAGACGTTCTTTCCGTAGGTCTTACGTTTTTGTGATTTACGTTCGTCGCGGCGCGCGAGAGCTGAACGTGCGAGTGTTTCTATGAGATATTAAGTTTTATCTCAAGTGGGTTGAATTGGGTTGATCCAATGGCTATGGTTTGGTCTTGGCATTGTGTTTTTGATCCAATGGCCATGAGTTAGCAAGAGCTTTGTCATAGTAAGGAGGTTTGATGACCTTGGCACTTAGAAAAACATCACAAAACATCTCCATTCTTTCTCTCTTGTACGTGAAACTCCATTTCACTTTCCAACCTTCACAAATTTCATTTCCTCACCATTTCACTCCATTTCAAGCTTGGGAACTTTGAGGAAAGTTGTGGAGAATCACTTTCTAAAGGTAACCCTCTCTTCTCATCTCCTAGGTTGGTAGATTTTTAGAGTTTTGAGGTTTTTGGGTTTATGTTCTTAAGAGGGTTTGGTGAGAAAGGTTGTTCTTGCTAGTTCTTGTTTCATGAAAGTTGTTCATGAGAGTTTAGTAAGCATGCTAGGCTTTGTTGTTTTTGTTTTCCATGAGTTGGTGAAAAATCTCATGAGAAAAGTTAGGGTTTTGGTTTGGTTATGTATTGATCAATTACATGAGGTTATGTTGTAAGGTTTTGAAAAGAAAAGTTGTCTTTGAACCTTTGAGCAAAAGGGAAATGCGTTGTATGGTTTTGTTTTAGAAAATCCGATGAAAAATATTTTGAGGTTTATGGAAATATTCCTAAGTGTTTTGGGTAGTGTTTTGGGGTCAAAAATGGTTTAAAACTATTGTGACATGTGGTGTCGCTATTTACCTTGAAAACATGTTTGAAAATGATTACCGGACGGTTAAGGCCCGTAATAAAACTTGTGCTTGGATTTGGTTTTGATTTTGGAAATGAAAATCAAATAACTTGCACTCGAAGCAACCAACATGCTTTCGGAAATGTGTTGCTTGCTTATGAAAATGGTTTGCTTTTATGCCTTGAAAAGATGTTGGGAACTAATAGAATCAAACTAGGCTTGGGGTGGAAAAAGGTGGTGTGAGTTGCTGTCTTTTGCTGTCATGACAGGTGCAACTCGCTGAGCGAGTGGTTACTCGCCAGGGCGAGTGTCACAGGTCATGAACACGCCAGAGCGAGCTCCAGGGCGAGTAAGACCAGTACTCCCTGCCTTCACTCGCCACCAACTCGCCAGGGCGAGCTCTGGGAGTTGAGATTTTGGATTTTGATTTCTAAACTTGGTTTTTAACATTCTAATCCCTTTTTATTAATTTATGGAAGTGGTGGGGATTGGAAACGAGTTTTTCGGGTACTCGGAAAGTACGTAACTTATAACGCAAGAAAATAGCCATTTTGCATTTCAAATTATTTAAGACTTTTGACAATTGTTTTGGGTCCTAAAAATAGTACAAATAACTCATGGTGGTCGATCAATACGATAGTTTTTGGTATGGTATCCGAAAGAGTGGATTTTCCTTAGAAACCTTCAAGTTTTTGGGGTTTTTGGTTTAGTTTCAATACGATTGGTTGGGAAACAATGTATTGATGGTACGCTGCTTGTTTTAGGAAGCGCGTTGTGTTGTTTGGACGTGTGTTGTTGACGGAAGTTTGCCGAGGTAAGGGCTCCACTTTATTTCTGTCTTTAAAACGATTACGACATGCTTTGTTTTGCTGTGTGTGCAATTGCTGTGTGCTTTAGCATGTTTGTACTTATGTATTCTCGTTGATGAGAACGTGTTTATAAAAATGTGTGCAAATTACATATGATTGAGAAAATGTATGTATGCTGAGATGCTTTGTACATAGGCTTAGGGCTATGTGTTTGTTTGCATGAGCATATGTGAATGCGTGCGTCAGATAGGACTACGCGAGGATTGTGTCTTGTGTGACTATCCCGTATATGCCGAAGAGAATATATGCCATGCATTTCATAGTTGCGTGCCTAGGTGTATGTCTTGTGTGACTTGCCTTCGTACCAGGCGGTTGTCTGTGCGACTTCGCCAAATCCCACTGGATTTTATTGAGTTGGTGGTTGTCTTGTGTGACTCACCCGGTGTTATCCCACCGTGATTGTTTTGGTATTGTCTTGTGTGACTCTACCTGGTGTTATCCCACCAATAGTAGGAGGTGTTATCCCACCAGAGACCTACGCCTTCTATAGAGAGGTTGAATTCCGGAATTAAATCATGCATGTGGCAGCCAGTGATTGGTGTCACACTCATTGTAGAAGTCTGCATTAGGCTTGGTGTGCATTTATTTATATAAGCCCGTTGGTGGGAACTACTTTTGAGATTAAGAGCTTTCTCTTGTGTTTGTGGAAATATTTGTTACGTGTACAATCTTTCGCACCGTTATATGTATATATACTTTTATTTTGTGGTGACCCTTTCTTTCATTTGCGGGCTCATCCCACCCAGATGATGGGTTAGGTCGTGGCGACGACGGTGGCTGTTCCAGACCCCAGTGAGCGGTTGGAGTTGTAGCCTAGAATAGTTAGACTATGCACCGGTGTGTTTTGTGCACCGTGTTTTTTGGTTAGCATAGGATTTCTAACTTGTTTGATACTTAGACTTGGATTGTAATTATTCAGGAAATACACTTTGCTTGTCGAAGCACCTTTTGGTAATGAGTTCTTTTGTATATTTGAATGCCGGTTCATTTATAAAACTATTATGCGCACTCTGAGTGTTAGTTGAAAAAGAAAAAAAAAAATTTTAATGCCCTTTTTGGCTTATGAAAAACGGGGTGTTACAGTATCAAGTTATGAGTCCAGATAGAGGCCAAAACGCCCCCAATATCCAAAAGAAAAGTCATTCTCACATGCCCTTGTTGTTGCCCAAATGGATGTATGAATTTTTACTTTTTTGAAGATCGTTACAAAAGCCTCATTAGAAGTTGAAAGGTTACAGAAGTTCCTTTAAAAAAAATAGGGTAAAATAACTGATACCCCCTTGTAATGTGGGCGTGTTTTGTTTTTCCCCCCTATAAAAAGTTTCCTTGCAACTCGCCCCTTGCCAAATATTGACTCTTTGCATTTGCCCCCTATTACCAAAATTTGGCAGCTGACTGTGCGTTTTCGCCACGTGGCAAATCCACGTGTATTTATTTTATTTTTTAATTAAATTTAATGACACGTGTCACTGACACATGTCAAACTAATTATTAATTAATTTTTTTTAAAAATAAACTAAATTTAAAAGAACAGAAAAATGGTGGAAATGTCTCCACTGCAGCTCGAACCCGCGCCCTCCTCTATCCCGGGCTCACCTCTCAGCCAACTAAGCTGTATGCGCGCTTGTGATAATTAACAAGACACAAATTTCATATTCACTTCTTTTTTTCTCTAATATTTAAAAATGATTTTTATTATTTTGTCAAAATTAAATACATTGAATATTAGTCAAAAATAAAATAGTGTAGCAAAAAAATAACAAAAGGATACATTTTATTTAGATAATGAAAGAATACATTTTTAATAAGGAAATAATGTTATATTATTATTTTATGATTAAAAAATTATACTCAAGTAATTAAACTGTTTTAGTTAATACAATATTTATTTTAAGCAGTTGGGTTGATTCAAATATATTTTAAGTTGTTTATGTATCACAAGCGTGCATACAGCTCAGTTGGCTGAGAGGTGAGCCTAGGATAGAGGAGGGCGCGGGTTCTAACTGCAGTGGAGACATTTCCACCATTTTTCTGTTCTTTTAAATTCTGTTTATTTAAAAAAAATTAATTAATAATTAGTTTGACATGTTTAATTTAATTAAAAAATAAAATAAATACACGTGGATTTGTCACGTGGCGAAAACACACAGTCAGCTGCCAGATTTTGGTAATAGGTGGCAAATGCAAAGAGTTAATATTTGGCAAGGGGCGAGGTGCAAGAAAACTTTTTATAGGGGGAAAAAGCAAAACACGCCCACATTACAGGGGGTATCAGTTATTTTACCCAAAAAAATATATGTGGGATTCTCTCTTATCACAGGGCTTCAAAGACAAATGAGGTGACATACGAATAATGTAAGAGATACTAGTTACTTATCTCATCCATCTGACAGAGATGCTTCTAAGCATTTTGATGAAAGATATCTTGAATTTGCATTTTCCATTTGATAGTTATGTTCATCTTTTTTAAAAACATTTTCTGATTCCTTCTCATTAACTCTTATCTTCAATAACAACATAACAACTAAAATCAAAACAATAAAATCATTGAAATTATATAGGAAACAAACAATGAAAAAACATAATATATACAAATGAAAATATAAGAACCGTGAATCAATCATTTGCAAAGAATCGAGAGTAACAAATTTTATTTATGGAAGAGAAAAAGAAACAAGAAACAAACCTAAATAAATATCAACGTGAATAGGGAAGAAGAAAGGAATTGTCACATGCGGAAGAAGGATGTTGAAAGGGATTCTCTTTGGGAGAAATTGTTAATCTTAAAAATAGAAAACCCTTAACAAAAAAATCCATTAAGTGAAAAATCATCATAATCCCATTTTACCCGACTATGTTTTGTTTTCAACTTTGGCTTTTGAAATAAAAAATAATAAAATTATAACCACCATGAGTAGGCTTTTAAATGTCATTAGATGATATTGCTTTGCAATTTATGAACATCATTTCATATTTGCTGACGAACTTCATCTAAAATAACTGTACATGACTTATCATTTTTATGTGTGCCTTCTAAATAGTGCTTAAAACACAAACATCACCGGAATACTCAGTATGACAATAGTTGCAATTAATGTTTCTTGATTTATCATCAAAAGTACTGCCATATGGAGTATTTCAGTGGTGTTTTTGTTTTAAGCACCATTTAGCAGGAACGCATAAAAAAGATTAGTCTTGTAGGTTATTATTGATGAAGTTCAACAACAAATGTGCAATAATTTTCATAAATTTCAAACTACTATCATTTAATGGAATCTAAGAGTCCATTCAGGGTGGTTATGCTTTTTTTTTTTTTATATAGTCAAGTTTCAAAACAAAACATGTTCAGATAAAATTGGTTATGCTGATTTTTCATTTAATTTGAAAATAGTTCTTTCAGTAAAACTCACCCAAAAAGTAGGTTTTATGTTGATTCAATGCATCATCTTTGATTCGATTCAAGGATAAAGAGTTATGAGTTTCTTGAAGATTGAATCGATTTGCATGAAGATTGATTAGCAATAATGAAGAACACATTGAATGTTGATTTGATTCAATGATTCAAATCACATAGTTAATTTTGGTTAATCAACCTTTTGATTCAAATCATCAAATAGAACAAAAAACATTGAATAGATTCAACAAACATACGTAAAAACGCTGGATAGATTCATGAGCCTCAAATTTCAACTTTCAAGACATAAAATCATTTTAAAAAAAAAAAAAATTTACTATCCCAAAGCAAATTGGTGATTAAAAAGAAATTCATCATCAGAATCATCCTGAAAAGGGTTTCAAATAAATAAATTGGTTTAATAGAATCTAAAGAATTCACATTCTCAAAATGGTAAAACTAATTTTTAACAATAATATTATTGTTTCACAAAAAAAAGTTGATTTCGATCTTCCTCTTACCTTGTTGACTTCTTTCCTCTCCATTTTTTATCCTTCACAAACAAACAAAAAGCAAATATTAAATAAACACTAGAAATTTCTCTCAAAATATATGATGCAAGGTAAATGATAAGAAAAATTAAAAAATAGGGACCAAGAAAGTCAGATAAAATTCTCTCTAAAAATAAAAAATGAAGGTGAGGTGAGATCAACAATAATCAAGAGAGAGAGTTAAGAGAAGGTTTATTACCTTGAGAAGCACTGACTTTATGAGATCCATCTATAGAGGAGGAAAACTCATAAAGTAAAAATACAAAATGATTCAAATTAAAAAAATATATATATTCATATATCAACAAGAATAATATATTTTTAACTTAAAAAAAGATATAAATATCAGTATACATGATTAAAATATGAATATAAATCAAGTTGTGGATTTAGTCAAAAAACTCAAGTTGTGGATTTTGTATTGATGAGTAGTTTGTGTCTTGAATCGACAGTGAGGGTATACCTTTAAGACTTCGTCGATTTGGTTAGTGAGATCTTTTGATTAATTTCATATAGATCTTTCGATTTCATCTTTAGATTCACTTTCATTCATTGATATGAAAATTATACCAGATTAACTAGTCAAACCAACTTGACAAGACATTTAGCAAATAATCAAGTTGGTCAAGCTATCAAATCAATAATTTCAACAAAAAAAACTTAAGATATTGTCAAATCGATTAGAAATTGAAACGGCAAAAATGAACTTGACAGAGGTATCAACGGAAGCGTTCGTTGATGGACTCTGAAAAGGCCTATGCTAAAAAAATTATTAAATAAACAAAGAATACATAAGAGCACAAGAGGAAAAGTTCAGAAGAAAAACAGTAGAGAAGAATTAGAAGTGAGACAAAATGACATGACGGCGAATTATATATATAACATGTGACATAGGAGGCGATATGGCTTTAGGGTTAAGGAGATGGGCTTGGGCCAAGCTATATTAGATGCAACATATGTTAGCATAAGTGTAGATAATTTCTTTGAATTTTGCTTTTTAGACCCCAATATATGCTCTTAGTCTTAGGCCCCCCATAAATTACAACATACCCCTACTTTTAATCAGGTTAATTTGCTTTCTATGAAACGAAATCTATATTTTTTTGCTTCGTAGGAAACAAAATAATGTTTTTGTGAAGACAAGCTTCTAAATTGAAGTGATTTTGATGAAGACAAATATGTGAAAAGAAGAAAAAGATTGATTATGCTCAAGTTCTCAATGTTGGAGAAATCCAAATTATCACAAGATGTTGATCAAGTTATGGGAATAATCATAGGTACAATATGCAATTCATTATTATAAGCTTTAGGTGCTCACAAACTTTAATCTAAACCTTTCTAAAGTTACTATAATAATGTTGCATGATTCCCATCCAAAAAGTGTTTTAAATTTGATTTTTTTCAAAGATTTAAAGGTGTAAATCGATTTACCTAGGGAGTCAATCGATTTACACACAAGCTGCCTTTTTAAGAAAAACTGTCAGCACATTTTACATCAGAGGTTTTGTCCAACAGATGTAAAAGATCTGTGCTGTTTTCATGCAACGTTTGAAAATTTTTGAAAACATAACTTTTTACATCGCACAGATGTAGCAACAGAGGTAAAACGTTCTGGGCAGAATTTGAAAAAAAAATAAGTCACGCCATTTTCTATGAAACAATGTCTTGTTTCATTTGTCTCTTTTTGGAATATTTTATTATAATAACAATTGCATTGCTTCATGAACAATTCCAAAAAGTCTCTATATATTCATAATTTTTCTAAAATCAAATAACCTCTTTCAATTGAATTTTCATAACAACTCTTTTGCCAAAATTATCACAAACTCTTTGAAACTTTGTTACATATTTTTTCATATCAAAGTTAAAGTTTCTTGAGCACTTAGAGTTTCATAATTTTGAATTGTTATATTGAAATAGAAGACAAAGTCTAGAACTTTGTACATCAAATTCTATTGTATTCAAACTCTTGTATAAAAGTCATTATTATTGTGAACACCTTGCTGTCCAGGATTGTTGGAAGCAAGAAAGTGAAAAAGAGAGGATTGTTCTCTTGTTTCACTTTGTAGGTAATCACTTTGCTATCCAGGATTGTTGGAAGCAAGAGAGTGAAAAAGAGAGGATTGTTCTCTTGTTTCACTTTGTAAAGGTCATAGTGAAATCCTTCAAAGAGTGAAGGGACTGGATGTACCCTTGGGTTAGAAGGGGAACCAGTATAAATCCTTTGTGTTCTTCTTCTCTTCCCTACACCTTTTATTTTTTTCCATATTGTTCATACCTTCATCATAAACTTTCCGGAAAAATAATAATCATCATAACATTTCTAAAATAACCGAAAAAATTATAGAACCTAATTCACCCCTCCTCTTAGGTTGCACTCTTAAACTTACAGTTTTAACCCAAAAACAGCGAACACGCGTAGGCTTAGTCACTTCTTTCTCTTCAAAAATGATGGTTTTGTTTTCTACACAACGAAAAGCTTAACTTCACTTCGTATGATCTTAAAGCGCTCAATTTCGTCTCTCATAAAAAGAAGTACTTCCATATTTCTAAACAAAGAGAATACGTTGATCAGTTTCAATAAAAACATCAATTGAGATGAAAGGGGCGAGTTATAAGGTTCGAAAGGGGATGATTTGAACAAGCATCATATCCAACCATTCGGTCAGTTTAATCAATCATACAGAAATCATTTTCTCCATTCTCGGTAATGTGGTAAAGGGGTAAACAAAGTACAATTAGGGCAGATGACACATATATAGGAAACGAAATTTCAAAAAACGTAAATTTCCTCACCTACGAAACGAAAATTTCAAAAAACATAAATTTCCGCACCTACGAAACGAAATCATGAAAATTTGTGTGCAGGAGTGCTACCAAGGCTAGACTTACTACGTTTTCACAGGATTTCGTATGCTGCATTACGAAACATGGTTATTTCATTGAATAGGAAGTGTAAAAAGTAGTGCGCACCCAATAACCCGACCCAACCAACTTTTTGAGTTGGATTGGGTGGGTTTGACCGGATCAATTGGGTTTGCCCAACCGATGTACACTACTATTGGTCAGGGGTGAATTCTCGTGTTGAGTTAGATGGATTGTGCAGGGTAGGTGGGTTGAAAACTTTGAACGATTTGTGATTTTCAACATATCAATTAAAATAACTCTTCGGATGTGCACGACGGTTGGCAATTGTCCCAGTTAGAACTTTCTTGATACGATTATTCCAATCTTGGTTTCAGTTGCATAGTGAACATACCACAAAGCTATATGTTGTCCACAATTATTTTGTCAATGATAAGTAGACATATTTTGTGGCCTTTGTGGTTGATGTTGGTTAAATTGAAATTGGAGTTTGACTCTGTCAGTTTGGTGGTACTCAACAATGTCAAAGCTCGACAAAGCTTACAAGTTGTATATACATGATGTGTACAAAGCTTCTACTGTATTATGCATCTACGATAACACCTTCCTGGTAATTCAAGACAAATCATATTGGCCCCTATACCACGGCCCTGAAATTTTGCCCAACCCGATATGAAAAGATGTAAGAAAGGTCGTCCGCAAAGTATGCGCATTAATTAGAACGGTAATGGACGATTCTCACACTCCGAAACTATATGGTTATTTCAGATGTCGGACCATAAAAGAAACCATTGTCCAAATGATGTTGGACCCTCCATGTAACTCTAGTTTTCATATTGTTTAATAAAAAAATTATAGGCTAAACTACATATTTGGTCCCTTACGTTTATTTTAGGTTTCAATTTGGTTCCTTACGTTTAAAAAGTTTCAATTTGGTCCCTTACGTTATCAACGTTTGCATTAGTTGGTCCCTTCCGTCAGATTCAACTGTTCGATTATTTCAATTGGACACGTGTCAACGTGTCCAGGTGTCCACGTGTCAATCCAAGTGTGCAAACCGTCTGCCACGTAAGCAAACCGTCTGCCACATGTGCAAAAACTGATGGAATGGACCAAATTGAAACCTGAAATAAACGTAAGAGACCAAATTGAAACTTTTTAAATGTAAGAGACCAAATTAAAATCTAAAATAAACGTAAGGGACCAAATATGTAGTTTTGCCAAAATTATATAATTCTCACGTGGTTTTTGCATTATTATTACACAAAATCATTTGCGTAACAATTCAATTTTTATTTACTAAAAAATTAACTAACAATAAAATAAACATATAATATAAACACAACGATAACAATGACATTTCCAACAGTAAACTCAAAATTACATTAAACTAACAAATAACTTAAAACTAAGAACTTAAAAATACCATTAAACTCAATCAATTTAAAAGATAAAAAAATGCATTACACTAGTACATTTAAATCTTCAATAAAACAAACAACGGAAAAAAAAAGTTAATTATTTTAATATGATGTACATACGATATGGAGTTTCTTCACCATTTAAATTCAAAAATATGCTTACAACATCAGCATCAGTGTCGACGACATGCCATTCATATTTTGTTAACTATTACACAGAATCATCTGTCAGTGTTGTGTATGAGGTTAAATATGTCCTACGATTAATATTAATACTTTCCTCGGTTTGTTCCTTAAAACAATTTTGAATTGTTAGCTTTAACGCTCCATAAGAACTCTTTTTGCCCATAGACATAACAAAAGTTGTTTCACTCCCTTAATTTTCACATGAAATTCAGTCGGTGTCGACTATATGTCTGCAAGAGGTTCAAAAGGAAGAAATGAATAAGATGTCAGGTAGTAGAAAACAATGAAAAATGAAGGAAGAAGTAAAAAGTGGTGAATGAGAGTTGAGAACTGGGAAATGAGAGTAGTGTGAGGTTATAGTTTTATTTTTTTTTTAAAATTAATAATAATAAATATTAAAAAAATTAATAGTAGTATACTTTTTGTAATAATTTTTTTTTAAAAAAAAATCACCGAAACCAAAAACCCTAAAAAAATCCAAAACAGTAATTTTTTATATTAGTATTGTATCTATAATAATTAATACTAAACCACAAACCGTTGTAACCTTGACCCTCGAAACCCTTCTAACCCTAACTTTCACCCTCAATCTGAAAAATACGAAGAAAAACAAAATGAAATAGGGACGCTGCCACGGCATTGGTGCGTACTTCACATGGCCGCTGCATTGCTAGTGGCGCATCCTTCACATGGACGTTGCCTTGCCAGTGGCGCGTCCCAGACACACAAAAATGTAGGGTATTTCTGTATTCTTTTTAAAATTTAACGTAGTTTGTCAAACAAAATCTGTTACAAGAGTAGTTAAAAAAATATGGAGTTGAACAAAAATACGCTAACTTTTATTTTCAAATTTTTGAGGGGTTTTGAAGAAATGTAAGTGGTGTGGGGTAGAGAAAAAACTCTCAATATTATCATTAATTTCAGGCCCATGTCCGTATTGGGTAGTTGATTACACCCAAAAGAAAAAAACAGTAACTGAAGAGACAATATAAATAGACGATACGAGAGAACAATTGAAAGCTACGCTTTAAAAGCAAACCCTAATCTTGTTAAAAAAAACCTAGTCATGTCCAAAAAATAAAGAAGAAACCGTATTTTAGTTTTTCTACCGGCTGATGGCCACTAATAGGCGCACTTGAGTCGTTTCCGGCTTCCACACCACAAGCTTACCCTTGTGCTTTGAAAACATCTCAACATGCTTTGAAAAAATTGAAAGTGATGTTGATAATGTGTCAACTCTTTTATGAGACAACAAAATCAACTTTAACTTTAAAAAGAGTTGACACATTATCAACATCACTTTCAATTTTTTTAAAGCATGTTGAGATGTTTTCAAAGCACAAGGGTAAGCTTGTGGTGTGGAAGCCAGACACGACTCAGGTGCGCCTATTAGTGGCCGGCGGCCGGCAACAAGACTAAACTAGGGTTTTTTCTTTATTTTCTGCACATGACTAGGGGTTTTTTTTTACAAGATTAGGGTTTACTTTTAAAGCGTAGCTTTCAATTGTTCTCTCGTATCGTCTATTTATATTGTCTCTTTAGTTAGTGTTTTTTCTTTTAGGTGTAATGAAATACCAAATATGGAGATGGGCCTGAAATTAATGATAATATTGAGAGTATTTTCTCCACCCCACACAACTTACATTTCTTTAATACCCCTCGAAAATTTGAAAATAAAAGTTAGCGTATTTTTGTATTAATTTTAAAGGATATTTAAGATAATAAAAAAATATAATATTGACATATAATTAATATTAATCAATAAATCAAATATGTATAAATTAATCACACAATAGCAAATACACATATAATAAAATGAAATCAATCACAATATTTCCAATATATCAAGCTAATTATTTATAAACCAAATAGTTAAAATAAGACGATGAATAGAAGTAATTAAAATATAACTATGCACACATTCATCTTTCCACACACCTTTGGCGAAGGAAATTCTTGTGCGCGGGTAAATTGAGAAATACATTAAATATTTATAAACTATATATTGAGAAATTATATATGTAATTTCTTTTGACTTGATTTAATTTTTTGAAAACAATATTTTTTATTATTTGACTAAAAATTACTCCATCTGATCTTAAATATAAGCAAAGATTCCTAATGTATCTTTTAGCCACGAATTAGAGTATTGTAAGTGACACAATTAGGAGAAACTCTCATTGGAACCATAATAAAATATAAATCAAAAGCATCATTAACATATTTATCCTTGCACATACCATCAATATCATGTTCAAGTTCAAAAGAAGAAAAAAAAAAGAACAATCTAATGAAAGACCCTCTCCGGCTGGAATATCTACTTCTCCAAAATGTAAGAGAGAGTTCTCAACATGCATGGAAGGTTGCGTTTGGGCATATGCACAAACATCCTTCATATGGTTTTTATACTTCACCAAGTTTTAACATCATTGCAATTGTGGCTGATCAAGATTATAGTCGTAACAAACTATGTTACGACTATAATCCTAATCAGCCACATGTACAATGGTCCAAAAAGTTGGATAGGATAAAAATCACGGTAAGCATGTTCAGGTTGTTTGCACATATTACCATACACTTTGGGCGGCTATGGTGTTGAATATACCCTTGGCCTTGTTCATTTCTTTAACTAAGCAATATCCATCCATTAAAGAATTATAAGTAACAACATCAGGTTTAACACCTTTTCTCATCATCATAGCAAATACATTATTAGCTTCTTTCACTTTTCCTTCCTTACAAAAAGCATCAACCAATATATTAAATGTATACACATGCGGGTTGATGTTTTCCAATATCATTTTATTAAACAAATCAATGGCTGCTTTCAATTTACCAACAACGCAAAAGCCATTAATTAAAGCATTATAAGTGTAAACATTAGGAGAAATTCTCTTAGCAACCATTTCAGAATATAAATCAAAAGCATCATCAACAAGTTTATCTTTGCACATACTATCAATAATTGCAGTGTACATTACCACATTAGGTAGAACCAACTTCCCATCAATACGCCTCAGCAATTGTAGGGCTTCACTTGTTTCTCCGACTTTACATAACCCATTGATCAAAGTCCCGTAACTAACTTGGTTCAACTGAAATCCTTGGGCTACCAATTTGTCATGAAATTGCAATGCTTCATGGATCTGAGTCTGACCTTTGAGACAGAGACCCTTGATGATTGTAGTCAAAGTTATGGCAAAGGTGGATTTGGAGAAGTTTACAAGGTTGGTAATTGTGGTAAAATATATTTATTTAATTTTTAGCTCTAAATTTTTCCATAAATCATGAATATATATTTTTAGGGCACACTTTTGGATGGACGACAAATAGCAGTAAAAAAAACTCTCAAGAAGCTCTACGCAAGGTGCAAAAGAGTTCAAAAATGAAGTTTTGTTGATCGCTAAGCTTCAACATCAAAATCTAGTCACGTTCATTGTTTTTTGCCTCGAAGAACAAGAGATAATACTTATTTTCGAATATGTGCCCATTAAGGGCCTTGATCACTTTTTATTTGGTTAGAAACTTAATTACATTAAAGTCCTTAATATTTATCATATTTATTGATTGATTAATAAATGCGCTTCATTCATACATTTCTCAGTTGAATATTTTTGCATATTATCAACAAATAAAGTTCTTAAGTTGGTTGGAACGTTACAATATTATAAGAGGAATTGCTCACGGAATTCTCTATTTACATGAACATTCTCGACTCAAAGTTATTCATTGTGATCTCAAACCTAGTCTCAGCTACAAGATTATGATTGGATAGTCCTTAACTATTACAACGTCTTGCTGTAACAACAGAAAATCCGTTTCCCAATTAAACTAAAACTTAATTAACTATCGTGGAAGAAAAGTACTTGTAGTCATTTCATTGATAGACAATAGTGCAGAACTATTGGCAGATTGAGTAGAACTTGAATACGTTCTACCATGCAACAAAAAAGCAGGTTCTTGTGGAATTGGTAATTCAATTGAATTACTGCTAAGATATGAAGCAACCGTCACCATTGTTGGTCTAGCTTCTGAGTCATTTTGAACACATAATAGACCAATTTGAATGCACCTAATGACTTCCATGTTTGAAGAATAATCTTCTTTAATATTTGGGTCCAATATACTTAAAGGGGTTTGATCCTTCCATTGTCTCCAAACCTGAAATAACATGTCAAACTAAATTTCTTAATTTTTATAACATATCATATATTTACCGTAAAAAAAATATATGATATACTTAAGTGCTGAAAAAATTAATATATAGGAAAACTTTTCTTGACCAACAATTTTTATTTTATATCTAGGAAAATAAAAAAAAAAACAAAACGATAATGTTATAATAGATCATTACACTCACATAGCTCAAGAGGCTATCAGCAACATGGTGAGGTGTATGTGAACTTATATTCTTCTTTCCGGCAACAATCTCTAAAACCATGACTCCAAAACTATAAACGTCGGATTTTTCAGAAAATTGTCCAAACATTACATATTCCGGAGACATATAACCACTATAAAATATATAAAATTCAATGTTAATTTAACTCAAATATATCAAATCAAAATTTTGAATAAAGTGGAAGAGAGATGAAAATTCAAAACTTACTATGTTCCCACAATTCTATTTGTACTTCCTTCATCTTGACTTATTTCGACAATTCGAGCCAAACCAAAATCGGATATTTTAGGGATCATATTTTCATCTAATAGAATATTACTAGGTTTGAGATCACGATGTATAACTTTAAGTCGAGAATGTTCATGCATATAAAGAATTCCTCGAGCAATTCCTCCTATAATGTTAAAGCGTTCAACCCAAGTTAACAACTTTTGTCGTCGAGAATCTACAAAATTGTTCATGAAACAAAGTTAAGTATATATATGTGTAATGCATGATTATAAATATTCATAAATAAGTATTTTCTCATGTTCTTCAAGGCAGAAACCAATAAATGTCACTAAATTTCTATGTTGAAGCTTGGCTATCAATAAAACTTCATTCTTGAACTCCTCTGCACCTTGCGTAGAACTTCTTGAAAGTCTCTTTACAGCCACTTCTCGTCCATCAATTAGCATACCCTAAAATAAATTAAAAAAATTATGTACAGAATATATAATAAAACAAATAAGGGTCGACCAACATATCGATCGATTTACATTTATACAATGCATTTAATTTTTGCATTGTATTATGACGGTATAAAGAGACTTTCATTTCAATGTAAATGGATCGATATTAAGAGATGAATGTCTAACTTTACATGACAATTAAAGAATTAATAAACTGAGGAAAATGCATTTTTTTTTAAAATAGTAAAACAATATTTTGAAATTTATCATAATTAACGGACACTATGGACTAGTTTACTCTCTTAATATTTTATGCTTCCACCATTTCTAAAATTTGACAAAACTATCATAAACTTACTGATACAAGGGAGTCGGAGTTCGAACCCCAGTCATGACATTTAACCTAATAATTTCGAGATTTTTTGTTAGTTGAAAACGTGCTAACAAATTTATTTTAGTTTTACTTGTTAACAAAGAGGAAATAAACTCTCGAAGTAAATCATTAATGTCTTGCATATCTAGAAATACCAAAAATTAATATCAAAAAAAGAGTTACATTTTTATTTCTAAAATGCACCATCTCTAAAGTATACCTTCATATTAGCAAGTTAGGATTATAACTTGCTAATATGAACACATACTATAAAAAAATAAAAAATAAAAAATATTTTCTTATTAGCAAGTTGTAATGAACACATACCATAAAAATTAGAAATACTACAAAATATTTTTACAAAATAAACCCGACTTAAACTTTCTTGCATTTTCTCACCTTGTATACCTCTCCAAACCCGCCTTTTCCAATGTAATTGTCATTAGAAAAGTTGTTGGTTGCTGCTTCAATTACCGCCCAATCAAACTGCAGTGGTTCTAAAGCGACACTTTCTTCACCAACTAGATAAAATTGATTTGATTTAGTGTTTAAACAAAGTTATTAAACTTGTATATAAAACTCATAAGATATTACAAGTTCAAAGACTTTTTTTTTCCTTCCAAAATAACATTCCTATGTCGGTCCCAATTATAAACAACATTTTATTTTTTAATTATAATTGACAGCGGAGGGAGTACTTACAATTTTCTCGAAGAATAGTCCTACGGCTCTTTCTTTGCCTTCTCTTTAGGAAATAATAGCCGGTAGAAAAGAGCATTACAAAAATAACGGTAGCGACAACAATTCCGATAATTCTTCCCAACTTCCCCTTCTCTGTAATATCATTTGTTTCAGGCACAAGCTCATTTGTTGATGAAACATTACTTGTCCTATAAAAAGGATATAGTTCATACCTAATACTGCAGCTGGGGAATAAAATTCTCCAACCCTGCTTTCCATCATCACAACACCTTGGAAGATACCCAATAGCACTACTAAGACAACTTCTGCAATCATTGGGTGACAAGTCTGGTGTGCACTGAGCTAGACAGTAAACGGACTGAAATGCCGAAATAGTTGCCTCACGCGTTGCAAACTTCTTGTTTTCGTCACCAATAAGTGGGTGGGCTGCTTCATCTGCGATTTTATTCAGCGTCGAAAACAATAAAGGCATGAAGCTTTTCGGGTTTGAGACGTTTTGCGTGTTCGTCAAGATAATCCAATCCTCTGTATTAACTGTGGAAAAGAATGAGTTTTTAGAGTATCGAACCATGCACTCATCGTACCAAATAACAGCTTGTTTGGACAAAGAGCAATCTAAGGGAAGTTTTTTAGTAGCATTAACTACACATTCATGACAGAGATTCGAGGGTACAATATCCCCCCGACACATGAACAATCCATAGACTGAATCAGAGGGGTTTATACTAGTGACAGTGGTGTTGTAGAATTCGGTGTTTCCTACGGCTTTCGATGACAAGGAAGAGAGGAGGGTCATGAGATTGACTTGGAAGGTGCTGCTATTGGCTGTGGTGCTGTCGTTGGAACAACTTGAATGCAGAAAAAAAGGAGTTTTGTGCCTTGACATTCACAAAACAGAGGAATCCAACAAGTATAGAGAAAAAGAAAATTTTAGAGTAAGCCATAGATTTTTTGTGTGTTATTGCAAAACAGAAGAGAGAATGTAGTGTTTGATTTGCAATGATAAACAAAGTCTTACACACAATTATTATATATTATATGCTATAAAAAATCTTATCATAATAGATGAAATTAATTTCCAAAACTTTTTCTTGTAGATTGAAGTTTCTTACAAATTAATTACACGAAAAAGAAATACTCCTAGCGTTGTGGAGACGTTGGTAAACACCATTGGCTAGGGCCTAGGACTACTCAGAGTCATCAAAACGTGTTTCTAGATGACCCCATCTTTCACTATAGGACCTTATTTCACGTTCTTTTTATTTTTTGTGGACAAAATAAAATATAAATGGAGTACATTGTATTATATTTTCTATTAGTTAGATGGATCAATCAATAATTTAATACATTATGTAGATGGGGATCAATCAATAATTTTTTTTGGGTTAAATATGTTTTTATTCTATACATGTTAAGTTTGATGATAAGCTTGGCTCGGGGGAGTCCCGCTGAAGACTCAGTTTCAAAGGCTCTTTCAAGTTTTGGCTCAGAGTACTAGTACGGTGAGGGAGATGGGTAGTTGGATAGAATGTCAACGCGTTTGGGACTTGAGATGGAGAAGAAATTTCTTTGTCTGGGAGCTTATAATATCTTGGATAGTCTCAATGAAATTCTAGACCGATCAATAATCTCTATAACATAAGATTCTTGGTGTTGGAAACACGACCCAAGTGGTTACTATTCAGTTAAGTCGGCTTTTTTGGCGCTTAGTCGCTCGGTCGTTCCACAATTGATGGGATGTATCGTGGTATGATGGCACGCGAAATCCAAGCCCAGAGATTCTATAAATAGAGCCCTTCACTGTCATAATTTACATCAATTCAAGAATGCTTAAATAACATTTTCGTCTCTGTATGTACGCGAATTTTTTGTTTTAGTTCGTGTATGATTTTTTGTTGCAAATATATCCTTGAATGTGAAAATCTTGTTGATTTTCGTCTCTGCCGTTTACTTCCAATACAAAAACGACCAGCTGAAAAACATTTTGACATGTGGTGAAGATGATGTGAAAAGATAAATGAAGGACCAAAACCAAAAAACTCAGTACATATAGAGACTAAAATCAAAAATCCGATTACATACAATTCATTGCTGATGTGGCAAGGATGATTAGTTATATATCCATGTCATTATAATTTTGATTAAATTATTTATGTTTATAATTAATTTTATTTAATATATTTAAATATTATAACTTAATTAAAATGAAACAATGTTAAGGAAGACCTGCAATCTCCACATAAGTATCAAGATCAAAGAGCTCCTCCATCCTATTTTTTATCGTTCTGTTTTCATTCTTTTGAATTCTTCCACCATGTATATCCATCACAAAAAAAATGGGAATTTTTAGGATTCAACAGATCAAAAATATAGGGTTCTTAAACAAAAAATAAGGGTCTCAATTCAAGGAAAGTAGATCGTAGTAGAGGAAGTAAAGAAATATGTTGATGTAGGCGGAAACTATCATTCATTACCATGGTGAAGGGTGAAACGGAAAATGGAGAAAGTTGCTCTTTCAAAAAGAAAAAAAATGGACTAACAGAAATACCTTGTTAAGAGGAGTATGAAAATGGGATTGTATTTTCCCATCTGTGATAGTGGCGGCCGGAGCGACATTTGGAAGGTGGATGAGCGTAGGTTTTATGGAGGATATTTTAAAAGTCATCACCCCTCTAGATCTTTGTTTCTTTTGAAGTGAAGAGAAAGTGCAAAAGGGGGGAGAGTTTGATCTGCTGCCCATCACGTGCGTGAGCGTGGATGAAAAATAGATTTTGTCTTTTGCCTTGATTCATGGGAGCCTGAAAGTATTCATGTGGGTGAGAATTTTAATTTGAATTTGGTGATTAATGTTACGATTTGAAATGGTGAAGAAAGGATTTGGTGATTTTAGAAATTAAAGTCCGGGCCGATGGATGGGTGGACCTTTTTCATGTTTTTATTTAGGCTTAAATAACTTTTTCGTCTCTGTATGTACGTGAATTTTTGGTTTTAGTCCCTGTATGTATGGAGTTTTTTGGTTTTCGTCCTTCATTTATTTACTAGATCAGCTTAACATGCCACATCATCTTCACCACATGTCAAAATGTTTGTCAGTTGGTCGTTTTTGTAACGGAAGTAAACGGCAGGGATGAAAATTAACAAGATTTGCACATTCAAGTATATATTTGCAACAAAAAATCATACATGGACTAAATCCAAAAATTCATGTACATACAAGAACGAAAAAGTTATTTAAACCATTCAAGAAGGAGCAATCTAGAAGAAGGAGAGAGTAGCGGTGATAATATAGATAATTGTAACCAAATATATAACGTCATATTATTACCACTTAGGATAGAGGAGTAGTTCGAAAGCGCCTAACCATCTTTCTCAACTTAAATTTATCAAATCTATCTTATTATTTTATAAGAGAATGCAAATTTACTTTTCTATTTTTAATTCCTAAATTAAATTAGTTACTTTGAAAGGATCCATATATATGGAGACGAACTTATTATAAATATTATTATTTGATGACAAAATTGGTGCACTTGTCAAGGGTCAATCACTTGTTCAAGAAGAATGACTCAAAAGTCAAGTATAACGGCTATTTGGTGCCTTGGGTAATAAGTTTAGAAGCAACCAAGCTTATCTATATACAGGAATTAATGCGTACAACCTTCATTCTTCAAGAGATTACAAAGAGATTGAATATTGATTCTCATCAATGAAAGATCGGAAGTATTTTGAATACAAATTGAAAAGAACTAAAACAAGTGCTCAACAGTTATCTACAAGATAGAAATCAATTTATCATCAAGGATTGACATTTACATACAAGAAGTTTTGTGATATCAAAATCTCTTCACCCATTGGGTTTATCACTAATTCATTAAGTGATTTTGTAATAAGCTGTCTCTAGAATAGAGATCAGAAGCAACTCCATCTTATCATGATTTTCACTACTTGGTAAAACAATGGTTTTGACTTTTTTATTTACTTAGTTAACTAGTGTTTATAATGTTCTGTTGGATGTAAAAATAAAAGGCAAGTTATTATACCATTATATCATAGTTTAGGTGAATGGGATATATTGATTCAAAGAAAAAGGTGGAATGGGATATATTAAGGTAAATTTGTGAAGCATGTGTCATTGTGTCATATTTAATCAGATTTCAGATAAACTTTACATTCTATTTTTTACTATTAATTAATTATGCTTCTCTTAGTAATATAATTAAGTACACTATTTATTTAGAAAAAAGATTGTTGGTACGAGAAGTGAAAAATAAGAAATACAAAAAGGCAAAATTAAGGGAGTAATTTCAATACCAACTTGATCTTACCTGTGATCAGAGTCGACCAACGTCCGTTGTACGGTGCTCCGCCCCTTAGTTCCGGTAAGTGAAGGGGGTTGTGTACCTGTTTACACTCCGACGCTCAAGTTAGTTTAGGTGTAGAGTGAAGGTTTTCAGAGAGTAGAATGTACCTAACTCCTTGCAAATGAGGAGTATATATAGCCCCCAGCGCTGGGCTAAGGCTAATAATGGCATTAAATGGCCACTAATTGGTTGCCGGAAAACGGCTGAAAAGTCATGATGAGCCTTAAATGCTCATCATTCCGGTGTCGGCCGTTACGATATGTTGATATCTTTGGCCGTTGAGTTCTGTCGAGTTGTACGCGTGCTCTTGACGAATGTTGTTGCTCGACAGCCCAAAGGAACAATTTCCTTTGTCGTTGGGCTGAAGGCCCAGTCCAGATCAGGAGCCCCCTAAGTCGTTATGCTCGGATACGAGTGCAATGACTTGATGCTCGCTATTTTCTGGTACGGGCAATCATTTGGATTTTACCTTAGCTTACTAGCTTTTATCTTCGAGCGTCGCATCTCCGATGAATTTGTTCCGAGGATCTCTGGGATTGGACCTTCGAGCAAGAGTAAATCGCGTTCCTTTCCGAAGATTCCAAGAGTTGGGGTCCCCATAGATTCAATTCTGAACCCTCGTAGTAATTATCAAGGATCTTAAAGATCCGTTGATCGTGGCGAGCATTTATTGCGTATCCTGATATGGACGCGAGGATCACAATTAGCGGATTACAGTTGAGCGATTTTCGAAAGATTTTCTCAATTTCGCCGAGATTCCCGCAAGCAGATGATGGGACTTTGAAAGGACAAGTTGTTCCCTCTTCTGCTGCCACGTGTAAAGGCTACTCCAGAGTACTTGAGTGTCTATCTGTACAGTTGGCTTTTCGAGGTTCAAATATGCACCATTAGATCTACGCGCCTTTTGGGTTACCTTGAGATTTAATCTGAAGCGTTAGATTTCCTTGAACCGTAGCCTTTGGAACAAAGCGATGGTTCAGATTCAGGAAGCGTTGCATTGTTTTATATGGGTGCGTCTGTTGAGGATTTCTCTATATATAGAGAAAGGAGGGATTTTTGAAGTTTTACTTCATTTATCAAAGCCTCATAACTTCCAAACCTTCAAACTTCTGCTTCTCTGAACTTCTCCAAGCGTCCTAAGCTCTTGCCTCTGTTTCATCATCACCGTCGTTTCTCACAGTATTTCTTCTTCTAAACAAGTAAGTATCTTACTCTGATCGTTGTTTACAGTTGTTTATTTATTGATTGCGCTTTGATTTGGTGTTTTGTTGATGAAACTGTATTTGGTTGATGGTACGGTGGTAGAGGGTTTGTAAGTGGTGGTTAGCACCCTTTTACCCTCCCAAAAACGGTAGTTTTTAGGAAAAACTATAGTTTTCTGGCTTTTTTACCCTTTCTAGGTGGCGGTTGTTGGCGGTTTTGGCCCTTTACAACTACCTTTTGTTAGTGGGTTTTTATCCATAACTGTCGAGGATTCATACCAATCCTTCGTGCATTCAATAGTAGATGAGCGCTCGTATGGGTGTGGATATATCCCTCGAGTTTACACTTGTCCCCTTGCGCGAGCAAGTTTTAGGGATTTGTGGCTCTTAGAAATTTTGATCCGCTGATAGTCTGTTCCTCGCCCTTTCACTTGATCGGTGGTGGAAGGGTGGATTTGATGTACGAATGTCGAATTCATGTTTCCTTCCTCGGCTTTTCAGGTGTAAATGGCGGAAGAGTATCAAAACGAAATCATCGAGGATGAACCAGCGGCCGGCCCTTCAGACCCAGATCCCTATGCATGGGTCGTTGACGAACCGAGGAATACATCCTCGAGATATGCTGGACTTCCCGATAGGCAAATGCCTCCGGGGCTCTTTACGAGGCTAGAGGACCCCGGTCGTGATGCTTGGGAAATTATGATCCCCGACAGGCGAAGCAGGGTGTGCCAACGGTTCGAGAGGTGGGGGGCATTCTCGATGTACCAAATAGCCTTTGAGGAATTTGGTTATCAATTGCCCTTCAATGACTTTGAAGTGGGCGTCTTCAGCCATCTTCGTCTGACACCCTCCCAGCTTCATCCGAACTCTTTGGCGTTTCTTCGCGCCTTTGAGATAGTCGCGGCCTACCTTCGGATAGTCCCCACCCTCGACTTGTTCTTCTTCATCTTCCGGATACAACGTACGAAACCCAAGGGAGATGCGGAAAAATATGGATGGGTTTCGTTCACCCAAAGGTGTAGGCTCTTTGATATGTTCGAGGAGTCTGTTCGTGGGTATAAGGACAATTGGTACGGGGTTTTCCCAAAGGAGAGGAAGGCTTGAGGACCATCGTTTCGAGGTCTCCAAAGGTTGATGCGAACGGGCATCCAGTATTGCGTCCCAACGGCACGCCCATTATTGTCGAGAGTAGCTGTTTCCCTTTCAAGTGGGTAAAGAACCACTATCTCCTCCCGGCGAGCAGTTTCAGTCGGGCTCAGAGGGAGATGGATCCGGCTATTCTTGCTGATTTTAAGGTGCTGTGCGATTTTGTGGACGGGTTTGTCCCTGTTGTTCGGACGGACAAGGAAGGGAATCCCGTGGTGGACGAGCATGGAAACGTTATAACTTCGAAACGTTTCATAGATACCAAAGCTTTCCTTGCCTGCTCGACTCGTGTCAAGGCTGAAGCGTTGCTCAGTATGTCTTGCTGCAATCTTTATTTCCTGCTCGCTTTATAAATAGTTTTATCTTTAGCGATTTTACTAAGTTATTTGTTCTTTGTTTCTTGTGCAGATATGATGAGCAATCAAGAAAAATTCAAGATGATGCAGGAGGTTACTAGGGCTCGGAAAGCGAAAGAGGCGGGGAATGGCTTAGTTTTGAGCTCTTCAGGCCCCACCGGCTCTTCCATTCTCCCTACTCCTCCCGGGGGTTCTTCAGCTGCTGTGACTCCTACCCCTTAAGCGACAAATCCGGCTGTTGCATCCCCTCGTCGGGACGTTGTTGGCGAAAAGAGGGGGCCGGGCTCTTCGGACGACAATGTGAGGCCCGAGAAGAACGCTCGTATTGAAGGCGCTTCGACTCAGACAGAGGGTTTCCATCGCCTGCAACCTGGGATCCCAGCGGGGAAGTTTGTGCTGCCCGCGGTTTTTGCTCACGGAGGGGATGTGTTTGACGGGAACACTGAAAGAAGCCGACCAAGAAATTATGACGGACATGGGTCCAGAGTCTTTGAAGAATGTGATTGCCGAGTCTTCCATGCACTGCATGAAGCTGATGGAGGTTGCGAATTTCCTCAATGCTCGGGAGCGCCACTTTGTGGATGAAAGGTCGAAGCTGGAGAAGAGGATGAAGAGCTTGGAGAAGAGCCACAAAAAGATGGATGCTGAGCTCAAGAAAGCTCGCCAGGATTACGAGGAGCTGGGGGCAACTTATGATGCTTACAAAGATAAGTATCAGCTTCAAGTCGAGCTCACCCAGACTCTGCAGACAAAGGAGGAGGAAGCCGAGCGTCTGGCTAAAGATAAAGAGGATTTGTTGGCGAAGGTTGCCGAGCTTGATGGGCAGCTCCAGAAGTTGACCATACCTGACGAGGAGGCAGGCCCGGCCCTGAGCTAAGGCAATGGGTGCGACGGCCTGAGGCCCATGATTTTAAGGGGCCCAATTTTTTTTTATACCTACCTACTATTAAAAAAATCAATATTAAATATGCTTAAAAAAAGAAAATGTGATTAGGCCTAAAAAATAAGTGTTCTGAATAAGGTCCAAATATTTTTTTTTTTACGTACTAAATAAATAAGTGATTGAGGCCCAATTGGTAGAAAACATAATTAGGGCATAATTGGTAGGATTACCAAAATTGAATTCCTTGGAACAAAAAACAAAACGACGGTTGTGGTTAGTTTCCTAAATTTTGCTTTCTTGCAAGGTTTGTATGTATGCTATGGTTTTTTCTTGTTTAGATTTTGGTGTTGTTTATATAATATATACTCGTATGGTAAATTGATTATTATACTTTAATAGCTTTTTTTTGTTTTAGTTTTTGTGTTCCTAATTTTATTAAAGAATTATTTAACTTATTTTCTACAAATTGTTAATACTTAATAGGTTTTTTTTTGCATCCAATTTCAACAATTTGGATCTTACAAATTCTCGATTCGTCCCTAAAGTCAACATTATACTTCACAGGTGCTATTGTTCTCTACTTGAGTTTTTTTTTTTTGTTTCTATTTGAAGCTAGAAGATGTTGCCTAAGAAACATTTATCCGGTAATGAAAAACGAAAAAAAAAAACGAATTGAAGAGCTAATAAAATCACAACAAGGAACTCTTAAAAAATTTGTTTTCAAAAAGGTAGATACACAATAAAATTTGGTTAATAGCATAAATGAAAATTTGAGAAGGATATGTTGGCGGACATTGATGTTAATGTGCTTATCAATGATTTTGCTTCTCAAAATGCTCGAAGAAATCACTTCTTATGAATTTTCGAATAAAAAGAATGTTTTTTATATTTTGTAAAACTTATTATTATGTATTAATGTTATTTTATTAAATGAAAGAATTTTTTTCCTTATATTTGGCCCAATCTTTATATTTGGCGTAAGGCCCATGAAATATCAGGAACGGCACTGCGAGGAGGAGAAGAAGGAAGACCCTCACGGGGAATATACCAACACCTCTCACGGGTCACTAATCAGGCAACTGGTGGATGCTCAGAATTCCGCGGTCGATATGGCCACTTCAAGCTTCCGGAACGCTGTCGCCCAAGTCCAGGTCCTCAACGCTGACGTCGAGCTAAAGTTGGATGGCCTCGACGAATGCAAAGAGGTACTTGATGGTGCTATTTGGACTCCTCCTTATTCTGATCCTGCTGACCAGTGATCCTTGTAACCTTGTTTAATTTTGTATTTTGATGGCGTTATGCTCGCCTTTTCTAATTTCCTTGAAGTATTTTGGCGCTTTGTTCGCCAGGTTTTTTGTAATGACAATTATACAGTCCTCGTGACTGTTTTATGAATTTTACTTTGTTTTTATAACTTGTGTTTTATCCTTTCTTCGTTTGAATGATTTTACGCTTGTGAATGTTGTCTTATCATTTGTTCGACGATTTAACACAGGTATGCTAAGTATTTGCTTTTCGAACTTTAAGTACAACAATGTATGGTCGCTGCTCGGATAGCGTGTATCGTTGAGCGCTGTGCTCGAAGAGTTTGTGGAACTTCAACGAGTGTTCGGGCGTAGTATCCGAACTTTTTGTGATAGGAACGATCTTGTAATGATCATTTAACCACAGCGACGATTTCCCATCGTGAGCTGGGATTCGTGGCCTAACGTGTACTGAGACGATGGTACTCGCTTGGAGTCATTCCTCGTCAAGACGAAGTGCAAACCTCTTGTCTTTTTTCTGATGTTTTAAGAATCATGCCCGTACCTAAGCACTCATCTGTTGTCTAAGCTTGTCTCCTCGTGTTAACAAGGTCGACTTAGCCTCGTCAGAGACTTTAACCTCTAACTATAATATTGTTTAAGTTTCTCTGCGTTCCATGGTCTGGGGATTTCCTCGGCACGCAGAGTTTCGAGGAAGTAAGCTCCGGTCCCTGTTTTTGCCTGAACTCGGTAAGGGCATTCCCAGTTAGGGGCGAGTTTGCCTTCACTCAAATCTTTGAGGTTTCGACGCAAAACTAGGCTTCCAACGTCGAATTCTCTTTTTACCACTCTTTTGTCATGTCGAGCGGCTATCTTTTGTTTGAGAGATGCTTCGCGAATAGCGGCGTTTTCGCGAAGTTCTTCGACCAAGTCCAGTTCCTCTCAAATTAATTCGTCGTTAAGATCTTGATCGTTGGGTGTTTCGGTTCGCCTTGTTGGCTCTCCGATTTCCACGGGGATTACTGCCTCTGTTCCGTATGTTAATCGAAAAAGGGTTTCCCCGGTGGTGGAGTGTGGAGTGGTTCTATAGGACCACAATACATTGTGCAATTCCTCGACCCATTGTCCCTTTGCCTCGCCTAATCTCCTTTTTAGGCCTAGCAAGATTACTCTGTTTGCGGCTTCGGCTTGCCCGTTAGTTTGCGGATGCTCGACGGAGGTGAAGTGTTGAGTTATGCCTAAGGCAGCGAGGTATTCTCTGAATTTTTTATCAGTGAATTGTGTGCCATTGTCTGTTACTACTGAATGTGGAATGCCGAATCTGGCGAGGATATTCCTTTTGAAGAAACAGAGTATGTTGAAGGCTGTGATTTTCGCAAGTGGTTCTGCTTCTATCCATTTGGTGAAGTAGTCCACGCCCACGATCAAGAATTTGTTTTGTCCGGCTGCGACGGGGAATGGTCCTAGTAAGTCCATTCCCCCCCATGCGAAGGGCCATGAAGAAGACAACGATTTCAGCTCGTTTGGTGGTGCTATGTGCATATCTCCATGTCTTTGGCATTTATCACATTTCTTGACGTGCTCTTTAGCGTCTGCCTGCATCGTCGGCCAATAGTATCCCGCTCGAAGAGCTTTCCTGGCTAAAGAACGTCCGCCAATATGTTGATCGTTGACCCCCTCATGGATCTCGGCTAAAACATACTTCACTCTCTCCTCCTCGACACATTTCAAAAGAGGAATGGCGAATCCTCGTCGATATAGCTGATTGTCGAGAGCCACATAGGAGCACGCTCGTCGCTTGACTTTTGCTGCTTCCTTTGGGTCGTTGGGGACTTCCCCGCTTTCTAGAAAGCGCAGTATTGGGAAAGTCCAACTGTTTGTGTTTATTTCACAAACGAGCATGACATCTTGGGTTTTCTCAATGCTGGGTCTGGAAAGAGTTTCTTGTATCAGGGATTGATTTCTCCCCTTTTTTCGCTTGGTGCTTGCCAATTTTGAGAGGACATTCGCTCGTGTGTTATCTTCACGGGGAACATGTTGCACTTCAGCTATTTTGAATTCGGCTAGCATTTCCTTTATCAAGGTTAGATATTCTACTAGTCGCTCATCTTTTGCTTGGTATTCCCCGGATATTTGTGAAGCTACCAATTGCGAATCTGTAAAAATTTTGACTTCCTCGGCCTCTATGTCTTTGGCGAGTCGTAACCCTGCCAAGAAGGCTTCGTATTCGGCTTGGTTATTCGTCGTTTGGAAAGACAGTTCGAGCGAGACTTCGATTAGAGTCTCATCTTCGCTTTCTAATATAATGCCCGCGCCGCTTCCTTTTGAATTGGAAGATCCGTCGACGAAGATGGTCCATTTGTTCTTACTTTGAGTGGTTGTTGGGGTCATTTCAGCGATGAAATCTGCTAGAACTTGAGCTTTCAAAGCTTGTCTGCTCTCATAGCTTATATCGAATTCTGACAATTCCAACGACCATTTGAGCATTCGTCCGGCCATGTCGGGTCTTCCGAGGAGGCGTTTAACGGGTTGGTCAGTGCGAACAATAATTGAATGGGCGAGGAAATAATGTCGTAACTTTCTTGCTGCTGTGATGATGGCTAAGACCATTTTCTCAATCTGCAAGTATCTTAGTTCTGGTCCTTGGAGTGCTTTGCTGACGAAGTATACTGGTTTTTGCCCTTGCTCGGTTTCTCTTATGAGAACGGCGCTGACGGCCTCGTGGGCTACTGCTAGGTAGAGATATAAAACTTCTCCTTGCACAGGTCGTGTGAGGACTGGAGGCTCGGATAATGCTCGCTTCAAATGCTGAAGTGCGTTTTCGCACTCTTCCGTCCACTCGAATGTAGATTCCTTTCTTAGAAGTTTAAAGAGTGGTAGAGCATGTTGAGCAGATTTAGCAACGAATCGTGACAAGGAAGTTAACATTCCATTTAATGTTTGAATAGACTTTTTCGAGTCGGGCGTAGGGTATTCGAAGAATGCTCTACATTTGTCGGGGTTAGCTTCAATTCCTCGTTCTATCAAATAGAATCCGAGGAATTTTCCTGCCTTCACGCCGAATGTACATTTTTCAGGATTAAATATCATGTTATACTTTCTTGCTTGTTCGAAAACTTTTCTTAAGTGCGCGGTATGATCGTTTTTCTCTTCGGATTTAACTATCATGTCATCCATATACACTTCGAGCATATCACCAATTTGATTTCGGAAAACATTGTTCATCATTCTTTGGTATGTGGCGCCCGCGTTTTTAAGCCCGAAAGGCATTACGTTATAGTAATAATTTCCTGATTCGGTCATAAAAGCTGTTTTCTTTTTATCGATTTCAGCCATTTTAATTTGATTATATCCTGAATAAGCATCCATAAACGATAGTAATTTAAATCCTGAAGAATTATCTACTAGTTTATCTATGCTAGGTAAAGGATAAGCGTCTTTAGGGCAAACCCTATTAAGATCAGTATAATCAACACACATGCGCCACTTTCCATTAGATTTCTTAACAAGTAGAACGTTGGACAACCAAGTAGTATACTTGGCTTCCGAAATGAAATTTGCCTCTAGGAGGTCTTTTTCGGGAGACTGCTTCCTACGACGATGTGCAACAACTCTAGCCTTAGGATCTATAGTTAGCTGGTGACAAGCAACCTTTGGATCTATGCCGGGCATTTCAGCAGCGCTCCAAGCAAAGAGTTCAGCATTTTCCTTCTAACAAGCTTCTAATTGCCTTTTCACCAAGTCGGGGAGATCAGCTCCAATCTTGATTCCCTTCGAAGGGTCTTCACCAAGGGGAATTATTTCGAACTCTCCATCAGGGATTGGACGAAATATTTCCTTCAGCTCTTTCTGCAGCTCCTTTTTTTCTTCTCTGCGCTCCTTCTTTGTAGTTCGAGCATCCAGCTCCACATTACCTTGTCCCCCGACAGCATTGATGGCGGGCATCTTATGCTCAGTCTTCATTTTCTTTGGCGTGGCCAAGGTGTTCATATTTTTCGCTGCAGCATCAAAGCATCTCCAAGCAGCAACTATGTCTTCGTTCAATGTGGCGACCTTTCCATCGACAATGTAATACTTCATTTTGAGATGAATGGTCGAAGAGACGGCGAACAAATCAGCGAGTGATGTTCTTCCAATGATGCAGTTGTACAGTGATGGACACTCAACGACCAGGAACTGAACATTGATGGACTTGGTAGCCTCTCCTTCGCCAAAGGTGACGATCAAATCTGTATATCCCCAAGGTTTTGTCGTAGCTCCATTGAATCCTTGGAGATCAGCGCCCACATATGGCTTCAGTTTTTTTCAGTGAGCTGGAGAGTCTTGAACAATCCAGAGTACATGATGTCGCAAGAGCTTCCTTGGTCGACCAGGATTCTTCGAACGTCAAAGTTCGCCATCCTTGCTTGTCCCAACAAGGGAATCTGAAAATTCGGGGATCCTCCGGGGATCTCTTCTTTGTAGAAAGCTAAGGGAATTGACCCTTCTTTAATCTCCGCAACCGAAACAGGGTTCAACGAGCGGACGCTCTCGAGCTCCTCGAACTTTCTTTTTATAGTTCTGAGGGTCGTGTTGTTGAATCCTCCTCCAGATATCACCAGTGTTTTGGGAAAATTTTCCCAGGATCCATTCAAGTGGGAAGTCAAATTAGCGAGCACTTCCTCGCCTTGAATGAAGTCCTCGGGTCTTGTAATGGCGTAAGCGACTTGTAAACTTCCTCGCGTTTCCTCCTCAGCAGGTAGATCCTCGACCTCTTGCCTTCTATCATTGTTTTCCCTGGGTTGATCCTTCCTATATTTCTGGAGCAGATTTGGTTGAATTAGTATTTCGATTGCATCTTTTAGGTGGACGCAATCCTCAGTCACGTGACCATAACTTCTGTGGAATCGACAATATTTGCCTTTGTCCACGCCTGGTTTTGCAGGGATTTGTTTAGGGAATCTGATCCCATGCTTCTTGAACTCCGCTGCTGAGACTTCAGCTAGAATTCACTCTCGAGGAGCATTCAGCGGAGTGTAGTTGGTGAATTTGCTCGGTGGGGCTTTGGGTTCCCGCACCTTCTCTTTTCCATTGCCCGTCCCTCGTTTCGAGGTCCGGATTCATCCAGATGCCTCGGCTTTCTAGCATCCACAGCCATTTGCCTTTCCTCGTAAGCGATATATTTTTGTGCTTTTTCGAGGAAGGCGTCCAAAGTTCGAATCTCTTCGATTCCAACAGCCTTAGCGAAATCACTGTTCGCACGCAACCCTCGATCCATGAGGTATAGCTTCATCTTGTCCTCGACTCTTACTTGCACTGCGATTTTGTTGAATCGGTCGATGTAGTCCCGCAGTGGCTCGTCATCCCTTTGAACTATCGCCTCGAGGGCAGATACTGTCAGCGGATGTTTCCTTGATGCAGTGAAATGTGCCGTAAACTGACGGCAAAGCTCGGTCCATGAGTCGATGGATTGTGGTGGGAGGCCTTTGTACCACGTCAGCGCTCTTTTCCTCATAGTGGTGGAGAATATCTTGCACTTGACAGCTCCTCGAACTCTCCTCCATTCGAGCAGAGCTTCAATGTTCTCCAAGTGATCGTCAGGATCGCTGAAGCCATCATAAGTGTCCATTACCGGAAGCTTTTCCAAGCCTGAGGGTAATGGTCCTCTCATGATTCTTTCGGACAGAAGTCCGAGATATCTATCCTCGTCGCTTTCCGGTGTTCGGTGGCGACGATACCTTTTAGGAGATTTTAGTGGTGATCTGTGACGTCGAGCCCTTCCTCCTTCGGCTCTCACGTGCACAGCAGCATTCCTCCGAGGGCTCGGGGATCTTCTGTTCCTCCGAGGACTCAGACGCCTCGGGGACCTTGATCTTGACACCAAGCGATCCCTTCTCCGCGGGGAGTGTTGAGGGGATCTCCTTGGGCGCGATGATCGTGTTGCACACGATTCCTCGACAGCTGCTAACCTGCGATTCTGATCGCGAATGATAGTGCCCTGCCTGTTAATGACGTTTATCAATGTTGCCATCATTTCTTCCATTGGGGTCCCTACAGCTAATGGTGGGATATCCAATGGTTCCTCTTGGGGCTGAATGGTAGGGCCAGCAGATCCTTCAGTAGGGGTTACAGCAGTGAAGCGTCCATCTTCTTGGTAATTTGGCGCTCCATTAACATGGAGATGGTTCTCACCGGTGCTGTCATTACCGTTTCCGGCCATTGGTCGTGAAAGTTGGTATTTTTTGGTAGTTTTGATCTTTTTCTAGGTGAAAAGATGGGGGAACTAGTGAATTCCCACAGACGGCGCCACTGATCTTACCTGTGATCAGAGTCGACCAACGTCCGTTGTACGGTGCTCCGCCCCTTAGTTCCGGTAAGTGAAGGGGGTTGTGTACCTGTTTACACTCCGACGCTCAAGTTAGTTTAGGTGTAGAGTGAAGGTTTTTAGAGAGTAGAATGTACCTGACTCCTTGCAAATGAGGAGTATATATAGCCCTCAGCGCTGGGCTAAGGCCAATAATGGCATTAAATGGCCACTAATTGGCTGCCGGAAAACGACTGAAAAGCCATGATGAGCCTTAAATGCTCATCATTCCGATGTCGGCCGTTACGATATGTTGATATCTTTGGCCGTTGAGTTCTGTCGAGTAGTACGCGTGATCTTGACGAATGCTGTTGCTCGACAGCCCAAAGGAACAATTTCCTTTGTCGTTGGGCTGAAGGCCCAGTCCAGATCACAACTCACCCATGATCTCCTTAAAAAGAGGAGTTACATTTTGACCCACCACTTATAACATTACATGTAAGCATTCTTATTTTTCTTGCTCAAATTCTCTCGTACCAAATAGCAGTACTCATTTATTTATTTGTTGTTGTTTTGAGCGGTTTTAAACATCCGCTATCCTTTTTATTTTATTTTTATTAAAATTAAAATGTATAACAAAACCGTAGCTAATAACTTATTTTAAGACCGTCCGATCTATTTTTAACGGCCTAGATGTAAAACTGCGTAGAACTGCGTGCAAAATGCATTGCAGTCAACCTCAATCCAATAACATAT
Organism: Trifolium repens; assembly: GCA_030408175.1. NCBI lineage: Eukaryota > Viridiplantae > Streptophyta > Magnoliopsida > Fabales > Fabaceae > Trifolium > Trifolium repens. Next base: position 14,521,570 of record CP125846.1, read on the forward strand.
ACGTACGTACCTTGTCGGCAGTGTTCCGATGGTTGCCAAAATTGTCGCCGAATGACCTAGTAATGCCGAAAATTTTGAAGCTCGGTAAACCACCACAACAGGCACATACATCATCCTGGGGGCATAAGCCTGCACTAAATTTTAAGAATTTTTTTTATAGTATATAGTATGCATGTAATACTAGTGTCTAGTATGTATGTATTGACATTTCACTACAAGAAATATGATTTTTGCCAACAACTTTTTTTGTTACAGGTCGCTGACAAAACTATTTTGGGTAGTTTTGCCAGCGACTTGTAACAACTTTTAACAAAAAAGGTTGTTGCAAAAAATCATATTTCTTATAGTGTTTGACTAGCTAGGCCCACATCAATTTAATCATCCAATAGAAGTTACTATAAGTGTAAAACTTGTGTACTTTTCTCCAACCATTACACACAAGTTTTGTACGTGATACCCTTTTTAAAATACAATTAAAATAATTTTTTTAATTAAAAGGCAAAATGCATATTCATAAGTTCAATGTTGTAACAGATAGATTCTTTAAATTTTTTAAGTAATAAATAAGTTTTTTAAGTAATAAATAGGTCATTTAAGTTTGTAATTTATAAAGTCTATATTATTCCAGTTAATTAAAAAATAGGATTTAGATATTACAAATTACAAACTTAAAAAACCTATTTATTACTTAAAAAAATTATTTGTTATTTAAAAATTTAAAGCATAAATCTATTACACACAGCGGCGGACCTAGGGGTGGGCTGAGGTGGGCCACGGCCCACCCCCACCTCAAAAAAATAAATTTTTTTATATATGGAGTATTAATTTAAATGTATTATTAATTATTTTAAGTCATTTAGTATACATATTTGTACAAATATTAATCTAAATATTAATTTAGAGTTTATTATTAGTCATTATAAGTAACACAGTACACATATTAGTTCAAGTATTAGTGTAAATATTAGTTAAAACTAGCAATTGAACTAACATATATAAATATGAAATGACATAAAAAAATATGTTTAATTAATATTTAATTTTTTAAGTCCCGTATTTTGACATTTGTTGCAATTTTAGGCTTATCTCAATTTTTTTTCCTTTTTGCTGTAAAAATAGCGAATTTTAATGCCAAAAAAATTTGAATTTTGGGTTAAATTTGATATTTGATCTTTATATTCAATGTTTGAGACAATACATCACCTTAATGGCCAAAAATCACAATTTTTAGAGTAAAAATATAGATTGTTGGTACCAAAACTGTAACATATGAAAATAGAAGAACCAAAAAATTTAATTTGAAAATAGATTGACTATTTTTCGGCCCACCCACTATAATTTTTCTGGTTCCGCCACTGATTACACACATAAAACTTAAAGGACTTATGAACCTATTACAACACCGTAGCATTTACTAAAAGAAACATATAAACAAAACAAAACCCACACGCACAGAAGGAAGTATACAAAAACCTACACTCATTCACTCTTCAAATCTTGTCTACCTCCATGGCCATTGAAAATTATTTCATAGATGCATGCTTTAAAGATGCATTTTAAGAATCACAGGGGATTAGAGATCTTAGTATAAAACTAGTAGAGACAATAAAATATATTGTTTATTCGTTGATTAATATTTGTATTTAGAGTAGTTATTTTTTATACTATTCAGAGACGATCTAGACATTTAATAATGGTGTGGCCAAATATTAAAGAAATTATAAATTAAATTATATTGAAAATAAGGAATAATATTATTTAATATAATATATTTACAATGAAAATGTCTATCATTCATTTCTTGAAAATGAACTAAAATAATATCATTGCTAATTGTTTCTAGAACATCCCTTCCTATAAAAGTTACAAGACAAATATTTTTTATAGAAAAACTTAATCCTATAGTTACCAAAGCATTGATTGAAGATATTTTTTGTAAACGATAAATTCAATCTGAAAATTCATAAATCATTAATATTTGAATAATGTTTTATCATTCAATAACATCTAAATTCATAAATAATCATGTAAAATCTTAAGGAAATCTAAAATATTTTCATAAGTTAATGAGCTCCATTAAAATTAACGGTGTTTAATACAAATATATAAATCCTTAATCTTGGTTAATCTCAATAATATATCAAGATATTTTATATTTCTTTTTTTTACAGTAGATATTTTATATTTCTGTAAACTTTTACATGTATTTTATTTATATAATATAAATTTTTAATTTTAATGATAAATTTTATACGGGCTAAAATGCTACTGATACGCTTTGTTTTCTCTAATAATAATAATATATCATGTGACATTTTAGCACAACAATTTTAATGGTAAACAAACTGAATTTCATCACGACAGATTGACCACAACTATTGGTCTTAAATTATCATTATTGTTTGTGCCGGCAACATAAGCAACCACAAAAATATGAAATCACAACCTATCAACCTCAAGAAGCGCCTACTTACCACATAGCTACACGAAATCTTGTGTTAAAACGGACGGTAATATGTATATATACTAAAATAGTTTACAAAATTATGTATGCATGTACCTATATACCTATTAAAAATGAAAAATCCATTGTGGCCAAGGCCACAACATGCCTTAATGTAGGTCCGTCCCTGATACTATCAATGACAACCCTGCAATAGTTTGCAATAGTTGAAAAAACTTTATGTGATATGAAAATTATCAAGAATAAATTGCAAAATCGCATGAGAGATAAATGATTAAATGATTGTTTAGTTGCTTATATATAGAGAGGCATGTTTTTATTGAGATTGAAAATGAGAAAAGCATTCCATATTTTCAAAATATGGCAGGTCGTAGAGAATATTTGTGAGGTATATTTATGCTCTAAAAATTGAAATGCAACATATATTTATTTCTTCAAATTTAAAAATATAGTGCCTCTCTAATTGAAATTTCTGGCTCTGTCCTTGATTGAAACCACCGCAGCTTTCCCATTTTGACCGCCGCCGCTTCCTTTCAATGCTTGATTGTTATTTGAGGATAGTGATTTTGTCTTCACCTTCCCATTTGTTTAGGGTGACTTGTGTGATTAAGTGAAATTTGAAGTATTTGCAGTTAAAACTTTCGTATAATAAAGAGAGATTTAGCTTTCCGATTAACTAATTATTCGATAGTCTAAATTTAAAGTGTTTATTCTTATTATTAATTTAAATTATTTTAAAATTTGAATTGTTTAATCTTAATTGGATGGGTAATATATATTTTTTTGGTTACGGATGGGTAATATATATAAACCATAAAGTATGTTTTACTCCGGTGAAATGCTGCTTCTTGACTAAAACAATCAAAATCATTGATTTTTAAAAGACATGAAACACGTGCTAAAACCAATATCAACAAATATTATATGACAAAAATAGCGAAACACAAATGACACATTGACACGCTTTTCTGATTTATTTATATATTTTTTGTTTCACTCTCCCATATATTTTATAGGCGAAAGAAAATGATACTCTCAGTCTCATATCAACATCTTAATATAAAATTATTATATTAAAATTTGTTTTACAAACATGGCAGAATATCTTTGACAACCATATCGTATAATTTCTTTGACCAATGCCAATTAATGCCACCCCTCAAGCATCTTACCTAATTTACATGGCTTTATATATCTATTGAGCCTTATTGTTTGTTTAGTTCAAATTCTAAACACAAACATATCTTAATCATTAGTTCATTATCTCATAGAATACTCTCATAATCTCATTGTTGTTTTCATTGAAAATGAGAAGAAGATTTGTTGTTGTATCAGATTTTGCACTATCATTCATGTGGGTATGTTCTGGTGTTCTTCTAAAGTCATTTGTAAAAAGAAATATGAGCTTTAATCATTCTCATGTGGCTGAGATTGTCAAGATTGGTTTTTCCATAGCCAACATGTTTTTCTATGCTTTTATTGCTAAAATATTTCATGGTGGGACTAACAATCCTCTTGCTACTTTTTTTTTGTCAAACAATTTAATACTAAAATAAACTTTTTTAAAATTCGTGTGTTATCAAACTAGCTGTTATAAATAAGAACAGAAGAAGTATGATTTTATATGATTGCGCCTTCGGACACGCGGCGTATGATTGATTATCTTATAATTTATGACCATATATACAATAAATTTAGGTTTATTGAATATTGTCATTCTAAAATGTCTTGTGTTATTGATCTCTTTAGGTGATTGGATATATTGTTGGAGTGAAACTTCTTATGAATACAATTCCTGAAGTAGGGCATGGACCACGTTTGAATGTTGACATTTATCGAGGAGCATTGACTGAAGGAATACTAACCTTTGCAATTGTAGTCATTACACTTGGAATTGCTGCAACAAAAATTCGTGGAAGTTTCTTCTTGAAGACATGGATTTCTAGCATCATTAAGTTAACACTTCATAAACTTGGTTCGGATTTGACTGGTGGTTGTATGAACCCAGCATCTGTAAGTACCATCGGTTGTTATTATTATTCTGATCTTAAATATAAGCAAATTTTAATTTTTATTTGGTTTAATTTAATATTTGGTCACTTATGTTTATTTTAGATTAATTTGATCCCTTATGTTTTAAAAGTTTCAATTTGGTACCTTATGTTTATTTTTGGTTTCAATTTGGTCTTTCCATCAGTTTTGTCACATGTGGCAGATGATTTGCATACGTGGACAGACACGTGGACATTTGTCCAATTAAAACGGTGAAAATATCAAAACTGACAGAAAGGACCAACTTATGCAAACGCAGAAACATAAGTACCAAATTGAAACTTTTAAAATATAAAAGATCAAGTTGAAATTTAGAATAAACATAAGGGACCAAATGTTAAATTAAACATTTTTATTTTTATGAAACTTAATGCTATTATTCTCAAAACATATTTTAATGAAATTACAATTCCGATACAAATTGAATGATTTGAAAAGATAGTTTCAAAAATGATACTTTTTTTTCTTTATAATTTATAATTGGCTTAATAGCTAGATTCACATACTATAAGTGTGGAGAAGTAAGATATCTAATTTTTAAACCCTATCTCCAATCGATATTCCTAATAACTACCAATTGAGATATCTTCATGGTAAATTTTTTACTATGTCAATAAAATTAAATAATTTTTTGGTTATGTGATATGAACCATAATAGAATAAATTTTTGTTATTGGTTTCTAAGAATCTTTTTGGTTGACATTTTCAGGTAATGGGATGGGCTTTTGCTCGAGGGGATCACATATCAAAGGAGCACCTCTTTGTATATTGGCTTGCCCCTATAGAGGCTACTCTTTTAGCAGTTGGGATGTTCAAATTGCTATTACGACATGTAAAAAATAATAAAATGGGCTCAAAAAATAAATCAGATTGAAGAAATTAAATATGTAATAACTTTTTTGGTTCTATCCTTCTTTCAATATTCGTGTAGTTTAGCTGGTGGTGGGATAAATGTGTTAGCAAGCAAAAGTTGTTTCATATATGATTATATGATTAACAAGCTTTATATTTTTTTAACACTTTTGTAAATTGGTTTCTTAGAATCCTGGTTAAAGTTCTTTTTTTAATATGTGCAGTGTGTCAAATCCAATCACAGATGAATTTTATTTTTAACATACGATAAACGTTTGACCCAAACGGTTGATAGAGATAAGAAATTAGGAAAATGGACTCAATCAATCCTAACAAACTATCACCAATCACGAATTAATAAACGTCATTAAGCATTTAAGACTCTATCAAGATAAGTAGTCCCGCATTAAATCAAAATTGCAGGTCACCCAAACGGGTGATAGAGATAAGAAATCAGGAAAATGGACTCAATCAATCCTAACAAACTATCACCAATCACGAATTAATAAATATCTATAAGCATTCAAGACTCTATCAAAATAAGTAGTCCCGCATTAAATCAAGATGGTGGCTTATCCGTTGAGGCAATATTCTTAGGGGTAGTCTCACTTTTGTATTCTAGTGGGAGCACTCTTGTACCATTTTATTTTACATGATGATGGATTAAAGGTTTTCTTTTAAAAAAAGAAAATTCTGTCGATGAACTTAATGTTTAATAGATTTTGTTAAATTGTTGGATATATATATAGTATATATATATATGGGAACTTTCAAGTGAGAGGAGATATTAAAATGAGAGATGAGAGGATTAAATCACAACCCTTAAATCAAATTAAATGCTTTTATTTTTAACAGCTAGACACACACAATTATCTCCCCTGCCTTCATTCTTGTTGTGTGCTTCAGCTTCTTTCATGGCTGTGTAACCTTTTTCTTCCATTTCCTTGCAGCCAGCCATTGTTGCATCCACTATATCTTTTCTTTTCTCTAAATTTTCTTTTGATCGACATCAATTTTGAATCAAACTACCAGATAGAATTTGGGAATTAGGATTCACGAAATTGTTAGGAAGAATTGAAATTCCCAAATCAAAATTCACAATTTGTTAATTTGTTCAGTTAAATTGCTATGAATAATCAGATCTGCGCTGTGAGAAGTGAGAATCTTAACAAACTATTCGATTCTTCCTAGCAATGGTTTTGCTCCGCAGGAAATTGGATTAATTAGATACAATAACGTTGATTAACTATGCAAAAGTGGAAATTGGAAAGATTCAAAAGGGCTGGATTAATTAGATGCAGGGAGACTGATTTCCTTTTCCTTTTTTTCTTTATTTATCTTGATGATTTTGGAAAGCTAGAGATAACATATTTTTCTTCTAGAGTAAATCCTTGATTTTAACAGTTTCGAGAAAGTAATGGAGGAGATGGAACCAGAGTGGGAGACGAGACGACAATTTGCTGCAAAAGGAACATATGAGAGTAATCGAATCTTAGCCGTTTATTACCATCCGATGGATATGAATTATCCCTCTCATCTCTCATTTTAATATCTCCTCTCATTTGAAATTTTCCCTATATATATACTCCCTCCGTTTCTTTTTAATTGTCCTTTTAGAAAGATAACACCAAATTAAGGAAGTGTATTTTTGCACGTTTTTTCCTATTATACCCTCCTTTTAATCCCTAATAAATTCCTATTTTTTTGCCTACATTTTCTCTTTCCAATAAATTTAATATATTATATACAAAAAAAAAACAAAATTTAATATGTTATGTACCAACAAAAAAAAAAAAAAAAGTTTTCCAAATATATTGCATTAATTGGTTTTATGAAAAAAGATAAGAGCAATTAAAAAAGGGTATAATTGACAAATCATACCCATAAAATACAAAAAGGACAATTAAATAGAAACACTAAACATGATAGTAAAAGACAATTAAAAAGAAACGGAGGGAGTATATATATATATATATATATATATATATATATATATATATATATATATACTAGCTGCCAAACAGGCACGGACATGTTCCATGCCTGTTTGTGTGATCGATGTTCTCTATTGTGCAAATATAAATAACTACTTAATCTCCTTTTTTATTGAACTTAATTAATTGATAACTACTTAACCTTCTTTTTTGTTGTGGCTAATTATTATTAAGAAGAAAAAAATAAGAAAATAAATTATTTACTAAAAAAAACTGAAAATCTATTTTTATGTGAAGTTATTTTTCAACATGAAGGGCAAAAAAGATAATAAGAAAAGTCCATGCGAAAGAGGGTATTATCTTTATATATTAGTATAGATAATAGTAATAGATAACAAATCATCTCTATTAATTTGGGGATTTTATTCATCAATTGTGCTAATAATTTGAAGGGTAAAATAACTGATACCCCCATGTAATATGGGCGTGTTTTGCTTTTCCCCCTATAAAATTTTTCCTTGCAAATCGCCCCTTAACAAATATTGACTCATTGCATTTGCCCCCTATTACCAAAATCTGGCAGCTGACTGGGCGTTTTCGCCACGTGTCAATTCCACGTGGCTTTATGATAATTTTTATTTAAATTAAATAGTGACACATGTCAACTAAATATTAATTTTTTTTTTTTTTAGTAAACTGAATTTAAAAGAAAAATTAAAACCAGAAAATGGTGGAAATGTCTCCACCATGATTCAAACTCGCGACCTTTCCTCTCCAAGGCTCACCTCTCAGCCAAGTGAGCTACACACGCGCAGGTGATATTGAAACAACTTAACATGTATTTGAACAGAGGCAGAGCCGAAAAAATGAAAAAAACATAGCAGCATGTACCATTCATCATCACTATTAACAACATGAAGAACATCATCATGAACAACAACAAATCCAAAAAACTTAAAAACTCAAAACCCAAATTGAAATCAAAATTCTACTTCTTCCTAAATCTAAAAAGAAAAAATCAAACACAAATTCAAAACCAAAATAACAACACCCACTTAAAATCAAAACCAAAATGCACAAAAATCATAAACAACAAAAATCACCATAACCAATCATTCCTTCACCACTTTCAATAGTCTCCAACCATTATATTTACCACTTTGTTGTTGTTTTGGTAGATTAATAAGAGGTAATGGATTAAGAACAACAACACATCTAGATTCATAAACAACATAATTGAACCCAAAAAACAACATAAAAACGCAAAAGAAATCAAAACGAGAAACAAAATTTAACACGAAAAAATACACCACTTCATTTCAATTTCGTGTTGTTGTTGTTAGTTTTTGGGTTTGTGATCTTCATTGATTTTGGGTCTGTGATGTTTATCTTTTTTGGTTTGTTTTGTGATGAATTTGATGATGAAAGTGATAATGAATAGTGATGAAGATTTGGGTTTAAGTTTGAAGTTATGAAAATTTCTTCTTGTTGTTCTTGGTATTGTTCTTATGATGTTGTTATTCAATTGAGGAAGATGAAGATTTCTTTGAGGAAGAAGATTTTGAGCAAATTCTGATTGTTATTATTTGTCATCATCCACTGCTAACCTTTGGCATTCACTACCTACAACACAATCTGTTCTACCATTTTTAATCCCAAAATAGTCTCTATAAAATGTATATATTATATTTTTTTATATCAACCAGTAAAATATTTTGATTAATAGATATTATTATAATTATTGTTGAATATAATCACTGCAATTGATTATCATTTTCTGCTTTAAAGATTGTGAAAAATAGGTTGAGAAATAAAATGGAAGGTGAATTTCTAGCAAGTTATTTGATTACTTACATATCCTGATAAGAATTGCTGAAAAGTTTGATACAGATTTAATTATTAATGAATTTTCTGATACAATGAACGATGTATATGATTTAAATAAACAATGTCATGTATTTAATTATTTGTTATTGGTTGCATATATGTTTTTTAGTTAAAAAAGAAGGCAAAACCCAAAGAAAAGGGGAAAAAACTATGAAATTAAACGAATATATTTTTATTTTCTAGACATGCAAGTCTCTGAAAAATATTTTGCAGCTACCTCAAAGATTCTTTTTATCCAATGTTTTATTGAGTATATATCTAACTATTATAATTATAATTTGGTTTAATTAGTCTGCAGGTCCCTTAAAGACTTTTTTGGTTTCACTTTGGTCCCTTATTGATATTTTCGGCAGTCAATATGGTCTTTTTCGTCCATTTTTTTCAGAAACCGTTAACTTTTGTACATGTGGTAAAATAGGTTGTTACATGACATATATACATAAGTTAACGGTTTTTGAAAAAAATGGATGGAAATGACCATATTGACTGATGGAGATATGAATAAGGATCAAAGTGAAACTTATTTTCTTCGAGGGATCAAAGTGAAACCAAAAAAGTCTTTAAGGGACCTATAGACTAATTAAGCCTTATAATTTATATTTTTTGCGTTCAGTTTTATAAATTTCTGGATTCCTCACTGCATCTCGTGATTATATAGAAATCGAAAACATATTTAATTTTTTTTTTTAAGGTAAAACATATTTAATATAGTGAAACAAAAAATAAAAGGTCACTCTCATAGTAACATTAACATGGCATACTTTTTTTGACAAACGTTGCATACTCTTTTTGACTCATATCAATGCCACTTATCCAGAACCATAACTCCATTTTTATTGCTACATATATCTATATAGAACTTCGTTTTTTTAATTCAAATTCCAAACACAAATATATCATCATTAATTCATATCTCAAAGAGTCTCTTATTGCTTTTGTCATTAAAAATGGAAAGAAATAAGATGGTTGTTGTATCAGATTTTGTTCTATCATTCATCTGGGTGTGTTCTAGTATTCTCCTAAAAACATTTGTAAAAAAAATTATAAGCATTAATCATTCTCATGTGGTTGAGATTGTGAAAATTGGTTTTTCCATAGCCAACATGTTCTTCTATGCTTTTCTTGCTAAATTTTTTCGTGGTGGAGCTAACAATCCTCTTGCTACTTTGGTTGATGCTATCTCTCGAGATTTTCATAACTTTGTTTTTTGCATTGGTTCCAGAATTCCTGCTCAGGTTAATTCACTTCTTCTTGTTGATTTTATTTTTCAGATGATGTGCCTAGAATTTGACTACGTAATTTTTGAAATAACAATGACAATTAAGTTATTTTGTATTTTGTGTACAACCGAGTAGACACTTTATTAGAGGTGACAAATCGGATGAGGTCTTAAAGATTACAAAATCAGACACTTACCTCGTACTAATCTGATATTTGAATTCATCCCTAAAGATTACAGAATCAAACACTTACCACTATAATGATATATTATGAAAATCGTACTTTAAATTGTTTTTTTTTAAAAAAAAAAAGTAACTACTTTAGTATTTATTAGTAGTTTGCCCGTAAAAAAAAATAGTTAATTTATGTTTTCGTGATGACATTAATTAATCTCTTTAGGTGATTGGATACATTGTCGGAGTAAAACTTCTTACATATATCATCCCTGAAATAGGACACGGGCCACGTTTGAATGTTGACATTTACCGAGGAGCATTAACCGAAGGATCGTTAACATTTACAATTGCAGTAATTACACTTGGGATTACTGCAACAAAAATTCGTAGAAGTTTCTTCATGAAAACATGGATTTCTAGCATCATGAAGCTAATACTTCATAAACTTGGTTCTAATTTGACCGGTGGTTGTATGAACCCTGCATCGGTAAGTTTTCAACTAACCAAGTTTATGATATTTAATTCTTCCTTTTTTTGGTCAAGAGATATTCAATGCTTCGATTCTCAAAATATACTTTAATGAAACAAGCTGTTTCCCATATAAAATTGAAAGAAAAGAGTTGGCTAAGGATTTCATTTCACTCTTCAATTTTGAAGTACTTAATTCGAGACCCAACACTAAAATAAAATAGAATTGAAAGAAAAAAAAAGAGGATAGTTTGGGGAATAAAATAAGGCTGTGTAGATATTTAGTTAATTATAATTTCATTTGATGGAGTATTTGGTATCACAAATTTGATTATGTGAACCATAGAATTATAGAAGAAAGAAATTATTGTTATTAATTTTTCTAAGAAACTTTGATTCAAATTTTCAGGTAATGGGATGGGCTTTTGCTCGAGGGGATCACATATCAAAGGAGCACATCCTTGTACGACATGTGAAAAAAAGATAGGGTCATGTTAACATATGCCCTTAGGGCACCTGATAAGCTACCTAAAAGTAGAAAGTTAGCATTTAATGATGTAAAATATTTAATGTTTTGAAAGTTAAATGTTCAAGTTTCAAGAAAATATTTCTATTTTAGCATCCTTAGCATGTGCCCTTGGTGCACAAGTTAACATTTTCCAAAAAGATAAAATGAGCTCAAAAAGTAAATCGGATTGAAAAATTACATTCTATGATAAATTTTCTTTCTTTCAATTATTTGTGTTGTGTAGGTGGTGGGATAATTAATGTGTTAGCAAAAATAGTGGTTTGTTATTATTATTTACACATATTAAATGACATTAAAACACCAAAATAATCCATTTGGTTCAATATTGTTATGACAATGTTAAAGTAAAAAAGTCCCCATGAGCTTAGCTCAATTGGTTGGGACATCGCACTATATGTGCAGGAGCCGGGTTCGAACCCGAGACACTCCACTTATCCACCTTTAAGGTGGAATTTCAAGCCACTAGGCTACTTACCAAAAAAAAAAGTAAAAAAACCATTAAAACAACTTCACAATATAAAAAACTATAACTATAAGGAACTTTTTAAGAAAATAAATAAACAATCAATAAAAAAAGTTTTATTTAAATAAAAAAAAAAATTGAATTGGCTTCCTTAAGATGACCAATTGCTAAATTTTCATCTACGTAAAAAGAAAAAAAAAATTGTAACAAAATCCGCGAGCATACCCGCCCGCACACCGTTTTTTAAGCGGACTAGGCAGGGCCGACCAACTTAAGATACCGAGCTGAAAACCTCAGCCTAATCCGCCCCAAATTGTGGGTCAAACGGATCGGCCCAGCAGACTCTGCCAATTTTGCCACCCCTAGCCCTAGTATATTATGCACACACAAATATGTCAATTTTTTTATTGGAGTAGTAAAATATATATATACACACACATAAATATTAGATGGTTATATTACACCGGTAATATTTTAACGAGTATAAATTTTACAAATTTTTTTGAATAATTCGAAACTTTATACCATATAGATGATTCATAAAAAAAAAAATAGATAAATCTATGATATGTTATTGAATCCCATCAAAATTACAATTTTGTACATTTTAATTAAACCCCAATCAATATACTTGACAAAAATCAAACGGGAAATTGCTACTGTTGATTACTCTCCCCTGTGCCACGTCACTTTACTTTCATAACCCTTTTTGTTACAAAAAAAATGGCCTTTTTTGTTATATTTTTAATTCGTTTTGTTTATCATGCAGTACAGTATCATTTGCTTTACTCTCTCTTTGATGTATCTAGCACCTGCCGCGTCGTTTCATGGGTTTGAATTAGATTGCTCTCCCCTGCCGTGTCGATTTGTCCTTTAGCTCTTTTGTTCCTTCTTGACAAGTGTAGAATAGAAGTGGCCAAATGTTGGCTAGGGTTTGCCAGAAAAAAATTGGGAAAAATTTGTTCATTGAATCTGGACGAATTTTGTATAGCACGCAGGTTTATCTCATGTAGGCTGTATCTGGTTATTAATTTTGGATTTTGAATTTCGAATTTTGCAGCATCTGGTGTAGGCTTTGTCTGCGTGCTTATTCATCTATACATCTATAAATATGTATTCAGGGTGATCAATTGTCTTCAAACAATTTTATCTCATCCTTGCAAAAATGGTCTGTAACGAAAAGTGGAAGGTTGATGCCAATTTCGACGATGTAACGAAAAGCGGGAAGGTTGATGCCAAGTTCGACGATGTTGCCGATATATTGCCCGGTAAAGAAAATGTTCATATCAAGGTAAGGGTTCTTCGTTTGTGGAAGTTTCCTGCTTTCCTTAACCCTGTAAGTCTAGCTCTCTTGAGATGGTTTTGGTTGATGAGAAGGTCAATGATATTTACAATTATTTCTCATATATTTGGTTGTATTTCATATATGGTTATACATTTATTTACAGATGTATTCTGTATATTATGATTTGTTGATCATGTGTTAGGGTGAAAAAATTCATGCTTCTATTAGGAAGCAGGTGATTTAGATGTTTGAATCGAAGCTTGAGAAGGGACAAGTCTATGAGATGTCCTATTTTTCAATTTGTCCCTAAAGTGGTTTCTATGGCACAACCCTTCACCTATACAAACTTGTGTTTCCAATTAAGATAAATTTGAAGTTATCAGGAAGTTCTGATATAACCCAGCCAACTGAAACTAGCTCTATTGAGACGGTTTTGGTCGACAAGAAGGTGACAATTATAATTACCATATTAAAACAAAAAACTCAAAATAAATTAGAATAAAGATGGGGAAATAAATTTATTATGAATTAAAGTGGTAACTAATGACCATTTTACACATGAGTTGATGCAACATAAATAATATATAATATTTAATTTTAATAAAGCTACAACATTTCATCTTAACTAAAATCCATACTTTTCTTTGAGTTTATTACAATATTTTTTATGAATTTGACGTTGACTCTCATTCATCTTGGATGTGTCTGACATGATGATTTCCATTGCCTTAAATCCATCTCTTCCCTTTTTAAAATGTTTTCTTCCTCTTTAAGTTGTGCCAATTTTTCCATAGTTGTCACTTTTTTACCGATTGTATCATGTACGTCCTTAAAAGATGTTTCATTTGCATTTGCTTTACCCTTTCTTTTAGCTTCCTTTTGTCCCTTTGGACGTTCTATTGGAGTTGTTGCGTTATATTCATAACTTGAAGGTGTCTCTGGGTTAGACGATGGTGAGTATGCCCCACCAGCAGAAATCTTTGTTCTTTTTGAAGAAGTTTCAAGCGATTCTCCCATCCATTTAGGTTCATCTTTTAACAATCGCCATGCATACTCAAGATTGAATGGTTCACCCACATCTTAAGTATAAAATGCATGTGCATTGATCAAGATGTCTTTTTCCGAGGTCCCGCTTTTCTTTCCGTGAACAACTTGTTTGTAACAACCAACAAATTATTGAACGCGACTATTTATTCGATGCCATCGAAATTTTAATTGACCATGTTCCTTCTCTCTAGATTGTCCATGATTCTCGTTATAATTGAGGCATAAAGAAAAAATTTAATTGAGGTCTTTTAATATAATAAAAGAGTGTTTATTCTTATTATTAATTTAAAGAGTGTTTATTCTTATTATTAATTTAAATTATTTTTAAATTTGGATTGTTTGATGTTAATTGGATGGCTACTATAAACCATAAAGTATGTTTTACTCCGGTGGTGAAATGCTGCTTCTTGACTAAAACAATCAAAAGCATTGACTTTTAAAAGACATGAAACACGTGCTAAAACCAATATCACAAATATTATATGACAAAAATAGTGAAACACAAATGACACATTGACACGTTTTTATATATTTTACAGGCGAAAGAAAATGATACTCTCAGTCTCATATCAACATCTTAATATAAAATTTTAAACAGTATATTATATTTAAATTTGTTTTACAAACATGGCAGAACATCTTTGACAACCATATTGTATAATTTCTTTGACTAATGCCAATTAATGCCACCCCTCAAGCATCTTACCTAATTTACATGGCTTTATATATCTATAGAGCCTTATTGTTTGTTTAGTTCAAATTCTAAACACAAACATATCTTAATCATATCTTAATCATTAATTCATTATCTCATAGAATACTCTCATTGTAGTTGTCATTGAAAATGAGAAGAAGATTTGTTGTTGTATCAGATTTTGCACTATCATTCATGTGGGTATGTTCTGGTGTTCTTCTAAAGTCATTTGTAAAAAGAAATATGAGCTTTAATCATTCTCATGTGGCTGAGATTGTGAAGATTGGTTTTTCCATAGCCAACATGTTTTTCTATGCTTTTATTGCTAAAATATTTCATGGTGGGACTAATAATCCTCTTGCTACTTTGGTTGATGCTATCTCCGGAGATTTTCGTAATTTCATTTTTTGCATTGCTTCAAGAATTCCTGCTCAGGTAAATTACTTTCTTTTTGTCAAACTTTTTTAAAATTCGTGTTTTATCAAACTAGCTGTTATAAATAAGGACAGAGGAAGTATGATTTTATATGATTGCGCCTTCGGGCACGCATATGATTGATTATCTTATAATTTATCACTATATATACAATAAATTTAGGTTTATTGAATATTGTCATTCTAAAATGCCTTGTGTTATTGATCTCTTTAGGTGATTGGATATATTGTTGGAGTGAAACTTCTTATGAATACAATTCCTGAAGTAGGGCATGGACCACGTTTGAATGTTGACATTTATCGAGGAGCATTGACTGAAGGAATACTAACATTTGCAATTGTAGTCATTACACTTGGAATTGCTGCAACAAAAATTCGTGGAAGTTTCTTCTTGAAGACATGGATTTCTAGCATCATTAAGTTAACACTTCATAAACTTGGTTCTGATTTGACTGGTGGTTGTATGAACCCTGCATCTGTAAGTACCGATATGTTCTACAAATTTGTTGAATATAAACAAATTTTGATTTCTATTTTTTTAAAATTTACTGAAATTACAAATTTCCATACAAATTGAACGATTTGAAAATATAGTTTCAAGAATGATTTTTTTCTTCTTTCTAATTTATTGGATTAGTAGCACTCACACACTATAGGTGTGGAGAAGTAGGATATCTTATTTTCGAACCCTTGTCTCCAATGATATTCCTAATAACTACCAACTGAGATATCTTTATGGTCAATTTTTTACTATATCAATAAAATTAATAAATAAGGTTATTAACTATATATGTATAGATATTAATTCTATATTAATTGGTTTGGTAGTTACTACGGACATATTCTAGAGTTGAAGTTCAAATTTCAAGTTTTTGTATTTCTTCACATTTATGGTATATCGGTGTCTAGCTATTAGACTACTGAAGAAAAAAAATATTATTTGATCGAGACCATAGAGTATTTGGTATCAAAATTTGGTTATGTGATGTGAACCATAATAGAATAAATTTTTGTTATTCGTTTCTAAAGAATCTTTTATTGACATTTTCAGGTAATGGGATGGGCTTTTGCTCGAGGGGATCACATATCAAAGGAGCACCTCTTTGTATATTGGCTTGCACCTATAGAGGCTACTCTTTTAGCAGTTGGGATGTTCAAATTGCTATTACGACATGTAAAAAAACATAAAATGGGCTCAAAAAATAAATCAGATTGAAGAAATTAAATATGTAATAACTTTTTTGGTTCTATATATCCTTCTTTCAATATTCGTGTAGTTTAGGTGGTGGGATAAATGTGTTATAGCAAGCAAAAGTTGTTTCATATATGATTAACAAGCTTTATATTTTTTTAACACTTTTGTAAATTGGTTTCTTACAATCCTGGTTAAAGTTCTTTTTTTAAGATGTGAAGTGTGTCAAATCCAATCACATATGAATTTTATTTTTAACACACGATAAACATTTAATTACAGCATTTGTGAATTGTTGGTTGAGTTAATTGGTAACTTGGCAATCTAAGATGTGTACAAGTGAATTTTTAAATAAGGATGTTGCTAACGAGTATCTTTAGGACAAATATTCAATTTGTAATATGTTTTTTTAGATAAATTAAGAGAATAATAGACTTCAAATGATCTTTAGGAGGAGGTGGTGGGGGTGGACCCAAACAGGTGATAGAGATACAAAAATCAGGAAAATGGACTCAATTAATCCTAACAAACTATCACCAATCACGAATTAATAAACGTCTATAACTAAAAATATTGGTGGGGCTAAAAAATTAGGCACTATCGAAAAGAAAAATTTATCCTAATAATTTAGTTAAACAAAAAACAATATATCAAATTACTACTAATACAACATTTATATCCAAAAAAAGAATCCAAACAAATCAGAAAATTTCTATTAAAAAGAAAAAGAAATCAACAAACTGGCAAACTATCCAAAATACCACAAAGTTTCTATTCAAAAAAAAAGAAATGACTATATAACTTATTGAATATTCGTTTAATCATGCATATTATTGTTTGATATTTCACAAGATTCTACCTTAGACCAAAATATATAGAACCCAAAATTATGTTATTTTATAGTTTATTAATTTCAATTAGCTTATAACTTATTAATTTGTATTCCAATTTTACATATTACTTGAAAAATAAATTAAAACTATTGTTTTATGTCATTTCATATGTACATGTCCGTTCAATAGTTAATTTTACTCAATACAACAAATTCAATTAGTTATTCACTTTTTCTTTTACAAACAAAGTCTCGATAAATTAAAATAATACACTAATACCGACTTAAAATTATATAACTTAAAATAATACACAACGTACAACCAACGGCTTCAAATTATCAATAATAAACTATAAACTAATATTTACACTAATATTGAAGCTAATGTATACTGAGAGATTTATAATCATCGATAATAAACTTTAAACTAATATTTACATTAATATTTGTACAAATATGTGTACAGAATAATTTAAAATTATTTATAAAATTATTATTATTATTTTAAAAAAAAATATGGGTCGAGCTGATGTGGCTATAGCCACACCAAACCTCACACACGTCCGTCCCTGGTTAGCAAGCAAAAGTTGTTTCATATATGATTATATATATGATTAATAAGCTTTATATTTTTTAACACTTTTGTAAATTGGTTTTTTACAATCCTGGTTAAAGTTCTTTTTTTAAGATGTGAAGTGTGTCAAATCCAATCACATATGAATTTTATTTTTAACACACGATAAACATTTAGGGTCCGTTTGATGCACATGATAGGATAGAGACAAGATATGATAAGAAGCTGGATAAGGATATGATATGATAGTGATAGGATAAGCACTTATCCTATCATGTGTTTGGTGCACACATGATAAGAAAGTTGATAACATTATTTACTATTTTTTTAATTTTAATTATGTAACATGTTTTACTTTAATCTATAACATGATAAAATTAAATTGTAATATTTAAATGATGAGATTACCCTTATGCAATAGTTACATATATTTTTTGAAATTAATTTTTAATATTTTATAAATTAATTTTTAATAATAATTATTCTAAATATTTGAATTTCAATAAATAAATAATAATAAATTTTAATTTAATATTAAAATATATTATATTTTTTTATATCTATATTTATTATATTTTTATTTATTATATTTTAAAATACATTTTTTAGGGACAAATCGGTAATTTTGTTTCTTATCCTATCCTGCTGGTTTCTAACCCAGCTCATAGTCAGGATAAAAATTATAACTACAGAGGTAGGATAGGATAAATTCTAGGATTAATTTATCCTATCATGCATTCTCATCAAACACTGGATTATGACAGGATATAATACATATATGCTATCATGTCTCTTATCCTGACCATCAAACGGACCCTTAATTACAGCATTTGTGAATTGTTGGTTGAGTTAATTGGTAAAACCGCAAACCGAACCAATCCAAACCGAAAACCGCAAAAACCGCATTTGGTTTGGATGTATTTGGATGACTTTTTTATTGAACCGCGAACCGCAAAACCGCGAGCCGCAAAAACCGCAAACATCGCGGTTAACCGCTAAAACCGCATTAAGCTTCTATTATATTCAAATACCACATTAAGTTTATATTATATTCAAATATACATAGTCTAATTACCAACTCGGTCCACCAAATTAATGGAACTTCAAGTTGTAGTTATTTTTTGTACTGTAATATTATTTTGGTGTTGTTATATTATTTTTGATCAACAACTTTTATCGATACTATAATGTTATTTTGGAATTTTAAATTCTTTTTTGTATATTTAAAATTGTAACGTACTGTAATGTTATTTTGGATAAACAACTTTTATTGGTACTTTAATATTACTTAGGAAATTCAAGTTTTTTTTGCTATGTTTAAAATTGTTTGGTACCGAAATATTACGTTGTAAACCGCAACAACCGAACCGATCCTAACCGCATTGGTTTGGTTTGGTTTGGATGACTTTTTAAAACCAACCGAACCAAACCGAACCGCATGCATTTTTGTCTCGCGGTTAGGATGACTTTTATGTTTAAAACCGAACCAATCCGCACCGCGATCACCCCTTGCTAACGAGTATCTTTAGGACAAATATTCAATTTGTAATATTTTTTTTAGATAAATTAAAAGAATAATAGACTTCAAATGATCTTTAGGAGGATGTGGTGGGAGTGGACCCAAACAGGTGATAGAGATACAAAAATCAGGAAAATGTACTAAATCAATCCTAACAAACTATCACCAATCACGAATTAATAAACGTCTATAAGCATTCAAGACTCTCTCAAGATAAGTTGTTCCGCATTAAATCGAGAGTGTGGCTGTTATATCAATTAGACTCTATCCGTTGAGGCAATATTCTTAGGGGTAGTCTCACTTTTGTATTCTTAGTGGGAACACTCTTGTACCATTTTATTTTACATGATGATGGATTAAAGGTTTTCTTTTAAAAAAAGAAAATTCTGTCGATGAACTTAATGTTTAATAGATTTTGTTAAATCGTTGGATATATATATATATATATATATATATATATATATATATAAGGGCCTAAAAGATTTTTTCTAATAAAAACAATCGACATTAATGACCGAATTTGTGGCTTATTTAAATATTAATTATAATTTGTTTTTAAACCTGTCGGAATTGGATCCTCTCAATCTCTATTTCTTTCAATCTCTCTCAACAATTAATCTTAGCCATTATTTTAAATCTAATGGTTGAAAGAGAAAAATACCTCCATAAATAGAAATACCATATAACAATTTAATTTCCTAATTTGAAATTTGTGACATATTAAAATATAAAATAAAGATATATTTTTATTAAAAAAATTGAAAAACTCTAGAGTTAAAGTTTGAAATTTAATTAATATAAACAAATTTGAAATTTAATTAATTTTTTTGAAGAAATTTAATTAAATTATGTTAATCATATACTAGCCCGTGCCCGTTTGTGTGATCGATATTCTTTTTTTTTTTGTGATTGATATTCTCTACTGTGCAAATATAAATAACTATTTAATTTTTTTTTTGTAGTTAGTTATTAGGAAGAAATTTTTTTATTTTTTTTTACTATAAAATAACTGAAAACCTACTTTTACGTGGAAGTTGTGCTTAGTTGTTAAAAAGAAAAAATAACTAAAGATCTATTTTTATGTGGAAGTTATTTTTTAAGGGTAAAATAGGAATAATAAAAAAGTCATCCCAAAAAATTGTATCCCCTTTATATATTAGTATAGATATACAACTTTTAATATTCAAATTAATATTGTAACAATCTTGAAATTAATTTTATACTGCTACTATACTAATATAGAGTTATAAGGCAAGCAATACACAAATAAAATCATAACATTCTTTTAGGAAGAAAATACAAATATTTTTATTTTTTATGTAAATGCAAACGGATTGGTTTTCTCTATTAATGGAATGTTGTTCTTTTAAATTTTTATCGTAAGAAAAAAAAGGGAATTGTAGTCAATCATATACTTTAAAAAAAGACAAATTTTAAATTAGGAAATTAAATTATTATATGGTATTTTTATTTATGGAGGTGTTTTTATCTTTCAACCATTAGATTTAGAATAATGGTTATGATTAATTGTTGAGAGAGATTGAGAGAAATAGAGATTGAGAGGATCCAATTCTAAATCTATCACTATAATCGGTCATTGAAATTAGTCTCTAAATCGGTCATTAAAAATCACTCACTAAAATGGGTCACAAGATTGGTCGCTAAAATTGATCACTAAATTGATCACTAAAATTGGTTTCTAAAATTGATCGCTAGATCGGTCTCTAAAAATCAGTTGATAATTTCGTCACTATGGGATGACCAACAATAGTTTAGTTACTGATTTAAAGTGGTTGCTAAATCGGTCACTAATTGATTTAGTGACTGTTTTTCATCAAAATAGGTCACTAAATGTAAAGTTTTTAATAGTGATAAAGCGCTAATGTGACAATATACATGTGTTAAAAGATCACGACATGTTTGCAAATGATTTTTTTTAAAATTGTTTTGTAATTAGTGTCACTGGGGAACTAGTTAAAGAAGTGGTCTTATTTATTTATTTTTTTGAGAAATTCGGTATCTGACCCAAAAACTGACTAATCCGATGAGATCAATCCCACCGTCCACTTGCGGAAAATTTTAACCGTAAGCGGCAAATTTTCTTTCCGAGTCTTCGATATGGTGAATGTTCGTATAATATCAATATCATCAAGTAACTTGAATATCTCTCGTTCGGTATAACATATTATCAAGTCATTGAACCACTCATCTTTGATCTTGTTGCACAATTTATACCTGTTGCGCAATTTTCACATATCATCAAGTCATTGAACCACTAATCTTTTAAAATAGTATAAAAATTGTGTGATTTACTACAACAGCAAATCCTGATCCGTTATTATTTGTCATCATTTACCACTAACCTTTGGAATTCACTACCTACAACACAATCTTTTCTATTATTTTTAATCCCAAAATAGTCTCTATTAAATGTATATATTATATTTTTTATATCAACCACTAAAATATTTTGATTAATAGATATTATTATAATTATTGTTGAATATAATCACTCGCAATTGATTATCATTTTCTGCTTTAAAGATTATGAAAAATAGTTTGAGAAATAAAATGGAAGATGAATTTCTAGCAAGTTATTTGATTACTTTCATATCCTCCTGATAAGAATTGCTGAAAAGTTTGATACAGATTTAATTATTGAAAATTTTATGATACAAATGGAACGATGTATATATATGATTTAGATAAATAATGTGATGTATTTAATAATTTATTATTGACTACATATATGTTTTTTAGTATAAAAAGAAGGCAAAGTCCAAGGAAAAGGGGCAAAAAACTATGAAATTAAACGGATATATTTTAAGACATACAAAGTCTCTGAAAAATACTTTGCAGCTCCCTCAAAGATTCTTTTTTATCCAATTTTTTATTGAGTATATATTTAACTATTATAATTATAATTTACTCCCTCCGTTACAATATATAAGCAAAAATCCACTTTCTAGGTTCATTGTATAATTAATATATTTGGACAATAAACTTGTCTAAATACATTAATTATACAATGAACCTAGAAAGTGAATTTTTGCTTATATATTGTAACGGAGAGAATATATTTTTTGCATTCCGTTTTATAAATTTCTGGATCCATCACTACATCTCTTTTTTTTTTTTTAATAAACTGGAGAGCAAGGTATCATAGTGCACCTAGGCATCCCAACTATGTTGGCACCCCCAAGGCTAACCACTCCTCTACCTCCACTCCATCACTACATCTCGTGATTATATAGAGATCGAAAACATATTTAATATTTTTTTTGGTAAGCTGGTAAAACATATTTAATATAGTGAAACAAAAAATAAAAGGTCAGTCTCATAGTAACATTAACATGGCATACTTTCTTTGACAAACGTTGCATACTCTTTTTGGCTCATATCAATGCCACTTATCCAGAACCATAACTCCATTTTCATTGCTACATATATCTATATAGAACTTCGTTTTTTTAAATTCAAATCCCAAACACAAATATATCATCATTAATTCATATCTCAAAGAGTCTCTTATTGCTTTTGTCATTAAAAATGGGAAGAAATAAGATGGTTGTTGTATCAGATTTTGTTCTATCATTCATGTGGGTGTGTTCTAGTATTCTCCTAAAAACATTTGTAAAAAAAATTATAAGCATTAATCATTCTCATGTGGTTGAGATTGTGAAAATTGGTTTTTCCATAGCCAACATGTTCTTCTATGCTTTTCTTGCTAAATTTTTTCGTGGTGGAGCTAACAATCCTCTTGCTACTTTGGTTGATGCTATCTCTGGAGATTTTCATAACTTTGTTTTATGCATTGGTTCCAGAATTCCTGCTCAGGTTAATTCACTTCTTCTTGTTGATTTTATTTTTCAGATGATGTGCCTAGAATTTGACTAGTAATTTTTGAAATAACAATGACAATTAAGTTATTTTGTATTTTGTGTACAACCGAGTAGACACTTTATTAGAAGTGACAAATCGGATGAGGTCTTAAAGATTACAAAATCAGACACTTACCACTATAATGATATATTATGAAAATCGTACTTTAAATTATTTTTTTTTTAAAAAAAAGTAACTACTTTAGTATTCATTAGTAGTTTGCCCGTAAAAAAAATAGTTAATTTATGTTTTCATGATGACATTAATTAATCTCTTTAGGTGATTGGATACATTGTCGGAGTAAAACTTCTTACAGATATCATCCCTGAAATAGGACACGGGCCACGTTTGAATGTTGACATTTACCGAGGAGCATTGACCGAAGGATTGTTAACATTTACAATTGCAGTCATTACACTTGGGATTACTGCAACAAAAATTCGTAGAAGTTTCTTCATGAAAACATGGATTTCTAGCATCATGAAGCTAATACTTCATAAACTTGGTTCTAATTTGACTGGTGGTTGTATGAACCCTGCATCGGTAAGTTTTCAACTAACCAAGTTTATGATATTTAATTCTTCCTTTTTTTTGGTCAAGAGATATTCAATGCTTCGATTCTCAAAATATACTTTAATGAAACAAGTTGTTTCCCATATAAAATTGAAAGAAAAGAGTTGGCTAAGGATTTCATTTCACTCTTCAATTTTGAAGTACTTAATTCGAGACCCAACACTAAAATAAAATAGAATTGAAAGAAAAAAAAAGAGGATAGTTTGGGGAATAAAATAAGGCTGTGTAGATATTTAGTTAATTATAATTTCATTTGATGGAGTATTTGGTTTCACAAATTTGATTATGTGAACCATAGAATTATAGAAGAAAGAAATTATTGTTATTAATTTTTCTAAGAAACTTTGATTCAAATTTTCAGGTAATGGGATGGGCTTTTGCTCGAGGGGATCACATATCAAAGGAACACATCCTTGTATACTGGTTTGCCCCTATAAAGGCCACTCTTTTGGCAGTTTGGATATTCAAATTTCTAGTACGACATGTGAAAAAAAAGATAAAATGAGCTCAAAAAGTAAATCTGATTGAAAAATTACATTCTGTTATGATAACTCCCTATAACTCCCACTAGTGGATCCCTAATTACTTTGTCCATTCACTTGCTTATTTGTGTCCTATAAATAGGACTCATGTTATGATGCAATAACACACACATATATGAAGAGAATAATACATTGCTCTTATCTTCTCTATCTCTATTCTCTAGCATTCTTAGTTTATTTCTAACACGTTATCAGCACGAAGTTCTACCGTATTGCTATAGGACAGGTATGTACACATAGGATCTCCTTGCCATATTTGAGCACCACAATTATTAGGTTATAGTTATCACCTTTTAATTTAGATGGTTTGATTTTCTCATGTTATTGTTTCGGTTGAATAATTTTTTTATTCTTTTCATGTTTATTTTTCTAATAACTTGGGTTGAGTAAGTTGTAATGTTTATATAGAACTTTCTTACTAGCAAGAAATCAAACCGATTGGATTCATTAAGAGAGAACTTATATCAGCAGTATTAGTAATGTTCATTAAGTAATATAAGAGTATGTATCATAGTCACACGGTTCGCAATTCGCTTCGGTACGCGGTACGGGTTCGGTACGCGGTTCGCAACTCTCAAAGAATTAGGTACGCGGGGGGTATAGAGAGTCGGTACGCCGATTAGGTTCCTGGTACGTTCAAATATAATACTCGGTACGTTACAAATAAAAAAAAAATATTTTAACTGTATTTTTTTTATTTTGTAACCTAAAAATTGTAGAGCAATCTTTTATCAAGACAAGATAAAATAATTATTTTAAAAATTAAACAAGTATTTGGGAAAAATTAAGGACCTCTAACATGTTAGTGGCCACAAGCCCATAACAATAAAAGATATTAAAAACAAAACAAAAAAGCAAAAAGATATTGAGAATTTAATTGGGCCGGGTATAACCCAAGTTATACTTGTTATACTTGTGTCATCTTCAACCTAAGGCAAAACAACAACCAGCCGCCGCACCGCACCGCACAGCACAGAGAACTCAGATTATTTTGTGCTATTTTTTTGTTTAATCATGTGTGCTTAACCAAACTAACTATGATTTCAATCTTATTTTTTCCTTCTTCTTTTTGTTGCATCTTCTTCTCTACTGTTTTCTTGGGGTTCAGTAACAGCCAAGCAGCCGGGCGGTGTCGACCTCCTTCGCCTTTCATGTGCAGTAAACATTCTGGTGAGCTTTTCATATGCTGGTACGCTGTTACCAGAGAATTGTGTACGAATTTGCGCGTACCAATTCGAAAAAGAATTGCGAACCGGTACGGACGAATTGGTACGCGGTTCGCAAGCTTCACAGCGAATTCTGTGACTATGGTATGTATTTGTAAATATATGTGTACAAATCCTTTTCATACTTTTTATATAATAAGAATGTCCTGATATTTATAATGTTTAAACAAAGGAATCATGAAATCAAACCAATAATACTTCAAATATAAGGATTAGTATCAGTTCGTAGTTTGTACCTCTCATTGAAATTTAAACCGATGATTCTATGTTTGAGTTGATTTTGTTTATGATCTTTGTTGAAATTCTAATAACATAATTTGAGGTAATATTTTTTATTTTTTATTTTTTTTGAAACAACAAAATTTGAGGTAATATTGATTCATGTCTATTCTTGATATTACTTATAAGTTGTATATGATTTTTGTGACATAATTCTAAATTTTATTTCTATGATATTGAATGTCAAATTTTAAAATTGCATGTGATGGTTATGATCAAGAGCATTGTTACAGTTGATCCACAATATGATCAAAATTTCCTTTTTCTTATTTTTTCTGTTATGCTTATTCAAGATGTTTGATATCAGTGACTTGTCTTGTAAGAGTAAATATTTTAGGCATATGTACATCTTGGAGTCACTGTTACTAAAACTTAATCCATTCATTCAGCTTATTGTTGGTCATTCATATATTTGTTGAATAATTTCTTTTGTCATCTTTCACAAAATCTTCTTGCATGAATGAAACTAAGAAAGTCTGCCTAATAACCGTACCAAGTAGATTTATGAGCAAATAGAAACTTAAAGCTCGTAGTATCTGACATGTTAGACAGTAATGGTCTTGTATTAGATTTATGTTTGTATGTGATATGACTCGGTGGTTTATTTTCAATTCAATTGCGGAAGTTTTTATTACTAACTCTGAAAAGATTAACAGCATATTGTCAAGCATTTTGATGAAATTATTATATAAAGGCTTATTTGTATGATATGTGAACCCTTTATTGTGAAGCTTTATACGGTGTTTGATGGAAAAGTTAATGATTAAAGTAGAAAAGTATAGATCTGTCTAACATAAGTTTTGATTCATATATATAATTTTTACAAGTGGACCATGCATTCCGGCTTTTGATTCTTAATAATTAAGTTAGCAATTTTCTTATCTACTAAGTATAAGCTAAACAATATTGAGGCAAGGCCGTATTGCCCATTTTAATTGAGTAATTATTTATGTTTTAGTTTCATGCTACTTATATGAAATTATAGACATATAAAAATGTTAATAACGTGAAGAATATTATGCTTGTTTAAAAAAAAAAAAAAAAAAAAAGTGAAGAATATTATGTAAATATATGAAGAAATCAAAAGCATAATTTTTTGAAGACCTCATATTATTTTTTTAAGAATTCCCGAAGAATTCAAAAGGGTAGTTCTTGAAGAACACAATAGTATTCTATGTGAATTCCAGAAGAATTCAAAAGGATAATCCCTGAAGGATTGATTAGAGAATTTATTTTATTGTTAAAATATATTGCATAGTTCTTGAAGAACTTTAAAATTCGATTTTTATTCTATATGAATTCCTAAAGAACTCTGTAATGATATATCTCAGAAGGATCATATATACTTCTCGAAAAACTATGCAAAAATTTATAAGATCAATTTGATCTTTACAAATTAACCTGAAAAAAAAAAGTATATTATTAAAAATAATAATAATAATAATAATAATAATAATAATTTTGAGTTCCTGAAGAACTACATTTATATATACCATGACAATAAGATCTATTGATTTGAAGAAGAAAAAGATAGAGAAAATTTAAGAGACAATATGTGTATTTCCACACTACTCGAATATACTCCTGAAGTAGCAAAATTGAGAGAAACATCTTCAACAATTTATTTTTAGAAGATTAGTCATAATTGAACAAAGAGTAGTTATTTGAATATCATTCCCAGAAGTGAATGGTTCATAATGTTATGGTTACGGTAATTGATTTAGCGTTGATATGATACATATCAAAGTTATAAAATTTTATTATTGAGGTAATATTTGATCAAAAAAAATTTTATGAGGTAATATTTAAACTTATATATTATATGCTTTGTTTCCTTACTCTATGAACAAATATATTTGATTATGATTTATTTATTTTTATTCCACAAGATGATATACATATTTTCTTATAAAATATGTATGATTTAGAAAGTCTTATTTATTGGAGAAATTTTATGTTCAGCTCTTTTTCTATCTATGGTAATGCAATAGATAAATCAAAACTTTAAAATATTTAATATACAGTTTGAGTTGGATATAATATTTTTAGTTCATTATTGTTTCCAATTGATAACAACAAATGAAACACATATTATTGTAAAACATGTTTCAAATTTCAAATGAATTAGAATAAATGTAACATATATTATTGTAAACTTGAAGTTTACAAATCATGCTTCAAATATTCATTCTTGAGTGTATCTCAGAATGATTGTACAAACAATGATATTTTTTTTCTATCATTTGTGATATAGTTCTCGAAGAACTACAAGATCATCAAATGCTCTTGAAGAGCTAATGTATTGTAAGATGGAGGAACAAAGTTATCATCTTTTTCTTCTTGTTTGTACTACAGATATGTTAGTGGAATTGAAGCATATATAAAAGTCATTGTAAACCAGAAGTTTACAAATCATATTAAGTTTGTCTTTGGCAAGACCGGTTGGGTTATCCCGGATCTATTGCGATGCGAAAAAATAATTATTATACTTTTTCTGGATATGTATTAAAGAGCCAGAAGTTTCTTCAATCCAATAATTTGTGTATTCATTGTTCCCAAAGGAAGTTGAAAATTTGAAAAATTGATTCTCTCACAAATTTTGAGTAGATGATATTTGTAAATCAAATCACCAATTACCATTTATATATTATATGACTTTAATTGATGCATCAACTAAATATTCAGTCAACTCACAACCAGAAGTTTGTAAAATTGGTCGACCAAAATTGATTTGAATATCTTGTAGCATATGCTCATTAAAAATATGGACATGAAGATACACTCTTTAGACGTTTAAAGTTAAATGTGTGATTGGTACTTATGAAATCATAAGTACAAAATTCTACTTTGGGAACATGAGATCATTTATATTGAATTTTTGTTTCTCATCGAGCCAATAAGTTATTATATGGAAGTCCTCCCCTTATTTTGTAATTCAGTTAAGTTTAGGTTTATAACCTAATATTTTTCATCTAAGCATTTTTGGATGTGTTGTGTATATCATAGTTGCTCCAATATAATGCACTTAGATAGATCTTGGAAGAATATTGGGAAAATAGATTTGATATGAACCTTCATCTATTACAAATTGTATTGAGCCAACTTGTTTATATCCCAGCAGGATGATTATCCAGTGATGAATTTGTTTTCCCAATATTAGGGGGAGAGAAGAAGCAGCTGAAAAATATGAACCTGAAGTTCAAATGAATTATTTGAAAATAAATATTATTGTCTCATATTGATCCTCAAAATATAACTCATTTGCAAAGTTAAGAAATTAAAATAGAAGCTGCTAATGCTCCAAAGAAAATAGATATATCCTTGTCGGATAATAGAATATTGCAAATGAGTCTCAACCGCGCATGGTTCCAAATATAAAAATCCTCAAACAAGAAAATGAGCTAAAAGGAAAGATAACCCGAATGAGGATGTAGAAACTCTTGAAGAGTTGTCTAATATAATTGATTTTTAAGTTCCAGAAGAACAGATCAGGTATCTGAAATTTATAAAAGTAAAGAGATCTTGATAAGTTATGAATGAAATGAGATGGAACCAAAAATGAAAGTCAACGTTGACGATATTTTTCGATAGCGCTATATCTGATAAGTGATAACGAGGATCATGAATCAAAGTCTATTAACGATTATAGATAAAAAAAATATCTGCAGATAGAAATAGACAATTTCAGTAAAATCAAACTCTATTCATATAACTAAACTGTTTGGACCTGCAGTCCACACACCTGAAGATGTGAAGTTAATTAGATATATATGAATTTTTACGCTAAAGAGAATTATATTGATATAATACATACTTATAGAGTTTGATATGTCCACCAAAAGTGGATGGTAAATGTCCATAATTTATTTTGATGAGACATATTCACCTGAAGTGAATTCAAGAAATTTTTCTTGTTTGATAAAGTTTAATATTACTTGAAAGGCTAAATTTATAAGAAATTATATGGCTCACTTGAATTGATGATTATGTGAAACTCTCTGATGGAGTTAATTTTTATGATACATTGAAGAAATGGCATCACATGTCCATTCTAAACATTTGGAAGTAAATTTATTATAAACGACTTTATGATGATATTATCAGGACTCTAGAAGAGATCCTAAAATATGTTGATTATATAAAGATTTGAAATTGCATATGACGCATGCGAAAAGTTTGTTTGGATTTGCAAATTTACTAATTAAATGAGATTTTGTGCATCAAGAAACTTATATAGCAAATTCATTAAAATAATTTGATATGGACAAATCCAGTTGATTGTGTACTAGAATGATTGTGATGTCACTTGATGTTAGTATAGATCATGTCTTCAAGAAAATGATGGACAACTTGAATTGGTCCTGAAACACCACATCTTAAGTTCAAACGAAAACATTAATGTATCTTGCTAATTATATGTATCATGGTACTTTGTTCTTGTCAATATTTTTAAGTACTGGTATCAAAGCAAAGGCAAACATACATTTTGCATCTTGGAGAAACAACGTAATCAAGGAAGCGGTGAATGCTTTTTCATTGAGGATTATGAGTTTACAAATACAAGATACTTGTGGTTTTCTCATTCTAAAAGGAAGCTCTTTCAAGTTTAAAGTTTCAAACACTCAACATGAGTATAATATTTCAAGCACGGCTAATTTAAAGAAGAGTATGAAGACAAAGTAGATCTTTTGGCTGAAGTCTATGATTCAAAACATACAAGAAAACTGTGGTTTATCTGCCCGAAGTATTGCTCTTCGTCGTCCTTGAGATGGTTCTATGATTGAGGGGGAGAAACAAATATATTATGTAAAAGGATGTTGTACTCTTTTTCCTTCACTAGAATTTTTTCCCACTGGGTTTTTTTTTAGTAAGGTTTTAACGAGGCACATCCTCGATGGACATCCAAGGGGGAGTGTTATGAATAATTTATGTTAATGGATGTCCATCCTTGACGCTTCCATTTCCCTATAACTCCCACTAGTGGATCCCTAATTTATTTGTGTCCTATAAATAGGA
This sequence comes from Trifolium repens, assembly GCA_030408175.1. Taxonomy (NCBI): domain Eukaryota; kingdom Viridiplantae; phylum Streptophyta; class Magnoliopsida; order Fabales; family Fabaceae; genus Trifolium; species Trifolium repens. Next base: position 14,552,711 of record CP125846.1, read on the forward strand.
TTCATGTTATGATGCAATAACACACACATATATAAAGAGAATAATACATTGCTCTTATCTTCTCTATCTCTATTCTCTAGCATTCTTAGTTTATTTCTAACACATTCTATGATAAATTTTCTTTCTTTCAATTATTTGTGTTGTGTAGGTGGTGGGATAATTAATGTGTTAGCAAAAATAGTGGTTTGTTATTATTATTTACATATTAAATGACATTAAAACACCAAAATAATCCATTTGGTTCAATATTTTTATGACAATATTAAAGTAAAAAAGTCCCCATGAGCTTAGCTCAATTGGTAATTGGGACATCGCACTATATGTGCAGGAGCCGGGTTCGAACCCGAGACACTCCACTTATCCACCTTTAAGGTGGAATTTCAAGCCACTAGACTACTTACAAAAAAAAACCATTAAAACAACTTCACAATATAAAAAACTATAACTATAATGAACTTTTTAAGAAAATAAATAAACAATCAATAAAAAAAGTTTTCATTTAAATGAAAAAAAAAATTGAATTGGCTTCCTTAAGATGACCAATTGCTAAATTTTCATCTAAGTAAAAAGAAAAAAAAAATTGTAACAAAATCCGCGAGCATACCCGCCAGCACACCGTTTTTTAAGCGGACTAGGCAGGGCCGGCCAACTTAAGATACCAAGCTGAAAACCTCAGCCTAATCCGCCCCAAATGGCGGGTCAAACGGATCGACCCAGCAGACTCTGCCAATTTTGCCACCCGTAGCCCTAGTATATTATGCATAGGGATGTCAAAAATATCCATATCCGCGGATATCTGCGGATAAAATCCGCCATGGATATGGAGCGAATAGTTTAATGGATATCCACGGATAAAATAAATGGATATTTCAATTACCCGTTGTTAGCCCATATTTTTACTAAGTAAAAATATGTTCTAAATGCATAAATAAAATAATTATGTTTAATTATGTAATTATTTTTAATAATCATTAAATATGTTTGGTTTTCAGAACCAATGAATTTAATGATTAATCATGCACGAACATGTAATAAATGTTCTATTATGGAACGTTGCATTTAAATGTGTATTCTCTTTCTTTCAGGATCCTTTCGATTTGGTCGAAATGTCAGTAGGGTCGAAGTATCCAGTGGGCAAAAGTAATTTATGGACTTAGCGAAATATTCAAAAGAAAGCATGGTTACTTCGACTTCGATGGAAACAACGGTTAACTCAGAAGATAAGAAAGGATTCAAATTCAAAATACGTGTCAAGACACGCGTCCTTTCTGTAGTTATTTAGGCGTTAGTAGCAGTTAGAAATTAGTGTCTATAAATAGCCTAGTTATGTGATCGAAAAAGGGGTCACAATCATTATACAGAAATCCTGATAAAACTCAAAGTACCCATGCTAACGAGAGAAACGAGTTTGAAAGGAAAAATGTATGTAATGTGCACCATTTATTTCTCTGTAAACATTTACATTTGAATGCAAATTTACAATATTTTCATCTTTATCTTGTTTAATCTTTATTCCGACTCTTTTCTCCCATTCTGTTTATTCAATTGAATAAACATTCTTTCTTGCATTTCAAGTTATCAAAATATAAAAAGCAACACTTTATCAACATAAGAACAATAATGAACATCATTTTCTTTGAAAATATAAACAAAAGCACTATGTCACGAGATTTACTAGTTGATCTCTCTTGTAATAATCAAACTAGCGTTGTTTACCAAATTTCACAGTAAACAAATTGGCACGCCCGGTGGGACTGTGTGCTTTACGTTTAAATTTCTTCAAAGTTTGTGTAGTTAATTTGTTCTGCATTTTTGTGTGTTGTTTCCAAAGATTCTTGTGTAGTGTATGCTTTTGAGGAACGGGAAATTACTCCCTGAAATGGTTAGACCACCACCCAGAAGTAACCCAAGACAAAACATGGAAAATCCGAACGGAAACAATAATAATAACGGTTCGAATGTATCAACCGCTTCGAGCGTTTCTGAGGCCATAATCTCTCCTGTAATCAGTGAGATTGTGCCCAACGCTAGTGGGGCAACAGTTTCCGCCCCAATATCTTCTGTGGTAAGTGCCACAATGACAATGCCAACATCTACAGTGGTACCTTCGACCACTACAGAACCTATCTTGACTCTTTCCCATGCTATGGAGGGAAATTTCTCTCCAAATAGGACAAATGTTAATGGGGGTGGCGCTAGTTCTTCTACTTTCTCATTACCCTTTTCCCAATATGTGGGTCAGGGCACAAGTAGGAACTACCCATATGGTATGCCTACCAGTATGATGCAAGGTTTGCAAACAAGTGCATCATTGTTCACAGAGTCAGCACCAGGCGTATTTGTGCCTAATAATCAGATAATTTCTGGTTCTGCTACTCGAAATGGCAATCCCTCATTAACCAACAATGCCTTGAATGCTTTAAGGCAACAAATGGATGAGAGTAATCATGACATGGTAAATATGTTAACACAACAAATTGGTACAGTATTTAACCCATTAATTCAAAATACAAACCAAAGTTACCAATTGTTGGCAAATCAAATGGGAAGAATTGCTGATTTCTTTGGGGCTACTCAAGCCCATAATCAACAAGTTCCCCAAATTCAGAATGTGGTGCCTTTACAGATTGCACAGGCACCAAATAATGTCATTATGCTTGCCACAAATAATGTTGCAAACCCCATAAACCAAGTCCAACAACCAGTGCCAGTGGTCGAACCACAGGTGCAAATTCAGGCACAGCAACAGGCTTTGCCCCAGGTCGAACAAAACCCTAGAATTATGTTGGTAAATAGGAACCAAAATGTTGATGATGTAGTTAGAAATGTCCAGAATAATAATTTTGCTGGGCAAAATAACATAGCCAATTTGGTCGAAACTATCCTAGCACAAAATGGTTTAAACATAGGCATGCATAGGCCTCATTTTGTTTCTGCCTTATCAGAATATGTGCTTCAAACAGAATTGCCAAGGGGTTGGAAAATCCCAAAATTTACTAAATTTGCTGGTGATACTAGCGAATCTACTGTTGAACACATAGCAAGATATCTAACTGAGGCAGGAGATCTAGCAAATAATGAGAATTTGAGAATGAAGTATTTTCCAAATTCTCTAACAAAAAATGCCTTTACATGGTTTACTACTCTCCCTCCACATTCAATTTTTAATTGGAATCAATTAGAGAGAGTCTTCCATGAGCAATTCTACATGGGACAGTCTAAGATAAGTCTCAAAGAATTAGCAAGTGTTAGGCGCAAAACTCCTGAGTCTATAGATGATTATTTGAATAGATTTCGTTTACTTAAGGCTAGGTGTTTTACTCAAGTGCCTGAACATGAATTGGTCGAAATGGCTGCTGGTGGCCTAGACTATTCGATCAGAAAGAAATTAGACACTCAGCATCTAAGAGATATGGCCCAATTGGCTGATAGGGTTCGACAGGTCGAACGCTTGAAAGCAGAAAAGGCTAGAAATTCAAAGTATCATAAAAAAGAAAAGGTTGCTTATGTAGAAACACATGATAGCGACCAAGAATATGATGTCTCTTATGAAGATGTTGAACAAGAGGAAATAGACCTAGCAGAATTAAAACCTGGTCCCCCTTACACTTGCAAGCTTTTAAAACCTTCAAATGGAAAAAACCCTGTTGAACCAAAAAATGATAAATATGTTTCAAAGACTTATACTTTTGATATAACAAAATGTGATGAAATCTTTGATTTGTTGGTTACTGATGGCCAAATAGTGGTTCCAAAAGGTGTTAAAATACCACCATTAGATATGAGAAAGAAAAGAGGTTATTGTAAGTATCATAATTTTCTTGGACATAGAACCTCACAATGTGTGCTTTTCAGGGACTTGGTTCAAAAGGCTTTGAACGAAGGAAGACTTAAGTTTGGTGAAAAACCCAAAGCTGCAAAAGCAGATCCAGAATCTTCACAGAATGCTGATACCCTCTATGCTGAACCACAAGCTATTATGATGGTCGAAGCCATGGAGGTTTCAGAGGTGCAAGTGGAAAAAATCCCTGAAGAGGAGTACTTTGAAAAAATGAAAGTAGTATATCCTCGTGCTGAAGAGGATTTGATTGACTTTCTAAACAGATGCAAGTTAGAGAACAAAGGGGTGATACTTTGTGCTCGTTGCAGTGCTGTTTGTGATAAAGAGGCTACTGCAGGCCTCATGAAGTTCCAACAAGTTGCAAATAGGCAGGGGGCAAACCCAAAACCGTCTCGTGGTAAAGGAAAGGGCATTCTAACTCGACCAAATAATATGGTCCAAACAGATCGAAGGCCCACTTTCCTTCCTTCTGGTTCGATTCCTATAGAACGCTGGATGCACCAAGGAACCATAAAGTTCAACAAGGGTGCAATGGAAGTTGGTGGCTCAAGTGGCACCAAACTAAGCTATTCAGAGGATGTCAACAAATACTCTTATAGGAACAATTACAAGGGTAAACATCCAATGACAAGGACTCAGTGGCGTAGGTTCCAACGCCAAAAGAAATTGGCTGCAACTAATCTTCAAACAGGCCAATATAAAGAAGTGGCTAGAAGGCCAGCAAAAGAAAGGATCCTTCCTCCTATAGAAGAAAGCAAGATGGAAGACGATGATCTGCTGGACTCTGAGCCAGATTTCGACGTAATATGCGTGGTTTCCATATTACCATCAGAATATGATGTGCAAACAGAGATAACTGAGCTCGAAACTGATTTCGACCAGTTAGAAATGGCTGATCCTAAGCCAATTTGCTACTATGTCATGAACAATGGCTGCATCGATGAGCAACAGGCTACATTCGAAAGGCCAGACTTAGGCATGAAAAACCATCTTAAACCCCTCTTCATCAGAGCAAAGGTTGAAGGAGTTGGAGTTAACAAGGTGCTGATAGATGGAGGAGCTGCTGTTAATCTAATGCCTCTATCTATGTTACCCAAGATTGGCAAATATGACTGTGATTTGTCAGCCCATAACATTGTTTTGTCAAATTACGAAGGCAAAACAGGACATTCAAGGGGGGCAATTCAAGTGGATGTTGTTGTGGGCAGCATAGTTCGACCAACTTTATTCCTAGTGGTCGAATCCAAGGCAAACTTTAACTTACTATTGGGGCGAGAGTGGATTCATGGAGTAGGAGCTGTTCCTTCGACCCTTCACCAGAAGTTGATGCTTTGGAGGGAGGATGGCTGTGTAGAAAATATAGAGGCTGATCAGAGTTTCTATATGTCAGAGGTTGATACCATAAATCAACAAACCTTTGACAAAAATTTGGCGAACATAGCGCCATGTTATGATAGAGAGAATGCTTTCACACCTTCTGATAATGTGATACATTCTGTCAAACTCCACCCAACCCAGGGCTTCATATGGGAAAGAGAGGAAATAGATGCTGCGTCCTCGGAAGATGGAGTTATACCACCATCTGGGTGGAATGTTTACGAAGATTATGATGACTGAGTCCAGCGCATGGGCCAGGATTACTGCTTATATGGCTGAAACTAAGTTAAATACGGCTTTGGAAGCTGATGTTCATCAAAATATGGCTACAGAAGCCAAGGTCGAAAGCGATGGCATTTCTATGCCACAAGCACAAAGGCTCGACTGCATCTATGATGAGGAACCTTTAGGGTTCGAAAGGGATCCACTTAATGAAACTCCTAAGATGCAGGCTCAAGACCCTTTGGAGGAAATTGACATTGGAGATGGCTCAGCAAAAAGGCCAACTTACATTAGTGCCAATATTAGTCCTGACTTAAAAAGAAAATTGGTACTACTTCTCAAAGAATTTAGTGATTGTTTCGCTTGGGATTATAATGAAATGCCTGGACTCAGTAGAGAAATGGTCGAATTAAAACTACCAATCAAGGCAGGTAAGAAACCAGTGAAACAATTGCCAAGAAGGTTTGCACCAGATATCATGTCCAAAATCAAAGAAGAGATCGAAAGGCTGCTGAAGAGTAAATTCATCAGAGCTGCCAGGTATGTAGAATGGTTAGCAAATATAGTTCCTGTTATTAAAAAGAATGGTACACTTAGGGTATGTATAGATTTTAGGGACTTAAATAATGCTACACCTAAAGATGAGTATGCCATGCCTGTGGCAGAAATGTTAGTAGACTCAGCAGCAGGCTTCGAGTTTTTGAGCATGTTAGATGGTTATTCTGGTTATAACCAAATATTCATTGCTGAGGAAGACATATCTAAAACAGCATTTAGATGCCCTGGTGCTTTAGGCACTTATGAGTGGGTTGTGATGCCTTTTGGCTTAAAAAATGCTGGTGCCACTTGTCAAAGGGCAATGAATTCCATGTTTCATGATTTTATAGATACATTCATGCAAGTTTACATTGATGATATCATCATTAAATCCTCTTCTGAAGATAGCCATTTGGTATATCTTAGGCAATCTTTTAAAAGAATGAGGGAACATGGATTAAAAATGAATCCATTAAAATGTGCTTTCTGTGTGCATGCAGGAGATTTCCTTGGTTTTGTGGTGCATAAAAAAGGCATTGAAATAAACCAAAACAAGACAAAGGCTATCTTAGAGACCAAGCCTCCTTCGACCAAAAAACAACTTCAATCTCTGCTAGGAAAAATCAACTTCTTGAGAAGATTCATTTCGAATTTAAGTGGAAAGGCTCAAGAAGGATGATCCATTCAAATGGAACCAAGAGCATCAAAAGGCTTTTGATGACATCAAAGAATACTTAATAAAGCCTCCAGTTCTAATGCCTCCTAGTAGGAATAAAGCTATGAAGTTGTATATTGCTACGTCTGATAAGACGATAGGAAGCATGTTAGCTCAAGAGGACGATAATGGCATAGAAAATGCAGTTTATTACCTTAGTAGAGTTTTAAATGATGCAGAAACTAGATATACTGCCATAGAAAAACTTTGTCTTTGTTTGTACTTCTCTTGTACAAAACTTAAGCATTATATAAAACCTGTTGATGTTTATGTCTATTCCCACTTTGATGTTATTAAACATATGCTAACTAAACCTATATTACATAGTAGAATTGGGAAATGGGCATTAGCATTAACTGAATATTCACTGTCTTATAAACCTTTAAAGGCTGTCAAAGGCCAAATTGTGGCTGATTTTATAGTAGATCATTCGTTGGTCGAAATACCACAGGATTATGTGGATATTCAACCATGGATTCTTTATTTTGATGGGTCCAAACATAAGTATGGAACAGGAATTGGAGTATTGACCATATCTCCGACTCAAGTTCCAACCAAGTTCAAGTACAAAATAAATGGACTTTGCTCTAATAATGAAGCTGAGTATGAAGCTTTAATTACAGGGTTAGAAATATTAAAAGACTTGGGGGCAAAGAACATTAAAATAAGAGGTGATTCTGAATTAGTATTGAAACAATTAACACAAGAATATAAATGTGTGAAAGAGCATTTGGCGAAATATTTTTCTATAGCTAGTTCTTTGTTAGATTGTTTCGATCATGTAGACATTGAACATGTACCTCGATTAGAAAATCAAGAAGCAAATGACTTGGCTCAAATTTCTTCAGGATATAAAATGTCAAAAGAAAAGTTGACACAATTAATCGAAATAAAAGAAAAAATGGTTTTACAAGAACCAATATCTGCACAATTGTCAATACCAAAACTTGTGGGGGCAGATACTATACCACAAATAAATGGTGAAATAAAAAATCCCTTAGAAAATTTTCAGATTTTTGCCATTGACAATTTGTCAGATATTGATTGGAGAAAACCTATAGTAGATTACCTTAAGAATCCAACAGGAAATGTGGATCGAAAGGTAAAATATAGGGCTTTAAGCTATATAATTTTTGAAAATGATCTTTTCAAAAAGACTTCTGAAGGAATCTTGTTAAAATGCCTTAATGAAGCAGAAGCATATATAGCAATCTCTGATGTTCATAGTGGTACTTGTGGCTCTCATCAAGCAGGACATAAGATGAAATGGCTCTTGTTTCGACAAGGTTTGTATTGGCCCTCTATGTTGAAGGATTGTATAGAATTTGCGAAAGGATGCCAGGAATGCCAAAGGCACTCAGGAATTCAACATGTGCCTGCAAGTGAACTACATTCAATAGTAAAACCATGGCCCTTTAGGGGTTGGGCTCTAGACCTTATTGGTGAGATTAAACCTGCTTCATCAAAAAATCAGCGTTATATTTTAGTTGGAATAGATTATTTCACAAAATGGATAGAAGCCATTCCTTTACCAAATGTTGATCAAGAGGCAGTAATTAATTTCATACAAAATTACATAATTTATAGGTTTGGAATTCCTGAAACAATAACTACTGATCAAGGTTCAGTTTTCACTGGTCGAAAGATGCAGGAATTTGCCCAAAAAACTGGCTTTAGACTGTTAACTTCAACACCATATTATGCACAAGCAAATGGTCAAGTCGAAGCAGCAAATAAAATTATTATAAATCTGATAAAGAAACATATAGCCCAAAAACCAAGAAATTGGCACAAAACCTTAGACCAAGTGTTATGGGCTTGTAGAAATTCTCCTAAAGAATCAACTAACACTACTCCATTTCGACTAACTTATGGTCATGATGCAGTATTACCAGTCGAAATACATTTGCAATCAGCAAGGGTACAAAGACAAATGGAAATACCTCTAGACCATTATTATCAGATGATGTCAGATGAGTTGATTGATTTAGATGAAGAAAGGCTTAGTGCTTTAGAAGTTTTAACAAAACAAAAAGAACGAGTTGCTAAAGCATATAACAAAGGGTTAAGTCTAAGTCTTTTAATATAGGAGAATTAGTTTGGAAAGTTATATTGCCTATGGACAAAAAAGATAGGATCTTAGGCAAGTGGTCCCCAAATTGGGAAGGACCATTCAAAATTATTCAAGTTTATTCTAATGGCGCATATGAAATTGAGGAGTTAACTCCTGAAAAACGTACTTTGGGTATAAATGGAAAGTATTTGAAGAAATATAAGCATACTTTACTCGAAGTAAAAATAAGCGCAGAATAATACTTGAACATGAAATCAAAATGGCAATAATTAAAACTTGCCACAAATCATGGGCTTTGGTCAAAGGATACAAACCAAATCCAAACTAATAACAAAAATTAAATTTGTTCGAAAAGAAAGCAAGCTTTAAAAAGAGAAATAGGAAGTAGGAACAACTTTATTTTTATTATTAATAAGAAAAGTTCTTTATTACATATGATAACATAATTCTACCTAGACTTGGGCTTAGATTTAGGAGTTTCTGATTCTATACTCTTCAGTTTCTCCTTGAAAAGAGATAGTGCTTCATCAGTAAGCTTCTGAACCTCAGCTGGATAATCTGCTAGATTGTCTTCGTATGTCCATAAGAACTCTTCCAGATCAGGGCCCATTTCTTCCTCTTCTGATTCTGTTAAAATTAGTTCTTCCTTGTTTCTCTCATAGCGTAGCCTGTTTTCTTCGCAACGCCAGGGCTCTACTCCCTTTCTGCTCTTTTCTTTTGAGCCTGAAGCATCCTTGGTAACCTGTCTTTCCATTGTATGATTTTCTTGTTGAGGTTACTTGATTACCCTGAATGAGTAAAATGAGAAGAATCATCCTTTTTTATAGTGCCATCAAGCCTTCTTGTCAGTGTGGTCATCAATACAATTCATTTAATGAATTTGGCTGTCATCACCTTTTGACTTGACTGCCTTGATATGGTGCTTTGACTGCTTGGTTTTCTGTGTCTTTTGACTGATGCCAAAAGGTGAAGTAAAAATAAGCGCAGAATAATACTTAAGCATGTAAAACAAAATGGTAAATTGTAAATTGCCATAAAACATGGACTTTGTTCAAAAGTTACAGGATCCAAAATATTGTTCGAAAGGACAATAAAGAAAATAAACTAAGGGAATTATAAATTCTTGGTGCAGTCAGCATAAATCTTCTTGCGGGTTGCCATTTCCTTTTCGACTACCAAATTCGAACTCTCCAGGGATTTGATCTCTTCACCAACAACTTCTGCAGAGCCAAAAGCTTGAAGCCCTTCCCTGCCATATGCATCAATCTGCTCTTGGGTCGAAGCTTTGGTCTCTTTCTCAATTTGAGCTCTCTTGGTCTCCTCTTCAATGATCTTGCGCCTGTAACTGACAATCTGTTCTTCTAAGAGTTTGGTTTGTTCCTTGTAATGGGCAACCTTGTCATCACATTCTTTTAGCTCTGAATTTCCTTCGACCAGTTGAGAGGACAATCTTTCCACTTCAGCTTGAGCTTGCTGGGCCTTCTCAAAGAACATGGTTTGAGCTTGTTGTTGTGTGGCAAGTCTTGTGTTATTATCAATCCTCTTCTGCACTACCTTGGCATATTGGTCCACAATTGAACTAAGTTGTATGACTTTGCCAAGGGTTTCCTCATCAGTCCTAGGATTGTGAAGCTTCTTCAGGAAAGCCAAGTGGCTATAAGCACATGCTGGTTGTTCTTCAATTTGCTTCAGCACATCCCTTTGGACGAAGGTAGTTGTAAGTTTCAGCAACAGAGAGTCTTGGCGCACCATCGAGTCGATTTCAGAGTTGGAAGGCGCTGAGTCAGTGGTCGTGTGCTCACTAGAGGCGTTTCCTTGATTTGTTTTTCTCGAGAGTAGAAGTTTAAGGGTACCGGCAGGATCAGACTTCTGCATATTGGTAAATTCTTCTTCTTGTATGCCCAAGCTTGCAGAAAGTCTCGAGGTCGAAGAGACAGATATGATCCCTGAACCCCCAACCTCAGCTTCAGGAATTGCATCAGAGTCATGTTGAGATTCTTGGTTCGAGCTTGCCTGGCCTGAGTTTGTAGACATACTAGGCATTGAATATTTGATGCTCGAAGTATTGGTTGGTGCTTGATTGTCAATTCTCCCCATGCTGGCCTTCAAGGAATCTTGATTGTCATCACTTGCCTTGTTCTTTGTTGGCACCTCCTCAAGGTTTGGTTGTTTATCTTCCTCAACAGGACTTTTCTTCGACTGATCCTGCAAACTCAAAAGAAAAATTAGTAAAGATCAAATGTAACTATGAAAACCTAAGGTTGAGAGTAAGATGAGTTATACCTCTTTTCCTTTGACCTCAGGGTTAGTTTGAGGATTACCACCCTTCTCAGCATTGGAGGCATTGTTTCCTGGTTGTGCATTATCTTTCTTTCCCCCATCAGTAATTAGTTCATCATTGACCAAGGTCTCTGAATGAGGTGCAGGGTTACCTTGTGGTCCGTCAACCTGTTCTTCTGATGTCTTGGTAAGTTGGTCTTGTTCGACCACATTTTTCTCTGAAGCGTTTGTCTGAGGGGTTGGATCTCCACCGCTTTCACTCGAGATGCGGATTTTTAATGCCATATGCACTTTAGGCTTCTTCATTGCTGACTTGACCTTCATAGCAGTTTCTTTCTTCTTTTTCTGCTCACCCTTTTGGTCCTTTGTTGGGGCTTGTTGAGGTTTAGATTCTTCAACCTTTTTCTGCTTCTTGGCTCGTGCAGCCTCATTTTCTTCGACTTCTGGTACAGTTGTTGCTTTCCCTTCACTAGGTTGTGAAGTCGAAGTTGATGGTTGTTTTCTCTTCCTAATCAAAGGGACCTCCTGTTCTTCTTCATCCTGAAATGATGGAAGTAAAAATGTCAAGATTTTGTTTCAAAATATATTACTATGACAAAAGTTAAAGTATTTGATGGAAAGTTTGATTTTTACCTCCTCATCCAATACCACTGTGTTCTTAGCTTTCTTCGAGCTAGCAGACACTGTCTCTGTGCTGCTCTTACCTTTTCCCTTCTAAGGACATAAATGGTCGAAGTTAGAACATATGTTTAAACAGGAGGAGAGAAACTAAATAAAAAATTTTAAGGCTAAGTTATCTTTGCCTTAGAGGTTTCGACCTCTGATTTAATCCTCACCCCAGTGGGTTTCTTCACTTCAGTCGAAGTCTTTGAAGACCCACCATCTTTCTTTATGCCTTTGCCTGCAAAATGTTCTATTACTAAATATAAAAAGGTTTGAGGGAATAAATCTTGTAAGATAAATAAAACTATAAGAGTTTAGATGTTTACCTCGACCTGAGATGTTTATTTTCTTTCCAAGAGATGGCACTATGAAGCCACTCTCCACCATCCCTAGCAATTGATCAGCATTGCCTATTGAATGCTTGGTGTAATGGTCACTCCACCATTTGCTAAAGCCATCAGTGCAGTAGAAAGAAGGCTTGTACTCGAAGGGTTTGAAATTAAATTCATAATTCTCCAGCATTCTCATATATTTCTTATAAGTCTTTTCAGTCACTCCAGTGCCCAACACCATTCTATCCAGATTTTCAAAAAGGGACTTTGGCCTAATTTGGGACATACCAAATTGCCTAGCCACACAGTTGGGCAGATATCCTACAAGCCCATACTGGTTTGCGTTCGAACCAATCCTATAGGAGAGTACAGTTTGCTCTAAATAGGCTCTCCAAACCTCGTTTACTTCATCTTCGTTATCTGGGTTGAACGCAGGGAAATCTTCAATGAACCACGCAGCACCATGCTTACGCTCCACAAATGGAGCATGACGTGGTAGAAACTTGTCAAAATTCAAAAACATCTTCATATGTTTCATGAAGAGTCTGCCAGTATCTTGGTCCAAAGATCTAGGGGCTAATCGAACCAACCTCTGCCCTTCGATCTCCCTGTCATCTACCTCTTGTTGATAGTCAGAAGGCACTATCAACCCCAATTCCGTCTCAAATGTGGCATTCAGCCAAAGTTGTAACAGCCACATAGGTCCAGCAATCGAAACCTTTGATCCATCCTTGGAAGCCTTAATTGCATCACTAGCATTCCCCATTGCTTCATACAGACAGGCTAATAATAAGCGTCCTAAGCTAAAAAGTCTGCCTTCATTAATCTGTTGCGCTATGGGAATGTACATACGCGCTACCTGAAGGGATTTCGAGCAAAAGACAAAGTGGGATAACCACAATGTTAAGAAGGCCACATGCTCCTCAGTTGACACTTCCTCTCCTTCGTTACCCATTTGCTCTGCTATGTACTTAGAGAATGTAGCTTCTTGAAAATTAACTTCGACCTTATCCCCAGTTTTGGTTGGATCGACATGATCACCAATAGGCCTAAGGCCTGTGATAGCAGCTACATCTAATAAGGTAGGGGTTAACATGCCACACTTAAACTGAAAAGTGTTGGTGGACTTTTCATAGAAGTGTAAGGCAGCCACTAGCAGTTCTGGTTTGTACTTAGGACCGGTTCGACTAAATTGGATAAGCTCATAAATACCATAGCTTTTCCAAGAATCCTTAAAGTCCTTTTCGACCCTATCTAACCAGGGAATGTAATCCTTGTGCACAGTATAGGGGGCAGCTCTAAAAATCTTAAGGGCATTCTTCATATACCCAAAGTTGTATGGAGTAGAGCTAAAGATTCTAGGGCCACAGGTTACATGCAAAGGGAAGATATCACTTACGTCTTTTGATATAACCTCAGCACGTGTGGGATAAGGTCCACAGAAAGCGTAATCTTCCTTCTTGATAGAAAATGGAATCATAAGCTGAGTGTTCCAGATCTTCCTTTCAGCCTCAGTTCCAGAAGGTTCTGGAACTACTTCTTCTCCATCTTCAAGGACGCGAAGATCCTTCCATTTGCCAGCAGTGGGTACATCGAAATCCAAGTTGAACGCCATTGATGAACAGTACACAGAAAATCAAGAACTGAAAGGGTTTCGTGAAGGAAATTGTGGAAACTATTTTGTTTAAGTTGAAACAAAGATGAATCGATGCGGAATTTGAAGATGAATCACTTGTACGGTTTAGAATTGCAAGGTGATTGAAGATCAGAGTGTAATTTGCAGAAAAGAAGAAGATGAACAGTGGGTTCGTAAGAAAGCTTTGAAACTTGGAAGTTGGTAAAAAGTGTTCCTTTGTTCGTTTGCTACTATTTATAGGGGAACGTGTTTGTCTCCAGAAAATAAATCAAAAAAAAAAAAATTTCTCTTCAACTTCTGCGTATGCCACGTCATCCACTATGCTAAAACCTAGGAACAATGATGGATTGTGGGTATCAAGTTGACAGTTACTTCTGAACGTGACATAAGCGCCGTCATTGGTAATAGTGTCAAGCACGTGGTTATAAAATGCCTTTTCCTTTTTTCGTTCGACCACTCAATCGAAACAGGCATTTGGGGGCAATTTGTTAGCCCATATTTTTACTAAGTAAAAATATGTTCTAAATGCATAAATAAAATAATTATGTTTAATTATGTAATTATTTTTAATAATCATTAAATATGTTTGGTTTTCAGAACCAATGAATTTAATGATTAATCATGCACGAACATGTAATAAATGTTCTATTATGGAACGTTGCATTTAAATGCGTATTCTCTTTCTTTCAGGATCCTTTCGATTTGGTCGAAATGTCAGTGGGTCGAAGTATCCAGTGGGCAAAAGTAATTTATGGACTTAGCGAAATATTCAAAAGAAAGCATGGTTACTTCGACTTCGATGGAAACAACGGTTAACTCAGAAGATAAGAAAGGATTCAAATTCAAAATACGTGTCAAGACACGCGTCCTTTCTGTAGTTATTTAGGCGTTAGTAGCAGTTAGAAATTAGTGTCTATAAATAGCCTAGTTATGTGATCGAAAAAGGGGTCACAATCATTATACAGAAATCCTGATAAAACTCAAAGTACCCATGCTAACGAGAGAAACGAGTTCGAAAGGAAAAATGTATGTAATGTGCACCATTTATTTCTCTGTAAACATTTACATTTGAATGCAAATTTACAGTATTTTCATCTTTATCTTGTTTAATCTTTATTCCGACTCTTTTCTCCCATTCTGTTTATTCAATTGAATAAACATTCTTTCTTGCATTTCAAGTTATCAAAATATAAAAAGCAACACTTTATCAACATAAGAACAATAATGAACATCATTTTCTTTGAAAATATAAACAAAAGCACTATGTCCCGAGATTTACTAGTTGATCTCTCTTGTAATAATCAAACTAGCGTTGTTTACCAAATTTCACAGTAAACACCCGCATTTAATGGATACGGATGCGGGTTTAATACTATCCGCGTCCGCGGATATCCATACCCGCTAAATAATTAGTAAAATTACTTAAATTGTTGTATTTTTATATAAAAAAAATTGTATTTTTATATTTTATCTATTGCATTTTGACTATTTTATATAAATTCTAGTTTTGTTTTGCTTTTTTGCAGTTCTGTGAGGTGATTTTTGTTTGTAGATTGGATGTTTTTATTAAAAAAAGAGTGCAAAATTTATGAATATAATGTGTTAATGTTTTGTCTTGAAAAAAAACTAATTTTTTTTCAATAATCAATTCTTTGTTTAATAAAAAAATATCATCCATGGATATCTGTTAATATCCGTGAATAATTCAATATCCATGGATTACCCGCTTAGTGGATATCCGCACGGATATGAAGCGGACACGGATATCATATTTATCTGACGGAGCGGATACGTATATCACACTATCTGCATCCATGGATATCCATTGACATCCCTAATTATGCACACACAAATATGTCAATTTTTTTATTGGAGTAGTAAAATATATATATACAAACACATAAATATTAGATGGTTATATTACACCGGTAATATTTTAACGAGTATAAATTTTACAAAATTTTTTGAATAATTCGAAACTTTATACCATATAGATGATTCATAAAAAAAATTAGATAAATCTATAATATTTTATTGAATCCCATCAAAATTACAAATTTGTACATTTTAATTAAACCCCAATAGTATACACACACCTCAAAAAAAAAAATTCAAGTTTTTCTATGACCCTCTCGAGTTTTTTAGGCTAGTTCCTCCACTGATCTCAAGGTTTGCATTTATTAGTAATAACGAACAAATGAACTCCATCTCTTATGCTTAGTTGGGTAATATAATTTTTTGTGATTTTTTAAAACCGTGTG
The DNA here is from genome assembly GCA_030408175.1 of Trifolium repens. Taxonomy (NCBI): domain Eukaryota; kingdom Viridiplantae; phylum Streptophyta; class Magnoliopsida; order Fabales; family Fabaceae; genus Trifolium; species Trifolium repens. Next base: position 14,568,649 of record CP125846.1, read on the forward strand.
CTTTTTATAAAATTTATTAATTGTTTTAAATATTTAATATTTAAATTCATTTGAATTGATTTATTTTTGAGTTTATGTGAAACAGCTTATGCAAATAAATAAGCTTTAATGTATTATTATAAATATTTTGAGGTAGTTTATATTCTGGATCGACTAAAAGTCTAACATACCTCAAAGTTCGTTATAAAGGGATAAGAACAAGTGAACAACCATGTGGGCGCATAACGACCATAGTATCAAGTTATGAGTACGGATAGAGGCCAAAACGCCCCCAATATCCAAAAGAAAAGTCATTCTCACATGCCCTTGCTGCTGCCCAAGTGGATGTATGATTTTTTACTTTCCTGAAGATCGTTACAAAAGCCTCATTGGAAGTTGAAAGGTTAGAGAAATTCCTTTTAAAAAAATGTATGTGGTATTTCTCTCTTATCATAGGGCTTCAAAGACAAATGAGGTGACATACGATCTCATCCATCTGCCAGAGATGCTTCTAAGCATTTTGATGAAAGATATCTTGAATTTGCATTTTTCATTTGATAGTTATGTTCATCTTTTTTAAACACATTTTCTCATTCCTAGTCATTAACTCTTATATTCAATAACAACTTAACAACTAAAATCAAAACAATAAAATCATTGAAATTACATAAGAAACAAACAATGAAAAAACATAATATATACAAATGAAAATATAAGAACCGTGAAACAATCATTTGCATAGAATCGAGAGTAACAAATTTTATTTATGGAAGAGAAAAAGAAACAAGAAACAAACCTAAATAAATATCGACAGGAATAGGGAAGAAGAAAGGAATTGTCACATGCGGAGGAAGGAAGTTGAAAGGGATTCTCATTGGAAGAAATTGTTAAGCTTAAAAATAGAAAACCCCTAACAAAAAAATCCATTAAGTGAAAAATCATCATAACCCCATTTTACCCGAATATGTTTTGTTTTCAACTATGACTTTTGAAATAAAAAATAATAAAATTATAACCACCATGTGTAGGCTCTAAAATGTCATTAGATGATATTGTTTTGCAATTTATGAACATCATTTCATATTTGTTGTTGAACTTCATCTAAAATAACTCTACATGACTCATCATTTTTATGTGTGCCTTCTAAATAGTGCTTAAAACACAAACATCACCGGAATACTAAGTATAACAATAGTTGCAATTAATGTTTCTTAATTTATCATCAAAAGTATTGTCATGCATGTTGCCATCCCACATATTCTCTTTCAACAACATTTTTATTTAACATTCCAAAATGTCTCATGGTCAATTTTTAATAAAAAAAACAGAGTAAAGCAATTTTATATAAATTGTTTTAATCTGTTTTTTATTTTGGGATAAATGGCAGGTATTGGAAGTATGCTCCAAAAAAAAAATTGCGAGATAGTGGAATGTTTCAAAAAATATTATTGGTGAAAGATAAGATGTGGAGTGGTAACATGGCACTACAGTCGATGATGAATCAAGAAAAATTAAGTGCAACTATTGCCATATGGAGTATTCCAGTGATGCTTTTGTTTTAAGCACCATTTAGCAGGAACGCATAAAAAAGATTAGTCTTGTAGGTTATTAGTGATGAAGTTCAACAACAAATGTGGAATAATTTTCATAAATTTCAAACTACTATATATCATTTAATGGAATCTAACAGTCCATTCAGGGTGGTTATGATTTATTTTTTTTAAAGTCAAGTTTCAAAACAAAACATGTTCAGATAAAATTGGTTATGCTGATTTTTCACTTAATTTGAAAATAGTTCTTGAAGATTGAATCGATTTGCATGAAGATTGATTAGCAATAATGAAGAACACATTGAATGTTGATTTGATTCAATGATTAGTTAATTTTGGTTAATCAACCTTTTGATTCAAATCATCAAATAGAACAAAAAACACTGAATAGATTCAACAAACAGACGTAAAAACGCTGGATAGATTCATGAGCCTCAAATTTCAAGTTTCAAGACATAAAATCATTTTTTTTTAAAAACAAATTTTCACTATCCCAAAGCTAATTGGTGATTATAAAGAAATTCATCATCAGAATCATCGTGAAAAGGGTTTCAAATAAAGAAATTGGTTTATGATCTAAAGAATTCTCATTCTCAAAATGGTAAAACTAATTTTTAACAATAATATTATTGTTTCACAAAAAAAAAAAAAATTGATTTCGATCTTCCTCTTACCTTCTTGACTTATTTCCTCTCCATTTTTTATCCTTCACTAACAAACAAAAAGCAAATATTAGATAAACACTAGAAATTTCTCCCAAAAATATATGATGCAAGGTAAATGATAAGAAAAATAAAAAAATAGGGACCGAGAAAGTGAGATAAAATTCTCTCTAAAAATAAAAAATGAAGGTGGAGTGAGATCAACAGTAATCAAGAGAGAGATAGAGTTAAGGGAAGGTTTATTACCTTGAGAAGCACCGACTTATGCGATCCATCTAAAGAGGGGAAAACTCATAAAGTAAAAATATAAAATGATTCAGATCTAAAAATATATACATTCATATATCAACAAAAGTAATATTTTCTTAACTTAAAAGAAGATATAAATATCATTATACATGATTAAAATATGAATAATCAAGTTGTGGATTTAGTCAAAAAACTCAAGTTGTGGATTTTGTATTGATGAGTAGTTTGTGTTTTGAATGGACAGTGAGGATATACCTTTAAAACTTCGTCAATTTGGTTAGTGAGATCTTTTGATTAATTTCATATAGACCCTTCGATTTCATGTTTAGATTCACTTTCATTCATTGATATGAAAACTATATCAGATTGACTAGTCAAACCAACTTGACAAGACATTTAGCAAATAATCAAGTTGGTCAAGCTATCAAATCAATAATTGCAAAAAAAAAAAGCTTAAGATATTGTCAAATCGATTAGAAATTGAAACGGCAAATATGAACTTGACAGAGGTATCAACGGAAGCGTTCGTTGATGGACTCCGGAAAGGCCTATGCTAAAAAATTTATTAAATAAACAAAGAATACATAAGAGCACAAGATAGAGGAGATATGGACATATAAATAACACTAGAGGAAAAGTTCGGAAGAAAAACAGTAGAGAAGAATTAGAAGTGAGACAAAATGACATGACGGCGAATTATATATATAACATGTGACATAGGAGGCGATGTGGCTTTAGGGTTAAGGAGATGGGCTTGGGCCAAGCTATATTATATGCAACATATGTTAGCATAGGTGTAGAGGATTTCTTTGAATATTGCTTTTTAGACCCCCATATATACTCTTAGGCCCCCCATAAATCCCAAAATACCTCTACTTTGGGATCAGGTTAATTTGCTTTCTATGAAACGAAATCTATATTTTTTTTGCTTCGTAGGAAACAAAATAATGTTTTAACCCAAAAACAGCGAACACGCGTAGGCTTAGTCACTTCTTTCTCTTAAAAAATGATGGTTTTGTTTTCTACACAACGAAAAGCTTAACTTTGCTTCGTATGATCTGAAAGCGCTCAATTTTGTTTCCCATAAACGAAGTACTTCCATATTTCTAAACAAAGAGAATACGTTGATCAGTTTCAATAAAACATCTATTGAGATGAAATGGGCGAGTTATAAGATTCGAAAGGGGACTATTTGAACAAGCATCATATTCATCCATTCGGTCAGTTTAATCAATCATACAGAAATCATTTTCTCCATTCTCGGTAACGTGGTAAAGGGGTAATGAAAGTACAATTAGGGCAGATGACACATATATAGGAAACGAAATTTCAAAAAACGTAAATTTCCCCACCTACGAAACGAAATTTCAAAAAACATAAATTTCTCCACCTACGAAACGAAATCATGAAAATTTGTGTGCAGGCGTGCTACCAAGGCCAGGCTTACTACGCTTTCACAGGATTTTTATCCTGCATTATGAAACATGGTTATTTCGTTTCCTAGGAAGCGAAATATGTTTTAAGGGTCATTTTGGTCATGAAGGGGGGCTTGATGGTAGGAGAGAAATTGAGAAGAGGGAAATAAAAACACGGAAACCAATGTATGTACTTGGATCAACATTAGTCCAAATACATGCATTGGTTTCTGTGTTTTTATTTCTCTCTTCTCAATCTCTCTCTTACCAAGCAAACGCTGAGAGTAAAATAGAGGGGTCTAAAGAGCAAGACCTCTGCATTTCTCGTGCACCCTTCTCTCATTTCTAATTTTATCCTTCTAATATTTAACTAGCGGACGTTATAATAATGAGAAATTTGAGAAAAACACCCTCTAACATGAGATTTCAAGACTTTACAATGTCCGCTATTAAGTAGTGAATATGTAAAATATTGAAATTTCATGTATAGAGGATGTCAGCTAGTTAAGTGGTGAATTCAGCTCGTTACTTAAGTAGTGGAAAAAATATTTTAATAATTTAAAGGGCACATGAAAAAATTCAAGGGACACCAAAAGAAGCTCTTGAAAGTATAAATGGTATACCCTCTCCAAATTTTGTATAAGTATATATAAGTATAATTATTAAAATATATCGTTAATAAACAAAAACAACTTACAATAAGCTCTAAGACACCTAAAAAATTGGACAAATTGATTTTATGTAGGGATGCCAACAAGGTGTGGATTGAGGGGGTGATACGTTTTCATTCTCTTCACCACCATTTAAAATATTCCTCATCCCTATTGTGTTACATTAAGATTATTCTTTCTTCATCCATATATTTATTCCCGAAGTTTCCGTGCGGATCCATCAAAGTTTAAAATAAAAGTATCAAATTTTTAATATTTTCAATTAAACTTATTTTCAAAAAATTATGGATTAATCCTAAAACAAATAAAAAATTAAGACATTATCGTGAGTCTATTACAACATAAACGTTCCGCATCACATATAAACAAAAAAAAATTATATATGTGTGTGCAGGCGTGGTTTATTTTGATAAAATATATATATATTGGTTTAAAGTCTAAATATATCTTTATATAAAAATAAAATAAATAACGTAAAAAAAAAAACACTTGAAAGTGGTCGAAATTCTATGGATAAAAAATCAATAACAAAAATCCTTGAATAAAAAAAAATAGCAAGTTAACAAAATAAAAAATATAGGTAAGGATGATTTTAGTATTTTAAAATAAAGGATAAATATGTTTCTGGTCCCCGTAAATATTCAAAGTTTTGTTTTTAGTCCCTCCAAAATTTTCTTCTACTTTCAGTCCCCTAAAAATTTTCAATTAACACTTTTAGTCCCTACTTTTAAATCAACTCATGTGTATATTTTATATTTTTTAATGAAATTTTCCATAAAAGTGTAGAATATTTTAACAATCACTCCCAAAAAAAATTAGAATTTTTTAACAAAATATGAATTAAATATAAATTTTTAAACTCCAAAAACATAAAAATTCATATTTAATTTATGCTTTTTTATAAAATTCTAAATTTTGTTGGAAAAGATTGTTATAAGGGTTAGGATCAAATGACACCAAGGTGTCAAACTTAGTAACATGACACATTCGATAATTCTTTACCGGATAATCATATTACAAAATCCATCGTTGGATTCAAAGCTATTATCGTATAGATCATGTCTATAAAATTTAACATCGATCGGAAATCATTTGATAAGTCAACGAGAAGCATAAAGACCAACGTCTTACAAAATTTCGTCAAAACTGCTCATAAAAAATTTCATTAAAAAATATGAAGTCTACACATGAGTTAATTTTAAAGTATAGACTAAAAGTGTTAATTAAAAAAAATTTGGGGACTAAAAGTAGAAGAAAAATTTTAGAGGGACTATAAACAAAACTTTGAATATTTAAAGGACCAAAAATATATTTATTCCTTAAAATAAATATGAGGATAATTATGTCAATATAATTAATATTGTAGTAACATATGAAGGTGTGAAAAACACAAGAAGGGGGGGGGGGTTGAATTGTGTTGTGAATAGTTTGAAAAATTCTTCTAAGTTATAAAAACTTATCAGAGTTTGCAGCAGTTTAGAAAACAAAACACAATCAAACAACAACTTAATAAGTATGAGAGAAAGGGAGAGAGATAGAGACAGAGATTTATACTGATTCCTGTCACAAACCGAGAGTACGTCCAGTCCCCTTGCACTTCCAAGGGAGTTCACTATAATCAAACAAGATTACAATTGCTCAAGCACGCAGGCAAGAGACTTCCAATGCTCAAGTAACACTTAAAAGAGACTTCCTTTGCTCAAGCACAAAAGCAAGAGACTTCAAACAACTTTACAAGAAAAACAGAGTTTGTGAACACTGATATACAAATCAATGTTCAAAAGAATAAGTAAAATACAACTCAATTACAAGACTTATCTTAGAATCCTAATAAAAGAAATCTAAGGTTCAACAACTGTATGAATCAGAAGCTGAAGCTTGAGTCTTGGATTTTCAAATGAGTTCAAGTTGTATTCAAGTTGTTTTGTGCACAGAATGATTTTTGCAGAGTAACAACTCTTTCAAATTGTTCAATTGTTGTGTGTAAAAAACTTCTCTACCACTCCTATTTATAGTGAGGGGTGGAGCGCCTTGAATTTGAATTCGTTGCAGGAGATTGTGCCAGCTGGTAGTAGTACGATCTTGAACCATATCAGGTAACCTTTGTGTACGAACAAACTTGAGAATGAAGATTTGCCCAAATCTGGTAATAAGTTCGTACAATAGTACTAACGTCACTATTCTGAGGATAAGGTTGATTCTTCAGCTTTTGAGTTGTCAGAAGATGATGAAATTCAATCATTGTAGCAGATAATGTTCTGAAGGAAAATAGTAATAGAAAAGCAGCGGAATATAAAAATTTTCATTTAATGATCCTTACGAATGAGCATGAGTTTGTGTTTAGGATTTTACCTCTTGTTGAAAATCCTTTTCTTTTTTTTCACGAACGGTGGCTGATCAACACTTTAATCACGAACCGGATTGATCACGAGCGTTGATGACGAAGAACAACGCCTCTAGTAGTCCACACGAACAGCAACCTTCAAAAGAGTGCTAGCTCAAAAGGATGAAGGCCTTTTGTGAGTGGAGGCAAGAAATAAGGATTAGGGTTTTTCTCTTCTTAAGATTCTCTTTTTTTAGTGTGTTTTCTCAATCACAAGGGTTCTATTTATAGAACCAATTGTCTTGTGCACCAAGACAATTACTTGTCATTGGGCTACAATCACACTAAAGCCCATTTAATTAAATAAGCTTAGTAGGAGCGCACCCCCCATGTGTCATGTACACATGAGTGCTTCCTCATCATAACAAATTATGAACCGCTTATTTAATTACCATGATACCCTTATCATATTTCCATATTTCTCTGAGGTGCACCGTACCTTACGGTGTTCCAATCTCACACTAGACTGTTCTTATGTGTGTGACCCTTGTAGGTTTCCATAACATTGGCAATTATATTAAATCCTTTATTTAATATAATAAACAATGAGCGGTATCTAGCAACACATCATTGCTACCCAAGTTATGAGAAATTAACATGTGATCATAACATAACCTTAGTGATAACATATGCGTGTATAATTACCCCTTTGCCCTTAATGTCTATATTGAACACAAAGCATACTTGGTGTCATCTTTGTCCAGTTCAATATTGGGCCCATGACATTTATCCTGTTATGCAGGATTGACAAATTCCATCTAGGTCACTATTGTCCCTCAGCATGCTTTGTGAAGTACCCATCAAATGCCTTTATGGTTATCCTGTTACGGACAATGTTAGATCAGCAACAAAGTACTTGACTCCACATCTAGGGTACAAAGTGGTTTCAGGTCTAAGGGCGGCTTACACCATTATCACCATGAGAGTGACTTACGACACTTTGCATAACTTTGCATGTAGTACTCTCATAGCGGGTCAATCCGGTATAAATATTACTCCTAATATTTCTTATACCTATGTCAAGACTTGATAACTCCTTATCCTATGATCCATGAGATGCGATCATCAGCCTATCTTCATAATAGTCTTTATGCTTTAAGGCTATCCCTTTTCACCTTAAAGCTTGACTATGGATACTTTAAGAATAGCGTCTTTATGTTTAATGTAATCTCATGATTAAGTCATACTTAATATTAAACAGACTTTCTATTCTAGGGACTTCATTATTTTGAACGTTACAAACATAATAAAGAAAATGCCTTTGATTATTAATAAAAGAAACAATATATTATTAATAATTAATTTGATACAAGTACTAAAGTCATTGGCCTCTAGGGCTTACACCAACAATCTCCCACTAGCACTAGAGCCAATCTGGCATTACTTTAATACCCATAGACCTAGTATGCCCATCATGCTTCAACTGTGCAAGAGGCTTTGTTAGTGGATCAGCAATGTTGTCAAGTGTAGGTACTTTGCATATTTTCACATCTCCTCTATCTATTATCTCTCGAATAAGATGAAATCGCCTAAGTATGTGTTTGGATCGTTGGTGAGATCTAGGTTCCTTAGCTTGTGCAATTGCACCATTGTTATCACAATACAGACTAATGGGATCAACAATGCTAGGGACCACTTCAAGTTCAGTTATGAACTTCTTGATCCAAACAGCTTCCTTTGCATAGATTCCTAAGGTTGAGGTGGAGGAGAAGGAGGGGGTAGTCTCTCATTAATGCTTTTGAGAGTCTCAAGAATGGAAGCTAGAATGCCAGAATGTACATCAATTTTTTGCTTCAGTTTTTCTTGATCATCTCTCATTAGAACAGCAAACTCTGGTGCATTTCTTGCCAAATGTTCAAGCCTTGCCTGTTCAGCAGCAACCCTTGCTTCTTCTGCTAACCTAGCTTGTTCTCTAGCCAAAGCCTCTAACCTTTCTTTCTCAAGCCTTTCATCTTCCAACCTCTTCCTTTCACGCTCTGCAGCTTCTTTCTTTTCTTGTTCTGCTTTGATTCTAGCCAACTCAATTTGAAATTCCAAATCTCTTTTATAGGAAACTCTGATTGCCCTTAGCATATTTTGCAGTCCGCCTTCCATAAGGTCACATTCCTTGTCAATATCTGCTGACTCAATAGTCCTATTAGGGATAGCATTTTGGATCCTCCTAATGTTCTTGTCAACAGCTTTTAGCATTTTAGAAATGTCCTCTTTGGTTTCAGCCATGTGTTCATTTAAGATCCTAGAGGGTAAGGAAGGAGGGATATAGATGCAATCATCAGAAAGGGTTTGCATCAGAGTATCAGGATTGGTGGTGTGATTTGGAGGTGGTTGTTGGTTGGTTGGTAACACTACAGTAAGAGTGTTGTCCACTACCACGTTTTTTGGGGATTTTTCAGCATTATTTACTAGAGAGTTAGGTTTATGAGAGACCTCAGAATCTGGAATGATATTTTCTTTTGGTTCAGGTGTTTTGAGAGAATCTGTGGGGGGAATGATTTGTTCAACAATAGGTGGTGACAATGGTGGATTGTTTTGGTTGTTTTCTGGGGGTGGCGTATGTGGTTCATTTTGGTGATCATTTTGTTAGTTTTCTTCAGGTTCTGGAGAAGGTTCCAGAGTTGAGAGATTTTTGTTTATGCGTGATTCATATTATTGAGGAGGTGGGGAGGGTGTGCGATCAGAATCTTCATCCTCATTCACATTGTGAATCTCTGGTGCAGTACTTGTAGTAGCTTGTGCATCAGCTGGTCCATATAGGGTTTGTTGAGCAAGCAGATTGTCAGGATCATTCCTTTGAGGAAGTTTGGAGTACATATCCTCAAATACCTTTGGGTCAATTCCACAATCATATCCATCCTTTAGTAGAACTTCCTTCTTTTGGAGTGCTGCAACCTTAGCAATAGCTGCCTCAAGGTCAGCTTTATCCTTTTCTTCATCAGTCAAATCAGTCAACACTAATTTCCTTTTCCTTGTAGCCCTTGGTCCAGTATTCTTCTTAGTCTTAGCAACCTTTGTGCTTTCAGAGACTGCAGGACTCTTAACAGGTTTTGATTTTGATTGGTTGAGCCAAAATCCTTGCTTGCCTCACAGTCAGATCCTGAGATTCTCCACTTCCAACCTCAGCTCCTAAACTCTTCAAAAATCCAGCATGAGCTTCTGCTATTCTTCTAGCATCTCTATCACTCAGATGGATGAGCCTACATTCATCAATGTTTTCTTCAGTTTCTCTGAGTAGTAGAGGGTGTGTAAGATGAACAACTTTTTTACCCTTCAACAGATGTAGATACCTCAGAGTAGTACTATTGATGATTTTAGAACTAATCAAAAAAGTACCATACCCAGGGAAGAAAGGTTTTGTAGCATCCAACAGTCCACACTGAGCAAACATGTGACTCAGTAGTCTCCCATGACGAATGATAGGTTTGCTAGCAGTTATATTCAGCAAGATGGTTGAAAATGAGTTTACCAATGTCAACAAAGTTTCCTTTTCCAACATGAAATGTAAATAGCTTCTGAATAGTAGAGATTTGATCAGTACCACCTAGCTTAAGAATAATACTGTTGATAAAGATTCTGTAGATAATCTTGCTTAGGTCTTTCCACTCAGCCTTGTCTTCAGGATTTACCTTAGGTTTGAATATGAATTCATCAACATCTGCTCCAATAGAGTCTGTAGATTTGATGAATAACCCACCATCTTATAGCTTTAGAGCCTCATAGATGTGATCTTCTCTGAATGCAATTCTAAATCCAGCAACATATGATTCAATTTCCGTTGACACAAAAGGTTTTAAACCTATCTCAGCAGGAGTTTTTCCAAGTAACTCAGGTTTTTCTTTAACCAACTTAACCATTCTTTCAAGATACTTAGTTTTTGTGATAACAGACTCTTTCATCCAAAATTCCTTGTCAACCTCACCGTATGTTGGTCCATTCAACATATCAAAATAGTACATCATACCTTGCCTTTCAAAACGAGTTTTAACTTCTGGAAATCAATTTACCCTTAGACTCTCGAAGTCTACAGGATTTTCTATGGCGAAGGTTAGGTCATCAAACTTGTACGGCCTTTGATCCTTTGCGAACTTATCTGGGATTGACTTCTCAATGTCGATTATACATCCACTAGTACTAGTTGAAGCCATTTTTGATGAAGTTGGGGGTTAGGTTTGCTAGTTTGAGAGAGAGAAAGAAATATTGCTCGAGTTTTAGAAGAACAAAAGTGTGGGTTGTGAGAGTGTAAAAGTGTGAATGTGAATAGTTGTGTGTTTAAATAGAAAGTTTCGCGCAAAAACAAAGTACAGACACATAGGGGTAGCAGAGTCTTTTACCTATTACAAATAGGAATTAGAACGCTAATCATCATAAACCAACTTCTTTGTCCACTTGCAACAAGACACGCAAATTAGAAATTTATTAAATAACTGACACGTAAGTGAAGAGAAAAATGAATCGTTTTTACAAAAGATTTTACTTACGCGCCAGAACCATCTCTTTTACAGAGTCTGATAGTTCATCAGAAGATGGTTTCATCACAACTTCTTATACAGAAAGTTCTGATGACCTCACCTTCTGATAGCTATTAGATCCTTACAAAAACCAATTTTTCACCATAGTCTCAGCTATTCAGGGATTTCCATCATATTCAGATTCTTTTTGATAAAATTAAAACGTTCAACAACCAAGGGTTTTTGTAAAGATATCAGCCCATTGATTTTCTGTTTCAATGAACTTAAGATCAATTACACCCTTTTGAACATAGTCTCTGATGAAATGATGTTTAATCTCAATATGCTTAGCTCTTGAGTGTAAAATAAGATTTTTGGAAAGGTGGATGGCTGCAGTATTGTCACAATATAAAGGAATATTGTTACTGCTTATTTGATAATCTTCTAATTGATATTTCATCCAAAATAGTTGTGTACAACATTTTGCTGCTGATATGTATTCTGCTTCTGCTGTTGACAAAGCTATGGTGGTTTGTCTTTTACTAGCCCAAGAAATCAAATTTTCACCAATAAATTGACAATTACCACTGGTGGATTTTCTTTCAATTTTATCACCAGCATAGTCAGCATCACAGAATCCAATCAGTTTGTAGTCATTGGATTTCTGATACAGTAATCCAATGTTACAAGTAGCTTTCAAATACCTAAAGATTCTCTTCACAGCAGTGAAATGAGATTCTCTAGGATCTGATTGAAATCTTGCACACAAGCATACACTGAATAAAATATCAGGTCTTGAGGCAGTTAGATAAAGAAGAGATCCAATCATACCTCGATAGAGCTTCTGATCAACTTTGCCTTCAGATTCTTCTTTGCTTAAGCTTGATGTAGGATGCATTGGAGTGTTCATGGGTTTGCAATCTTCCAAATTGAATTTCTTCAGAAGATCTTTTATATATTTTGATTGATGAATGAATGTTCCTTTCTTTGTTTGATTTATTTGAATTCCAAGAAAGAACTTCAATTCTCCCATCATGCTCATCTCAAATTCATCCTGCATAAGCTTAGAAAAGTTCTTGCACAAAGTGGCATTAGTTGATCCAAAAATGATATCATCAACATAAATTTGAATGATCAAAATGTCTTTCTTTAGAGTCTTTCTGAATAATGTATTATCAACTTGACCTTTCTCAAAACCATTGTTTACTAAGAAGGTACTCAGTCTCTCATACCAAGCTCTGGGAGCTTGTTTAAGTCCATAGAGTGATTTCTTGAGTTTGAACACATGGTCTGGATTTGATAGATCTTCAAATCCAGGAGGTTGTTTGACATATACTTCTTCAGAGATAACACCATTTAGAAATGCACTTTTCACATCCATTTGATAGAGAGTGATACCATTATTAACTGCATAAGATAAAAGTAACCCGATTGCTTCCAGTCTAGCTACTGGAGCATATGTCTCAGTAAAATCAATTCCTTCTTGTTGACTATAACCTTGTGCAACAAGTCTTGCTTTATTTCTGGTTACTTCACCTTGCTCATTCAGTTTGTTTCTGTATACCCATTTTGTTCCAATAATATTCTTATGCTTGGGTTTGGGTACCAGATCTCATACATCATTCCTCTTGAATTGATTCAACTCTTCTTCCATAGCAACTATCCAAGCATCATCTGAGAGAGCTTCACTTGTTGTTTTAGGTTCAATCAAAGACACTAATCCAAACAATAATTCTTCATCTCTGAAATTTGATCTTGTTTTTCTTGGACTGTTCTTATTTCCAAGGATAAGCTCTTCTGGATGTGATAATTTGTACTTGAAGGTGTTTCTTGGAATCTCTGTTGCTTCAGAGTTGTCATCATTTGTTTGATGTTCTTGAGCAGCATCAGAAGGTGTTGCCTCATGAGTTTCAGAGTCTTCTACAGATTCTATGTAGTTGTTATACTCTGGAGCTTCATCTTCTGAGTCATCAGAACCTGATACATCTATAACAGACTCTGACTTTTTATCATCAGGCTCTTTATCATCAAACTTTACGTGCATTGATTCTTCCACTATATTAGTTTCAGAATTATACACTCTGTATGACTTAGAGCGTTCAGAGTATCCAATGAAGATACCCTTACAGGCTTTAGAGTCAAATTTCATAAGATGGACTTTATTATTCAGAATATAACATGTACAACCAAATTGATGAAAATAAGAAATATTGGGTTTTCTTCCTCTAAAGAGTTCATATGTTGTTTTGTTCAAAATAGGTCTTATATAGATTCTATTTTGAATATAACAAGCAGTGTTAACAGCTTCTGCTCAAAAGAATTTTGCTAAATTATTTTCATGCATCATGGTGCGTGCCATTTCTTGTAAAGATCTATTCTTTCTTTCTACAACTCCATTTTGTTGTGGAGTTCTAGGAGAAGAGAATTCATGGAGAATTCCATGTTCTTCACAAAATTTTTCAAAAGGTTCATTTTCAAATTCACCACCATGATCACTTCTTACTTTTAAAATTTTTGAATCCTTTTCATTTTGAATTTGGGTACAAAAGATGCTAAACACCTCATATGTTTCATCTTTAGTTCTCAGAAATTTAACCCAAGTCCATCTACTATAATCATCCACTATGACTAATCCATACTTCTTACCATTGATTGAAGCAGTGCTAACTGGTCCAAAGAGATCAATATATAAGAGTTCTAAGGGTCTGGTAGAAGAGACAATGTTCTTGTTCTTAAAGGAACTTTTGACAATTTTCCCTTTTTGACAGGAACCACAAAGTGAGTCTGAGTGATATTTTATTTTTGGAAGACCTCTGACAAGATTGTCCTTACTATGCTTAGAGATTAACCTCCAGTTAGCATGACCTAATCTTTTGTGTCAGATCCATTTTTCATCACTTAGTGTCAAAAGACAAAGCACTTGTTGTTCCTTTAAATCAGAAAAGTTGACTTTATACACATTGTCTTTTCTATTACCCTTAAAAACAATAGATTGGTCAGAGCTTCTGACTACAGTACATGAATCCTTATTAAACATGACATCATAATTACTATCACACAATTGACTTATGCTAAGTAAATTATGATGTAGTCCATCTACTAACCAAACATCAGAAATAGACAAAGAAGAATTATCAACTGTACCTATACCAATTATCTTTCCCTTCTGGTTGCCACCAAACCCTATTGTTCCTCCCTCTTGCTGATTCAGGGTGTGGAATAAGAGCTTGTCTCCTGTCATGTGACGTGAGCAGCCAGAGTCCAGATACCATGAGCTTTCTTTTCTTCTTTGGGTGCATACCTGCAGCATACACTATTTCAGATTTTGGTACCCACACTCTGATGGGTCCATTTTGGTTAGTCCTATGAATCTTATTCTTCTTCTTAGAGTATTCAGAGGATCTAGAGTCAACTGAGCCTTTAGAAAATAGTTTAGGCTTATGTTGTCTCTGAGACTTTCCTTTTGAGTGTGTCAGAGAACCAGTTACCAAGTTTGCTTTAGAAGTACTGGTGCCCCGCTTATCAACAGGCTTTGGTACTCTGATAGCTTTAACTTGAGTAGACATGGATACTGATGTGAGGGGAACCTGGGTTTTAGAAGACTTAGGTTCAGAAGACGAGTTATCTTCTGATGCCTTATCTTGTGGTTCCAAGCTCACAAGAGTATCAGACACAGTCAGAGGCTCTGATCTACCCTTGGTGAAGTTAGAATAAGCTTCTGATGGTGACTTGCTTAGACAGACAGTATTGTTTGATTTTCCTACATCAGAAGATGTAAGAGAACCAAGTCCTTGTCTTTTATGATAATTGCTAAGCCCACCGTGAATAATAGAAGATATCCTAGTTTTATCGATGTTATGGTATAAAAACTCTTGAAGAGATAGTTCATACTCATCATGAGGTTTTTGACATGTTCTGCATCCAGTCTCAAGCACTTTAATTGTTTTAAGAGATTTTTGATAGTTTGTTTGAGTCTGGTTGAGATTTTCATTAAGTAGCTTCAATTTTTGTTTACAACAATCTAGCTCACTCAACTTTTCCATGTACTTTGCCATAACATCTTTCAAAGCCTTAGTCATTTGAGTATTAGACATTTTAGAGATTACCTCTTCAATATCATCTGTGTCAGACTCTGAATCACTTTCATTGTCTGATTCGCCAGTGGCCATGAGTGCCAGATTTGCTTCCTCAGAGTCTTCATCCTCAGATAGCTCATTTATGTCTTCCCATGTTTCCATCAGACTCTTCTTGGCTTTATTCTTGATTGTACTTTTTCTTCCTTTACCCTTGGAGTTGAGTTCAGGACAATCAGCCATAAAGTGTCCAGGCTTATGACAATTGAAACAATTTTTTATGTCATCCTTCTTCTCTTTGCTAGTGTTGTTTCTTGATCCAAGTCCTCTGCTTGGGAAATTTTTGTCTTTCCTTACTTACCACTTTTGAAACTTCTTGGACAAGAGTGCAAACACATCATCATCTGATCCATCTTCTTGGTCATCTATGAAAGATTCCTCTGCTTCAGATTCTACAACTTTGGCTTTCAGAGCCTTAGATGAAACTGAAATATATGGCAAAGCCACAGATTTTAGTTTCTTCTGAGGCTCATCAGAAGATAGTTCAATCTCATGACTCATGAGTGAACTTATCAATTCCTCCAAGCCAAGTGTGTCCAAATTTTTAGCTTCCTGAATAGTTGTTACCTTAGGCCTCCACCTTGAAGGTAAGCTTCTCGGAATCTTTCTTACATGATCAGAAGTTGTATAGCTTCTTTTCAGAACTTGGAGACCAGCCACTAGAATTTTGAACCTAGGATACATAGATTCAATATTCTCATCATCCTTCATTCTAAAGAGTTCATATTGTTGGATCAAAAGAGTAGCCTTTGCCTCTTGAACCTATTTGTTCCCTTCATATGTGGAACATAAGGAGTCATAAATACTTTTGGCAGTGGATTTGTCTGTGATCTTGAGATATTCATCATGAGTTATACAACCAATAAGAAGATCCTTGACCTTGTGGTGTTTCTTGTAAGCTTTCTTGTTTGTAGGAGTGAACTTCTTTCTTTCTTCAACAGATAACTTTCCCTTTTCATCAAGTCCTTGAAAAGTTACCCCTTCTTCAACCAAGTCCTAAAGCTCATCATATAAACTAATAAGATGACCGTAGATTCTATCTTTCCACCAGGAAAAGGTAGAAGCATCTCCATTGAACTTTGGTGCTTTGTTGTTTGTCTTATCTTCAACATCATAGTCATGAGAAACTGCTTTCATGCTCTCACTTGCAGCTGCGTCAGTCATAGTATTTTTCAACAAGAAACTGTCTCACTGTTAGGTGATTAAAAACAGAACCGGGCTCTTGATGCCAATTGAAGGTGTGAAAAACACAAGAAGGGGGGTTGAATTGTGTTTTGGATAGTTTGAAAAATTCTTCTAAGTTATAAAAACTTATCAGAGTTTGCAGCGGTTTAGAAAATAAAACACAATCAAACAACAACTTAATAAGTATGAGAGAAAGGGAGAGAGATAGAGACAGAGATTTATACTGGTTCTTCTCACAAACCGAGAGTACGTCCAGTCCCCTTGCACTTCCAAGGGAGTTCACTATAATCAAACAAGATTACAATTGCTCAAGCACACAGGCAAGAGACTTCCAATGCTCAAGTAACACTTACAAGAGACTTCCTTTGCTCAAGCACAAAAGTAAGAGACTTCAAACAACTTTACAAGAAAAACAGAGTTTGTGAACACTGATATACAAATCAATGTTCAAAAGAATAAGTAAAATACAACTCAATTACAAGACTTATCTTAGAATCCTAATAAAAGAAATCTAAGGTTCAACAACTGTAAGAATCAGAAGCTGAAGCTTGACTCTTGGATTTTCAAATGAGTTCAAGTTGTATTCAAGTTGTTTTGTGCACATAATGATTTTTGCAGAGTAACAGCTCTTTCAAATTGTTCAATTGTTGTGTGTACAAAACTTCACTACCACTTCTATTTATAGTGAGGGGTGGAGCGCCTTGAATTTGAATTCGTTGCAGGAGATTGTGCCAGCTGGTAGTTAGTACGATCTTGAACCATATCAGGTAACCTTTGTGTACGAACAAACTTGAGAATGAAGATTTGCCCAAATCTGGTAATAAGTTCGTACAATAGTACTAACGTCACTATTCTGAGGATAAGGTTGATTCTCTAGCTTTTGAGTTGTCAGAAGATGGTGAAATTCAATCATTGTAGCAGAGAATGTTCTTCTGACAAAACGGCCTTCACTGCAAGCATCAGAACATTATGTGTTCAAAACGTAGCTTCTGATGGCTTAGCTTCTGATATTCAGCTTCTGACGAGGCTTGACATTACATCTTCTGATGAGCATGTTCTGGTCAGAATTTGCTTCCCATTATCAGAGCTTCAAATGTACTCATAGTGAATATAAAACTTTAGCTTATATATATCTGCACACTAGAGTAAATGGTTAGTATACCCTATTGTATATTAATACATTTGTTATCATCAAAATTTAATTGAGTCATGTCAGAACTTCTTTTGTTCCAACAACATATATGCCTCCCATCTCCTCCCCTTCCCTCAAAATCCCTCCAATTTGGGGAGAAGCAAAAACTGGTATAAAAGGTGTTTTGAATCTCTCTCCCCTTCCCGCCCCTCTCTTTCTAAAAAATTGAACCAAACACACATCCTCTCTCCTCTCCTCCCCTTCCCTCTCCTCCAAAACTCCCCGAACCAAACGAACCCTTAATCATAAAGGTAACGGGGTTTCAAACTTAATTGCAATGCTACCCATTATTTGTCTTAGCCTCATGATTTCAGCCTTTTCTTTTGTAATATAATGTGTTTTTCTTTAGTAGTAAAAAATTGTAATTGTAAATTCTAAGTGGTTCAGGTCAAGTGGTTAATAAATTTTATTTAATGATGAATCATTTGGGAGAGCACCCAACAAAAAATCCGCAATTTTTTGTTTTGTTTAGGTTACCATGATATTGATACGAAGTTTTTACCGCTGTTAGCGATGACTAATCTTTGTTGGGGAACCTGTGGGGCACACAAGTGTATTTTCTCCTTCCAACCGAATTTTCTCCATACAAATGAGCCAGGAATTGAACCTCTGACCATATGCTTAAGGAGACCAAATCCCTTACTACTTGGACTAATTCATTATTGGTAAAAAAAATCCGCAAATCTTATTTGATTTTGTTTTGATTTCAAATCCATTCTAAGACATTCCATTCTAAGACATTATTTTTAACTCTTATGTACAGTCCATTGAGAAATCTTTTGAGCAGCAGTAAAGATTTCACATTCCTTAATTTTTGTTATAGTCTATGTGGACACCATCTCATGTAATCCAAATTTGGATCATCTCCTTTTTTTCTCTTCTTCTCTCTCCTAACTCTTTATCTCTCTTTTAATTTCATTCTCTCTTCTTATTAAAAAAATAATAATATAACTAAAAGAGAGTAATTACGATTAAGAGAGAGATAAAAAGTTAGAAAAGAGTGAGAGAAAAGGAAAAAAATGATCCAATTTGGTGCAGCACTGCCACGTGATTGAAGGTGCTTATGTGTTTGTGTCTGAGATTAACTTTGATATGATACTCTCTTATGTAATTTACATTCAATTGATTTATTTTTACAAATTATTACTTGTACATCTGCTCAATTTATTTTAATTTAAAATATTTTATTAGAATACCTTTTAGGTAGCTTCTTTAGAGTGCAACATAATTGAGATGTTTTAGTTGTAACTTTTATATCCTTTTGCTTTTATAAAATAAAAAGTCAAAATTCAATGGTTGAACAGTTTTTATAATTTTAAAAAGATTGAGCTTATTTTTCAAATTTAAAACTGAGGATCAAAATCCTAAATCAACAAAACGATGATTTAAAACTAATTGTTAGTGGTTTAATGGTGATTAACACTGAACTTGATAGAAATGACCATAATTCGTTCCCCTACAAGTGTGATTGAAAGAAGATTGGAACCACTTAGTCCAGAACCGACATCTGTATCGGATTAAATTGGTATGGTGAATGAAAGCCAATTTCTTAGTTTTTGTTTTTAAGGGCAAGGCAAAAGTTTTTAAGAATATATTAAATGTTAACCGACTTGAATGATATTAACAAAGATATGTGGTCAGAAAAAATATTAAATAAAAAATGGGATTTCTTAGTTGATGGGTTTTCTTAGTTGAATTTGACATTATTATTATTATTTTTTGTATCGATTTAAACACGGCACGCTACAGCTATATTGTTGACTAAATAAACAATTCTTCTAGTCAAAAATTAAAAAAGATAAAATAATTCTTCAAAGGAAGACGGATCCATATACTATGTTTTAATGTATTCACAACTTTAACACATTCAAGTACACATCGTATGATTTATCTATATACTAGCCGCCAAACGGACACATTCCGTACTCGTTTGTGTGATCGATTTTTTTTTTTATTTGCTGTGATCGAAATTCTCTATTGTGGAGATATAAATAACTATTTAATCTCCTTTTTTATTGGATTTAGTTAATTGATAACTACTTAGCCTCCTTTTTTGTTGTGGCTAGTTATTAAGAAGTTTTTTTTTTACTATAAAAAAACTGAAAATCTACTTTGATGTGGAAGTTGTGCTTAGTTATTAAGAAAAAAAAATTATTTACTAAAAAAAACTGAAAATTTATTTTTATGTGGAAGTTGTTTTTCAACATATACAAATATTTAGTTTTTTTTGGTAACTTTTTTTAAGGCTAAAATAGGAATAATGAAAAAGTCATCCCAAAAATTTATAATCTCTTTATATATATAGTAATAGATAATGTGAGTGCCAAGGACTTTTACAAATTAAAGGCATAAGCTTAAAAGGAAAAGTGTCATCAAAGAAAGAAAATAACAAAAACAAGAATGGATTTAGCACACGTACTACACATGAATGGAGATGTTGAAGAAGCAAGCTATGCAAACAACTCCTTAATTCAGGTTTGTATTTATAATTATTGTCAAAACTTAAAAGTGTATATCAATATATTTTGTAATTATATATTTGCTAATTCAACTGAATTCTACAAAAAATATTAGCAAAAGGCAATTTCTTTGCTAAAACCATCAAGAGTCAAAGCCATAGCAAATCTATATTGCACCATCCACCCTAGGAGTTTCGCAATTGCAGAGTTAGGTTGTTCTTCTGGACCAAACACTTTGTCGGTAATTTCGGAAATTATCAAAGTTGTGGAAAAGCTTTGTCAAGAATTGAATCATAGATCTCCTGAATATAAGGTTTTTTTGAATGATCTACCAGGAAATGACTTCAACAGTGTATTTATGTCCCTTGACACCTTTAAAAAAACACTACGTGATGAAATGGAAACAGAAATGGGTCCTTGCTATTTCTTTGGTGTTCCAGGATCATTTTTTGATAGAATTTTTCCTAATGGGAGTTTGCATTTTGTCCATTCCTCTTATAGTCTACATTGGCTATCTAAGGTTTGTATATCTTATTAATCTTTTTAGAGAATTTCTTTGGCCATCTTGCTGAATTTCTCGCGCATCTTACAAATAATTTACCAAAATATTTAAATATATCCACTATTTAGATAGCGGATACCCTTCAAAGACATCCTACAAAAAAAAAAAAATTATACCGTTTGTCGGTATTTGTAAAATTTCTCAAAAATTTCTCATTTTTATAGTGTTCACTACTTAATTAGCAGAATAGTAAAATTGAAAACACGTAAGGTGCGCGAGAAGCATGTAAGGCGGCAATAGATAGAATATCTCATCTTTTTAATTTGTACTATATGTATATATGTGTGCCTTAATCAAATATTATTGGTGATTAAATAGGTTCCCGATGGTGTGGACAACAATAAGGGCAACATTTATGTGACCAACACAAGTCCATCAAATGTCCTAAAGGCTTACTACGAGCAATTTCATGTTGATTTTTCTCTTTTTCTAAAGTGTCGTGCTCAAGAGTTAGTTGAAGGAGGTTGCATGATTCTAACATTCTTAGGAAGAGAAAGTGATGATCCATTAGCATTAGGCAAGGGTTCTAGTTACGGTTGGGAACTTTTGGCTATGGCTCTTAATGATATGGTTGTTGAGGTACACAATTTCTCTTGCAAAAATTAATTTTAAGTTTAAATTATGTACTCACTTCGTCCCTTTTTATAAGAGTTAGTTTGACAAAAAATTTGTCTCTTTTTATAAGATTATTTTACAATTATCAATGACATTAATTATTTTTTTCCAAACTTACCCTTATTTACTTTGTATAGTTTTTTTAATAGCATTAAATTCTCTTAATGATATGGTTGTTGAGGTACACAATGTCTCTTGCAAAAACTAATTTTAAGTTTAAATTATGTATTTTTTTATTGAAAATCAATTTTTCTCCCGATACATATTAAAACTACACCTTATAATAAATCAAGACATTGAGCTCAAGTGTTTAATGAGTTCCTCCTATAATGGATTATTTGGAATAATTCGAAATCAATTCCTAATCAGAATAATTTTTTGTCAGACTTTACTTATCTTGTGGCCGACCTCTGTATTATCGAGGCCCCTTCCTCTAAAAACTAGAAGGTTAAGACAAACAAAACAAAACAAAAAAAAAACTACTCCCTACGGCCTTATTTATAAGCAAAAGTCAACAACAAAATTTGTCTTTAAATATAAGCAAAAGTTATCAAATTCAACTCTATTAAATATCATTATAACCAAGTTGATTGGGCTCAAGTGGCAAGGAGCTCCTTCCAAGGACGTATCCGGGGAATACCGGGTTCGATTCCCAGGGGGAACAACGCTTGGCCAGTGCGCATGCCTCTACGCACGAGCCGGATTAGTCGCCCACCTTTGGTGGGTCGGAACCGGTGCGAAAGCAAAAAAAAAAAAAAAAAAAAAAACTCTATTAAATATCATTATACCAAAAATACCCTTTCTTTTAAACTCAACTCACATTTAATGCTCTCATCCAATTGGCCTTTATTTTTCTTCTTTCTAAAATCAACTGTTGAATTCCCAATATGAGTAGGTTGGCTTCCTAGGAACTTTTAAGCTGCCACTTCATTTCTTACGCAGATTGCACGCCATTGGTGTTTGGTTTGTAAACTTTTTTTACTATTGGTGTGTCATGTAATTATGGCTTTGGATAGAATTGGACACAATAAATGATGTAATAATATGGAATAGTTGTTTCCTAAGTATATAGGGTTATTTTTGTCTATGCAATTCAGTTTTTACACTAAAATAAGACTTCTTAATAAGTGTGCAATTGGAAAGTTTTGCTAATAAATCTGGCCGGAGGGAGTAGGGTTATTTTTGTCTATGCAATTCAGTTTTTACACTAAAATAAGACTTCTTAATAAGTGTGCAATTGGAAAGTTTTGCTAATAAATCTGGCCGGAGGGAGTATATCCTACAACACTTTATAAAAAAAAGTGCAGTTAAAATGGGTTAAAAAAGTCTACTCGGAACACGCTAAAGTAACATATATATATATGATAGTGCTTTTATGGAAAGCGCCGTTAAAGATCTTACTATTAATAGTCCTTTTCAGCGCTATAATAAAAATGTCCGTCTAGCGTCATGTTTATATTCATTTATAACACTAGAGTTTGAAAATATTAATATGCATTATTCAATGTGGATTGCAGGGAATCATAGAAGAAGAGAAACTCAATACTTTCAACGTCCCTAACTATTATCCATCTCCATCTGAAGTGAAATTGGAAGTTCAAACTGAAGGATCATTTTCCATAAATCAATTTGAAGTTTCTGAAATAATGGGGGACACAGTTTATAATACCAATGCTTTTGACTCTGAATCTGAAATGTATGAATCAATTGCAAAAGGCACAAGAGCTATTATTGAACCATTGATGATTGTTCATTTTGGTGAAGGTGTCATTGATGAGGCATTTGACCGGTTTAAAATAATTTTAAAAGGTGGAATAACCAAAGAGAGAACTAAGATCACCAATCTTACCATAACATTGACTAGAAAATCATGACCAATATACATTATTGTTTGTGTTTTATTTTTTCTAAATGAATTTTAATGTCGTGTTGATGGTCGACACCAACAATGTTTAGATACAATGCAATATTTGTCTTGTAACTTGTAAGTACTTTATGTATAACTACGAACTCAGGATCCTCTTGTATCTTTTATGAGTGGATAGAGGAACATTTTTTTTGTTGGGTTCTTAGTTTGACGTTTTCATTTATCTTTAAATAATTTTATATCTCTATAGATTGTCTCAAATTTATATTTTAAGTTCATGTAAAAGTTTCAACAAGTTACAGTACCTAAATATTTTCCGTTACAATTTTTGGTCTCTATTTTTAAATCAATTCATGTATCATTCAAAATTTTGATCTTTTTTTTCGCCGGTGATGTTTAATACATTATAGAAATCTCTGTTTCAAAAGTTTAAATTTTTTAAAGGGTTAAATATATTGTCAAAAAAAAGGGGTAAATATGTTTCGCCACTTATATATATATACCAATCGGGCATCGAATCTTTTTCAAAATTTTGAATTTTTTAGCTGTCATGTATAATGCATTACACAAAAAATCTTAGAAAAGGTTAAAATTTGTAAGGGTTAAATAAGTTTTGAAAATTATTCATGAATAATTGATGAATTGTGATCTTTAGATAAGTTTTCAATGATGAAAATTAAGTTCTCTAGTTTCTTCAAAATTCCTAGCCGTCTTTTCTCACACAAAAATATGTACGCTTATTTCTGACCAGAAAGCTTCCTTTTACCGGCATCAAATTCACATCAATATCCTGAAAGATCGTGAATTGCAATTTTTTCACGTGACTCTTCTTCAAAAAACAAATTTCACGTGACATCAAAATTTCACATGTTAACATTCTCCTATTATATAATGGAATGTCAATGATACTCTATGACACATAGTTTCACCATATGCCTCTTGTTTTCTTTGTCATTTTCTATTTCAACACATAGAAAACAAACAATGAAAAAACATAATATATACAAATGAAAATATAAGAACCGTGAAACAATCATTTGCAAAGAACCGAGAATAACAAATTTTATTTATGGAAGAGAAAAAGAGGAATGGGAACAGAAACATATTAGAGAACAAGAAACAAACCTAAATAAATATTGGCAAGAATAGAGAAGAAGAAAGGAATTGTCACATGCGGAAGAAGGAAGTTGAAAGGGACTCTCATTGGGAGAAAATGTTACGCGTAAAAATAGAAAACCCCTAACAAAAAATCCATTTTTGTTCGTTGAATATTAGGGAAAATTGTTTTCAAATCAAGTGAAAAATCATCATAACCCAAATTTATTCGAACATGTTTTGTTTGCAACTTTGACTTTTAAAATAAAATACAATAAAATCATAACCACCATGAATAGGCTCTTAAATGTCATTAGATGATATTGTTTTGCAATTTATGAACATCATTTTATATTTGATGACCAACTTCAAATAACTCCACATGACTCGTCATTTTTATGTGTGCCTTCTAAATAGTTCTTAAAACACAAACATTACTGGAAGACTCAAGATGACAATAGTTGCAGTTAACGTTTCTTGATTTATCATCTAAAGCACTGCCATGTTGCCACCCTACATCTTCTCTTTCAACATTTTTATTTAACATTCTAACGTCTTACAGTCATTTTTTAGAGCATATTGTCACTAAATGCAATTTATCCCGAAATAAAAAACTGAGTAAAGAAATTTTATATAAATTGTTTTAATATATTTTTTATTTTGGGATAAATGGCAGGTACATGAATTATGCTCCAAAAAATAATTACGAGACATTGGAATGTTTCAAAAAATGTTATTAGTGAAAGACGGGATGTGGGGAATCAACATGGCACTGCAGTAGATAATAAATCAAGAAAAATTAAGTGCAATTATTGCCATATGGAGTATTCCGATGGTGTTTTTGGTTTAAGCACCATTTAGCAGGAACACATAAAAAAGATTTGTCTTGTAGGGTTATTTTGGATTAAGTGCGTCAACAAATGTGAAATAATTATCATAAATTTCAAAGCACTGTCATTTAATGGAATCTAAGAGCCCATTCATGGTGGTTATGATTTTTTTTTTTTTTAAAAGTCAAGTTAAAACATGTTCAATTAAAATTGGTTATGCTGATTTTTCACTTAATTTGAAAGTAGTTCTTTCAGTAAAACTCGCCGAAAAAGTAGATTTTATGTTAGGGGTTTCCTATTTTTACGCTAAAAATTTCCCGATCTAGAGTCCCCTTTCAACTTGCCCCTTTTAAGATATAAAATCTTTTAAAAAGACAAATTTTCACTATCTCAAGCTAATTAGTGAGTATACCTATAAAGAGGATATAAAATGATAAAACTAATTTTTAACAATGATATTATTGTTTCACCAAAAAAAAATTGATTTCAATCTTCCTCTTACCTTGCTGACTTCTTTCCTCTCCATTTTGTATCCTTCACAAACAAACAAAAAGCAAATGTTAGATACACACTAGAAATTTCTCCTAAAAATTATATGATGCAAGGTAAATAATAAGAAAGAAAAAAAGGGACCGAGAAAGTGGAAGATAAAATTCTCTGTAAAATAAAAAATGAAGGTGAGGTGAGGATCAACAGTAATCAAGAGAGAAAGAGAGTTTAAGGGAAAGGTTTATCAACTTGAGAAGCACTAACTTATGAGATCGATCTAAAGAGGGGGAAAACTCATAAAAGTAAATATATAAAATGATTCAGATCTAAGAAAATATATATTCATTTATTAATAAAAATAATATATTCTTAACTTAAATTATTCATATTAAGGATTAAATAAGATATAAATATTAGTATATATGATTAAAATATGAATATAAATCAAGTTGTGGATTTTGTATTGATGGTATACCTTTGAAACTTCGGCGATTTGGTTTGTGAAATTTTTGACTAATTTCAAATGGATCCTTCGATTTCATCTTTAGATTCACCTTCATCCAATGATAGGAGTACTATACCAGATTGGCTAGTCAAACCAACTTGACAAGACATTCAGCAAATATTTAAGTAGGTCAACTATCAAATCAATAATTGTGCAAAAGAAAATTAATGTCATCAAATCGATTAAAATTAAAACTACATATATAAACTTATCGGAAAACTTATAGAAGCGTTCGTTGATGGACTTCAAAAAGACATGAGCTAAAAAAATTATTAATAAACAGAGATACACAAGAGCACGGGAAAGGGGAGATATGAAGATATAAATAACAGTAAAATAATGGAGAACAAAAGAAGAAATTTAGAAGAAAAACAGTAGAGAAGAATAAGAAGTGAGAAAAAATGTAATGACAGCAAATTATATATAGAACGTGTGACATAAGAGGCGATGCAGCTTTAGGGTTAAGGAGATGGGCTTGGGCCAAGCTGAATTAGATGCAATATGTTAACGTAAGTGTTGAGAATTTCTTTTGGCACCTCATGTGTTTCTTGCACACCCTTCTCATTCCATTTTTATTCTTCCGCTATTTATTTAGCGAGCACTATAAAAATGAGAAATTTGATTTTTTTTTAAAAATACCCCCTAACATGAATTTCAAGAATTTACAACGTCTCCTACTTAAGTATCAAATGTGCAAAATCTTGAAAATTTCATTGTTCCTGATAGAACACTAGGGGGTATGTATTTGCTCAATGCTATATTAATGCAATGGTGTAATTTTGTGATATTGCTTGAGTCTTTGAATTGCGTTGGAGGGGGTATTTATAGAGGGGTATATCAGAACTAGTGAACTCCATGACCCCATGATCTCCTCAACCCTAGAGAGGGGGGTATGCGACGGTTACTCCATACCCACGATCCCTCGCGAGGGAGAGTGGGGGTATAGTTGGCGCCAAGTTCGTCAATGGGCGGTTAAGGCATATTTTCCACGTGCTTTAGGACTTATCTGGGGTAATGGAGGTGGGTCACGAGGCGTGCACGTGCTCTGGACTGAGGCGATATGGGCCTGCTGCGTGGCGGATTGGGTCGAGTGAATTGGGCCATTTATTTGATATACCCCTCTATAAATACCCCCTCCAACGCAATTCAAAGACTCAAGCAATATCACAAAATTACACTATTGCATTAATATAGCATTGAGCAAATACATACCCTCTAGTGTTCTATCAGGAACATTCATGTATAGAGGGTGTCAGCTAGTTAAATAGCTACTTAAGTAGCAGGAGGGGGATTTTAGTAATTTCGGGGGGGCGAGAAAATTCAAGAGGTACCAAAAGAAGCTCTTATAAGTGTAAATCATAAGTCGTCTCTAACTTTTGTATAAGTATATAAGTATAATTATTAAAATATATCATTAATTAACAAAAACAACTTACAGTAATCTTTAAGACAGCCAAAACAATTGACAAATGATTTTATGTAGGGACGAAAATGGGGTATACGTTCTCATTCCCTTCTCCACCATTCTTCATCCCCATTTTTCACTTCAAAGGTAATCTTTCTCCATCCACATATTCATTCTCACAGTTCTCGTGAGGATCTATCAAAGTTTCAAAGAAAAATATCAAATTTATATTATTTTCAATCAAACTTGTTTAAAATGATACTAAGGTTTAATCATAAAGTAAATTAAAATTAGATATTATTGTGAGTCTTGTTACAACATAAACAATAAACAT
Organism: Trifolium repens; assembly: GCA_030408175.1. NCBI lineage: Eukaryota > Viridiplantae > Streptophyta > Magnoliopsida > Fabales > Fabaceae > Trifolium > Trifolium repens. Next base: position 14,596,674 of record CP125846.1, read on the forward strand.
CACATAAAATAAAATTTATACACATACTGTGTGAAAATATAAATAAATATAATACATAAAATACTATAATATACATATATAAATATTATTTTGATAAAATATTACGGAGCGGGGTCTCTGCGGGCGTGGGGTATCTCCGGTGAACTTTCTCCATCATCCCCATCCTTATGGGTAAAAAATTCCCGACTTCGGTTCCCCAAACAGCACAATTTCTACGAAGATCCCCATTTATGGATACTAGGGGTGGACAAAACCCGGAAGCCCAGCCCAAACCGCTAAAAACCGTTGCCCAAAACCGAACCGGGTCGGTTTTTTAGCTGATCCGCGGGTTCACGGGTGCAAATAGCGGTTTTGTGTGGATAGAGACGGTCCGGGTCGGTTGATAAAATCTAATTCATGGGTGTCCGAACCGACCCGTACTGCTTGTATAAAAAAAAATTTTTAATTTTAATTAGTTATAATGTTGTTATACGATGTCGTTTTGGACTTAACTTACTCTTCAATTTCACTTTCACGTACATTATTCTCTTTCTCTCTTCAAACCCTAGCGCAGCCAGAGAGAGAAGGAGTGAAGATCCAAAATCTTGGTTGATCCACCAGCGTCGTCTCACACCCAGCCACCATCGTTTCACCTCAAGCTACTATTGTTTTCTTTGCAAGAAGAGGTATCATTGTTTTCTTTGCTAAAGATATCTGTGTTCCTTTTCATTCTTTTTAATCCTTCTCAAGCCTCTGTATTTCACCATTCTCATCCTTCACTCGATTTTTAGGGGTTTTAGAGTTAGATTTTGTTATTAAAAGTTGTTACTAATTTTTTGTGGTTTTTAAAGTTAGGGTTTGTTATTCAAACTTCAAATTCTTTGATTTTAACTTCTCTATGTCATCGGATCTATGATAGACTTCCTTGACCATTTGTGATTGGTTCTATTAATATCATATTTTTCTGTTGTTGTATTTAGTTTTGGTGTTGGTGGCTTCTAGTTTTCTTAAATGAAGTCTGGCTGATTAATAAAATAACTATGTAACCTTTCTATTCCTTAGTAGCTCAAGCGCTAATATTTTGGAAGTTTTGCAAGATACAACTAGTTTTGGCATTTATACAATATTGATCTGATCTATTATGTTTACAAAATTGTCATCAACATTTCAAGCATATGCATTATACATGATAATTACTCAAAGTAGAAAAAAAAAAGCATTAATATTTATGATCAACACATTCTACTATATTAATTCTAATTTGTTTGAAATTATATGTGCATCTTTGCTTCTTTTCTTTTTGATATATGAATATAAGCTAAACAATGCTTTTTCACTAGGACTTTTTGATGGTTCTATGTTCCTATTTTACTAATATATGCATTGTTTAACATTTTCACATTGGATGTCATTAACTTCCCTTTTTTTTTTTTGTTGTTGATTTGGCTTAAAAAGATGGAACAAGGAGGTAGTAGTAAGCAACAAGCTATAAATCAAAGAGGACGTAGACAAGGAGTTGTACGTCAAGCAGGACATAGTGGCCAAGAAGTTGAAGGGCGAGGAGACGGTAACTTATTCTATATTTAATTTTTTTTTTTGTGTTTAGTTACCTGCTCTTTTTGTTAATTTGATTTTAACTAATCTTTTGCCTAACTTTTTGTTTTAATTTATTGTTAATTTGATAACATACCAAGTCTCAAATGATTTCAACTTATCGTGAGTTGTATGCTTAAAATTCACGTATATTCAAGTATGCTTTATGTGTTTGTAAAAAAAAAGTATGCTTTATGTGTATTCAAATATGATTTAGTTTGCAATTCTTGAGTTGTATGTTTAAAATTTGTGTGTATTCAAGTATGTTTTAGGTGTATTCAATTATAATATTAAAACTGAATAAACTTTAAAAATTAGAAGCTTAATTTTTTTAAAAATGAAAGTGAATAATGTTAACGAACATATTAACAACTGAAACTGAATAAAATAATTAAAACTGAAACTTACGGTTATTTGGAATGGATACATTATTTCAGTTGGTGTCCAACCTGCTCAAAACACACCTTCTGTTTTAGATTTAACTGAACCTCAAGCTCCTGTGTCAGCACCAACTCCTGCTGCTGAAACAGAAGCTACTAATCCGGTTAATAAAAAAAGGAAATCTAATGCAAATGGTCCAAGGCAAACATCCAAAGTCTGGAAGGTTTTTAATAGAATACCTTTAATACCTGGAAGTGATCCTGAAGATGAATTAGCAGCTTGTAAGCACTGTCACAAAAAGTATCTTTGTGCCACTAGTAAGCATGGTACCAGTAACATGCTAAAACACTTGCCTGTTTGCACTAAAAAACCACTCAATGTGTCTGATGTTCCCAACCAAACAGTCCTTACATTTCCAACTGTAGAGGGATCTGGTATGGTTCCCGTGAACACCAATTATGACTACCCTGCTTGTAGAAAGGTCGTGTCTTTCTTTGTGGTTTTAGATGAACAACCATTCAAGGCCGTGGAAGGTGAAGGATTTAAGTATTTGTGTCAAACACTTCAGCCCCAATTTGTTATCCCCTCTAGGCGTACAGTAGCTAGAGATTGTTTTCGATTCTTCATAGAGGAAAAACAAAAACTGAAAGCCTTCTTTAAGACTGATTGCAATAGAGTGGCACTCACAACAGACTGTTGGACCTCAATACAAAACTTGAATTACATAGTTATTACAGCACACTTTGTGGATAGTGAGTGGACTTATCAAAAAAGGATAATATCATTCACCACAATTTCTGACCACAAGGGTAACACTATAGCTAATAAGCTTGAAGAAGTTTTAAGGGATTGGGGGATTAGCAAAGTGTCAACAATCACCGTAGATAATGCATCAGCTAATGATGTAGCTGTAGGGCTGCTGAAGAGAAGGATTAGAACTATGAATGGGTTGATGGGGGATGGGTCATTTTTTCATATGAGGTGTAATGCACACATATTGAATTTGATTGTGAGTGATGGTTTGAAAGAGAAAGACTTGTCAATCTCTAGGATTAGGACTGCAGTTAGGTTTCTAAAGTCTTCGACTAATAGGGCTGCTAAGTTCAAGGAATGCATTGGGTTTGCCGGAATTAAATGTAGAAAGGGTGTCTCTCTTGATGTTTCAACTCGTTGGAACTCGACATACTTGATGCTAGAATCGGCCGAGAAGTTTGAGGGTGCATTTGAAAGGCTTGATGCCCTTGATATAGATTATAGGGATTATTTTGGAGTTGATGGTCCCCCTATTAGTTTTGATTGGGACATAGGTAGGGCTTTTGCAACTTTTTTAAAGTTGTTCTATGAAGCTACTTTGGTGTTTTCATCCTCACAAGACGTGAGTATACATGCAGCGTTTCACCAAATTGCTGATATACATTGTGAGTTGCATGAGGCTTGTTTGGATTTAAACTCTGTTTTCGCAAGTGTGGGTAAGGAAATGGTGGAGAAGTATAACAAGTATTGGGGTAATGCTTCAAACATGAACAATTTGCTGTATTTTGGTGTTATTTTGGATCCACGGTTCAAGCTGAGAATAATTGGGTGGAAATTTAAGGAAATGTATGTAGGTAGAGCCCAATTTGGTGCTGATTTACTTGAATCTATTGAGGCTTCTATGACCAAATTGTACAATTGGTATAAGCAAGAGTATGATAAGAATTCTACTCAACCAAGTCCTATGATTGTTGATCCCGTTGTTGTAACAACTATGCCTGCTGGCCGTTATTCACGTGAGAAGTCTGCAATGTCTTTTGACGCACATTTGAAAGAAGAGAGAATGGTTAATATTAAAAATGAGCTACAAGCTTATCTTACTAGTCCGTGTGAACCAAAGAGTGCTACGTTTGATCTTTTGAGTTGGTGGAAACGTAATGCAGCCATATACCCCATCTTATCTATTATGGCCAGAGACATTCTTGCTATACCGGTGTCAACGGTGGCTTCTGAAAGTGCATTCAGCACGGGCGGTAGGGTTATTGAAACCTTTAGGAGCTCTTTGAAGCAAGAAATGACTGAGGCATTAATCTGTGCACAACAGTGGTTAAAGCCTACCATGAGCTCATTTAAAGATATTAATCTTGTGGAAGAAGTTGACCTTTCTGAAGAAATTATATTAGGTACAATTTTCCTTTAATTTATTTTATTTGTTGAAGTAGCAATATAATTGTTTTATTTATCTCTCATGAATTGTCAATTTAAATATTTTACAGAATTTGAAAGTTTAATTGTTGGGGGAGGAACTACAAATGCACCTGCTGGTGGTGCACAGCCATCTGGAGATGGTTGTGCTCGATGAAATTAGATGTATGTATTTCTTCTACTTATAGTTTTTTATTGATACTTGTATTTTGATCTGTTCTGACTTCTTTTTTATTGGCTGTAATGTTCTTGGCATTTACAGGTGCATGTTTTTTGAATTTTTTGGGGTCATACATGACCAATTCCAAACTGTTTTAGTGGAACTTTTTGGAAATCACCTATTATTTGACTCTGACATATAGTGACAAATATTTTGGAATGTATTGAATGAATGAAGAACGTGCTGCTGCCAAGGATTTTGTTTTCATAGGTCTGAATGTATTTATTTGATTTTTCAGTACTATCTGGAGTTTATTAGTATTTATTTGATTACCATTTGTGTGGTACTAATTATTTCATGTGATTTTGCCGGGGTAATACCAGGTGCAAGTCGATCTTCTTCGAGCTTGAAATGATGAAAAAAACTGCATGTGAGTTAGAGCACAATGTTTGGGATGTCGCGGCTGATGAAACTGCTTCTGCAGTAAGATATGGATTTAAAGGTACATGCTTTTCCTTCCTTCCATCTCATTGGTATGTCAATTTTTAAAGACTGCCACTATTGGCTGTACCATGTAAAGGGTACTTGAAACAGTTGCAAAATGCAAAAAAGAAAGTGATAAATGTTCACCGTGGACTCTTTGCATCTTGCGACCTCTGGTCATGTCATATAAAGGGTTGCAGATGATATGCTTGGATATTCTTAGGCATTATTTAAGATAAATAACTTTCATTAACATTAACAGGAAAAATTAAGTCATTCTTAGGTTGAGATATTTTTATGCTGTCTTCTGGTTGATAAATAAAGTTTTTGATGAGCTGAAGACTCGAAAACAGATTTATTTATCTATAGACTATAGAGGAAAATAATGGACAGAATACAAACAAAACTTTGTTTGTCTAGTATAGTGGGTATTTTCCGTAAACCATTTTATTCCTGCTGTATTAGTCGACTTAAAACTTTCCCTTATGATTTGCATTCTTCACTGGCAGTTGAAGTACAATATTGAAAGAAACAACTAAACATCTTAAGATGACACTTTTCTATTGCAAGAAATTTCATGGAAGCACAACAAAGACTCTGACTAGAGATAATGACATGTTAAACTTATCTTGCATGATTAAAGACTTATGTGAACATTAGTAGTTTAGTTGTTTCTTTCAATATTGTAACCAAATGTGAGTCTTAAGATGTTTAGTGGTTTGGAGTGGTAAGGAAGTCATGAGTCCATCTTAACCCTTTAAACTTTTTAACCAATTTCATGTTTACTTCCAGATTTTAATTACTCAAGAAATATCTTCAACTAAAAAATTCAAATTAGAATATATATGTACACAATGACAAGAAACTCTCTTTAGTTATTGATATTTGTTCATTTTTTGTCATGTAGATTATTTTCTTTGTATAAGGAGATTATGGTGTAACTAGTGTGCTGCCCGTGCGTTGCACGGTTTGGATGGGCCAATCATGGTTGCTACCAATCATGGTTGCTGCTGTTCATAAAAGTTTATACAGATGATGATGACAATTATACATGATACATGATTCATAAGGAAGAAAGAAAGATGCTAAATATATTGTTAAATATTAGCATAAGTTTTAGCAATCTCTAAGATGTTAGAGATTAATTAAATATGAAAATGTTTTAAGTTATATATGTAAAATCTTCTATGAAGGATTTGTGCCAATTTGCCAAACAATTATATGGAGGTTTCTTGAAAGCATATTGGTTGTGCAAAATAAAGAACATATATGTGTAAAATGAATGCAAAAAGTGAAGACTAAAGACTAACATGATAATAGCAATGAGCTTGAAGTATACCAAAGAGTTCCAAATAAAACACAATCCAATACTTGAAGTATACCAAAGAGTTCCAATAACTTGTGTTGATTATAAAACTTTTATATCTCCCCGCGAATTATAAATTTTTATCAATAATAACTTGTAATAGTTCATAATCAACGTCATCTCCCTGTCAACTATAAATTTTTATCAGTAATAACTTGCAATAATAACTTTAAAACATTTTAGGACTTGATATAGGAAGAACACATTCGAAATGGTGAAAATTGTTGAGGTAAAGGTTTTTTCCCCATGTACTCATGCTACATATATATCAACTGTGTTGTGAGATAGTAGTATTTTGCAGAAATTGATTAATGTTTTTTGTTTGTTAGTGTTTGAGGCATATTTAACTTACTAAGGTATTTTGTTATTTATTTTGGCATTTGAAGAGACAACCAATGATAGCATAGAAGAAATAAAGCAATAAAGTTTATGTTAAAATGTTTGTTGCATGGGTTTTGCGGAACGTCGTATATATGTGCCACAAACTTTTATCGGCGATAAAATTATCATCTCCCTGTGAATTATAAATTTGTATCAGTAATAACGTATAATAGTGATTTTAAAACTTTTATTAGCGATAAAAAATAGTCATCTACCCGTGAATTAAAATTTTATTATTAATAACTTGTAAATAGTTGTTTTAAATTGTTTACCAAAGATTAAAAATGTCATCTCTCCGTAAATTAAAATTTTGTATCAATAATAGTTTGTAATAGTGATTTTAAATTTTTTATCAGCAATAAAAATTATCATCTCCCCGTGAGTTTTTTAAAAAAATTAGTAATAACTTTATTAGAGAAAAATATTATCAACTCCACGTGAATTATAAATTTTTGTCAATAATAACTTGTAATAGTGTATAATCATTTGTTATTATTTTGTAATTAATTATAATTACTTAGTTAACAAACTAAGCACATGTACGTTGACTAACATCTTGTATATATACCTATTATGATCAATGAAAAATTCATAGCCTTATAACATCTTTATGGTCATTCCCTCAACCAATTTTTTTGCCTTGCATTTGTCTTTCCATAAGAAGAGGTGACATAATTGTATATAAAAGTAAACATAATAGATGAAGGGGCCTAAGAAAAAAAGTAACAAAGGAAAAATGTATTTTTTTTTTCAAAAGGCCAACATCAATTTATTAAATTAGGCACAAGGTATGCCATAGAAACAGATCAGGATACAAATTTGGTTTTTAAGGACCACAAGCTGAAACATAATGCCTCAATAATCCATTCCAACACTACATTGCTACCTCCATCTATTCCTACTACAATATTAATCCTGCTCCTATGATTAGACCCCATAACACAACATAATAATTACTATCAGCAAATCATGTTTTTCCAAACATTCTAAATCATCTCAGAAAGAAATCAAGTTATCAGCTCCAATTCTCAGACCAATCTGCACAACAATTCTCAAACCAATTTGCAGGGATTATAGAAACACAACCCAGCTACAGCCAGAATTTCATGTTGCAACTCTAGGTCCTAAATAAATTCAAGTATACTCCTGCAATATCCACAACTAAAACCTGCAAGCTAACAAAGAAACTATCATGGTATTTTGAAAAGAATTTGCAAGAGAAAACAATATTAAAGAGAATAATAACAATGAATCAGCTATTTAGAGGTTCAGTCTATAAGGACAACAGATCTTTAGTAGCTACCTTAAACAGATAAATGCACCACACAAACCACTCACATAAATGTGTTTTTGAAAATTTGAGATAGAAATTGTGTCTATCCTATAGTTGCACTCAGGCTTTAGCTAATCTTCCACAAACTCTAGAGTAATATCAACTTCAAAGTCTAACAGCATATGAAGAGTTTCCTTGTGATTTCTCCTTCCAAACATGTGATTCTATATTTAAATAAGATTCTTAAATTGAAATCCCTTTAACAAAGAAAGAGTTAAAAATGACAATTTGCATCTTAAAATTTCACTATAACAACTTAATAAAATAAGAAAGCAATATACCAAATAGGTCTTCAAATAAAATATGTATGTTCATAACCATAAATTTTTGTTTTACATATAGCTTAATTGAATACAATCCAATGTGTTCACTATTTTTAGGAGAACATTTGCACCGTGCAAAGAACAACTCAAACCTATATATGACGAAAAAGAAAGTTCTCATATCTTTAACAAAAAAGAAGCAATTTTACCTTGTTGTTGGTGTGCAAGCACTCACTTGAAATAGTGTCAAACCAATTATCTTCAAACACCCTAAAAATCAAAATAACATAAATTATCCAAAGAAAAATATTCTTTCCACATTAGATAAAGACTAAGTTTCATTGATTAGATAGGAGTCTCACTTTAGATATGGCCACTACAACATGATATTAAGAAAAGAAGGAGTTTTTGCTGCATATTTTTTCCACTCTTCCATATCAATCTTCCCATCTCCTTTTAAATCAACCTCCTTCATTGTCTGAAAATGATCAAGCCAAGAAAAATAAGAGATAAATATTAGATTTAAAAAAATATAGAATTTGAAGGAGGATAGGTGTATGGTGGAATGAAGTTAAGAACCTTTTCTACAATTGATTCAACAATATCATTTAATCTGGGAAAGGGAAATCTTTGTAAGCTTCAAATCTTATTATCATGCATTCCATTACAAATCAAAGCATTTTCAAACCTCAGGAGCTGCATATTTGAGGCTGCCACAACTTGTCTTAAGAAAATCAAGGATTAAGAGGCATAATCTCTATCATAAGTGAAATTGCAAACAAAAATAATTGATCTGTGAAAAGAAAACATCAAATAAAAATAAAATCTTTCCCCCAAATACATCAAAATTCAACATGTAGGAAAAAGAGTGTCAATCTTACATAATGAGATTCAAACAACAAAGAGAGGTTCTCCTTCTTGAGGGATTGAATCTGTCGGAGCAAATATTTTTCTGCAAAAATTGAAAAGAGTATAGTATTAGTAAGTCTAAAGAATGTCTACAAATCTTGCAAAGAATAAAGTGGGTAGTATAAATGTTTTTGTGCATGACTTGCCACCTGATTGTTGGTGTTCTATTTGTTACAAAATCTCTAGACATCTCTCTCCAATTACCCCTTCCCAAGCTTCTGAAGCCCTCTAAGAAACATAATGTGCTTCTCTTCAAGCCCTCTAAGCTTCCATGGCATACCTGATCACAAACAAAAGTATACATTTTTTAATTTAATTTCCATGCAATATTAACAACAAAACCTCACAATCTAGTAAGCAATTTTGTGATAAAAACCTCACAAAAGGGGGCTAGTGCTTCAAGAGGTAAGATCTCGCTCAAATAAACTTCACAAAGCTGGAAAATTAGCAAACATTTGTTATAAATCATAAGAAAATATAATAGAACTAAATAGCTCTTTACAAAAAGCATGGGGGAATGAGTGTCCATCATCTCCGTAACCCATAAGCTCTCAGTCTTAAACCAGTCCAAGTCTGAAGCATATAAAAAAAAACACAGTGCATGCATCAGGATTCTCTCCCATGGACTTGAAGCTACAAAAATATCAAGCAAAACATATAATAATTCATAAAGGGTCTGAGAGGCCAATCATAAAAGTTTATATCAAAAACAAAATTATTGAGAATAGGATAAGACAATACAAATGATAGGATATGACAATACAAAAGTGATCCAAAATATTACTCCCAAACAACAACAATTGTAAACAATATAGAATGAAATGTGATACAATTTCTATTAACAATCCGCTCTTTCTCTACATCAATTCCACCACGTAATTGAAAGCTTATTTAAGGAAGTAGTAAAATTTCCCGTCAACATAAAGGAAAACAATTTGATAATTAACAACAATTGTAAACAATATAGAATGAAATCACATAATTGAAAGCTTATTTAATAAAGAAATAAAATATTCCACCCAAACTATTAATCCAAAAGGACAATTTGATAATTAACAACAATTGTAAACAATATAAAATGAAATCACATAATTGAAAGCCTATTTAGTAAAGAAGTAAAACATTCCACCAACATAAAGGAAATCCTAGATGAAAACTTATATAATGCCATAAATTAAATTTATATAGCTAGTGAGTAATTTTTACACATTCTTTCTATACATCAATTCTATCAGATCATATGCCACTTCATTGGTAGTTCATCATTGTGATCCCTTCAAAAACCATGTCTTTAATTCATCTCTTCAAGAACCATGTTTTTAGCTTGAGTGGTAATCATGACATGCTCAAATCCTGCATGATTAAAAAAAAGTCATGACATAAATTGGATTTAATAAAAAACAATATATTAGAGACAATAAAATTCAAAAAAATTGATGTCATAATTCTACCTCACAATGGAAAGATTTTTCAAGAAAGATAGTCACTCAAATTTTACTTACCATATACATACCCATCCAATAACAATTTTGATACAACATCTACCAACAACACGCCATTTTTATATACCAATTATACCACACAATTGAAATATTTTTTAAGAAAGATCAAATAATTTAATAATCACTCCAATTTTACTTACTGTATGCTCATATCCTAGCCATTTCCTAATTCTCCAAGTCGTATACATCACCTCCGGAAGCAATCGTTGATTTTGAATGGTAAGCTCAAAAAGGAAAGCTCAAGGTAGCATGTAAAACAAAAAATAAAAATTAGGCAGTGTATAATATGTAAAAAAAAAAAAACTTCAAACAACGAAATGATAGAGATTGAATAAGGAATATATACACTACCCTCTAAAGTTACCATTTATTTTGATTGTAAAGCTCGAAAAAGAGACGTCGTGGTTGTATGAAGAATGAAAGGAAAAAACAAAGGAAAAAAAAAACGTCAGATGTAATGTGGGAAAGTGAACACACAAATAGTTAGAGAATGCACCAGCTATAAAATAATACATATTTCTTGTCAATATATGTTGAGGAAGAAGAATGGTAGTGAAAGGGGTAATGCTGGGATTATAAGGAAAGTGAATAGATCAGACAACTGGCATATGCATCCATTGGACGGATTGCGATCCCAGCATGATCGATATTTACAAACCATGCAAAGATGGTTGTTATTTGCCAAATCTGCGGGCAAATCGGAATTGAATGCTAAATTGGGGAATGAAAAACTATACCCAATGATAGTACACTTTGGGAGACTCGAAACCCGGACTATCCCACTAACCCGACTTTATTTAATCCAGATTAATGGGATAACATAGATTTGGGATCACGCAGAGTGTACAATCACTAAATACAGGTTTTCATGCCTCAATTTAGCACTCAAGATCCAATTTAGACGCAAAGTTGGCAAATAACAACAATCCCATAACGATTCATGGACATCGATCATACTGGATTTAGATTCCGTCCAAGAGATAGAGTGGCCTGAGGTCTACCATATCCAGACCCCCTATAATCCCAACAACACCCCTTTCACTACCAATCTCCCCCCACCAACGCACATAGACAAATTTTATACGTACCCCTTCAACAACAATGTCCCTAACTCGTAGTTTCCCAAAGAAACTGGAACTTCCATTGTGCCCATGATGTGCTCAAATACTGTAATCAATCAAAAACAATCTGTTAGACTATGGAATTTGATACAACATCTATCAACAACCCGCCAGTTTTCTATACCAATTCTACCACACAATTCAAAGCTTTTTAAGAAAGGCCAACTAATTGAAAAATCATTCCAATTTTACTAACCACATGATGATATCGTAGACATTTCTTCATTCTTCAAGTCCTTTATAAATCCAATGCCAGACACAAACTCCTAGGCAAAAGTGAAAAATATTAGACCAATACATTACCACATAGAGGAGATACATCTGCATGAGACTATATTGATGCATCCCCTCGATCAATAAGAAAGATATACAAATCAGAAACGTAAAAATTTAGATTTAAGGAGAGCCTTCTTGGCCATCACCACCATGATCATCTGGCTCTAAGAAAAGTACAGACAGAATCAGATGCTCATGATGGTGATGATTAAGAAAGTTCTTCTGTTTGCATGATGTCATTGATGTGATATGTGAAAGTCCGCTACTTGTGGAAGAAGAGAACTAATAGTATTCCAAAACTTACCATATTATTGTTGTCTGGTAATAATCCTTGATGTTAAACTTACACCTTCACAAAATTCGAATATAAAACAAATATTAGGAGATTAATTTAATTAGCATAAAAGGAAGTCCATTGCGAAACCAATAACGGATGGTCACCATAGCCACATCAACAAACTATTAATACACATTCCGTGGCAATAGATGTTGATGAAGAAGAACGGTGATGAAAGAGACAGTGCCGAAAATCTAAACAGTACGCCTTCCATTACCGTTCAAGAACATGTACCATTAGTTAAGAGATATCAAGCAAAATGCGACTTAGAAAATAAAGCAAGTGCGACTTAGAGACAAAGGTTTGCTACAGTCATCCAATCAGAAGAGAAAATTGCTCTCAGAAGAGAAATTGTGTCCCGAGAAGAGATATTGTGTCCCGAGAAGCTGCCTCGTGGAAAACAAACGCAGTTTGCCTTTTCACATAACATATTCCGGGGACAAAATGTCTCTTCAGCGAACAACTTTCTCATATGACTGCATGACTGTAGCAAACCACATCTACAAACCACTAATACATATTGCTTGGCAATATATGTTGATCAAGAAGAACGGTGATGAAAGGTATAGTGTCGAAAATCCAACAGTACGCCTCCCATTACCGCTCTCCCTCACCAACACCTATCAGCGAAGAACATGTACTATTAGTTAAGAGATATGCTAAAGAAGTAAAACTGTAATGAAAGCGGTAATGTTGGAATTACAGAGAAAGTGAACAGAATAGACACATGATCCATCATTTCGTTGGATGAAATCCGAGTCCAATAGGGTCGATATTTAGAAATCATGAAGAGATGGATGTTGCTTGCCAACTTTGCGGCTATGTTCGATATTGAAAGCTAATGCGGGGCCTGAAAACACACGTTTAACGGTAAACACTGGTTTCCATGCCCAATTCTAGCTCTCAGACACCAAATAACACGCAAACTTGGCAAACAATAACAATTCCCTCGTGATTCATACACATCGATCCCGTTGGATTCAGATTCCGTCCAACAAATTAAGGGATCCTAAGTCTATCATATCCACACCCTCAAAATTCCAACAGTACTTCTTTCATTATCAATATCCCCATTAGCTAAATTAGATTTAAATAAGCAAGATATACATCACCTCTAGAAGCAATTGCTGATTTTGAATGGAAAGCTCAGAGAGGGAAGTTTGAGGTTGCATGAAAAACAAAAAATAAAAGTAAAAATTAGGTCATGTTGAAAATGGAATATGCAAGATATATGTGCATTGACCCGTTAATTCCACCAACAACAGTATCACAAAATGACATATGTGAAAACAGACGGGTCTTCTTATCCATCATCACCATCATCATCTGGTTCTCATCTTATTCTTTTTTGTATATTCCGGCAATGTAAAGTATGCAGTTAAGAGCAAGCACTTATTCAGTCAATCAATGTTCTGGTGTCTTTCAATTAATGACAATTGTATTTATAAATATCATTATCACTAATTGGAAAACATCAGAACTTTGATTGTCTGAATTAATTCTTGATATTAATGGCACTCTGTACAATGGAAAAACACAGAAAAGGATAGGAGAGTATAAGTAGAACCAGACGATGATGATGATGATGATGAATAAGAAAACTAATCTATTTTTACATATTTCATTGTATGATTTTATTAATGCATAAATTCATTAACAATGTGCCTTGATGAAAAAGAAAGGTAATGAAAGGGAAAGCGATGAGATTTTAGCGAAAATAAATAAAATAGACCAATGACACAATCATTAGTTGGACGAAATCCGACCCCAACAGGATCGATATTAAGAAACCCCGGAGAGTTCGCTATTATTTAACAACTTTGTGTATTAACTCGATCTTGAAAGCTAAATTAGGGCATGAAAGCCTACACCCAATGATTGTCCACTCTAGGTCGCCGTAAAGATGGATTATCCAATGCATTTAACTTCATTTAAGGTAGATGAACGTGATAACACAGCTTTAGGACAACCCAAGGTGGACCATCACTGAATATTGATTTTCATGCCCCATTCTAGCTCTCAAGATCTAAGGAACGCACATAATTGATAAATAATAACAATGCCCCATAGTTCCTGCACATCGATCCCGTTGGATTCAGATTTCGTCTAAGTAACGAAGGGACCACAGGTCTACCATATTTAGACTCCCCGAAATACCAAAAGTTCTCCTCTCACTACCAAGCTTCTCCCCCAATACATGTTGGTAAAGAATATATACAATTAGTTGAAAGAGACACTGCAATTAACAAATTTTAACTCCATGTTGGAATCAATTCCATTTAGTAAATAGAGTATAAAATAAATCTAGTAAGAGAAAAGATAATAGTGAGGCAATTAGATGGACGCCTAATAAATTGAAACAAAACATATTTAACCAAAAAATAAATGTGTTTCTTTTAAATGTTAATGTCATAGGAATATCATCAAAACAATATCAAAGCCATGCTTGATTTGAATTAAAATTAACACCAAAATTGACTGTTTATGTGCACACCTACTATATGATGAGAAGAGTCCTCAACAGTTTCGGAATTTAGATTATCTTTCTCTTCTAGTAAGCCATCAAATTCTGACTTTATATTCTTCAAATTAGATTTTGGCTGCACATTTTTTATTTAAAAACAATCCATGAATAAGATCATATGAAATTAAAGAAATACTATAGATGCATAACCCGTTCAAAAAAAAACTATAGATGCATAATAGCATTGATAACTGATACAAATGTACATACCGAGCAATTTAGAATCGGGTTGTGAAGAAGGAGAGTCTACTGAATTTGCAATCGAATTCTCTAAACCACATGACTCAGGTGCATCAGCTACAATACCACATAACAAACATAATTAAATTCATCAACATAGGATATCTTCTTGTATTTTAGTGCATCGAAAATTTAAAGAAAATCAAAAGGAATAGTCATGATCAAGTTTCATCTATATTAATATCTCATCAGTATTACACATATAAACTATGAAAGATAAAGAGAGTAGAATTAATTAATTTTTGGAGCCTTCAATCAGTATTACACATATACCATGCTTTACTTTTTCCAGCTTAGTATAACCAAATCTTAACGTGTGATACTCTGCAGCCCACAAAAAGGATCAATAAAACATCGATAATGGGCGCCAAAGTGCTTCGAAAAAGTCATTTAAACTCTAGACAATATAAAGCACAACTTATTTAGCAGACCTACATAAAGAGTAATAAAAAATAAGAATGCATGATGAAATTGGAATTAAGAGTAAGAGACGTAACCTCAAAATCACAAAATTGTACTTACAACAACAAAATATAAAGTGTGCTAACCAATCATGATATATTCTGATCAATCCCCTTTCATATATTGCTCCAAGTGTATTAACCTTAGCCTGAACAGGAACCACACTCATGACCCAAACAGGGTCCTTAATTAAAACAGATGCAAATCCACCTAAGTTACCACACTCTTACCACTACTTGTCACACCATATGCAAATATAGTCCCTGCAATGTTTAGAATTAAAGCTACTTTCCATAAACCAAAACAACTTTATAAAAGGAAAAAAGTTATCCTCAAAACTCAGCTGACTCATTAGCTACTCTAACACTAAGCAGCTTAGTATAACAAACCAGTCACCCTAGTTATTGTAATAAACATATCAGATGAAACTTAAACAACTTTGATCAATCCATGAAAATGACATGGTAGTACAAAATTAGACTCTGTTCACACATCACATTCACATTCTAAATTAGCCACAATTCCAGAATTAGCATTTCATACCATTGACACCTTCCGTGGCAGCTTTCACCGCAAGCTTGGCTGCTACTTCATACACCTCATCTGATACGGTATGTGGTCCAAATACACTATCTGTCAATAATAAAAAATTTAGAATTATAAAATTAACATAAGCAAATTTGTTGTCAAATAAATCTCATGCAGCTTTAAAAGTTCTTATCATATCATTTGAAGCAATATAGTAGAACTGGCATACCTATTTATTTAGAAAAGAGAGCAAGAGGAAGATATCCATCAGTGGTGGCAGTAAGCTTCTCAAACTTTTTCTCAACTTTACACCACCCTGCACCAACATCAGGCAAAGGCAAAAAAAAGACTAATCCTCTCAACCATTGCATATAAAAATGAAGTAAACGACAATGTAAAATAAACATTCATGTTATTCCCAAAAGTTGGAACACCTCGAAAAGTTGGGAGCACTGCAAAGACGAATCCAGTCTCCACCCACTTGAAATGTTCATATGACTCACAACAAAATCCAAGACTAACATAATATTTGAAGTCTAAACAAAGAACATGGAACAAAATCCATCATAAGACAACATCTATAGAAAATAAAAAAAAATCATGAATCAAATTAATATGAGATTAATTGAAAACTCATTGCAATGAACAAAAAAAATCAAAAAAGTATTAAGTAGTTATTACCAAAAAGCCCAAATTTATATCACTCAGTGATAATGATTTGATAAACGATAAATGAAAATTCCTCATATGTCATGTTATAGGGTTAAATTCATTGCAATGAACAAAAAAATGTAAGGAATATATGTTTACATATTCATACCTCATTATATTTTGCCATAACAAAGTTATTTCTTCTCCTTATTCTGGTGCTTTGTTCTTCAAATTTTAGAATAAGAATGTAACAACTACACTGCAAAAACAAAAATAGATATGGATTAGTTTTGTTTTTCTTCTTAAAAACCAAACTTCTTGAAATCTCATAGCAATGACAAAACAATCATATAGCAGTAGCAACTTTGGCTGGAAATTTGGAAATAACAACATGAATATCATATAGATACAAATTAAAGTATTGTTGATAAGTGCTTTTAAAGATTAAGCCAAATTTTGATACTTACCCCCAGGTTTTTTAAGCTAGTAGTAACATCCTCTTGTTGCTGCTGAAGAGTGTTCCTGACTACTGAAGAGTGGTCATGGCTACACGCACACCTTTTGCACATTAAAAAAAGTTCAAACTGTAACACTCATGTTTAACCTATCAGAAAAAGTATTTAGCAAAAAATAATTTCAACAAACCAGTTATCAGAGTCAGAAATAATACATATAGACATAGTTAGAAGCATAAGTTCAACTTTTGCAATCAAAATTGGCTCAGTTTGCCCAGAAAATTGAAATTTGGGGAATTTAAAAGTTAAAAGCATGAAATTAAAATTTTAGGAATTGAAATTTGGGAGTTAGGGTTGATGTTTTTTGGACCAGCTGAGAGGAAGAAGAAAAACGCGTGAGTGAGAGAGAGAGAAAGCAAACCGGGAGAGAGCGGCAGACAGAGAAAGAGAGAGAGGCTGTGAGTTGTGGTCGGCCGGAGAGAGAAAGAGTGGCACGAGAAGATCCGGTTGCAGGTGGAGGGTCGCGTGCGACGGTGGCTGAACGTGGTGAGTCGGATTTTTGTGGTGGTTGGTGATTTGGTTCTCTCTTTACTCTATTTTGCTCGTTCTGTTTCTTATGTTCCTGAGAGAGAGAGAGAGAGAGTGTGTGAGACAGAGAAAAAGAGAGTGAGAAGATGAGAGGAAGGAAGAGGGACATTAAATGAAAATTAATGTGACCAATGCATGTCACTTAGCAAGTTCAGTATTGACAAAAGATATTCATTAGGCACTCAAGCAACTAAACAATACATGTGTCAAGATTCTCAAGAAGCAATAGAATGAAAGTGGCAGATGAGGATTGGAGCAAGGGAGAATAGGTGTGCTTGTTCTATAAGCCAATACAAAGTAAATGACATCATAGATTCCCATCAAATCCAAAACGCATAGGCGACAATTCTACCCGCAAATCATAGCCCAAACAGAGCTCAATGTATAGATTAATCATTAACTCCATTCCCATCATTATTTGTTTTTACAATAGAAAATCAACTCTTCAACAACACATAAAGTGCAAAATTTTAAGTAAAAAATTAGACAATACCATAATCAAACACAAAACACCATTCAAAAATTGATGAATAAAGGGGAAATAAAATAAAAAATCATACTTGGTGATGCTAATGTTTATGAGCATCCACAGCAACATTTTATCAAACATATGGTGAGCGTATATAATAATGAAATAAGCAACATGAAATTGAAGGAGGTGAGTAAAGTAAACACAACAAAGAAACAAAGCAAAGAAATAAAAGAAAGAAACCAGAGAATGAAATCCAAGTGAGTATTTGGTTCAGCGAAACTCACCCGTCTCACCCGTCTACCATTCCAAAGTGACGATGGATAGCATGTGATCTATTAGAACCTGGAAGCATCATTTTTGAAGGGATAAGCTTCTCAACAACCTAAAATCAACCAAATTTGCACAAAAAATTAACAACAAAATCGAAAACTAAATTAAATTAACTTACCTACACGAGAGAGAGAATGGCGAGGGCAGAGAGAATCAGCACGAGAGAGAGAGAGAGAGAGAGGAACTGATGGTGTGGTGATGGTGTGCAGTCGTCGGTGGCGTGGTGATGGTTTCGGTGGGAAGGGTGGCAGCAGAGAGGAAAAGAGAGATGTTGAGAGCAAGAAAGATGAGAATTGGAAGGAAACATAAGGAGGATGGTGATATATTAATTTGTTTGCTGCCATTTTGTGTCTGGTGTAACTCTCTAATTGGATCGAACAGAGGTGCGAGAGAAGCAGACTGAGAGAGAGAACACGAGAGAGAAATAGAAAGGAGTGTCTGTGTGTTTGCAGGAACTGTGCAATTGGAGCAAATAAACATGTGTCAATACAATTTCATGCATAGATACATTTGGCCTAAACAAATACACATGTGTCAAACAACAATGAAAGAAGAGTAGCAAAGAAGGATTGGAGTTACAGATATACTTGTGGAAGATTGATTGGCCAATTGGATGCATTACATAAGCATGACATCACAAATGATGTCATGCATTAGGGTTTCAAAATGTCAAGTAGGGTTTCATGCTCTACTTTTAGTATTATAGAAGATGGAAGGTTTAGTTATGTGGGGTTTCCCAATCACAAACACACCTTGGTATGTGCCTTTCTCATCAATCACCCTTCTATTAAAATAGATTCTTAATTCTTATAATGCTTATAATTTTTATGCTTTTTTCTTTCAAACAGCAACAAGAAGAATCCTTGGTCATGTTGCTTCAAGAAGAAATTGTAATTGCCATGCTACATAATTAAGTGTACACCGTGCACCAGTGTATTGTAATATTTATAATAGTCAAAGTCAAATGAAACAATTAAACAATTAATAGGTGTTTTGTATTTATTTGCAATCTCTTAAACTTTGGTTTATATGTTTATTATCTCAATATTTTCTCTTCTATTGTATTGTATGTATTTAGTAATGTGTAGGTTAAATCAATTGCATTATAATTTATAATTTATATTGGACAGAAAAAATGTCTAATAAAAAGAAAAGAGAAAAAATGACAACAAAAAAGTCTAATTTTGACAGTTTTTGCTAAAAAAACAGAGGAAAAAAGAGCTTTGGGCTGTTATAAGATAAAAAGCCCAATAAACAAAAAAAGAGCAAAAAAAGCATTTGGACTGTTATTGTAAAAAAAAAAAACTCATTTGGGTTGTTACCAGCCCAACCCGTTTTAAACCACCCATTTGACCCGTTACCCGATTGACCCGAACCCGCCTGAACCGAAGCCCAAAAACGGTCCGGATTGGGCTGCATTTCACCACCCATGGTTTGGGCCGGTTTGAGGTTTTGGACCCAAACCGACCCAACCCGGCCCGTTGTCCACCCCTAATGGATACAATTGACATCCCTAATTATTGCAGGCACCATTTCTTTGCTAACACCAAAGAATTAAAGCCAAATGTGTCAACTCTGCTAAATGTAAAACTAGCTAAAACATGTTGAATTGTGTGTTCTGATAAGAATGTTCTTCTATCGTGAGGGTGAGGTCAGATCTGTACTTGTATGGTGATATAAGCTTCAGGTATTAGCAGGGAAATGGTGCCTGCAATAATGTTAGCACTCCAACAGTCAAGTCGGTATTTGTATAAATTCGAAGAAAATGCTAAATTGGGTATGAGTATATGTACATTGAGAATGAATGCATGCATAGAGCTCAACTCGGCGTAAAACAAACAAATACCAAATTGTGGCTGGGTCGGAGCTCATTTCGGCGTCGAGCTCAGCCCAATAATGTTAGCACTCCAACAGTCAAGTCGGTATTTGTATAAAT
Organism: Trifolium repens; assembly: GCA_030408175.1. Classification (NCBI taxonomy): domain Eukaryota; kingdom Viridiplantae; phylum Streptophyta; class Magnoliopsida; order Fabales; family Fabaceae; genus Trifolium; species Trifolium repens. The sequence goes on from CP125846.1 coordinate 14,617,122, forward strand.
TCGAAGAAAATGCTAAATTGGGTATGAGTATATGTACATTGAGAAAGAATGCATGCATAGAGCTCAACTCGGCGTAAAACAAACAAATACCAAATTGTGGCTGGGTCGGAGCTCATTTCGGCGTCGAGCTCAGCCCAATAGCACGTTAGCCCAAGCCACAAGTCTCAGTCCAACTAAAACATAGCTTGGCACTTTTGTAATGACCGACATCGAAATGATTATCATTTACTGATAATCATGGCATTCCAGTCGTTATTCCAACAACCAGTAATGTCTCGGGCGTTAGATTCGCCCTCACATTAATTGCTTTGCCTCTGCGTTGATGACTATATATACCCTTTTCATGCAGAAGGGTCGGATAATCAATCCTTACTCTCTCAAAACTCTCACTTCACGAATACACTGACTTGAGAGTCGGGTAAAAGATTAGTGGCACTATATGTGGGAACCTAGTTTTCCCCCTTTTTTCAAGTAAAAAACCAAAACTACTAAAAAAAACACACCCAAAACAACCAAATGGCCGTGAAAACAACGGCGAGATCCCCGTCGAAAACCATGAGCTTCGTCATGGGTCGTCGTCATCAAGAGAGAACCACTGGGGTGGCAAGACTGCCCCGTCGTTAGCGGAGGATGAGCGAATGGTGGGACCTCACATTCCAGTGAAACTCCCATAAATCACGATGATGCTTCGAGCAAACCAATTGATGTTGACATTAATCAAGCCATCAACCAGCAACCTTAAATCATTTAGGAGTGGAATGAACGCATCTGAGATGTCGAGGAGTCAAGATCTTTACCAGTAGTTCAATGAGCAGTCACTAGAGACGTGATTCCATATCTCCTCGACACAAAAGAAGCTACTTCCGATTAAGGTCCCCGTGGCCAGAAGTTTAAAGGAGGGGGTGACATGTGAGTAAGACTCTTATTAAACATGAATCCCCTCATCAAAGGAAATGCATATCCCCTCCTCACAAGAAATTTCCTATCCGCATGAATCACATGACTCCACCACAGGAGAAAACTCCCCCTCTGTCACACACGGTCTCCTCGAAGCGACGAAGACCATCCTATAGGATGACAAACCAAAAGAATTCAATGAATATCTCTGCCTGTGGGATTTGAGAAATCTCTGCCAATGGATGACTACGATGGAACTAATACATCTTAGTTAATATTCGAGCACTAATTTATTTATTTTTTTTGAACTAGGATTTCACTCTCTTTCACTCTAAATATCACTTTTTCTGTGTTGTTTTAAAAGGCATGATTCCTAAATGCAAATTAGCATTCTCAGTGACCAAGATCGAATCCTTTCTCGAGCTAAATTAGTGGATAATAAATCTATATCAGCTACATTGGTTCCTTCATCCTTGTTACCTTCTAATCCATTTAAAACATTCTTTTAAATCTTATGTGCTGTCCATTGAGAGATCTCTTAATTTTTTGATACCTTCAGATTACTATGTTTAATCCAAAAACTAATCCAACACTACAACTAGTAATTGAGCTTAGCAGCTTGGTTGTTGATGTTTACGTCCTATGATAAGTGATAACCAAATGTTGTACAATAGTAATCGATTATTTTAACTACAGGTTACAGGAATGATTAGTGGTTAGCAGGTACTAAGATATTTTAGCTCTAACTAGGGTTGCAAGGTAGGATTATCCAAAATATCCAATCCATAACTAACCCAAGACCATTTGTTATAACCAAATATTTAGCAGCACTAAAGATTTCACATTCATTATAACCCATAGAGCCTCTAACTATGTTAACAGGGTAAAGAATGAAAGTTCAGAAAAACATAATGATGATAGAATGTATATGTTTTTCATTGTCATTGTCAGCAGCAATACACTTAAAATTCATTTCTAAAAAAACACAACCTAATTCTTACAATTTCCTGTAAAAAATTAAATTGATGAGATCACACACACAACATAAATGATAAATAATAGAGGACAAAAAATAGATCCTCATATATAGGGTTCAATGTTGAAACAGCCATCAAAATTGTAAGGGGTGGGATATCTCAAAACAGTCCTAGGGTAACTTTGCATCCATGTGGGGCCCGGGGTAAGGGTATAACAATAACACGGCACTAAACTTTAGTGGCTCATAAGTTAGCATCAATGTGTATGCTATTTTCCTTCACTCATAGCATCTCTTACCATCTCTTGCCACCTCCTCTGCCTCCTCCAAAACCTCTTCCACCACCGCCACCACTTCTTCCGCCAAACCTATACCCTCCGTTTCTTCCACCCGAAAACCCACGGCCACCACCGTATCTGCTTGGTCTATTGTCCTCTCTTTGTTGTAAACTTGGCAATTCTTTAACAATCTTTAGGCTTACATTAACAGCATTCTTTTGACCTGAAGAGCAAAAAAATCAAAATGATTACATGACCAAGATTAAAGCTATATGTTGTATAAATACATACTGCAGCAATAGAAGTTTAGGGATCAAGCAAGAGAAATACTTCTTTAAGTTTCAAAATTAAAATAACTTTTTAAGGCTCAAAATTCAAATCAGCAATCAAGTAAAATCTTACTGTTAAGAAATACGTCCAAGTCCTTGGCTGGTACATCAAACACAGCACCCTGGCCATCTGCAGTTAGAGCAAGACCTTGTACTGCGTCAACCTTATCCTCAGGTACGAATCTCCTCAGGGTTCCAAATGCAAAGCTGAAAACAACCGACAAAAGCATAAATCAATCACAATCAAACACAGTGGAAAAACATTCTGGTGATATTTAAAGTGAGGTTTAGATGGCTTGAACACTTAAAAAAAGTAGCCAACAAATGATAAAAGATAAAGTTACTAGATACAGATATAAACATGCCCCTAATTAAATATAGTAAAATTCTTACGATGGGGTGAACATAGGTTTTCCTCCCTCAAGAAGTAAGGTAACATAATTCTCCATTGAAGTCAGTAATGATCTTTTCTTTACATCAGTATAACCCTGCAAATAACATTTTCCCAAATAAGAGAACATATTGATGATGGTTGTCTAGATACATCGAAAAAAATAAATTATATAGTTAAAAAGTAAGGATAATGTACTCACAACAGCCTTGGCAAGAGCTTTTGCAAGTAACTCAACAGCTGATAAACCAGAGTTTTTCAAAAGTTCCTCAGCGGCAGATTTGAATGCAGGAATTACACTGGATTTGTGAACCATGTTAGCAACAAAACACCAGTGTTAACAGCAACGAATAAACATACCATATATAACATGCATACCTATCAGATACATCAGTAATCATTTCAGCAGCATCCCCACCCATAGCTTTGGCGATTTCATCAGGTTGAGGAGCAGATACACGTTCAAATTTTATACCTGCTTCTCTTTCTATTTTAGCTATATTCGACCTTCTGGGATCATAAAGCATCACAGCAACTCCAGTGTTGCCTGAGAAAAACCAGACCAATTATATAAGCAAAAAACTAATAATATCAAAATTCCACAATCAATAGTCAAATTTTGAATATACCAGCTCTTCCTGTTCGCCCAGATCGATGTATATACGCTTCTACATCCCGGGGAGGCTCACACTAAAACAAATCCAATTCAGAATATCAGATAAAAGGGAATATAAGAAATGGTTTATTCTAATATATCATATTATATATGAACAACTGTACCTGAATAATCAACTGAACATCATTAATGTCTAGACCTCTGGCCGCCACATTAGTGGCCACCAAAGTCATGAATTTCCCAGACCTAAAAGCTTTCAATGTAACCTGGAAGTAACAGGAAACAGTTCAGAGAAAACCAAAACAGTGATGATGAAAGGCATACCCAAATTATATCGATATTGCTACAAAACAAAATTAAAAAGAGAACATATTCGCCAGTAACAATTATACAGACCGGCAACATGAACATTCATTCAATGAAGATATCCAAAATCAAGAACCATATCAATTCATAGCTCACCTCACGTTGTGACTGCTGTATATCACCATGGAGAGCTCTTGCACCAGGCAACAATCCAGCAAGCTCAGAAGCAGACTCTTTTTTCTCCGCAAATATAATTGTCCGGCCTCCGCTGAAACAGATCACATGCCAAAATATCAATTTGGAATATTCTAAATACAACATATTATGAAGTATTAAATCACAAAATGAATGATTAAAAATCACCTGCTATAACAGCGAATAATGTCGGGGATAAGTTGTGCCATGGCAGTATTATTACAGGGAAGGATGATATGCCTAACATTGGTGCTAGCCTTCATTTTCTCATTCCCAACAAGATCGGCAGTTTTCTTATCTGCTTTCAGAAATTTTGTAGAAATCTGACAACAAAAAATTGCTAGATAAGGGAACGGGTCATATAAATAACAACCAATACACACAAACAATGAATTCAGAACAAGACAGAATCATATAGGTGCATACTTGTTTAACCCAGCTTGGCAAAGTAGCACTGAAAAGAAGGGTCTGTACTTTAGTAACATCTTGTACCTTGCCTGGAAAAATCAAATACAAACCAATTGTAATGCCAAGAATATATTGCAACCTAAAATATTGAGCAAACATAAATTGACTAATGTGAAGTAGACAGCTCTACACAGTAAGAAATATTGAGGAATCATTTTCAGTGAATGTTAGCTGAATTTTCAACAAAAATTGATGAAGCACTTGGAAGAGATTTCTTGGACAAGTAAGAAGCATTTCAGCTGTGTTTGAACAAACTGTTTTCAGCTGAATGGCATAAGCGTTTGAAGATAGCAATATATAGAAAACAGCTTAAACATAAACTCTTTTAAAACATAATAAGTGATTTGAATAAATAATCTATACACCCAAATGCTCCTTGGTCAAATTCAATTGCAGCATTGCTCCAAGTTAACAGAACCACGAGATTTGTGGAAAAGAAAATAAGCCAGACTGAGAATGAGAAAAATCTTAACCCATTGGAAATACTAAAGATTATGCAAAACTCAAATTACAAGAAAAATCAAGCATATTATTGAAGCAACACAGTGGACTGAAAACATCACAGTTGGCTATCCGTAAACTTATTTAGATCAGATAATTAAGCATAACATAATACATGCAAAACAAACCAAATACCTAGAATGAGTTCAACATCATCAACAAAACCCATCCTCAACATCTCATCTGCCTCATCAAGTACACGGAACTTTAGGTGGCTCAGGTCAATATTTCCCTTCTCAATATGATCCTACAAAAAATAATAATCACTTATAGTAAGTACACAAAGTGAAGCTTCTATAATTTACCTTTATAATTTACCTCTATAATTTAGCCCTAGCTGACAACAAATCACTACAACTAAAGTAACTAGAAATTACCTTAATACGACCTGGTGTTCCAATAACAATATCAACACCTCTCCTGAGCTTATTCTCCTGAGGTCCATACGGAGCTCCTCCATATACAGCGCAAGCAGCCAATCCCAAGGACGAACCATAAAGTTCAAAGTCAGCATACACCTAATAGACAACACACCACAACAGATAAGTATAAAGAGATGATACGGCAAACTTAGAAAATGACAAAACAGTTCGGTCTAGTATACCTGATTGGCCAATTCCCTAGTAGGTAAAAGCACGAGGACACTTGGAACCCTCCCATAACCAGCCTTTCTAACCGATTTAGCTGGACCATTTGTCAATGACTCTAATATGGGCAACACAAATGCAAGAGTTTTACCCTGTATTTTCCCACATAAACAAAATATAAAGATAAATTAACAAGTCTAGATAGAAATAAGTCAAACACATAATAGCAGTGCAATTTCACTTCTTCAAATTAAGGCTTTTGCACACAGCAGCTTTCAAACTGCTACTTATATGGTCCAAATCAAAGTTAACCTCATAAGTCATCCAAATATTTTTCTAACCCCTAAGCACTAGTAGTTTGTTTACAATAAAATTAAAATAAAACAGATCATCACATAAAAAATTAAGATTATTATAAAAAAATAAAAATTATTTATTTGAAGCAGAATTCTATTTGCCTTTGTTTATTATCTACCACACTCATTAAACTCACATTTTTCATAAAATATAAATATCAGATTCTTAATTAAATAAAACAAAAACATTTTCTTAGATTCTAATCAATTTAAAATACTTAAGCAAACATATTTAAAAAATAAATTCATGATTACAATTAAACATTATACTATTAAATTGCTCAAGCATGGTTTTCTCTCAAATAGTATTTACAAAACAGGTTAATTACATTAAACAAAACAACAATTACAAAATAATCACAAATTTAACTAAACAACAAAAATAATCAAAATAGAGAAAATTAAGAGCAATGAAGATTAACTACAAACCTGACCAGTACGAGCACGACCAACCAAATCAGAACCATCGAGAATAGTATTAAAAGTCATAGCTTGAATCGGGAACAAAGCTTCAATTCCATTTTCCTTCAATTTCATCCTCAACGGTTCGGAAATTCTAAAATTCGAAACCGCATTAGGATCATCCTTCTTCACAACAACTTCTTCATCATCATCATCATCATCATCAACCTTCGATTTCTTCTTCTCTTTCTCCTTCTTCACTTTCATTCTAGAACCTTCATCAGAGCTAGTTCCACTCTTAACTTCTTCATCATCATCTGAACCTTTCTTCCTCTTCTTTGAACTCTTCTTCGCTGATTCTTCCTCCATAACGATGTCGTTTTGAAGCTTTTCCTTCTTCTTCTTAATTGATTTTTGCTTAGGGCTTTCCATTGAAACGGCGTCGTTAGTTATAGGTAGTGAAGGCATGGTCTGAATGGAATGAAACGGTGCGTTTTGTGTTGTTAGGGTTTTTTGGAATCTCCTGCTTCGGTGGCTGTGAATTTCACAGCTGAAGCAAGGAGAGGTAAGAGGAGTAGTAATGACAGGGTTTTGGGAATTTATAGGTTTTGAAATTGATTTTTGAGCGTTGGATTTTGAAACCCTATTTTCTTTTCAATTTTGGCCGTTGGATTTAATATTATTTCTTTTTGTTAGACAGTGTCTCTCTCTCACGTTTCCGTTCATAGGTTTAGATATTTTCATTAGACAAAGGACTATGAAAGAATCTTTTGGAGTTTATTATTTATTTTATTTTTTTATTCAACTTCTTATATTAATATATAATAATTACACATGAGTGAAAGATAAACGGCAACTTGCGCCGTTAATTTTTTCTGGATTACAAAGTCAATCCTTTTGAAAACTACATTCATCGATGCTTAGAAATTCATCCTTGAGATAATAATTTGAAATTTTGAGTTCAAGGTAAAATTTTACATAAACACATGCATTTAAGCACTTAATTTAGGCAAATACTCAAAAATCAAAAAAATTTAAAGAAAAAAAAAATTGTCACATCAATTAGTACCACTTTATTTCTTTTAACTTTAATTATGTTTACTTGTTGTGTGTGTCTAACATGTCATATTTAGTATTGTGTCTAACAAAGTATTTCTCAAATTAAAATAAAAATGCTAGGGTTACACCATTTAACAAACTTTTTTAAACACAAAGCCACATCATGGTTAGTATAATGGTTAATAGGTTAATATAATGGTTAATGGTTACCCATTTAACACACTTTTGCATATATAATGGTTAACAGGTTTAGATATTTTCCTTGTAAAAAAAAAAGGTTTAGATATTTTCATAAAAAAAATATTATTATTTTTTGTTAAATTATTTAGTGGCTATAAATTTCATTCTTAAGGTGCCGTGTTTGAATCCCGACTTTAAATAAGTTTTTTGTGTTTAAAAGTTTCATATTTTTGTCACTAAAATTGAGAGCATCAAATTTTACAGGATAAAAATGTGTGATATTATTTTATAGATATGGAAAAAAAAAATCGATAATTTTTTAGAGACGCAAAAATTTATTTAACCTTTTTGTTTTATACTAGACTAGATTTAGTTTGAGAATATTGAGATGAGATTTTGAGACAAAAGTAGAACTGGGCTGAAATTTTAGGCATGTGCATATAAAGGGAGTTGTTATCTACACCCCAATGTTCAAACAATTGCGCCCCACACTTAGGAGGAAACAGATTTCCTGTGTAATTGCATTAAGAACATCTCTAATTAGGGTATCAAAGAGAGTTTCATAGTCTAATAAAATATACCTTCTTTTTTTTTGTCTTTGGGGTTTCATGACGTAGCATAGAGGGTATTAAAATTAATGATACGGTACCTTATTTAAGATATTGTATCATCAATTTAATGTTACCATTTTTTTTATATCAAATTAAATAGAATTAATAAGTTTTTAATAATACATGATACCCAAAATGGTATCACAATTTAAACAAAATATGTATACGTTGTATAAATATTATATGGTATTGTATGAACCACTTTTTAACGATGTATGATATCCAAAATGATATCAGCATTGAAGATGCTCTAAGTGTTAGTTGTTAGTAATCTCAATTGTTTGATGTAAATTAATGGTTGACATCATTTAGTATTAGTCTACTAAATGTATAATCTAAGTCATCTTATCTTAATCTTATCTTAATCTTAATCTTAATCTTAATCTTAATCTTAATCTTATCTTATCTTATCTTAATCTTAATTTTAATCTTATCTTAATCTTAATCTTAATCTTAATCTTAATCTTAATCTTATCTTATCTTATCTTATCTTATCTTTATCTTAATCTTAATCTTAATCTTAATCTTAATCTTATCTTAATCTTAATCTTATCTTATCTTAATCTTATCTTATCTTAATCTTAATCTTAATCTTATCTTAATCTTAATCTTATCTTAATCTTAATCTTAATCTTATCTTAATCTTATCTTAATCTTATCTTAATCTTAATCTTATCTTAATCTTAATCTTAATCTTAATCTTATCTTATCTTATCTTATCTTATCTTAATCTTAATCTTAATCTTAATCTTAATCTTAATCTTAATCTTAATCTTATCTTAATCTTATCTTAATCTTAATCTTAATCTTATCTTAATCTTAATCTTAATCTTAATCTTAATCTTATCTTAATCTTATCTTAATCTTAATCTTAATCTTAATCTTAATCTTAATCTTAATCTTAATTATTATAAAAAGTAAGTTGTGATACAAATTAAAAACCCTAATTAGCCTTCTAATATGTGTTCTAATCTCTTCCTATTTTCCCTCCAAAGCCTTTCAAATACCAATTAATTTTGAATAAAAAAACCACACTCTCCTATACTCATAAGTAGCGCATGCTTCTTTTAGCCATCATTAAATCAGATTGTTTTGAGCCACTAAACCACTTCATTTGCCTATAAACTACCCTATTAAATACATACAGACAACCAATTTATTATTTTTGCATAGTTAGTTGTATTTCCCTAAACATTTGGTATCTCTCCCTTTTATCTCACTTTCTCTCGGTCTCTTTCTCTCCTCTGTGAAAAACAAAAACTTCTTCCTCTCTTGATCCTTTCTCATCTTCCTTCCTGCATTCTCTTTCTCATTCTTCAAATAAGATTTTTTAATGGTTAAAGGTGTGATTTTTAAATAGTTTTTTGTTCAAAGATTGAATTTTTATTCATTTGTAACCAAATGCAATTAATTGTCATCTTCTTCCAAAATTACAAACATACTATGATTTTATTCTTCCAAAATTTGCTCCCATTCCCTCTCACGCGTGAAACCTTGCTGTTTAAATGTTCTCTGCAGCAGACAGTCCCAAGTGAGTTTAAATGTTATTCAATTTCTCCATTTTCTTGCTGTTTTTTCCTCTTGATTTTGTGTGTATCATTGATGGTGATTTATTCTTCTCTTCTTGCTATTCTTTAGAATCCCAGACCATTATCAATTATTGGCAAAGTTCTATCTTCTCCATGTTTCTTTTTTCTAACCATAACTTTCATGCATAGCAGCAATGGTTCATTCTCATTTCACTTGCTATAAACTTTTGTTCATTTTGAAATTTTTTATGCCAAGCTATTAAAATGTTGTGAGTTGTTATTCCAATATCACTTTTAGTAGTTAAACTACTTCATTTTGGGGGTGGGTAGTTTAGTGAAGCTAGAATTAGTAATTAAGATAAAATGCATTGTAGGTGTTTGATAAAATGCCCACGAGAAAATTTGGTGTTTAACATCACATGTTTTTGGTATGAATTAGAAGACAAATGTTTTATGACAACATATTTGCTCAAACAAATTTTTTATTTAAACACATATTGCTAAATTTAATATGATGTATTGATTCAATTATGAGTTATTTTAGTAATCTCTCTATTGTACCATGCTTCTTTTGCAGGGTATGCGGGTATCCGAATGCAGTTGTTGTAAATATTTAAACATAAACTTAGTGAAGGTAAAGTTTATAAGTTGTCCTATTTAATGATATAGATGAATTTCCTTACCATTGAGTTTTCTGTTGTTTATTTCTTTGCTATGTTTCTTTGATGTGTTAATTGAGCTGCTTATTTTGTTATTCTCATCTCTATCTTATAATTCATGAATATAATAGACAATAGTTTCTTCTTCCTTTGAACAAACACAACAAATTTTCTCATTGAAAGAGTAGTGGAAAGTACATATGATTTATTTTTGCATATATCTCTTAACAAAAGGTAATAGAGTGCATAGATCTGTTTCAAATTATTTGAAATGTTGTTTCTTAATTCGACTTTTCCGAATACTTATTTTCTATGTGGTTTTTTGTGTTAGTCTTCTTTTTAGTTTTAAAAATGGTCGTATTGTGATTATGTATTTTGTCATTACAATTTTTTTTATCAAAATTGGTAAGGATGATAACATGTATTTTTGAGTTTTGTGTTTGTTACAGGTATAAGTCCTTGACAGTTGACACCTAAAAGAGACCTTAAAATTGGTGAGGATGCATAACCAACAACTCCCTTGATAGCTCTGTGAATGCAAGGCAAAAAGTTCCTATTGAGGTAAACATGGTTGTTTAAATTTTAAGTATAATTCAAGCCAAGACATATATTGTTCTTATTAGTGCATATTAAGAACTATTTATGATAGGAAATGTTGTATTACTTTTTCAATATTATTTTTTTATTCCGTGAAATTAATATAAAGTGGGTGCCCACTAATAGAGGTTAAAATATACTTTAGTTTTGCAAGCAACAAGAAAAAGTGAGAGGAAGAGAGAGAGATAGAGAGAGTAAAAATACAATGAGAGTATGAGAGAGAGGGTTGTCCAAAGTTGTCTACTTTTTTATTGTACAAATATCATTATTGTTTCATGTATTATGTGCAAGAATTCATTGACGAGCAAAGTAACAAGGAAACTGCAAATGCTCTCCTTGGTTTAAAATGTTCCCAGCTCTTAAATATTTTGTTATTTAGGTTATGTTTATCCTATGTTATGTTTGAGACATCATCCGTTTTGATTAGTGTTTTAATTATTTTGGTTACTTAAACCAGAATGTATTTTTCTACTCTTTCTATGATGAAGTCGGGTTGTTTTAGTCTTTACTACTATTGAAAGTCCAGCAGTGTATCTATTGTCTATGACACTCCATTGGTACAACTTCTTTGTACAATAACAAATTGCCTAAGTATTTTATATAATGCACATTTAGGAGACTACTGAACGAGGTGATTCAAGCAAGGAAGAGGTGGTTGTGAAGTCATTTAGAATTTCTTTAAGTTGGTTCTTGCAATATTTCTTTTTTGCAGTATTCTTTTTTGGTTCTGAATTTTAATCAATTTAATTAACAATAAGACTTCGTCTTAGGACCCTTTTAATTTAATTCCACCCAACCTATGTTATGCTCTATATACTCTATGTGTATTTTAATCGATCATGTGATGTACTCAAAAGATGTATCAAATTTAGATTTATGATGTCTCACTTTCAATAATATCATTTATACAAATGCAAGAGTAAAAAAATCCACGCCTAATATTTTGATTGTAATAACTTATTATGTTAATAAATAATAATATAATATAAATCGAATGTTTAACCAAATTGAATATTATATATGATATTTTAAAAACCTATGCATCGTTCGGCTTGGCATCTACAATGTATGAGAAGAGTGTTTCGTTGAATTTGTATACTGATTTCTTTACTATTTTTTGAAGTGTTTCATCAAATTTATGTACATATTTCTATGCTATTTTCGAATTTAGGGATTTGGTAATTATTCATGACGGTGCTTTCTTTATAATATATGGCTCTTTATTATTCAAAAGTAAGTATTTCAAATAAAAATGAAGTTATGTCTATAAGATGAAGAGTAAATAAATATGAGAAGACTCCTCTCTTAGTGAATTAAAGTTAATTATTTATTGTATAACCTTATTTTTGTTTTGTTTCCTAACTCATTTCTTATGCTTATTCAGGTTAGTATTTCTAGATATCAATGGATAGATTAGATAATATCTATGTTTTTTTTCTTTTCTTTTAAAACTAATAGAATTATCATTGAAGAAAATGTAATTTCATGTACGTGCTATTCTTTCATGTATGCATGCTCGAGGATTTCTAACTCATCTTTGATACGTGTTATTCCAACTCATCTTTGACAAGTGTTACTCTTTCATGTATGCATTCCCTTCATTCAACATGTGTAATTTTCTTTTATGAAAATGTAGAAGGAAAACAAGCCAAGTAGATGGTTAATTGGGTTAATCACCAACCTTTGTTGCAATAATGTTTGCCTTTTACTCTCTGTAATAACCTCACTGACATGCTCATTTCCACGTGTCTCTAGAAAATAATATGGTAATTTTTTTAGCCAATATTGCATATATCTTTAAGACATAAACTTGAAAGGTAGTTGAATAATTTAGAGCATCTGCACTTGACAATCATATAGTTGCTATTTTTCCTGAACAAGAATAAACAATAGTATTTACATAAACTTTAATAATTTTTTGTGTGGAACCACCACTTCTCAGTTATGTAATATTACCTTCATAATGGTGCAGGTGAAGCAGGGATGAATGTAAGGAATTGAGATGTTCTTAAAGCTTGCAAGACATTTGTGTTTATTGTAAGGATATTTTGTTGGAATCATTGGTGGTAACCCAATGATTGGTGTTTTTAAAGCAATTAAGTTCTAATTGGTCAAACTTTAGTTAAGCAACATGTTTGTCTTTTAGATTTGGTGTTATTCAACATAATGTTTCAGGAATGTGGCTGCCCAAGGTGGATCTGCATAATTTTGCAGGTTGCACTTTTGGGTTTTGAGTCTTTATTCAAACTAATTAAGCAATTGTAAGTTATTTTGTGTTTACTTAACACCTTTAATTGACACAATGGATTTCTTGGATTGGTGGAAAGGTCGACAAAGAGAGGGTTTACTTAATTTATTCAAAGCATGACAAATATGACAAAAATGAGCCCAAAATATCCAGCAACTCGCAAGAAAAGCACATGTAGATAAAAAAATAGATCGGGCTGCAACAAGTTCTGAATGCCGAAAAAACAAAAAACAACCAAGATGAACCAACTGCAACAACATAGCAATGATGCTAAGAGCCACGTTTTTTTGGTCGGGAGAGTAACAATAGTTAATAAATGTAATTTGGATAAACTAAGAGCCATGTTTATTTAAATGTTATATATAATACATTTTATCATTACTTTTATGATTTTAATTATCCTTTGTAGTTTTATATGTGCTGTATAATTTCAGTTCCAATTTATCTATATTTTTTTAAAAAAATTATTTGCAATTTTTTATTATAAGAAATTAAATCATATATACAATATTCAACCTAACACGTGCATCGCACGGGTAATAGTCTAGTTTGATTAAGAATCAATGTCTAATTATAGTGTCTAATCTGTGAATTATTATTTCGGCGAATCTAGATTTCGACTAGGACTTACTTAAGGATAAATTTACTAACTCATGCACCCATTCATTAGACCACATCTAGAGAATTTTTTTTCATATTAGTTTAGTAACTAAACTCACATACTATAAGTTTGGAGAAATGAAGAAATTCGAGGTTCGAAATTATGTTCAACAAAACATCTCACACTTAGCTATGTTTAGCTTATAGCTAATAGCTTATAATTTATAGTTAAACACATAATAAAAATTAAGATAACATTTAACTATGCTTGCTCAAAAAAAGATAATAATATGATGACTAACATAAGATCATGATTGAACATGTAGCAGATAAAAGTTTGCGTTTTACATAGCTCCCATGCATCCTTATTCAAGCATAAAGTACTAATAAATTTTCATACCCGGTCTCTAATAGAAACATTGAATGTAGTATAACAGAGATCGATGTTCGAACTCTGATATACTCATTTATTCACTTTTAAAAAGTGACTTTCTAGCAACTAGACTGTCTAAAAAGAAAAAAAATCCTCGTATCCTATTTTTGCATACTACATAAAGTACTAATAATACGGCAATACTAACATCTAAGTCCATATCACAACATTAAAATTACATCCATAAAACAGATCCTAAAACCATTACAAGCAAAACCAATTTCTGAATGGATAGTTGAATTGAAGATGAAGGAGCTGGAGTGTCACACAAATTATATCCATACCAAGTGTCACTAGGAATGGAGGTGTTAAAAGTAAATGTAACAGGATCTGAATTAGGTCCATAGATCTTCACATTTTCTGGCTTCCAACCATTATTATCTGATGAACCAGATCTATATAGATACGCATAACAAATTGGAGATGCACATGGTCCTTCTATTTGAAATGAATCTGATGAACATTGTTCAAATGTTCTTGAAACTGGATCGTCTAATCTTGGTCCATATACCTGATAAATAAATTGTGTTGGAAAGAACACACAACAAAAAATTATTTAAAATGTTTTAAATTAAGCTTCCTTAATTAGCTAAGTTTTTTTAATACGAACTCCGCCATATCGAGCGAGAGACTAAATTGACTATTTTTTTTGTGCATAGATAAAATGGTAAAGTCATCATAAACTCACTTGCGCGCGCACAAGACAAATAAGATTGCCAAATTGGATTAACTACATTCTAATTTTGGATGCATTCGTACTATTAAGACAATCATGGTCTTTTGGTCGTAATCCAACGGTCCAAATTTCAATACATATTTTAATATCAATTAATACGATGGTTGGATATTGGATGTTTGATCTTAACATATTATGTGTGAATGCATAAAAAATTTGACCGTAGACGATCATGTGTAGATCCACATAATCACATGTTCTTTATTCAGATTCCACTTGAAAGTATGATTCTCTTCTTATTTTCTAAAGATAGACGAAATATCAATAGTCATTAGAAATTCACATATATTAGTGAAAAAGTCGGGATTCGAAGATCGGTCATGATGTTCGACCTAACAATTTCGACATTTTAATTTATTAGTTGAGTTATAGTAATATGTAGACAAGTTTGAGAGTCTTCTATTCATATATGCATTTTACAAACATAAATTTTCAAAAAATAAAAAACCAAGCTAGTGTTTAGCCTAACAAGCTATTACTACTTGCATGAGAGTGTGATGAAATGAAATGAAATTGAAAAACTTTTTTTTTTAGTGATATGTTTATCACAAATGACTTAAGTTGATATGTTCACAAGTTGTGTTCATATTTTAGTGTTTTATTATTCTAAGTTTATGACCCATTTTTTGTCACAAAACCAAAACATCTATTTTATAAAATATACCATATAAAAAATACCTATAGTCTATTCTATTTCATTCTACTCTATACCACTAGTAGAAAAGAATCTAAATAAAACACTTTTACATAAATTAATATGAAGGTAGTAATACTCTTTATTTATTTCTAGGTCATAAAAATCAAATTTTTATCATTTTATAATGTAAGAATGGTTTTCTTCTTACTTCTTAGCACCCTTTAAGCATTTTCAAACTCTGTTTTCAACTAATTATTAAAATATGTAAAATAAAATAATAATAATAATAATAATAATAATAACAATAATAATAATAATAATAATAAATAAATAAAAGGAAGGGTTAAGGAAAAACCTGGTTTCCACTAGCATCCCCAAAAGCAATACTGATCTCATCAGTAGTAAACTTAGGAGAAGAACAGCTTGTTTCTATCAACACAAAATAAGAACAGTTTTGTTCACCTTTCATCTATTAAACCCCACATAAAATAAAAACAAAAAAATTAGTCTTCACATCACATAATAAAATTAACAAAAAAAAAAAAGCTGAAAAAAATAAATAAAAGGGTTATCTTTTATTTTATTCATAAGAAAAATGAATTAATTAAAGTACCTGGATATAGCCAACATCAAAGGAGTCTAAAGCATGAGGTTTGGACTCAGAAACTGAAAGAGTAAGAACAGAAGCAAAGCAGAACAAAAACAGAACAATTTTCATCATTTTTTCTTAGGAAAAATCTTCAACAAAAAAGTGGGGTAGGTTTGAAAAATAGGGTCAAGGTGCTACAAATATTTTGGAACTAGCAAGATATTTATATGCATCACTATGAATGAAGGGTTAATATGAAGTAACTTGTCCTTGTCTAATTTTCTATGCTATATATTTGTTTATTTTTTACTTGCAGTACATTTCCTTGTGGTTCACGAGTTTGATTATTATAATGAACTTATTGGAATCATCATATAGATAAATAAATTAAATGGTAAAATATGTGTCTGATCCGTCTTTTATTTTCAGACATCGAGGTTTAGGACAAAGCATTAGCTCATGTTTATGGAGGAGATTCTCTTCTAAGGATTTATACAAAGGAAAGAGAATAAATTATAAAATTAAGGAATTTGATTAATCAAAATTAAGGAGTATGAAGGAGAGTGATTATAATTTGTAAGTAATGTTTTTAGTAAGAAATATTTATATAAAAGTAAAAGAAGAATTCATAAAAATAAGAAATTTGACTGAAAAAAAATTGAGTAATTATATATGAAGAAAAAAGTGGTTATAATTTGCAAGGAACGTTGTTATTTACTAATATATCTATTACTATGTATAAAAATGATACAAATTTTTGGATGACTTTTTCATTACTCATATTTTACTCTTAAAAAAACTACCAAAAAAATAAAGTAACAACATTTCCAAATTATTAGCACAATTGATGAATAAAATCACCAAATTAAAAGAGATGATTTGTTATCTATTATCTATTACTATTATCTATACCAATATATAAAGAATAACCCCTTTCCCACGAGCGCTTTTTATTGTCATTTTTGCCCTTCACTCTATTTAAATATTTGTATATGTTGAAAAATAACATCCACATAAAATAGATTAAGTAGTTATTTATATTTACACAATAGAGAATATCAATCACACAAATGGGCACGGTTGGCGGCTAGTATTTATATAAAAGCAAAAGAAGAATCCAGAAAAATAAAGAATTTGACTAATTAAAAATTAATTAACCATACATAATGAAGAGAGTGATTATAATTTATAAGTGTTAAATGCATGCACGGATCCACTATGGGGGCATCTGCCCTCACCAGTGCCGTTCCTGACATTTCATGGGCCCTAGGCCAAATATAAAGAAAAAAACAAACTTTCATTTAATAAAATAACATTAATACATTATAAGTTTTACAAAATATCAAAAACATTCTTTTTATTCGAAAATTCATAAGAAGTGATTTCTTCGAGCATTTTGAAAAGCAAAATCATTGATAAGCAAAAAATAACCTATTAAGTAGCCGACTTCAGGGACGAATCGAGAATTTGTAAGATCCAAATGGTTGAAATTGAATGCAAAAAATAATCTATTAAGTATTAACAATCTTTTACTTATAAAAGGAAGCTCCTACATAGCTCTTAAGCTCCCATTGTGTCTATGTGGCACCTCTAAAAATGCTTCATGCATAAGCCTTCTCACATATATTGATGTTTCACAATTTATTTTCTTTTCCATTCCTACAAAATTATGACCACTATGTAACTTCCAATTAATATATTTTTCATCTTTTAATCTCCATTTAACTTTCATCCCTTGGACTTCATCCAAGATTTTAATATATCGGTTACAATACTACTCATATATGTGAGAAGAAATCTTTTCATATCTAATATGTGCAAATTTTCTTTCCATTGTCTTGCTTCTTCTTTTTATTTTGTGCGTCAATTATAAATACTTATTTTATATAGATAGATATATGCCTTGATCATTCTCATATATATATGATTTCTAAATTTATAAATCAATTAAAACCATGATTTGTTGTAATTGTAAGTATGTATTGATGTATTTGTTAGTATAATTTTCTAGCTTACTTTCTTATAGTTTACTTTATTGATTAACATGAATAAGACTATTTTTCATGTGAATGTGGGGAATAACATAAAAGACTTTCATTTTTTTATTGCTTTTTTAGATTGATAATTTTTTTTTTGCAATTTCACTAGCAAATTTTTTGCATAACAAATAGAATATAATTAAGAGAATTGATATATTTTTTATGTGTTTGCAGATCATCATAAATTCAACTTTTGTGTCTCAATCTACTTCAAGAAAAATCAGAAGAGGTGAAGAAACATTATTTTATATTTTGGGGGTTGAAGAGATAATTCATTTAGAATTTAAGTATGTGATTCTATTGTTTATGTTGAAGGTATTGAGGCTAAAGTGATCAAAGTTGTGAGTGTGTTTGGATTTCATTTTTTGTTATTTGTTTGGAGGTTATATATATATGTTTGGTTGTCCACCTGTAATCATAATGCCATGTCTTCTTAGTTGTTTATTTTTTATCATGTGCAATTTGCTATTATTATTTGATTCAAATTCATAATTGTGAGAGGGTTTGTGAATTTTAATCATGTAAACGTGTTTAAATATGTGTGATTTATTTTATAATAAAAATAGAAAATGAAAGAACACTACTATTAAAGCTTACTTCACACATGAACCACTCTATTATCTTTCTTTCGTTTTTTTATTCTATACATGCACCATATATGATTGGTTGGTAATTTACTCTTTGTGATTAAATATATTCAATATAAAATGGAAAAAAGTTATTCATTATAACTATTTTTTTATGAATAATTCATTATACTACTTTTTCTTCTTAAATTATCTAAAAATGAGAGATTGATTTCTTTTTTTGTCAAGTAAAAATAAGATGTTAAATTTAATACATAAGAGTCGAGCTCTTGATGGAATTATGTTTGATAATATCTACCATTTCTTTATATATGTAGGAATGTTCAGGTGGAGATTAGGTTGCACATACATGGCAAAAATTGTAACATTATGTGTTAAATATGTTACCTTATTCTATCTGATGATAATTAATTGTTATGAATTTTTTGATAATATCTACCATTTCTTTACTATGTGAAGATTTGAGAGAAAACTTCAAAAAAAAGTGAATATATCATCACAAGAAATAGAATTGCACTTTCATTAAATATGAGACCTTAAATTGTTTAGAAGAAAGTAAAATTGTTATGCTATTTGTACATAATTTTCAAATAACAAGATCAAATTGTAAAAAAAACAACAAAAACCACCATATATGAATGTTATTCTATAATCATAGCTTATTTCAACATTTCATATCATGAACCGTATTGTCAACAAGTATTAATACTTTTAATTCTTATTGAAAAGAATAAAAGAAACACCAAAATTAAATAGCAAATTGACTTGCAACTATACACTTGCGACTTAAAATAAATAAATTAAGTTCTTATACAATTGCACTATTAGAATAAAATATGTTGCATCCATTAAAACTTATGAAATATTATAAGAGACCGCTAAAAACTGTATTAACTGTTCTTAAAATATAAATAAATCTATGATATAAACTAAAAAAAACTCATATTAATTTCCAATAAAGCTCTTATTTTTAATATAAATTAATATTAAACATAATCGTATTATTATATTTTAAAATATAATCCATCATTTAACTAGATTTGATTCTACTTATCACAATTATTATTTCTTCTAAAAAAAAATTAAATATGTATTCTAATCAAACCCATGAAAAATAAAAACAATTGGCGGACAAACCTTAAAAAGATTAAAAAAAATAAAAATTAAGCAAATAAAAAAAGTAAACTAGACAACAGACTAAGAAATCTTAATTAATAAAAGTTGAGATAAAATTTCACTAAGCAAACTTTTGAGAGAATACTCAAAAAAAGTCAATATATCAGCACAAAAAGTTCACTTTTGTTAAATACAAGAGGCCTTGAATTGCAAAGAGGAAAGTATGAAAAAAGTCAACTACATGCTTTCGATGAATGAGATCAAAAGATGAAAAAAGCAAAACTACCATATATGAATCACATTCTATAATTGAAACTTATTTCAACCTTTCTCTATTACTCATGAGCAATATTGCTACCAATCATGACTATCTATAACGGCACTATTGAAAACAATAAGAAATGCACTAAAATAAGAATTAAAAAAATAAAAACAAAGCACCTTGCAGCTACACCACTGCAATTAACGAAAAGAAAATTAAATTCACGATTACACTTAAATTGCATAGAAGTGAGTAGGCAGTTACACTATTCGATACACAATTTTCATAAAATGAGATCCCGTGAAAAAAAAAAATCAAAACTACCATATATGAATCATGTTCTATAACCAAAGCTTATTTCAACATTTCTCATGAGCAATATTATCACCAAGTCTCTAACTCTTATTGAAAATAAAATAAGATATAAATCAAAAATAAAAAACAAAGTGACATGTGACTATACAATTGCAACTCATATAAAGAAAACTAATATATTAAATGATTATACTATTAAAATAAAATATGAGGCCAGCTCCCTTCAAACTTATGCAATATTATAAAAGATCTATTACATTCAAAGATAAACAAAATTATTATGTAAATCAATAAAAAATTCCATATTCCTAAACAACTTTTTTATTTTTATACATATACTAATATTAAATATAATCATTTTTTAAAATAGTACTCATTTTACAAGAAACAATTGACTTTTTAGATTCATTCAATAATTAATGTATTTGAATTTTTAAAAATATTTTAATTATATACTTTAATCGAACCCGTGCAACGCACGGGTTTATCCCTAGTTTATAGAAAATAAGTTAAATAATTCTTTAATAAAATTAGGAACACAAAAACTAAAACAAGAAAAAGCTATTAAAGTATAATTATCAATTTATCATATATTATATAAACAATACCAAAATCTAAACAAGAAAAAACCATAGCATCCATACAAACCTTGCAAGAAAGCAAAATTTAGGAATTAACCACAGCCTTCGTTTTGTTTTTTGTTCTACGAAATTCAATTTTGGTAATCCTACCAATTATGCCCTAATTATGTTTTCTACCAATTGGGCCTCAATCACTTTTTATTTAGTACGTAAAAAAACATATTTGGACCTTATTCATAACACTTATTTCTTAGGCCTAATAACATTTTCTTTTTTTAAACATAATTAATATTGATTTCTTCAATAGCAGGTAGGTATAAAAAAAAATTTGGGCCCCTTAAAATATTGGGCCTTAGGCCGTCGCACTCATTGCCTTAACTCAGGGCCGGGCCTGGCCCCCACTTGCTTATTTTTTGTATGTATGTAGGTGGGTAGGTGGGTAGATTGATAAGTAGTTAATAGTAGTTTTATGATATTTATTTATATTAGTATTGTGCATGTAAATAAAAATAAAGGAAATTTTTTTCAAAAAAATAAAAATAAAAATAAAGAAAATTACTTTGGCAAAAAAATAAATAAATAAAGAAAGTTATTTATAAAAAAGTTCTACTCTTTTCCATTTTTATAGGGACTTGTATTTAGAATTGGATCGGAATAGGTAACTTTTTTAATTAATCACTTTTTTAATCAAAATCTTTCAAATTCAATAGAGAAACAATATATGCACCTACTTTTACATATAATGATGACACAACAAACTCATGGGTAAATATCTAAATAGTTAAATATGTTTTTTATTCGTAAAAATATTTAAAATTTTGTTTTTAGTTTTTATAAAAAATTCCTATAATTTTTTATCATTACTTTTCATTTAATTAGTGTAAATCATTCGGAATTTTAAAATTTTTTTGCAATCATGTTTAGTACTTTATTGAAATCTCTTGCAAAAGTTTATATTTTTTTAACAAGAAATGAATTAAATATGAAATTTTTTTGTTTTGTGCGCATAAATAATTCATCTTATGTTAACAAATTTTAAATTTTTATGGGATGAATTCATATAATATTATAAACATGAATACAAAAAAAATCAAAAATATAAAAGTACACGAGAGTTTGACTAAAAATATGGATTAAAAGTTGTGACAAAAAACATTTTATGGATCAAAAGTTGTTAAAAAATTTATAAAAATTCAAAACAAAATTCAATTTTTTTTTTCAAAATATGTTTAGAGATAAAAAACTTATTTAACCCTATCTAAAAAGGTTACAACATTAAAGTGAACTAAAACTTCGATTTTGCATGATGTGAAGAAGCAATCGATGTGTTGTCGTCATGTTGAGTAGAAGCATATAAAATTACCATTTTGAGAAGAAGTAGGTGTTGTAAGTTTTCTACAATCATGACCTATGCGTTGACGCTCATTATATCTATCTACAACGTAGTAAGATTACTTATCATAATATTTTTGAAAATATTTTTCTATCATTTTGAAACGAAAAGAGCAATAATATAAATTCCTACTGTAACGCTCCTAATCAATTCGCATGCAATAATTAATTTAAATCATTCAACATACAAACCATTAAGGCATTACTTAACACAAATCCAAATATAGCATGCATTTGATTCACTATAAAACAACGGAAGCAATAAACTACTATAATCAGAAGTCATAGTAATTAAATCCAAACATGCTAGTTATAATTCAAATTACAACTTCAACTAGGTACTTCCACAAACGAAGACCCATCACATAATCCAAGATATAATTAAAGATAGAATAAGACGGTAGCAAGGTCATACAAAATCTCAAACAAGCGAAGAACTACAACACTAGTCTAAGCAAGGTTACAAGTATCAGAGCACATCCTAAATCTCTAAGCTTCTAGGATCCTCCTATCCTTCACCTTACCAAGCTATGCTAGTTCTCACGAGCTAAACTCCAAAGCCACGGAATTACCCCTCAAGTGGAGAATATGGACCCAAACCATTACACATACACATAAATAGAGAGTTAGATACAATTCAAGTTCATAATAATAAGAATAATGTACACTCATATTATGTAAGCAATTAGATCATGACTACATAATCCACATATCATATTGTACCAGCAATATACAATATCATGTCAATATCATATTTATTAATAAGGATTAATTCACTTAATCAATCCACATAATCCAAACATTCATAAGATAGTAATAGAATACAATCACAATTATCAATTAACAATTAGGATCCGTTTGATGGCTAGGATAATGAGTAGGATATGATAATTATATCATATCATATTTTAATTTTTTGTTTGATGCACCAATAGGATATGATAAATTATTCCCTTTTTTAATCATATCCTATCACTCCTTTGTAATTTCTATCTTATGTTTAGGCTGGGTTAGAAATTATCATGTTGTGTTATTAAGAAAGTAAATCTTTATTTGCCAAAAATAAAACCACCTACAATGGAAACTTGTTATTTAATTATATTTAATTGAAAATAAATAATGATATCTTGTTTGTTATCATATCCGCATCAAACACATAATAAGATAAATTTTATCATGTTAATATCATATCCTAACTTTATCCAACTCCATATCATATCCTGTATCTATCATATCCTGACCATCAAACGGGCCCTTAGAGTGCATAATTCCCTAATGCAAACTAATGCAAATTCACAATGTATGTCACCCTAGACATATCTAATGCATGTGGCACCATCGTCTTTATTAGAGTATCTCACCTCTAATATTTTTCTTTATCAAATATTATCATTTGATATTCTTCTTTATTAGAATCCACATGATTCTAATATCCAACTCAAAATGAATGCATGAATGTACACATACCAAATAATGATGATATTACCATACTCTACTCATGATTAATAGGTTACTCATCCCTATTGATCCTCCACAATTCACATCGAATTACATCATCATATCATCATTAAGGTATAGATTCAAGCAATACATAATAACACATAACACCTTAGCCAATCATAGCTCATGACTCTCAATCGCAATCAACTATGCATATATAAGCATATGATCATCATATCAACTCAAGATTCAATTAATTAAAATCTATAACATGTTATAAGGCCAAATCCAAACATATTATAAACTCACACTCATCATACAACTTAAAGAAATTCCTCAAAATCAGGTCTTGGTCGTTGGGCGACTACTAGCGATGGAACAAGCGACGAAAGGCAGAGGGGTTGTCGCTCAGAGCGGAGCCTTGCGACGACTGCCCGCTGGGCGAGTATTCAAAATTCTGGGTTCACTGAAGAACACATGAATCTGCGCTTCAGCGAAGAGCTGGTCGCTGGGCGAGCAAGCCCAGAAATTGGTGCTCTGCTCTCGGGTCTCACATAGAATCACATAAAAATCACGAATTTCATGTTATAAACTCTTAAAGCTATCACATTTAAGCATTCATATCATGTATAAACCTAGAAGTACAAGTTATACCATCATCAAACATCATTTCAAGTAAAAAGTAGAGATTTTTCCTCATTTTATTCAAAACCCATTTTCAAATATCAACAACAACAAATCATTCATAAATCACGAAATTGATGATAGAAATGGAAGATAGAATCATATCATAACATGTTAACACTAAATAATAACACATTAAAACATTCCCTTAAATCCCCATTTCCCCACCAAAGAGATGAGAGGGTTTGGGTATGGAGAATAGGCATCTCCCCCCTCTTTGATCATCTCACATGAATTGTAAACTACTCTCTAACCTTAGAAATTGATGAATTTCTTGATTCCTCATTCTCTTGAGTTTTCTCTATTCGTCCCCTCTACTTCCTTCTCTTCAAGACTTTTTCTTTCTACCTCTTTATATTTTTCTTAAGTTATGAGCACTCTCCCTCTATCCTCATAACCCTATCTAAACATAGCTTAATTAAAGACCATAATGTCCCTCCTATTAATTTAAGCCCAATAGCACTCAAGCCCAACTCTTATTATATCATAACTCTAATAAAACTTATTCTATTCAATATCTCTACTCTTTCCCAAAATAGTCACAACTCTTAATTAATTACTAACTCATCATAAAATACTACAAAAAGGCTAATTAACTCTAATTAAAATAAAATAAATAAATACGGGTGTTACACCTACTACATGATGATGTTGACTTACATTTATTTTAGGCGTCATTTATAAATATATGTCCCATATTTTTGTATATTTGATAGCAAATATTTGTTCCATATTTTTTTGGATTTATAAATGATAAATATTTGTCCTACTTTTTCTTCATATTCATCAAATAACAAATGTTTATTTAATGACTTATTTTATGTATCAATGGAAAAATAGGCATGAGTGTTAATATAAGAGTTAAAAGGCATATAGCTACCCATGTGGCCGTCTTAGCTAAACTATGAGCAACCTCATTTGTAGTCCTCGTAATAAACTCAATTGTAAAATTTATATAAAGAGTTGTAAAACCTTCTACGGTGAGATGGTTTCTTTAAAGTCGGCACCATGATGTTTGAATGGAAACCATCTCCATCAACTCAAGTTCCTAATATCTAGCCTTCAACGGTTCCCTAGGGTCGGCGAGTTATATATTTGGGTTACGCATATCAGCTCAATTTTCTCGGATTGGCTACAAAGTATTATGACGGAACACTAAAAAATTAGCAAAAAAAAATATTTTGGCAATGCCAGAACACTCAAAATAACATACGACATCAATGGAAGAATGAGATGTAAAATTACAAAGCAAGACAAATTACAACAATTTATCGGTTTACGGACAAAGAAAATAACAAACTAATAAATAGGAATTGAAACAAATAGAGAGAGAGAGAGAGATATGAGGAAATTAAAGGTTAAGAGCTTTTTGGGTTAGATTATAGGATTAAGAAACATATTCTCATATTATTGGTATATAAATCCTCTAGTTTTCAGAGAAGAGATCCCAATAATTTTGAGTTCAGCTACAAGAGTCTGTCAAATAATTGTTCCCGACAAGAATTAAACTCGAAGTTTGTCTTGATTGATTAAGAAAATATTCTAATATCATATCACCTTAAATAGTGAGAATTTATTAGAAGAAAGATCTAAGTTTTCTCTCCTGCCAAAAGTCCTTCCTACCGCAACAAATATAAAATAACCCCATTAGACAAGTAGGAACTCTCAAACACAAGCTAATTGCAACACAAAAATAAACTTAAACCAGCAGCGGAAGAACCCCACGCATAAGCACAATAACCTGACCTCATCAGCCCACTATTTACAGCTCTATCTATCAGCACAAAAAATACATCAACCAAAACGATCAAGCACCTAACTAGATGAACGTACTCATACAATCATATTGTGTACTACTCTCGGATTACATTAACAAATTTTGTCGATACGTTTCAAAAGTAATAAACTAAGACACCATTTATCTTTTTCAACATAAACATAGTTTCAAATTGCAATCTGTATCTACAATTGCGGTCACAATCACAATATTGTTTATATGATAGTTTTTGCAACCGTATCGCACCACGTTAGATAATTTTGAACATATGTTCGTTTAAATTTTTTCACTAAAAATTTAAAAATCTCAAATTCCAAAATACTTCACATCTGATGAAAAATCTTGTTACCATTCTCTCAAGTTTGTATTTAAGCACCTACCGATCGATATTTACACGGGACAAATTGAGACTCTCTTATACTCCCTCCGGCCACAAATATGAGCAAAAGTGTACTTTTTAAATTCATTGAATAATAAATGTATTTGATCTGTATTATAGTCTAGATACATCAATTATTAAATGAATCTAAAAGGTACATTTTTGCTTATATTTGTGGCCGGAGAGAGTAGTGAATAAAGAGTGTAGTAGCACAGGTGCCACTAGTATAGTTGGTTAACATTGAAAATCATTTCACGGCGCAAAAACAACAATACACGTCTCAGCAACCACAATGTGGTTTATTTTGTCCTGTGTAAATACTAATTGGTTTAACTTCTAATGAATATTGCAAAATAAGCTAAACCAACATATATACATGAATTGCAAAATAAACCACATTTTATTTCAAACATTGAAATGTTAAGTCTATATATAATACATAAGCAACAATTTAATATCTCTCATAGAACACAAGTGATCAAAATTATTAAATTTATTTTTTCAAAAGAAGAGGCCCAACATTATCTCCTGTGGCTTTGTTGTGCTTTACATGGCTTCCATCACATAGAGGAAAAGTTCCTGATCTCCAACATCTACACACCAAAGCACCATAAAGCCATCATGGTTAAGATGTTTTGGAATTTAAACATGAAAACTACATAATGGTAAGATGTTTTGAAATTCAAACCATACTAAGGTCCTATTTGGATAAACAACTTATTTGCAGTTTATAGCACAGACACTTATTATGATAAGCGCTTATATATAAACTTGTATAAGTTATTTTTATAGGAAAAGATAAAATAAAGTTAAATTATTAATGTTTATGTTATAAGCCATTTTCATAAGCAATATTATAGAACTTGTGAAAATAACCTGAAAAAAACTTATGAAAATTGTCATAAGTTGTTTTCACAAGTTCTTTCAACCAGTCTCACAAAACTTATGCTAATAGATGAACTCAAATTAGTGGATCCAAACAAATCCTAAGTACTAATGATGGATCCTAGACTATTTTAAATATTTAAGTATTGTCGATCGACACAACAAACCAACATAACTCTTTTCAGTGTAAATATAAAAGAAACAATCATAACTTATCACAAGTAAATATACTTATATATCACAAGATATTTAGCTCCCTAAAAATATTAAAACTTATGTTAAAAACGAAATTATGGTGGAATTATTTTTTCTCAATAGATGACAATTTCAAAATTGTAACCAATAAAAATGTTAATTAATTCACTACCAAAAAAAAAAAAAATGTTAATTAATTTCACTAGTACCATACTAACATCACATAATTAACTAGGACTCACAAAGATAAAATTAATCATAAATGAAAAACTTCAAAATCTGAACCTTACCTGCAATAAGGGGTAAGAGGCTTGGTGAGTTCATTAAGCACAACAGAATCAACAACCTTATCTTCATTCTTCCTTATATCTGGATTTATACTATTCACACCTCCTGTCTCTGCTTTCACCACCACACTCCTTACTCTCCTAGAATCAACCCCACCAAAGGAACAAGTGTTAACCTTGGCACCTAAACGTGGCTTTTGGAAGAAAACTGTACCAACTTGGCTTAGAACAGATTCCATTGAAAAGGGTATCTCTTAATCTCTAGTATTTGTGCTTGTTCTCTCTTTGGCTTCACAAGTTCTGAAGTTTGCAATGAAGTGAGATAACAAAAGAAGATTGAAGTGTTTGGATTTGTTGGTGAACTTGTGGATAGCACACTCCATTTGAATGGAGACAATAGAGACATGTCATACTCTACTTTTTCTTGTGGAAATTTTTTTAGGGGACCATATCAACCAACGACTTCAACTATTTGATATATGCAAAGAAAAATAAAATAAAAAAG
Organism: Trifolium repens; assembly: GCA_030408175.1. Lineage (NCBI taxonomy): Eukaryota > Viridiplantae > Streptophyta > Magnoliopsida > Fabales > Fabaceae > Trifolium > Trifolium repens. Next base: position 14,645,746 of record CP125846.1, read on the forward strand.
TAATAAACTTAAATTGAATAGTTTCTTGGCAAATTATATTATTTAATTTTTTAAGTTAGATGTTTATAACAACTTCATTCTTTAAATTTTTCATGCAATAAATTGGTGAAATCATACAATGTGTTCACCATTATTTTTTTTATTCAATTTTGTAGAAAAATATTTACGTGTGGTTGTTTAATAGAAAAGTTGAATAGTGTCCATTTTGATGATGATATTCTCCTTTTTGAGTATGAAGTTGATTGGAAAGCGAAGATACGAGAGATTTTAGATAAAAGAAGTAGATATTCATCTAAGAAATCTCACATCAAATAGTAAGAAGAAAAATGTGGTAAAAGATTACTATGAATATGGAAAGTTATATTAAGTGTAGTTCACCACAACAACTCTAATCTTTTGCACGTATTGAGGTTTGAATAGTTGTGAGTCTAGAAAGGGTTTACAATTTTGGCCTTGGTAAAAAATTGCAACTGTGTGAGAAGTTTGAGAGGTTTACAATTTCGTCTTGTATAATTGTAGATTTAGTAATAAATTATTGTTATGAGTTGATTTTGTTTAGTTTTCTCTATTGTGTGGAGATTTTGTTTATCTTTGCTTATTGTACGAAGATTTTATGTGATTGCTTTCCCGACAATTTGACTGATACAAATAAATATAATCAACAACATCATAAATCAAATAATCAATTGATTTCATTTCAAACTAAAGATGTATAATGATACATCATACATATATTAACTCCATATTTGAGAGCGGTGAATTTGCACTACTTTTGAAGGATTTCTCTATAAAAGGAATTGTTCTCTCATAATGTGTTCATTTATCATATCTCAACCACCTCATTCTAAAACTAACTTGAGCATTGAAATGTTTACATCTAACGCTTCTCGTCAAAGACTGTTGTACCGTCATTGTCCACCATCCTCTACCTAGTTTGATCTTACAACTGCAAATCTTAGAAGCCGAAGTTTTTTTATTTGTTTGTCGACTATGAGTAGGGATTTCAATGGGGTAAGGAATGAACGAAAAATACTTTACCACACAATTTTCTATCATTTAAAAGGATCTCCATCCCCGTCTCCATTTTCCCGTGGATCCCCACATTTCCCGCGAAATTCCATCAACATTAAAATTATCAAAATTTTATTATTTTCAATCAAATTACTTGTAAAAAAAGTTTAAATATAAAACAAATAAAAAATTAAGACATTATTGTGAGTCTTGTAAGTTGTGACAATAATAAACATCACACAAAAATAAATTTGCGCACACATAAAATATAAATAAATATAACATATAAAATACTCAAACATACTCATATACAATTAGTTCAATAAAGTGTTCAAAAATGGGATTTTTGCAGAACGGAAAATAAAATCTCATTCTTATTCTCAAACCTTCTTTGAGGGGACTTTTTTTTCCATCCTCATTTCCATTAAAAAAAATTCTCAGACTTCGGATCTTCAAATAGGACAGTCCCCATAAAAATCCTAATTACGAGACCTTAGTAAGAAAAAGGCATAAAACCAAAAAGGTTCCGTCCAAATTGTTTAATTTTGCTATAAATATTTATATCTATTGCAAGAAAAGCATAGCTGAAAAAGAATAGAAATCTCACTAAAAAAGTTGGTAGTTAATTTTACACTGTTGTTCATTAAATCATGATTGAAAGTTTTTAACCACCAAGTGGAATTTTAGGGATCACTCAGAAAGCTTCATTAAAGTATAATAAAATAAAATAAAGGATTAATAGACTTTTACCCCCGACAAAGTAGGCGAGTTTTGCATTACTCGCCTGTAATTTTTTTTTTAAGATTACCCACTGCAAAATTTATTTTTTTGATTTACCCCCTTTTGCTGATGTGGCAGGAAAAAAAACAGAATAACCGATTTAAAAACACACTTTTTAAATTGGTTGAACAAAATAACCGATTTAAAAAGTGCATCCAATGGGGTAAATCAAAAAAATAAATTTTGCATGGGGTAAAGACCTATTAACCCTAATATAAATCTAGTTTTCCAAAGGAATTAAAAAAAATGCCTCAAAAAAAAGGAATTTAAAAAATAATATAGTTTTCCAAAAGAGAAAAAACATCACACTAGTTGCAAATTTGCACCGACAGTGTAAAATAATTTTATACTGTCAACCAATGACTGACAACCATGTATTCCGCCACGTCACCCCACTTTCTTCACATGACATGGATGATTGGTAGTTTTTTATTGGATGACTGTGTAAAATTATTTTACACCGTCGGTGCATATCAATTAAACTATTTCTTTATGGATTTAATTTGTATGCACCGAGAATGTAAAATAATTTTACACTGTCAACCAATGACAATCATGTATTCCGCCACATCACCCCACTTTCTTCATATGACATGGATGATTGCAGGGGCGGACCTGGACATAAAATATCAGTGTGGCTAAAAATTATAGGCGTTACTGAAAAAAAATTATTCATCGTAATAATTTTAGTTAAACAACAAACAATTTATGGAATTACTTCTAATAAAACATGTATATCCAAAAAAGGCACATCGACAAACCAAAAAAAATAATTTAAAGAAAAAAAAATCAACAAACTAACAAATTATATCAAAAAAATCACGAAATTTCTATACGTATAAAATAAAGGATCATAACTTATTAAATATACATTAAATAGTGCATATTACTATTATTTGATACTTCGCAAAATTTTACGTTGGACCAAATAATATAGAACTCAAACTTATACCAGCTTATAGTTTATTTTGATAAACTAATTCAATTAGTTTATAACTTATTTTCAATTTTATTTATAACTTGAAATCATCAATAATAGACTATAAATTAATATTTGCACTAATACTTAAACTAATGTGTACCGAATAATTTACAATTATCAATAATAAACTCTAAACTAATATTTACATTAATATTTGTACAAATATGTATACAAAATAATATAAAATTATTTTTAAAATTATTATTATTATTTTTTTAAAAAAATATGGGGTGGGCTGGTGTGGCTATAGCCACACCATGCCTCACACAGGTCCGCCCCTCGATGATTGATAGTTTTTTATTGGATGACCGTCAGTACATATCAATTAAACTCTTTGTTCATAAACAGTATAAATTTAATTTATTTTAAATAAAGACACAACACCTATTTATATAATTTTGACTATATGCAATAGTTGCATCACTATACTAATAAATACTCGATAGGAATTTGCCAAAGAAATTGAAACTTTGTACAAAAGTAGGAAAGAAACTAACACAAGTACACAACCACCAAAATGAATAGAAGATTATTAAATAACAAGATGCATACTTTTCTGGATCCGTTTAGGCTACACAAAAACATCAATTTGTGTATCTTGGACCCATCAAAATAACCTGGAATCTAAGCCAGGATCCGGTCACAATATTCCCAGTGCCAATACACATGCCCACATAGTATTTTTCCCAAATTAAGATTTATTTAAAAAAATCAAAATACAACTGTTAATTGGTTTTTTCAATAATATTTTATTTCAATAATATTTTCTCTCTATCGTAAGCATCATCTTCTCAGATCTCACCAATTTTTCATTCAATTCAATTATTTTTTCAATTTTTCAATTTCGAATCCCTAATTCAGTCTTCCATTGTTTAGTAGAATCGCCCATTAATTTGGGGTTTGATTTGTTATCGTAGTGGTTAGTTCGTTTTGAAAACCTAAAACTCAAAACGTTGTCGTTTTTGCTTAATTTCTTATCGAAGTTTATAATTTGGATTCTTCTTGTGCAAATTGAAGCATACTGATGTGTTTTTCATGAGATAGATCTAAGTGTTTGTTTAAAAATGCATTTTTTTTTTGTAATATTGTTTTTGGGATGTGAAAAAAACTAATCTTTTTATTATTTTTGAAGATAATTTGGTTTATAAATTGTGTTTGTGTAAGATTTGGAGGGAAATTTTATGTTTATAGTTAGTGTATTCAAGTTTTATTACTTTTGATTTTGTAGTTTTGTGAACCTATGCAGAGTAATTTCTTTATGTAAAAAAGCTTTGAATTTGATTTAGAAGTTGCATTAAGCATTTAATGTGATGCATTGTCAAAGAGATTATTCGGTTTATAAATTGTGTTTATATTGTTGATGAAATTTTGGAATGAATTTTGATGTTTTTAATCTGTTTTTCAAGTTTTTTGACTTTTGGTGTTGTTACTTGGAATCTTTGCAGAGTAATTTGCTTTTTGTAAGAAGCTTTGGGTTAGATTTGGAAGCTGAGATTAATTATTTTTTCTGTGATGGGTGGTCAAAGAGAAAGAAGTAATTAAGGCAAGCGTCCGCGATCTGACTATGATGGTGGAGGAAGTAAAAGGAGGAATGCAGGTCATGATAGGGATAAGTTTATTTAAAGCGCCCGACAAATAAGTTTATCTACGGCGCGCAATAAACCAATGTATTTCATCTTAATCATAACATTACAATAGTAATCATAACATTACTATTCTTATTATAAATTCTTAACCGATTAGACCTAAATCAACTAATTCCCTAATTAGAGATTTCAAATTTGACTTCTCTAACTATTTTTAGTATAAATTCTTAACATTCCTAGACCTAAATCAACTAATTCCCAAATTAGAAATTTCAAATTTGACTTCTCTAACTATTTTTATTATAAATTCTTAACCGATTAGATCTAAATCAACTAATTCGCTAATTAGAGAATTCTAATTTCACTTCTCTAACTATTCTTATTATAAATTCTTAACCGATTAGACCTAAATCAACTAATTCGCTAATTAGAGAATTCAAATTTCAATACACTATCTATTTTTAGTATAAATTCTTAACCGATTAAACCTAAATCAACTAATTCACAAATTAGAGAATTCTAATTTCACTTCTCTAACTATTCTTATTATAATTTCTTAACCGATTAGACCTAAATCAACTAATTCGCCAATTAGAGAATTCAAATTTGACTTCTCTAACTATTTTTAGTATAAATTCTTAACCGATTAGACCTAAATCAACTAATTCGCAAATTAGAGAATTTTAATTTCACTTCTCTAACTATTCTTATTATAATTTCTTAACTGATTAGACCTAAATCAACTAATTCGCCAATTAGAGAATTCAAATTTGACTTCTCTAACTATTTTTAGTATAAATTCTTAACCGATTAGACATAAATCAACTAATTCGCAAATTAGAGAATTCTAATTTCACTTCTCTAACTATTCTTATTATAACTTCTTAACCGATTAGACCTAAATCAACTAATTCGCAAATTAGAGAATTCTAATTTCACTTCCCTAACTATTTTTAGTATAAATTCTTAACCGATTAGACCTAAATCAACTAATTCGCTAATTAAAGAATTCAAATTTCACTTCTCTAACTATTCTTATTATAAATTCTTAACCGATTAGACCTAAATCAACTAATTCGCCAATTAGAGATTTCAAATTTCACTTCTCTAACTATTCTTATTATAACTTCTTAACCGATTAGACATAAATCAACTAATTCGCAAATTAGAGAATTCTAATTTCACTTCTCTAACTATTCTTATTATAAATTCTTAACCGATTTGACCTAAATCAACTAATTCGCTAATTAGAGAATTCAAATTTCAATACACTATCTATTTTTAGTATAAATTCTTAACCGATTAAACCTAAATCAACTAATTCACAAATTAGAGAATTCTAATTTCACTTCTCTAACTATTCTTATTATAATTTCTTAACCGATTAGACCTAAATCAACTAATTCGCCAATTAGAGAATTCAAATTTGACTTCTCTAACTATTTTTAGTATAAATTCTTAACCGATTAGACCTAAATCAACTAATTCGCAAATTAGAGAATTCTAATTTCACTTCTCTAACTATTCTTATTATAATTTCTTAACTGATTAGACCTAAATCAACTAATTCGCCAATTAGAGAATTCAAATTTGACTTCTCTAACTATTTTTAGTATAAATTCTTAACCGATTAGACCTAAATCAACTAATTCGCAAATTAGAGAATTCTAATTTCACTTCTCTAACTATTCTTATTATAACTTCTTAACCGATTAGACCTAAATCAACTAATTCGCCAATTAGATAATTCAATTGAATTATCTAATTGGCGAATTAGTTGATTTAGGTCTAATCGGTTAAGAATTTATATACTCTATCTATTTTTAGTATAAATTCTTAACCGATTAGACCTAAATCAACTAATTCGCCAATTAGATAATTCAAATTTCAATACTCTATCTATTTTTAGTATAAATTCTTAACCGATTAGACCTAAATCAACTAATTCGCCAATTAGAGAATTCAAATTTTACATCTCTAACTATTCTTATTATAAATTCTTAACCGATTAGACCTAAATCAACTAATTCGCCAATTAGAGATTTCAAATTTCACTTCTCTAACTATTCTTATTATAACTTCTTAACCGATTAGACCTAAATCAACTAATTCGCAAATTAGAGAATTCTAATTTAAATTAGAGGATTCTAATTTCACTTCTCTAACTATTTTTAGTATAAATTCTTAACCGATTAGACCTAAATCAACTAATTCGCTAATTAAAGAATTCAAATTTCACTTCTCTAACTATTCTTATTATAAATTCTTAACCGATTAGACCTAAATCAACTAATTCGCCAATTAGAGATTTCAAATTTCACTTCTCTAACTATTCTTATTATAACTTCTTAACCGATTAGACCTAAATCAACTAATTCGCAAATTAGAGAATTCTAATTTCACTTCTCTAACTATTCTTATTATAAATTGTTAACCGATTAGACCTAAATCAACTAATTCGCTAATTAGAGAATTCAAATTTCAATACTAAAAAAACATTGTAATGTTATGATTAAGAGCCATGCTTCACTAATAATAATAATAATTTTTTCAAAATTAAAATTTTTTAGAAGAAGATTTTTGTTATGGTGTGAATGCTTCCTACGCACAAATAGTTGATATGTTAAATACTAAGTGGTGCAATCAATTTTCTCCTACCAACAATTGACATAATATAGATGCCACCAAACATAAATAAAATAATAATTTATCTTATATTAAAACATTTGGATAATGAACAATTTTGATTTTAAGGTCCATTACTTAAAGTCCAGCTTATTGATCCAGCCCACACCTCTTGTCACCAAACAAAAAAAATTTGAAGGAACAATCATGTGTAACGTTTTTACATACATCTTTGTCCTTGCACTTTTGGCATAAAAGGTAGCATACTTTCAATCTGAGCCATTCGAATATATTAATATTAAATCTATGGTAAAAACCTAATTCGTATTAACACTCAATATAATCTCCACTCAATAATTCGTAGTTAACCTAATTCCAATTTATGCTACTTTTAACCTAACTAACACTTAATAGAATCTCCAATCAATCATTTGTACTTAACCTAATTCCAATTGACGCTACTTCTAATCAAACTAACCTAACTAGCCGTCTTTATAATCTCCACTCAATAATTCGTACTTAACCTAATTCCAATTTACGCTACTTTTAACCTAACTAACACTCAATAGGATCTCCAATCAATAATTTGTACTTCACCTAATTCTAATTTACCCTACTTCTAATCAAACTAACCTAATTAGCCGTCTATATAATCTCCACTCAATAATTCGTACTTAACCTAATTCCAATTTACGCTACTTTTAACCTAACTGACACTTAATAGGATCTCCAATCAATAATTTGTACTTCACCTAATTCTAATTTACCCTACTTCTAATCAAACTAACCTAATTAGCTGTCTATATAATCTCCACTCAATAATTCGTCTTAACCTAATTCCAATTTACGCTACTTCTAACCTAACTAACACTAAATAGAATCTCGAATCAATAATTTGTACTTAACCTAATTCCAATTTACGCTACTTCTAATCAAACTAACACTCTTTAGAATCTCCACTAAATAGTTCGTACTTAACCTAATTCCAATTTACGCTACTTCTAATTACTTAGCCGTCTTTAGATTTTCCACTCCCTAATTCTTACATACCCTTATTCCATTTACGCTACTTCTAATCAAACTAACCTAACTAGCCGTCTTTAGATTCTACACTCAATAATTTGCTGACTTAATCTAGATCTTGTTATTTGATTCTTTGAAGTTGAAAAAGGTGGAAGTTTGTTCAAATTCGGTGGATGATGAAGATGAATCTTCTTGTTATTCGATGAAGATTAATCTAGATTTTGTTTGGACAAATAATACTACATATCTCTTATTGGAACCCTCGTAAGATTTCTCACTTAATTTCGCACTTAATTCGTCTTAAGATTCCTTCCTCGAATTCATTTTTTCTTGAATTCATTGTTTATTCAATTATTTTACTTCAACTAAAATCCCTCGAATTCATTGTTTATTCAACTATACCTATTAATAATAATTCATTTATGTTTTTCTTGAAATAAGTTTTATGGAAAGATGTAAAAATAATTTTTATTTATTATTGATTATCGGGAAAAGAATAGAAAAAGTTAATTAAATTGTATTTAATTTTATGGGAATAAATAAAAGTAAACGTTGAAAATGATTAAAGTTGATTTTTTTGCTTATAATTTGAGACAAAAAAATGGATTTTTTTTACTTATAATTTTGGGACGGAGGGAGTAATAAATATGCTACCAATTATAAATAAAAAATTAGTTAAATATTAAACATTTTATTTTATGGTCCAGCATTTTATTTTACAAGCAATTTACGGTCCACTAGCAATCTGGTTGTCACCTATCCACATGTTTCATTGACAAGAATCCTCTATGGCCTTTGTTGGTACGCCACTGTCCTTGTGCATAAGTCCTAAACAGGCTGTGACATTTTAATCTCAGCCATCCAAATATTTTTATATTATATCTATGGCAATGAAACACATTGGTCCAATTTGGACCAATCTTTTCATGGGTGCAAATTATACGGACCCTACTTTTCTTCCTTTCTACCTAACTTAGGAAATTGGAATCCTTTATGCATAACTTAGGAAATTGGAAAAGGGAACTTTATACCAAAAAGTAATATATCTATTTTTTGTGATAAAGTATTTTTATATCAAAGATGATTTTTTTTTTCTTTCTCATTTGTAAAATTGTAATCAAGAAAAGATGATTTTTTTTGTGTGCAAGACATTTTGCAATAAAAATCGTTTACTATCTATTTCTTGAAAATGAGTTAAAATAATATTATTGTGAATTGTTACAAGAACCAAATTTTACAAAATCATTTTTTAAAAAGAGTAAACAAAATTGTGAGAGGTTTATGACGATTTATTTTTAAAATATCTATTTAACTATTTTAAATCAATTGTAGATTAATAACAATAGTTAATCTCATTTGTTATTTTACACAACTAACATTTGTGAAACAAACTGATGCGGTAGAAGTTGAAAAATCTTTCACTCCGGTAGGTATAGCAGGCTCGTTGGCTAACAACTTTGATACATTCGCTCGTGCTATACCTGATACAACACAAAAGATGGTAATATTGTCGGATGATGAGTTTGATGAGGTGGTCCAAGTAGACCTTCGTGTGATGAAACAAGTTTGTGCCGCGATGGAGAAGGGAGATAAGCCTTTCATCATAGTTATTTCTAAAAGTCAAAAGAAGAAGATAAAATAATTGGTTCGAAGTGTTGGACAACCATATAACACTCGTTCTAGGAGTGACACATCTCACGGGTTCCTATGAAATGGAAAGGGTTTGGTACACCAGAAACTCGAGTTCTTTGTGAATTCCCTTTGTAGGGATTGTTATTTTGTACTTTTGGGGTAAGGTCTAGTCCCCCCTATATACATATTTTTTTTTTCAACTTTTATTTATATTAATAAGAGATATAGGTATACGATAGGAATGTTTAGGTGTGCCAACTCAGTTGGAATGTCTACTCAATGTTTGATGCCTAAATACTCTTAATTTATCTAATTTTTTATTATTATTTTAATATAATAAAAAATAATTGTACTTTCTTAGCTACCCTTACCTTTCCTTAAATTTTGTATGAGAACTTAATTAATTGAAGCACATTTTTAGAATAATATCATTAAATTAAAGTAGAGTAAAGTTAGTTAAAGTTTTACAGTGTCTTTGACTTTCAAAAAAAAGTTTTACACTGTCTGTACAAAAATTAAATCCTTAACTCACCAAAAAAAAAAGAAGAAATTAGTCCATAATTTTATTTTTTTTTATAGAAAAAGAATATTAAATTACAGAAAAGCCCCTAAAGTATTTTTCTTCCTTCTATGATGTACAAAAAATACCATTTTTCCAAACTCCACACACAACAACTAACTAGAAACGCCATAAGCAGAACAGAAGAACCTGAAATCCAAAAAACCAATTCCATTTTCACTCTCTTCATTTTCAATTTCAATAATCATTTCCATGTTTTTCACAAAATCAAATTCCCAAATTCAACCCTAAACCCAAACTCTCACAACAATGGCGAAAAACAAATGGAGTGTGTTTGAGTTCTGGTTTTTCTTCGTTATCTACATCGTGATCTGTGCTAGGGTTTGTTCTCCTGGTAGATCCGATAAGGAAACTCGTGAAAGGTTTTATGGTAATATGCTTAATTCATCTGCACCTGAATCTAATGATGGTACTTTGGCTAAGATGTTCGATCGTGTTCTTGAGAAGGAGTTTTCTGAGAATGATCAACCTGAAGGTTTTTCTTTTTCTTTTCATGTTCTAATTTTTCATTTTACGTTTTTGAGATGCTAGTTTCATTGGGTAGGTACTTTTTTATTGCTAAATTAGAAAATAGCTTGATGCAATGGTTTAGCTTAGATAGGTAGTTCTTGAGTACTATATATTTGGCTTTTGTTGGATTGAAACATGCAATGGAAAACCGAAACGGGCTATGAAGTATTGACACAGATATCGGACACGACACTGACACTTAGACTCTACTCTGGTAACATTTTAAGAAAATACTTTATCTGGTCTTAAATATAAGCAAAACGGTACATGTATTTGGTAAAATACATTTTTCCTTATATTTGAGATTGGAGGAAGTAAAAGTGGTTGAATCGTAACCATATTATTCGGTGTATTGTTTGTATCAGATTTCCATATGAAGTGTCTGTGCGTAGAAAATGGGATTTGGGTTCTTAAAATTGTGGGTGTTGAAGTGCATGGTTATGAACATAATTATTTTAAATTAGTAGCTGAGATTTTAACTAGTTTATAGTTGTCCATGCATGTACTTGATCAGGAGCTCAATTTAGTTTTGTAGTCGATTGCAAAAGAGAAAAAAGCAAGAAGACATGTGAATAAGTTTGTGTGTATTCTACCACGGAGCTTTGATATATACATATATGCATATATACAACTATTAATGTTATCCTATTTACTATATTTACATGATATTGTGAAGTGCGTTCATGATTACAGTATTCACATTATTTGTAGCACTCTCACTCTAACTGGAGCATATAGGTCACATGCATTAGGTTTGTTATATATATATATATATATATATATATATATATACATAGCCGTCCCAATGGTTTACTGTAAAAACTTTTCATCGACAGTGATGTTTCCATATAATGTTATCTCTCTAATGAAAGGACAATGTATCTCACAGTGCTTAGTCCTCACATTAAATACTAGATATGATGAAGTAACTATTTGAGTCAGATGAGCTCGCACGTAGCCGATGTCTTGGCTTGAATGCTTGATATAATGCTTCTACACTTTATCCTGCGGCAACTTTTTGCTTCTTACTTTTCTAGCACATAAGGTTTTGCCCCAATGAATATGTAGTGCTTGGAAGTGGATCTCTTTTTTCGTAGGAGAGCCCACTCAATCAATTTTTCCAAATATCTGACAACCCAATAATGGTCAATGTCTTTGTGGATAATATTTTTTTCCTAGAGCTGCTTTAACGTACTTCGAACTGTGGCTAATGATTTCTCAGTGTCCGTCATAGGGTGAGTTAAGAAATTGACTTGCAGCTCTAGCAAGAAAGAAAAATCTGGACAAGTGACTGTAAGATAATTTAAGTTTGCATGTCTGTCTTCTATATCTTTGAATCTTAAAGTGACTCCTCTTGATTTTTGACATTAGGATTCACAGGAGTGTCGTCGGATTTAGCATTCATAAAACATGAATTCTTTAAGATAGTCATTGCATATTTCCGACGAGAAATTTTAATACCATCCTTGGGTGGTGTGATCTCTGTCCCTGATAAGTATTGAAGCTTGCCAAAATCTGTTGTCTGAAAGTGATGATCACCCATATCCTACCCATCGAGTACTATAGTAGCCTATCCATTGCCATCCCTACATACAATCGCAATAAATACAGAGATTAGTGTTACTCTATTTACCATATTTACATGATAGTACAACCATAATCACCCTCTTTATTTTATTTCTAATATAATCAATGGTTATAATCCAACACTTTACGCTCTTTAGTGCTCCCTTTACTTTAAAGCGGTGAAATTTGGGTTTCTTTGACTTATTGGGAGAGGGTGTGTTTTCATGAAAGAAAATATGGCGCACATGAGAACCTTCAAGGTAGCTTTTAGTTGCTTGGTAACATTATGATTGAAGTTGTAGACTTGGAATGGAGCACATAATGGAAGAGGTGGGTGAGCATATTCAAAGGAGGTTTGCTTGTAGGTAGATTTAATTGTTATCCACTACTTATTGATAATGGAGTCATGTGGTGCTATAGATCTCTTAGTTGAACGTGAATTACCAATTGAATCGAGATCTGATGGACTGTACTTCGCCATCTTTTTGAATTTAGCAATAAGTCATGTAGGAGAGATGTGCTTTACTGGTTGAGATTTGCGAGACATGTTTTTAGCTTAAATTAGTGTTGAGAGATGCATAAGAATTTTGCTCTCTCACTGCCTTTCATTTAATCATAAAGGGCTAAAAAAAAATAAAAAATCATAAAGGGCTTATGAAGCGATACCTTTCTATTTATGAATAAGGATATATCATGGATGTATGTATTGGTATGGCATGGATATGATCTGTCCTTTACCCCAATAACCTTTCCCTTTTTATACCGGTTTTTGTACGTTTACAATTTAATGATAATAGTTTAAATCTCTTTTTTACCGTGATAGTCTAAATGTTACTCTCTGCTCTCCTGTGTTTTAAGTTATTAGTTTATATTCAGAATTTGCTTGTTAGATGAAACTCTAGATTCATTTGTCACCATTTAAAAAGTAAACCATTTTGCTTGTATATGTTTGTTTAATTTAGTTTGGCAACTAGTCTCATTGATTGTTTCCTTCTTCAACAGAACCGGATAAAAACAGCTTTAATAGCAGTGTAGCTGATCAGCAGGTATGTCTGATACTCTTATTTTCAATAGCGGTGTTGGAGTGGTTATTTGCATTGAAAACAAGCTAGTGTTTCATTGTGTTTAAATGATTCGCGGACTTCATACCTGTCAATTTCAAATTCATATAATAATACATGGTAAATAAAATGAATCTGTGTCTGGGATCTGCCCCTCATCCCCCAGCACACACCTCAATTCTTAATCTATTGTTTAAATATCTTCTTTACTTCAATTGAAGAATAATCAGATTTATTTTTTACTATCTATAATGTTAAAATAAGAGCTTCTTATTCTATTTTCTCTTCCTCTTGTATATTTGATGTACACGTAACTCTGATAACGATTTTGAGCTACTTTTTTCTTGTTATAGCTATCAAACATTTTCCTATTGTGGGATAAACTACTACTTCTCGGCTTCTTTTTATTGGAATTATATTGTAGGGAAACAGAAGAGAGGGTGAAGCCATACTTAAAATAATAAGATTATATTGATGTCCCTATTTATACTAGTTATTGGGTTCAGTACAAGTATGATACAATAAGACTACTAATACTAATCAAAACATGGGAACAAATAATAAAACAAGGTAGTCTAGAATTATTCTAAGATATGCTGAGTATGCTATGATATAATCTAACACTTACCATTTTTCCCTATTTAAGTGGATTTGCATATAAACATCATTCTCCTCATTTTTGAAAGGCAAAAATGAGTTGACATTCTGGTCTTCTTTTGCAGGCAGTACTGGAGACTGTAGCTAAAATTACTCATGATAAAGCTAAGAGAAATGATACGCGTGAGGGAAAGTATGGTCATATGTAGCTTGACGTAGTTTCTTGATTACTACTTACAATGGATCTCAGATGTAACTTTATTCATATGCCATAGTTAATTATTTTTGTATGATTATTTTCCTTAGTGCCACAAGATCATTTCAGTTTCAAGATGTGTTCTCTCTGGAAAATGAAGATTCTGATGATGTTACAACTTTGATTGACAAAAAGGTGTGTTTAAAAGTGATCTGAAGTCTTCAGGGCCGTTCTCCACTAAAATGTTAAATACTCCTTTTCATGATTGAACCCTTCTGACTTGTTTATGCTATTGTATGGCAGGACAATGTCTTTGTGATGTCAAACAAGAAATCCAAATATCCTGTGCTTCAAGTGGATTTGAGGTTGATATCTATTTTTTATTTTTAACTTTGTAATTACTATTCAGGGAATTCTTAATCAGCTTGGTTGACAAATTGAAGAGTAATGAGTTGTGTTACCAATTGCTTTAAACTTGGACAAAATGCTCTATTTCTGGGATAATTTCTGTTGTTAGATGTTAATGTCTCAATTTTGTAGTTTTGAATTTGTGTTGTTGCAGTCTGTGCTATTTATTTTATACCATGAAATTTAATCAACAGTTTAATAATTTCAATTCGTGCAGGCTAATATCAGATTTGGTGGTCATCATAGTTTCTGCAGCCATCGGGGGAATTGTCTTTTCCTGTTTGGGGCAACCGGTCTGTAGTTGTTAATATTCCTTCATGCAACATCTATTTGTTTTGACCGCAGTGACAAGTGACCCATGCAGAACTTGGCTTACATCTACTTTTTTTTTTACATGTAGGTTATTGTGGGATATCTTCTTGCAGGCTCACTTATTGGACCAGGGGGTTTGAAATTCATCAGTGAATTGGTACAGGTATGTTGTTTTGAGGGATCCACTGTCATTTTTGGGAAGCAAGTTGTGGTACATTTTCAGAGTGCCTAATCTGATTTCTCCTCTATAAACATTAGTTGCCTCACTTACCGCAGTTGTTGAAGACTACATTTTATAATATACAACATTGACCAGTATCTTGAAATGTAGATTCCTCCATGGTTCATTTGAGTACCATTTGCAATGATTATCAGAAGTTTCCACTGCCATTAAATGGTTCTCCATTTATTAGAAGTTTTGTACTACCTATGTGGCTATGTCCCTATATGGTTCTCCTCTTGACCAATGCACAAGAATTAAGAAAAATAGTTTTTGCATTAAATTTGTTAACAATGTGCATTCTCTTTCCAAAATTATCCTTCATTTATTAAGAAGAGAAATAAATATTCTTTTCATTCTCCTTATTTAATTAGGGGTATTTTTGTGAAATTTAATTAGGGGCATTTTTGTGAAAAAGTGATTAATAATGCATCTTGTAATTTGAAAATGCTCTTATAAAATGGGACAAGTAATTTTTTCATGAGGGTCTTACTCTTACATAGGTAATATTTCTTATTGCTCTGCTAGTGGTTCACTTAAGCTTTTAACCTCTAAGGTGTATGTAGGTTTGGAATTTGGGTAATGTAAGTATTACATATAAGCTGTAATGATTCTCATGTTACTCAGTCTTGTCAACGATTTTTTCTTACGTTTTTATACAGGTTGAAACTGTTGCACAATTTGGGGTAGTGTTTCTTCTCTTTGCTTTGGGGCTGGAGTTTTCCTTGGCAAAGGTTTTCTATTCATGACTTGCCAAATTTTCTTTTACCATTACACATATTTGTGAATGCAGATCGGCAATTCTTTTCTTTTCTATTATTTTAACAAGAATCTGTTTTTGAATTTTTATCCATTCAGTTAAAAGCTGTGGGGCCTGTTGCTGTTCTTGGAGGGTTGCTTCAAATTGTAATTTTCATGTTCCTTTGTGGAATTCTTGCCATGGTATGGTGCTGACTTTGGCTGATATGGTCTTCAGTACAATTGTGTAGTGAATACTTAATTTTATTGGACATTTGCTTTGCAGGTATGTGGAGGAAAATTGTCTGAGGGTGTTTTTGTTGGTTCCTTTCTGTCAATGTCATCAACAGCAGTGGTATGCCTTCACTTACAATATGTGTTGTTATTGATTGATAGTGCAATAAATTCCAAGAATGATTCATTATTTACTTTCACTTTTTTACAGGTGGTGAAGTTTTTGGTGGAACGGAATAGTAATAATGCTCTTCATGTTCAAGTTACAATTGGCACTCTTATTTTTCAGGTATCTTTCCTGTTGAGTTTTAAAGATTAAATTTGTTAACAATTTAATTGAAGTAATGTACTCTGAAGTTTTCATCTCAACTTGTATATCATTCTTTCCTGTACCTCCTTTATATCAGGATTGTGCAGTGGGTCTATTATTTGCTTTGCTCCCAGTCTTGGGTGGTAACAGTGGTCTTTTACAAGGGATTATTTCAATGGGTAAACTGTAAGTCTATCCATATGGACTTCTATCTCCAATTTTTTATAATATGAAGGTATTAATTCAACATATTTTATTGCATTCTGACAGTTTTTAACTTCAGGTTGCTAGTGTTGTCCTTGTATCTCACTGCTACATCGATACTGTCTTGGTCGTTTGTTCCTCGCTTTCTCAAACTAATGATGCGGCTCTCATCTCAGGTTAGGCTAAAGCATATTGATTAACTAGCAACTTATTACAATATTGGCAGTTCAATAATCAATTTGTCTTTCTTTCCATGCTCCAGACAAATGAACTTTATCAGCTAGCTGCTGTTGCTTTCTGCTTGTTATCTGCATGGGTAAGAATACTTTTGTTGATTGCTGCTCGTGAATCTTTTAACATTTGCTAGCATCTTTTATTCATAGAAGTTGTACATTCTTCTTAATATCTGTCTACAATTCAATATTGCACCTTGTTTTGTAGGATACTTTTGGCATTTGAAAATATATTTTTAGTGTATGTATATAGGTTTGGGTAGGGGTAGTCCATCCTGCTTTTTTAAGAAAAAGTTATATAGAACTCAATGATCCTGTTACTTTTGTTATTTGAAAAGAACTTTTCTAGTATATGTATAGGTCTGGGCAGAGCAGTCCATCCTATTTCTTTTCTTTCAGAAAAGTGATTTAGAGTTAAATTGTCTTGTGTAACGTGGGTTAATATGAGTTTTTTGTAGTTAATTATTTGTGATGATGATGCACATTTTGTTAACGTTTTGAAATCTCTTTCCAGTGCAGTGATAAACTTGGTCTTAGTCTTGAGCTGGGTTCATTTATGGCAGGTGTTATGATTTCTACAACAGACTTTGCTCAACATACTTTGGACCAGGTATTGTTCGTGGTTGATGACTTAATACACATTTATCATGGGATCAGTCACTTGATTAGTATTTACTCTTGTTTTGCTATTTATGCAATACTGATTAATTACTAACTATTAATTTTCAGTTAACCATTTGTTTTTATAATAGGCTTATTCTTTGTTAATTATTTTATAGTAACCTGTTATGATTTGCTTGTAAAATGTTATGTGATGTCTCTATTGGATTCTTTTCAATGTTCTGCTTATAGCTGCTTTAAGCCTTTGCTTGGTAGGAGAGAAATAGGAGAGAAAAAGAGAGGAGAGAAAGAAAAATACGGAAACCAATGCATGAACTTGGACTAATATTAGTCTAAGTTCATGCATTGGTATCTTAAATATAAAGATGGATAAGGCAGCTTTAATGGTTCTTGATTTACCTTTTTCATCTTTCATCGACTTGTTTTGAAAGACTCCTTATCATCCTCCTTGTTGTACTTCCTTTTTAAACCATTATTTTTTACCACTCGTGAAAAAAAGTATTAATGATGTGTTTTGGATAATTTAGCGCATCTGAATCTGAAGTATTAACTAAATTTTGCTTGTAATAAGATTAGAATAAGATTTCCACCTAACGAAATACATTTATGTTTATATACTGTAGGTGGAACCAATTCGTAACTTATTTGCAGCTCTCTTCCTCTCAAGTATTGGAATGCTTATACATGTGCAGTTTCTTTGGAACCATGTGGATATCTTGCTTGCATCTGTTATTTTGGTTGTTGTTGTCAAGACTGCTGTTGTTGCTATAGTTACAAAAGCCTTTGGGTATAGTCTTAAGACAGCATTTATTGTAAGTATATGAGCAGCTTGTTGGATTATATATAAATTGGTTAATTGGTTAACTGTACTCCCTTTCATATGTTCAACACTCAATACCTCTCCGTTATAACTTAGGTTGGTATCTCACTTGCACAAATAGGAGAATTTGCTTTTGTTCTGCTGAGTCGTGCTTCAAATCTTCATCTTGTTGAGGTTTTTACTCTCTCCTTTTCCCTCTCTGCTCCATTAAGTTTGACATTAAAAGATTTTCATGTGCTTAGATTTTGTAATTTTTGTATGGCTGCTTTCTGCAGTAAATTTTTATCAAGTAACTTTCAGTATGTGATTTATGTACATGCCCAGTTTGAAAAGATCACACTATATTTCTCGGACGCTACATTAATTTCCCATAACTGATTTTTTTACTTACCAGCTGGAAAATATAAGCAAACGAACGATTATTTGTGATCTACTTGCTCTTTAAATTTCTTGCCTTTTTCCATTCTTCTATGATATGAATTGTATGAAAGATTATATGTGTTCTTCCCAATTCCTTTTCTCGGTGATTTTTTATTTGTTTATGCCATTTTTCCATTTTTCCCTCTTTTCCTCACTTTTTCGGTCTTTATTGCTTAACCATTGATTACAATATTTTAGGGGAAAATGTATCTTCTCCTTCTAGGGACAACGGCTCTCAGTCTGGTAAGTTTCAATCAGAGTTTGGTCCATTGTTTCCTTCATACCTATTGTTTTAAGTTTTAACCATATAAGTGATGATTTACAGGTCACAACTCCACTTTTGTTTAAACTGATACCGGCTGTCATGAATCTGGGTGTTCTCATGCACTGGTTCCCCTCTGAAAATGGCACACAAAATGAGGTCTCTCTCTCTCTCTCTCTCTCTCTCTCATATGCCCTTGTATGTAACTCTACTTCCAGCTTGGCGTACATTCCATTTCATAAAATGTCATACGGGATGTTTCATACATTAAATACCTATGTAACACGGACAACGAACATGACATTGGTAACAAATTGAGAAAATAGTATAACTAAATGTAACCACATGTGTCGGTGTCGCCAACACGTGTTGGATATCGGACACACCTTCAATATTCAGTATGAAGTGTCGGTACTGAATAGTTGCATATTGTTTATACATATTGTCTCAATTTGCCAAAGAATGCAGTAACCTTGGCTCCACCCCCTACAACAATATTGGAACACTAAGATGCATTACTTGTACCAGAAGTCATAGATAATATAAAAACATAACTCCTCTTTTACTCTTAACAGGGGAAAGCTTTGAATATTGAAACAAACAGAATGTTGTGAGTCTCCAAGTTTTCATGACATCAAACAGTATAGTGCAAGCAATTATCTACGTTTTTGGTGGCCAATGAAATCAAGGTTTCTTCTTTGCTGTTTCTGTTGCAAGTTCAACGACGAGCTTCAAAAGAAATGGTCAGTATAGTCACATCCATTGAAACTCAATAGAAGATCTCATGTATGTGTACATAATAATCATATGATTTTTGTATTCTTTTAGCAAGCAATGTATATAGGATATTACACGCCTGTCTTGTTGCTAATGCTAATCTAATCACATTGTACACTGGTTTAGCTTGTATCTGATGCTATGAAGTTGCTAAGGTTGAAATGATTGACAAATTTTTTGAATGGAATTCCCTCCAACTTTTGTTTGAATATTCACCTAACCTTAGATTGTTTGGTAATAAGGAGGGCCTAAAGGCTCAAGAGAAAAGGAATTACATGGAAACAAATGAGGGGTAGATACCCCATGCATATCAGATGCTAACATGGCACTAACTTGAAACGGACATGACTCAAAACTCAAATTATTACACGGTAGGAGTGTTGAATTCTTATCTCTCAAGTCTCAACCCAACCGAATAAGACCTTGGATTCCAACAAAAGGGACTAACTGGTTTCCCCGAGAATCAATATATAGTTCAATTTATCGGAAGCACTGCTACTGGTTCTCCTAAATTAATATGAATTTTACTTTTGCCATCTCCGGGTTTTCTCACGCGTCACGCAAAATTATCAAAATATTCTCGTCTGCTAATTAAGTAGCGGATTCTACATTTAAAATCTAACAAATTTCATATTTGTAAGGTTGAAATTCTCATTTTTATAACGTCTGCTATTTAAGTAGCGAATTATGTGCGCTAATTAAATAGTGGACGTTATAAAAATTAGAAATTTTCATGTTAGGGGATATTTTTTACTCAAATTTCATTTTTTTTTTTTGGTTTTTACCACCAGTTTAATCTGGTTCGGAGGTAAGTTCTGACATCAAATTTCATATTTTTATAACAACTGCTACTTAAGTAGTGGATAAAATCATCTGTTACTTAAGTAGTGGACAGGTAAAATACTTGAATTTTCATATAATTTTTCTTAAAAATTACTTATTCTTATGCCGCCCGCTACTTAAGTAACCGAAGAGTAAAATGGAAAACGCATAGGGCGCACAAATAAGTTATAGGATGACAAAAGTAATTTTTGATTAATATAACATAAAGTCTAGCCCTCACCGTTCAAAGTGGCTACAAAATTAAAATACTTCCCATTCTTTCATTGTGTAATTAAGTTTATGTTATTTTTTTATTTATTTTCAAAGATTATTAATATAAGTTTTTTATTTATTGTAGAGATAAAAAATATATGCAATGAATTCATAAAAATGTATGTATTTTATGGTAAAAAGATAAATAATTTCATCAAAATAACAAAATTAATTGAATTTTTTGGTACTATGGCAAAATAATATTAATTTTTTGGATTAAATATTTTTTTAGTCACTACAAAATCAGAAACTTTTAAGTTAAATCTCTATTAAATTTTAATAGTAATTTTTGGCCCTTATAATATTATAGTTTGTAAGATTAGTCTCCATTTTAAATATCTATTACTATATATAAAAATGATACAAATTTTTGGGATGACTTTTTCATTATTCCTATTTTACCCTTAAAAAAAAACTATCAAAAAAAAAAGTAACCACAATTTTACTATGTATAAAAGGATACAAATTTTTGGAATGATTTTTTCATTATTATTCCTTAATAACTAAGCACAACTTCCACATAAAATAGGTTTTCAGTTTTTTTATAGTAAAGAAAAAAATCTTTATAATAATTAGTCACAACAAAATAGAAGGTTAAGTAGTTATTAACTAACTAAGTCTAATAAAAAATGAGATTAAGTAGTTATTTATATTGTTATAAAAAAAAGT
The DNA here is from genome assembly GCA_030408175.1 of Trifolium repens. Taxonomy (NCBI): domain Eukaryota; kingdom Viridiplantae; phylum Streptophyta; class Magnoliopsida; order Fabales; family Fabaceae; genus Trifolium; species Trifolium repens. The sequence goes on from CP125846.1 coordinate 14,667,218, forward strand.
AGTTATTTATATTTGTAAATAGAGAATACCGGTCATACAAACGGACACGGTGACAGCTAGTAAAATATAAATATAAATAGTTTCTAATAAATATAAATAGGTGCGTTCTTCCAAGTTATAATTTGCATTGAATCACCTTTGGAACAGAGGTATATGCACCATTGTTCAATTAGGTAGGTAAATATTTGTTGGTGGACTATGTAAAGAAAAATTATTGCTGAAGATTTTAGGTATATTGATAAATTTTTTAAGTGTTTTAGATATTTGCTCGGTAAAAATAGTGGATAATTACTTATAAATAACGTAGTTGATACTTCTTAGACCACGAGCAAAATACTACTTAGTTAAGTTACTGGTACCAAAAACTTTTGAATCACATATTAATTACAATACAATAGTTCAAAGTATAAATACAAATGTTTATTGAAACCATATTTAGGATGAATAAAAATTGGTTTAACTTAATTTCATTGAATAAATGACGTATACGAAACAAATCCATTTTGATTAATTTAAAAAATTAATTATCTCTTATAAAAGGGACAAGAGGGAGTACATGATAAAAATACAATGAGGCTCTTTTTTACGAGAATAAATGAGAAAATATCTTACTAGAATAGTTCGGTTGATAACTATTAATGATATTATCAGTGGCGGAGCCAGGAAAAAAGATATTATAGATAGCTGAAGTTTAAACCTCATATTTTCCATTTTTATTTAATGTTTATAATTTGTGAATCTTTAAACAATTGAATTATTTTTTGGGTATTTATAGTTTGTGAGTTTAGCTATTAAACTATTGAATTATTATATTAATTCGGTTGGTACTTGGTAGCCATTTTTTTGAGATTTGGATTCTCTCCAAGTATTCTCCCATGTTTTGACATGGGAATATCCTTAACTTTTTCAATGGTGGTTTTGCCTCTATCTTAAAATGAAATACTCTTACCTTATTGATCCCCACCAACTCCGAAGAAAATTTAGAGACCATAATACTCTTACCCGTTTGCAAATGATAATTTAAATTGAGTAAGATAACATTTGCATTGAATGACATAGCATCTATGTGTCATTTTATATGGCCGATTCTGTTATTCAAGTCATAAAAAATTGACGGTACGGACTAAAAATGCAAACGGAAAAAACGTGGGAGACTAAAAATATAATAAAAAAAAGCTTAATTACAGTTTTGGTCCATCTATTTTGCTTTTTTCACAATTTTGATCCCCCTATTTTAATTTCAATCAGTGTTGGTCCCCCTTATACAATTTTGGTCTTATATATCATAGTTTTAATGACGTGACAAACATAGTGCTGATGTGTCAGAGTCAACATGTATTAACACTTTTCATGTCACTAATTACATTTATATTAATTAATAATAAAAATACCAAAATAAAAATAATAAAATAACAATTATTATAAAACAAAAAATAAAATAGAAAATCATATTGTTCATAATGATTTGATATTTTTAATTAACTCAATTTAGTATGATATTTTTAATTATGTTCATAATTTCTCAAATATTTGTTATGCTTCCTGTGATGTATTATGTTCATAATGATAAACATGTGTCTCGTGTTGACGACCGACTCATTTACCTGGTATTCTAAGAGGGTGTATTGAATTGAGATTTCAAGAGATTATTTTGACAAATTTTTTTTTGAAAATTTTAAATGACTTTGTGAGATTATATTGATTTTATGAGATTTTAAGAGATTTTTTTCAAAATAACTTTTTACAATCAAGATTTTTGACACATGATTTTAATGGATTTTGAGAGACTTTTTTTACAATCAAGATTTCATAATACTTTATATATTATGAAAATTACAAAAGATTCAATATATATTAGGAAAATTTCAAAAGACTCACTAAATTTTAATAAAAGGAATTATAACAGTAATAAATAAAAAATTAAATTTTTTGGGAATCCAAACAAAAAAAAACCTACATGAAAAACTCTGTGTTTTTTTAACGTATATGTTTCTTTTTTATGTTTCTAATCACCAATAAAAGCTCTATGTTCTTAATCGATGTTGGAAAGAAAAGAAGATGAAAATGAAACAACATATGGAGTAAATGAATCACTGATTATCGTTCCTTTGAGTAATATATAATTGTTGTATGTATAAAAAAACTGTAATCTTTGATAGTTAAACTAACGGCCGGAATAACAGAAGGAATAACGAAAGTGTTGAATCCAATAAAAAAGTTGCAGAATTTGTTCAAAAAGAAAACTTGCAAAAACCATATTTAATAAGGAAGTGAAGAAAGAAAAGAAGAAGAAAATTCTGGTACAATGATGATGAATTGTGAAAGCAAAATAAAAAGTCTTGAAGAGTTTGAAAAAGTCTCAAGGTTTTTGGTGAGATGGTTGAAAAAGTCTCTCGAGTGTATTTTTAACAAAAAACTCTCATGAAATCCGTTGTACAAAAGAATCCATTAAAATATGTTGATTTTTGAATACCAAGTGACATTTTATAAATCCTGTGAAATCTCTATCGAATAACAACGAATTTCATTGCCCTAAAAAATAATCTTAATTGTCTTGATTGAATACCATAAGATTTGATTTGATTCTATAAAAGTTTTGATTGAATACCAATGAAATTTTTTAACATAAAAAAGTCTTCTAAAATCCATTGAAATCTCAATTCAATACATCTCCCTTAGGGACTTCTAGTTTGTCTTTTCAGATTAATTAGAAGTTGGTATGTTTCACCGTCCTTGTGGACTCTCTGAGTTATGTTTATGTCCCCTCAATTTTGTATATATATATATATATATATATTTAATATAATAGAGAGATATAGGCAAAAAATTAAGATGAAATCTGCTTTGTCCCTTGATGTCTAGATGTTATTCACCTTATAAAAAAAAATTAATTTTGTAGTGAAATTTATTGCATAGTACATGAAAATTTTTTGGTTGATTAAAATTAGGAAATAATATATTCCAAAAGAAGGGTATAATAGGAAAATAAGATGCAAAAATACACTTTCTTAATTTGTCATTTTTTTCTCAAACGACAAACAAAAAGGAACAGATGGAGTATACGTTTTTAAAAGTAGTTATGAAAACTGTTTAAAATAGTAAGTGTATTTTTGCATCTTATCTTCCTATTATATCCTAATTTTAATCTACCAATAAATTCTTATTTTTTTACACACACTTTGGGCCCATTTGTATTATCTTATTTTTGAGTTTATGCAAACATTTTATGCAATATAAATTCGATTTTAAGCTATTTTTCAAGTTCAAACTAGTGAAAATTATTTTTTTATAAGCAATTTTATCATAAACTAGACCTATTTAAAATTATGTGAGATTAATTATGCTACTATTATATTGTTAAATTAATTAAGTGAGATTTTCAACCTCATACATTGCTGAGGACAAAAGATTTAAAAAAAAAAAAATAGATTTGATTTAATTTATCTATATAAAAAAAAGATTTAAAATTATCTAAAAGATTTGATTTGATTTAATTTATTTATTTATTTATGAGATAGTCTTGAATTTATGTAGTAATATGATATGATACAAGGCCCAAAAGCCCAACCCGGATAAAAATAATATAAATAAACGATGAAATAAAAAACGCAACAAAACAAAACAAGGTCTGTTCTGTTTTGATTAAGTTGATTAACGCTGAACTTGATAGGAGGACCACAGTTCAACCCCATAACTAAGATTGGGAGCGAGCTGAAACCACTTGATGTTAAAACTGACTCCCGAACCGGATTAAACTGGTGGTGAAAGAAATCAAAAAGAAATTAAAAAATATTTGTGCCCACCAAAAAAAATATAAAATATTTGTTTTTTTTAAAAAAAGAAAAGAAAAGAAAGATTTGTTTTTTCCCCGTAAACATCGTGATAAGATTAAATTTGTATTACTTGGAAAAGAAGTTTTAAAAATCAAACTTATATAAATATAGGAAAAGCGCAGAAAAAAATTATAATCCCCTTTGTTCTCTTTTCACCAAATCATGAAGCGAGGAAAGGAAATTGAAGCACTCAGAGAAGTTTCAAGGCGTAAATATTTGAAATTAAGAGAGGAAAGGAAATTAAAGGAATTAAAAGATGAAGTTGAAGATGATGATTACTTGTTCGAAGGAGTTAAAGTTAGTAAATGGGAAGAGAAGAACATGAAATATAAGAAGGATTTATTGAAGATAATGGTTGGCAACAACAAAGAATTAGAAGAAGAAGAAGATTACAGCATTCCAGATGATTATGAGTATAATCAGGTAAAGAGATTCTCAGTTGCCACCATGAAGCAGCGCTATCATGATCATGATGATAACCCTAACCCTAACCCTAATGATTGGGAGGAAAATCAGATGAGAAAGGCAGCATCGTTCAAATATAAAGGACAAGACGACTCCGAATACCAACTTATTATGTTCGACGACGAGGACAATACTGATGATTTGATTAAAAAGTTGGAGTTTAAACCAGAGATTGTATTTGAAAAATTGAAAGCTACTAAGAGGTCGGTTCTTCACGAGGAGAGGAAAAACTTACCTATCTATGCTTTTAGGGACGACTTTCTCGAAGCCGTTCGTGATCATCAAATAATCGTCATTGTCGGTGAAACTGGCTCTGGCAAGACTACGCAAATTCCCCAGTACCTTCACGAAGCTGGTTATACAAAGGATGGAAAGATGATCGCTTGCACGCAGCCACGTCGTGTTGCTGCCATGAGCATTGCTGCTCGAGTTTCTCAAGAGATGGGGGTTAAATTAGGGCACGAGGTTGGTTACTCCATAAGATTCGAGGATTGCACGTCTGAGAAGACCGTTGTTAAATATATGACCGATGGAATGTTGTTGAGGGAATTTCTTGCTCAGCCTGAGTTGGACACTTACAGTGTTGTCATGCTGGATGAGGCTCATGAAAGAACACTTTCAACTGATATTTTGTTCGGATTAGTTAAGGATGTTGCTCGTGCCCGCCCTGATCTTAAGTTGTTGATATCAAGTGCCACTCTTGATGCAGACAAGTTCAGTAACTACTTTGATCTTGCTCCGATATTCAAAATTCCTGGGAGACGCTATCCTGTTGAAGTAATCTACACCCAATCACCAGAAGCTAATTACTTGGATGCTGCTGTTGTCACGACGCTTCAGATTCATGCCACTCAATCTCCCGGAGATATATTGGTATTCCTCACCGGTCAAGAAGAAATTGAAACGGTAGAACAAATATTGAAGCATCGGGTTAGAGCTTTGGGGACTAAAATAGCCGAGTTGATTATATGTCCTATATATGCCAACCTGCCCACTGAACTACAGGCTAAAATATTTGAACCCACACCTGAAGGGGCTAGAAAGGTAGTCCTTGCCACCAACATTGCAGAAACGTCGTTGACAATTGACGGGATCAAGTATGTCATTGATCCAGGATTCTCTAAGATGAAAACATACAGTCCGAGGACCGGAATTGAGTCTTTACTGGTAACTCCCATCTCAAAAGCTTCAGCAATGCAAAGAGCTGGTCGGTCAGGAAGAACAGGTCCTGGTAAGTGCTTCCGATTGTATACTAAGGACAGTTTTCAAACTGAATTGGTGGATAACACTTCACCCGAAATACAACGGACAAACCTTGCAAATGTAGTGTTAACTTTATATAGTCTTGGCATTGAGTATGACAAGTTGTTGCGTTTCGAATTCATGGATCCTCCACCAGCTGATGCTATAAAGAAAGCCATGGAGCTTTTATATAATCTAGGCGCTTTAAATGGGCAGGGCGAGTTAACTAAGGTAGGCAGACGAATGGCGGAGTTCCCACTTGATCCTATGTTGTCAAAAATGATTGTTGCCTCAGAAAAGTACAAGTGTTCTGACGAGATCATCTCCATTGCTGCTATGCTTTCTGTTGGAAACTCAATATTCTACCGTCCTAAAGATAAACAAGTACATGCAGACAATGCACGGATGAATTTTCACACCGGTGATGTTGGTGACCACATTGCTCACCTAAATGTCTACAATTCATGGAAGGAGACCAATTATTCATCACAATGGTGTTATGAGAATTATATACAGGTAAGGAGTATGAAACGCGCGAGGGATATCCGTGATCAACTTGCAGGTCTATTGGAGAGGGTTGAGATTGAAGTAACTTCAAATTCCAATGATTTAGATGCTATCAAGAAATGCATATTATCTGGATTTTTCCCGCACGCTGCAAAGCTACAAAAGAACGGTACTTATGGAACGGTTAAGCCTCAACAAACGGTTCACATACATCCTAGTTCGGGGCTGGCAGAGGTTCTTCCTAGATTAGTTTTGTACCATGAACTAGTACTCACTACCGAGAATTATATGAGAAATCTCACAGAGATAAAGCCAGAGTGGTTGTTGGAGATAGCCCCCCACTATTACCAGCTCAACGACGTTGAAGACTCGAGTTCTAAGAAAATGCCTCGTGGACGTGGACTTGCACACTAGGAGGTGGTTTTATGTTTTGTTATTGTAATAATTTTCTTGATCACAGTTGGTCCATGTATATTGGTATTTTTTTTTTCTGGCCCTGTAAAAGATTTTTTGGATCTTAAATTTGTTTATGAAAGTATTTTATTACCTTATTTCTAGTCTATTTCTTCCTTTGAATGTTTTGCTTGCTGTTTTCAGGTTGGAATGAGGACATCATGATACTCTAATTGTTTTGTTTAATCAAAAGGGTGAAGCTATATGAATAACCTTTTCTGCAAATAATTTTCTGTATACTAATTATTATCTATTCAAATCTCTCTGATATTGATGATTCATTTATCCATATAGACAGTAACAAGGTTGTCAAACACAGGGAATTATTGAAGAACTTCAGCAATCAATCAAAGGTTATGTTCTTCATAAACTGCACTTAAATATCTGAGAAGTTTCCAATGGTATGGTTTGTATTCAAAGATACATTCATGAAGAAAAATGTGGCTATAGCTAGTTTGTGTATATCGATAGTTTTTCGTGGTTCCTCTTTGGTCAAGATGTCTATTTTGAATACACCATTCTAATCAAAATTCTAATTTTTTTTCTTAACTTGTAGGTAGGACAAAGTTTATATTATTCATTTTTAATTAAAATCCAACATATACTTATGAATTTACTGTTATTTTACATAAATATACAGTTATTGATCCGTTTAGAGCTTTTAACTGTTCTACAATTTCATGTTGTATTGGATCTCTTGAAGGAAGGAGGGTCCTAATAGAAAGTGCTTATAACTGTAAGATGTTGCTTAAAGGTGTTATCACATATTCCCTGCATTTGCCATGCTTAAAAGGGGAATCTCACTTGCATATGGATCTCTATGTTCAGGCACTTTAATGGGAATTTCTCAAAATGTATATTTATATTCTACATTGTATCTTTGGAACACAGACAAACAAAAACAATTTGTATTGATTGTATTTTTGTATTGACGTGGAATTTTAAATTATATCTCCCCCTTCAACTACTTCTAATATTTTCTGTGTTTGTAAATGGTAGAGCTAGTTAATGCTTGAATCATGTTATAGCATTTTGCACTGTCTCCAGTAGAGCAAGAGATACTCATACTCACACAAAAGCTATCGTCCATTGGCGGATCTCTAGCAGCAGCACCTAGGCAGCGATCGGAATTTTTTTTGGCTTACCAGTTCGCAATGATTGGGATCACAAAGGGAAAGTCATATCCACTGAGCTGAGTTTCCAGGTGAAAGGCGTACGGTAGATGAAAACTATGATGAGGGTTGGAGAATTTGGAGCTGGACCCTTATACTGTTATAGAAACCAATGTTGTGACTACATGGTATCAATAGGTTGGTTAATTAATTTTGTATTCTTAGAAAATTCAGTATTTGCTGATATCAAAATCATTTCTCATACTTGCCATCTTTCTTTTCAGCTCATAATTTTAATTTCCACAATTTGATTTTTCCAATTTTTATAATTCTTCATATGTTTAACCAAAAGATTCAAATCTGTTCTTTATAAACTGGCATTAGAATATATGATTATATTGGTAACAAATGAGATGTTGATCTTTAGATTCGGAGAGACCCTAGAGTGTTATGTTTCACTCGTTGAACTAGTTTTTGGTATGCGATTCAAGCCCATTTAACAGGATGTGTAGGCCCTAAGTGTGTAGAATTACCCATAAGAGTATTACGATTAGCGGTTAAGATATTATTTGATCCCTAGATATTTTAATCCTTTTTAGGATTCCATTTTCTTCTTCTGTCGCAGTGTCGTGTGAGAGGCTCAGCTCAAGCCATCGCCCACACACGATCACCATGTTTCTATTCATGTGAGCAACTCGAGTCAATATGAAGAAGAGGGTTACCATCTTTCTTTTCTGCTCATAATTTTAATTTCCACAATTTGATTTTCCAATTTTTATAATTCGTCATACGTTTAACTGCCATTATGAATGTATGATGATTTAACTAGTGACAACTGAGATGTTGATCTTTGGATTAGGAGTGACCCTAGACTGTCATGTTTTAGCATTACCAATAAGTGGTCTACCCTTGCATTATGAGACACATGGTGAATTTGTGTCTCGCGCATGACCTAGTTCAAGGCTTTGTGAATGTATTTTATACTCATATAGGAGTTAAGTTTGGCCATTGGCGAGTGTTTGAGCCATTTAGGAGAGTAAGATAGATTGTTAGACCACTTTTGTTCGCTAAAAATTTCAAGGACGAAATTTAGTTAACGAGAGGAGAAATGCAACACCCCAACATTCATTTTAGAGTTCCACATTGCTCAAGTTTTGAGGTTGTTGGATGTATAAATTTGTCTGTGCACTCTCACCATTTAAGCTAGCTTTTGGATTTATAGGCCTTAAATAGAATTACCCTTAAGAGCATTAGGATTTGTGGTTAAGATTTTATTTGATCCCTAGATATCTTAATCCTTTGTACAATTCCATTTTCTTCTTCTTTCGCAGAGTTGCATGAGAAGAGGGTTACCGTATAATTCACATTCATTTTATAAGAGAACGATTACTATTTAATTTGCAGTAAATCCAAGTTTTGTAGATTAATTTGCAGTAAATCCAAGTATTTTATCAGTTGATTTGGTTCATTTGGTGTTCTGCACTAGAGCTGATGTATTAACCAAGGCAGAAGTACTATACAACTTTCATTTATTTGGTTTTTTGTTTTGTTATTGTAATAATTTTCTTGATCACAGTTGGTCTATGTATATTGGTTTTGGATCTTAAATTTGTTTATGAAAGTATTTTATTACCTTATTTCTAGTCTATTTCTTCCTTTGAATGTTTTGCTCGCTGTTTTCAGGTTGGAATGCGGACATACACTCTAATTGTTTTGTTTAATCAAAAGGGTGAAGCTATATGAATAACCTTTTCTGCAAATAATTTTCTGTATACTATTTATTACCTATTCAAATCTCTCTGATATAGATGATTCATTTATCCATATAGACAGTAACAGGGTTGTCAAACACAGGGAATTACTGAAGAACTTCAGCAATCAATCAAAGGTTATGTTCTTCATAAACTGCACTTTAATATCTGATCCGGACACCACCGTTTAGTGTGAAATTTGAAGTTAGTAGGGTTAAATGAAAGGCATGAGTTGGAGGGTTGAATCCCCAAAAGGCTCTTCAAATCCAAAACCACTTTATTGGATTGTAGTTTCAATTGGAATAGTGGCAATATTAATTACTTTTGCTTCATGGTTTTTTGTATCATACCCTATTGGTTCAACTGTTCATGGTTATATCTATGGTGTAGAAAGTTCACAAATTTCTGGTTATTCGGTCTCTCAAAAAATCGATATAACTTCCGTTGATCTTCGCATGAATACAAGTTTCGTTTTATTAGATAATAAAGCACCTAGCAAGATAGAAAAAAATGATACAAGCTTAGATTCACATGTAATGAATCATATATGCTGTTTCTAGTCATTCATATTGCATTTGCTGTTATTTTCAATTTAGCATTTTACTTGCCATTCTTATTTTTTAGTTTAATCATTATAACGTTTTTTTTTGTTTTGTTTGCTTTGTTTTCTTTTGGAAGTACAATAAGCCATAATGTTTTATCACTTTTACATTATTATTATGCATTTCTTAATATGCTCGACGTATATAAAGGATTGGTGCTTGTATCTTGTTAAGAATTTCACATGGACAATAGGTAATTAGGTATTGCCACTTTTCTTTCAATTTATTTTCTTGAAATTACCTTGTAATTCTATATATCTGCTCGGTCTTTTGAATGGTTGTTTTCATTGTTAATTAAGTTGTGATCTATACCATGGAAATTGGATATATGATCCATTGGGACCGTTATACTTGAACAACTAATGTCCTGTATTGACACCGATGCAGAATTGTCAGGGTAATGGGAGGCCTGATAAGGATTATGAGAATTGTTGATGGAAGCCTTTTCAGTGTGACATCCCACAATTTGATCCGAGGAAGTTTTTGGAGCTAATGAAAGGCAAGACATTGGCTTTCATTGGAGATTCAGTGGCTCGAAACCAGATGGAGTCCATGATGTGTATTCTCTGGCAGGTTTTTTTTCATCCTTTCCATACTAATTTTATTTGCATAACTCATAAAACGATTCAATGCGTGTCGATGTCGTATCTGGTCATTCTGGTGTCAGTGTCGTGTGTATCAGTGTTTCATAGAAATCAAACGCTTAACTCCAAAATATGATATTTCAGGTAGAGGAACCAAAGAATCAGGGACCTCGCAACATGCAGCAATATTATTTCGAGTCTACATCTTTAAGAATGGTGCATACTAAATTCCTCCTGGTGTAGTCTAGCCTAACATGAATATTATGATGTTTTCCAGTCTAGAATACAAGATTTCAACTCTTTATAGACATTTTAAATGGTATGCACAAACTGATTTTTCATGAAGATTGTTTCTTTCACGTTCTTCTGTCTCTTGAGAAGATTTGTACTCGCTGAGATAATTCTAAGTCATGTTTCTGTAATGTCATATGTTCTACACAATGTCCTAACCATGTTTCAGAACATCTTGCACTTTTATGTGCCTAATGACTGTAATGTCATTTGTCAAATTGTGGCAAAAAGAGAGAGTAGTAATAATAGTAATATGTGTATGCTTAATATGTGGATGATGATTAGAATCTAAGTATGCAGTTGCTACTATGTCTGTTATGCATGTCTAGAGCATTTATGGTTAGAATATGTGATGTGTTGCAACCATTTAGCCTTTGATCACTCTAATTAAGTGTTTCTGCTGCTACACATATCCTTTGTGGTTTGCTAGTATGTGTTGAGTATGGATTACAATCAAGATTGTATGTGTGTGCCCAAATATAGTGAATGGAAAAGAAACCATCTGCCATGTCAGATAATACCTTTTCGAGACCAGTTTTGCTGTAAATAATTTTCTAAGACCTTGTAATGAATCTTCTTCCTCCAAATATTCACAATCAATGTCTTTTTCCATGGTTGTGCCAATTGATCCTATTCTTTATCATCAAGCGGGATAACATGACCACTATCCACATATTCTTAGACTTCTTTTGAATTTAGCTTCCTTGTTATTTTCCTCCACGATGCATTTGTTGAGATTATCATGCACGTCTTCTCCAAATACATTGAGCAACTTTGCCTTGTATGAGATTGAGTCGTAGGTCTTCTCTTTATCGCCTCAGTAGGGGCGGAGGTAGGAATTAAACATAGGGGGACTATGTCTAAAAACCTATGATTTATTATATATAAAATGTTTTTTTTTTATATATAAAAACTACTACATATATAAGAAATTTAAGAACATATAAGTAATATTCGTCTCATTCTATTAGAACTAGTCAACTATTTCACGGAATTAAGGAAGAAATTTTATCTAATTAAAACTATTATTCTAATATTCCTGGTTGCTAGAAATTTAGGTGAATTGAAGCTCGGTCTCTACAGACTACTTGTAATGCTCTACCAACTAAGTTATGTTTACGGGGATGGTTAATTAATCAACATTCATTATTTCCATTTTAAATTAATTTTAAAAAGTGTTTCAATTATTCATGTGCATTAAATTTTAAAGTGTTTCAATTAAAAAGTGTTTCCATTTTGAATTAAATTTAATGATATTAGATTTCTTTTTATCAAATTAAATTATTATTTTTGGACAAATAGTCAAACCAAATTACTGATAATATAAAAACAAGTAATTTTCAGATAGCGACTTATCACTTATGGAATATAAAAACAAGTAAACTAGTCATTTTCTTAAGTTGAAACATTTACTTTTTTTTTATTTTATTTAATTGCAGTTTTGATATTCATAATTTATCCAATTCAAAATTTTAATTCTCATATCTTGCAGTTTTAAATATAAAAATTGCATAAGTTGTTTGCATAAGCTAAAAAATAAGCTAATCCGAACGGGGTACATTTGCATAGGAAAGTGTTAAAATAATGAGGGATGAAATATACTTTTATTCCACGTAACACGTATACATTTGTTTGTTTTTTTTTTAAAGGAGTATACATTTGTTTATAAGCACGTGTTTGGCCTTACATTATATGAGTTTTAAGTAATTAAATTGTCTAGGGAGGTGTATTTCCATTTTTGGGCCTCTCTTTCGCTTCCTTCTCTAAGCCCAGCAAGATATGATTAGAAACGAAAATATTTATAAAAAAACCACAAAACGCCGTTGCCGGGGATCGAACCCGGGTCACCCGCGTGACAGGCGGGAATACTTACCACTATACTACAACGACCTTTTAATGATGATTCTGCATTGGATATTCATTTGTAGTAAATTACTTACTTTTGGAACACAAGAATATACTTTACATTGTCTTTAAATCAGATCTATGTATGATTATACAAATACAACCATACATAGGTATATGCACTAGGTAAACAAAAATTATTGCTGGAGTCTAACTATTAAACTTACTACTTTTTTTTATAAATAAAATAACAAGAAATTGGCATGGGAATATCCTTAACTTTTTCAAGGGTGGTTACTTTGCCTCTAACTTAAAATGAAATATTACCAAATTGAGCCCCACCATGATAGAAAAATTAGGGACCATAATCTCCATTAAATTGCTTTTGCATACACACAAAAGACCTAATTAATATGTCTCACAAAAGTGTTTCATTTTTAATGTCACGCTTAAGTAAAGTAATATAATGGTCACTTAGCTTTGAAGCCATGTAGTATTCGATGGTTACTTGTCTAGCATGCAAAGCTTTACATGTTCTTGGTTAAGCTCATATTTCTCATTTTCTTGGCTTTTAATTTTATCATCTTTTTTTTTCTTCTTCCAATTTCAAGAGATATATGGGTAATGTCATGACCATGCAACATTTCTATGCCATTAGTTCTTCTTTATAGGTATGTTACAATATTACTAACTCAATTTGTTTGATATTTTTAATTTTGTTCATAATTTCTCAAATATGTTTTTCAATTGCTTTTGCATTTGATATTCATAATATTCATTTCCTCCCATTCTATGAATAGGATTGAATCAATTGAATAAATGAATGATATGAAGTTGGTTTACTTTGGACAATAGAGCATAAATGATTTGTCTATAAAGTGTGCTACGGTGAGATCTTAATCCTTTGCCTATATGATTTTTTCTGATTTTGATAAAGAATTTTGGTTTAAAAATTCTTGAGTTGCCATACTTAATCTAGATTTCTATTATGGTAGGTATGTTTATGAACTTTTGTTTCTAACTTTTGAATATTTTCTTATTTGAGTATGCATGAAGTTTGATACCTTTCCTACTTTTGAGGAAATTTTTGGCAAGTTAGCAACAATAAAATAATTGACTAGAAGAAATACATTAGAAGTTAAAATCATACAGTGTAAAATTGGAAATAAATTATTATGTTATGAAAAAATCAGATTCTCTACTATGAACTACATGATGCATTCACGCATTCAGTATATTTTCAGTTATTGAATGACATAAAATTTTAATGCAATTTTTTATTTGGTTTAAAATGGAAAGTACCGAGTTTAAAATCTGAACCATCCGATCTTGACATAAGATTGAGGGTATAGGAAATAAGTGAATGTAGTAATTTTTTTCAGCATGGAACCCCGTCCAAACTTTTGATATTTAGTGAAAGGCTATGGTACTATTATTAATTTCCTAGCAATAATGCAAAACAAAAATGTATTTTGAGAACATAAATGTTGCACCGTGTAATATTATCCCTGAAGGAATAACTGAATGGTATGAACTAAGACATTAAACGTGTTCTACGAAGAAAGTCAAGGGTCTAATCTTTGCTACTAACTTTTGATAAGGGCTTATTGAAATATGTCCAATAAGTGTAACTCAAATTGTAAAATATTGCGGGTGCATGTGTGAGTTTCGTCACTAGACTCTTTGAAATAAACAAAATAAATGTCTTCACATATTTCTTTCCTCAACAAACTTAGGCTTGTAAACAATCATAAATATATTTACATCCTATTGCATAAATGATTATGTATATTTTTTTTTTGGTTTCAAAATAGTCTATCGGAAAAACTCATACACAAACTAAGTGTAGAGAAGTGTGGAATTTCAATTTCCAACCTGTATCCCAACATATCAAATGTCCTTGCATCCTTTTACCATTTGAGTTGTACTTACGTAGTTACGTGACATATATATTTTGCTTTAATACCAAAGCAACATGTTATTCCAAAACTCTATTCACTTATTTAAATTAGTATTCAATTTTATACCAGAAAGAGAGTCTGGTCAAGAATTATTCCCATCAGAAATCGAACTCGGGTTCTCCCAAACGATTCGTCCTAGGGGGAGCTCATTAACCACTTGAGCCTGTCTTGGTTAATCATTTTCATTTTTAATATCCCTGATAAGCTTTTTTACTAACTCTTTGAATTATGATACATCAAACAGTTACAAGTATAAACACAGTTGAAAAAAAGGGAAAAAAGAATGGCATCTCTCATACCTGGAGTTCTACTGAAGCTTCTCCAAACAATGAACTCTAATGTGAAAGTTCGAGGCGAACACCGATCCGTCCTTCTGCAAGTGATCAGTATCGTGCCCGCATTATCCGGTTCTGAATTATGGCCTAACCAAGGCTTCTTCATAAAAGTCTCAGATTCCTCTCATTCAACCTATGTCTCACTGTCAAAAGAAGACAATGAGCTTATTATGAATAATAAGTTACAGCTTGGCCAATTCTTTTATGTCGATAAAATGGAGGCCGGTACACCGGTTCCAGTTCTTGTTGCGGTTAGGCCTGTTTCTGGACGACATCCTTTTGAAGGTAATCCTAAGGATTTAATGCAGATGTTGGAGTCATCGGAAGGCATAGTGCGTCACGATAACAATGAAGTTAACAACTCAAAATCGACAGATATAATAGAAGCCAAAGAGAACACAAGTTCAAGGCAGAAGATTGTTATTAAAGAAGAAAAGATTGGCGTTGCATCGCGGTACATGAAGGGTGTGTTAAATCCTAACTCAAAAGTGAATGTGCTAGATACTATTGTAGGAAGCAAAGGAAATGATTTAGATAATGGTGTAGATGGCAAGAAGGTAGGATCTACCAAAGGAAAGCAGCAACAGATTAAAGGTCAGGTATGATTCTTTTTCTCGAATTTCAATTTACAAAGACTCGGGAATGTGTATGGTTGAAAAACTAAATCTCTATATTTTGCCTATGGAATAGTGTTTGGTAACTCTCCAGTCGGTTCTCGGGGAAAAGGACTCTGATAATCAGGAGTTTTGTCGGGAGGTAAGTATAGTCTGGCCAAAAATTGGTCTAGCTAGGCTTGGAACTCGGGTTCTCGTGAACTATTGATCTTTAACATGGCTATGAAATAGTTAGAAAATAAAAAAGCATTATTGGAACAAATATAATAAGTCCCTTAAAATGAAAATTGTAAAAATTAGAATTAAGATGGAAATTCTTTGGAATACAACCAATTTGAGTCATTTTATATTTTCTTTTGAATGTAAGCAAGATGCTATCCTATCCTATGCCAGTAAAAGGGAAAAAAAAAGTGATATTGATTGATTTAAGCATCACAGGTAGTCCCAATGACTTCAACTCGTACTCGATTTGAAGTAATTTCAACAAAGCAAAATGTTGCTCAATCAAACATCCAAGAGCCAGTAATGCAACCTCCTAAAAGCACTTCTAGCAAACGAAGTTCGACTAAACAAGAAAATTTGAACTCGAATTTTCTGTCGAATATTCAAGATAAAAGCAATTGCACCGAGACAATTTCATGGACTACTTTGCCAGCCAAACTTTTAAGACCTGGAAAGGTAAACTAAGTTAGTCACTCAGCTTACTCAAATGAGGTAAATTAGACTCTCGATCCAACTTGACTGTGTTATTTTCATTTTATAAGGGAATTCTTAGAAGGAAACAACTAGCATCTCAAGTTGTAGTAGAAGCTCAAAAAGAAGCATCTGAAGCAGCAAAGATAGTCAAGTGCTTAAGGTATGTAAATTGTAATGTAAAGTTTTAATCCAAACTTTGGCACTTTAGTCCTTAAATTTGTCTAGAGTCTGTCAATTTAGACCCTCAAATTCGCAAATAGCAAGTAGTCCCTCAAATTGAAAATATCAATCAATTTAGTCTTGTATACTCCCTCTGTCCCAAAATAAATGACATGTTTGACCACTGACACGTTTGCCAATGCACAACTTTAATCGTTAATATCTCTAATTATATATTATTAAAAATTATAAAAATGGTATATTTTGAAAGTACTCGTCGAGACAAATCAAACAACATCTCATATGCTAATATTTGCATGTATATATTAGTAGAAAAATAAGGTCAAAGCAGGTCAAATGAATAGTATACTAAGTCAAAAAGAGGTCATTTAAAATGGGACGGAGGGAGTACAAATTTTGCACCACAAATTTAAAGGGTCTATGTTTGTTTTGATGTAAGTCAACATTTACTTTTTATATTGGTTTTTATGGATGTTTACTAAAGAAACCTTTTAATGGAGGGACTAAATTGATTGACATTCTTTAATTTAAGCGACTAATTGACTAATGTTGCAATTTACTAAAAAAATGTCATTAGTTAATCAGAGACTGAGATAAGTGAAACCTTACTTTCTCGTGCGCTTTTCTATCCCTAATTTAATCCGTCTATCTTTGCTTTTCAGTATGTTTGCAAATATTTGCTCTTCGGCTTCATCAGAGAACCCTCATGTCACACTGGACAAGTTTTTTGCACTCCAACAGCTCATGGACCAGCCAAACGATACAACTCAGTTAAAAGCGAAATTTCTTCAATCACATAACATTGAATCTCCTACAGAAAAACAAAAACATGGCAAAAAAACAGGTTTCACGCATCGTAAAAGCACATCAAAGTCTCAAAAACCTTTAACTGAATTATCAGTGACTGAAAAACAAGAATGGGCGAAAGAAAATGGCGTAAAACAAATCAATGAGCTCAAAGAAGTCTTTTTGAATGAAACAAGATCATGGTTTATTAAGTACTTGGAAAAGACATTGGATGCTGGATTTTCAAGGGGTTTTCAAGATAAGGGCAAAGAAAGTAAGGTTATTGCGGGAAGAGAAACGGCACACGCAAACCACATAGCGGTGACACTGTCTCACCTTAAGCATGCAAATGAGTGGCTAGAAACACTGAGAAACAGTTTAAACTCTGAAAATGAAGGACTTGTAGAGACCATTGATAGATTGAAGCAAAAAATTTATTCTTCTTTGCTTGTACATATTGATTCTGCTGCAGTAGCTTTGGAAAACCGAGCTTGATTCTTCGACAAGAAACTGTTTCAGAAGAACATAATGTAATGCTACTTTATAGGTTAAATTATATGTGCAAAATGATATGTGTGATGCTATTTATTAATTTATACCCAAAAACAAATAAGGTGAAGGTGTTTTGAAGACTAAATTGACTATCTAAAACTATATATATTTGAAAACTAAATTAACTATTTAAAAGTATATTTTAAGACCAACATTTTATTCTCCTATTGTATTGCGAGTGTTTTTATAGTTCCAAAATTTATGTGTAGGACCATTGAAGAAAAAAAATATTCAAGATTAGCATTTCCTGAAATCTTTTTGAGAGAATATTTTCACAAATGTGTTAGGTAAGTTTTTGACTATTATGACATGACAATTTAATATCTCCACCCTCTACTATAACATGAGAATATAAAATTGAGAAGTCATTTGTATATTTTATCTTTGAGGATAATTTTTATAAATATGTAGGGTGGGAAGAAGATTAGTTGGGTAAAGTGGTCGGTGGTTTGTAAAGCGAAAAGTAATGGGGGGCTTGGTGTCCAGGATATTAATTTGGTCAATCAAAGCCTCTTGGCCAAATGGCGTTGGTGGCTACTTACTCCCGGAAGATTTCTTTGGAAGGATATATTGGTTGCCAAATACGGAAACCATATCCTTAGTGAGGTGGATTGGGCGTCTCATAGAACTCCGTCATGGGCGTCAAGTTGGTGGAAGAATATCATTGCGGTGGATAAGGCGATTCCGGGTAAAAATTGGCTAGTTGAATCGGTGACTCGGAAGGTGGGAAATGGTATGTCTACTTCCTTTTGGAATACCAAGTGGTTAGGGGATGAGACATTAGCCGTAGCTTTTCCTCGGCTTTTTTCACTTTCTAATGCAAAGGAAAGTGTTGTCCATGATTTTTTGGCGTTGGAGGGGGAGAACCGAACTTGATCTTTTTCTTGGCGTCGTAATCTCTTTAGTTAACGGTCAAATCCTCTTATATTCTCCTCTCGGAGGAATGTGGGAGTGAAGATGTGTTGGAGGACTCTTTGGTGCTTGCTCTAGATCAAATTTGGGATAGTCCGGCTCCCTCGAAAGTTATTGCCTTTTCGTGGCAACTTCTTTATGATAGAATCCCGACTCGGATTAATCTTGAGGCCCGTGGTGTTTTATCGTTGGATGTGCCTTGGGAATGCTTGGGTTGTGTTGGTCAAGTTGAAACTTCCCTCCATCTTTTCTTACATTGTCCAAGCACTATGTTGGTGTGGTCGAAAATTTTTCAATGGTTAGGGGTGTCGATTATAATCCCTCCCTCTTTAGTCTCTTTATTTGATTTGTTGAAGGGATCTGCGCGAAATGCAAAAAACCGGAGAGGTTACATTATGATTTGGCATGCAACTCTTTGGGCCATTTGGAAGGAGCGAAATAGTGCTATCTTTGCGTCCGGTAATTTTTCTCCCGCGATGGTTATTGAGGATATCAAGGTGTCAAGTTGGAAGTGGAGCCTAACTAGATTGAAGGTGGTACCTTATATGTACTATGAATGGATTTGGGACCCCGGCGATTGTCTTATGCGTTAGTATTTAGTTTTTGGTTATTTGGAGGTTGTTTTGGTGTTTGGGGCTGTTTCTTATATGGGGTGGGGGGCGGCCTTGGTTTTGTTTGTATAGAAGGCTTTGCCCCTGTGTAGTTTTATACCTTGGATGGGTTCCATTTTATCCTTTGTATTTGACTTCTTTGCTCCCCTTGTTCATTTTGTCAAGGTGGTAGTTATATATATACATATACTTTTGCTGATTAAAAAAAAAAAATGTGAATGTTTTATTCTCAGCTCATATTCTCATGAATGTTTGTGGTAACCTTGAAACAAAGATATCATCATATAGTGTATTTTCAGACTTATTGTATGAATTGGTCAACCATTCTCTCTCTTATGTTATATGTGTATAATATGTCTTATTTTTTGTTCCACCTTAAGATATAAGAAGGTTTTGTGTTGAGAGTTGAGTGACTCTAAAGTGACAGCTCAACTTGACTTTGAAGGCTTGGGTTACAAAATCAAGGTGTACGGAGTAACATGACACATCCGATAATTCGTTATCGGATAATCGTATTACAAAATCAACTGTTGGATTCAAAACTATTATTATATAGATCATGTCTATAAAATTTAACAACAATCGGAAATCATTTGATATGTCAATGATATGCATAAAGGGAAATTCTAATATGGGCACAAACCCAAATAATTTTATCTTAGGCACACTCATAATAAATGTAAAAAATTAAAGATAAACTAATTAAAGTGGTGTTGATTGATTTGACTATTTTATTTTCCTTTTAATTTTGTAAATTTATGTGAGTGTGCCTAAGTTGTGCCTATATTATTGGTGCCTAGGTAAGAATTTCCCATGCATAAAAACCAACGTCTTACAAAATTTCGTCAAAACCGTTAATTTTTATCCTTCTATTTAACCCATCAAATGGTTTCCGATTGATGTTAAATTTCATAGACATGATCTATATAATAATAATTTTGAATCCAACGGTTGATTTTGTAATACGATTATCCGATAAAGAATTATCGGAGGTGTCATGTTACTAAGTTTGACACCTTGGTGTCATTTAATCCTGACCCTACTATGAAAGTACAAAATGATTTGTGTGTGATGCTATTTGTAGTTTGTACCCAAAAATAAAGGTTAAATTATATGATTTTCTGATTGATACATGTTTTCAAACACTACTAAAGAAAAGTACTAGTCAAGCATATCAGAAAGCTTGAAGTTCAATGAATTACAGTATTTAGACAATGTTTAACCCAAGCTTAGATTGACAGAAAGTAAAATTCATTCATAATTAGACAGTCAATGTCATTGAAGATTACAAGATTCTGAAAAGTGAGAAACTATACAGATAGACAACCCAAAATGGATACAAAATTGGCATTACAAGCCCTTCACCGTAACACCGACGACATACATTTCAAACTAATCCATGAAAGTCTAAATGCAGAGGCCTTTTAACTTAATACTTTCTGAAAGTAAGATTCAATCGGCCAGGATTACGGAGATTAGTTTCTTCATACAAGCGGGGAGGGGCGGTTTCTTTCTTAATAGCTTTAACACCATGAAAGACTTTTCTGGACGTGCCACCAAATATCAAAACATCCCCAGATTCCAAAAGAACTTCCTTAGCCTTTCCAACATCGTTTTCATCACCGTACAAAAACTCTGCGGTGTCTCCAATAGAGAATGACACCACCGGCAATCCATCACGAATACTCTGGTCACTTTCATCCTTGTCCTGCAAGAAAGCAAACTCAATCAGTCAGTCAAAATTAAAAATATGGAATCTGAATACTATTCTGCCGTTGTAGCCACTAGTATTTGACAATATTTTGTATTGTACTAAATAACATATTGCGGAGCAAGCAATTTATTCAAATTCTGATGCGCTATAGTATTACAGTCCTGCTATAGTCGCTATTTGACAAAAGTGTTTGAATGTAGTAATATACTTGCCTGATGAAGACCAAGCCGTCCATTTTCAGCGTAATAATTGACAATACAAATGTCAGGAGAGATTGAGGGAAACGGTTTGGTGACAGAATGTGAATCTTCGATTGCAGATTGAACCAATGTCAGAAATTCACGAGGAATTTCCGGCGGAACAGAACCATCGCACGGTCGATGATCTCCATATTCACTTGTCTGAGGATCCCAATTTTTACCAAGACACATCATTTTCAAATGCAACTTAGTTCCACCCTCATAACCAGGTTGGTAAAACCCTCCTTCACCTAACCCTAATTCCCTACAAACTTTCACTATCTTAATTTGATCGTTTAACGAAATGTAACCCTTCAAAAGAACCATCCCAGGTCTTAATTCAATTCCTTTGCTACTTTCTTGTTTCATTTCCTTCCTTTTTTGTCTGTTTTTTGCAAACAAAGATGGTTTCAATTTAACACCACTTCCATCTTGTTTGGGGGTGCAAATATCAAAAGGCTTCATTTTAGTTTGAGAAACAGATGCAACCTCCTCTTCACTATCATTTTTCTTCATAGATTGTTTGTTTCCATCAACATCAACCTAATCACAATAGCATCCATTAATTAATAAAAGAATCATCACATAGAAAATATAATAACAAGGGATAAATAAAACTAATTTCCCATTTAACCAGGTTACCCGACAGAGATTAGTCATTTCTAAACGGAAAAAAGTCTCACATCCAGTCTATAAAATCAAAACAGGACACAACTTATGATTCACATTCTATACAAAAAGAAAATGTGACTTTTTAAGTTTAGTCCTTATTATATATATTTTTTGTTTAACCAGATTTCCCGACGGAGATTAATCAGTACTATATAACGGTACAGTGAAAACTTCATACCAATAATATCATAGCCCCAAAAAAGAAAACTATACAAAAAAGAGTACTTTTAATCCTGCATTGAGTCCTATAAAATAAAAAATACGGACAAAAATTCAACCCTAAAGAAAAAATAAAAACCCTAATTTAAATTTGTGATAAGAATATGATAATAAAATTGAACATTACCAGCGAGGAAATAGGTGTTTGTGGAGAACCTGGATCATGAGCGTGATTGGAGCATTGCGAATGCGAAACTGGATTGTTCATAGCGTTGTCGCTACAACTACAGCGATGCTAGTTACTTCTACCAATGGGTATGAACGCATGCACTTTGTTTTTTCAAACTGTCTTTTGGGTTACTTTCCCTTCCTCTATTCAATGAATTCAATATTCAATGAGTCTAGGGAATGTGTATAGATAGTTTTTTTTTTTTTTTAAGTAATTTAATGGATAAAGTTTTACTCCCTCCGTCCCATTTTAAAGAACTCTTTTTGATTTCATATACTATTCATTTGACCTGTTTTTACCTTATTTTTCTATTAATATATACATGCAAATATTAGTATATGAGATGTTGTTTGATTTGTCTCGACGAGTACTTTCAAAATATACCATTTTTATAATTTTTAATAATATATAATTAGATATATTAACGATTAAAGTTGTGCATTTGCAAATGTGTCAGTGGTCAAATAGGTTATTTATTTTGGGACAGAGGGAGTATCTTTTTTTAAAGGTTAAATTGGACTATTGGTCCCTTAGCCTTTGTTTGGCAGAGGAGAAATATGAGAGAAATAGAGAGGAGAGAAAAAAAGCACGAAAATCAATGCATAATTTTCATGCATTGATTTTCGTGTTTTTTTCTCTCATCTCTATTTCTCTCTTATTTCTCCTCTGCAAAACAAACCCTTAACTTATTTATTGGTTTCATATTGGTCCCTTAACTAATTAAGGTTACAAATTGGTCCCTTAACTTTAATTTTGTTTGTCATATTGGTCCTTTTCATTAGTTTTTATGAAAAAACATTAATTTTACTTTCTATTATTCGTTATATGAACATATAAATAATTTATTTTTGAGTAATATTGCTAGTGAATATGATTGTGCGTTCATACATCTTTCTTAGACGGAAGATAAATACACTATCAACCTGTTAAAAAGGACCAATATGGCAAACATAATTAAAGTTAAGGGATCGATTTGTAACGTTAATAAGTTAAGGGACCAATTTGTAACATTAATTAGTTAAGGGACCAATATGAAACCAATAAATAAGTTAAGGGACTAATAGTGCAATTTAGCCTTTTTTAAATGAGTTATATTTCAATTTTTTTTTAAAATAATAGTTTGAACTTCAATCTTTATGTAGGTCTTGCGTCAAAAAAAAAATCTTTATGTGTGTCTCAAATTTTTTATCTTTTTTTAGTTTTAATATTTTTATTGACTCAAATAACTTTTTTTTTTTTGATAAAATCAAATAACTTAATTTAAACACAATTTCAAATTTCAGTTGAATGAAATTTGATCTAGTCTTAATTAACATATTTTTGTTAATCAATATTAGGTAAAGATAGCATCTTTAGGACAAGTTTTGTTAAGATATGTATAATCATTAATCAACACACATGTTATTTATTACTCCCTGCGTTCCTTTTTATAAGAAATAAAAGTAAAATTTTTTTTGTTCTTTTTTATAAGAAACTTTGACTAATTTTTAAATGTTTTAAATATTGAATTTCACTTATGTCCTTATTTATTATGAAAGAGAATATTAAAAATAAGTAATTTAATTGCATTTAGAGTAATTAAATAGGGGTATATATGGAATAAGTTTAAATTTATAAGAGTATTAAATGAAAAGAACTATTTATAAGAGTATTAAATTTATAAAAGTATTAAATTTATAATATATTTCTTTGGTATGTGTAATTTTTTCAAACTGTTTCTTATAAAACGAAATGGGGAAAATATTTGTTTTATCAGTGGCACACTGGCACAACATTAAACATACAAATTGTATAGTACTTGGTTTTTGTTATATAATCAACTTTGAACAAATCTTTTATAGTTGTATAAAAAAAAAATCTTTCGACCACTTTGATTTTTTCTGGTAACTGTTTTCTTCTTCTCTGTACCACATATGAAATGCTTTTGTTGACCGTTAGAGAGTGACATGCTATCATGTACCTTTCAGCAACATTCCACGTAAAGAAGTACATTTTTGTCTTCAAACATTCAACCAATTGCTCTTCAATCTCTAGTGGAAGGTCCGCTCCTATTTTTATGGTCCATTATGGATCATCTGTGACCAACTTTATATCTTGTTTAGGGAGATCCACATTCCATCTTGATTCATAACTTTGAGGGGCTTGAGATCTTAACTCACATCTTTGTCGGATAGGTCGACGAAGTCTGCTTTTATCAGTCTAGTCTCCTTTTGTGTCTATTGTGGATCATCAAACGACACCAAAAAGCACGAGCGACCGACTTCTAGGTCAGCGACCATTGTTGCAACTAGTCCACTAGTCACATTGTACTTAATCTTAAGATGCACTGTGGGTGTGACAGATTATAGTTCTTATATGATGGGTCTTCCTAGGGTGCAATTGTGTCGATCTACTTGTGGTTGTGAGGGCGCTCCCTTTCTCTTTTGTTGGGTTCTCTTAGCGCAACAACTTCTTCAAATTCTATTGCAATGCTTAAAAATAACATTAAATATTTTATTAGTATTATAAAATGACTTATAATTTAAAACTTAAAACCACTTATAATTTAGAATATATAAAATATGGAAAATGCTATTTAGCAAGAATTTTTTGATGCAAGAAAGAGAAGAATAAATCCTCACCCTTGATTACATCCATAACCACCTATGTTTTCCACTAAAAAAGAAGATTAAATGACATAATCCTTTAAGATTTTGCCATGTGTTAATTCTTGCATTTCTTGTGTAAAAATTTCATGCTAAATAGCAATGCTCATAAAATATTATATTAATAGTTGCACATATTACAAACATATTTGTTAATCCACAAACTTTTTAAATTTTTTTAATACTTTTATTTTTTTTATAGTAGTATTTTTTTTTTTTATATTTAGAGACGGAAAAACAATATCTTTATTATTATTTTTTTATGTAATAGTGGACTGGATCAAAATTGGAAGTTCATTTACCAAGAAGCAGAAGCGAAATCTCTCTCTCTCTCTCTCTCGTTGCAGCTATAACTTGTTAATGGATTCATGAAATCTTCAATGGCTTTCGAAAAGGTTTTCTGGATTTATGCATTTTGTGCTGTAATTGTTCATCTTCATCTCTGTGAAGTTCCATCAGTACTAGCTGGGGATATAGTTCATGATGATTCAACTCCTAAGAAGCCCGGTTGCGAGAATCAGTTCGTTCTGGTAATACTCTTCACAAAATTTGCTTCTTTTTCTCTTTTCATTTCTGGGTTTTGTTTCTTTTTCTTTGCTAGCTAGTTTTCAAGCATGCTCTTGAGACTTCAGAATCTTAGTGTTGTTCAATTATATATGCATTTGATTTTAGATCAATGTTTAGTTTAATTAGTTACTTGTTAATCAATATGTTTAATTTCAATTAGCGTTTGATTTTAAGGTGATTGTTGTATCATGTTAGATGTTATGTTATTTTTGACAAAATTTGACTTCAACATTCAATTTCGTTAGAATTGATGAAGGAGTAATTATTGCTTTATATTGAAAAAAATTCACTAAGTTTCACATCAAATTTTTTAAACTCACTAGGACTAGTAATAACATTCAATCATAATAAGTGCTTAACATCTTAATTAATTTTAACCAAATATAATTTCATTCAAAATTAGTCCCAGTAAGCATCGTTTAGTTGGTAGGGACATTGCATGAAATATGCAGGAACTGAGGTTCGAATTCCGGTACAGCCACTTATTCATCTTTAAAAATGTGAAATTTTAGCCACTGGGCTACTTGATTGAAAAAAGTTCATTCAAAATGACATTTATAGAAAGCCCTCCAAAGATGATACACTGACTTGGAGATAATTTTACTTATAATTATTATTGTTATTATTATTTATTATCATAATCATTGTCATCAACAGGTCAAAGTGCAAACTTGGGTCAACGGTGTAGAGGATGCTGAATTTGTTGGTGTCGGTGCTAGGTTTGGAAGAACGATTGTATCTAAAGAGAAAAATGCTAAGCATACGCCCCTTATTCTTTCAGATCCTCGAGATTGTTGCAGTCCTCCCATGAATAAGGTTCTTTCTTTCTTCATCTATGAGAGTGTTGTGTTGTGGTTTACTTTGATTCAATCACAAGATGTGGTAGAGTACTTAATTTTACTAGTGCAACTGTTAGATTGTTGGAGATGTCATCATGGTGGATCGAGGCAACTGCACATTCACAAAAAAGGCCAATTCTGCACAAAATGCTAATGCTTCAGCTATCCTCATCATAAATAACCAGAAAGGTAAAAAAACAAAGTTTTGAATAAACCATATTTTTGTCACCAACCCTGAAAATTACAACTTTTGTACATATTGTCACATTTGAATCTGTACTTAAGAAACACAAATAGAATTACTTGATCTATTTTGTTTGTTACGGTAATCCATGGTGGAGGACTGATGTAATGTAACCGATGGAAACATTGATTGATGACTAACGTGATCAACAAAAGTATTGATTGAACTTCCATTTGTGTATTTTTAGTATACGTTTGGATTGGCGATAGGTTTGGCGAAATCACGGTGGCACACGTTGACTTTGCCAAAGTCATCTCCAATTCAAACATGCACTTATAACTATGCATGCCAATGAAAAAATTAGAGTTTAATCTTTCTCTTTTGGCTCTTTTTTGGGGGTGGGGAGGGTTATTTTTATATTGTGGGAGATATCTAATACCGACATGTTTATGTTTCTTTTCATGTCAAATAATGTTTTTGTTGTTCACAGAGCTTTACAAGATGGTTTGTGATCCTGATGAAACTGATTTAAACATACACATACCTGCTGTTATGCTCCCACAAGACGCAGGCACAAGGCTGGAAACAATGCTGATGAGTACTTCATCTGGTGCGCTTCCTTCATAATCTGTCGTCTCATTAGCATATTTTGTGGATATCCTGTAGTATCTGTATCTTTGCAACTCTCTAAATTGTTTTTCCTTTTTGCAGTGTCGGTACAGCTATACTCGCCACGCCGACCAGCTGTTGACGTAGCAGAAGTGTTTCTTTGGTTAATGGCGGTTCTTACCATATTGTGTGCGTCATATTGGTCGGCATGGAGGGCCCGAGAAGCATCCGTTGAACAAGATAAGTTATTAAAGGTCAGTTTCTATAATTCTTATCGCATTTCCTTAAGCTGGACTCACTTTTGTTCCCTTAAAATTATTTTGTTGATCCTAGTTCTAACTGTCATCTTGATTTATAGGATGCTTCGGATGATATCCCAAACATTAAAGATGAGGGCGTTAGTGGAATTGTAAATATGAATGCAAAAGCTGCAGTCCTTTTTGTTCTTGTTGCTTCGTGCTTCTTGTTTATGCTTTATAAATTGATGTCGTCGTGGTTCATTGAGCTTTTAGTTGTTCTCTTCTGTATTGGTGGAATAGAGGTATTGACTACCATTACATTAGTTTAAAATTTTAAATGGATCCATCTATTAAAAATTCTATTTGAACATGATATTTATTTATTCAGAAGAAGGCAGTAGATTAACATCTGTTTTCTTGCTTACGTTTTCCTCGTGTCATCTTCTGTCGAGCTATGTCTAACCATCTGTTTTCATGTATCTGCAGGGCTTACAAACTTGCTTGGTTGCAGTTTTGTCAAGGTCTGGTATAGATATTATGAAATTTTTGTCTTATCGAGTTATCGTTTATTAATTTCGAAACAATTCCTGTTTGATTATTTGAAATGATCAGATTCGGTCTTGTAGAGTGATCACATGCATCATGCATGTTTTTGACAAAGTAATAGGAAAACTCCTTTTTTGGATCACCAGTTTAAAAGTCATAAAAAGTATAGGATAAGGGTGCTGTAATACTTTATTTTACTCCTAAAAGCCACATCTAAAGGCAATTAATCTCTTTTTTCATTAGATTTTAGAGTGTAATTTCTAAACCTGAAAGATTGGGAATGATATGCTCTAGAATATTTGAGTTACATGCATGCATTCTTTTATGTCGTTTTAAATGGAAGTTGTTAATATGTCATCCATTATCCATGATATTAGGTTTATTCCACATGTAGAAGAAACTGATTTTGTTCTCCGTGCAGGTGGTTCAAGAATGCTAGCGAATCATACATTAAATTACCTTTCATAGGAGCTGTCTCCTATCTGACTTTGGCCGTTACTCCATTCTGTATAACATTTGCCGTTTTTTGGGCAGTTTATCGAGACAAATCATTTGCCTGGATTGGTCAAGATATACTTGTAAGGATAAATTGTTTCTTTCTTTATTATAACTTTTCAAAGAGGGAGAGGGTTATAGTTGCACTTTTATATATTAAATTATGACATGTGTCCCGGCATCCATTTTTCCTGAATGTACTATTTCTTAATACTTCTTTTAACAATTGTACTAGGGATGATAACTTTTAATCAACACATTGCATTTTATATTGTTTTCATACTTATAAAGACAATGCTCAGCAAATGTCCATTTAATAGTATTAGGATATAGAATAAAGGGAAATTAGATTCGTTTAACTAGTTAGTTGATTGATTAGTAAGAGAGTATTTGTATAAATTGGAGAATACAAGGATGAAGGTCGTTATTGAATATTGTAAACATTGTTATTAGAGAGTACTGACTCTATTGTGAAGGGGAAACCTGTCGAGGAGAGATTTCTTTCCCATTTCTTTTATCGTTTCTCAACCTTCCAATAATATTGTTCATTCTTTTCAATTCAATTCTTGGGTTCCTAACAAATGGTCATTTCTTTTATGTCAATGATTCTAACAGGGAATTGCATTGATAATTACAGTTCTGCAGATTGTGCATGTGCCTAATCTCAAGGTATATATTTCAAACATGTTTTTGATTGCTGAGTCCTGTTATTATTATTTTTCTTTAAAGGTTTTGTTACTTTTCAGTAGTAACCAGTGTATGAAGCATTTTGACATTTAATTTTATACATCTCTTGTACGGAATAACTGAACTTATGAAATGTTCAACTTGTATGTTGCATTGCTTCTACTTTTCGTTCCTGTGTGTTTCAGGAAATACTCACATCTACAATATGGCACATTAGAGTCTGTTACGAGATATTAAATATTCCATTATGAAAAATTAAGATACTCATGTTATGTTTTGATTATTTTACAAAACAGGTTGGCACAGTTCTTCTCAGTTGTTCCCTAATTTATGACTTATTTTGGGTGTTTGTCTCGAAGAGGTTTTTCAACGAAAGTGTGATGATTGTGGTTAGTGTTACACCTCGTTGCGACAGTCATTAACTTGCGATGTAAATGCTAATTTTAATTTTTGTTTACAATACGTGCTGTAGGTAGCTCGAGGCGATAGAAGTGGAGAAGATGGTATTCCAATGTTACTAAAGTTTCCGCGCCTTTATGATCCATGGGGTGGTTACAGTATTATAGGTTTTGGAGACATCCTTCTACCAGGAATGCTGGTGGCATTCTCACTCAGGTTTTATCTCTATCTTTTTCCGATTTGTCCCTTGCATGACTGAGTTATGTCTCCTTAGACTCGATATTAAATTTTGTTCCAATTGTGGCCAAATTTTATGGATTGGAATTTTCCTTTTAGAATTATAACCTGATAAAGGTCGGAGTGTGAAGGAAATAGGAATTGAGTTCTTAAAACAACATTTTTGTAGTAAGGGTATGTTTGCATCGACTTGTTTGAGTTTATCTACTGACATAAACACTTGTGAGACTATTTGAGAGAGTTTAGGGAACAACTTGTGCGTTTTCATGGGCCAATTCTATGGTGCATAAGTAAGACATATCTTGCATCATGCACAAGTTGATTTCTACCATTGGATCAATAAATCACATCATTGAATCAAATGAGAGATGAAGTGACTTATTGATCCAGTGGTGGGAAATACACTTGTGCATGGTGCAAGACAATTTTGCGTGTGCATATTAGACAGACGTTTTCATAAGCTATTTTCAGCTTATTTTCATATACCGCAATATTTTTTCCTAGCAAATTGTCAGTTTTTATGAAAAGCTTTTCTGATCAGCAGTGCACTATTGCAGGTATGATTGGCTAGCAAAGAAGAGCCTTGTAAGCGGATACTTTTTGTGGGCAATGTTTGCCTATGGCTTTGGTGAGAATCAACTTATTGACTCAATAGTTGTGTTTTTCAAACAAACTATGTCTTAACCAAAAAGTTAAGATACATATGCATGATGGTTGATTGACTTGGCTTTTTCCTAATTTTGGTAGGTCTTTTGATCACGTATGTGGCGCTAAACTTGATGGATGGACACGGACAACCAGCACTACTATATATTGTTCCATTTACTCTCGGTAGTTTTTATGAAAAAGATCATCATTTTATAACCACATTTTTTAACAAGGAAAAATAATTGAAGCCATTTAGGATGTCCTCAAATATAAGACCTGTTGACTAAATCACAAGAATTAAAAAATGTTTATAGTAGTGTTTAGGGAGAGAATTAGTTTATGTTTCATCATAATATTTATTACAGATCAAAAGGGTCTTATACTTTTAGGGACTAAGGTGATATATCGATGATAGTTGGGTGCTCATGGTTTTTATGCATCAATGTAGGGACCATTCTAGCATTGGGGCGAAAGCGAGGAGAGCTGAAGATTTTGTGGACGAATGGCGAACCAGAAAGATTCTGCCCACATGTCAGACTCCAACATAGTGAAGAATCAAGTCCCGAATGATATTGTTTTGTAACTTCAACCTGTTTTGATATATTCTGTGTATGTAAATACAGGGCTGATCTTTTGATAATTGAGACCAAAACCAATTTCAAATTCTTAGTACAAGAGTTTTATGAAACTGATACCCTTTCATCCAAGTAGGGTCTTACATTTGTAGAAACTGATACCCTTTTATGAAACTGATAACCTTTATAGTATAGTGCAAGAAGGCCAAGCCTATTGTTTACAAGCGAGACTATGCACAAATTTGTTTTCACCATTGAATCAAATGGAATGAGATATGGTATATTGATTTAATTAGTGGAGTGGCTAAGGCTTACCATGAGCAAAAAATGATATACCATGAGCATAAGTGGTATAGCAGGATGACCGCTATTGTAAAGACTGAAAAGTCTTGTACAAAGTAAACACAAATTCCAACAATATACATAAATACTAAAAAATAGAAAGAAAAGAGAACACAAAATTAAAGGGACATTCATAGTTAATGATTATAATAAAGTTTGTCATCTTCCTTTAAAATAAGTTCTAAATGAAGGCTAAATAACATTCCATCGAGTTCTCCCCTTTAAGCTTCTTTGCTCTTGTTATTCCTCCAATTGGAGGAATCACAAACAATTGTTTGCTTGCTCTTGTATTTATAAGAATTCAACTATCAAGTGTCAACCTATTTCAAGATTGTCACCAATAGGCTAAATAATCTTTAGAGCAGAGCGATCAAAAAGAAATAGGAACAAAGCAAAATGAAGTTTGATCTTCCCACCCCCCGGTTTTCTTTTCCACCCCCCGAGTTTCCCTTAATGCCCCTAATAAAAAAGTACGGACTACGCGGGCCGTATTTTTACATGAATTTTCCACCCCCTACGTTGAAAAATGGTACGGGAAACGAGATACGTACTCTTTTAAAAGTACGGACTACAAAAGCCGTTGCGGAAAAAGTACGGGACGCGAGATCCGTACTTTTCCTTAATAGAAACAGAGCGTTAGCTCCTCTTCTCATTTCAACGTTTCTGGGTTTAGGGTAATAAGAACCCTAAGTAAGTTAATTTCAACGTTTCTGGAGCGTTAACTTCCATATACATCATCAATTCCTACTCCATCAAGTAAGTTAATTTCTAATTTTGATCACTTTATTGTGTTCCTCTTTATTCATCTCAATTTTCTGCGTTTTTGGGATTGCATGTATGAAAAATCTCAGAGATTTGTGATTAATTTGAAATTATGTTGTTGAAGATGTTGATTCTTGTTTACTATGATGAATGCATGTTAGTTTGATTTTTTATTTTGATTAGGTTTAGGTATAGGTTTATTTTTTGATATTTCAATTGTTTAGAGATGAATGGTTGTTAGGGTTGAATGTGTATGCTGTAAATGATTTTGTTTACATTGTTGATTATTGGTTGTTAGGATGAATGTCTATTATGTTGAATGTTATATTTAATTAGGTTTTGGTGAAATTTTGAATTTTGATTTGGTTAGAGATATAACATAAGTTTATGCATATTTTTGAATTACATTAGTTACTAATTATGGTTGATTGTCGATTGAAACCAATTGTAGAAGTTTAATTATTGATCATGAATGATTTTTTCTTTGTTTAGATATGGAAGAAGATGTTGGTAGAGGGCGACACGGTAGAGATAGCAGGGCACATGGTTCTGCTCGAAGACAAGTTCCTCCTCCACCAAAAAGAGGACGCAAGAAAGTGCAACCTCCTCCCGTGGAATCTGGTTCCTCGCGTTCCCGCACACGCCGACCACAAGTTGACGAACCTGATGAAGGCTTTGATGCGGGTCAATTCCTAGATGACAATGCAAATTGGGAAGAGCCAGAGCCGCAACCTCAAGAACCACCTGAGACGCAAGAAGCTGAGGATCAGGATGCGCCGCAACATGTACAACAATTGCAAGATGGGGATGTATACGGAGGAGGACCGACGGATTTGTCCCTACTATCGCTTTACCATAAGCATAGGGCAATTCCTATTTGGCATGCACACCCGGATGACGAGGTATAAATCTAAACCATTACATTAGGAATTATTTGCTTATCAATTTTAAATGTTTGTATTTTTTTAATTGAAGGTTACTAACATTTTAAAACGTATTTTTCAGATTGTGAAGAATCCTTTGCGTTCCCTTGCCAATGGAAAAAAGATCCTTGATATTCCCAAACCTGAAAAGACTGAGCTGTGGTTTTGGGATAGATTAAAGGCAACTGGATTGGAGACTCTTGTGCACACTAGTTTCGGTAAGATAAACCATGGACTGCTCACCGCATTTGCTGAAAGGTGGCATCCAGAGACTAGTACTTTCCACCTTCCCGTAGGAGAGATGGGCATCGGTACGAGCTTTAAAGAAGTAGTTGTTTTCGTCAAGACACTTGTACAATTGTTGCATTTCCGTCCTTGAGGCCCTACTTCTTTGTTTGAACCTATAGCGGGCATTGTAGACTTTCTTTATATCCGACACATTGTTTGGATCCCTCTCTTTCATGGTAGCAATAATGTTCTTCGGCGATACCAAATTCCGTGTCAATTCACTTAGTAGTTGCTTATCTTCCGGTTTCAAACGTCCCGCGACGAGATGACCTACTAAGGCTCTATCTAGCACATGGTTATGCATTCCATTAGTGACTGTAACATGCCAATCATTTGTTGTGGCATGCAAGCGACCCCGAAGTCGAAACGGGCACTCACATTTCCTCGTTCCCGTCTCTTCTTTTTTTGGCTTCTTTCCCGTCGGTGTGTATTTACCGCCCCTTTCGCAACCCAACACAATAAATTGTTTTCTACCACCTCCACCGTTGTCTTATCTCACAACAACTATTGAAAATTGTAACGGCGTTGCTACCTCACGAGCCCACTTAAGCACGACTTCTTTTGACTCGAATGCTTGATTCGTCTCGAAATGAGAACCGACGTACACATTTATTGCCGGAGGTCTTGCTACTAATGCTCTACTCTCATCCGGAGGTTGAGATTGATCAGCCATAACTACAAAATAACATAAACAAAAATTTATCAATATAAACTTATCAAATATTATGAATTATCATAAATTCTACATTGGCATAAAAATAATCTAAGCATGAAATTGGCGTTTAAATACTACTACAATGCACCAAATAGTCCTTAGGTTACTTGTTTTCTAAGTTAATGTAACAATATTGCAGATTATATAAGCAAGTCAGTGAGCTACGCAGCAAATTTCAAACCCAGAAAAGTACGGCACGCATAATCCGTGCTAAAGTACGGATCTCCTAATCCGTCCTAAACTGTGTCAGAAACCTAGTAAGCTAGAAAGTAGGTGAGCGCAAACTAAACGGTGGGTTACGAAATTTACCTTGATTTTGAGCTCCAATGCGTGTAGATGCAGTTAGGCAACACTCCAATGTTGATTTTAAGCCTCCAATGGACGGAATCGCGCAAGGATCACGTATGGAGATTTTGATTGTGTGTTTGTGAAGAAGAGAAAGTGAAGAAGAAAGACTGATGTTCTGGGTTTATTAAGGAAAAGTACGGACTACGTCATCCGTATTTTTTCCGCATGGATTTTATAATCCGTACTTTTCAAAAGCTCAGATCGCAAGATACGTACTTTTTCGTTCAATTTTTTTGAATTTTCAGGGGTAATTTTGGGTTTTAGGGGGGTGAAAAAGATTTAGGGGGGGTGGGATGAGCAATCTTCAAGCAAAATGATGAACTTGAAGAAAGGAACGGCCCAATGGACATTTTACACTTGATTTTGAGAAATTAGGGCACCAAAAGGGGTGCAAAAAAGACCGAAATACCCCAAATTGATGAAACAATTTTCAAAATTAGATTTTTCAACGCCCCCCCCCCCCCCCCCCCCCCCCCCCCCCCCCCCCCAACCCTCACACACCCAAAAGACAATAGTGGCAAAAAATGCTACTATCACGCTGCTATTCACAGCCGCTATGGCCACTTCTCTAAATAGCGGTTCGCATCCCTCTGGTGTACCGGAGAGGGGGTCGCCCGCTATACTATACCAACTATAGCACCGCCATAGTGCACTATCGACAATATATTTTGTATACAAATGAATGGAGTAGTGCATCCAAGTTCATTCTCTCTCTAAAATTACCTCAAGAAAGCATTTTGGAATATCTCTAATGCAAGAGATTAAATAGATTCAAGAGACAAATTAATATAACCATTTTGGGTATTTACCCATTTCAATAAGTAATAGTTGAAAAGTTTATCAGATCTAACAACGGAAACTAAGCACAATAATGCAATATCATTATCACATGAGAAATCTTTCAATGCAAGATAACATACTCTTGTCAGTTTACGCATAAGCTTTTGACAACCCACTCTGGAGGTGGCCAAAACAAGTTGAGATAGTCAGGGTAATCACTCAAACGCAAAAGTTGAAATTGGTCCAAGTGATAAACACACATGCCACTGTTCCGTATCGGTTGGTCTAAAATTTCAAAGATATCGTCCATAAAGATGACACAATTCCCTTTGGCTACAGACAAATCAGAAGCAGAAGCAGAAAACGAACATTCATTACCTAAGAACAAAACCCTATCACCCAAGCTCGTCAATTCAACCCATTCCTTCTCCTTCTCATCAAGCATGAACACATCAATTGTTAAAGCATTCTTAAAATGAGAATCAGAACACAAATTATCAACGGTGATGTCCACTAGCAACAACTCACCCTCACTCTCAACCAGGAATTGTATGTCCCCCCCTATACACGCTTCATCAGCGACTAACTGGACACTCAAGTCCTCGGGTCTAATTGTAACTGTCTTACCACTATCTTCTTCAACGGCATAAATCCGCCCTTTGAAAATGCAGATGTCTACAATAGACGACAACATGTCAGTCCAACACTCATCACCGCAATGCAACAATACCAGGTGGTCGTTATAGAGCAATATTGCGAGAATGAGAGGTGTAACAGCAAGCACCTTTTTAGGGTACATGTAGATATAAGGAAATGGTCCTTTGTTGAAGTCAATGATGAAATCAGTTCCAAGCCGGAGGACGGGGAATTTGTTCAAGTCAAGTGAGAATTGAAAAGTGGAAGGCAAATCAAATGGGAGGAGTGGAGATTGGGATAGTTTGGTTTTGCCAGTTGAGTTTTGGGTAACTCTAATCAACCAAGGAGGAATTAGGGTTTGTTGTTCTTGCTGTTGTGGTGGGGGTTTGACGAGGTAAAGGCTGCGTTTGGAGAGGGAGCAGAATGGAATGTTGGTGTTATTATTGATGGTATCTGTTGGAGAAACACATTTGAGGAGTGGGAACTTGAAGGGTAAAATGTTGGTATGGTGATTTAGGACGGAGGAAGAGCGCCAACGGGAACAAATTGATCGAAGGCGAATGAGATCGAGTTCGTTGTCGAGCCGTTCACATACCAGATTCAGAATATCCTTCGGCAGTTGTGACCAGTCCGCCGCCA
Organism: Trifolium repens; assembly: GCA_030408175.1. NCBI lineage: Eukaryota > Viridiplantae > Streptophyta > Magnoliopsida > Fabales > Fabaceae > Trifolium > Trifolium repens. The sequence continues at coordinate 14,703,666 of CP125846.1, forward strand.
TGGATGATCCTGCTCCTGTTAGTGATTGTGAACATTATACTGAAGATACATACCAAGTTAACAAATAAAGTAACAATTTACACCCTTATAGCAAAAATTGAATCAATCTCGTTTCAACAAATTTCAAAGAAAGATCATCTAAAAGTTTAACAGTACACTTGTAGCAACACTGTTTTAACTTTTAATTCAATTAGAGTATATTGTAGTAGTGAAAATTCCATGGTTCATATTAACAGCCAATGTATCAATTCAAATTAAGTTTTATTTGTTTTAATAATTCAAATGCAGTGAAAAATCCACAATTCGGATTCTCATATCCATGGCATCAACAACTGTAACAACACAATTTTAACAGAATTTCTTTCCCTACTAGCAAGAGCAAAACGTGTAGTAGTTTTGAAAAGGAATAATACCTTGATCATGATTAGTAGCGACGACACTGGATTGTTTGGCAATAGCTGGATGACGGTAAGGTTCGCTCATGACAGCAAGACACCACGAGACAGCCGCTGCGTGATGGACGGAAAGGGGAGATAGCAAGATGATCAGGAAGGACGTGTTGTATCCGAGAAACAAAATACTACTAGTACTAATACCCTGGTAGCAGATTGAATTTTATTACCACTTGATGCTCAAACGGAATCTCGAAGCAGATTAGGTGGTCCCGTGAATCGGATACTGAAAATAAATAAATAAAACCACTATAATTAAAATTAGAAATTTGCAAAAAAATAATTATGATAAAATACAACATTTTGACTATAGTTAACAATGATTAATTTGTGTATGAGAACCTACTTGTAGGGACTAGGGATTATTTCCCTAAGCATGAGTTATGAATCAATACCACAAATTATATAAGCAGTCAAGGATTCATGACCTTAAGCAAGTGCATGCTAAGATTTTCTTTAGGCCTAATGCTAAGAGATTTCTAACCGAGTGCTTGATTAAATTTTAGAGAGTATTTTAATTTATAAAATAGTTTAGAGATTTAGTAAAAAAAAAAAAAAAGAGAAGTTTAGAGATTTGATGTTGTCCGTGTTAGGCATTAAATAAAGGGTGTATTTTTTTTTAAGGCAAATAAAGGGTGTATGGACGCACATATATTTGATTAAATTATTTAAATTTAAAATACAATAAAATGTTAAAAATTTGTCAAAAAAATAAAATAAAATGTTAAAAAAAAATATGATAGGGGTATAAATCTTTCATTCTTAGCTCAAGAGACAATAGATATACAAATTAACTCATTAAAAAACTAAATCAATTAAACGCGAATCTTTATTCTTAGCTTTAAAAATATTATTATATCATGTGAATTTAAAATGCATAAAAAAAATTTCAATCATCAACCAACTTCACGGAGGTTATATTTTTTAAAAATAGTCTACGTTCACGAGAAATATGGGTGACAAAGCATGCAAGTCTGCCCCATTTATGTTTGAGACAAATTACACCCTACTTCGTTTATTGGCGGACAAATGAGCTGGCGGTTTGATCTGACAAACAAATTTTTTTGGTTTTTAATTTTATTTTCATTTTGGCATTTGTGTTATAAAAAAAACATGTTGATGTTAAAAAACTTGGAAACAAACAAATTTATGAGAAAAATAAGCTTGAGACAAATGAATGTTTCCAAGTAATTAAAGGTAATGCTCGAGTATTTATATGCTACTTAAAAAAATATGTAAAGTAAATAAGGGTAATTTTGGAAAAAATAATCAATATTATTGATAATTGTAAAAAAGTTTTATAAAATGGGAATTTTTTTTATTAAATTAGATCTTATAAAAAGGGACGGAGGGAGTATATAAAAAATACTAGTAACAATTTATTGGTTGTTTTAGACGTGTGTATAAAAAATCCAAAAGCTACATGTATTAATACATGTAGCTTTTTGCCTTAATATGGTTTCTAAAAGAATGGAGCACTAGCATAATAAATGTTCCTGCCAAGGGCTGTCTAAGCAAGGACTGAAACTGATTCATGTAAATGTGATCACAAGGAAACTAAATCCCTGATTTATGATAAGTTAATGTGAGAAAATTTGTAACATGACAGTGCAACTACCACAATAGAAAGAAAGCAACACACACGTTAGACTACAATATTTAAAGGAAAGTGTAATGATGTAAGATTTGGAAGTTGTGAAGGATTAAATTCAATGTGAATATTAGATAAATGTATGCCACAATGGCTGCAATCTGCAATGCATGCAAGTGCTTAATGCACTCTATTTAAAGGGGCAAATTTAGTAGGTACCCAGTTCGATTTATGGTAATAAAATGGTTTGTAACCAAATTCAATGTTTTAAAAGTAAGACCAAACCAGCCGATTGAACCGATAACTAGCCAGTTCATTAGTTTGTTTGGTCCCGATTGTACTGTAGTTAGATTGAATCAGGGTCGTACCAATTCAATCATGGTTGACTCTACAACTTTTTATTTATTTATTTTTGTCATCCGATTCAAGTGTGGTTCGATCGAATCGATTGAACCAACTGAACCATGACAAATTGACAATGAGAACCCTTAGTTGGATCTCGGGTTCAGTTTTTAAAAATTTAAATTTTACTCTTTTTTTTATTTGAGAAGAAAAATTTAAATTTTACTTGTCTGAGTTGTCTCCCAATTTAACAAAAACTAGACCAAGAACCCCTTTCTGCTATGATACTGAAGGTAGAAACTAAAAAACTGAGAACCATCACAGTTTAAAAACCATGAATAGAATAATATTTGGTATAACATAAAAATTCAATGTTTATATTTTTTTGTTACAACCTATGCTCGTGTTACATTTCTGTACAAGTTACATCTGCTATTTGTTGGACCTGAGAAACAAATCCCATAACAAAAAACAATCATCCCTCAGAAATGAAAACAGACATAAATTCATGTGATGATATAATCAAACATTCCAACGGCAATGATCAGAAAGTTTGATCTCTGTTTCAAATAGTGTATGTGTATTCAGTAATCAAAGATGCTAACAAGAACTATCTCTAAACAATATTATCTAACACATTCTACTTGCAAAGTTAAATCTTTTATTCCAGCATTATGTAATAGATGTGAAACCTGAGACTTCACAGATATCTTGTCGGTATCGGTTGACACATGTAGATGCAGTGTCCCTACTATATCTGTGTTTGTGAAGCTCCATGAATGGAACTTTTGAATGCCGTAAACACCCTTTATCTTCAAAACATTTGCTAATGAATCTTTCAAATCGTGCTCATGTGCCCTTGGAACTCTTTGGAGCAAAACTTCGGCCGAGTTTCTGAGTAAAGGTATCACAGAGGAAACAATTAAAATTGAAATGAAAATTGAGCAGGCTGGATCAGCAATAAGCCATCCCTTGTACTTGATTAGTAGTGTAGATATAACAACACCAACACTCCCCAATGTGTCTGCAAGAACATGTAAGAATATCCCTTCCATATTGTGATCGATATGGCGGTGACTTTGCTTTTGGTGAACAGGTGAAGCACCATGAGTCCTATGGTGGTCAGCATCATGATGGTGATGACCATCATGATGCTGATGGTCATGGTGATGAGTCTGATCATGACAATCACTGTGGTCATGGTGGCTGGCATGCTGATTATGGTCATGGTGGTTATGGTCGTGATGTTGGGCATGGTCATGGTGACCGGTGTGGTGATGATGGTCATGAGTATGTTCATGGTGGTCATGCTGTTGGGAATGGTCATGGTGAGTTTGGTGACTGGTGTGGTGATGATGGTCATGAGCATGTTCATGGTGGTCATGCTGCCGGGCATCATCGTTGTGGTGCTTAAAGCTCTGAATGCTGTGATTATCTACAAGAGATTCAACTTTCCTCTCATGACCAGAATGGTTGTGATGTCCAAGATCGCTGGAGCATGAACTATCTTGGCAATCACTTGAAATAGAAATGAATTCTCGGTTACTTTCATGTTTTTCATGATGATAGTGAGAGTGATGGTTATGTAACTCCGAGTGAGGATGCGAATGTGAGCATGATCCACCAGACATTCCATGAGCATGATGATGCTCCTCATGAAAAAATATCAAACCAATAACATTAACTACAAGCCCTCCTACAGAAACAACCAACAAACTATTAGTCGAAATCTCTTGAGGATCCAATATCCTCTCAAAGGACTCCACCACTATCAATGCTCCCACAAGAACAAGAAAAACAGCATTAGTATATCCCGATAGAACCTCAAATCTTCCTCGGCCATAGTTATAGTGATTATTCGCAGGCAAACGAGATATATATGAAGCATACAACCCAATTGCCAAAGCAGCACAATCAAACAACATGTGACACGCATCCGATATTAGCCCAAGACTATTGCTCATAAACCCAGCAACAAACTCCACAACCATATACGCAGCATTGATCAAAAGAAAAAGCGCAATTTTTCTAGATTTCCTCTCACTTAATATATGTCTAATAGGCTTCATAACCATTTCACTTAAAAACTGCGAGGACTCGTCTTCGAACCCAATATCGTAAGAATCCAAAGGATCCAAATCTCTAACAGCCACATAGAGCAACAAACCACAAATCAACAAACCCCAAAGCGAAATATTAGGATAATAAAAAAGTTCCAATATCAAGGTACACATAAACATCACCAAAAACTCTCTTTTAGAGTCTTTGAAACTCACCAAATCATCGCTACCACTGAAATAATTCTCACTCAAGAGCACACCGAAAACAACAGTATTCGCCAAAGGCCAAGCCAAATTCCCAAAAGAAACACTATCTTCACCAGCTTCATAAACAAAATAACTAATCACAGCAGGAACAAAAAGCACAACAGTAGTAAAAAAAAGTGTAATCAACCGAACCCGTTTACGATCCAATTGCTTAAAACTCCCATAGTTATCAACAGAAACACATTGTTCATAACAAGCAAGAAATCCAGACATAAATGGAAGCAACAATTGCCAAACCCTAACACAATTATCCTGATTTCCACCAAAAGGAAAACACTCAATCCTATCCCATCCAAAAGACAACATAAACAAACCCAAAAACAACGAAACAAAACCGCGAATTTCAACCCAACCATTTCTCCGATTTCTTCGGAAACAATGAGCCATCACAGTTCCCATAAACTCCGCAATAATCATCGCGGCAGTACCGCAATATCGAAGAGCTGAAAACCTTAACAGAAACACAAGAGCTAAAAGAATCGATTTTGAAATCAAAATTCTCTGCTGAGAGTGTTTGATTGAGTGAAAATTGAAGAGTGAGAGTGAGAAAGATTGTTGTTTAGGTTTAAAAAAAGGATCTTTTGAAGAGTTAAATTGAAAGGAAAAGAGGGAGAAAGTGAGAGTAAGGAAAAAGGAAAGAAGTGAAACGAGGAAGGAAAAAGGGAAGAGAGAAAATGAAGGGGAAGAAGAACGAAGGAAAGGGAAAAGGGAATAAAGAGAACGAAGAGAGAAGAGAAGAAGGAAGATGAATGAAATTGATTTGGAATTTGATTTGGGATTTGATTTGGAATTGAAAGAGAATGATGAAAGACGGTGTTTGGATTTGGAAGGGGTTGGTGTTGGAGTTGATGATGAAGAATATGGGAAAGTGGAATTAGGGTTTGAAGTGGTGGTTCGCGGTGGTACAGAGAGGCGGTGCGGTCGATGTTGGTGGTGGTGGTGGTGGTGGAAATCGGTGACGGTGGTCATGGTGGAAAAAATGAAGAGAAGAGAACAGTTACAGTGTTTGATTTCAGCGCTTTTTTGAGCTGAATTTTCACATATGAAGAAATGACATGTCAATGAGATGCAACTTGTTTTATTGGTCTAAACTTGAATAACTAGGATGTTCAAATTCAAACCGATATTTATAAATAAAAAAACTGAAAATTGAATTAAAAAAATGGAAAGCTGCAAAAATTGAATATTTATTTTATATATTTAAATGTTATTTTGTGAAAATTGCTGGGCTAAATTGAATTTTAAATTGTTTTTTTCAAATTCAAACCAAACTGCATATATATATATATATATATATATATATATATATATATATATATATATATTTATTTTGACACTTTTTTTTTTAATCTTTTTATTAGTTGATAGTTTAATTAACACGTACATTTTCTGTCTTACAATTATTAAATTGTCCTTTTAAAGGACATATTTATAATTGCATTTTAACAAATATTAAGAAAAGAAGCACTATTTTACCCAATAACTAATGGTTACTAACTACTCCCCCAGTCCCCCGAAAACTTTGACAAAAATCATGAATATTAAGAAAAGTTGTTGGAATAATAAATTTGTCTTAAAAGTATGTGAATATAACTAAATTATCTTGTGTATAAATGTAGTTATAGTTAATTTTTCATATTACAAAACAAATTGATTGTATTAAGGGTCTTATATTTAGGGAAATGGATTCCCTGCAGTCATGCAGGTGAATTTTGACCATTTATTTTTTTTATGCCTTTTATTTATTTAGCAATCTTTAAATATGGACCATTAAAGCATACTGACTGCATGACTGCAAGGAATTCATGACTGCATGGAATCCTGGTCCTATATTTAGGGACATTTTTTTTTATAAAAGGATCTTACAATTAGAGTTGGAGGGAGTAACATAATTCATCATTTTATATATATTAAAAAAAGGAAAATGCTAAACATGGTATACTGATTAAGAAAAATATTAAGTATGAACGTATACCCCTTATCTCTTATAACACTCATACTAATTTATCTAAAATACTAGTAGGGACATACATAAAGTGAACACGTGAACAGTCACTTCGTTTCAAGTGAGTTTCTTACTACCAATTGGTGGTGAGTAAGCACTAAGGAACCTCAAAATAATTACCATAGAAACATAATTATAACATGATTTCATAACATAACAATTCTAAATGCATAGTGTATTACACGACTATTAACTTCTTCATTTTAATTTTCAAAAAACACTCTAGGGTGAGCCGGTCTAAGAGGCTTAACTAATCCGTTTGTGATGTCTAAAACATCAACACGGCTAAAGCTCACAATTAAAAACAAGTAATATCTTGGATAAAAATCAGGTTAGGCTTAAAAAAATTTATTGGAGTGTACATGCCCCATGGATTTGTCACAGGTAAAAGTAGTTGCTCAGTTTTTCAGAATGGCATTAAAAATTCTAACATCTATCTCTCAATGTTCCGCTATTATATCATGGGTTATGAAGGGAACTAAGTAACTAATAATCTCGGATTCAATGCCAGTTTGGAAAGTACATAGGTTGGTGTTGAAACCAACATACAATACCGCAAATGAAAGCCAAATCTCAACAGACTAGGGATATCTTTTCGGCTTAGATACTCGTGTTGATCTCCATTACAAACAAGGCCGCGAAATTCTATGTTGAGTTGGTCTTAAAATCACACTGCACCAGCAGCAAGAGCATGAGATTCAACTGACTTCAGTATCACTTCACCTAATTGTTTGCATCCTACCAGCTTCTGCATTATTAACACACAATCCAAACATCAAGTTTATGGAGAAAAATATAGCCAATACACATTCAATGCACTCATTATGAGAACAATCATTACTCACTAACTATTGACTATTGATTGAGATCATCTCTGATATGAGTTGTTTACAGAGTTCTTAAACTTAAAAATGGGTTCTTAAAGAGTAACACTATCAGAACAACTCTAGTTAGCACCATTTTAAGTATAATTTTCGAGAGTTGCACCATTTTAAGTTGTAAAACTCAGATTTTTTCAAAAAAATAAGTTCCTTGAGATAAACTTGATGAAACATTGTAAGATCCACCAAAAAGAAGTTAAGCAATTATCTGATATGAATCACAAGGGAGTAAGCAATGTTTCCACGACCGTTTTTTCAATCTATGACCTCCCATGATAATAATTAATGACTTCAGATAATCTAAGGTGCAATAAAAAGATAACTTAAGTTTTTTCAACGCTAATATCAAGATAACGAGATAAATGCTTACAGTTCCAGCAGAATATATGTCAGCAGTTCGGAATCCTCTGTTCAGTGTCTCGAGAACTGCACTCTCTATTCTTTCAGCAGCCTCTACTTCTCCAAGGCCATATTTCAAAAGCATAGCAGCACTAAGAACGGTAGCAAATGGGTTTGCCTTGTCCTGTATATATAGATAATGACAATGATGTTGTTAGCATGTTCCCAGAAGGTAAATAGAGAACAGGAGTAGAAGAAACCAACCTGTCCGGCAATATCAGGTGCAGAACCATGTATAGGTTCAAAAAGTCCAGGTCCCTGATGCAATAAGCATAACACAAATTATTGCGAGAAAACTTGAGAAACATGCTCATTATTTTATTATAACTTAATTCTAAATATTCATTTCATACCGAATCCCCAAGGCTGGCAGAAGGAAGCATCCCAATACTTCCGGTGATCATTGAAGCCTCGTCAGATAATATATCACCAAAAATGTTGTTTGTTACAATAGTGTCAAACTGCAAAATTCAGTGATCAGATATTGTAGCACTTGCATTTTCATCCTTCGTACTATTTTCTTATGTGAATATAGCTTTGCATAGCCAAAAATAAAATCAAAGACGGGTGTTGTTAATTTATTCCATAAGCGAACCTGTTTTGGATAGCGAACTAGTTGCATTGCTGCATTATCAACATACATGTGTGAGAGCTCAACATCGGGATATTCTTCTGCTAATGCCACAACTCTTTTCCTCCAAAACATGGAAGCCTGGTGAGTTCAAAATGTAGTAAGCATGCATGAAATGGACCTAAATCTGTCAAAAGTATCTTCTTGTCCATTTAAGTAGCCAAAATATGCACTAGTCTTAATCATTCAGGGGACTTGCAATTTTCACATCAAAGGTTATGAATATACAAAGACTTACTAATGCCTATCACATCACATTATCACTAACATCATTCCTGAAAAGATAACCAAGACATAATATTCCTAATTATCATCTGTTAAACAGCAGCCTATTACAATAAGTAATTCCAATAACTATTCTCACGACTAACATTCATTGCTACATCAATAACCAGAATACTCACCTAAAAATTAAACTCCACAAAAACATAGACTAAGCTATGTTGTCATAACAAGTAATTCAAATAATTTAAGCACAAAAGTCACCAAAACATATATAGACAACAACACAATCACAAGATTATGTATGTTATCATAGAAGACACTACGTTATTACCAAGCCATAGAAGAAATTCAAACGTATAGTTCACAGGTTAAATATCAAAGGTTAAACAAATAGTAAATAAAGAAAAATATAAAAAATCACCAAAATACATAGATCTTATAATGGCAGAGAGCAAGACAATTGGTAGTAAACACAAAACTCATAGACTTGATCGACAAACCAACCAATTACTCCAAAATCACCTTTAAGATCACTAGGCTTTTATTGCTAAAGGTCCACCAGCTCAGCACACATGCTAGAATAAACCAACAGCCTCATATCTCTCATCACTGACCCCCACATAAGCCAGACACATAATAAAATACTAGAACAGTTCAACTGATTTTTGCAAGCAAAAGCAGAGCATACATGCAGCAAAGATTTTCCTAATAAGACATACAGAACTTGTATATCTAACTTCACAACCACGCCTTACTCTTTATACTCTACTTTATTACAAGGCTCCTTGTCTTAATCAAACGCCAATTCTATACGTAGAGATCACAGGTTCTATACCTTACTCCTATATCAAATCACTTAAGATAAGATAAACTAAACATACAATAACATAAATCCAGAATTTTTTTTCAGTTTCTGTTCCACTTACCATGTACAAATGACTGAGGTGCACAATCTCTCTTACTCACACAACCATGTAATAATAGAATATAAGTCAACCACCTATTTTTAACATATGGCTCTTCAACAGTGGATTGAATTTAACAAAATATGGTCACATTCTTAGCCTAATGACTCTATTAAAGACCATTTCTAATAATTCAATCATTACCAATGGATCATCCACATCAACTAATCTGGTGTACTCAAAGACTTATTACAACTATCTATTATTTCATCCCAGATTGGAAATTAAAACTTTCTAAAAATCTTAACTGAACCTTTGAGTCAAAACAAAAGATCTTAACAATTTTAAACTTTCCAAATCAACGTCCAACAAAAGAAGCTCTACATAAAAACCATCCAGTCACTAACCTTATTCTTGACCTTGCTCCATTTCAATGCTCATTCATTAGTCATCACGTCTAAACCTTACTCTATTTCACTACATATCAGTACAGTCCAATTTCTAAACCACATACTTGTAATAATTCAACAATATCGCTTGAGCTTAAATTTTCTTCTTTTTTTTTCCATAAAAAGGTCCTCGCAAGTCATCAACAACAAGAATTAGTATCTCTAAAATAGAAACTAAAACTGATGGTTTTCATTGGCAACTGAAAGCTAAGCAACAATGGGTTCAAAAAGGAAGAACTAATCTATTGTAACTAGAAGGTTAACTACCAATGACTTGGACAATTTCCTGTCAAAATATTGTTGGGGTATCACTCTACAACCTCAACCATTAATCACACACACAACAAAACAAAAAAAGTACACATAGAAAAATAGCAGACACACAACACACATCGGCCTGAAGGACAGACCGGCTCTGATAATAAGTTTCATAGTTAGTTCAGCGATAAGTACCTCTAGTACATTGGCTTTGTCAACAGAGCAAAGTTTCCCACCACGCTTCCGAGCAATGTTAAATGCAACACGAGCAATGCGATCAATCTGATATACAAATGCAACTAATCAGACAATCATACATACATACGGAAACAAATAGAAAATAGTTATGGACAACAAAAAAGTAACACTCAAGAAAACAAGAAAACGAGCAAAAGCTCCCTAAGAGAGAAAGAAAAACAGTGAAATATGCATATAGTACTCTCTTCTCCCTCATCCTAGACAATGTTAACTCCATAAAAATAATAACCAAAATAAAAAAGGGACTAAAGATCTAATGGAAACGCACACCACCATTTTGTAATAGCAAGATACCTCATGTGCAGCATAAATCTCAGTATTAAAGCCAGTCTCTTCGCCATTTTCATTGATACCAAAGCCCCTTGGTTTTCCAAAATAGATACCTGATTAACAACAGAATAGCAACAGGACATAGTCAGGCAATAAGCTTCTGACATCAACAATAAAATGAAATGAATGAAGAATTAATATTAGGATCATATGAAAAGTTGTGGTTATCTTTAAATATTCCGCTGTACTGAAACTAGAATGAGAACACCACAGACCTCCAGTTAGTTCCCTTACAACCATGAGATCAACCCCCTCGGCAATCTCTCTCTTCAAAGTTGAAGCATCCACTAACTACAGAAGAATAAACCAAAATTAAAAACACACTAGAGATAGATTGAAAACTATTAGAAAATTGTAAGAAAATAAAAAACCTCTCTAACCATTCTATACCATATCCTAAAGGGTTTTTTTAGATTGATTTATTTGAGCTTATTTACTAACATAAACACTTGTTAGACAGTTTGAGAGAGCTTATAGAAACAACTTATAACATGCCCATAAGTTGTTTTCAGGTTATTTCCCTAAGTTCTATGCAATAACTTATGAAAACAGTTTGACTTTATTTTATCTTTTGTTAATACTCAAACACGTTATGCTATAATTGGTTAGTGAAGTTGTTTGTCCAATTAGGACCTAACCTAACTCTATCCTAACAATGTTTCCCCCCCAAACAGTGTTTACTTATCTTAAAATTGGGAGTAGGGCGTAACTCAACCCTACAAAACCGGCTTGTAAAGTGAGGATTTCCGATGTGGGACTTCTTAACAACTTTCAATGCTACAACATGAATGGTAAAATGCAGTACGAGGAAACCGTTACCTGCGGAAACACGGTTGCTGGTCTGAGATTAGCAAAAACTTGAAGCCCTTCTCGTAGCTGAAGCAATCCAGTTTCTGGCTTCAAATGTTTCTCATTTTTATCCCATTTATACCTTTAAAAAAATCAACAAAACAATTATACAAAGCATAAGTAACAAAAAATGCGAAAAATTGTCAAATTGATAAAGTAATCAATCACCCTCCAATAGCACCAAGAAGAACAGCATCAGATTGCTTAGCAACAGAAAGAGTATCATCAGGTAAAGGAACTCCAGTAGCATCAAGAGCAGCACCACCCAAAAGCTTCTCTTGAAACTCAAGTTTAATCCCTGATTACAAAAAAAATAAAAAAAACAAGAGAAATGAAAACCCAGTTGAAAAAAGAATGAAAATTTGGAAGCAATGTTGGAAGAGAAAGATACCATGGATGGATCCAGTGAGGAGAAGAACATCTTTAGCGACAGAAACAACTTCAGGACCTATGCCATCGCCAGGAAGAAGAGTGATTTTGTAGGATTTTTTGGTGGATGGGGTGGCGGCAGAACATCTTATGGAAGTTGGTTTTGTTGACGAGGAAGACCGAAACTGAAAGAGTCTTGTGTGGAGGAGTTGTGTTTGCAGACAAGTCGCCATTTTTTTGGTTTGTGATTTGGTTGGTACTGCAAAGTGAAAATCATTACAGTCAATTCAGTGCCAAAGTGAAAATCAAAGGTTAGCATAGCAGAGTGAAAATCAGTTTCACTACACAACTTGCACAAAATAGTCATTGAACTCTAGTCAATTCAATTTCACAATTTTGTATCAAAAAAATCAAAATTTCAACACACAATTTGCATAAAATAGTCATTGGTACAAATATCCATAAACATCAACATATTGGTCAATTCATTAGAACTCTAATAAGTTTCACAACACAAATATATCATTAGACCTCCAATTGCATAATAAATCAACCAATTTGTGTCACAATTTAATTATATAACAAATCCCAAATTTCAAAACCCTAAACCATAAATTTCTTTATTATTGATTTTCATTTACTTGAACTGAGTCTGAGCGCATTACCAGTGGAGGAGGAGCAGCTGGAGGCGACGACGCAAGCAGCAATTGACGGCGACGGCGCAAGCGGTGGAGACCGGAGGGAAAAGACTTTCACGGTTCTACAACGTTGGCAGTAGCAGCCATCTCTGCTGCAATATATCAACCTTCAATTGGTTGGTTTCTCACAGTAAAGTTTTTTTTTTTTTTTTTTAAATGGCCACAGTAAAGTTTCATTAACTGCTTGGCTCCCATTATTACTTTTTGACCTTTGCATTTCTTTTTGGCTCATATTATATTTTTCATGTAGAGATGTCACATGGTTCCCAAAACATGTTTGATAATCTTTACGTTTATGAAGTATGGGTACTTCTAAAATGGTGAAGTAAGTGTATCGGATACGTATCAGTATCGGATATTCTATGGTATCAGTTCGCATTCAATCCAAAAATTTGTGGTATATTGTCATGTTTCATCTAATGGGCTTGGATGCGTACTACTTATGCAAGATGATAAAATTGTGACTTACACATCTAGACAACTCAAGCATCATGAAGAGAACTACCCTACGCATGACCTTGAGCTCGCAGTGTAGTAGTTTTTGCTTTTGCGATTTGGAGGCAACATTTGTAATGTGTGTTGTGTGCTTAGTGTATTGTATTGCATTTCAAGTTATTGTAATTTTACTTGTTTTAATAATGATTATCCCTATACCTTGTCTTTATTATTTGCAAGAAAAAAAAATTAATTAAGAATATAAAAATAAAATTCAAATAAATTATTAAATTAAAAAAATTATTCAACTCTTAATTATTTTAATTTACTTTCAATCAATAAAATAATTGTTATTAATATATAATAACAAAAACATAAATGAAAATAGGAATACGAATTAAAAGTGGTGGGGTATGGTGTTGAATTTTATTAAACAAAACTATTGTAGTGAGTAAAAGTTGAATGAGTGTTGAATTATTAGATGGAAGAAAGAGAAGATGATATGAAGCGTAAAAAGTGAAAAAAATGGGTGTTGAAAAATAAAACCATTATACATAGTCTTACACGGAGTACCCGTCAGCATTGTTTCATATAGAAATCCAAAGTTACATGGAGTACCTTTTTTGTTCTTATTTTTAGAGTAAAAAAAAATGTCACTTCATGGTCTATCAAAATTTCTTCTTTGAAATAAGAAAAAAGAGTCGGTGGTTGTTGATATTTCAACACATATTTTGTTATACATGTGTATATGTAATATGAACTAATATTTAATTTATTGAGTACAAAAACTAATAATTTTTTTATTAATCAACCATTTCCATTAATATTACTTGGCACTCTAAAAGGATCTAACTAATATTGGATTTCAATGGCAGGAAAATCTAAAATATTATATTACAATAAATTGTAGTAATTGTAAAGAAAACGAATAAAAATTTACAAGTATAGCATTCATATGCCTTAAATTGTATCAATTTGACATTGCATTTTGTGACTTCTTTATACAAATAATTAAAAGGGAAGGTATGAACATAAAAATTCTCCAATGGCTTAATGGTTTTTGTTGGTACAATGGAGGTATTAGGTTCCACTTTGGAAGTTCTTCCATAAATATAATTTGTTTAATTTCCCTTTGTTTTCACTACTATTGGGGAAATTTTTTGTGGCAAGTATAAGCAAATGATGAGAACCATGCATGACTCTATTTTCAATTAATGTCCAAGTTCCTGTATAAAAAAAAAATTGTTAAGGCTAAATTGATAAGTTACATAATTGTTAAATTTGCCAATGATAATACTATGAACAAATTTAAAAACAATGTTTTAAAAACTGAATCAAAGATAAATATTAAAAAAAGTATATAATTAGTTGAACTAGATAGTTTAGTTTTAAAACTTTGTTTAGATGAAAAATATATTTAGACTTGATTCTACTTACCAACATGCAGGTGTGCTTTGTCACAAGGGACCCCATTTCATGAGCACATTGATATTGCTTGCCATATAATCTTTGAATTTCATCTTTGACTAAGTTCATCATCTTGAAATAAAATGTTGTGACAACAATGAGATTTCTATGTATAATCTACTACTACATTATGAAATTTGATTAGCTCACACTCATTGAATGTGTTTCATACACAACAAAAACTTTACTGAATGTATTCACAACTAACATACCTCGTGCTCGTGGCGCAACGATCTTGGTCTATTTTCCTTCAAGCTCTGAAATGTAATGGTAGGAATATATAACCATGAGTCATTAGAAATTGAAGAAACACACAA
Source organism: Trifolium repens (assembly GCA_030408175.1). Classification (NCBI taxonomy): domain Eukaryota; kingdom Viridiplantae; phylum Streptophyta; class Magnoliopsida; order Fabales; family Fabaceae; genus Trifolium; species Trifolium repens. Next base: position 14,718,854 of record CP125846.1, read on the forward strand.
AAAATGTTTAGGTGATGTTTATTTTGAGTGAACATGTTATGTTTTCACTTCTAATTATAGAAATGTTACTTTGTTAATTATCATTTTATTTTGTTTTCTAAGACTTATATAGAAAAGTGAAAACAAAACTACTTTTCTATTTTTTTTTTACCACAGACAACTTTTCTATTGAAAAGTGAAAATAAGAAATAAAAATGTCGTAAGAAATACCAAGAGAGATGGACCTTAGAAATTGACTGCTCCTTTGATTGTGATTTTGCAGTTTGTTTGGCTTCAGAAGTTAGGGTGAGCTACAAAGTAGGCCACAAAATCAAAAAATAAAATATATACAAAAAAAGCAGCATATAAAAACATTAACTTATGTCTTAAATGCTAACCTTGGAGATAATTACTTGATAATAAATTATGACAACAAATTTGAAAATATTTTTACCTTGTTAAGTAATTCCGTTGGTGGTTCGTCCTGACAACTATCGTCATTTTGTTCCTAAGAAGAAGAACAAGAAGAAAAATGAGTAAAAGCGAAATACAAACAAACGATTGTTGTCAAATAGCGGCTCTATAACATTATAACATAGCAGAATTTGAACAACTTGCTATATTTTGTGACATGCAGTATACTATAGAGTGTTGTCAAATAGCCGCAATAACATAGCTAAAGAGTGCTCGATGCATTACCAATGGATGTACTTTGATATTTCGGAAGACACCTCTTTTTCCTTTACCGGAGAGTTTCTAAACACAACATATATACACAATAATCAATGATTTATTTTGAAGGAAAATGAAATAGAAAGAAAAATTGTTCATATAATGTTAATATATAGCCTTAATTTGTATTGATTACTTACCTTATCATCAGTGCTACCTCGGAATTTGCTAATCATTTTACACTTTTCTTGCCTCGAGCCAACACTAGTGTGTGTCCTTTGAGAGGAATAGAACAAAATGAGAGATGATCATGCATACAAAAGATACATGCAAGAATAATTGTAACACCAATGATTTAGATTGAAAGTGTGTCTAGTGTCATACATCGACACTGACACGTGTGGTACATTCAATAATAACTTGCATTTTCTTAAATCATTATTGTGTCCACATATGTCAATGTCGTGTTTGTGTCTGGTGTCTGTATTTGTACTTCATACGCAAGATTGACCTTTCATGTATGTTTTTTTTTTATCATAAAACTCGTGTCTAGATGTTACCTTGTTTCATTATTTGAGACGGAATTTTTGTTCAAAGTAACTCCACCCTGCAGTGGAACATATATCAGGAAACTTTGGTACTGAAAAAAAATACTAACATATATCATGGACTCAGTGTTTTCATGTTATAAACTCCTCATGATAACTTATGAAAACGACTTATATAACTTACATGAAAATAGTTTAATCATTTTTCCTCTTTTGATTATAGAACTAGCTTATAAATAAGCGTTAACATATGTACTCATAATCGTTTAATAATGGTTTTCACAAAATACACACTAAGTACTTAATAACTTTTTCCGCAAGTATAAACCATAAATACTTACTTTTTTAGGTAACGCGCGAGCTTTATGAACCTGAAAACTTGACTTTGCATGTTCACCTGATTCAGTATTAGTTCTAGACCTATAAAAAAGACACAAAAACCACTCAACATTTTCTCACATAAGTTATAGTAATTCACTATAAATTTTAAAACAATGGTTATTAATTAGGATCTTTAGAAGTAATTGATTTACTTGTGTTTCTGTGCTCTAAGTGCTGTTTGCAGATTAGGTGTTTTAGGAATAGTAACATTTGGTTTAGACGCATCGGTACGATCAACCTGCATCACAATTCAAAATCACCATGTGTAAAAATAATTGTCAAATGTCAAACAAGAAATTGAGATTCAGATCAAACAAACGACGTCTCGGTCTTTTCATATAGCAGCTATAGCGCTATAGTGTAGCGGAAGTTGAACAAATCATTATTGTTTTGCGATATATGCTATAGCTACACCACTTTAGTGTAGCGTAATTCGAACAAACTGCTATTTTTTGCGATCTGCGATTGACAACATGTGATGTATTATATTTCCTTATTAAAAACTTGTTACCTCTTTAGTTTTCTTATGTGTAAGAAGATTTTGATGCTTCAGTTGAGCAACCTGTCATGAATATAAATGAATTAAACCAACTGAATCAAATATAAAAATTGAATTTCAAGTAGCTTTTGTTTTTTTTTTTCAAAAAATTTCGAAACTGTTAAGAGTGAAATGAAATGTTTATATATAAAAAAGATTCATCGTACCTTGCGCGAGTAACCGGCTTCAAGCTTCTGTCTTTTGCTTAATTGGCCATCTATGGATGAAGAACTTTTTTCTTGACTCCTACAAGGATCAAGGAAAAGAAAAGAGAAAATTAATATAATTTTTTAATTAAAACAAAATCAGACTCAAATGGATTTGAACTTAATCATATAACACAAAACAAATGACAAATAGTCAATGAGGCACTCAATTAGTGATCTGTTCGAAATAGTATATCGCGGAACAATAACGATTTGTTCAATTATTAACAATATAGCACTGCTATAGCAACTATTTGAAAACAGTGCACTCGATACAAATATAAAATCGTTCATCGACATAAACAAATTAGAATGTGAGATGTAATTGATACCTTCTAAAATGTTGAGGTTTAGGGTTTTGAACTTCTTGAGGGTTCTTAAGCTTTGCCAAATGACTTGCTGTTGGTTTCATAAAAGTGAAAACTTTAGATGTTGATGAACTTGACCTGCTGAGAGTCTTTTTCTTGCCATCTAGAAAATTAAGATTAATTCAATAAGCTCAACAGAAATATTAATTAGGCAATAATATGAATATAAAATATCATAATCATAAGTTCATTTTCTGCAAAGAAAAATAGTTATAATCATCATTTTCCAGCAAGCAAGGTTTTAAATCGCAATTAGAGTCACATTGCAATCAAAATATGATTCTTGGTGGAAACGATTCTTAGTCAGACTTTACTTATTCTACGGTTGAACACTGAATTACCAGATTCCCTTTCCCTTGAGAACCGGGTGTTAATACCAAAAAAATATATGATTCATGTTGTCACAATTACTTTCACAATAAAATCTCAGACATAAGAAAAAGAACTTGATGTCTTGGTGAATTTCGCGATTCCCTACGAATCTTAAAACCTTGTAACAATGCACAATAATTAGCATAAAAAAATCAAAAAATTGAGCATGACTTCTGAAAAATTTACCTCTATTGTTATTGTCATCCATTGTTGAAACTTGTTGAGATTCCACTTCACCATTGTTTCCCCATTTAAACTTAATCAAAAAAGCTACACACAAAAAATACATTAAAAAAAAAAAAGAAACAATTCAAAACATAAACAGCATTCAATCATAAATTTACAATGCAACTTTTCATGAGTTGGTAATTTTGTTTTACTCCAAAAAAAAACAAAACCACTTTTCAAAAACAACAAAAAAACATCATAACGAGGTTTAATAATTTTCCTTAAATTCCACAAAAAAAATCCTTAAATTCCTCAAAAAAAATCCTTAAATTCTTACGTGAAGGTGGATAACTTTGTGCAAATTCAAACCATTGTTCTGCTTCACAAGCATCCAAAAACGTTTCTTCTTTTGTAAAATCACAAAACATAGGAGCATCAAATTCATATGTAAGATCAATCTCATCATCCAAACATAAAGATGAATCTTCAACCTCAATCTCCACGAACTCTTCTTCCATCTTTTTTTTCTTCTCTATCTCTTATAAAATAAAATTCTAACTACCATTATCAGAAAAGAAGCAACATTTATAAAACCCAATTTAGAATGAGAAACAAGAATTGATTTTTCAATGTTTCATCAACATGGGTCTTCGAATTAAACCTGTCCCCTCTCTCTGGTTTCTGGGAAATTCGGTTGTTATTCGCTTTTCCCAGAAAACGAGAGAGAAGTTTGGAATGTTAATAAATTAATTATTGATGATAATTAATTTACAATTTGATTTGATTATTATTGTGAATAATAATTTGATTCTGTTGAAAACTGAGAATAATGATTGAAATTAAAATTGCGAAGATTTCGTTGATGAGAATGGATAGAATACAGGGGAATGACAGAAAGAGAAAAACAGAGTTGAAAATGAAAATAAATATATGAAGTTTGGTTAGTTAGTTTGTTTGTTTCTTTTTATGGTGCCGGCCTAAGTTAGTGACAATATTATTAGGGAATTACATAGGTCTATTTAAATAACACTCACACCCCCTTCTAATTTTATTTTTTTTTACAAATCCCCCTTCTAATTTTTAAATAGACACTATCCTCTCTTATTTAAAAAATGAGGATTGTAATGAAAAAAAAAAAAAGAGCATTGCTATTTAGCATGAAATTTTTACACAAGAAATGTAAGAATTAACACATGGCAAAATCTTAAAGGATGATGTCATTTAATCTTCTTTTTTAGTGGAAAACATGGGTGGTTATGGATGTAATCAAGGATGAGGATTTATTCTTGCAATTCTTCTCCTTAAACTTTCTTACCAAAAAGCATTTCCCAAAAAAAGGTTGCTATATGGGACAGATCCAAAGACATGTGTGCTCACGAAAGTAAAAATCCACTTACCATATGGTATGGGTAGGTTTGTAATTTCAAGATTAAAACAATGCAATTCTTTGATTTCTTTTTTTTGAACAAGCCAAATTGGTGTATATATATATAAAAGCACAAGAACAAAGTAAAACCCTCAGCATAAGGCGTACCGAGAGTCACAGTCAAAAGTTACAAGGTAATGTGAATAAACAACATCATAAAGATAATTAGTCGATGCCCAAACAAAGCAATGGGCTCGACCACCAACAATGAAAATTAGTAGCCAAAGTAATATCCGTCGTCCGCAACCATCGATAGGAAAAAAGTTTGACTTTGTCCAGGAGCTGATGCACAGTGAATTTCTGAACACCCGTCGATTTCTTTCGCTCCAGACTACCCAAACACAAGCAAGCCAGACAAGCTGCAAGAAAGACCGCCTAGCACGGAGGCCACCAGCCGAATAAGTGAACTGGACGAAATGGTCTGTGAGGCTGAAGGCATCCACCGCAGAGAACTCAATCCAAGACCGGACCAGACCCCAAAGAGAGCCAAAAGTGCTGCAAGATAACAATAAATGTTGGGCTGTTTCGATGCCACCACAACCTGTCACACAGTGATGGAGATCTGGAGCTAGGATGCCTCTCGAAACAAGGTTTGCCTTCGTAGGCAGCCGATCACGCAGGAGTCGCCACGCAAAAATAGTCACCTTCAACGGGACCTGTCTGTGCCAAATAAGATCCTCAGCTTCCCCTAATATAACTGAATCCTGAGAAGTCAAGATCTGATACGCATCACGTACGGAATAACCCGCAACAGGATCAGGCCGCCACTGCCACATGTCTGGAAACGCTACCTGTAAAGTCACGGGAAGAAGTAAGGCCTGACACTCCCTCAATAGCTCCTCCTCCCACACCCACAACTGTCTCCTCCCCTCCCACGCCCCCCACCATCCTCCGTCTCTTTGATTTCTTGCTGTTACTTTTCCTAAAAAACAACATTAGGCTTATAATATAAATATTGGTATAAATTCACATATGTGGTGGTCAAGTCCCTTGGTTTGTATGGGCATTGGCTAGCTGTTGACCAATTCTTTGTAGATTTTTGGGGTTCTCGCTAGCATGTCTTGTGCTGGTCAATCTTGTTATTACTCTCTCTGTCTCAATTTAATCGACATAGTTGATTGTTGTGTACTATTCACATATGTTGCTTTGATTTTATTTTTCTAATAATAAACAAAAATAAATATTAGTATATAAGATGTTGTTTGATTCGTCTCGATGAGTATTTTTAAAATATCAAATTTTTATATTTTTTACTATTATGCAATTAAAAATATTAATCATCAAAGTTATACATTGGCGTGCCTGAAACAGTCAACCGTGTCAATTAAATTGGGACGGAGGGAGTAATATATAAGATCCATTTTTTATTGTTCTTCAAAAACATTAGGCTTAAAAAATTAAAGAATATATCAAGTGGACACAAGTGATTAATGAGCTTCATCAAATGCCAGATTAAAAAAAAAACAGATTCAATTTTTGGGTGGAATAATTTCTTCATCAAACTTTACTTACTTCGTAGTCAAACTCTAAGGGTCTGTTTGGTTCAATTTAGAAGGAGGGGAGGGGAGGGATTTATTATGTTGACAAAATTACCCTCATTTTTTTATTAAAATTCAAAATTATCCTTGTTGGAATATTAAAATTCTAGGTTTTATTTTTTTTTACAACAAAAAAAATTTAGATTTTCTACTAATTAGATTTTTTTTTTGTTATATATCCATTAAATTTTTTTTTTTGACGTGATATATCCATTATAATTTAATCCTTATTTTGAGTTTATAAGGTTAAGAGTAAAAAAGTAAATTACTTCTCCAAAATTTAAAATATTCACTCACCTCCCCTCTCCTCCCCTCCAAAAACTTCGAACCAAACGGACCCTAAATTATTAGAGCTCCCTTCCTTTAGAAACCAAACGGTTAAAATAAATAATTTTTTTTTTATATATATAAATAAATATTAACAAGACTAAGGCACTCACTCATTAGCTACTCGCCACACATGAGATGGACAACACATAAGCTTTAATATAAATATTAGAATTTATTCTCAAAGTAATTAATATAAAATAATTAATTTGAGAATAAATTGTAATTTTTTTATTAAAGTTATTGTCATTTTATGTGTTTTAAATAAATTATAATTAATGTGTTCTTATTATTTGAATTTTTATTTAGAAGATTTCAAAAGGTTAATAAATTGATTATTAAGTTATGATAAACATATGGCTCGTGTATAATTTTTGCAGTAGATTACAACTACCAATGATAAATATTTATCCAATCTCTTTTATGTATCGGTGATAAATATTTATCATATGCTTTTTAATTTATTATCGATCAGAACTAATATTTCTTCTATTGCTTATAAAAACTATTTATAAATGTACATGCTCATTGATTTTTTCTTGATATTATACTAAAATAGAAAAATTATTTAGAATAAAATATTTTTAAATTTGTTACAGAATATTTTTAAAATATAGGTGAAACAATTTGAAATATTATTAAAATTGATAAAGATATATTATGTACTTTAGTAGTATTTTTTATTATTTTTTTTTACTTTCACCACTAGTTGAATCTAGTTCGGGGGTCAGTTATGACATCAAGTGGTTCCAGCCCCCTCCGACCGCAGTTGCGGGGGATCGAACCGTGATCCTCCCTACAAAGTTCAGCGTCAATCACCACTGAACCAACTAACGATTGGTTAGTAGTAATTTCTTTTAATATATTGCATTTTTTTCTATTTTTTGTTTTTAATATTTTTTTGTAGACATGATATATTTTTTTTGGACAAAACTTATGTGCATTTCTTTAAATGTATTTCGTATGATTTTTAACATAAAAACTATTATTTCCTCAAATTCACGATTTTCTCGAAGTTTCTTATATCTACAAAATATGAATTTTATGTTAAGAACCATACGAAAAACACCTAAAGAAATGCACTTAAATTTTACCATTTTTTTTATATAAGTTGGCATAATCTTTTCATTTTTTTCCCATGTATCTTCTTTTATTAATTAAGTTCTTCTATTTTTTTTAAGTTCTTATAACTTTCTTTTTTATTTTTGATAAGTTGTTATATGTTAGATTAAGTTATTATTTTTTAGGTATATCTTTTATCATGATTTTTGTTCCTATTTTTATACGTAAATTTCCGTTAACTAAATTTTTTTTGTTCCCATTTTTATGTTTTGTATCTTCTTTTTATTCTTCCTATGATGTTTTGTATCTTTTTATTTTATTTTTTATCTTTAGAGGTAAAATTATATTTAAGGATTGAAGATTTGCAATATTATTAAAATTGATAAAAACAAATTTGATTTTTTAATAGTAGTTTCTTTTAATATATTGATTATGGTTAATCCACTAAATAAAATACAACACGACATATATGTAACGTAATGTCTGTCAATCGAAATAGTTTGTTTCAAAAACAAAAGTTATTAAAATGAATTTACAAAAAAATGTAGGTATTAAAACAACCATTTAATTCATATATTAAAATAATATATTAAACCTTTTTAAAAAATAATAAGACACTTACAAGTTTCTAACTAAAGAACATGATTTTTTTTTAGTTGAGTGAATGTTTAAAAAAATTGAGAGAAGTTTGAGATCATTCTATAGAAATGAAATGGTGGGAGGAGTATGAATTGAGAAAAAATGTTGAAATTGAAGACGGGGCTAATGATGACCAAGAGAATTTTAGTTGCATTTTTTCAAGTTATTTAAAATACATAGTTTTCTTTTTATAATAAGATACAATTACTTTTAAAAAAATTGCGGTAAACGAAACACAAAAATATCAAATAAAAAAGTTTTAATTCTTTTTCTTACCTTTATCACACTTATTTTTTAAATTTTTTTTTCCTTTTTTGATATATACATACTTTTCGCTTTAACAAAAATAAATTAAAAAATTCAATTAAAATTGTCCTAATCACCAGCCTTCGTGCTTGTTTTTGGGCATTGGAACTTAACTCCTAATAACATGGCGTCAATGTTAGGGGATTTGGTTTGTGAACACACAATTTCACCAAGCGAATATTCAGGTTTCTTCATGAATCACTGCAACCCACTTTCTACCTCATTCTTGATGCACTCTCTCAAGTTCATCAGCAGCTGAAATCCAATTCTGAGACAATGAGCGGTCGGAACAATATTGCGTTTTGAAATCATATCATATTACTCTATCTTCTTTTGTTTTTATTAATCTCTTTTTGCATTGATCTCAAATAAAACTCGAAATGAAAAAGCCGATAAAATATTTACTTTACGGTATTTGGTGGCATTCATTGTCCTGCATTATAATTATTGAGTTAATAACAATTTTAATAATATTTATGAAAAAATCACATTGGAAAAATTAAAATATACACGATAGTGTTTCAAGGACATTAGACTAACGGTGCAAATTAACTTTATTAATAAATATTAGTTAATTATTCGTAAAAAATAAAAAGAATAATCAAAGCTATGCAAATTGTTGTCACGCCTTTTCTCTTAAACAAAATTCCCAACATTTTAGAATCTACATTTGTTTTTTTTTTTTTTTTAACAGTATTCTTCTTCTTCTTCTTTTTAGAGGAAATCGACTCATTCTTGGCTTAATATTCACATTTATAATTAAAAATCTAGACATTGTTAAAATAATATACTAAACCTAGACATTGTTAAAAATCTAGACATTGTTAAAATAATATATTCACATTAAATATTAAAATAATATACTAAACCTTTTGTTAAAAAATAAAGTGACATTTACAAGTTTTCTAACTAAAGAAGATAAATGAAATGATGATGGATAAATGATTTTTTTAGCTGAATGAATGTTTAAGAAAATCGAGAGAATTTTGAGAGTTTAGAGAAAGAATGACTTTATAGAAATAAAATGGTTGATTAGGAAAAAATGTTGAAATGGAAGATATTGAAGAGAGCGATGATGATGATGATTAGGAGAATTTTAATTGCATTTTTTCAAGTTATTTAAAATACATAGTTTTGTTTTTGTAATAAAGATACAGATATTATTATAAAAAAAAAAGATACAATTATTTAAAAAATAACTGTGGTAAATGAAACACAAAAATATCAAATAAAAAAGTTTTCATTTTTTTTTCTTACATTTATCACACTTATTTATTTTTTTAAAATAGTATTTTTTCTTTTTCTGATTTTTTTTCCTGATGTCTAGATACTCTACGCTTTGTTAAAAATAAATCAAAAAATTCAATTAAAATTATCGTAATCATCGTCATTTGTACTTATTTATGGACATTGGAACTTAATTCCTAAAAGCATGGCGTGAAATATCAAGGGATTTGGTTCATGAACAGACAATTTCACCAAGTGAATATTCAGGATTTCTTCAGGAATCACTATGATCCAATTTCTACCCCTTTCTTGAAGCACTCTATCTAGTTCATCGACAGTTGAAATCATTTTGGGACAAAGGGCGGTCGGAACAATACTGCGAGGGTTTGTAATCACATCATATCTACTCCATCTTCTGTTGTTTTTATTAATCTCTTTTTGCATCTATTTGCAATCACTATCAGATATATTACCTGGCAAAACAATTTCAATGCACGGATTTTTTTTTTCAATATCAACCTCTCAAATAAAATTTGAAATGAAAACGCTGATAAAACTTTTATTTGATGGTACTTTGTGTCATTCATTTTTGTCCTACATTATAATTATTAAGTTACTAATAATTTTAATAATATTCATGAAAAAATCACATTGAAAAAATTAAAATATACACATTATTGTTGCAAGGACATTAGACTAGGAGGTGCAAATTAACTTTATTAATAACTATTAGTTAATTATTCGTAAAAAATAAAAAGAATAATCAAAGTAATTCAGATAAATTATTGTCACACACGTCGTTTAAACAAAACTTCCAACATTTTAGAATCTACATTTGTTTTCTTTCTTTTTTTAACAGTATTCTTCTTCTTTTTTCTTTCTTTTTGAGGAAATCTACATTCTTGATTTAATATTCACATTTATAATTAAAAATCTAGAAACTATTAAAATAATATATTAAACCTAGACATTGTTAAAATAATATATTCACATTAAATATTAAAATAATATACTAAACTTTTTTTTTAAAAAAATAAACTGATACATAAAAGTTTTTTTTTTCTTTCCAATAAGTATACTTTTTTTTTTATATATATACCAATAAGTATATGAAATTCCTGGCACGCTATGCACGATGCTCTACTCGATGCTCTAACAATCTATCCGGCCTCGCGAGTAACAGAATGAAACAAGTAAATGAACAAATAAAGAACACAGGATATTTGTTAACCCAGTTCGGCGCAAACAGCAACATACGTCTGGGGGATACCAATCCAGGAAGAAATATCACTATAATAGTCCTAGTCCTAAGTCTCCAGCAAACTACCCGTTTACAACTTAAGACATAGGCCCTACCAATGACTCTTCTACCTAGGAACTCCTAGATATGAGATCCCATCTCACTCCCTACAACCTTACAAATCAGCAAGGATTTCAATACACAAAGACAAAACAGTTTTGGAGACACACTCCTAAAACTACACACTCGTACCTAAAGGCTTAGAGTGTTACACACACCAAAAGTCCTAACTCCGTGCTTCAAAGCTTAGGAGAAGGAACACACAATTACACCTCAAGAACACGTCCTAAGCTTGCATCAAGGTGACACAAGAAAGGCTCACAATAGCACAACACACGCAAAACCTAATTCTGAATACTAGCACAATAACGGCGTGAACAACCAAATTAGGGTTTTGCAGCTCCTTTAAATACTTCAGAAAATAACACATGCATGGACTTGGTTTGTTTGACCCAAGCATTTACTCCACATTAATTAAATGAGATTCTTTAGAAATATATTCTTCAAAGAGATACTCCTCAGAAATATTCTTGAACAGGATCTGAAGCATTAACAACATTCCTTACATAAAACCATATAAAACGCGCCATGCAAGATTCATGAAAGAGAAACAAAACATTCCATAAATATCATTTGCCATGAGCGCTACTCCTGAGCATTACCAATGCTCTACGCAATGCCTGAGGCATCGAATCGCACATCTTGCACAAAGTTTATTTCCAAAAATGCAGCCAATACCAAAGACTCAACAAACTCCCCCTTTGGCAAATTTTTTGCTAAAACAAATTATGACCATACAGATACTTACTTAAACAGATACATCAACTACATTTCTTTTTCTCAACATAAGCACACAAGCATAAAGATCTGTAGAGGTTATCCTTCAAAATGTTACCATACTACTCCTTCATGGAAAACAGTAGAAAAGAATAATTGTATCTTTTAAGATTATCAGAGAGGCATGCAACAGCGGAATGCAAAATAACTACTTCGCCTTAACTGGTCAGGAAAATAAACTTGATAGGATGTGGGATAGAATGCTTCAGCATTGTCACAATTCTACTCCCCCTGCACATATACATGGGATGTTGGAGCCTTGCGTCCAACATCTCCCCCTGCATCATACAAATCAAAAACTCCCTCTCAACACCTGCACATCAGATCATACAGCTGTACCAGCTACATACTTAAATCAGGCTAGCTACACCACACTACAACCACATCATAACAGAGAGAGGATAACACCAATAACCAGAGCAGTGCAGATCATAATTAAACAAACCAAAACAGCCAAGTTTTTACTCCCCCTTTTTGCCATAAATTTGGCAAAGGTAATAGTGCAGAGAGTTAATTATTACAGATCCAAGGAACAAACCAGCAGAAACAGAAAAATCTATGCCCAGAAACAGCTTAAACAAACAACAAAACAAACAGGGCAACAAATCATTACAACATCTAAAGAGAATCACTGGAGTCAGACACTTCCAGCTCCTCTGTGTCACCTCCTTCATCATTGTAACACCCCATTTTTCACAAGCCAAAAAGGGCATTTTTTTTTTCTTTTTCAACTAACACGCAGAGTGCGCATAAAATATTTTAAATGAACCGGCATTCAAATATACAAAAGAACTCATTACCAAAAGGTGCTTCGACAAGCAAAGTGTATTCCTGAATAATTACAACCCAAGTCTAAGTATTCGAATACTTACAACAAAACAAGTTAGAGACCCTATGCTATCCAAAAAGCACGGTGCACAAAACACACCGGCGCATAGTCTAACTATTCTAGGCTAAAGCTCCAACCGCTCACTGGGGCCTGGAACAGCCACCGTCGTCGCCACGACCTAACCCATCATCTGGGTGGGATGAGCCCGCAAATGAAAGAAAGGGTCACCACAAAATAAAAGGTATATATATATATATAACCGGTGCGAAAGATGTACACATAACAAATTTCCACATACACAAGAGAAAGCTCTTTAACACAAAAGCAATTCCCACCAACGGGCTTATATATATAATGCACACCAAGCCTAATGCAGACTTCTACAATGAGTGTGGTAGATTCCCCATTACCACATGCATATGAATTCCGGAAGAGTAATCATAATCAATAAAACCACAAAGGGTTAGGATGGATCCATTCCCGATAATCGCACCCCGCAGTCCATTCCCGATAACCGCTTATTGGACTCAATAATTCCCGTAGGAGTAAGGTGGATCCATTCCCGATAATCGCACCCCGTGATCCATTCCCGATAACCACGTACTATGAATGCATGAGCATACGATTCCCCTTATATGCTAATGCAACACATACATATCGTACACGCATATGTAATCACACCAGATCAACACATACATATACATCTAGTCATATGTATTTAATCACATGTTATTACATACATCTCCAATCATATGTAAAACAACGAATCATGTATTTACCACGATCTCATATCGAGAATACATCACAAAAACATGCCAAGCACACCACCAATTGCAACACAGCAAAAACTAAAGCATGTTTACAAAACCGTTTGAAAAGACGGAAATAAAGTGGAGCCCTTACCTCGGCAAGCTTCCGTCAACAAAACGTTCACACAACACTACGTGCTCCCTAAAACAAGCAACGGACAATCAATACATCGTTTCCAACCCAATGCATTGAAACTACACCATAACCCCAAAAACTCTAAAGGTTTCCAAGGGAAATTCACTCTTTTGGATACCATACCAAAATCTATCGTATTGATCAACCACCATGAGTTATTTGTACTATTTTTAGGACCCAAAACAATTGTCAAAAGTCTTAAATAATTTGAAATGCAAAATGGCCGTTTTCTTGCGTTATAAGCTACGTACTTTCCGAGTACCCGAAAAACTCATTTCCAATCCCAACCACTTCCATAAATTAATAAAAAGGGATAAGAAGGCTAAAAACCAAGTTTAGAAATCAGAATCCAAAATTTTAGGTTTCAGAGCTCGCCCTGGCGAGTTGGTGGCGAGTGAAGGCAGAGAGTACTGGTCTTACTCGCTCTGGAGTTCGCCCTGGCGTGTTGTCAGGACCTGTGACACTCGCCCTGGCGAGTAACCACTCGCTCAGCGAGTTGCACCTGTCATGACAGCACAAGACAGCAACTCACACCACCTTTTTCCACCCTAAGCCTAGTCTGATTCTATTAGTTCCCAACATCTTTTCAAGGCATAAAAGCAAACCATTTCCATAAGCAAGCAACACATTTCCGAAAGCATGTTGGTTGCTTCGAGTGCAAGTTATTTGATTTTCATTTCCAAAATCAAAACCAAATCCAAGCACAAGTTTTATTACGGGCCTTAACCGTCCGGTAATCATTTTCAAACATGTTTTCAAAGTAAAAAGCGACACCACATGTCACAATAGTTTTAAACCATTTTGACCCCAAAACACTACCCAAAAACACTTAGGAAATATTTTCATAAACCTCAAAATATTTTTCATCGGATTTTCTAAAACAAAACCATACAACGTATTTCCCTTTCGCCCAAAGGTTCAAAGACAACTTTTCTTTTCAAAACCTTACAACATAACCTCATGTAATTGATCAATACATAAACCAACCAAAACCCTAACTTTTCTCATGAGATTTTTCACCAACTCATGGAAAACAAAAACAACAAAGCCTAGCATGCTTCCTAAGCTCTCATGAACAACTATCATGAAACAAGAATCAATTCCTAACCTTTCCATCTCATGAACATAAACTAAAACTCATAACTCCAAGAGTTTTAACCAACCAAAAATGAGAAGGAAAAGAGTGGTTACCTTAAGAAAGTGATTCTCTACAATTTTCTTCAAAGCCTCCAAGCTTGAAATGGAGTGAAATGGTGAAGAATGGAAAATTTAGTGAAGGTTGGAAATAGTAATGGAGTTCCACGTGAAAGAGAGAAAGAATGGAGATGTTTGGTGATGTTTTTCTAAGTCCACAATGAGCAAACCTCCTTACTATGCTAAAGCTCTTGCTAGCTCATGGCCATTGGATCAAAAACACATTGCCAAGACAAAACCCTAGCCATTGGATCAAACCAAACCAAATCCACTTGAGATAAAACTCAATACCTCATAGAAACACTCCCACGATCAGCTCTCGCACGTCGCGACGAACGTAAACCACAAAAACGTAAAACCTACGGAAAGAACGTCTAACGTTTAACATTTCCAAAACTTATCGCCGAATCTTTTTCCGCGACTGTAATTTTCTTTCATACCTCAGAAAATTAATCTCAGAATATATCTTAACTCGCGCAGATATATAAAGCTTCCATCTGAAACCTCACTCAAAACAGACGCAATAAGATTTTACAACGACGGGTAAAATCCTACTCGTTTTTCCAAAAACAAGAATAATCCAAAACTTATTATTCTGAAACCACAAATAACTTCTTATTTAAGCAACAGGGTCACCAGACCAAAGTTTGTACAATTACAGTGCATGAGCACAAAACAGGCTCAATTACAGCAAAAGCTAAAGATTACACGATGTTTCGTCACACGAACACATCGAAACCCTAATATTCCTTAGACCAACTATACAAAGAAATCTTGGGTCTTACAATACTACCCCCCTAAAAGAAGTTTCGTCCTCGAAACTTAGACATCGTCGAACAAACTGGGGTATAACTCTTTCATCTTACCCTCGAGCTCCCAGGTGGTATCTCCTGTAACTTCATTCCATATTACCTTCACCAAAGGTATCTCTTTCGTTCTCAAACGCTTCATCTTCTTATCCGCAATCTTGATCGGCGGAACTTCAAATGACAAGTTATCCCTCAACTGGATGTCATCTGGTGTAATCACTTGCGATGGATCCGGTGTATATTTCCGTAATTGCGACACATGGAACACGTCATGTATCAAAGATAGTACCGGTGACAACGCGATCCGGTATGCTACCTTCCCAATCCGTTCCAAAATCTGATAAGGCCCTATAAACTTCGGAGTCAACTTCCTTGCTTTCAAAGCCCTTCCAACACCAGTCGTTGGAGTAACACGGAGAAATACGTGATCTCCCTCTTCAAACTCTAAAGGCCTCCGACGCCTATCCGCATAACTCTTTTGTCGATCTTGAGCAACTTTCATCATTGCCCTTATCTTTCGGACCTTGTCCGTCGTCTGTTGTACCATTTCCGGTCCTACTATCATACTCTCCCCATCTTGATACCAACACAAAGGAGTCTGACATCTCCTCCCATACAAAGCCTCGTATGGTGCAATTCCAATACTCGCGTGGAAACTGTTGTTGTATGTGAATTCTATCAAAGGTAACACATCATCCCAACTTCCACGATCATCCAATACACAAGCTCTCAACAAATCTTCCAAAGATTGATTTGTTCTCTCGGTCTGCCCATCTGTCTGAGGATGGTAGGCGGAACTCAATCTCAGTTTCGTCCCCAACGCCTCATGCAACGTCCTCCAAAAGTGTGAAGTAAACTTTGGGTCTCGATCCGACACTATACTTGACGGAATCCCATGTAACCTCACAATCTCAGCAATGTAAATATCGGTCAACCTTGCCGCTGTATCCGTAGTTCTTACCGGTAGAAAATGAGCGGACTTAGTCAAACGATCCACTATCACCCAAATGGAATCATGCTTCCTCCTGGTCTTAGGTAAACCAGTGATGAAATCCATAGAAATGCTATCCCACTTCCACTCGGGGATATCTAACGACTGCAGCATCCCTGCGGGTCTCTGATGCTCAATCTTCGCCTTCTGACAAGTCAAACACGACGCCACATACTCGGCCACATCCTTTTTCATACCCGGCCACCAGAAATCATGCCTCAGGTCTTGATACATCTTTGTTGCTCCGGGATGTATACTAAGTTTACTCTTGTGTGCCTCCCCTAGAATGATGTTTCTCAAGTTCATAGCATCGGATACACACACCCTACCTTGACACCTCAAGATATTGTCCGATCCCACCTTGAAATCTCGGTTGGTTCCTCGAACAATCAAAGCTCTTTTCTCCATGAGAAACTTGTCATCTTGACAATTTGCAATATCCTCCAACAAACCGCTTGAGATGGTAATCATACTCAGTCTCATAATCCCTAAAGCAAACTCTACCTCTAGATGCAAATCACGGAACTCTCTCAACAACTCTTGTTGACTAGCCATTTGTGCCGAACAAACCGACACACTCTTCCTACTCAAAGCATCGGCTACCACATTAGCCTTTCCCGGATGGTATTCTAACGTAAAGTCGAAGTCCTTCAAAGTTTCCATCCACCTCTGTTGCCTCATATTAAGCTCTTTCTGATCGAACAGATACTTAAGACTTTTATGGTCACTAAACACGACAAAAGTGCAACCATAAAGATGATGTCTCCAAATCTTCAATGCGAAAACAACGGCCGCAAGTTCCAAATCGTGCGTAGGATAATTCTTTTCATGCACTTTCAGCTGCCTTGACGCATAAGCCACTGCTCTCTTGTGTTGCATCAACACACAACCTAACCCTTGATGAGAAGCATCACAATAAACCTCATACGGTTCATCCGACTGTGGTAACATCAAGACTGGCGAAGTCGTCAATCGCTCCTTCAACAACTGAAAACTCAACTCACACTTCTCAGTCCACGCAAAAGGTTGATCTTTTCACGTAAGTTGTGTCATTGGTGCCACAATCTTAGCAAATCCTTCTATAAACCTTCGGTAATAACCGGCCAAACCCACAAAACTCCTCACATCGGTCACGGTTTGAGGCTGCTTCCATGAAAGTACCGTATCAATCTTGGCTGGATCCACGGCTATTCCTTCTTTTGATATAACATGGCCAAGGAAATTCACCTCTTCCAACCAAAAGTCACACTTTGACGGGTTTGCATACAACTTACATTCCCGCAAAACTTGCAATACTAAACGAAGATGCTCTACATGTTCCTCTTCACTCTTCGAATACACCAAAATGTCATCGATGAACACCACCACAAACTTGTCCAAAAATGAATTGAATATCCGATTCATGTAGGCCATAAAGATAGCAGGCGCATTCGTCACTCCAAACGGCATCACTAAGAACTCATAATGCCCATATCGCGTCCTAAACGCCGTTTTCTGAACATCCTCCTCTCGCACTCTTATCTGGTGATATCCAGATTTCAAGTCGATCTTGGAAAACACTGAGGCTCCCCTCAACTGATCCATCAAATCATCAATTCGTGGCAATGGATATCGGTTCTTGATAGTCGCCTTATTAAGCTTCCGATAATCCACACACAGACGAGATTTACCATCCTTCTTTTTAACCAATAAGACAGGTGCTCCCCAAGGCGACACACTAGGTCTTATGAAACCCTTCTCTAACAAGTCCTCAATCTGACTTTTTAACTCTACCAACTCAGCTGGAGCCATCCGATACGCTGATTCTGAAATTGGACCCGTACCCGGTTGCAAATCAATAAAGAATTCCACCTCTCTACACGGAGGAAAAACTGGAATCTCTGATGGAAACATATCTTGGAAATCCTGAACCACACGAATTTCCTCAATCTGGATCTCCGACATCACTCCTAAACTAGCAAGTGAAACTATCTCCGGTTCTCCATTACACATAACCACAGAAAGTCGATTTGCAGACAAGTACCTTCGCACACCTGGCTCGGGAAAGAAAACCAATTTCCGAGCACAGTCTAGAATCACATAATGATAAGACAACCAATCCATCCCGAGGATGATCTCGAGAGATAAAAGCGGTAGACAAACCAAATTGACCAGAAAATCCCTATTCTGGATTACTACTAAACAATGCAAACATGCAGTATTCACTACCAGATCCTTAGCAGGAGTCAAAACATTCAAATCAAACGGAAGAACAGAAACATTCAAACTCAAACGATTTGCACATGCCAAAGATATGAATGAGTGGGTTGCCTCCGTGTCAATCAAAGCAGTTAAAGAATTACCTGCGATGTGACAGCTCTCATGGATGGCATTGCTAGCCTGCCCACTCAACTCAGTGCCCATACAGTAAGCACGTGCCTTTGCCGCCGGTCTAGTACCTTGTGAGCCTTGCGCCGCATTTGCCGACGGTCCGGCCTTTGGGGCCTTGCACTCTCTAGCCACATGCCCCGGCTTCTTACAATTATAACAAACATTTGCCACGGTCGGGCATTCATTGGCATAGTGGCCCACCTCGCCACACTTGAAACAACCTTGTTTCACCCTATTTTGGTTCCCTTGGTTCACCGACCTTCCTTGTCCCTTACTGTTCTGTGGACGATCATACGGCTTACCACCTTGCTTCCCACGATTCTGAGTCGAACCACGATCATTGGTACGACTTGGTCCTCCAGCACTAAAACCACTTTGGCGGTTCACCCGCTTGTTTCTCATATCCTCAACCTCTTGACACTTCTCAACCAGCACTTGAAAGTGTCGAATCCCTAACGGCACCACTGCGTCTTGCAGCTCGTACCTCAAACCATCTTGAAAGCGACGGCACATATAAACCTCATCTATCCCATCCCTAAAGAAGCGGAAGAAACGGGATAGTGATTCAAATTTCTTGGAGTAAGCCTCCACATTCATGCTACCCTGTCTCAGTCTCAAGAATTCTTCTCCGTACCTTTCCCTCGCAGTCTCGGGAAAGTACTTGGCTAAAAACCTCCTCTTGAAGTTCTCCCAATTCAATTCCTCATGAACATTCTCCATGATCAGTCGGGTGTTCCTCCACCAATACTCAGAACCCCCGAGTAACTGATAGGTAGCTAAGACTACCTTCTCCCCTTCTGGACAATGAATTGCCCCGAATATCCTCTCCACAGATTGGAGCCACAAATCCGCAATTTCCGGACCTCCCTCTCCATTAAACTTTGGAGGAGTCTGGTGGTTGAAATTTGAAAGAAGTCTAGATCCAACCGCGAGTATTTCTCTTTCGCGCTTTTCCAGATCTCTCTGCGCCTTAGCATGGCTCTGAGCAGTCACAGCCGCTGCCATCGTATGCATGGCATAAGCCATCTGGTTTATATCAGCATTATCCGCCATAGGTGCTGTAGGTGCCCTTCTTGGAGGCATTCTATTCTGCACAATACCAATTCTGATTAGATTCCTTATCCAAACATTTCTGAATCTCAACAGAAAATCTCATCCAACGGTTACTAACTCATAACCCGTCACCGAACAAACACTAGAACTAACTCAACCCTAGTTACGTTCTAACCGACTCTGAACTAACGACTCAAGTATACACTTTCCCTTTGAAGATTTAAAGCCAGGCTCTGATACCAAATTGTAACACCCCATTTTTCACAAGCCAAAAAGGGCATTTTTTTTTTCTTTTTCAACTAACACGCAGAGTGCGCATAAAATATTTTAAATGAACCGGCATTCAAATATACAAAAGAACTCATTACCAAAAGGTGCTTCGACAAGCAAAGTGTATTCCTGAATAATTACAACCCAAGTCTAAGTATTCGAATACTTACAACAAAACAAGTTAGAGACCCTATGCTATCCAAAAAGCACGGTGCACAAAACACACCGGCGCATAGTCTAACTATTCTAGGCTAAAGCTCCAACCGCTCACTGGGGCCTGGAACAGCCACCGTCGTCGCCACGACCTAACCCATCATCTGGGTGGGATGAGCCCGCAAATGAAAGAAAGGGTCACCACAAAATAAAAGGTATATATATATATATATAACCGGTGCGAAAGATGTACACATAACAAATTTCCACATACACAAGAGAAAGCTCTTTAACACAAAAGCAATTCCCACCAACGGGCTTATATATATAATGCACACCAAGCCTAATGCAGACTTCTACAGTGAGTGTGGTAGATTCCCCATTACCACATGCATATGAATTCCGGAAGAGTAATCATAATCAATAAAACCACAAAGGGTTAGGATGGATCCATTCCCGATAATCGCACCCCGCAGTCCATTCCCGATAACCGCTTATTGGACTCAATAATTCCCGTAGGAGTAAGGTGGATCCATTCCCGATAATCGCACCCCGTGATCCATTCCCGATAACCACGTACTATGAATGCATGAGCATACGATTCCCCTTATATGCTAATGCAACACATACATATCGTACACGCATATGTAATCACACCAGATCAACACATACATATACATCTAGTCATATGTATTTAATCACATGTTATTACATACATCTCCAATCATATGTAAAACAACGAATCATGTATTTACCACGATCTCATATCGAGAATACATCACAAAAACATGCCAAGCACACCACCAATTGCAACACAGCAAAAACTAAAGCATGTTTACAAAACCGTTTGAAAAGACGGAAATAAAGTGGAGCCCTTACCTCGGCAAGCTTCCGTCAACAAAACGTTCACACAACACTACGTGCTCCCTAAAACAAGCAACGGACAATCAATACATCGTTTCCAACCCAATGCATTGAAACTACACCATAACCCCAAAAACTCTAAAGGTTTCCAAGGGAAATTCACTCTTTTGGATACCATACCAAAATCTATCGTATTGATCAACCACCATGAGTTATTTGTACTATTTTTAGGACCCAAAACAATTGTCAAAAGTCTTAAATAATTTGAAATGCAAAATGGCCGTTTTCTTGCGTTATAAGCTACGTACTTTCCGAGTACCCGAAAAACTCGTTTCCAATCCCAACCACTTCCATAAATTAATAAAAAGGGATTAGAAGGCTAAAAACCAAGTTTAGAAATCAGAATCCAAAATTTTAGGTTCCAGAGCTCGCCCTGGCGAGTTGGTGGCGAGTGAAGGCAGAGAGTACTGGTCTTACTCGCTCTGGAGCTCGCCCTGGCGTGTTGTCAGGACCTGTGACACTCGCCCTGGCGAGTAACCACTCGCTCAGCGAGTTGCACCTGTCATGACAGCACAAGACAGCAACTCACACCACCTTTTTCCACCCTAAGCCTAGTCTGATTCTATTAGTTCCCAACATCTTTTCAAGGCATAAAAGCAAACCATTTCCATAAGCAAGCAACACATTTCCGAAAGCATGTTGGTTGCTTCGAGTGCAAGTTATTTGATTTTCATTTCCAAAATCAAAACCAAATCCAAGCACAAGTTTTATTACGGGCCTTAACCGTCCGGTAATCATTTTCAAACATGTTTTCAAAGTAAAAAGCGACACCACATGTCACAATAGTTTTAAACCATTTTGACCCCAAAACACTACCCAAAAACACTTAGGAAATATTTTCATAAACCTCAAAATATTTTTCATCGGATTTTCTAAAACAAAACCATACAACGTATTTCCCTTTCGCCCAAAGGTTCAAAGACAACTTTTCTTTTCAAAACCTTACAACATAACCTCATGTAATTGATCAATACATAAACCAACCAAAACCCTAACTTTTCTCATGAGATTTTTCACCAACTCATGGAAAACAAAAACAACAAAGCCTAGCATGCTTCCTAAGCTCTCATGAACAACTATCATGAAACAAGAATCAATTCCTAACCTTTCCATCTCATGAACATAAACTAAAACTCATAACTCCAAGAGTTTTAACCAACCAAAAATGAGAAGGAAAAGAGTGGTTACCTTAAGAAAGTGATTCTCTACAATTTTCTTCAAAGCCTCCAAGCTTGAAATGGAGTGAAATGGTGAAGAATGGAAAATTTAGTGAAGGTTGGAAATAGTAATGGAGTTCCACGTGAAAGAGAGAAAGAATGGAGATGTTTGGTGATGTTTTTCTAAGTCCACAATGAGCAAACCTCCTTACTATGCTAAAGCTCTTGCTAGCTCATGGCCATTGGATCAAAAACACATTGCCAAGACAAAACCCTAGCCATTGGATCAAACCAAACCAAATCCACTTGAGATAAAACTCAATACCTCATAGAAACACTCCCACGATCAGCTCTCGCACGTCGCGACGAACGTAAACCACAAAAACGTAAAACCTACAGAAAGAACGTCTAACGTTTAACATTTCCAAAACTTATCGCCGAATCTTTTTCCGCGACTGTAATTTTCTTCCATACCTCAGAAAATTAATCTCAGAATATATCTTAACTCGCGCAGATATATAAAGCTTCCATCCGAAACCTCACTCAAAACAGACGCAATAAGATTTTACAACGACGGGTAAAATCCTACTCGTTTTTCCAAAAACAAGAATAATCCAAAACTTATTATTCTGAAACCACAAATAACTTCTTATTTAAGCAACAGGGTCACCAGACCAAAGTTTGTACAATTACAGTGCATGAGCACAAAACAGGCTCAATTACAGCAAAAGCTAAAGATTACACGATGTTTCGTCACACGAACACATCGAAACCCTAATATTCCTTAGACCAACTATACAAAGAAATCTTGGGTCTTACAATCATCAACATTAGTCCCAGCTGCATCACCATCAGCAGCATCAACACCTTCACAAGCAACATCCACACCAGCATTCTCATCAATCAATCCCTCTTCCTCAGCATCCTCTTGTTTCAGAGCAGTGATAACCTTGACAAGCTCCATTTTCTGCTCATCTAGAGCTTTCACAGCAGCTTCCATTGTGATGATCATAACTTTCCTGTTCATGGTGGTTGACACAACACTCTTCTGAGGTACCACTTTCTTTGCAGGTAGAACAATGTCAGCAGCATGCTTTCCTTCAAACAGCTTGTAAGAGAGAGACATGGGTGATTCCCTCTTGCAAGGGGTATCCTCAGGAACCAGAATATTGGGATGTTGGTCCAAGATTATATCACTGATGAGAGTAGGGAACCCAATAACCAGCTTGATAGCCCAAGATTTACCATGTTCAACAATTTGATCAAATATAAGGGCACCATAATCAACATTAGCACCAGTACCAACAGCATACACAAATTTAGCTAGATTAGTGGCTATGGTAGAAGAGTGGGTAGTGGGAACCCAGTTTGCAGCACCTATCCTATTCAGAATAGCATATTTGACAGACAGCATGGCAGAGGGAACCTTACCTTTAAGAGGCCATACCTTAACTTGATTTGCAGTGATAATCTTGCAAATCTGGTTATTAGTTGGTTCAAAACCAGGATAACCATACTCCCTTCTTCCTAAATAAGCATTTGTCACAGCAGGAGAGAATTGGACACACTTACCTCTTACAAACACCTGATGGAATTCTTTGCTGAGTCTGTTGCCACAGTCCTCACCAATGTTGACAATAAACTCCTTCACCAGCTTCTCATAACAACTGCCTAGCCCACTCACAGTCTTCATTAGCCCAGCTTGAAGAATCAAATCCATTACCTCCTTGCATTCAAGGGCTTCATCAGACAATTCCCTCTCTAGAGCCAGTCTCCTGTGGTAAACAAACTTCCATTTAGCAGCACTGTTACTGAAATGAAAGGACACATTGTCCATAGGCACTTCAGGGACATTTTGTGGAATTGATCTCCCTGCTTTCTTTTTCTGTGTAGATAGAATGCCTGGAGCATTGACCACGGCATCATCAGCACTGACAGCAGCAGCAGTCTTTCTCTTCTTTGGTGTCTTTTGTTTCGATGCTGTAGAGATTGGTTGAGCATCCTTCTCAGCATCAGATTCTTAGTCACTCAGATTGATGGTTTTTCTTTTTGATCCCTGTTGCTTCTGCTTAGCAGGTATTTCTACTCTGCTTGATCTCCTCACAGGACCATACATCTTCTTCTTCTTTATGGATGTGGTAGCCTCAGCTGCTACCTTCTTTTTCTTGGAAGATTGAGTTGCATCAGTTACAACATTCTTCTCCTTCTTTGTTGACTTTGGTTCTTCAGCCACAACCTCAGGCACCTTTTCTTTTCTTACTCTTAGCCTGTTACCAACACCAGACTTTCCTTTCTTCCTTCTAGAATCACCAACAATGTTCATGATTGTTACATCATCCTCAGTGCTGTCATCTGCCTTAGCACCTTCCTCTTCATCAGCAGTCACATAATCAACATTATCTTCAACTGACATAGCATTGTCAGTATTCTCATCCACAGGTCTATTCCTTTCTTGTTGCTCAGTGGAATCAGCTATCACATGATCAGGCAGATCCTTGTCCTGTTGCACACCAAGATCATCATCTAGAGGTTGGTCTTGTGCCAAAGATGCTGGGGCATCTGGCACAACTTTATCACCAGAGACAGAGTCCACTAGGGATTTTAGGGCATCTTCAGCAATTTTGATGTTCTGAGCATCTTCATCATCTCCTTCATCACTAGGAGTATCAGGAACACAGTGTTCGCCCATGTCAGCAATTTTCCCCTTTTTAGGACTTAGGGTTTGAGTAGAGTCTCCCTTGTCTGCTTCAATCTAAACATCAGGGCTTGGGGTTGTGACATCAGAAGCAGCATTGGGATTCACATTGCCAAGGTTACTGAGATAGAGTTCCTGCATGTTGAAGTTTGATGAGTATCGGGACTTAGGTTTTTGGGATTTCGTTTTTCTGGTGGTTGTAGATTTTGTTCTCTTCGTGGATTTGGGTTTGGGTGAAGGTGAAGGGTTTGATGGAGTGGGGTTCAAAATAGAATTGAATGAGGGGTGAATCATGGTGAGAGGAGTGGCGTCGGTGATGATATCAGAAGGTTGGGGTAAAGGAACAGAGAGATTTTCTGTGATGTTAGGAGCGGTGGTGGTTGTTTTTGACGGTGAAGATTTTTGTGGTGATGATTTGGTTGGAGAGGTTTGAGTGGATGGTTGAGACATTGTAGTGAGATTGAGAAAGTATAGAAAGTAGGATTGTGAAGGTGATGAAGTTCTGAGTGTGATGGGAAGATTTGGAGAGAAAGTGGAGATGTTATGTGAGTAGATGAATAGATTTGGAAAGAAAATATGTTTAAAAGATTTGAAAATAAAATAGCCGGTATTAGTGGATGGCGTGTTTGTAGGT
Organism: Trifolium repens; assembly: GCA_030408175.1. Classification (NCBI taxonomy): domain Eukaryota; kingdom Viridiplantae; phylum Streptophyta; class Magnoliopsida; order Fabales; family Fabaceae; genus Trifolium; species Trifolium repens. The sequence goes on from CP125846.1 coordinate 14,744,772, forward strand.
GGTTTTAGTCTATGATTACCTTGATCAACGTGCACTACTATAGTAGGAGGAAATGCAATAACTGCTGCACGCCACACCATTATCAACGGTAATTGCTATAACTCCTCATGGAGGCAAATACCTAACTTGCCCCTTAACTTTTCAAACTGCACAGCATCAAGAGCCTTGGTGAAAATATCTGCAATTTGCTCCTTTGTACCCACATGCTCCAGAATCACAATTTTGTTCTCAACCAAGTCCCTTATATAGTGATGACGTATATCAATATGCTTTGTCTTGCTATGCTGAACTGGGTTCTTTGAGATGTTTATGGCACTCATGTTGTCACAATACAATGTTAGAGCATTCTGTTCAACATCGTACTCCTTCAGCATTTGTTTCATCCACACCAATTGAGAACAGCTACTCCCAGCTGCTACATATTCAGCCTCAGCTGTAGATAGAGCCACACAGTTCTGCTTTTTACTGAACCAAGATATCAAATTAGTGCCTAAGAAGAAACAGCCTCCTGAAGTGCTTTTTCTATCGTCTGCACTTCCAGCCCAATCAGCATCACAATAACCATATAAGGTGGAATTTTCACAATGGGAATACATTATCCCATAATCACTAGTTCCATTCACATACTTCAAGATCCTCTTAACTTGAGTCAAGTGACTTACTTTAGGATCTGCTTGATATCTAGCACACACTCCCATAGCATAAACGATGTCAGGTCTACTTGCAGTCAAGTACAACAAGCTTCCAATCATACTTCTGTAGAGACTTTGATCCACACTTATTCCCTTCTCATCTTTAGTGAGTTTCAAATGAGTAGGTGCTGGTGTTCTCTTGTGTGCAGCATTATCCATCCCAAATTTCTTGATGATATTTCTAGCATACTTGCTCTGAGATATAAAGATAGTGTCTTCCATTTGTTTGATTTGAAGACCAAGAAAATAAGTTAATTCTCCATCAAGACTCATCTCAAACTCTGACTGCATTTGCTGGACGAAATGCTGGACCATTGTGTTCGACATTCCACCAAACACAATGTCATCAACATAGATTTGAGCTATTATAAAGTTTCTTCTTTCTTCCTTTACAAACAGAGTTTTGTCTGATCCTCCCTTTCTGTATCCTTGCTCCACCAAGAATTGAGTCAACCTTTCGTACCATGCCCTAGGTGCCTGTTTTAGACCATACAAGGCTTTCTTCAATTTGTAGACATGGTTGGGATGTTATGGATCCACAAACCCTTTTGGTTGCTCAACATACACCTCTTCCTGTAGGTATCCATTTAAAAATGCACTCTTCACGTCCATTTGGTATAGCTTGAACTTTAGAATGCAAGCCACTCCCAGAAGCAATCTGATGGTTTCTAGTCTGGCCACAGGTGCAAAAGTTTCATCAAAGTCAAGTCCTTCAATTTGGGTATATCCTTGGGCCACAAGCCTTGCTTTATTTCTGGTAACTGTGCCATTCTCATCTGACTTGTTTCTATACACCCATTTTGTTCCAATAACATTCACATCCTCAGGTCTAGGAACCAAGTCCCATACTTCACTTCTCTCAAATTGGTTTAGCTCTTCCTGCATAGCCTCTATCCAGGCTTCATCAGTCAATGCTTCTTTTACATTCTTTGGTTCAAACAGGGACACAAAACAGGAGTTTGCAACAACATCATTAGTTCTTCTTGTAGTTATCTCTTGTTCAGGATTTCCTATTACCAGATCTAAGGGATGGTTTTTCTGAACACGAACAGAAGGACCTTTACTTGTAGCTTGAGGTCTTGTGCTTTCCTCACCTTCTTCTTCAAGTGTCTCTTCATCAGATTTATCAATAGATGCCTGTTCGGATGCTGCAACATCTTGTTCAGCATTCACACTGACAGGAGTGCCTTGATTTATCCCTTCATTTTCCTTGGCAGGGGAGTCTTTTACAACAACATTTACAGATTCCATCACAACCTGAGTCTTTGTGTTATAGACCCTGTAAGCTCTACTATTTGTGGAATACCCAAGGAAAAATCCCTCATCACTCTTGGGGTCAAGTTTCCTTCTAGGTTCTCTATCAGCTAAAATATAGCACTTACTTCCAAAGATATGAAAGTGCTTGACAGTTGGTTTTCTATCTTTCCATAGTTCATATAGAGTAGAGGTTGTACCTTTTCTCAGGGTGACTCTGTTGTGTACATAGCAAGCAGTGTTCATTGCTTCAGCCCAAAAATGATAAGGAATGTTTTTGGCATGAAGCATGACTCTAGTTGATTCTTGAATCGTTATATTCTTTCTTTCCACTATGCCATTCTGTTGAGGGGTTATTGGAGAAGAATATTCATGCTTTATTCCTTCAGTAGAACATAATTCATTGAACTTGGAGTTTTCAAACTCTCTACCATGATCACTCCTTATTCTCACAACGTTGCTATCTTTTTCTCTTTGAATCTGGATGCACAGCTCTTTGAACACATCAAAAGCTTCTGATTTTTCTCTAATGAAGTTCACCCAAGTATATCTAGAGTAATCATCTACTACAACAAAATCATACCTTTTTCCTCCCAAACTTTCAACCTGCATGGGCCCCATGAGATCCATGTGTAGTAATTCAAGAACCTTGGATGTTGTCTGATGCTCCAGCATCGGTTGTGACATTCTAGTTTGCTTTCCAATTTGACATTCACCACACACATTTCCTTCAACAATCTTGAGTTTGGGTAGACCTCTGATGGCTTCCAGTGATATAGCTTTCTTCATTCCTTTCAAGTTGAGATGTCCCAATTTCTGGTGCCACAGTTGAACTTCATCTTCTGTGGTAACAGGACATGTGGATGTGAAGGCTTCTTCCTGAGGCATCCACAAGTAACAATTATCTTTAGATCTAGTACCTCTTAGTACCAGCTCTCCTTCTTCATTGTTCACTAGACATTCTGATTTTGTGAAATTGACTTTCATGCCTTGGTCACACAACTGGCGAATGCTAATCAGATTTGCTTTGAGGCCTTTCACTAAAAGCACATTCTCTAGGTTGGGCAATCCATGGTTGATCAGATCCCCAATTCCTACTATTTCTCCTTTTGCACCATCTCCAAAAGTTACAAAACTGGCCTTATAGGATCTTACATTCATGAGATACTTCTCTTCTCCAGTCATATGTCTGGAGCACCCACTATCAAAGTACCAATCTTCCATAGAAGATGCTCTTAGGGATGTGTGAGCAATTAGCCCAACATTTTCTTTCTTAGGCAGTTCACCACTCTCTTCTATAGGCCTCCATTCCTTCTTCATAGGAATCTTCTCCGGTATCACATTTTGTTTAAGTTCCTGGTTGGGGTATCCATGTAGCTTGTAGAAAAACGGTCTAATGTGTCCCCTTTTTCCACAGTGATGACACACCCACCTACGATATCTCCTTTGACTACTTGGCCTTTGGTGAACAAAAGGTCTTGGTCTTTGATTGACAGAGGGTTTGGGATAAAGAGCAAACTTGGGAACAGGAAAGACTTTAGAATTCCGAGGCTGATGCTCCAGCATCACTTTTCCAGTACAGGGATCAATCATAAATCATACTTCCTCCTGATGAAAACTTGGTTTTAGGGTCCTGTTGATACTGGTTCAAACTAGAGTAGTTGTATCCAACAGACCTAAGTTTCCCACTTGGCGCGTTTTCTAGTATCTCTTCAAGAAGATCTGCTCCTGAATTCAGCTGGCTTACTCTTTTCCTTAAGTCATCCATTTGAACATTAACTTGAACGACCTTTTCTTCTGCTTGAGCAGCCTTTTGAACCTGAGTATTAACTTCTGTTTGAAGTTTGTTGATGGTCTTTTGTTTTTCAAGAATCCTGCACATCTCTTCATATCTTGTCAGAAAGTCTTTGTAGGTACTAGCTAGTTCTTCATAGGAAACATCTTCATCTTCATCAGATTCTCAATCCTCAACATTAACACATGTTCCAGTAAAGGCAGTCACATGTCTTGCTGACTCACCTTCTTCATCAGTATCTTCATCTGACCATGAGACAGTTAGTCCTTTCTTTTGTCTTTTCTGATAAGTTCCACATTCTAACCTTATGTGCCCATAGCCTTCACACTCATGGCACTGAACTCCTTTGCCTTGAGTACTCTTTTCATCAGGTTTGGATTTCTTCAGAATGTTCTGTTGCTTGTTGATGTCGAACCGAATGCCTTGCCCATTCTGTCTGTTCCTACGGTCAACTCTTTTCAGCACTTTGTTGAACTGTCTGCCCAGCATGGCAATAGCATCAGCTATGCTATCTTCCTCTCCATCTTCAATCTGATCATCTTCCTCCTCAGTGTTTGAAACAAAAGTAATGCTCTTGTTCTTCTTGTCTCCACGTTCATCCAGCACAGTTTCAAAGGTTTGGAGAGATCCAACAAGTTCATCCATTTTCATAGTGGAAATGTCATGTGCTTCCTCAATGGCCGTAACCTTCATGTCAAATCTTTTAGGAAGAGATCTAAGAAGCTTTCTTGATAGTTTTTCATCAGACATCTTTTCACCCAGAGCTTCAAAGGAGTTTCCAATATCCAACAAACTCAAGTGAAAGTCCTGAATGTTTTCATCATCTTTCATTCTTAGGGCTTCAAATTTTGAGGTAAGATGTTGAATCTTTGACTGTTTCACTTTGGTGGTGCCCTCATAGCACTTTTGTAATATCTCCCACGCATCTTTGGCCGACACACAGTTTTTTATAAGTTTAAAGACACTAGTGTCAACTCCATTAAACAGGGCATAAATAGCCTTGTGATTCTGATTGGCTGCAGCTTCCTCTTCTGTGGTCCATTCTACTTCTGGTTTCACTATCCCCGTTGAAGTACCTTCCTTGCTCGCATACATAGGTTGTTCCCATCCAGTCAAAACAACCTTCCAAACTTTGCTATCAATGGATCTCAGAAAGGCTGTCATCTTGGATTTCCAAGAGTCATAGTTTGCAGATCCAGTAAGCAAAGGTGGCCTGTTCATGTATCCTCCTTCTTTTTCCATAGTGCCAGACATTTCAGGTCCTGAATCTCACCCAAACAGGCAGGGTGCCTGCTCTGATGCCAATTGAAATTCCTGGCACGCTATGCACGATGCTCTACTCGATGCTCTAACAATCTATCTGGCCTCGCGGGTAACAGAATGAAACAAGTAAATGAACAAATAAAGAACACAGGATATTTGTTAACCCAGTTCGGCGCAAACAGCAACCTACGTCTGGGGGTTACCAATCCATGAAGGAATATCACTATAATAGTCCTAGTCCTAAGTCTCCAGCAAACTACCCGTTTACAACTTAAGACCTAGGCCCTACCAATGACTCTTCTACCTAGGAACTCCTAGATATGAGATCCCATCTCACTCCCTACAACCTTACAAATCAGCAAGGATTTCAATACACAAAGACAAAACAGTTTTGGAGACACACTCCTAAAACTACACACTCGTACCTAAAGGCTTAGAGTGTTACACACACCAAAAGTCCTAACTCCGTGCTTCAAAGCTTAGGAGAAGGAACACACAATTACACCTCAAGAACACGTCCTAAGCTTGCATCAAGGTGACACAAGAAAGGCTCACAATAGCACAACACACGCAAAACCTAATTCTGAATACTAGCACAATAACGGCGTGAACAACTAAATTAGGGTTTTGCAGCTCCTTTAAATACTTCAGAAAATAACACATGCATGGGCTTGGTTTGTTTGACCCAAGCATTTACTCCACATTAATTAAATGAGATTCTTTAGAAATATATTCTTCAAAGAGCTACTCCTCAGAAATATTCTTGAACAGGATCTGAAGCATTAACAACCTTCCTTACATAAAACCATATAAAACGCGCCATGCAAGATTCATGAAAGAGAAACAAAACATTCCATAAATAGCATTTGCCATGAGCGCTACTCCTGAGCATTACCAATGCTCTACGCAATGCCTGAGGCATCGAATCGCACATCTTGCACAAAGTTTATTTCCAAAATGCAGCCAATACCAAAGACTCAACAATATACTTTTAAGTTTTCTAACTAAGAAGATGAATGAAATGATGATGGATAAATGATTGAGAGAAGTTTTAGAGAGTTTAAAGAGAAACTGATTTTATAAAATGATTTTATCACCATCATTTTATTAATATTCATAAGCAACAACAATTTAGCATAGATATTTTAATGCTAAACATCATCATTCATAAACAAATAATCACATTTCACCAATTTATCCTAATTATGAATATTAACAATTTTCATCATTTCATCAAAATCAAAGATACAACAACACTTTTCTTTAATTCTATCATGAATAAGGGCAACAAAAAACATTTTCATTACTTTGGAAAATCCCACACATAAACCCATATTTCTCAAAACCCTATAAATCAAAATAATACATCATCATGTTATCATAAATCATGAACAACAACAACATATCATCCTAATTAGTATAATTTTCATGAATAAATCATTATCCTTTAAATTATTCCAACACGGCAATAAATTCATTCAACCACACATACATGATTTCACACCAAATATATCATTATTTTCACATTATTCTCTATTTGAATAAATACATGAAAATATCATAATAATCACTTTTCTCATAAACAAGAACAACAACACATCATACTTGAAAGATATGAGAAAACTTCACAAAGGGTTATAGACAAATCCGGTGGCGAATTTAGACGAAAATGTTGGGGGGGGGGGGGGGGGGCGCAATGGTGCTAATTTTTTTTTCTATGGGAGTTAAAAATGTATAATCTTATAAAATTTAAGAAAAACTAAATTTATAGATAATCATATAGAATTTAAGAAAAATTAAATATAATTTAATATGTTATTGAGATTCATTAAAATTAACAGTGTTCAATAAAAATGCAAAATACATTAATCTTAGTGGATCTTAATAACATACCAATGGTTTTAAATTTTTGTAAAATTTTACATGAATTATCTATATGATATCAATTTTCAATTTTAATGTTAAATTTTATATTAGTTAAAATATCCCCGATAAAAATTGAACACAAGACATCTAAGCAACTGGACACACAACTACCATTTGACGGAGCAAAATCTTATGATAATAAACAACTTGTATTTCTATATATAACATAATAGTTAAAAAAAGGGAAAAATGAAAATAAATTGGGGCCCAATCCAATAGGGGCTCCACCCCCTGCCCATATGGATATCATGAAACACTTAGGAATACGGTGAAAATGCCTCACTCCATGTTTCTATGCATAATCCAACTCATAAAACATAATTTCCCATTTACCTTTGATTGTGAAGGAAATAGTTCTTGAAGCTCCTCCTTGTTCTTGCCTCTTTCCCTCCTTTTCTCTCCAAAAATCTGGTGCAATCCGAACTCGATTTCTCCCTCCACATACCTTGTTTCGACGATCCGAATGGTTAGAAGTTGACCTCATGTGTTGCGATTGCGAACCTCCCTCAAAATTTGAACAAAATTCAACGGTTAATGAATCAGTTATCAAAGATTAAGTGAGGCTACTGTGTTGAAAACAAGATTTGTTTCCTCTTCTCTTCTTTCTCTTCAATTTCTCTATCTATCTCCTTCTCAAAACTCATAAAAATGACCTCTCTCTCTAAACCCACCTTATATATATAGGTTTTCGACTTATATCATTCAATTACCAAAACACCCCTCCTCCAATTGGCCTAAATATTCACACCTCCCATAGATGGGTCAACACCCCTTAATCCTAGCCCAATAAAGAAAATCTAATTAAAACGCTTAGACACATAAAACATATCATATAATTAATTAAAGGCTAAACTGTTCATTTGGTCCCTTACCTTTATTTTAGGTTTGAATCAGGTCTCTTACGTTTTAAAAGTTTGAATTTGGTCTCTCACGTTATCAACATTTGTATTAGTTAGTCCCTTCCGTCAAATTTTTCACTAACTTTGTTTGATCCTTACACATGGCTGACAGTTTACACATGTGGAAGTGATTTTGGACACGTGGAATGCCATATAATAAACAGAACCTTCGCAAATAGAGAAAAAAATACGACAAAGACCTTTGCAAACACTAACTCTTTTTTTTTATTTGTGAAGGTTCTGTTTATTATATGGTTGTCAACGTGTCCAAAATCACTTACACCTATCCAAACCGTCAGCCACGTGTAAGGATCAAACGAAATTAGTGAAAAATTTGACGGAATAGACTAACTAATGCAAACGTTGATAACGTGAGGGACCAAATTCAAACTTTTAAAACGTAAGAGACTTGATTTAAACTTAAAATAAACGTAAGGGACCAAATAAACAGTTTAGCCTTAATTAAATGAAATAATACCAAAATAACACTAGTGCAAAAATTGGGGTGTTACAATAGATATAGGCAGAATATGGTGAATAGTCATTGTGTGTCTTGACTCTTGAGGAACCTTTTGCTGAAAATCATTTTTGACTTGTTGAGATTTACAAGCTGCCCAAAAGCTTGTTGATAGGAGTTGATGATTTTGCTCATTTGAGAGATTTCATCCTTTGTGTTCTTGCAAAGCGGAAACAATATTTTTATAAACTATTTTTTCATACATATATTGACAAATTTAAAATAATAAATAAAAAATTATTTATTTGCATATATTATTTTGCATAATCTTAAAAATAAACTAATCCAAACGAATCCAAGTTAATAGATTTTCTTAACACATAGTATATTTTTGTTCAAAAGCGCATATAATTTATTGGCAGTTTGGGACGCCACTAAATGTGACGTTCATTTTTTAAAAAATCAAATATGCTATTAGAGGCCTATACAACTATTGTCTGAAACTGCTATTTATTTTTTTAATTCATGAGTAGCTAATGGAGACTTAACCCGCCGGTAAGTTTAATGATTTTTTTTTAATGCAGGAATAATTATTGGCAGTTTTGGTTGCCACTTTCTTAAACGGTTCTTTTTTAAAAAATGCTATAAATATATTGGTAGCCTAGGCCGTCTATAAATTAAAATGTTTTGTTAAGAATTTTTTTATTTTTTATTTTATTTTATTTTTGTGAGGGTTTTTCTTAGTTATTTAGGGATTAAACCATCCGTAAATTATTGAGGGTTAAAACCGACAATAAATATTTTTTAAATTTATTTGTAAATTGAGATTTTCTAGTAGTGATTGTTCATCATAACTTGTGAATTAAACGTCATTGTAACTATTCTATGTACTTGAAAAACCAAGTAATTAGTCTCAAATGGTTAATAAACCCCCTATGTGCTTGAAATCCAAGTAATTGGTAGTAAACTCCATTTATCATTCAAGAGAACCAGACTATAATTTATAGTATTCTTTATTTGACTTACTTACTTCACAACTGAATTTTGATTTATGATAAAATTTATCTTTAGCGTATTATATTAAAAAAATTGTGTAATAATTTTTTTTATTAACTTTAAATATTATCTTTACGGCATATTTATAATTTATAATAAATAATAAAAATGCAAGCAAAAATTTACAAAAATAAAATTTGAGAGGGGGTATTTTAGAGATTAAAAAATATTGCGGGGGTGCATTTAAAAACTTGTAATTTCATAAGCCCAACTCAATTCATCAACTTCTTCTTTTCTATCACATTATAGAGACACACTCAACTCGCCGTATAAACCAAAACCTCGCCGGAAAATGAATTAAACGAAAGACACCTCCTTGACCAGCAGCTGTGCGACCGTTTTACACCGGAAGGAGCTTAATCGCATCAACCAACTCTGATATTCTCTTTTCCCAAATTTTTCTTTTCAATTTCGGTAACACTCTCCTTCATCCCAAGCTCTAATCTGTATGGATTGGATTTTCTTCATGTTTTGTGACGTTTATTGTTATTAGGGATGAACATCAACATTTGGCTGTTTATTGTGTTGATGAACTTTTTATGAATTGATTGCTTTTTGTTTTTGCCTATTGTATTGGTTTTGTATTTTGTATTGGTTCAGGTTGCACGTTTTGTGCTTTGTCTTGCTTGTAACTTCCTCCCTAAAGTTAAAGCTAGAGCTATTAAAAAAAAGTTAAAAGCAAGAACTCTATTATATCTTAAAGCTATTTTTTTAAAAATGACTGTTTTAAATTGATGGTATGTGTCGCGGTTATATTTCATCCCTCTTATTTGACTCATGTTTTGCTGGTTTTTTTATGGTTTGTGTAGCCTTTTATTTATTTGAGTCTTAATTATATTGGAAACATGGATGTACTCTTTCTTGTAGTTTATTGTTTAAATATTGGAAATAGGTTTAAATATTATTGTATTCGGAAGTTGGGTTGATAAAATTCCCTTCAAAATTTTGCCCAGGTTCTCTAGCATTCCTAGAGTCGCCACTGTTTAGGTTCATGTGAGAGATTAAGTTTTAAGTCTTTTGATTCGGGGAATTGTTTTGTTAAGCTAGTCTCGTGATTTGTTTTGGGTGAATTTCAAAGATAATATCCATGTGATAATTTGTAATTTGAATTATCTTTTTGTTTGAATTGGCTATGTATCATGAACCAAAAGAAGTAACAATTGAAACCTTTTACAAAAAGTATTCCATTAAAACCCTAATTTCTTCGCTTATAAACCATAAAAATTACAATTGAAACCGTTAACAAAAGATATTCCATTAAACCATAAAATTTCATTAAAAAAGAGCTAATTAATCCGTTTACAAAACCCTATTTCCTCGCTTATACAGAATTGTAATAATCCTAATTTCCTTCGATTGGAGTTATGTCGCGGCATATCCGATGAACGAAAGTATCAACCCTACGAGAGCATCTTGCATGAAATGCTTCCATATTGTCTCGGAATCGCTTCGATTGGGAACAAATTAGAAAGATGGTTGCAAATAGTGTGAGAAAACCCATGAATACACAAAGAAATAGGGATTAGATGCTGGAGAGAACCGAGATCACAACTCCGTTTGTCAAAACATACATGACATTGAAAAAGAAACAGTCACGTTTACGAACCAACAGGTAAACCAAAGATCCATACGTGACTGATTCAGTAGGATTGGTGATGCTATCAGTCACATATGTATCTTTGGTTTACCTGTTGGTTCGTAAACGTGACTGTTTCTTTTTCAATGTCATGTATGTTTTGACAAACGGAGTTGTAATCTCGGTCCTCTCCAGCATCTATTCCCTATTTCTTTGTGTATCCATGGGTTTTCTCACACTATTTGCAACCATCTTTGTAATTTGTTCCCAATCGAAGCGATTCTGAGACAATATGGAAGCATTTCATGCAAGATGCTCTCGTAGGGTTGATACTTTCGTTCACCAGATATGCCGCGACAGAACTCCAATCGAAGGAAATTAGGACTATTACAATTCTGTATAAGCGAGGAAATAGGGTTTTGTAAACGGTTTAACTAGCTCTTTTTGTAATGAAATATTAGGGTTTAATGGAATATCTTTTGTACGGTTTCAATTGTAATTTCTTTTGGTTTATAAGCGAGGAAATTAGGGTTTTAATGGAATACTTTTTGTAAAAGGTTTCTTTTGGTTTATAAGTGAGGAAATTAGGGTGAATTTCAAAGATAATATCCATGTGATAATTTGTAATTTGATTTGTATTATTACATCAACTAATTGTTATTAAATTATCTTTTTGTTTGAATTGGCTATGTATCATGAAACAGTAATTTGCAATTCCTGCTGTTTACTTTATAGTATTACTAGTTGTTAATACTTAGCACAAGTGCTGATATATCACGGCATTGTTGCGCAACATGGCCACTTTAACCTTGCTAAAAAAGCATATTCATTTTCCTTCAAAATAAAACCTTAAGCTTTTGGGAGTATTGATTATTGGTAGATATATTTGTTCGTAATATTTGGTGCTATATCTTAAAGGTATTGTGTGCTTGACCAAATATGTTTATCAGAAACTCTTTTTTTTTTATAGGCATATTTCTAAAAAAACTAAGGCTCATGGAGTTATCTTACTGATGATTGTTCCTACTTTAAAGATTTACATTGAGTTTTCTGAACGAAATTTGTTTAATGATTATTTATGTTGAGCGATCACAGCTAATGTAAAATTTTGTTGAATCTTCATGATATGTCAATATTTTAATGGACACTTGGATGTCTTATTACAGGCTTTTTTTGCACTGATGTTTGATGTGTGAAATAAGTGCAACGCATTTGATAGTTCATAGTTTCTTTCAAATATTGTTTAGCCACACCAATATATAATGTCTGGATCCACCCCTGCCTCAAGTATTTGGCTATGCCGTAGTGCTATGACCAGAAGCAGATCCTCTAAACCTACCTTTAGATTGATCTGGACCGATAAATTAATCAGACCACTAGAATCATGCCACATTGCTCTCTTCTTTTTTTAAAGAAAATAATAAATACCTGCTCCGTCTCCACATCGAGCTGCTTCATTGTTTCCACACCGTCAACTGTAGTCATCGTTTTCCCGCCGTCGACCGTCATCCTCACTCTCATCACAGTGTCTTTCTTTTCCTCATATTAGAATAATTTAGATTAGACAAGCATCTTAGTCTTATACAAACTTTTCAATTTTTTTTAATTATTATTATTATTATGAATTAGTCTTGACAAATTTATAGGTTTTTTGGAGAAATTTAACGAGAGAACATCTGATAGAATTGATCTATTGAAACTAACTTATAGTTTTTGACTTATCTAATATAACAGTGTATTGTTTCAAAATCTCGTTGATATTGCAAGATTCTGTTGATTAAGTTATGATAAAGATGCTTGTTTCATATACTTTTAGTGTTATAATAATATGGATAATTGGGTGTGCAATTTCATGTTTTATTGTCTTAATGTTTGAAAATTTTTCATGTAATGGTTGCTTGTGCAGTTTGGTGATCCTTATTGCGTGAAAAGAATTGAGATTGAGTTTGTTCACATCAAAGACGGTTTTTGCTTGTAAGCATAAAGATGTCTGTTTCTGTGACCCATAAAGAAGAAGAATTAGAGAAGGTTCCAATTAAAACCATATCCAAACGGCTAATCCAATGTGAAGAATGCAAATCTAATCCATCAAAGTACAAGTGCCCTGGTTGCTCGATACAATCATGCAGTCTTCCTTGTGTAAAAGCTCATAAACTGCGTACTGGCTGTACCGGAAAGAGGAACCAGACTCAATTTGTTCCTATTTCTCAGTTTAATGACGATATCTTAATATCTGGTACTTACTTTTTAAGCTCTGTGCTATGTTATGTCTTTGTGCTCCGGATTGCAGGAATGTATGGTGTCTGGCACGTGTGAACGCCTGATCTGACATTGACACACATGGTTAAATTTAATCACTTCCATTTTTAAATTATTACGATTCTCTACATATTAGTGTCAAATGTCAATGTTGTATTTGATGTCCTTGTATGCGTTGGTATTTCATAGGCTTTTTTCCTAGTTGGCTGCAAAAGTGAAACAACTTTTACAATTTTGGTTCCTGAGATATTTTACATTAGTGTTTTTATTTTAAATTTCAATATTCCTGGCTGGACTATTTTTTAGCACTTTTGGATTGTTCATATTCTTAATAAGCCATTCTTCTTGTTATTGTTTTGGGATTGTCAAAAATGTGCTGCGTAGAACTTCTTATTTCCTTTAAATTTGTTTTTTTACTTCGTTCTTTCCTCCATCTAGATTATAATTTGTTAGAAGAAGTGAAGAGGGTGGCTGAAGCTGCTTCGAGAACGAGATCTAAGTTAGGCATGTATACAAATTTTAGGTTACCTCATTACCTCAAAAGCCTACAAAATGCTGCTCGAAGCCGAAGGACAAAGCTATTGTTTCTCCCTAATGGAATGTCAAAAAGAGAGAAGAATCGATCTCAATATGATCATAGGTATTTTCATCTTTGACGAAAAACATTTGTTGTTATAGAGAAATTTCTTCCTTTTTTGTGCGTAACTCATTATTATGTCCTTCTACTTTCTGTGCATACATGATATGTAATATACAAAGTGGTTGTGTGCAGTTTAGATTAATTAAAGTTTTTCTTGAGCTGTGGCATCTTATTAATGCAATGATGTCAGAGGGAAATATGCAGTTTAGATTACAATGTTGTTATAGACTTATAGTATAGCAGAACTTGAACAAATTGCTATTGTTGCGCAATATGTTATTTAGTAAAGTGTTGTGAAATAGTCGCTATTGTGGCGCTATAACATCGCTTCATATTGATATTTGAACATACCACTATTTTCTGCTATCTGCAATTGACAACACTGGATTATAAGAATGTTTCATATTTATATTTAGATTATTGAGGTGGAAGCTTTTGTTTCAAATAAATTTCAAATATGTTTATGTTATGCTTTCAGGAAGAAGTCTATAAATTGGACAATAGAATGGCGTTTTCACTCGACAAGTGTTGTTTTACATGACCACGGGTAAACCATTTTGATGATATCTTTGATTTAGAATTAGATGTTGCACCTTATTTTCTTATTGCATGTTTAAGTGTAGAGAATACAATTTTGAAAGTATCTTACGTAATTTTTTCCAGAGTTAATGAAAATACAAGCTTTTGTTCCATTCTCGAGAAGCACTTCATGCCTGGTCCTTGGAATCATCAATTAAAGGAATTTTGTGCCGACCAACTGGATTGTCTCAAGCTCTTCATCCGCAAATACCCGAAGGTGGGTTTCTTTACATTTTATTTGAAATCCAGTTAAAACAAACCTTCAGTTCATTGATTGACTATGGGCACATTTGTTACATGTTATAAATTTATAAATAAAGTGATTTAGAGATTCAATAATTTAGAAATTATTATGTAGAGATTTTTATAAAAAAAATGAAATATCTTGTTCATCATATAGAAAATCACTTTCAAGAGAAACTACTCAAACCATCTTCTCATTTGAAGCAGTTTTTAGATATTTTTTCAGATTCTCATTTCTTTTTTTCAAATCTGTAACAGATGAAAACTTCTATAAGTGGTTTTTAAAAAAGTGATTTTACCCCTGAAAAAAGCTGTAACAAATGGGCCCAATATGAAAATTAACTTTTAGTTATAAATTTCTCTTGTTCATGTTAATATAGGGTCCCAAGTCACCTTTCAAAGAATTGGATATAAAAGCACCAATCAAACAGCAATTGGAGGATGTAGTCATTTTGGAGTATCCTGTTGTTTTTGTTTTCTTGCCGTCTCACAGTATCAATTTCGAAGTTATTAAGGCTGTCAATCCTAGTATACCTAAATCACCGCCAAAAGATAGTGAAATTAACCTAATTCCAGAAGGCGTATCATTTAGGGAAGAGGTGATAGAAGATGACAACAACTCTGATGATCCTAGAGTTTTTGATCTCATGAATCACGAAGCTTCAAGTTCATCACATCAAGTGCTTACCGAAAATACAAATTCCGAGGGTAATGTTTCAAAGTCTTCTCTGATAGACAACGAACTGGAATTGCCTGACAATGTGACATTTGATTTTGTTCAAGATTTTATGGATGATGCCTATGCTGATCTTATGTGTCACTTGAATCCCGAAGAATTCCTCGATTTTGAGAGTGTATTTGCCAATAGAGATGGAAACGAAGTCAATTTGTTGCCCACCATTGAGGAGTTCCCCATGGCAGAGGAATTGGAGGAAGGTGAAATTCAAGAGTGATCGGTAGTTATAGCTACCTCTGTTGAAAAATTGAGGAGAAATTAGAGAATATTGTCGGTGTGATGAATCGTATCGTTTATGTGAAGACCAAGTTGTTGCTCATAGCCACTTCAGGTCAAATTTTGGTATTGAATTGTTTTACTTTTATTTGGTAACAGTTTTCAAGAAAAATGTTTACAATTTTCATAGATCGTTTTCAAAGTTTTGTCTTCTTCTTCCCTAGGCAAACTAAACATTGTATTATCAATTTATTATTATTAAATGGATGCATCAATTTTTGCCAATTTGATATACTGTATTTATATCAGTTTCAGTTATATCCAACACTTCTCACTCATATTGTAGAAGAATCTCTGCATCTAATTAATTTGATTGAGTTCTAAACATTGTCATTATGAGGATTGTATATTTGAAATAGCTGTAGTTTTTGTCTAGATGATCTAGGTCGTCGTTACGAAGAATTCTATTTCTAAAACTTCTTCACGCTCAAACTGAAAAATTTGTCTATATTACGGTCTAGTTTTTGTAGAAGCTAATTTAATTTTATTCAAGATCATATTGGTAGAAAAACACTTATTGTAGTACTCGTATGATTTTTTTTCTTCTCTCGAAGTGCTTGTGGAGAAGTTTGAAGTTTATCTAAACTGGCTCGAAAATGAGACAGGCTAGTCATATAGGTATAAATATTGCTATGTTATTTGAATCTTAGTTTGGCAGAATCAAAGTGCGCCACCATGATTTTGACAATTGTAACAAATTCATATTAGTCCTGCTGCTCGTCGTGCATCTTTTTTACAAGTATTAAAATTAAGGGAGCTCCTAAGATAGACCTTAATTTTAAGGACCACTGATGAACCATTTTTACAAGTATCTTTTTTGCTGAGACTTTCATTTGTGAGTTTTAATATTATAACTTGTATCTATTAGAACACTACTAATTTGTTGCACTATTTTTATCATCAACTACACACAAGTGAAAGTCTCAGACATGTTCATTACATTGTAAATCAAGAATGTTGGTTTTGTTTCGTCCTTTCTTGTATTTCCCTCAATGCATGTCTCTCTCTCTCTCTCTCTTCCCCCCCCCCCCCCCCCTCTCCCTCTCTGTGATTGGTTTATCCTATATGTCTCTCCCATTATGTAATCAACATGTCTGAGACATTCATTTATGTGCGAAGGTTTATATCTTGATTTTGATTTGTATCTACGAGAACACTACTAATTTGTTGAGCTATTTTAGTCACAACCACAATCTCCCATACCAAATAAAATTGGGGCTTTTTTTACCTCAGTACCATTGTTTTAGAAATTATGTACCAAACTACCACTCTCTTTTTCATTATGTACTAAACTACTATCATTTTGCATTGATTTAATCTTCCTACTGAGAAATCAGCATGGTGTAGTAACATGACTATTTTAAATTAAATTCAATTTTACGTTGTTACTTTCTTTTAAAGGCAGTGCTGACATCACCGCTATCAATAATTTCCTATAAAGTCGGTAAGGTGTAATGACATGACTATTTCAAATTAAACTCAATTTTACATTGTTATTTTCTTTTTTTAACCTCTAACTTTTGTCTTCATGAAATCAAATTCAATTTCACGTTGTTACTTTCTTTCTTAAACTCTAACTTTTGTCTTTCATGACATTATTGAGAAATCAGCATCTTTACGGTTCTTGAGATATCAATGATAGATACCAATCAGCTCCTGTATCAGTTGAAAATTAGATGGTGGAGATGAATACACCTAAGTCGCCTGCTAATTATATGAAGATCTTGTATTTATTTGGCATTCTGTCAAACATCAACCAACAAGGTCTTAAGCTCTTCAACGATTCATGTCGACCTTAATGCAGAATAAATTCACGCTCCACATCATCACCTTGTGGCACCTGTCAACATTTAGGACATAAATAAGTTGTTTATTAATATTTAATGCACTAAAATGTCAAATTAATGTAATTGCAAATAAATTTTAATTATCCAATTTTATTTTCATTAATTTATTTGATATCATTAATTAAATTTGTATTAATTATTTAATTTAAACTTATTATAATTAATTAAACTATTAGTTATATATATATATATATATTAAAAACGGTTTTTATACTTATTAATATGAAAAAGGAAAAAAGTAATGTAAAGTTGAGAAAGTTTTGAAAATTGAAAAACAACTTTTTTTTATAAGTAAAAGTAATATATTAAAAGAAAGGTAGTACAAGGATACCTCAAAACACTTTCTAGACAGATTAACGCACCAATCGAAAAAAATATAATTTAGATTCTGCTCTCTCCTGCTAATAAACCAAAGCCATGATAATATCTTGATATTATTTATCAAACTGTTGATGCAAATCGAAGCTCCTTTGAAAAACAATTTTCTTAGAACATCTTCAACGGCGATACCAATTTAGGTATCATACATTATTAATAAGTGGTTCCTACAACATAATTTAAAACTTATGTAATTTATATACATATTTTGCTCAAATGGTATTATCGCATGAGTATCATACATTAGTAACAAATGGTATCTTCTATTTAATTTGATATAAAAAAATGCAATATTAAATTGATGATATAATACTATATCATCAATTTTGATTCTCTATGTCACGATATAAAACCTAATAATAAAAAAAAGTAAGTTACAAATCATTTATCTATACTACTCTTAATTAATACTCTAATTGAAGATGCTTTTAGTTGAGAAATTGTGTTTCTGACCCGCGATTTCTCAAGGAAAAAATTTAATTGGGTCAAAAAGATGGTAGTTTGGTAAAAATGGTGGTAGTTTGGTTTATGATTTTTAAAACAGTTGTACTATAGAAAAAAGCCAAAAAAAATGGGGTTGTAGCTAGGGAAGGGGAAAAAACAATACGTAATATCTTTGTTATTTAAGTACCATGTCCCAAAACAAATTGGACCTAAATAAATAGACAAAAGCTAACATGTCTTATAAGATTACTTGTTAGTATTATAGATAGTAATTTTATAAGGAAATTGTGTATTTCTTTTATTTAGAAATTAAAAATTGTTTTATTTAAGATAAAATTACTATTTGAAGCATCCATAACATGTGTTTATTACATGTTATGAATTTTTTAAATAATAATACTGTTTTTTAATCACAAAATTTGTGTGATTATAACCTTCAATCGAAAAATTTAGTTGACTATCTTTAACGGAGTTTCTCTTTTAAATCAAACTTTTTATATTCACAAGTGTTGATGTATAAAATCTGTTATATATTGTCAAATTGAGAAAAGTATAGTTTATAATTTGGTCCTTTTTAATTGCGACAAGATGAAGGTAAAAATAAAATCACACATGTATACTCAATTATAAACTCTTGTGTCTATTTGAGTAGTGCACGATAGAGCAACTATAAATTATACTTCTACATTACAAAAATATTTCTACCATAACAACGGCTTAAAATAAATACTAAATTTAAGATTGGAGATTGAAGCTTTTCACATGCAAAATGTTGGATATAAGAAGTAGTGATGGGCCAAATTCAATTGCACATTCATATCAACCCTTCACAACCACAAATAGGCGTTGAAAACTATATATAGCTTTTACATAATGATGAATTATAAAACTCGTACTCACGAGTATCGGCCAAAATTCAACCCAAATTTAATAAAGAAAAATCGAGTTGATTAAGTTTAAATTAGAATATTTTTTGATTTTAGAAGATTGAAACCGAGCAAATAATAAGGATATTGATACCAAACTCGAATCCGCTCTATTTATATTAAGATTATATTTTTACATTGAAAAACTCTTTAACAAACTCTTAAGTTGTTCATCTATTTTTTTTTTTTTTTAAATGGAGTCTTAAATAATTCCTTTTGTATTTGGCCCTTTTTACATTGTTTTTGGTATAAAAAAATTAAAATACATTACAAGTTTATGCAGATTTAGGACGGAGTTGGATTCTATATTTTAACCGGTTAGAAATCAGTGCAGATATTTCCGCTCCATTTTAATACTTAGTTGCAAATGAGCTGAAAGTTTGAGAACTTTTCTATTTTCTATTTTGTATTTTTTTTATTTCTTTTATTACTATATATATATATATATATATAATTTTGGAAATATAAATATAAAAATATAACATGAGATAAAATCTTTTCTATACATCTAAAATATTAAATAAGTATTCTTAACTATTTGTAAAAAAATTATGCTCTGAATGTTATAAATTGATCTAAATAAGAGTAATAATATAGAGAAGAAGTGAAAGAAGATAGAAAGAATAGTCTCTATTATTCATCACTAGGATTAGGGTTACATTACAATGATACAAATGTCTTATATATAGACAAACATAATGGGCCAAATATATGTGTCAATGATCTATATGGACATCCACTAATAATATTCATAACACTGAAGATACTATTTAACATTTTTAACCTCTATGCAACCGAAATGGACGGTCAATAAAAATTCAAACCTACTTACACAAAAAGACACATCGCAAATTTGCAATCATAACATAAGAAAAATTCATATTAAGCCAATGAAGTCATGAAGTTTTGGACTTGGAAAAGAATCCTATCGTATCATAATTCCACACACATCATCCCATAGGAACAAAAAAACAAAAGTCTAATACGGACTAATAGTTTATCATAAAAAATGTAAAATATCACCAAGCACGTGATGAGCTAGAGGGGCCCTTTGTCTTTCTTCTTTTCCCTTGTATTAAAATAAAATAAAATAGCTCCATCAAAATAAAAACAAAAACAAAAACAAATATAAAAATTTGAAAAAAAATAGCTAGTGGCAATACCTTTTAACAAATACTAGTTTGCAACATTAACAAGAAAATTCACCTTATAGTATGGGATGACTCAAATCCCAAGTAACTTATTCCTTCAATCTTAAATATTAAAAAAAAGTCAAAAATATATTTGAACAAAAATAAAAAATACATCTGCAAAAATTTTGACCGTTGGCAAAATTAACAATTACAAGAGCAGATTCACGTTGCAAAAAATCAAAAATATTAATGTCGAACTATATTAAATCGTATAGGAGTGTCACAAGTTCTAATTGAGGTTGTGATCTCTTTGAAAATCACGTCAATACAATTTACGGTGTAAATGACTAGATCAAGATCATCAATGTGGTGACCAATCACTTGCAATCGAACATATAAGATTAATTCAAGATATTATGTGACTAGTGAAGAAACTTTAAAGGCAAAATTAAATCTTTCTTTTCAAGACATGAATTTGGAGTTTGATTGGTTGGAAAATGCACATTGTAGTGCAAGTCGTGCATTAATACATGACATATTAAGATATGAAAAATGTTAAATAATGCACCGGTGTATTAGTTAAACAAATTATTATGAAATTTTTTATTAAAAATTGTTTATTCAATGTTTTGAAAGTGTAAATATATCGTATCACTATTACTTTCATCTTTTATTATCTTTTTTTGAATGTTTAACAAGTACACTAAACATTGTTTAACATGACCCTTATGATATCCTAAAAGCGCTGTGTATGGTAGTTTGTTTTGTTAAATCCAAAAGGAATATGAATTCTTAGCATTTGGGTTGGGTCTTGCAAAATTAATTTGTAAGGTGAAGATTGTCTCTACTTATAAACTCATATTAAGATCATCCGACGTCTTTACTTATAAACTTACACAACATAAATACACAGTCTAAAACAAGTGGAAAGTTTATAAATACACCAATCTAAAACTCACGTATTCCAAAGGAACAGATACACATTGTGATAGCAGATTGGATAACATGTAACCTGAACCATCAGCAATTGCTTTACGCAATTGCTCTTCCAGATGCAAAGGTTTTAGAGCATTGTATGAAGCTGCTTGAATATGGTTAATAGTTGTTGAATAGATAAACTTTGAACCAATTGCAGATGTAAGGAGAGTACCATATCCACTGTACATTTTCCCGTTTTGGATCATCTCCATTAGTATGGAGGATGATCCAAATGGGGTTGTACTACATTGCAACCTAGTCTTTAGCACCTCAAGCGGGTAGGTCCCCGTGTTGACCAATGTTATAGCAGAAAGCCATAGTAGAGGATGGTAACTGTTTAGAACCCCGCATATTAAAAAATCAGTTAATGTTAGTAATTAGGCTAAATCATAATCATTTAAAGTAATAACATACAAAATATAAATTGACATACCAAACAAACAACATGAAAACTAAACTTCTTAGACTATGTTTGGAATGAGTTCCATTGGAACTAAACTTCTTAGGCTATGAAAACTAAACTTCTTAGGCTATGAAAGATATTAGAACTCTTATTAGATATTAGAACTCTTAGGCTATGTTTGGAATGAGTTCCAAACAATGAAATCCATTATTTATCACTCCATTCCAATGTATTCCATCAATTCAAACATAGCCATGAATATCATAACTAATAAAGATTGCAAGACAAAGATTAGATATCAAAAACTTCTTCTAAATAAGAGATTAAAACTCATGAAGATCACAAAGACTTATAAAGATTGATAATTAGAAAAAATGTTTTTTCAATATCAGAATACATAAAGAAGACTTAAAAAGAAGAACGCGGTTGTTCAAACATTATTTAAGTATGAACATTTCGCAATCCTCTAAACTACACAGAACACCAATAAAGTTAAAATCAACATATCACTCCATCATTTGGACATGTGTTAAAAACTTAATTAATCCTTTAGACCACTTTCTATATAGAGAATTTATACTTCTCCAAACTTAAAATGTGAGTATGCCATTAAACTACTTTAAAAAAAAAGAAAAACTAAAGTTTGTTACAAATATATAAATCTCAAATCAATTAAGTTAATACGGATATCTCACCGTCAATCTTAACGCATCTTAATAACATATCAAATAATTTTAAATAATTTTTAAAAATTTCAATACAATTGTCAATTTTATAAAATTTATATCTATTAAAACGTTATTGAACAATATAACCATAATTTCATGCCTCCCTATATATTATTAAGGCGAAATTGCACAATTGGCCCGTTAACTTATTTATTGGTTTTATATTGGTCTCTTAACTAATCAATGTTACAAATTGGTCCTCTAAGTTAGCTGGAGGTCTTCGTGTTCGCTGGTTTTTCTTGCAGCTCATTTGGCTAGCCGGCGTTTGGGTCTTGTGGAATGAACGTCATCATCGTTTTTTCAGAAACGCGACAAGTCCCGTTACTCTTTTGTTGAAATCTACACATGTAACTCTGGCTTCTAATTATCATACCTGGTGGTCGAACTCATTGCTTTGTTTGAGCATCGAGTAATGTTTTTGTATTTCGTTTTCGCTCTTTTGTATTGATACGGTTCTAATACTGTTATAGTTCTCCTTGACATATTTTGTGCTGAGGAGACTAATTTATTTCTTGTTATATATATATATATAATTCAAATATGCAATTTTTTAAAATATTCTTACAAAAAGAAGGGGGTATAAAACTAATTAGGGGACTCTTGTAAAAATGAAAAAAAAAAAAACTAATCAGCGGACTAATGCTGCAACATTAATAAATAACCGATCATAATAATACTCCAACAATTACGTATGAGAATATTCAATATATACCATAAATAAACTTTTTCTTTAAATGATTGCTTGTTTACAATTTCTAGGACTCAAAATAAAAAAACAAAGGAAAAAATAAAACTAGTAATTAAATCAAGAAAAAAAAAAACAAAAAGATAGAAAAAAACAAAACAAACACACACAAAACACTCTCATTTGGCGCACACACACAAACAAACACAAATACACTTGTTTCTTTCTTCCTTCTTCTTCTCATCTTTCTCTCTCAATCTTCTTCTTCCTTTCATTCCTTCAATTTCTTCTTTCAACCACACAATTCAAACCCACATAATCAATCCACCATTATAACCGGGTCAATGACCCAAACCCAAAAAAAACCCATTAACCCATTTTCTCAAACCCAAAACCAAAACCCAAAAACCGAATCTTCATCTTCTTCTAGAAACGGTATGAAACTTATTGTTCCTCTTCAAAGTGTAGTTCAAGGTCGTAATGGTTTTCTTCTTGGTAGTTTAATCCCTTGTGCTCTTTTTTACTTTCTTCAACTTTACCTTAAACGACGTCGTTCTAATTCTAATTCTAATTCTAACCCTTCTTCACCTTCTTCTTCTTCTCCTACTCTTGTTCTTCCTCGTTCTTCTTCTCGTTCTAATTTATCTTCTCGTGGTTCAATTTCTCGTGTTCGTGTTTCTAAACTTGCTTCCATTCTTTCTAAACCTGATGATTCTCTTTATTATATTGGCTTGGATAGAGTTTTGCAAGATCCTTATGATGTTTTTCTTAACCCCAATGGAATTATTCAGCTAGGTTTGTCTGATAACAAGGTAAAAATTTTGTCTTTTTTTTTTTTAATTTTCGGATTCTACGATGTTTATGTTTATGTTGTTTTTTTTGTCTTTTTCTTTTCTGGGTGTGTTTGTTTTTTGATTTTTATTATTTATTAATTTTGGGTTTTTTTGTTTTGTTTTGTTGTGTAGCTGTGTTTGGATTTGATTGAGAAATGGTTGGTGAAGAATTTGGAGGGATCAGTGATGGGAAATGGTGATATGAATTTGAGTATTAATGGAATTGCGCCTTATCAACCCCATCATGGATTGAATGAATTGAAAATTGTAAGTGAAATTATGTTTATTTACTTAGTTATTTATTTGCTGTTAATGTGCTGGATTTTACTGTGTTTTTGCTTGCTGTGGTGATGTGATGTTCTGTAATATCTGATTGGTTTTTTAATTATTCTGCATTGTAGTTATTGTGCTGGATTGTACTGTTTTTTTTGAAATTTGAATCTTGGGTTACGTTTGAAATCATGTGTTTTTTATTCTGTGATGTTATTTTGCTTTTAGGTTATTTATTTTTTATAGTTCTTTTTTAATATCTTTATTTATTGTTATTATTGTTAATATTAAATAGAAGTGCTAGAGTTCACCAAATAGAAGTATAGAAGGGATATAATTTGTGTAACACAACTAGACAAGAGGATAGAGATAGATGTAATGGTGTGTAGTGAATGTGACCTAGTTATTCCAAAAGTTTAAGCAGTTTGTAGAGATACATTATTGGTTTTGTAATGGTGTTTTTTTGTTTTGTTTTCACCAGTAGTATCCAGCCTACTGAACCGGCTAATCTGGTTTGGGGGTCAGTTCTATCATCAAGTGGTTCCAATCCCCTCCCGAGTTTTGTAATGGTGTTTAATACCACATCTTTACACAACAGTACTTTGGTCTTGAAGTTTGGTTAACGCGCAATCGCAAGGGCACTTTTCATGTGCTTAGTTTTAAGTATTTTATTATTATTATTATTATTATTATTATTATTATTATTATTATTATTATTATTATTATTATTATTATTATTATTATTGTTGTTGTTGTTGTTGATGATGATTTTTAAATTTAGATGAATGGAAGTGATAAGGGTAAAAAACTTTAGAGTTTAGACCACTTCACTTAGTTATGGAGACTCTGATACTCTTGTTCAATTATTCCAAAAGTTTAAGATGTTTCGTAAGGTATATGAATAGTTTTATATAGTTTGTAGCATTTGGAGAGTCAAACCTTTAAAATATCCATATACTCCCATATTGGATCCAATGCTAGTTGAGCTACAAGCTAATGTTGTCGAATAGAGGCTATAACGGTGTTAGAGTGCTATAGCATAGAAGAATTTGAATCAATCCTTATTAATCTGCGACACACTATTTAGTACAAAGTGTTGGAATATAGCACTTTTAGTGTTGCTGCGTTTCACAATTCTCTTATTAATGTACAAGAGGGTAACTGTTAGCTTTTGAAAACAAACACCTTGATCTAAATGCGGCAAACATGAATTTTAGTTAAAGTTATGTTGGTCTTAGTGCAGGAAACGGCGTGATTTTGTTACGAAGTATGAGTGGTCATACAAAACAAGATAGTATTAGGAATAAAATAATTAGATAGAAAGTTGGATTAACAGTCATTCTAGAAAAGATGGTAGTCTTGTCTTTTGTTGGTTGACATACGTGGAGAAGACTCGTAGAAGCACTAGTATAGAGAATAGACCAGATGGAGAATGCTGCATTAGTTAGAGATAGAGGAAAACCCTGGAAAAACATAGGTTAATGTTAAGATAAGTTTATATTTATATGGTCCATCGTTTGCAGTGTTGACAAATAGCGACGTTATAGCATAGAGGAATTTGAACAAATCGCTATAGTGCTGCAAGATGTTAGTTAGTATAAAGTGTTGTCAAATAGCTGTTTGCAGTTATTACGGTGCCAAATTGCTGCATCGTCGTAGAATTTGAAGAAACTACTATTTGCTGCGATCCACGCTTGACGACACTGATCGTTAGACATGATTCACAGTTAGACATTATGGCGAATTGTGATCATATATAGTTGGAAAGTGTTTTGATGGTGGTTGTATTACAAATTATATGCTGTTTTAACGTTTGTTATTTGGCCATCTTTGTCAGTGGGGTTGTCCATTAGTTAGCTACTGTTCTATGTTCGATTATAGTTAATTAAGGTTGTTTTGTTTGTCTGTTAATCTTTTGTTTTTTTTGCTTTGATTTTGCAGGCCTTGGCAGATTTCATGCATCAGGTTATGGGAGGATCAGTGGAATTTGACCCATCAAATATGGTACTAACAGCTGGAGCAACTCCAGCTATCGAGATACTATCCTTCTGCTTGGCAGATCAAGGAAATGCATTCCTTGTGCCTACTCCGTTTTATCCAGGGTAAACCATGGCACTTTCTTAAGCTATTGATTCCTATCTTGTAGCACCAACACTTCAAATTAAAGATGTTTCTGATGTTTGACACGTCATTGGCACATACAATTACACTCAATTACTCCCATTTTCGTTAAATTATTGTCGGGCGTCGACATTTCGGTGTGTGTCTTGTGTCCGTATTTGTGTCAGTGCTTCATAGATTCCAATTTTATTATGTTAATTTTAGAAAGCTAATAAAAAATGTAACTATGCAGCTTTGACAGGGACGTAAGATGGCGTCCAGGGATAGACTTAATACCCGTTCACTGTCGAAGTACCGACAATTTCAATCTAAACATCACTGCTCTCGAACAAGCATTTAGTCAAGCAAGAAAACGAGGAGTCAAAGTTCGTGGGATTCTCATCTCTAACCCTTCAAATCCCGTCGGGAATATCCTAACGCCAGATATGCTTTTCAGTCTTCTGGACTTCGCTGAAGATAAAAACATTCATATCATTGCCGATGAAGTATTCGCAGGCTCAACGTACGGAAGCGAGGAGTTTGTGAGTATAGCAGAAGTTCTAGATTCCGAATACATAGATAAAAGCCGAGTTCATATAGTATACGGCCTGTCAAAAGACCTCTCGATTGCCGGCTTTAGAGTCGGAGTTATATATTCACACAACAAAAATGTTTTGGATGCTGCCAAAAAAATGAGTAGATTTTCATCTATATCAGCTCCAACGCAGAGGTTAGTTACTTCAATGCTTTCAGATAAACGATTCATTCAGGAGTACATTGAAACCAACCAGAATAGAATAAGGCGTGTGCACGATGCGTTTGTTGATTCTTTAACTAAACTAGGAATCAAATGCGCCAAGAGCAGTGCCGGTATGTTCTGTTGGGCCGATATGAGTGGTTTAATCAAACCTTATAGTGAAAAAGGTGAACTTGAATTATGGGAGAAGTTTATGAGTGTTGCTAAGATCAATATAACTCCTGGATCAGCTTGCCATTGCATAGAACCAGGATGGTTTCGTATTTGTTTTACGACTATATCATTTGAGGAGATCCCTCTAGTTATTGAAAGGATTAGGAAAGTTGTTGAAACTTGTAAATCTTCAAGTTGAAGTTCCATTATTTTTTCTGACAATTATGATTATTGCCTCATATTGGTGCTGTTTTATAAATTTTGGGAAGGAAAGTATACATCCCTAGATATCAAGTTCAAATTTTCCTGCAGAATGCAGGATTTTTATTACATTGGAGAAGAAATATTCTCTTTCAAAGCAAAACTAGCTGCGGCAAAACTGTGTCAAAACACGGTTCGAAAAATAGTTTTCGGCAAAAAAAAAGGTTAGAAGGAAATGACATGCTTCCACCGGATCATTCTTTCATTAATTTAGTAAGTAGATAGATTTCAAAAGAAACTTGAGCAAGTAAATTAGTAGAGTTTGGTTTTGAAGTCATTAGGTAGATGAGAATTTTGGTGTAAACCAGTTTTGGCCTTGAAATGTACAATAAATGTGGACTACTTTTTACTCATTGCATTACATTTATAGAAAATCACATGTGTTTAAGTATACTTTCAAACATTATAAAATATGCATATTTTTAGATGTGTACATCTAAAGTCATGTAGGTGGTGGGTGGGAAAAGTTTTTCCTCATGACTTTCCTTAAATATACAATGTTGAGGCCAATTCAAGTGAAAATAATTTTTATTGAGAAGTCCTACTCAATCATATTCCTGTAGGCTGCAATTGCACGGGTGTGCCAGAAGAGGTTTTTTAAGCAGGAGTTACAGTGTAGAGGCACCACAAGGCAAACTTGATTGTTGCATTTAATTTGGTAAATAAATAAGATAATTTTAGTTGTACCGTGTTTAATTTTAAACGGTTTTTGGAATTCGACAAATGGGTGTGGTAATGGAATCCACAAAAATTGAAGTTGTTGTTCTTAACTAAACACGTCTTCTTTTTGTGCTCCCATTGTTTCTTGCTTTGCTTGCCAATTTTTAAAAAATCCCCGCTCGAGTTCTAGGGTTCGAACACGAACCCTAGAGTTCAAATGTTGATTAAATGAAATCCACAAAAAATGAAGTTGTTGTTCTTCACTAAACATCTTTTCGTGCTCCCATTGTTTCTTGCTTTGCTTGCCAAGTTTTAAAAAATTCCCGCTCGAGTTCTAGGGTTCAAACACAAGCCTTAGAGTTCAAATGTTGATTCAAAATTCTCTCTCTCTCTCTCTCCCTCTCTCTCTCTCTCTCTCTCTCTCTCTCTCTCTCTCTCTCTCTCCCTCTCCTTTGTGTGTGTGTATAAAAAAAATCAAGGGACTCCACACAAAACTCATTGAGATAAATGCAAAAGTAAAGTGACTCTAAAATCTATCATGCCATTTCATTTATTTCGTTTTCCTATTATTTATGAAAAAAAGTACTAATAATACTCGAGTTTTATATTTCGAATCATTCAAATATGCTGCTTGAACTCTAGGACTTGAACCTGGAGTTTACTGAAGTTGTTCTGCTTTCTTTGATTTTTTACTCTGTTTCAGTTATGGTTGATGTGAAGTCAAACATTGGACCTAAGGTTGTGGATCCTACAGTTGATTTTCGCTTATAGCTCAAGACTGGTAGAAAATTTATTTCCATAGATGAGATGATTACATGGGTTCAAGGTGAAGCAGAGAAATTATGATTTACAATTGTTTCAAAATCTAATAATGGCGGGAAAAATAAAAAAATATTTGTTGTGTTGGGAGGTGGTTACATCAACAAAAAATGGAAGGTCCGTGACAAAACAAAAGAAATGAGAGGTTTAAATTGTGTTATCATTTTAAATTTTTTCTAATTTCAGTTTGGTTGGTGCCTTCGTGAAGAGTAAAAAAGGATCAAAGTTTCGGCATCTAATTTGACTTGCTACAACATAGTGTGGATCCGTCCATATAGACTATGATGTTTGTGTATGCAATGTTCTAAGTTCAAATCCCAACATTAATATTATTTCTTTTTGCTGAATTTTTGTTATAGTTATTTCAAATTAAATTGAGATCATTTACAATAATTATTTTTGTGTTTTTATATCACTTACAATTTAAATTGAGGATACATTTTTTTAAAAAAATAATCATAACTTTTTTTCTTTTTGGTCGTAAAAATAATCATAATTTTATTAGGGTTCATTTTTAATATTCAAACAAAGCCTCCAAATAGTCAGATAGTAGTTGCTCCTAATTAAAATATAAAAGGAATTAAAATAAATGCTTTGAAATTTCTTTTTTTATTTTTATTTATTACCTGCTTTGAAATTTCTGATTCACATGTTGGTTTTATTTTATTTATTAATTACTATAATTATATTCAATAAAAAAACAAATATATAAGATGTTTTGACTACAATTTTTGTTATAGTCATTTAAAATTAATTTGAAATCATTTACAATGATAATTATTTTTTATGCGTTTTTATATTACTTAAAATATAAATTGAGGATATTTTGTTTAAACAAATATCATTTTTTATTAGATCATTTTTAATATTCAAACAGAGACTCCAACCAAATGGTCAGATCCTAATTAAATTACAAACGGAAATAAAATAAATGCTTTGAAAATTCTGATTCACGTATTTATTTTATTTATTAATTACTATAATTATATTCTATAAAAACATAACGTATAAATATTCATTTGTGATCCTATAAATAACGTATTGCAAAGTGATCAGCATCAATATCCTCCTTTTGTTATCTTTGCAAGTTCTGTTTCCTTTTGCATATAATGTCAATCCGCATCAATATCACCCTCTTTGTCTTTGCAATTTTATGCATTACTCCGATCGTGTTTGCAGGTAACATACTATATTCTACATATACTATAAATAAAATACGCACATTTCTCAGATTTGACGTGTTCTGGTATCAGACACACGTTGATATCTGACACTCACAACACATGTCGGATGGCTCATAAAAGTGACACTAAACGGTATTTTATTGATTGTGGCATGCAGGAGTAGATGAAAGAATACATTGCCTTCAATCAAACTTATGTCCAAAGGATGGTGGTAGAAATGGTCCATGTTCAAATTCTTGTAAACAAAGGGGCTACAAAGAAGGTGGCGGCTGTTTAGAAGTCCTACCAACGTTTTGTTGTTGCATTGGAGAGATAGGAAAGATCTAGCTTTCATAACACTACTTTTTCAACATGTTTTTAGAAATAATCGTTCGTTGAGTTAGAACTTACGGATTACTATGATAGTTATTATATACCGCAAGTAATGACGAGAATTATATTAAAAATTGACTAATTTGTCTTAGTAGTGTGTGTACAAATTATGTGTGTTTGTGATTCGGTTTAAATCAGTTTTAAGGTAAAAATTCATCCGATTTAAAAATAAAATTATTCGCAGTTCAATTTGTTTTTGAATGACTAATTAAAAAACTCCGATCCAATTCAATCAAATGCGGTTTAATTTGAATCGGTTTTGAATATATAAATTACAAACTATAATATATTTTTTTATTAATATTATAAAGATACGATAAAATAATAAGTATTATGTAAAATATAACATATAATATTAAAATTAATATTTTGGAAAGATAATTATTGATTATATTTGAAACATATGAAAATTGTAAAAAAGAAAAAGATGAAATTGAACTAATAAATACTTGTTTGGATTAATTTATTTTTGTGCTTATGTAAAATGCAAATAAATATATATTATAACATAATAATAAAAAACAAAAATAATAATAATTCTTTTTTACTATTTAATAAATTTGAATTGTTCATTTTTTTATAAGCAAAAATCAATTATAAGGAATACACGAGATGATCATATCTCTGTCTTTGCCTTCTATGTTGAATACTTTCTTGTCATTCAATTCTGCATATCTCTGTCTTTGTCCATTGTTCGTTTGGGCAACAATTCTGAAAGCATATCCCTGTCTTTGCCTTCTATGTTGAATACTTCCCTGGATTGCACAAGTGTAACTTCTCTATTTGATGGCTTTCCCTTGGATTATTTTTCCAACATTGGGCTTTCCCCCATTCACGGTTTCTCGTTCAAAAACACTAAGAGATTCTCTCTCTCTCTCTCTGTCTCTCTCTCTCTCTCTCTCTCTCTCTCTCTCTCTCTCCCCCTGTCTCCCAATCCTTTGTAGCGACTCCATCAACAAAAAATAATTGCAAATTCTATACTATTCTTCGGATGAATATTAACATACTTTGAACAAAGGTTTATAAAAAATTTAAATTATTTAAAAAATTCCATAGATTATATAAAATAAAAAATTAGATTAATTTATTTTAGGGTTTCCATAAATTTTATCGATTAGAGGTAATTACAATAATGAAAGCATGATGAACACAAAATATGACTACTTTCACAGTCGGAATTTAAATTTTAATTAGTCAAAGTCTATTTTCAATAGTGGGTGGTGGGAGGTGTTTTCCATTTCTCATTCTACACCACTAAAAGATTTCATATTATCAATTTATATAATATTAGAGTTTCTAAAAAAAAAAAAATAATATGATAGAAGCTCTAATTGAGTGTTTCATAAAAAAAATTGACATAAATAAATAACTCTTTTGGTTGTTAAAAATATAAACTTTTTATTGTTGATTGAAGTAATAATAAGATAGTTTTTATTATAAAAAAAAATAAGATTGTTTTTCCTACAAAAGGATAGTAGCTTTCCATAAAATTAAAATATTATAAAAATTAGATTATTATTGTCAATGAGATTTGAACAATCGACCTTATACTAATAATAAGGTAGTTTTATCTAAAAACAAAAAAAAAGGTAGAATTCGATATAATATTATAAAAATTGAATTATTATTGTCAATGAGATTCGAACCACCGACCTCATGCTAAAAGCTCTGCATAAGTAGAAACTCTATAATAATGACACATATGATTTTGGCCAAATTGTTTGATGAGTTCACGAGTTCACTAAACATGTGGAAGGAAACTTATAAAAAAATGCACTAAAATATTTTGGAGGAAGACGTTTTGAGCCCAAGTTGAAGCCTATTCACATGATAAGAAGCATCCATGAGATAATGTGTGACCTAATAATATTGGACTAAATAATAAATAATTAAGTCCAATTTTCTTTATTTTATTTGTAATTTTCGTTTTTGGATTTGGGAGGGTTTTAAGGTGACCTTTAACTTGCTTCTAGCCTCTCTAGATCCTTCCTAGTGGTGCACTAAGTCATTATAGTGACTAGTGGGAAGTTATATGCATGTTAGTGCTATTTTTCTAAGTGCCTAATGATGAATGTAAGGTAGTGAATAATAAATACTACTATGTAAGGATAGACTATAAATAAGACTCTCATGTAATTCTCAAAGGACAACTTGAAATTTAATATAATTTGAGAGTTTCTCTTGTGAGAACTTTTCTTTTGTTCTTGTGATAAGAACTTTGTTCTTGAGAGAAGAACTTTATAGTGTTGGTTCTACCGGCATGTCGCGGTTAGGGTCGCACTTTTCTTGATAACTTTGGTTCTACCGGCAGGTCGCGGTTAGGGTCAAGTTCATTATTCCTTTATCCTGTTTTCAAGACGGTCCTTAGCGGTCGCGTATCAGTTGGTATCAGAGCATGTTTAGTGCTATTTTCTAATGATGAGATCACGAGTTCACTAAACATGTGGAAGGAAACTTATAAAAAAATGCACTAAAATATTTTGGAGGAAGACGTTTTGAGCCCAAGTTGAAGCCTATTCACATGATAAGAAGCATCCATGAGATAATGTGTGCCCTAATAATATTGGACTAAATAATAAATAATTAAGTCCAATTTTCTTTATTTTATTTGTAATTTTCGTTTTTGGATTTGGGAGGGTTTTAAGGTGACCTTTAACTTGCTTCTATAGCCTCTCTAGATCCTTCCTAGTGGTGCACTAAGTCATTACAGTGACTAGTGGGAAGTTATATGCATGTTAGTTCTATTTTTCTAAGTGCCTAATGATGAATGTAAGGTAGTGGATAATAAATCCTACTATGTAAGGATAGACTATAAATAGGACTCTCATGTAATTCTCAAAGGACAACTTGAAGTTTAATATAATTTGAGAGTTTCTCTTGTGAGAACTTTTCTTTTGTTCTTGTGATAAGAACTTTGTTCTTGAGAGAAGAACTTTAAAGTGTTGGTTCTACCGGCAGGTCGCGGTTAGGGTCGCACTTTCCTTGATAACTTTGGTTCTTCCGGCAGGTCGCGATTAGGGTCAAGTTCCTTATTCCATTGATAACTTTGGTTCTACCGGCAGGTCGCGGTTAGGGTTAAGTTCCTTTATCCTGTTTTCAAGACGGTCCTTAGCGGTCGCGTATCAGTTGGTATTAGAGCATGTTTAGTGCTATTTTCTAATGATGAGATCACGAGCTCACTAAACATGTGGAAGGAAACTTATAAAAAAATGCACTAAAATATTTTGGTAAATTTATTCAAAAAATATTTTGGCGGCCAAAATCAGTCAAAAAATAACTTTTTGGTAAATTTAGTGGTGGCTTAAACTGCTAGAAATAGAAAGCAGACTATTTATTGACGGCATGAACCACCACTATATAAAAGAAAGATTTTCCCATATATAGGTGGCTCATGCCGCTAGTAACTATTTCTATTTAAAAAATAAATAAAAAAGAAAAACAATGCATCATTTCGTTTACACAGATGTTAGATCTGACTTTGTGTGTGTTGTGGTTTTTGAAGAGAACACATATAGCTTTGTGTTTACACAGATATGTTCACATCATCAAAATCAATAAATCTCTATTCTCGAAGCTTCGAACGGGATAATTTTCGTGGGGATTCCCACTGACGATGCAAATTGACGTTCCTAAGGTATAGACTTCTAAATAAAAAATTCATGGCATATGTTGTTAGTGAAAGTGAAATTGGGTCGTTATAATCACTTTCATTGAATGCCATTAATGGGATACATATAGTAATTATTTCATAAATTAATTACTGAATAAATTTTTTATATTATTATAATGAATTTTTTATTTTCAGGAGAATCTAAGCCCCGAACAAAAAAAGTAAACAAAAACTTGAAATGGTAAACTTATTGTAACAACAATAAATTAAGAATAGGAGGAGAGTCCTATTTTTTTTAATATTTTCTAAAGAAAGAAAAGTTTAAGTTTTTTTTATAGATTTTTTTTGTTGTAGGTGTATTTTTGGCTTGGATCAGGATCAATTACACTAGTGCCTATAAATTGAGAACGATAAAGTAATATTCAATCTTCCATTATTGAAGATGTTATCGTCATTATTAACAAAAGACAGAATGACCGTGACACCTTCAAAATATTATTTATCCTTGTTGCTCACCATTTCAATGATCTTTATTTCTCATGCCATTTCACCAACATCTAGCCCTAAATTGTACCAAAATGTATGTAAAGAACTTGGTTCACAAGAACGCCAAGAACGTTGCTTGAAAATTCTAGAAACTCATCCTGAAATTACTTTGGCCAAAGACTATTCTAATTTTTGCTTATTTTCAAATAAGGTGGCAATAGAGAAGGCGACACAATCCCAAAATTATATTAAAGAAATGATGACAAGATATCCTTCTTCTGAAGCGATCAAATCATGTGCAACTTCTTGTTACGATGGGGTGCTCGCTCAGCTCCAGGGTTTGTGTAATGTGGATCTGTCATTTATGGACTTGAATATTTTATATGCTTTCGATGATATTGCTGCGTGTGAACGTGGGTTAGCTGATGAAAAAATAGTTGATATTTCTTCCATTAACACACTCAATTTCGATATGAAGATACTTGTTGACATTTTATTTTCAGTCTATGAGCATTTAAAAATCAAATAATTTATATTTAATTAATAAAACCACATATTTCACCTTGTTGGAATAGAAAATATCTATTAAGATACGCTTAAGTTTTATGTTATAATTTGTTGAGAAAATATCTCAATGATTATGTTTATTTATTCTAAGCTTTAATTTAGGGATTTAGTTTAGATTTAAATATACTCACTTGGCTATAAATACCAAGGTAGTATCATAATATTGAGTATGTAAATATTCAATTTTGTTTATTATCAATAATATTTTTATTTCTTATTATTTTCCCTTATTCTTCCCCCTAAATACCACAAATTCAACATGGTATCACAGCCATGGTATCCACCTTGAAATTGTTTCCGCTGCAATTCTTCCGAGAAAAAATTAACTCTCGGTTATTCTTCCCTTTACTTTTTTTTCTTCACATAAACCTTAGCCGTTATTAGGATTTCTTTTTTATTTCGTTTCATCCTTTATGCTTCTTGTTTTTTTGTTTTATATTCTAACCTTATTTTATGTTACCCTGACACCTTCAGTCCACGTGCCACTTTTACACGAATCCTTTACCTTTACCCACTGTTTTTTCAAGATTGATTGTTAGTCTCTCTTGTTCTTGTTTTGGTGGTCTTAATTTCCCGTTTGTGATGCTTTAATCCGCGGTTCCCGTTTGTCATGCTTTAATCCGCGGGTACCTGTTTGTGATGCTTTAATCCGCGGGCTTCCTGTTTGTGATGCTTTAATCCGCGGGCTTCCCATTTGTGATGCTTTTATCCGCGGGCTTCCCGTTTGTGATGCTTTAATCCGTGGACTTCCCGTTTGTGATGCTTTAATCCGCAGGTTCCCGTTTGTCATGCTTTAATCCGCGGGTATTTTTACATAGTTTGATACGGATTCATTACTTTGGCCGCTACTCTTTTACTTCTTTGGCTGCTGCTCTTCGTTGGATATGCTATCAAATGATTTAATTTATTTTCAGGGTTAATTTTGTAACAAGCAAGCTTTAGCTTGAGGGGGAGTGTTGGAATAGAAAATATCTATTAATTAAGATACGCTTAAGTTTTATGTTATAGTTTGTTGAGAAAATATCTCAATGATTAGGTTTATTTATTCTAAGCTTTAATTTAGGGATTTAATTTAGATTGAAATATACTCACTTGGCTATAAATACCAAGGTAGTATCATAATATTGAGTATGTAAATATTCAATGTAAATATTCAATTTTGTTCATTATCAATAATATTTCTATTTCTTATTATTGTCCCTTATTCTTCCCCCTAAATACCACAAATTCAACACACCTTAATTACATGTATTATTTTTCTTAAAGTTTGTTAATTATTTGGTGTCAGTTATGGAATATTTGATTAAGATGTACATATGGAATGGATTATAAAACAATTCCAAAGATTTGTGTAAAAAAAAAAAATCCAAAGATTATAAAAAACTAAAAGTGTCAAAGATAATTATTTGAGGTTTTCCATAGATTCATCAGGTGAAGGTAAATCTAATGAAAGTGTCACAGATACAAAATATGAATAACTTCCGCAATCAGAATTTAAATTTAATTATTCAAGGTGCATGACTACGATCTGACAAGTGCACCAATCTGTCTTCGAGTAATAATTCACACTCTACGAGTAGAATGAGTTCGAATCCACAGGGATCGTGCCGAAGCTCCACTAGCGTTATTTAAGTTTGTGATAGTTTGCATTCGCTTTGGTTTTTGAAAAGAGTTTTATAAAATAGCGTAATGCTTTGCAGAAAATAAATAACAAAATGTATAAATATAACAGATTCAAGAAATATAGAGGCTAGGTATGGTGGTTGGACTCCTTCCATTCTTCATATTTCGCATGATCGGTGTATAACATAGTTACTTAGATTATCTTCGGCGGTGAATTTTCCTTGTTATAGTAATACCTTACTATTACACTATGTCTATTAAAGTTTCCCTACGTTAATAACTAAGGTACCTACGAGAGTCTAACCTCGATGTGTCACATATCCTAATTACTAAGTGAGTTGTTTATAAACATGAATTATAACCTTCACCAATTAATCTCAAGTTCCTAGTATCAGGTTGTTCATCTTCTAAGTGCTGAGTTCACACCTAGTTCATGATTCCTCCTCTAACCGCTCAGTTCACGATTAGTTCAGGATGTTACCGTCTCTATACACCTAGCATTATTTGCTACTAGTTCCGGACCATATTAAGTCAAAACCTAATATCAATTTTATGGGCGCTCCCGCTTATCCGGCCAGATTACAAGATACGTTATTAAAGTGCACGAAAGTAAATAACAAACACAATTACTAAATATCATTAATTATAACTTAGAGTCAACCACAGACTCCAAATATTCATAGGGGAGTTCATCTTCTCCACCACAACCTAAGGCATAAATGTGAAGACGAGCTTCTTCTAAATTGATGATATGTTTTGATGAAGACAAAGTTGTGAAAGAAAAGAAGAAAAAGATCGGTCATGGTCGAATGCTCAACATCGAAGAAATCCAATGATTATCAAGTTATGAAAATTCTTAGGTATAATATTTCAATTCATTGTTATAAGCTTTAAGTGCTCACAACTTTATTTTTAACAAGTTAAAAATTTCTATAACAATGATATAAGTTTCAAAATTATAAGTATTTTAACTTTGAATATTTTTCATGTTTTAATACATGTAAATCGATTTACCTAGTTATGTAAATCGATTTACATGCTTCCTGCCATTTTGGGAAAACAATTTTTCAAGAGGGTAGGGAAATCGATTTACCTAGTTATATTTTGCAAATTTTTTAAACGTTATAAAGTGAGAAAAATCGATTTACCTAAAAGGGAAATCGATTTACTTGTTATAATTTTGGAAAATTCTGATACGTTAATTACACCTTTTCATTATTAAACCTTTTCTAAACCATTGCCTTTTGGGTCTCAAAAAGGTGTCTTTTCTTTCTATAAATATCTATCAGAATTTTCTCAAAATAACTTAATCATTTTCATTCACTTTTCTCATAACAATTCTCTGAACATATTTTCACAAACCTCTTTGAAACTTTTATAAACACTTTCATATCAATAAAAGTTTCTGAGCACTTATAGTTTATTCATTCTGAATTGTTATATTGAGAGAAACATATTGTTATATCCAATATCTCTTGTACTCAAACTTGTAATCAAATTCAATAACTCGGTATTGTTGCTTGTTTTCCTAGTTTGTGAAAACAAATGGTTTTGAGAGAAAGTGGGGTGCTTTCTCTTTGTGTTGTATAAGAATTTCACCATAGGGTTTGGTGAAGATTCTTGTTGTTAAAGATAGTGGGGTTGCTATCTTGTGTTGTATTAGGATTTTGTTAGGGAAGCCTTGGGGTAAGGTTGTCTTGTGACAAGTATTCTAATAGTGGGAAATCCTTCAAGGAGTGAAGGGACTGGACGTACCCTTAGCTTATAAGGGGAACCAGTATAAATCTTTTGTGTTCTTTCTTCTTTCCCTTATCTCTTTATTTTTCAACACTTTATTCATATATTCATCACAACCTTTCAAGAAAAATAAGAGACATATTAGCATCTCTAAAATAACCGAAAAAATCTAAGAACCTAATTCAAAATCCTCTTAGATTGCACTCTTAAACTTACATTTGGCATCAGAGCAGGTTCAAGTAACTTGTTCTTGAAGATCTAGAATGGCTTCCGCACAACATATTTTTAGAGATGGTGGTAGTAACAACAAACCCCCATGCTTTGTTGGCGAATACTATGATTTTTGGAAAATACGCATGAAAGCCTATTTAGAAGCACAAGGAGAAGAAATATGGAATGCCGTTGAAAATGGTCCATTTATTCCTACAACAGTCACTAACAATGTTGAAGAAATAAAAGTGAAAGGATCATGGACCGATGATGACAAGAAAAAAGTACTCTTTGACAAGAAGGCAATCAACATTCTTCAATCAGCCTTAGGAATGGATGAATTCTTTCGTATATCCCATTGTAAAACAGCAAAAGAAATTTGGAATACTTTGGAAGTGACTCATGAAGGCACCGTTGAAGTGAAAAGATCAAAACTAAACACTTTATCACAAGAATATGAAATGTTTAGAATGCAGCCCGGAGAAAAAATACTTGATTTACAAAAAAGATTCTCACATTTAACAAACCACATGATGGCCCTTGGAAAAACATTCTCTAATGATGAATTAAATCTCAAAATTCTTAGATCATTGACAAGAGAATGGCAACCGAAAGTAACTGCAATATCAGAAAAGAAAAGTCTCTCTAAGATGACTTCTGCAGCATTATTTGGTAAACTCCAAGAACATGAAATTGAACTTGGAAGATTAGAAAAGCATGAAGTGCAAGAGAAGAAAAACAAAAGTCTTGCCTTAAAAACTAAAGCAAGAGATTATGATAGTGATGATGAAGAGTCTCAATTGGAAAGTGAAGATGATGTAGAAGCACTTTTCAAGAAATTTAAAGAATTCTTGAAAAGAGACAAATTAAAGAAAGTTGATCAAGGAAATAAATTTAATGGTGAATCCACTTCAAGACAAAAAGTCACTTGCTTTGAATGTGGAAATCAAGGGCATATTAAAAATGAGTGTCCTTCTCTCCAAAAGAAGAATGGTTTCAAAAGCAAGAAATTCAAAAAACCCAAAAGAGCCTATATTGCATGGGATGATAATGAAGTAAGTTCATCATCTGACTCGGAGAGCGAAGAATATGCAAATCTTGCTTTGATGGCATCACACCATTCCGATGATGAAGATGAAGAGGTTAGTAGTAGATCTTCTTCTTATGAAAATGATTATCAAAGTGCTATTAATGAATTACTCAATGAATGTAAAATTCTGTACAAAAAGGTGTCAACACAAAAGAAAACAATTCAATCTCTTGAAGAAAAAATTGACACCATGAAAACAAATTTTGAAATTGAAAAACAAAGTTTTCTTGAAAAAGAAAAACAAAATCTTCTTGAAAAAGAAAAACAGAATTTTACATGCAAAAAGTGTGATTCACTTTCCTTCCAAATTGTCCAATTGAAAAGAGTTCTTGAAAGATATGAAAAAGGACAAGTTGGATTGGACAATATCCTTAGTCAACAAAGACGTTCTAATGATAAAAGTGGACTTAGTTATTCTAAATTTGACAAACCAAGTACAAGTAAAACTATCTTTGTTAAGGCAATTGATCAATCCAACAAAGAGAAAGTGAATAAAGCACAAAAGGTTAATCATCGTCCTAAGAAGAGATTACCTAAAAAGAAATCCTATGTTCCTAGATATAGAAGTAATTTTGTTCCTACTTGTTTTTATTGTGGCATAAGTAGCCATACACCTAATGCTTGCTATGTAAGAAATTTTAGTGTACCAAGTGGACATTATGTGTGGGTAAAGAAAGGAACTAATTATGAAGGACCCAAAGCAACTTGGGTACCAAACAAAACTTAATTTGTTTTGTAGGTTTGCTTGAAGACCACTACATATCTATGGTATATATCTTGATAGTGGTTTCTCCAAGCATATGACGAAAGAGATAAGCAAATTTTCAAATCTAGTGCTTAAAGCCAAGGGTTATGTCGCTTACGGAGACAACCTCAAAGGAAAAATTCTTGGCATAGACAAAGTTGGAGCACCACCTTTCACATCCATTGAAAATATTCTTTATGTTGAAAAACTAAAGTACAATCTTCTAAGTGTAAACCAACTTTGACACAAAGGCTTCATAATCAAATTCAACAAGGATGAATGCTTGATTGAAGATGGGACCAATCATGAGGGGGAGCCTTGATCAAGGGGGAGTTAACATTGTTAGGAGAAGCAAAGCTTATCAAAGTTTTAATGGGTTGTCATCTCCAACTATTTATTTTGATGAAGATCAATCTTAAATATTTATTTATTTTTAATCTTACCCATCTTTCCCTTCTTTTTGATAATGTCAAAAGGGGGAGAATGATGTATATATGTATGTGTGTTTTCCTTGTCTCCTTGATATTCAGGTACATCATGAATTTTCAAATAAACACAAGTCATGGATTAAGGGGGAGATATGCATCATAAGGGGAGTATTCCGGAAAACTCACAAACATCAAATATGTATTTGTCATCATCAAAAAGGGGGAGAATGTGAAGACGAGCTTCTTCTAAATTGATGATATGTTTTGATGAAGACAAAGTTGTGAAAGAAAAGAAGAAAAAGATCGGTCATGGTCGAATGCTCAACATCGAAGAAATCCAATGATTATCAAGTTATGAAAATTCTTAGGTATAATATTTCAATTCATTGTTATAAGCTTTAAGTGCTCACAACTTTATTTTTAACAAGTTAAAAGTTTCTATAACAATGATATAAGTTTCAAAATTATAAGTATTTTAACTTTGAATATTTTTCATGTTTTAATACATGTAAATCGATTTACCTAGTTATGTAAATCGATTTACATGCTTCCTGCCATTTTGGGAAAACGATTTTTCAAGAGGGTAAATCGATTTACCCCGTAGGGAAATCGATTTACCTAGTTATATTTTGCAAATTTTTTAACGTTATAAAGTAAGAAAAATCGATTTACCTAAAAGGGAAATCGATTTACTTGTTATAATTTTGGAAAATTCTGATACGTTAATTACACCTTTTCATTATTAAACCTTTTCTAAACCATTGCCTTTTGGGTCTCAAAAAGGTGTCTTTTCTTTCTATAAATATCTATCAGAATTTTCTCAAAATAACTTAATCATTTTCATTCACTTTTCTCATAACAATTCTCTGAACATATTTTCACAAACCTCTTTGAAACTTTTATAAACACTTTCATATCAATACAAGTTTCTGAGCACTTATAGTTTATTCATTCTGAATTGTTATATTGAGAGAAACATATTGTTATATCCAATATCTCTTGTACTCAAACTTGTAATCAAATTCAATAACTCGGTATTGTTGCTTGTTTTCCTAGTTTGTGAAAACAAATGGTTTTGAGAGAAAGTGGGGTGCTTTCTCTTTGTGTTGTATAAGAATTTCACCATAGAGTTTGGTGAAGATTCTTGTTGTTAAAGATAGTGGGGTTGCTATCTTGTGTTGTATTAGGATTTTGTTAGGGAAGCCTTGGGGTAAGGTTGTCTTGTGACAAGTATTCTAATAGTGAAAAATCCTTCAAGGAGTGAAGGGACTGGACATACCCTTAGGTTATAAGGGGAACCAGTATAAATCTTTTGTGTTCTTTCTTCTTTCCCTTATCTCTTTATTTTTCAACACTTTATTCATGTATTCATCACAACCTTTCAAGAAAAATAAGAGACATATTAGCATCTCTAAAATAACCGAAAAAATCTAAGAACCTAATTCAAAATCCTCTTAGATTGCACTCTTAAACTTACAATAAATACAAAAGTCTACATATTTAAATTACAAGAATTATAACCTAAATACAAAAGCCTAAAGAAACATACCTTGTTGAGTTAGCCTTCCCGTAATGGGAGAAAACTATGCCCAATATAGCTCATCTGAACCTCTCCTTATAGTAGAGAGTGTTATACTATTTCTGAAAGATTTAAACAATGAATGGGAGACTCTATTTATAGTTTTCGTAATGGGCCTCAACAAAGCATCACATTACGATGAAGCCATCGTGCTGCGATGTGAAGATTAAGTTCAATTTTATAACTGATCATGTGCATTTCATCAGCTTGGGCGCCAAGTTACTTCATCGTGCTGCGATGACACACATCGTGCTACGATGAACAGATATTTTGTAGATTTATTTCTTCTGATTTCTTGGCGAACAAGCAGCTCCCATCGTAGCACGATGGGAGTCATCGTGCTGCGATGGAATGCTAATTTTTTTTCACTTTTTGGGATTTATCTTGTGTTTTTGCATCTTGGACCTTGTCTTGATGCTTTTTCCTGCTTTTGTAGGTTTTCCTTCGTATTTGGGCATGTCTTGGTCATTTTATTATTAATACTAACACTAAAAATACCATAGAAATTCCTGTTATCAGTGCATTTTAATAGTGGGGGTGAAAAGTGCTACGCGTTTTACATTGTACACCAATGGAAATAAAATTTCTTTCTCTCTCTCTCTCTCTCTCTCTCTCTCTCTATATATATATATATATATATCAATAATTTTCATTTTTTAATAATATTTATACACGATAATTTTCAATTTTTAATAATATTTATTTTCTTATGTTTCTTTTCTTTTGAAGGTTGTCTATGTCATTTTATACTATTTTGAATGTTGTCTATCTGTTTCTTTTAATAGTTCATGAGATTGATTTTATTTAATTTACTTGAGTATGAAAATATAAT
Source organism: Trifolium repens (assembly GCA_030408175.1). Taxonomy (NCBI): domain Eukaryota; kingdom Viridiplantae; phylum Streptophyta; class Magnoliopsida; order Fabales; family Fabaceae; genus Trifolium; species Trifolium repens. The sequence goes on from CP125846.1 coordinate 14,788,261, forward strand.
ATATATTTAAGGATGTTATATTGACATAGTGGGGTAGGAAGTACTCCCTCATTCCCTTTCTCGTTCAAAAACACTAAGAGATTCTCTCTTTTCTCTCTCTCTCTCTCTCTCTCTCTCTCTCTCTCTCTCTCTCTCTCCCCCCGTCTTCCAAAACTTTGTAGTGACTCCATCAACAAAAAATAATTGTAAATTATATATTATTTTTCAAGTGAATATTAACACACTTTGAACGAAGGTTTATAGAATGTTTAAAGTTTAAATTATTAAAAAAAATTCATAGATTATATAAAATAAAAATTACATTAATTTATTTTAGGGTTTCATAGATTTCATCAATTGGAGGTAATTACAATAATGAAAGCATGATAAACACAAAAAATGACTACGTTCACAATCGGAATTCAAAATTTAATTAGTTAATGTGTATTTTTAATAGTGGATGGTGTGAAGTGTATTTCATTTCTCATTCTACACCACCGAAAGATTTCATATTATCAATTTATATAATATTAAAGTTTCTACAAAAAGATTAAAATTAGTGAAGCACTAATTGAGTGCTTCAAAAAAAATTTGACATAAAAACTCTTTTGGTTGATAAAAATATAAACTTTTGATTGTTGATTGTTGATTGAAGTAATAATAAGGTAGTTTTTCTTATAAAAAAAAATAAGGTTGTTTTTTCTACATAAAATGATAGTAGCTTTCCATAAAATTAAAATGTTATAAAAATTAGATTATTGTTGTCTATGAGATTCAAACAACAGACCTTATACAAATAATAAGACAATTTTATCTAAATACAAAAAAAATGTAGAATTCCATATAATATTATAAAAATTGAATTATCGTTGTCGATGAGATTCGAACCACAGACATCGTGCTAAAAGCTTTGTATAAGTAGAAACTCTATAATAATGACACTTATGATTATTTTCTTGAGAGTGCACGAGAGAACTCGGTTGGAATCTCGTAATGTATATAATAGAGAAATAGAGATAGATATATTATAAAAAATCAATTATTCTCACAAATGGGAGTCGAACAACAGACCTTAAGCTAAAAACTCCGCATAAATATTAGAGAAGTTTTGATTGAATGACACCTATAAGCAATTTCTCCCTAATTGAATGACACCTAAGCAATTTCTATTAATAATAATACATGAAAGAGCTATGTGGGAATCTCATAATGTATATAATAATAATAATAATAATAATAATAATAATAAAGATAGAGATATCATAATATAATAAAGTTAGTTACTATCAAATTTACTAAATTACCCTAAACATTCCTACAAGAAATTTATTGATAATTATAATCAAATTTATTCATTTAATAAATTTAACAAGAAATAACACATACTACAAGAAAAATAGGATTTTGTAGGGCAAAAACCCTCAAAAACTGCTCAAAACAGCCAAAAGCAGACCATTTATTGACGGCCTGAACCACCACTATATAAAATCAAGATTTTCTCACATATAGGTTGCTCAAGCCGCTAGTAACTACTTTTATTTAAAAAATTAATAAAAAATGAAAAACAATGCATCATTTCTTTTACACAAATGTTAAATCTATCTTTGTGTGTGTTGTGGTTTTTGAAGAGAGCACATATAGCTTTGTGTTTGCACATATATGTTCACATCATCAAAATCGACAAATCCTTGTTCCCGAAGTTTCGAACGGGATAATTTTCACGGGAATCCCATTAACAGATGCAAATTGACGTCTCTAAAGATATAGACTTCAAATCAAAATTTCATAGCATATGTAGTTAGTGAAAATGAATTTGGATTGTTATAGTCACTTTCATTGAATGTCGTTAAAGGGATACATACGTAATTATTTCATAAGTTAATTACTGAATAAATCTTTTATATTATTATAATGGATTTTTTATTTACTGGAGAGGCTAAGCCCCAAACGAAAAAAGTAAATAAAAACTTGACACGGTAATCATCTTGTAACAACAATAAATTAAGAATAGGAGGAGAGTGCTATTTTTTTAATATTTTCTAAAGAGAGAAGTTGTTTAAGTTTATTTATAGAATTTTTTTGTCGTAGGTGTATTTTTGGCTTCGATCAATTACACTAGTATCTATAAATTTAAAACGATAAAATAACACTCAATCGTCCATTATTGAAGGTGTCATCGTCATTATTAACAAAATACAAAATGACTAGGACACCTTCAAAATATTATTTATCCTTATTGCTCACCATTTCAATGATCTTTATTTCTCATGCATCAAGCCCCAAATTGTTGTACACAAATGTATGTAAACAACAAATTTCACAAGAACGCCAACAACGTTGCTTGAAATTTCTAGAAACTCACCCTGAAATTACTTTGGCCAAAAACTATAATAGTTTTTGCTTATTTTCAACTAAGTTTGCAATGGAGAAGGGGACACAATTCCAAAATTACATTAAAGAAATGATGACAAAATATCCTTCTTCTGAAGCTATCAAAATATGTGCAACCTCATATTACAATGGGGTGCTCGCTCAGTTAAGGGGTTTTTGTAATGAGAAACCGGAATTTAAGGACATGGATCTTCAATATGCTTGCGATGATATTGCTGCATGTGGACGAAACTTAGATGAAGAAAAAATAGTTGATGTTTCTTCCATTAAGGCACTTAATTTCGATATGGAGATACTTATTGCCATTATAAGAGCAGTCTAAGCATTTTTATTTAATTAATATTAATAAAACCACATAATTCACCTTAATTACTTGTATTATTTTTCTTAATGTTTGTTAATTGGTGTCAGATATGGCATATTTGATTAAGATGTACAGATGGAATGGATTATAGAATCGTTTGTACTCTTGCTAAAAAAAATAAATATATACTTCATCTCTTTTAAAATATAAACGAAAATAAGTTTAAAAAATTTAATGTATTTTGTTAAAGATTTGAATCAAAGTGTATTTTAATAGTGAGTGGTGGGAAATGTTTTATAATCCTTATTCTACACCACCGAAAGATTTCATATTATTAATTTATATAATATTGGAGTTTTTTTTATAAAAAATATAATAATATTAGAGAAGCTCTAATTGAGTGCTTCTTCAAAAATAAAATTGACAAAAAAAACTCTTTTAGTTGATAAAAATATAAACTTTTAATTGTTGATTGAAGTAATAATAAGGTAGTTTGTTGTTCAAAAAATAGTGGTAGTTTTTATTATTAAAAACAAAGGATAGTAACTTTCCATAAAATTAAAATATTATAAAAATTAAATTATTGTTGTTAATGAGATTCGAACAACAGATCTTATACTAATAATAATATAGTTTTCTCTAAAGAAAAAAAAAATAAAAATAGAATTCCATATAATATTATAAAAATTGAATTATTGTTGTCAATGAGATTTGAACCACATACCTCGTGTTAAAAGCTCTGCATATGTAAAAGCTTTATAATAATGACACATAAGATTATTTTCTTTAGAATGCACGAGAGAGCTTTGTGGGAATCTCGCACGAGAGAGCTCTGTGGGAATCTCGTAATGTATATAATTAAGATAGAGATTCAATTATGGCCACCAATGAGATTCGAACAACAGACCTTAAACTAAAAACTCCGCATAAATATTAGAGAAGTTCTGATTGAATGACACCTAGGCAATTTCTCCTTAATTGAATGACAACTAAGCAATTTCTATTAATAATAATATATGAGAATCTCATAATATATATAATAATAGATATAGAGATATCGTAATAATATAATAAAGTTAGTTACGATCAAATTTACTAAATTACCCTAAACATTCCTACAAGAAATTTATTGGTAATTAGTTATAATCAAATTTATTCATTTAATAAATTTTACAAGAAATAACACATACTACAAGAAAAATAGGATTTTGTAGGGCCAAAAACCCTAAAAAAAAGCTCAAAACCGCCAAAATTGACGGCCTGAACCACCACTATATAAAAGCAAGATTTTCTCACATATAGGTGGCTTAAGCCGCTAGTAACTACTTTTATGTAAAAAATAAATAAAAAATGAAAAACAATGCATCATTTCCTTTACACAAATGTTAGATCTATCTTTGTGTATGTTGTGGTTTTTGAAGAGAGCACATCGAGCTTTGTGTTTGCACATATATGTTCACATCATCAAAATCAATAAATCCATGTTCCCGAAGTTTCGAACAGGACAATCTCCACGGGAATCCCATTAACAAATGCAAGTTGACATGTCTAAAGATATAGATTTTAAACTCAAAATTTCATAGCATATGTAGTTAGTGAAAATGAATTTGGGTTTCACTGAATGTATTAAAGGGATACATATGGTAATTATTTCATAAGTTAATTACTAAATAAATCTTTTATATTATTATAATGGATTTTTTATTTACCGGAGAGGCTAAGCCCCAAACAAAAAAAGTAAACAAAAACTTGACACGGTAATTATCTTGTAAAATCAATAAATTAAGAATAGGAGGAGAGTGCTATTTTTTTAATATTTTCTAAAGAAAGAAATTGTTTTAAGTTTATTTATAGAATTGATTTGTTGTAGATGTATTTTTGGCTTCGATCAATTACGCTAGTATCTATAAATTCAAAACGATAAAATAACATTCAATCATCCTCTTTATTGAAGGTGTCTTCGTCATTATTAACAAAATACAGAATGACCATGACACCTTCAAAATATTATTTATCCCTGTTGCTCACCATTTCAATGATCATTATTTCTCATGCATTTAGCCCCAAATTGTTGTTCACAAATGTATGTAAACAACAAATGTCACAAGAACGTCAACAACGTTGCTTGAAATATCTAGAAACTCACCCTGAAATTATTTTGGCCAAAAACCATGATAAATCTTGCTCATTTACATCTAGGTTGGCATTAGAAAAGGGGAGACATTTCCAAAATTACATTAAAGAAATGATGACAAAATATCCTTCTTCTGAAGCTATCAAGTTATGTGCAACCTCATGTTACGATGGGATTCTCTGTGAGATACGGGGTTATTGTAATGAGGATCCGGAATTGCAGGACATGGTTATTAATACTGCTCGTGATGAACTTGCTAGGTGTGAACGACTCTTAGCTGAAGAAAAAATAGTTGATGTTTCTTCCATTCATGCACTCAATTTCGATATGGAGATACTTATGGCCGTTATAACAACCTAAGCATTTATATTTAATTAATAAAACCACATATTTCACCTTAATTACTTGTATTATTTTTATTAAAGTTTGTTATGTTAATTGGTGTCAGGTATGGCATATTTGATTAAGATGTACAGATGGAATGGATTATAGAATCATTTGTACTCTTGCTAAAAAAATAAAATTATATACCTCATCTGTTTTAAAATATATGCGAAAATAAGTTAAAAGAAATTTATGTATTTGGTTAGATTTAGATCAAATACATTATTCATTTTTGTTAATCAACTTTTGTTTATATTTTGATACGGAGATATTGCGAAGAAAATGTTACGTATACAATAGAAGAAACAAAAATAGTTCTTGTGAGTTTTAGCTCGGTTGGTAGGGACATCAACATTTTATATGCAAGAGTTGGAATTCGAACTTCAGACACTCCACTTATCCATATGGGCTACCTCAAAAAGAAAAAGAAATAAAAATACATCCATAGTATAGTATAAATATAATTCTATTACTTTTAATGATGTTTTCTTTTCTTTGATATATTCTCAATATATTAGGCTAATTACCTTGTGAAGCATGTGTGAAAAGGTTGTCATTTTTTTTAATACAAAGATTGTCATTCTTTAATCCCTAAAGAGGAGGATATATTCAATTGAGATTTCAAAGAATTTTAAAAGACATTTTTATGATAAAAAATTCTTGTGGTATGACTTTTATAGAATATAAAAAGAATTTGTGGTTTTCAATTAATACAATTATAATTCGTCGAATGTGGAGATTTTATTTCGACCTAAAAAAAATAGTATCATCTGATCACTTTTCTTTTTGTACAAAAAAATTATGAGTAACTTTCAAATTTTAAAAATCCGTAAAAAGTCTTTTGAAATCTAAATAATTTGTTCCATAATTCCATCAAAATCCAAATTAAAAAATTAAGATTGTAAAAAAATATTTTAAAAAAGTCTCAAAAGTTAGGATAATCTTACAAAATCTTTAAGATTTTTTTCATCAAAATTGTCTCTTTAGCATTGGCCAAAATGAGATGCTAAATGGCAAAAAATAGATGCTACAAGGGTTCCAAGTCCTTGACTTTTCTTGTGTCCTCCCTTAAGATTAATGAAAAGTTTTTCTAGTATCGGTGATATTTGCTAGAGATAATTGAATTCCCAATTGCTGGGAAAGCCTAGGAGATGAAATGATATAATTGAATTAAAATTTGCTTGCTTCTTTCACAGTTTTCAAATAATTAAGATATAGGCAAGTTCCTAATAGAATTTTGCCTAATTAATTACATCATCTGCTATTCTCACTAACTAGATTGCAAAGGCAACTAAGCATAAAATTATTCTTTTGAGCCTATATCTTCCTTCTACAACAGGCCTATTTTCTTGTTGAAGTTTGTATGCACTTGAAAGATGTTTACATATTGACTAGAAAAATAAGTTTGTTAGAAAGGTGCTATACATCCTTATTATGGCACTTGTTTGGTTGAGCGTCCAAATTATAAATCTTGTTAAAAATAAGTAGGGGTCAAACTCATCCTTACAAAATCGGCTTGTAAAGTGAGAATTACTGAAATTCTACTCTATGGTAGGAGAAATGTCGTATACAATGTCTAAGACAATTGTGTAGTTTACCAGATGTCTCAGACAAAGTAGTTTGACAATTGGTTGGCAGGATCAATGTTTAATAAAATACTGAAGTAAATAAAAGCAATCAACAACACAAGTAATTGTTTACCCAGTTCAGTGCAAATCATACCTAATATGGAAATACCAATCTAGGAAAGGAAACTCACTACTCTGAATTAATACTTAGTCTTATAACGCACACCAAAACCTATTGATGTGTATGCCTTTTCTTAATCCTAATTATTTTCTACCAATGGCTAACTCCCCCTGAATATAAAAACCTACTCACCTCCCTCTGATCACTAGTCCCAAGTGACCGAACTATACTTAGTTTTTTAACGATGGAGTTGAATACACCATTCAACAAACAATAAGCACTTAAACCTTAGAACCTAAGTTTCAGTACCTATAATGATCTTGCACAATGGGCACAAGATCTTTTGACTCACAATCTTCAGTTATTGCTCGTGATTTAAACTTTAGTCTTGAGTCTCTATTTATAGATTTGCAAATCCTCTGGATTATAGAGATCGTGGGATGCTGATCTATGGGAATTTAGTTATTTAAAACAAATTCTATTTTAAAAAAAACTCCATAAGATAAAGATTCAATTTGAACTTTATCCAAGTTAGTTATGATACAATCGTATCTAACATATAAGCTTGATAACAAACTTTGTTATCCAACATTTGTTCAGCTGTCATTTGAAGATTCGCGTTTGTAACAAGTTTGGAAAGATACACGCAAGATGTCTGACACATCTTGTTTAACATGTTGCACCTGCACATTGCCCAAATAACGGGTAGTCCAATGGATATTAGAGATACTTTGATACGATGTTAGAAGTAAGTATGAAGCCAACTTATCATTACAAAACTGGCTTGTACCACTTGTTTATAAACACTTGTCAAAATCATCTCATATCTGATGTGAGACTTTTTAACAAATCTCATATCTCAATAACATTTACACGATGACTTTACGACGCAACATACTAGAAACTTTAGTCTCACGACCCTGATTTTACGAAGCTACATAATTGATTGAAGCTTTAGCCTCACCTGGTGTCTACACTCGTCTCATCGCAAAAACAAACACGCACTTAGCTAGCTCGTGGGGGATTTGGACCAATATCTTTTGCCTGTTTAAATTATGGACGGTGTACCGTTCAAATTGTAGTTTATCTACTTTAAATATGCAAATTAGTGGGTTGACATGTAACCCATGTAACTTTTATTCAAAATAAGGTCGCTTTATTTGATCACACTAATATAAAAATATATCATTCAAATATATGTGTGATCAAATAAAGTGACTAAATTCTTGTAACCATCCAAGTCTTCCTTCTTCAAACACCACTTTATAATTTAAAAGCTTTACATCAATTCACAACAAAATCAAGTTGTATCATTAAATAATACTTCTAATCAAATATCATTTTCAATGATAGGATTAAGTGAGAGAGCTTGTTTCTGCTCATAAAATAGGAGGGACCATCCACTCTGAAGAGTGTATAGAAATTTATTATTATTAGTAGTTTCTTTTTTTTAATAACTAGTAGTTTATTACTCACCACCACATGTGCCACTCACAAATGAATCTGGAGCTATTGATGCAGCCATAAAAAAACCAACAATAATAATTAATGAAACCCAACTAAATCAAGTATCAATAAAATTAAAGTAAAACTATACCAGAGCAGGTGCATTTAGGAATATTTTCACATGAGATTTTGGAAGACATGAATCATGAAAAACCCATGCAATTTTTTGTAGATTTTACTAAAAACTCATTTACCTTTACATACATCCATCTATATTTCATATACATAATTCTTAGGTAAAAAATCTCAAGGATCCAAATTCAGTTCAACTCTCTAAAATCAACCACCATAAATTTTAGAGATACAAAATTACGCAAACAGATTTCCTATAGTCAATACTTATTATATCCAATTATCTCAGCCATTAATCAGATATCGAATGATTCAGAATTCAAATTTTCAATTGTTAGGTCATAATGCAAGTCGTCAATCTCTACTCAATGACTTCGACTGGCTGCAATGACCGTTAGAAATTTCAATAGAGAATCCGAGTTCCAAAATCACCACCCAATGGAGAGAAAAAAATGAAATGAAAACACATATCCTTATTAGCACTTGTTTGGTTCTGCGTCCAAATTATAAATCTCATATCTCAATATCATTTACACGATGATTTTACGACGCAACATACTTGAAGCTTTAGTCTCACCACCATGATTTCACGAAGCTACATACTTTGATTGAAGCTTTAGTCTCACCTCACGTCTACACTCATCTCATCGCAAAAACAAACACACACTTAACTAGATTTGTACAAACTTAAAAACCCATTAAAATCATTGTTACATTCAAACAAAGCCTTAGCAGTCATTTCCCTCTCAAACTTCCAAATATAATTCAAACCAACAAGCAACTCAGTTATAGCAGCTTCTGTCTTCAACTTATTAGCAAAAAACAATGTTTGCAAAAGCAACACATTAGATTTCTTAAGAACCAATCTTTTCTCTTCAACACTCCTTTCACTTTGCCACCTAATCATATTTTGTGCCAATGGTAACAACCAACAAAGTATCCTTCCCAAAGCATTTCTCCATTCATTAGCCAATAAAGGATCACAAGCACTAAATCCAATTGACCCTTTTAACCTTAATCTCAATGATGATCTTATACTATTTGGTAGCATAGCATATAAATCATCTCTAGCATCAACACCAACTAATTGAGGTGATTTAATCATTTTTTCCATAACAATAATCAAATTAGCATAATGTAATGATAAAGCTGAATCACCTAAACTACCTTGTGGTGGTTTCAAAACTTTACAATTTGACTCAAAAAACCCATTTCTTAAATCTACTTTTTTCTCATCAAGTTTGAAACTTTTCAACGGCCCAGATGAAAAGTTTTCAACTTTTTGATGATCAGAAGAATAATCATCAAGTTTGAAACTTTTCAACGGCCCAGATACAAAGTTTTGATCTTTTTGATGATCTGAAGGATAAACAGCAGCAGAAGTTGATAAACTTCGTGATAAATAAGGTAAATGGTTTCCATTTCCATTACCATTACCAATTCCAAAAACAACCTTAATTCTTGCTAACAAAGTGAAAACAAATCTTGCTAATAACAAAACAACATTATCAAAACCTTTGTTCCATAATGATTTTTCTTTGAGATTCTTTACCTCTTGTTTCTGCCAGAAAATCTTTTGTTCAAGATCACTGATTCTGCTTTTGTTGTTGGTGGTGTTGTTGAGAAGTGCTTTTCTCAACGTGCTTTCTAAAAGTGAAAGCTCATCAATTTCTCTATGAAGAGTTAACGTGAGAGTCACGTAACGTTCCATTCTTCTATGTTTGGATTCAATTTCTTTTGGGGTTGTGAGAGTCCAACCAACTGAGTCAAATCCCGAGTCAGCGAACTCAGTGAAAACTCGGTTGAAAGATCGAAGTGTTGGGTCATTGCAATTGAGACTGAGTCTAGAGACTGAGTCAGAAGCGAGTCGGAGTGAGTCAGCGAACTCAGCAACAGCGAGTTTGATTAAAAACGACTTGTCGTTTGAGATTAATTTCAAAACGCCTTCGAGTGAAACGACGTCGTTTTGAAGACGAACAATATTTGCGTCGGAAAGTGATTGCCAGAGATGAAGAAGCTTCGACATAACTCCGGCGACTTCGAAAGCTAAAACGGCGATGCGTTTTGGGTTTGTTTTTGAAGACGGTGTCGTTTTGTGAACTGAGTCGAAACTGTTTGAAAAAGCTGTTTTTACTCTTAAGAGTAAAGTTTCGAGGGCCATTGAAAAAAGTGATTTTTGATGTGAAGATGAAGAGAAGAATGAATTTGTAGAAATGGGTTTTCGATTTTTGATTGAGGGTGTTTGGGTTTTGAATGTTTTGATGGGTTTGAAATGGAGCTAGGTTTTGAGCACCATGTGTTTGTGAAATTGTTTGAATGAGTAAAGAGAGAAATGATTGAAATGTTTGAGAGATGAGAGTGTGATGCTGAAGAATGAAAGAGGGTGAAAGTTAAGTGTGGTTAAAGCTTTTAAGTGTGATCCTATTCCTATAGGATGAGTATTAGAGAGGGGAAAGAGTTATGTGTGGCAAAAGTATTTAAAGTGATGATTCCTACTTCACATATACAATAATTTATTTATTGTAAAAAATAAAAAGAGAAATTGTTTAATAAAAGTAATTTAATATTCCATCTGTTTCTTTTTATTTGTCTTTTATGGTTAGATTTAACGTTTCTATTTAATTGTCATTTTTGTACTTTACGGATATGATTCGACAATTATAACTTTTGTCAATTGCTTTCATCTTTTTCAATAAAACCAATTAATGTTATAAATTTGAATAACTTAATCTTTTTCTAAATTGTTTTTTGGTACATAGCATATTAAATTTTGTTTTTTTATATAATATATTAAATTTATTGGAAAGAAAAAATGTGTGCAAAAAAATAGAATTTATTGGTGGATTAAAACGAGGGTATAATAGGAAGATAAAGTGCAAAAATACACTTTCTTAATTTGGTGTTACTATTTTAAAAAGACGATTAAAAAGAAACGGAATGAGTATTATTTAAAAATTATATTTGTCAAAAAAATTATAATAGTTAAATGTCATTTATTACTCTTTATATCAAAAGTTTCACATAAATTAGAAAATTTCCATAAAAAAAAATAATTGATAGAAAAATTTCCAAAATTTTCACCATTGATAACAATAAAATGTTGAATATTTTTTTAAAACAAATATATAAAATATAAGTAAAATATCATAGGTAATGAATTAATAATGATGGTTTTCTTTATGAGAATATTTTTTCTTAAAGTGAAAGAGTTTATAATGGTTTTTTTAATTTAGTTCACAAAAGAAACATAATTAATTTATTAATTGAAAAAGCAATATTGTATCATAACTATTTATTTTGTTATTTATTGTGCATTTGAAGCTTTCATTCAAAGTTTAGATCCACGTGCAATTTTTGCAATGGCTGAGGAGAGTGGATCAAAGATTGATTGTGGTAAGGGTGATCGCGGTGCGGTTTGGTTCGGTTTTGAGCATAAAAGTCATCCTAACCGCAAGATAAAAATGCATGCGGTTTGGTTTGGTTCGGTTGGTTTTTAAAAGGTCATCCAAACCAAACCAAACCAAACCAATGCGGTTAGGATCGGTTCGGTTGTTGCGGTTTACTCCATAACATTTCAGTACCAAACAATTTTAAACATAAAAAAAAAAACTTGAATTTCCTAAATAACATTACAGTACCAATAAAAGTTGTTTATCCAAAATAACATCACAGTACCTTACAATTTTAAATATCCAAGAAAATAAATTTAAAGTTTCAAAATAACATCATAGTACAGATAAAAGTTGTTGATCTAAAATAATGTTACAACAAAAAAGTAACATTACAATACAAAAAATAAGAATAACTTAAAGTTCCATTCATTTGGTGGACTGACTTGGTAATTGGGCTATGTATATTATAATATAATAAAATCTTAATGTGGTTTTAGTGGTATTGGAATATAATAGAAGCTTAATGCGGTTTTAGCGGTTAACCGCGGTTTTTACGGTTCGCGGTTTTGCGGTTCGCGGTTCAATAGAAAGGTCATCCAAATACATCCAAACAAAATGCGGTTTTTGCGGTTTTCGGTTTGGATTGGTTCGATTTGCGGTTTTAATTTTGGATTGGTTCGGTTATGATCACCCCTAGATTGTGGTGTGTGAGAGGGTTGGTTTAGTGTCAAATTTTGGAAGGTTATAGTCGCTACAAAAGTGGGTAGAAGTTTCACTCATGATGAAGATAGCTCTTTGATTTGTAATGGTGTTTATAGGATGTGGGGAATGTGAGTTGAGGCACTTGGTTTAATTATTTGTTTAATTTTTGGTTTTGGGAAAGTTTTTATTGTATTATTGATTTTCTTAGTTGGTAGTAAAAGACCTTTTGTGTAGTGTTTGGATCCATAGAAACACTTTTTCTTAGATGCTGATATATTTTATGGATTAGAGGGCCATGTCATTATTGGCTCTTTCTTTTTGAAATTTATAGTTTTGTTGGTATTAATTTGTTTGTTTCTTTTATCTGATTAACTATTTTAATTAATCATTAATTTTATTTTATTTTTGTCAAAATCATTAATTTTATTTTAAAAGTAATTCTTTATTTTGAAAGTAAAACTTTGATATCTATACTAATATATAAAGGGGATACAAATTTTTGGGATGACTTTTTTATTATTCCAATTTTACCCTTAAAAAATAACTTCCACATAAAAATAGATTTTCAATTTTTTTAGTAAATAATTTTTTTTCTTCTTAATAACTAAGCACAACTTCCACATAAAAGTAGGTTTTCAGTTTTTTTATAGTAAAAAAAAAAATATTTTTTTCTTCTTAATAACTAACCACAACAAAAAAGGAGGTTACGTAGTTATCAATTAACAAAGTCCAATAAAAAAGAAGATTAAGTAGTTATTTATATTTGCACAGTACAAAATATTGATCACACACGAAAAAAAAGAATATCGATTACACAAACGGGCACGGTGGCTACTATATATAATGATGATTAGCTACTAACATGATTAGCTTATTGAAAGCTCAAAGTATATTTGTGGCTATAAAAGTTTTTTATTTTATAATATTGGTTGATAGATTCTTCATCAATTGACCAACATTTCTTTGTATCTTTATCTTTAGAGGTTCAAGTTCCCTTATTTTTTAGTAAATTCTTCTTTTATAGTGAATTCCATTTTAGTATATTCAACTATTCCTTTTTTAATTTTTTATAATAGTTTAAGATTTATATGCGTTAAAATCTTAAAATATAGTCTAAATTTTAAAATTCTAATGAAATAAAATGTCATTTTAACTATATATATTTTTGGAACATATTTAGATTTTTTAAATATTATCATTCATTGACCCAACTCACCACGGGATAATAGGTTTGGTTAGTCAATCAAACCCGACGTCCCATGAACACTCTAACATACTCCTTCAATCATTTTTATAAGAGAATATTGACTTTTATATTCATTGAATAATTAATTGTTGTATTTGTTATATAATATAGATCAAATACTTTAATTTTTCAATAAAAAAATGGCCGGAAAAAGTAGTCCATTTTAAAGTATACTACTAAAGAAATTATAACAGATTTAAATAAGAATTTAACGTTTTTCTTCTTTGAATTACTCTTTCTATTTTTTCTTCTTTCTAAAATTCCTATAATTTTCTATATCCAAATCAATAATATTTCTTTATCTTAACTCTCCGGCATTATAACTTCTATTAGAATGTTGTGTACTTGAAACAGTGTATAGATGAAATAATTAGGTGGCAAACATGTGATGTTGTCAAATGCAAAAAACCAATACATATTATAGTGTGTTTGTGTGGATAATTAATCAAGTTTGACTTGGAATAGTTTTGAGATGTAGGAAGGCAATAAAAAACATATATGTAGATAGTGGCGTAAGACTAAAAGAATGATACATTTGAGAATAGCATAGACATAGTGCTGATTTTTGGTGGTTCAAATATAAAGAAAACCCTTCCACTAGCTCACTCATTTATGTCAAATGGTTAGTGGAAAGACTGTGTTTGTTGGTTGATATATAGAAATTAGGGTCATCAAAAGTTTTCTATCTATTAGAGCTTGTCAAAATGAATTGGAATTGTTATAAATTGTTTTTATTATAATTAAGTTCTCTCAAATAATTTTAAAAGTACTTAACTAATAGATAAGTTTGAATGAACCATTAATCAAAATATCCAAAGTCTTAAAAATAACTTGTAAAGAAGGGAACTCCTCGCCATATCATATGATTAGTTTTACAATGTATGGTATGATTCAAAACCTAAATTATGAAGTTTTTTTTTTACTCAAAAAAAAAAAATTGAAAAGGATCTATCTAATTTGTGTGCTACATATTGTTTTATAAAATTAACAATTAATATCAACAAGAGAAATATTTACATGCATGGGTGATGGACATAAAAAAAATGTCCGACATATGGTACTTGTAATTTTTTTTTTTTCTCTCTTGGTCCGTCAACATTTTTTTTCTTAGCGTGGTCCATCAAAATTTATAAATGGTATACTTTGTACAAGATATTAATATTATTTTCAGTCAATTATGTACTACTTCTAAAACAAAAATAAAATAAAATATTGAGGAATACTACAATGACACAACCCCAAATGAAAAATATTTAAACATGCACATAAATAAACAATGAAAAGAAAAAATAATTATTTTTCATTTAAATTTTGCATATGTATGCATATCCTAAATTCCTCTCTTGGATTTGTAAGACTTACTCTAAAATAACAATAATCTATCAAAGTTCAAATCTATGACATATAACATGTGGTTTATTCTCAAATGAGAGATGGTCACTAAAGATTTTTTTTCTTTTCAAACTTTGTCTTGTCTTTAGCCAACCAATAGAAGGGTAATGAAGCATTTCTATGTTGAATTGTCGGAATATGAATAGCCATTCTTGAGTCCATGTTACATTGATATTGGTGCCAATTTCATGCATTTCCTTCTATTTATTTTATCATATAGTAGTGAATAATTTTTATCTTCTGATTCAAGAAAGACAGGCTGCTCCTTCTATTATTATATAGGTTCATACACCCTTGATCTACACATGGGACAAAAATTTGTACTTGTAAAGAACCTTACACTATTGGAATACCAGCAAATATTTGTCCTTTTGTAGAAAAATTGGTCAGTTCTAGTTCTAGCTTTACATATATATATATTTCTCACATCGTGCTTGAGATTTCCCTCAATTTAATGTGCATACATGTTCAATTTACACTCAAATTAAGGTGTATATGTATTGCCTTCCATCTTAATTATGTGTAAAAAATAAATTTTTGGATTTATTAAATAATCAATGTATCTGATTTTTATTTTAGTTATATATATATAAAATATTGTTAAAATATAAATGACGTTATTGTGTTATTTTTTGTAAAATTTATTAAATTAATAATTTTTTTGATTAAAGGTAATTGTCCCGTGTATGATTAAATTTTTTTGATTAAAGCAATTGTCCCGTGTATGAATTTTGTATTCAATTTCTTTTATGTATTAGTGATAAATATTTTGTCTTGTGTTTTTTTTTTAATATTTATTATTGATGAGAATTTATTCTTCTGTTGTTTAAAAAAAACTTATTTGTAAAAGCTCATGCCCATTGGTTTTTATTTTTATATTTAGGATTGATATTAATATATTATACTAAAGTATCAAATATATTTAGAATAAAATATTTAGAAATATGTTAGAAAATATTTTTAAAATATTTTTTTGATAAAAAAATTATTTTTTAAATATAAATGACGTCATTGTGTTCTTTCTTGTAAAATTTATTGAATTAATATTTTTTTTTATTAAATTAATTGTCCCGTGCAAGATTTTTGTGTAATAAATTACAATTAATATTAATAAATATTTGTTATTCAATTCCTTTTTTGTTAAAGCAATTGTCCCGTGTATGATTACAATCTTTTTATTAAAGCAATTGTCTCATGTTAATTCGTAAATTTTTTTCTTTATGCATGTTAATTCATAAGTTTTTACTTACAAAAATTATATCTTTATAACCTGTTTTCATAAACTACTTTATAAAACTTAAAATAAGTCAATCCAAACAGACTCACTATGTTTTTGTTTCTATTCTAATGTTCTTTTATTTTTAAGTTACTATTTTTTCATTCAAAAAAAGGTTAGTATTATTTTTTATGCGTATCTATTATATTTATTTTTGTTCCTATTTTTATGCGTCAATATTTGTTATTCATTTTTTTTTGTTAAACATATTTGATTAATATCTTTTTTTAGAGGTAGTTTGAGATGCTATTTTTATGGGAAATTTTTTCTTTTATGCTTATATTTTTTTATTCTTCCTATTTTTGTTTTGTATCTTTTTTTAGTTTAGTGTTAAAATTACATTTAAGGGCATAAATTCCGAAATATTATTAAACTTGATTGGACAAATTTGGTATTTTAGTAGTAGTTTCTTTTAATATATTGTAAGTAGATAAAATATTTCTATTTTTGAATCATTAACATATGCCCTTAGGGCACATGTTAGCTTTTCCCTTTCTTTATATTTAGTTTTTTTTGACATACTTTCTTTATATTTAGTTAATTCAACAATAACTTTCAGATATTTGTTGAATTTATGTGATAATTAAATTCATTTTGGTCTTAGGAAAGGCATGCATTTAGATTGAAACTTTTCATATTTATTGAAGACAAAATTGATGTATAGGTCCTTTAAGTTTTACGTTTGTATCAGAAAGAATTAAAGGTAGATGGACAATAGAGATGTGTCCTACTTGTAATGTAAATGCAATTTTCCAACAATTAGAATACCACAACTTTTCTTTGTCCTTACCGTTTGCTACATTCAAAATCTAAATTGAAGATGTAGAAGGGGTGGGTGTCAAGAATGTTGATCATTAGCCAAAACTTCCATTACTTAATTAGTTATCCTTCCCATTAGTTTGTTATAAGTTTGTTAGAGTTAGTTAGTAGTTGGTTAATTAGTTAACCCTCAAATAGCTCTACATAAGAGTCATTATTGTACTAAATTCATCATCTTTTATCAAAATAAAATCTTACAATTTCTACTCTCTCTCAAACTTTCTAAACTCTTATCGAAAATCTTCTCCAATTTATCAGCAACTTCAAAATCTTAATAGTGAGCAAAGTTTAGTTTAGTAGTGGGCAATGTTTAAAGTTTGTCACCAAATAATTAATTGAAGATCGAGCACATTGATGTAATTGTTGGCTTAATTTGTTTTCTTTTCACACAGGCATAATTATCTTTGCAATTCGGTAATATATATACACCAAATGAATCAAGATTTGAGCAAAAATCAGTCATCCACATTCGTTTTGGAAGTTATAGAAATGAATTGGTGATTAATTAAAGAGTAAAGTGATAAAGATGTCAGAGGTTGGATTTCCCCCATATTAGAAATTAACAAAATCGAACAATACTAATTAACTATTTTAAAAACAAAAACAACATTGGTTTTGATAAAATACTTATAAAGCTAAATGATAATCTTTTATAACAAAACTAATTCGTACGGGTCTATTGACTTTTATTTATAAAATATTACAGTATTAAAATATAATGATGTTATTGTGCTCTTTCTTATAAAATTTATTAAATTAATAATTTTTTTATTAAAATAATTGTCCTGTGTATAATTTTTGTGTAATAAATTATAATTAATAATAACAAATGTTAATTATTCAATTACTTTTTTTATTAAAACAATTGTCCCATGTATGATTAATTTTTTTTAGGCTTAAATGCACTTTTGGTCCCCCTATTTTCAAAAAAGTGAAGTTATGGTCTCCTATTTTAAAAACCAACATTTTGATCCCCCGATTTTAAATTTTCTCAAGTTTTGGTCCCCCATCCTAATTCAAAGTCAATTTTAATGATGTGGCCTTATTAATAATGATGTGGCAATGTCTAGGTGGTTAAATTTTATATCCATGGCATTCCTAATTTATTTAATTCAATAATTAATATTATAATTTTTCTCTAGTTTTTTTTTTTTGGTAAAAACAAGAATTATTATTTTATAAAATGAATTAATTATCAAAATAATATATGTTAAATTAAAATTAAAACCCTTTTAATTTTCACCAAGAACTTGGTTTACGGTGTTCTTTCTTCTTCATTATCCCCAAATCCTAAATCACTTGCACTGCACACTAAATAAAAAACAAATTTTACAAAAATCTTCCATTGTTCCTTTTGGGTTTTGTGATGTCTGTGGGGATGAGGTTAGAGATTTAGAGGGGAAGATGGATTTGATGACTTCTTTTTTAATTGGATCTAAAATAGAAGTATCTGTAACAATAACCTAAATCCAGAAAACTTTAACACCAAAAAGTTTTGTTGTCGATCGTACTGTCGTCCTTTGCAGGCGTGTTGCCGTTAAAACTCTACTTCCGACTTGTGTGCCGCCATTGAGACTTAGTTTGGGTGAGATGAAGAGGGTCGCACGGTACAGGGATCAGTGTCGACAAAGGACGAATCAGTGTCGAAGGTGGACAACAATGGAAGGTTGAAGAAAGTGGATGACAGTGTTAATGGTGCTTTGCTGTAATGGGTTTGATGGAAAAAGAAAGAACATGGTAAACCAGATTTTAGTAGAAAAAAGGGTTCTAATTTTAATTTAATATATATTATTTCCATAATTAAGTCATTTATAAAATAGTAAATATTGAATTAAATAAATTAGGAATGACATGGATATAAAATTTAACCACCTAGACACTACCACATCATTAGTAATAAGGCCACATCATCAAAATTGACCTTGAAATAAGGTGGGGGACCAAAACTTGAGAAAAATTAAAATTGGGGGATCAAAATGTTGGTTTTTAAAATAGGGGGACCAAAACTTCACTTTTTTAAAAATAGGGGGATCAAAAGTGCATTTAAGCCTTTTTTTTTTATTAAAACAATTGTCCCGTGTATATTTAGAAATATGTTACGAAGTATAAAATATTTTTAAAATATAAATTGTGCAGCTTTATAAAAATTTGTTAAATGAATAATTTTTTTATTAAAGTAATTGTCACGTGTATGATTAATTTTTTTTATTAAAGCAATTGTCCCGTGTATATTTAAAAATATGTTACGGAGTATAACATGTTTTTAAAATATAAATTGTGCAGCTTTATAAAAATTTGTTAAATGAATATTTTTTTTATTAAAGTTATTGTCTCGTATATGATTAATTTTTTTTATTAAAGCAATTGTCCCGTGTATATTTAAAAATATGTTACAGAGTATAAAATATTTTTAAAATATAAATTGTGCAGCTTTATATAAATTTGTTAAATGAATAATTTTTTTTATTAAAGTGATTGTCCCGTGTAAATTATAATGTATATTTTATAACTAAATTATATTTTTAGTTGTAATACCTATTAATATATTAGCCCCGTTTAAATTTTGCTTATTTTTAAGCTTATGAAAATAATTTATGCTTATAAATAAACTTTTATGTTAATTCGTAAGTTTATTTTTTACGCATGTTAATTCATAAGTTTTCGGTAACAAAAACTATACTTTATAAACTATTTTCATAAACTACCTACAAAAAAATTTAATAATACATAAAAAATTATTTATTTGCATAAGTTATTTCGCATAAGCTCATGAGTTACTATTTTTTCATTAAAAAAAATCGTTACTATTTTTTATGCGTATACCTCTATCCTGATTTTTGTTCCTATTTTTATGCGTAGTTTTTTTTTAATTAAACTTTTTTTGTTCCTATTTTGGAAGTAAAATTAGATTTGATTAATATCTTTTTGTAGAGGTGGTTTCCGATGCTATTTTTATGGGAAGATTTTTTTTATGGTTATCTTCTTTTTTTCCTATTTTTGTTTTGTATTTTTTTTAGTTTTGAGTTAAAATTACATTTAAGGGCATAAATTTTGAAATATTATAAACTTGATAAGGACGAATTCGGTTTTTTAGTAGTAGTTTCTTTTAATATATTGTAATAGATTCAATGAATTTGAAAATTAAATTAATGTCTATTTATATATAATTAAGATCGAAGAGAATATATTATGTTTTTTTTTTAGGGTTTCTAGGGAGCCTATATGTCTAAAGGAAGCAGAAGGATTTGCAAAAGAAAATTGACAAACTAAGTTTGCTAAATCCCATTGATTTTTTTATTTTATTTTTTAAAAAAGGAGTTTGCTAAATCCCATAAAAATAGATATATATCTTCAAAATAAATTTTGCAAAATGAAGCCGCCCAAATCTTCTTCTCCATTAACTAAAATCTTGAGTGTAACACATGTCATGAAATGAATGACTAATTTTGAAAACCTTCTTTGTAATCCTAAATTGATTTTGTAATGACCAAGATATATAATTAATTAATAATAATAATTAAAGAATTAATGCTTTGTTTATGAAGCAATTAATTAGACAATGTTTGAAAGACAAATTAAGAAGCTAAGGGTTTTTACTTGTATCTATATGTTTGTGCAACGAATCTGATCATCTCTCCATTTGCAAAATCTAGGAAGATATTAGATTCTCTAGTAAGCCAAGTACAGAAGTACCTCTTGATCATCTTGGGCCAATGAAGGAAATTAAACCTATACTAATCATATGGAGTATTAGTTTTAATTAGAGCTGAGAATTTCTATCATATTCCATATCCACCAAATCATTTATATTATATTGTTGACTAATTGCTCCTTTATACCATTACAAACTACTTTATAGCATATTTTATATCTTTGGTCCTGTTTGGCCCGACTTATTTTTTACTTTTTTTTATTCTCCTTAAAAATAGTAAAGAAGGAAAAAATTATGTTTGACTTCACTTTTCTTTATTTTTTACTTCTTTACTTTATTTCTCTAATACTTTTAAGGAGAAATAGTGTCAAATATAATTTTATACTTCTTTATTTCGTTTAAGCTAAAATAAAAAGTAAAAAATAAGTCAGGCCAACCCCATTCTGTATACCTAGATTCAGGATGAACATTATATTGCCATGTTCTTCCCTTTTTACTTTAGGTTTGTTTTTGTTTTTTCAAAGAGATTAAAAATGAAGGAGCGAGTTCAACTAGGTTTGCGCCCCTAAACACTCTCACGTCCTCTACCAATAGCATTTGAATTCATTTTGAAACATGCATGTTACATGAATTTGCAATAAAAATTCATAAACTGTTAATCTTATAATAGGCCTTAATAATATATTAAATATTTTTAATTTCTTTAAAAAAAAATGGAAGATCTATATGATATTAAATTTCAATAATGTTAAGTTTTGTAAAATTCGTATTCGTTATAATGTTATTCATGACTTCTGCACCATGCACTCTTTCAGGTTAGATCACACACACGTGTGTATATATATATATAAATTATTTTTATTAATTATTATATATGTATATTAGAGATTAAATTGGAGTGAACAGAAACTAAATGGTTATGTATATTTTATTTTATTTGATCTAATTTAATTTAATTTAATTTGAAGAGTATTTTCAATGATAATAATATGAATATTATTAATTCTGAACATTTTGATGTTGAAATCACCTTAGTATTGGAGGTTTCTGTTCTGGCAATATACTTTGCATTTGACTTTGTAATAATAATTAAACACAACCAAAACCAAACATGTTAATGAATATGCACCCACAAAGTTTGAAAATGTAAAGGTTTGTGTATGCTTGAGGGGTTACAATTTCATAATCACCAAAAAAGGTCATGTGTGTATATAGTTCATATTATGTATGCTACATTGCACATTGCCACAAAAAAATATCAACAATTACTCAAGCATGAAATTATGAGGCAGGGGAAAGTGCCTTTAACTAGATGCTTTGACCTATATATGAACTCATTATAAGTCTCTATCTGTGCTATCTAAAGCACTTATATTTTTAATGGCCAAGAAAATGAAGTCTTCTATAACATATTGTATAATTGTATGATGACTCTTGATTACTCTTTTTTCTATAACATATTGTATGATGACTTATAAGGGTGAACTATTTTTACCTTTTGCATTAGCTCTCTGGCTCACAAGAGAAAGAGATTTCAGTAATTCAAAAATTGAACGTGAGATTAGAAAAGTTTAGCCAAATATTATTTCTACTTCAAATCAAACTCAGAGTAAGACATCTCATTAACTACTTAATCTCAATGTCTTAGTTATAGGCTTTGTTTGGTAAATCAAATAAGCTAGTTTATAGTTTATAGTTTTTAGCTTATAAGCTAAAAGCTCTGTTTGATAACCGTTTTTAAAAAAGATCTTATAGCTTATTTTACTAGCTTATAGCTTATTTTTTAAATGTTATTTCAAGTAGCTTATGAGCTTATAGCTTATAGCTTATTATCTTTTCTTCCAATTTTGCCCCTATCATCTTACTTGAAAAAAATAAAATATTAATTAAACATATCTTTTTTATGTCATTTCATACTTACAAGTTAGTTCAACCGCTAATTTTACCAAACATAACAAGCTAGTTTATCAGCTATCCGCTATAAGTTCATTTGCTATAAGCTAGTTTATCAGTTATCCGCTATTTTTAACCAAACAAAACAATAATGGTGGAATGATTTAATTAAGAAGTGCCATGTACATTCAGCCTTAATCTTAGAAAAGTCTAGCCAAACATTGTATCTATTACAACTCAAAATCAGATAAGAGAGCTCATTAACTACTTAATCTTAATATCTTAGGGTGAAATGATTTAAGAATTGTTATGCTATTTAGCCTTAATCTAAAAATAAATAAAAATATATATGTTCAAAATGAGAGTGGATCCTCTCAGTGGCGGAACCAGAATTTTTTTTTTTCAGGAGGGCCGCTAAAAATTTAAATATAAAAATTATATTATGTATAAAAATTTGATTATTAATAAAATAAATTACTTGCTTTAAAATGTTACGCTTTTTTTATGGGTTAAAATAATAGTCAAGTTAAGTGACTTGAAATAATCAATAATTAAATTTGAATAATAACTCTCATAAAGTTGATTATTAGAAAATATATTTGTGTTTTTTGAAGAAATAAAATAGAAATTATGATACTTTAATGGCTAAAAAAACAAAAAATGCCACCTCCAAGGATTGAACTCGGATCCTCTTGGGAACAAGGGCGCGCTTCTTCAATTTTCACCCGCTGGGCTTGATAAGTGCTAAAAGTTGGTTGATTTACATATGAAAAAAAAGGCATTTATTAACTTATTTTGTAAACTTTGATATCTAAACTCCCTAATTGGTGTAGATATGTATATATTGGTTATTTATCTTGATCCCAGCTATTTTTACAGGTTTTTGTATTTAAAGTTGAGTGGTTGATGCAGAATTATGATTTTTAATATTTAGGAGCTCGCTGGGCGACCACCAGCGACCACCAGCGAAGGAAATCAACCAAAAAGGCAGACAGTTCATCGCCACAAGCGACCAGCAGCCAGGAATGGTCGCTGCTTCTCGCTAAGCGACCACCAGCGAAGAAAGATAGATCTGGCGGTCAGTGGGCCACGTGTCAGCAAACCCAGTTGTGAAGTAGTCTAGTCGCTGGGCGAGCGTGTTGGTCGCTGAGCGACGGTGTTAAATCAGGACCTGTTATAAATAGAATTTTCAGAACAGAAAAAGGGGTATCTTGTTAATTTCAGAGTAGAAAACAGAGAGAAAACTAGGAGCAGTGTTTGAAGGTGGATAACTCATTGAAGTTGAGGAATCAATTCATGGTGTTCATTCATCTCATGTTCTTTCATCTTTGTAAGCTCAAAATGAATATGAGTAGCTAAATTCTCTTTGTTGTTGGGATTAGATGAACAATACTCTATGAATATGTATTTATCTTGATGTTTTGATTATATATATTTTGGTGATTCAATCTATTTTGATATTATCCTTGTTTTCTCATGTTTAATCTTTGGATTTGAAATAGTATAGGAATATATATTTTGAATTCTTGATCTAGGATAATATCTATCAAATCTAAACTCTTGGGATGGATTTAGGTTTGATAATCACTCAAAGTATTTGTTTTAAAAGATATTGTATCAATTAATCACTTGAGGGATCAAGGATTGGTTGATATAATAGTTTCTCGTCGTTATCTGGGAACGGAAACGTACGAAGAGAGGAATACGTGATAAAATCGATTGATAACTGAAATATATATAACAATAGCCAAGTAAATGCATATGAGTGGATATTTCGATTCTAATCCCGACAACTTATTCTCTTTGAATTTACATCATCTTAATCGCACTTTTATTTTACGTTCGAAAGTTTTACAACAACAACTCAATCGACAAATTTACACTTAAAGTTATGGTTATCGTTGAAAGACTATTAATATCGCACTAGTCCCTGTGGATACGATATATACAAAAAATACTTGCAAAAGTACTGTAACAAAAATGGCGCCGTTGCCGGGGACTGGCGTTTGATATTAAAAGTATTACAACAATTTCGATAGTTTTAAGCAATTTTGCACTTTATATTTATTTTCTGTTTTTAAGTTATTTCTCACCCTTGTGCACGCTAACTTGTTTGGTAGATTGTTAAATCTTGTTTATGCGAGGTAAAACTCCTGCAGAAAACCTACTCTTCGATCCAGAAATTGAAAAAACGGCTCGAAAGAATAATAGCAGGAACAGGAAACAGAGGCAACAAGCTAAACAACGGCAGCAGCAAGAAGGGACTTCTGATTCTAGTTATTTTTTATCTGACATTTCAGAAGAAACAATGACAGAGCCGGAAACTCCTGGGCCATGTCATAACAGTCCGAGACGTTTGGCTCACTTGGCAAGACCGCGTGCAGGAGCCAGACAAACTGAGATGAAGACGGGATATCTCCAACTATTACATGTTAACCCTTTTGCAGGTTTACCGCATGAAGACCCGTATAATCATCTTGTCAAGTTCTACGAGATAGCTGGTTCACTCGGAGCCACTGAAGCGGAGGAGGAATCGGTGTTCCAAAGAGGTTTTCCACACTCATTGATTGGCAAAGCAAAGGAGTGGTACCTTGACCAATCCATCGAAGTTATGACCAATTGGAACACGCTTGAAGAGAAATTCCTCGAAAGATTCTTTCCACACCATAAGTTCATGGAAGCAAAGACAAGCATTGCCGTATTCTCTCAAGGTGCGACTGAAACACTTTGTGAAGCTTGGGAGAGATATAAGTCTATGTTGAGAAAATGTCCTAGTCATGGCTTCGATGAACTCACTCAGATTCACATCTTCCGCAACGGACTGCTTCAACAAACCAAACTCTTGCTAGACGCCACAGCTGGTGGATCTTTATTGTCACTTAGTGCCGCAGATGCAACCGCAATCATTGAAAAAATGGCGCTGAGTGACCATCAAGGTGATTATAACAGAAATCCGTCCCAAAGAAAACCTGGTGTGATTGAGCTTGGTACAAATGATGCAATGTTAGCTCAGAACAAGTTGATCTCACAATCATTGGAGGAAATAACAAAGCAATTGACAAAGCTTCCGCAACAAATGAAAGAGATGCAGGAAGGGTCTAGCAAACACAAGCAGGTCGCGTATTGTCAACTTTGTACTGGAGACCACCCAACAGGTCATTGTCCTCCAGATGAGGAGATCAACTATTTGGGTAATCAGAACCAACAAAGACAAGCACCGTATCAGAACAATTCTGGGTATCAAAGAGGCGGAAATTCAAACAACAATCAAGGTTGGAGACAGGATACAGGTTCTTCAAACAGGCAAAAGCAATATGAGAGTTATACGCAGCCACCTCCGCAACAAAACCAAAACTCCAATTTGGAAGAAACCATGAGCAAGTTTATAGAAATGCAAATTCAACATAATCAGCAACAGCAGAAATTTCAGCAAGAAACTCAAGTTTACCAAAGAAGCAATGATGCTGTGTTGAGAAACCTTGAAACCCAAATTGGTCAGATAGCCAAGCAAGTGGCTAACAAGAATGATCAAGGCGGATCGTCATCATTCAATGCCAACACCACAACCAACCCGAAGGAGCATTGTAAGTCAATAACGACCAGGAGTGGTAAGGAGATTGGAAAAGGCATTGGAGATAACCTGCAGACTGAGGAGGCAGTGGTGGAAGCGAGAGAAAAACAAGAGGGAGATAAAAAAGAACGTGAGAGGGAGTCAGAAGAAAATAATAATGAGGGAGAATTAGTTGAAAATGAAAATCAGAAAAAAATGAGTGAGGAGAGTAAGATGAAACATCAAAAAGTGAGAGAAAAGAAAGGTGAAAGTAGTCTGAAGAATCCTCCTGCTCAAAATTTACCTTACCCTCATGTGCAGTCAAAGAAAGATAAGGAGAGGCAGTATGCAAGGTTCTTAGATATTTTTAAAAGATTACAGATCAATATTCCTTTCTCTGAAGCCTTAGAGCAGATGCCCACTTATGCAAAATTCATGAAAGAAATTCTGACCAAGAAGAGAAAGTACACAGATGAAGAAACCATTCACTTGGATGCTAGTTGTAGTGCAATCATTCAGAGAACCCTACCAACAAAAGAGAAAGATCCGGGAAGAGTTACATTGCCTGTCACTATAGGGAATGTCAATATTGGAAAGGCTCTAATTGATCTGGGATCAAGTATCAACCTTATTCCGTTGTCTGTTACTGAAAGGATAGGTGGTCTTGATATCAGACGCACAAAGATGACATTGCAGCTAGCTGACAAGTCCATCACACGACCATCAGGAATTGCTGAAGATGTGTTAGTCAGAGTTGATAAATTCATGTTTCCTATTGACTTCGTAGTGATGGACATTGAAGAGGATGATGATGTGCCATTAATCCTGGGAAGATCTTTTATTAAAACGGCACGAATGATGATTGACAGTGATGATGGGATATTGAAAGTTAGAGTTCAAAATGAGGAGGTTTGCTTTAATTTGTGGGAAGCAATGAAGCATCCCAAAGACAAAGGTGCGTGTTTCAAATTGGATGCCACCGATGAAGCCATCATTGATGCAAGAAAGCAATTACACAAACCATCATCTTTGGAACAAGCCCTGACAGATGCTTTTAATGAACTTGATCCTGACAAAGAACAAGAGATTGAAGATTTTTTGAAGAAACTTGATGAGTTGGAAGAAGTAACTTCTCTTGAGGCAAAAATAGAAGAATTGAAAGATGAGCCGAAGTCAGTCGAGGTGAAACTTGAATTAAAAACTTTACCATCACACTTGAAATATGTGTTTCTTGAAGAAGGTGGAAAAAAGCCGGTCATCATCAGTAGTTCATTGTCAGTTCAGGAGGAGAAGAGCTTGATTCAGGTGTTGAAAGCAAACAAGGAAGCGATTGGATGGGTGTTATCTGACTTGAAGGGTATCAACCCGTCTTATTGTATGCACAGTATCATGATGGAGGAGAATTACAAGCCTGTGGCGCAACCTCAGCGTCGCTTGAATCCAACTATGAAGGAAGTTGTGAGAAAAGAAGTGGTGAAGCTACTTGAAGCTGGTATGATCTATCCGATTTCAGACAGTGCTTGGGTGAGTCCAGTTCAGGTAGTGCCAAAGAAGGGAGGAATGACGGTGATCACCAATGATAAGAATGAATTGATTCCGTCAAGGACAGTTACGGGATGGAGAATGTGCATTGATTATCGGAGACTTAATAAAGCTACCAGAAAGGATCATTTTCCATTACCGTTCATGGATCAGATGCTTGAGAGATTATCAGGCCAGGAGTTCTACTGTTTCTTAGATGGTTATTCGGGGTACAATCAAATTACTGTGAATCCCGAAGATCATGAGAAGACCGCATTCACATGTCCCTTTGGTGTCTTTGCGTATAGAAGGATGCCTTTTGGTTTGTGTAATGCGCCGGCAACATTTCAACGCTGTATGCAAGCCATCTTTTCTGATTTGATTGAAAATTGCATTGAAGTGTTCATGGATGACTTCTCAGTTTTTGGTCCATCATTTGATCGTTGTCTACATAATCTGGACATCGTACTGAAGCGGTGTGTTGAAACTAACCTGGTTCTAAATTGGGAGAAGTGTCACTTCATGGTGACGGAAGGCATAGTACTTGGTCACAAGATTTCTTCCAAGGGAATTGAGGTTGACAAAGCAAAGGTTGAAGTCATTGAGAAACTCCCACCTCCAGTTAATGTCAAAGGAGTCCGAAGTTTTCTTGGTCATGCCGGATTCTACAGGCGGTTTATCAAAGACTTCTCAAAGATTGCCAAGCCGTTAAGCAATCTGCTTAACAAAGATAAGTCATTTAATTTTGATCATGATTGTTTAATTGCTTTTAATGATTTGAAAGAAAGATTGACAACTGCACCCATAATCATAGCACCTGATTGGACAAATGATTTTGAACTTATGTGCGATGCAAGTGATTATGCTGTGGGTGCAGTGCTTGGTCAAAGAAAGAACAAAATTTTTCATGCTATACACTATGCAAGCAAGGTCTTGAATGATGCTCAAATCAATTATGCAACAACAGAGAAAGAATTGCTTGCAATAGTGTATGCACTTGAGAAATTTCGTTCTTATCTAATTGGTTCAAAGATTGTTGTGTACACTGACCATGCAGCTATCAAATACTTGATAACAAAGTCTGATTCCAAGCCGAGACTCATCCGATGGATGCTCTTGCTTCAAGAGTTTGACATTGAAATCAGAGACAAGAAAGGGACTGAGAATTTGGTGGCTGATCACTTATCGAGATTGGTGAACAATGAGGTGACCGAACATGAGCGAGAAGTTCTTGAAGAGTTTCCTGATGAAAAATTGCTTATGGTGCAAGAAAGGCCATGGTTTGCTGACTTGGCTAATTACAAAGTATCTGGATTAATACCAGATGATTTTAATTGGCACCAAAAGAAGAGATTTATTCGGGAAGCAGAACGTTATGTTTGGGATGATCCGTATTTGTTCAAAATCGGAGCTGATCATTTGCTGAGAAGGTGTGTCACTAGAGAGGAGGCCACAAGCATATTATGGCATTGTCACAACTCGCCATATGGTGGTCATTACAATGGAGAAAGAACTGCGGCCAAAGTCTTACAATCTGGATTCTATTGGCCAACTTTGTTCAAAGACGCGCATGAGCATGCCCAAAGATGCGACAACTGTCAAAGAACCGGAGGAATTTCCAAACGGAATGAGATGCCTTTACAAAATATCCTTGAAGTGGAAGTGTTTGATTGTTGGGGCATTGATTTCGTCGGTCCATTTCCTTCGTCATTTTCAAACGAATATATATTGGTGGCAGTGGATTATGTGTCAAAGTGGGTTGAGGCTATTGCATCACCGAAGGCCGACGGCAAAACGGTGATCAAATTCTTGAAGAAAAATATCTTTACTCGCTTTGGAACTCCAAGAGTGCTTATTAGTGATGGAGGGTCACACTTTTGCAACGCACAACTAGCAAAGGCCCTAGAACACTATGGAGTTAAGCACAAGGTTGCATCACCATACCATCCACAAACCAATGGACAAGCTGAAGTTTCAAATCGGGAGATCAAAAGAATTCTCGAGAAAACAGTGTCAACATCAAGGAAAGATTGGTCGTTGAAACTTGATGAAGCTTTGTGGGCATATCGGACAGCTTTCAAATCTCCGATAGGTCTTACTCCTTTTCAGATGGTTTATGGTAAGTCATGTCATCTCCCTGTTGAGTTAGAACATAAAGCCTTTTGGGCTTTGAAACTTTTGAATTTTGATCAAACTCAAGCGGGAGAGAAAAGAAAGTTTCAAATGCACGAGTTAGAAGAAATGAGGTTTCATGCTTATGAATCTTCAAAATTGTACAAAGAAAAGGTCAAGGAATATCATGACAAGCGGATCATTAGCAAGAATTTTAAACCGGGACAGTTGGTTTTATTGTTTAATTCAAGGTTAAGGTTATTTCCCGGCAAATTGAAATCTAAATGGTCCGGTCCATTCAAAGTCAAAGAGGTGAAACATTATGGCGCAATTGAAATTGAAGATGTGGATTTGCAGCGCAGTTGGACTGTTAATGGACAGAGATTGAAACCATACTTTGGTGGTGAGATTGATCGGCTTGCCACGAGAGTTTCACTTTCCGATCCTTGATTCAAAAAGAAAAGGCGTCGAGCTAATGACGTAAAACAAGCGCTTGTTGGGAGGCAACCCAATTTTGTAAGTTTTTTTTTTATTGTTTTTATGCATTGTGTTCAAAAAGAGAATAATAGTGGATTGGACTAGCTTTGCATCAACCATTCTGCAGAAATTTCAATTTCCTGCTATGGTCGCCCAGCGATGAGTTTGGTCGCCCAGCGACCAAGTGCAAAAACTCAGCACGTGTTTCAGTAAACAGCTGTCCCCCACTACTATCAAAATTAATTTTTTTACCAACCCTTACCAGTTATTTTTTTTTACGGATTGAAAACTCACCTCCCTCTTTCACTCATCTCTTTCATTCTCAAACCCTAACCTCTACCCTCTCATCTCCTCCACTTAACCCACTCAAATCCATTCAAGTTTCTTGCAAATTCTCACTTTCACAAGCATTCATACTCCTTTCCAATTCAAATTTCGTACATTAAGGTTTGAAAGGTATGTATTTTGTGAATTTTACTTTCAAGAAGAAAAGGGTTAAATTTTTGAAATTCAAGGTGGTTTATGCTTAAATTGGTTGTTCTAGTAAAATACCCATTCATCCAATTCAATTTTATTTAGGAATCACAACAACAATCCATGTTTTTGTTTTATGTAGATGAATTTGTTCTTTTTGCATGTAAATATTATGTGATGAATTTTTGTTTATGCATGTTAGTGTAAATAAATAAATCATGAATTTTTGTTATATGAATAGTTGTGTAATGTGATTCCTAAAGTTGCATTTTGACAATGATTCTTAGAGATGTGGGTGTTTTGCTGAATTTCAAACTTGTTCTGTTAGAGGGAAAAAGAATTTTTTTACCCGTGTTGATCGCTGTAAGTCGCTTGGAGCGACCACACCACTGCCTCTGATCGCCAGTGGCCGCTTGTGGTCGCTTGGCGACCAAGCCTGTATGTGCCACAGTTTTGCAATGATTTGTACAGTGTTGTTAGTGCTAATGCTTCAATATATCTATTTCTATGGCATTTTAACACTGATTGACTGGTATAGAGCATGTTGTGTTTGTTTTGTGTTGATAACAGTTATGGCTCCAAAGGACAAATCAATTGCTAAGAAAGTTGGGGAGAAGAGACGGAAAACTACCGGACAATCGTCACGAAGCGGTTCATTTGATGCAGCAAGGTTCAAAGGGGCTGCTCAATATGCACGGTACAAGGAATTGCAAAAGAGAGCTATTACACCAGAGAGGATATTTGACATCAGTCAAAGTGGCAACTTTGGGAGATTTCCAGAGATCATTGAGAATAGGGGATGGGAAACACTGATTAATCCACCATCTAGACTCAACTATGATTTGGTCAGAGAGTTCTATGCTAATGCTATACCCATAGAGGATGAGGCTGTGTCATTCAAAACATGGGTTAGAGGGGTAAATATCCGTTTTGACCGAGATGCTATCAACAACTATCTAGGGAAACCTAGTACCCTACCCTCAGATGAACTTTGTGAATTCTCTAAGCATGTTGCTAGGGGTAATTGGGATGTCCCAGGACTTCTCCAAGACGTGTTACGTGAGGGAGCAAGCATCGAGTATAGTAAAAATGGAGACGCTCCTTTAAGGGCATTGAGAGATGATATTCAGAAATTCCACCAATTACTCTTCCTTCTGGTGACATGCAACATTCTTCCCAAAAGTCACACCTCTGACGCACCCATTCGTATGCTAACCCTGATTCATTACATGGATCAAGACCGTGAAGTTGATGTAGCTAGAGTGATTTCCCAGGAAATGAAAAATATGGTCCTTAGCGGTATCCGCCCCACACCTCTCAAAACCTCATGCAACCTTGCCTTTCCCGGTTTGATAATGGGTCTCCTTACTGAAGCTCGGGTAACCATACCACCGCATGTGGATCATTTTGTTGCAACAATTGATGATGTACATGCCAACCGTTATTGCAAATACAAGAAGATCCTTGTTGCTCCTAACCAGGCCGGAGGACAATCATCTGCCCCTTCTGCTGCTCCAGTCCCACCTGCTGCCTCTAACTACACTGATCCAAACTTTCCTGTTTTCTATAATTATATTTGTGATCAGAATGATGCAGGTTATCGGGCCATGTCCGCTATTCATGAGTCCATCTTCAACTTACAACAGCAGCAGCCGCTGATGACACCACCGGAGTTCGTGAACCATGTTAATTGGCCTTGGGACAGGCCTAATTTCTCTGGAGGAGGTAGTGCTGGTGGTGATGCTAATGCGGAGGGTGATGATGATATTGATATGACTGCTGCCGATGCATTTGTGGATGAAGGAGATGATGATGATGGTGCTGGAAATAATGAGGATATGTAGCTGATTGGAAAAGCTCACCATCACTGAGTGATGTTTAATTAATGTTTAATTAATTTAATTTTAATGCTTTTATGCTTTTGTGAACAATGTGGAACCAATGTTTTGGTCCTTTTGGTTATGTGCCGTTTGACTATGTATGGTATTTTGAAAAACAATGTGGAATATGTTTTGAAGTTCTAGTTTATTTGTGTTGTTTTGCTTTATTAATAGTAGTATGATAGTAAGTAGTTAGTGTAAGTATTGTGAATATCTTCTTGAAGACAAGCTTGCATGATATTGAAAAACCCGAAGACAGGTTTGTGATAAATCAAGTGTCATAGCATGATGTTTTGTGAAGTTATATGTCAATTGTGGATTAATTTTTGAAACATGCTTAGGAACTCAACATGTCTTGAATTGTGTTTTTGTCCTAAGAGGATTCTATTTATTTTTGTTGAACATGAAGAAAATTTTGTGTTATCCAACCTAGCCGGGTGAGTCTGTGCGAACTTTCCATGTTATACATATATATATGAGTGCCGGCAATTATGTTTTACTCAGTTGATTTTAACGGAACCCTGCAATTATTGAATGTGTTTGATTCATGGATGTGATCAAGGCCATCTTTTGTATGTGAGCATAACCACTTGGCCAAATAAAGCTTACCTTGTGAGAAGTGATCCTTAGACAACCCATTTGAGCCTATTGTATTATTCTTTGAAAGTTAAAAACCCTAACCTTTAAAAGAAAAACAAATTCATGTCCCTTTGTCCTAGGATAAGAGAGCATTTATTTGATATATGGGATGATACAAGTTGGGGAGAAAGGATTTACATGAAAAAGACAAGTAGTCAAGTGTAATGGTGATGAAAAACAAAAAGAAATCAAAGGAGCTACCTTGGCAACACATTGAAAGAAAAAAAAAAAAAAAAAATTTGACGAAAATGAATTGAAAATGTTGCCAAGAGTAGTAA
Organism: Trifolium repens; assembly: GCA_030408175.1. Classification (NCBI taxonomy): domain Eukaryota; kingdom Viridiplantae; phylum Streptophyta; class Magnoliopsida; order Fabales; family Fabaceae; genus Trifolium; species Trifolium repens. Next base: position 14,822,023 of record CP125846.1, read on the forward strand.
ATCATGAATGGTTTGTGTGTGATAAGACAAGAGAGTGTTGATTTAGAAATAATGTGTATAAAAATATTTTGCTCTCTTAAGCCTAGGCTCTTTGAATTCCCAGAAAAACAAAGATTGTTTGTAGCCTAGCCCCATTACAACATTGAAAAAGTCCTTAGTGATCCATGATTGATGGCATGTTTGATGATTTTGCTTGGGTGTATGTTTGAATCAAATTGATGTGATCATATTGCTTGGATTGAGTTAAACACTTACCCCTTTGAGTGATACAATTGTGAGAAATTTGTGATAACACATGATTTTTAATTGTTTGATAAGAATGATGAGAATCTTGCTTAGGCATAGAAGTCTCTTCAAGACAATGCTTTGTTTCTTTGAATATTTTGAGGATTAGTTTGTAATTGTCATTGCTTGGCTCATGCTTCAAAAGGAAATGATTTTCAATAGCTTGATTCATTACAAACCTATTCTTTAGGACATAAATTGTAGCTTGTCTATATTTTGATCTTACTTTTGTTTGAGGACAAACAAAGTCCTAAGTTGGGGAGAGTTGATAAGTGCTAAAAGTTGGTTGATTTACATATGAAAAAAAAGGCATTTATTAACTTATTTTGTAAACTTTGATATCTAAACTCCCTAATTGGTGTAGATATGTATATGTTGGTTATTTATCTTGATCCCAGCTATTTTTACAGGTTTTTGTATTTAAAGTTGAGTGGTTGATGCAGAATTATGATTTTTAATATTTAGGAGCTCGCTGGGCGACCACCAGCGAAGGAAATCAACCAAAAAGGCAGACAGTTCATCGCCACAAGCGACCAGCAGCCAGGAATGGTCGCTGCTTCTCGCTAAGCGACCACCAGCGAAGAAAGATAGATCTGGCGGTCAGTGGGCCACGTGTCAGCAAACCCAGTTGTGAAGTAGTCTAGTCGCTGGGCGAGCGTGTTGGTCGCTGAGCGACTGTGTTAAATCAGGACCTGTTATAAATAGAATTTTCAGAACAGAAAAAGGGGTATCTTGTTAATTTCAGAGTAGAAAACAGAGAGAAAACCTAGGAGCAGTGTTTGAAGGTGGATAACTCATTGAAGTTGAGGAATCAATTCATGGTGTTCATTCATCTCATGTTCTTTCATCTTTGTAAGCTCAAAATGAATATGAGTAGCTAAATTCTCTTTGTTGTTGGGATTAGATGAACAATACTCTATGAATATGTATTTATCTTGATGTTTTGATTATATATATTTTGGTGATTCAATCTATTTTGATATTATCCTTGTTTTCTCATGTTTAATCTTTGGATTTGAAATAGTATAGGAATATATATTTTGAATTCTTGATCTAGGATAATATCTATCAAATCTAAACTCTTGGGATGGATCTAGGTTTGATAATCACTCAAAGTATTTGTTTTAAAAGATATTGTATCAATTAATCACTTGAGGGATCAAGGATTGGTTGATATAATAGTTTCTCGTCGTTATCTGGGAACGGAAACGTACGAAGAGAGGAATACGTGATAAAATCGATTGATAACTGAAATATATATAACAATAGCCAAGTAAATGCATATGAGTGGATATTTCGATTCTAATCCCGACAACTTATTCTCTTTGAATTTACATCATCTTAATCGCACTTTTATTTTACGTTCGAAAGTTTTACAACAACAACTCAATCGACAAATTTACACTTAAAGTTATGGTTATCGTTGAAAGACTATTAATATCGCACTAGTCCCTGTGGATACGATATATACAAAAAATACTTGCAAAAGTACTGTAACAGGGCTAGCCTTTGTTTATGTTCACACTCACAACAAATATAGTATATAATATCTATTTGTTGTTTAATAAAATATCAAGGGTATCCTAATAATTTCATATTTTTCGGGGGTGGCCGCGGCCACCCGCAGCCACCCCCTTGGTTCCGCCACTGGATCCTCTCCCGTGAAAAGTTCACAGGAAGAGGTCCATTTTGTGTATTCACCATACATTCCTTTTTAAAAAATTAAAATTACATTTATTTTAGAAAAAATCAAGGGCTATAATCCGAATCATGGTTGTCTACTGCAAAAAAAAATATATTATTTGATGTTATTTTAAATCCTAATCGTTCATTTTTAATCAGACGATTCAGATTATATATTAATAAAATTAACTCTAAACCATATCAAACGTTGATTTTATATCAGACGGTCATAATATAAAACAGTGTAAAAATTGTGCGTATTGTTGCGGCTGCAAATCCTGTTCTCTATAATTCCACTATAAATTAATGTCAAGAGTCAATGGAGACAATCTCTCGTCGTTCAAAATATAAGAAATAAGGAATAAATTATGCAATATATTCATGTGTTTCTATAAAGTAAAAAGAATGGTGAAAAATGTTTATCATAATTTCACCTTGAAAGCTCTAGCTAGCTACCAATTACATGAACACTAGGTATTAAACCCGTGCGTTGCACGGGCTTGATTAATTTTTTTATTTTATAATTTGTTTATTGAAGAAAATAATATGATATTTAATTTTTAAAAAATTACAATGTATATTGATAGATAATCATATTTTTTCTTAATTTTTGAAGTGTAGTTTTAAATTGTGTTTAATCCTACTTTTTTAAGATTTAAAAGCTACTTTAAGAATAAAGTTGAAAATAAAAAATTCAAAGTTCAAGTCGAAGTTGTTTGGTATTTATAATTTTTTTCAACTTAGTTTTGATAGGTGTATTATATTATTTTTTGGTTTTAAGAAAAAAGACTTATAATATATTTTGAAACCTATTATGTCACAAAGTAAAAATGTAATATGGAGAGAGATATATAAAAAAAATGTTTTTGACATAGATAATGTGTCGTTCACTTACATATAAAAATAAAAACAGTGGAATCTAAATAGAGGTTATTAAAATTTTATTGTAACTTGAGTCAATGTGTAAGACCCAAGATTTCATTGTATAGTTGGTTTAAAGATTATTAAGGTTCCGATGCGTTCGTGTTGTGAAACATCGTGCTTTTAGTAGGTTTTGCTGTAATTGGATCTGTTTTGGACTCGTGCGCTGTAAAGGCACAGGCTTTTGTCTTGTAATCTGTAAGACCCAAGATTTCATTGTATAGTTGGTTTAAGGAATATTAGGGTTTCGATGTGTTCGTGTGACGAAACATCGTGTAATTATTAGCTTTTGCTGTAATTGAGCCTGTTTAGTGCTCGTGCACCGTAATTGTACAGACTTTGGTTCTGTGATCCTGTTGCTTGAATAAGAAGTTATATGCGGTTTCAGAATAATAAGTTTTGGATTATTCTTGTTTTTGGAAAAACGAGTAGGATTTTACCGCGGATGGGAAAATCTTATTGCGTCTGTTTTAAGTGAGGTTTCGGATGGGAGTTTTATATATCTGCACGAGTTAAGATATATTCTGAGAATAATTTTCTGAGGTATGAAAGAAAATTACAGTCGCGGAAAAAGATTCGGCGATAAGTTTTGGAAATGTTAGACGTTAGACGTTCTTTCCGTAGGTTTTATGTTTTTGTGGTTTACGTTCGTCGCGTCGCGCGAGAGCTGAACGTGTGAGTGTTTCTATGAGGTTTTGAGAGTTATCTCAAGTGGGTTTGTTTTGGTTTGATCCAATGGTTTTGGTTTGGTCTTGGCATTGTGTTTTTGATCCAATGGCCATGAGTGAGCAAGAGGTTTGCATAGTAAGGAGGTTTGGTCACTTGGTCACTTAGCAAAACATCACCAAATCATCTCATTCTTTCTCTCTTTCACGTGGAACTCCATTACTTTCTTTCCAACCTTCACAAATTTCATTTCCTCACCAATTCACTCCATTTCAAGCTTGGAAGCTTAGTGGAAAGTTGTAGAGAATCACTTGCTTAAGGTAACCCTCTCTTCTCATCTCCTAGGTTGGTAGATTTTTAGAGTTGTGAGGTTTTTGGGTTTATGTTCCTAAGAGGGTTTGGTGAGAAATGTTGTTCTTGCTAGTTTGTGTTTCATGAAAGTTGTTCATGAGAGTTTAGTAAGCATGCTAGGCTTTGTTGTTTCAATTTTCCATGAGTTGGTGAAAATCTCATGAGAAAAGTTAGGGTTTTGAAAGTTTAGTGTATTGATCAATAGCATGAGGTTATGTTGTTTGGTTTTGGAAAACAAAGTTGTTTTTGAACCTTTGAGCAAAAGGGAAATGCGTTGTATGGTTTTGTTTTAGAAAATCCGATGAAAAATATTTTGGGGTTTATGAAAATATTTCCTAAGTGTTTTGAGTAGTGTTTTTGTGGTCAAAGTGGTTCAAAACTCTTGTGACATGTGGTGTCGCTTTTTACCTTGAAAACACGTTTGAAAATGATTTCCGGACGGTTAAGGCCCGTAATAAAACTTGTGCTTGGATTTGGTTTTGATTTTGGAAATGAAAATCAAATAACTTGCACTCGAAGCAACCAACAAGCTTTCGGAAAATGAATTGCTTGCTTATGAAAATGGTTTGCTTTTGTGCCTTGAAAAAGTGTTGGGAACTAATAGAATCAAACTAGGCTTGGGTGAAAAAAAAGGGTGTGTGAGTTGCTGTCTTTTGCTGTCATGACAGTTGAAACTCGCCGGGCGAGTGGTTACTCGCCAGGGCGAGTGTCTCAGGTCATGACAACTCGCCAGGGCGAGCTCCAGAGCGAGCTAGACCTGTCCTCCCTGCCTTCACTCGCCACCAACTCGCCAGGGCGAGCTATGGGAGTTGAAATTTTGGATTCTGATTTCTAAACTTGATTTTTAACCTTCTAATCCCTTTTTATTAATTTATGAAAGTGGTTGGGATTGGAAACGAGTTTTTCGGGTACTCGGAAAGTACGTAGCTTGTAACGCAAGAAAACGGCCATTTTGAAATTCAAATTATTTAAGACTTTTGGCAATTGTTTTGGGTCCTAAAAATAGTACAAATAACTCATGGGGGTTGATCAATACGATAGATTTTGGTATGGTATCCGAAAGAGTGAATTTTCCTTAGGAACCTTTAGGTTTTTGGGGTTTTGGTGTAGTTTCAATACTATTGGTTAGAGAACAATGTATTGATTGTTACGCTGCTTGTTTTAGGAAGCGCGTTGTGTTGTTTGAGCGTGTGTTGTTGACGGAAGCTTGCCGAGGTAAGGGCTCCACTTTAATTCTGTCTTTGAAACGGTTTGACATGCTTGTGTTATGTATGCCCGTTGATGGGAACGTGTTTACATTACTTGTGCAATTTACATATGATTTTGAAAATATATGTATGAATTGCTATGATCTAGTTACATATGCTTGAGAGGTATGTATGTGTGGCATTAGCATATGTAGGGAATCATATGCTCATGCATTCATGGTGCGTAGTTGCGTGGGTGGACTACGGGGTGTTGGTTGCGTGAGTGGACCCACCCAAAATCCTACGGGATCTTTTTGAGTACAATAAGTGGTTGCGTGAGTGGACCACGGGGTGTGATTGCGTGAGTGGATCCACCTTAACCCTTTGCGGTTTTATTGGTTATGATTAGTAATTTCCGGAATTCATTTGCATGTGGTAGCTCTGGTAGTACCACACCCATTGTAGAAGTCTGCATTAGGCTTGTTGTGCATTATATATATAAGCCCGTTGGTGGGAATTGTTGAATGTTTTAAGAGCTTTCTCTTGTGTTTTATGGAAATTTTGTTACGTGTACAATCTTTCGAACCAGTTATATATATATATCTACTATTATTTTGTGGTGACCCTTTCTTTCATTTGCGGGCTCATCCCACCCCAGATGACGATGTAGGTCGAGAGGACGGCGTTGGTAGCTCTAGGCCTTAGTGAGCTCGTGTTGGAGCTGGTGTGGTAGTTTTAGTTAGACTATGCGCCGGTGTGTTTTGTGCACCGTGCTTTTTGGTTAGCATAGGGTTTCTAACTTTGTTTTGTTGTAAGTATTTGTATACTTAGACTTGGATTGTAATTATTCAGGAAATACACTTTGCTTGTCGAAGCACCTTTTGGTAATGAGTCTTTTGTATATTTGAATGCCGGCTCATTGGAAAATATTCTATGCGCACTCTGAGTGTTAGTTGAAAAAGAAAAAAAAAATAATAATGCCCTTTTTGGCTTTCGAAAAACGGGGTGTTACATTTTGGTATCAGAGCTCGGCTTTAAATCTTCAAAGGGAAAGTGTATACTTGAGTCGTTAGTTCAGAGTCGGTTAGAACATAACTAGGGTTGAGTTAGTTCTAGTGGTTGTTCTGTGTCGGGTTTGGTGTTAGTAGCCGTTGTATGAGATTTTCTGTTGAGACTCAGAAATGTCTGGATAAGGAATCTAATCAGAATTGGTATTGTGCAGAGATAGAATGCCTCCAAGAAGGGCACCTACAGCACCTGTGACGGATAATGCTGATATTTATCAAATGGCTTATGCCATGAACACAATGGCAGCGGCGGTGACTGCCCAGAGCCATGCTAAGGCGCAAAGGGATCTGGAAAAGCGCGAAAGAGAAATACTTGCGGCTGGATCTAGACTTCTTTCGAATTTCAACCACCAGACTCCTCCAAAGTTTAATGGGGAGGGAGGTCCGGAAACTGCTGATTTGTGGCTCCAATCTGTGGAGAGGATATTCGGGGCAATTCATTGTCCGGAGGGGGAGAAGGTAGTTCTAGCTACCTATCAGCTGCTTGGGGGTTCCGAATTTTGGTGGAGGAACACCCGTCTGATTATGGAAAATGCATATGAGGAGATTAACTGGGAGAACTTCAAGAGGAGGTTCCTGGCTAAGTATTTCCCTGAGACTGCAAGGGAAAGGTATGGTGAGGAGTTTCTGAGACTACGTCAGGGGAGTATGAATGTGGAGGCATATTCCAAGAAGTTTGAATCATTATCCCGTTTCTTCCGCTTCTTTAGGGATGGGATAGATGAGGTCTATATGTGTCGTCGATTCCAAGATGGGCTGAGGTACGAACTGCAGGATGCGGTTGTGCCATTGGGTATTCGGCAATTTCAAGTCTTGGTTGAAAAGTGCCAAGAGGTGGAAGATATGAGAAACAAAAGGGTGAACCGACAGGGTGGTTTTAGTGCTGGGGGACCAAGTCGTTCTGGTGGTCCGAATCAAAGTCAGAACCGTGGAAAACAAGGCAGTAAGCCATATGACCGTCCACAGTATAACAAGGGACAGGGTCGATCGGTGAATCAGGGCAGTCAGAATACTGGGAAGCAGAGCTGTTTTAAGTGTGGTGAAGTGGGCCACTATGCGAATGAATGCCGGAATCAGGGGCATGTTTGTTTTAATTGCAAGAAGCCGGGACACTTTGCTAGGGATTGCAAAGCCCCGAAGGCCGGGCCGTCGGCTAATGTGGCACAAGGCTCACAAGGTACCAGACCTGCGGCAAAGGCACGTGCTTACTGTATGGGCACAGAAGTGAGTGGGCAGGCTAGCAATGCCATTCACGAGAGCTGTCACATTGCAGGTAATTCTTTAACTGCTTTGATTGACACGGGGGCAACCCACTCATTCATTTCTTTGGCTTGTGCAAATCGGTTGAGTTTGAATGTTTCTGTTCTTCCATTTGATTTGAATGTTTTGACTCCTGCTAAGGATTTGGTAGTGAATACTGCATGTTTGCATTGTTTAGTAGTAATTCAGAATAGGGAGTTTCTGGTCAACTTGGTGTGTTTACCGCTTACATCTCTCGAGATCATCCTCGGGATGGATTGGTTGTCTTATCATTATGTGATTCTAGACTGTGCTCGGAAATTGGTTTTCTTTCCCGAGCCAGGTGTGCGAAGGTACTTGTCCGCAAATCGACTTTCTGTGGTTATGCGTAATGGAGAGCCGGAGATAGTTTCACTTGCTAGCTTAGGAGTGATGTCGGAGATCCGAATTGAGGAAATTCGTGTGGTTCAGGAGTTCCAAGATATGTTCCCATCGGAGATTCCAGCTTTTCCTCCGTGTAGAGAGGTGGAATTCTTTATTGATTTGCAACCGGGTACGGGTCCGATTTCGGAATCAGCCTATCGGATGGCTCCAGTTGAGCTGGTAGAGTTGAAAAGTCAGATTGAGGACTTGTTAGAGAAAGGTTTCATAAGGCCTAGTGTGTCGCCTTGGGGAGCACCGGTCTTATTGGTGAAGAAGAAGGATGGGAAATCTCGTCTATGTGTGGATTATCGGAAGCTTAATAAGGTGACTATCAAGAACCGATATCCATTGCCACGGATTGATGATCTGATGGATCAGCTGAGGGGAGCCTCAGTGTTTTCAAAGATTGACTTGAAATCTGGTTATCACCAGATAAGAGTACGAGATGCGGATATTCAGAAAACGGCGTTTAGGACGCGTTATGGGCATTATGAGTACTTGGTGATGCCGTTCGGAGTGACGAATGCACCTGCTATCTTTATGGCGTACATGAATCGGATATTCAACTCATTTTTGGACAAGTTTGTGGTGGTGTTCATTGATGACATTTTGGTGTATTCGAAGAGTGAAGAGGAGCATGAAGAGCATCTTCGCTTGGTTTTGCAAGTTTTGCGGGAAAGTAAGTTGTATGCGAACCCGTCAAAGTGTGACTTTTGGTTGGAAGAGGTGAATTTCCTTGGCCATGTTATATCAAAGGAGGGAATAGCCGTGGATCCAGCCAAGATTGACACGGTACTTTCATGGAAGCAGCCTCAAACAGTGACGGACGTGAGGAGTTTTGTTGGTTTGGCCGGTTATTACCGGAGGTTCATAGAAGGATTCGCTAAGATTGTGGCACCAATGACACAACTTACGCGAAAAGATCAACCGTTTGCGTGGACTGAGCAGTGTGAACTTAGTTTTCAATTGTTGAAGGAGCGGTTGACGACTTCACCGGTGTTGGTGTTACCTCAGTCAGATGAACCTTATGAGGTTTATTGTGATGCGTCTCATCAGGGTTTAGGTTGTGTGTTGATGCAGCACAAGAGAGCAGTGGCTTATGCATCACGGCAGTTGAAGGTGCATGAGAAGAATTATCCGACGCACGATTTGGAGCTTGCGGCCGTGGTTTTCGCATTGAAGATTTGGAGACATCATCTTTATGGTTGCACTTTTGTCGTGTTTAGTGACCATAAAAGTCTTAAGTATCTGTTTGATCAGAAAGAGCTTAACATGAGGCAACGGAGGTGGATGGAAACTTTGAAAGACTTCGACTTTACGTTGGAATACCATCCGGGAAAGGCTAATGTGGTAGCCGATGCTTTGAGTAGAAAGAGTGTGTCAGCGTGTTCGGCACAAATGGCTAGTCAACAAGAGTTGTTGAAAGAATTTCGAGATTTGCACCTAGAGGTAGAGTTTGCTTTAGGGAATATGAGACTGGGTATGATTACCATCTCAAGCGGTTTGTTGGAGGATATTGCTAATTGTCAAAATGACAAGTTTCTCATGGAGAAAAGAGCTTTGATTGTTCGAGGAACCAACCGAGATTTCAAGGTAGGATCGGACAATATCTTGAGGTGTCAAGGTAGGGTGTGTGTACCCGATGCTATGAACTTGAAAAACATCATTCTAGGGGAGGCACACAAGAGTAAGCTTAGTATGCATCCCGGGGCAACAAAAATGTATCAGGACCTGAGGCAAGATTTCTGGTGGCCGGGTATGAAAAAGGATGTGGCTGAGTATGTGGCGTCGTGTCTGACTTGTCAGAAGGCGAAGGTTGAGCATCAGAGACCAGCAGGGATGCTGCAGTCGTTAGATATCCCCGAGTGGAAGTGGGATAGTATTTCTATGGATTTCATCACTGGGTTACCTAAGACCAGGAGGAAGCATGATTCCATTTGGGTGATAGTGGATCGTTTGACGAAGTCCGCTCATTTTCTGCCGGTAAGGATTACGGATACGGCGGCAAGGTTGACCGATGTGTATATTGCTGAGATTGTGAGGTTACATGGGATTCCGTCAAGTATAGTGTCGGATAGAGATCCAAAGTTCACTTCACATTTTTGGAAGACTTTGCATGAGGCGTTGGGGACGAAACTGAGGTTGAGTTCTGCCTATCATCCCCAGACCGATGGGCAAACTGAGAGAACAAATCAGTCACTAGAGGATTTATTGAGAGCATGTGTGCTGGATGATCGTGGGAGTTGGGACGACGTGTTGCCGTTGATAGAGTTCACGTACAACAATAGTTACCATTCGACTATCGGAATGGCACCATATGAGGCTTTGTATGGGAGAAGATGTCAGACTCCTTTGTGTTGGTACCAAGATGGGGAAGGTTTAATAGTAGGACCGGAAATGGTACAACAGACGACGGACAAGGTCCGAAAGATAAGGGCAACGATGAAGGTTGCTCAAGATCGACAAAAGAGTTATGCGGATAGGCGTCGGAGGCCTTTAGAGTTTGAGGAGGGAGACCATGTATTTCTCCGTGTTACCCCAACAACTGGTGTTGGGAGGGCTTTGAAAGCGAAGAAGTTGACTCCGAAGTTTATAGGACCTTATCAGATTACGGAGCGGATTGGGAAGGTAGCATACCGGATCGCGTTGCCACCGGTACTATCTCTGATTCATGACGTGTTCCATGTGTCGCAATTGCGGAAGTATACACCGGATCCATCACATGTGATCACACCAGATGATATCCAGTTGAGGGATAACTTGTCATTTGAAGTTCCGCCGATCAAGATTGCGGATAGGAAGATGAAGCGTTTGAGAACGAAAGAGATACCTTTGGTGAAGGTGATATGGAACGAAGCTACAGGAGATACCACCTGGGAGCTCGAGAGTAAGATGAAGGAATTATACCCCAGTTTGTTTGTCGATGTCTAAGTTTCGAGGACGAAACTTCTTTTAGGGGGGTAGTATTGTAAGACCCAAGATTTCATTGTATAGTTGGTTTAAGGAATATTAGGGTTTCGATGTGTTCGTGTGACGAAACATCGTGTAATTATTAGCTTTTGCTGTAATTGAGCCTGTTTAGTGCTCGTGCACCGTAATTGTACAGACTTTGGTTCTGTGATCCTGTTGCTTGAATAAGAAGTTATATGCGGTTTCAGAATAATAAGTTTTGGATTATTCTTGTTTTTGGAAAAACGAGTAGGATTTTACCGCGGATGGGAAAATCTTATTGCGTCTGTTTTAAGTGAGGTTTCGGATGGGAGTTTTATATATCTGCACGAGTTAAGATATATTCTGAGAATAATTTTCTGAGGTATGAAAGAAAATTACAGTCGCGGAAAAAGATTCGGCGATAAGTTTTGGAAATGTTAGACGTTAGACGTTCTTTCCGTAGGTTTTATGTTTTTGTGGTTTACGTTCGTCGCGTCGCGCGAGAGCTGAACGTGTGAGTGTTTCTATGAGGTTTTGAGAGTTATCTCAAGTGGGTTTGTTTTGGTTTGATCCAATGGTTTTGGTTTGGTCTTGGCATTGTGTTTTTGATCCAATGGCCATGAGTGAGCAAGAGGTTTGCATAGTAAGGAGGTTTGGTCACTTGGTCACTTAGCAAAACATCACCAAATCATCTCTTTCTTTCTCTCTTTCACGTGGAACTCCATTACTTTCTTTCCAACCTTCACAAATTTCATTTCCTCACCAATTCACTCCATTTCAAGCTTGGAAGCTTAGTGGAAAGTTGTAGAGAATCACTTGCTTAAGGTAACCCTCTCTTCTCATCTCCTAGGTTGGTAGATTTTTAGAGTTGTGAGGTTTTTGGGTTTATGTTCCTAAGAGGGTTTGGTGAGAAATGTTGTTCTTGCTAGTTTGTGTTTCATGAAAGTTGTTCATGAGAGTTTAGTAAGCATGCTAGGCTTTGTTGTTTCAATTTTCCATGAGTTGGTGAAAATCTCATGAGAAAAGTTAGGGTTTTGAAAGTTTAGTGTATTGATCAATAGCATGAGGTTATGTTGTTTGGTTTTGGAAAACAAAGTTGTTTTTGAACCTTTGAGCAAAAGGGAAATGCGTTGTATGGTTTTGTTTTAGAAAATCCGATGAAAAATATTTTGGGGTTTATGAAAATATTTCCTAAGTGTTTTGAGTAGTGTTTTTGTGGTCAAAGTGGTTCAAAACTCTTGTGACATGTGGTGTCGCTTTTTACCTTGAAAACACGTTTGAAAATGATTTCCGGACGGTTAAGGCCCGTAATAAAACTTGTGCTTGGATTTGGTTTTGATTTTGGAAATGAAAATCAAATAACTTGCACTCGAAGCAACCAACAAGCTTTCGGAAAATGAATTGCTTGCTTATGAAAATGGTTTGCTTTTGTGCCTTGAAAAAGTGTTGGGAACTAATAGAATCAAACTAGGCTTGGGTGAAAAAAAAGGGTGTGTGAGTTGCTGTCTTTTGCTGTCATGACAGTTGAAACTCGCCGGGCGAGTGGTTACTCGCCAGGGCGAGTGTCTCAGGTCATGACAACTCGCCAGGGCGAGCTCCAGAGCGAGCTAGACCTGTCCTCCCTGCCTTCACTCGCCACCAACTCGCCAGGGCGAGCTATGGGAGTTGAAATTTTGGATTCTGATTTCTAAACTTGATTTTTAACCTTCTAATCCCTTTTTATTAATTTATGAAAGTGGTTGGGATTGGAAACGAGTTTTTCGGGTACTCGGAAAGTACGTAGCTTGTAACGCAAGAAAACGGCCATTTTGAAATTCAAATTATTTAAGACTTTTGGCAATTGTTTTGGGTCCTAAAAATAGTACAAATAACTCATGGGGGTTGATCAATACGATAGATTTTGGTATGGTATCCGAAAGAGTGAATTTTCCTTAGGAACCTTTAGGTTTTTGGGGTTTTGGTGTAGTTTCAATACTATTGGTTAGAGAACAATGTATTGATTGTTACGCTGCTTGTTTTAGGAAGCGCGTTGTGTTGTTTGAGCGTGTGTTGTTGACGGAAGCTTGCCGAGGTAAGGGCTCCACTTTAATTCTGTCTTTGAAACGGTTTGACATGCTTGTGTTATGTATGCCCGTTGATGGGAACGTGTTTACATTACTTGTGCAATTTACATATGATTTTGAAAATATATGTATGAATTGCTATGATCTAGTTACATATGCTTGAGAGGTATGTATGTGTGGCATTAGCATATGTAGGGAATCATATGCTCATGCATTCATGGTGCGTAGTTGCGTGGGTGGACTACGGGGTGTTGGTTGCGTGAGTGGACCCACCCAAAATCCTACGGGATCTTTTTGAGTACAATAAGTGGTTGCGTGAGTGGACCACGGGGTGTGATTGCGTGAGTGGATCCACCTTAACCCTTTGCGGTTTTATTGGTTATGATTAGTAATTTCCGGAATTCATTTGCATGTGGTAGCTCTGGTAGTACCACACCCATTGTAGAAGTCTGCATTAGGCTTGTTGTGCATTATATATAAGCCCGTTGGTGGGAATTGTTGAATGTTTTAAGAGCTTTCTCTTGTGTTTTATGGAAATTTTGTTACGTGTACAATCTTTCGAACCAGTTATATATATATATCTACTATTATTTTGTGGTGACCCTTTCTTTCATTTGCGGGCTCATCCCACCCCAGATGACGATGTAGGTCGAGAGGACGGCGTTAGTAGCTCTAGGCCTTAGTGAGCTCGTGTTGGAGCTGGTGTGGTAGTTTTAGTTAGACTATGCGCCGGTGTGTTTTGTGCACCGTGCTTTTTGGTTAGCATAGGGTTTCTAACTTTGTTTTGTTGTAAGTATTTGTATACTTAGACTTGGATTGTAATTATTCAGGAAATACACTTTGCTTGTCGAAGCACCTTTTGGTAATGAGTCTTTTGTATATTTGAATGCCGGCTCATTGGAAAATATTCTATGCGCACTCTGAGTGTTAGTTGAAAAAGAAAAAAAAAATAATAATGCCCTTTTTGGCTTTCGAAAAACGGGGTGTTACATAATCCTCTTTTGTGAATAAGAAGGAAGCTGTGGATTTAGAATAACGAGTTTTGGATTATTCGTGTTTTTGGAAAAACGAGTAGGATTTTACCCGCGGATGTAAAATCTTACTGTGTCTGTTTTAAGTGAGGTTTCGGATGGAAGTTTTATATATCTGCGTGAGTGAGGTTATGTTCTGAGAATAATTTTCTAAGGTATGGAAGAAAATTACAGTCGCGGAAAAAGATTCGGCGATAAGTTTTGGAAATGTTTAACGTAGGACGTTCTTTCCGTAGTTTTTATGTTTTTGAGATTTACGTTCGTCGCGACGCACGAGAGCTGAGTACGTGTCTTATTTTGGAAGTTTAGATTTAATCTTGTGAGCTTATCCTTAAAGCATTTGATCCAATGGCTAGGGTTTTAAGTTGGACTTTTGTTTTGGATCCAAGGGTGGTTAGTGAGCAAGAGCTTTGTTAGTAAGGAGGTTTGGTCACTTGTGGACTTAGGAAATTTCACAAATTCACTCCTTTCTTTCTCTCTTTCACGTGGAAACTCCATTGTTGCTCACCTTCATCCTTAAATTTTCAATTCCTCACCATTTCACTCCATTTCAAGCTTGGAAGCTTAGTGGGAAGTTGTAGAGAATCACTTTCTTAAGGTAACCCTCTCTTCTCATCTCCTAGGGTGGTAGATTTTTAGAGTTCTTTGGTTTTTGGGTTTATGTCTTAAGAGGGTTTGGTGAGAAATGTTGTTCTTGCTAGTTTTTGTTTCATGAAAGTTGTTCATGAGAGTTTAGTAAGCATGCTAGGCTTTGTTGTTGCAATTTTCCATGAGTTGGTGAAAATCTCATGAGAAAAGTTAGGGTTTTAGGTTGGTTATGTATTGATCAATAACATGAGGTTAAGTTGTAAAGTTTTGAAAAGAAACGTTGTTTTTGAACCTTTAGGCGAAAGGGATTTGCGTTGCATGGTTTTGTTTTAGAAAATCCGATGAAAAATATTTTGGTGTTTATGAAAATATTTACTAAGAGTTTTGTGTGGTGTTTTGGGGTCAAAATGGTTTAAAACTCTTGTGTTTTGTGGCGTTGCTTTTGCCTAAGAAAACATGTTTAAAAATGATTAACGGACGGTTGAGGGCCCGTAATAAAACTTGTGCTTGAGTTTGGTTTTGATTTTGGAAATGAAAACCAAATAACTTGCACTCGAAGCAACCAACATACTTTCGAAAATGTAATGCTTTGTTGAGAAAATGGTTTTTGGGAACCAATACTTTGCGTATGTAGAGTGTTGCGTGAAAAGTTGTTTTGGGTGAAAAATGGGTAAACCAAGTTTTGCTGTTCTGCAGTTTGACTCTGGTGTACTCGCTGAGCGAGCTGTTACTCGCCACAGCGAGTGTGCTATGAAGCAAACTCGCCAGAGCGAGCTCCAGAGCGAGCGAGATCAGCAGCTCCTGACTTCACTCGCTGCAAACTCGCCAGGGCGAGCTCTGGGACCAAAAATTTTGGAGTTTGATGTTCTAAAATTATTTTTAGGCTTCCTATCCTTTTTTATTAATTTATGGAAGTGTCGGGGATTGGAAACGGGTTTTTCGGGTACTCGGAAAGTACATAGCTTGTAACGCAAGAAAACGGTCATTTTGCATTTCAAATTATTTAAGACTTTTGATTATGGTTTTGAGTCCTAAAAATAGTACAAATAACTCATGGGGATTGATCAATATAGTAGAATTTGGGATGGTATCCGAAAGAGTGGATTTTCCTTAGGAACCTTTAAGTTTTAAGGGTTTTTAGTTTAGTTTCAATGCGTTTGGTTTAGAAACAATGTATTGATCGTACGTTGCTTGTTTTAGGAAGCACGTTGTGTTGTTTGGACGAGTTTTGGTAAACGGAATCTTGCCGAGGTAGGGGCTCCACTTTATTTCCGTCTTTTAAAATGGTTACGACATGTTTGTTTTGCTGTTATGCATTTGCTGTGTGTTTTGACATGTTTGTATTTATGTATTCTCGTTGATGAGAACGTGGTTATAATTTCGTGTACAATTTGCATATGATTAGGAAAATGTATGTAGGTTGTGATAGTTGTACATAGGCTTTAGGCTATGTGATTGGTTGCATGAGCATATATTAATGCGTGCGTCGGATAGGACTACGCGGGGATTTTGTCTGTGTGACTATCCTGTATTATGCCAAAGAGAATATATGTCATGCATTTCATAGTTGCGTGCCTAGGTGTATGTCTGTGTGACTTTGCCTACGTACCGGGCGTTGACTGTGTGGCTTCGCCAAATCCGACTGGATTTTTATTGAGTTGGTGTTGTCTGTGCGACTTCACCTGGTGGTTGTCTGTGTGACTTCACCCGCCTTGTGTGGCATTTTAGTGCGGGTACGTATATGACTGTGTGGCTTTGCCTACCCCACGACTCTTCGAGGAGAGGTAAATTTTCCGGAAAATCATGCATGTGGCGTACCAGTGACGGTCGTCACACCCATTGTAGAGGTCTGCATTAGGATTGGTGATTTATTTATATATACCCGTTGGTGGGAACTACTTTGAGTTTAAGAGCTTTCTCTTGTGTATGTGGAAATTTGCTATTTGTACATCTCTCGCACCGATTATATATATACATACTTGTATTTTGTGGTGACCCCCTTCTATTTCATTTGCGGGCTCATCCCACCCAGATGCTGGGCTAGGTCGTGGTGACGACGGTGGCTGTTCCGGGTCCCGGTGAGAGGTTGGAGTTTAGCTTAGTTAGACTATGCGCCAGTGTGGGTTGTACACTGTGCTTTTTGGGTTAGGCATAGGATTCTAGCTAGTTTTGTTGTAAGTATTTGTATACTTTGACTTGGACTGTAATTATTCCTGAATACACTTTGCTTGTCGAAGCACCTTTTGGTAATGAGTCTTTGTATATTTGAATGCCGGCTCATTTAAACTCTGATGTGTTTTTTTTTAAAAAAAAAAAAAATATATATATAATGCCTTTTCTGGCTTATGAAAAACGGGGTGTTACAGTTTGGTATCAGAGCACGGCTTTAAATCTTCAAAGGGAAAGTGTATACGTGAGTCGTTAGTCCAGAGTCGGTTAGAACTTAGCTAGAGTGGTGTCAGTTCTAGTGTCAGTTCTAGTGCCTGTTCTGTGTCGGTTGTGAGTTAGTAACCGTTGTTTGAGATTTTCTGTAGAGACTCAGAAATGTTTGGTTAAGGAATCTAATCAGAATTGGTATTGTACAGAAATCGAATGCCTCCAAGAAGGGCACCTACAGTACCTATGGCGGACAATGTGGATGTGAATCAGATGGCTTATGCCATGCATACAATGGCAGCGGCTGTGACTGCTCAGAGTCATGCTAAGGCGCAGAGAGATCTGGAAAAGCGCGAAAGGGAAATACTTGCTGCTGGTTCTAGACTTCTTTCAAGTTTCAACCACCAAACGCCTCCAAAGTTTAATGGGGAGGGAGGTCCGGAAACTGCTGATTTATGGCTCCAATCTGTGGAGAGGATTTTCGGGGCAATTCGTTGTCCAGAAGGGGAGAAAGTGGTCCTAGCTACCTATCAGTTACTAGGGGGTTCTGAGTATTGGTGGAGGAACACCCGACTGATCATGGAGAATGTTCATGAAGAGTTGAGTTGGGAGAACTTCAGGCGGAGGTTTCTGGCCAAGTACTTTCCCGAGACTGCTAGGGAGAGGTATGGGGAAGAGTTTTTGAGGCTAAGGCAAGCGGGCATGAATGTTGAAGCATATGCCAAGAAGTTTGAATCTCTATCTCGTTTCTTCCGCTTCTTTAGGGATGGGATAGATGAGGATTATATGTGCCGTCGTTTCCAAGATGGGCTGAGGTACGAGCTGCAGGATGCGGTTGTGCCATTGGGTATCCGACAGTTTCAAGTGTTGGTGGAAAAATGTCAAGAGGTGGAAGACATGAAGAATAAGCGGGTGAACCGCCAAGGGAATTCTAGTGCTGGGGGACCAAGTCGTTCGAGTGGTCCGAGTCAGAGTCAGAATCGTGGGAAACAAGGTAGTAAGCCTTATGACCGCCCTCAGAACAACAAGGGACCGGGCCGATCGGTGAATCAAGGTAGCCGGGGGAAATCTGATGGTAGTAAGGGGAATTGCTACAACTGTGGGGAAGCGGGGCATTTTGCTAATGAGTGCACGAAGCCGAAGGGGGAAAACACCTGCTACAATTGCAAGAAGCCGGGACACTTTGCTAGAGATTGCAGAGCCCCGAAGACTGGGCCGTCGGCAAATGTGGCACAAGGCTCACAGGGTGACAGACCTGTGGCAAAGGCACGTGCTTACTGTATGGGCACTGAGGTGAGTGGGCAGGCTAGCAATGTCATCCATGAGAGCTGTCACATCGCAGGTAATTCTTTAACTGCTTTGATTGACACAGGGGCAACCCACTCATTCATATCTTTGGATTGTGCAAATCGTTTGGGTTTGAATGTTTCTATGCTTCCGTTTGATTTGAATGTCTTGACTCCTGCTAAGGATTTGGTGGTAAATACTGCATGTTTGCATTGTTTAGTGGTAATTCAGAATAGGGAGTTTCTGGTCAACTTAGTGTGTTTACCGCTCTTATCTCTCGAAATCATCCTCGGGATGGATTGGTTGTCTTATCATTATGTTATTCTAGACTATGCTCGGAAGTTGGTTTTCTTTCCCGAGCCAGGTGTGCGAAGGTACTTGTCTGCAAATCGGTTGTCGGTGGTTATGTGTAATGGAGAGCCGGAGATAGTTTCACTTGCTAGTTTGGGAGTGACGTCGGAGATCCGAATTGGGGAATTTCGAGTGGTTCAAGATTTCCAAGATGTATTTCCATCGGAGATTCCAGCTTTTCCTCCGTGTAGAGAGGTAGAATTCTTTATTGATTTGCAACCGGGTACGGGTCCGATTTCGGAATCAGCTTATCGGATGGCTCCATCTGAGTTGGTAGAGTTGAAAAGTCAGATTGAGGACTTGTTAGAGAAGGGTTTCATAAGGCCTAGTGTGTCGCCTTGGGGAGCACCGGTCTTGTTGGTTAAGAAGAAGGATGGGAAATCTCGTCTGTGTGTGGATTATCGGAAGCTTAATAAGGTGACTATCAAGAACCGATATCCATTGCCGCGAATTGATGATTTGATGGATCAGTTGAGGGGAGCCTCAGTGTTTTCAAAGATTGACTTGAAATCTGGTTATCACCAGATAAGGGTACGAGATGAGGATGTTCAGAAAACGGCGTTTAGGACGCGGTATGGGCATTATGAATTCTTAGTGATGCCGTTCGGAGTGACGAATGCACCTGCTATCTTTATGGCCTACATGAATCGGATATTCCACTCATTCTTGGACAAGTTTGTGGTGGTGTTTATTGATGACATCCTAGTGTATTCGAGGAATGAAGAGGAACACGTAGAGCATCTTCGTCTAGTATTGCAAGTTTTGCGGGAAAGTAAGCTGTATGCAAACCCGTCAAAGTGTGAATTTTGGTTGGAAGAAGTGAATTTTCTTGGCCATGTCATATCAAGAGAGGGAATAGCCGTGGATCCAGCCAAGATTGATACGGTACTATCATGGAAGCAGCCTCAAACAGTGACTGATGTGAGGAGTTTTGTGGGTTTGGCCGGTTATTACCGGAGGTTCATTGAAGGTTTCGCTAAGATTGTGGCGCCAATGACGCAACTTACGCGAAAAGATCAACCTTTTGCGTGGACGGAGAAGTGTGAGTCGAGTTTCCAATTGTTGAAGGAATGGTTGACAACGTCACCAGTCTTGGTGTTACCACAGTCGGATGAACCGTATGAGGTTTACTGTGATGCTTCTCATCAAGGGTTGGGTTGTGTGCTGATGCAACACAAAAGAGCAGTAGCTTATGCGTCGAGGCAGCTGAAAGTGCATGAGAAGAATTATCCTACGCACGATTTAGAACTTGCGGCCGTTGTTTTTGCATTGAAGATTTGGAGACATCATCTTTATGGTTGCACTTTTGTCGTGTTTAGTGACCATAAAAGTCTCAAGTACTTGTTTGATCAGAAAGAGCTGAATATGAGGCAACGGAGGTGGATGGAAACCTTGAAAGATTTTGATTTTACGTTGGAATACCATCCGGGGAAGGCTAATGTGGTAGCCGATGCTTTGAGTAGGAAGAGTGTGACGATTTGTTCGGCACAGATGGCTAGTCAACAGGAGTTATTGAGAGAGTTTCGTGACTTGCATCTCGAGGTAGAGTTTGCTTTAGGGAATATGAGGTTGGGTATGATTACCATCTCAAGCGGATTATTGGAGGACATTGCAAATTGTCAAGATGACAGGTTCCTCATGGAGAAGAGAGCTTTGATTGTTCGAGAAACCAACCGAGATTTCAAGGTGGGATCGGACAACATTTTGAGGTGTCGAGGTAGAGTATGTGTGCCCGAAGCTATGGACTTGAGAAACACCATTCTAGGGGAGGCACACAAGAGTAAACTTAGTATGCATCCTGGAGCAACAAAGATGTATCAAGATCTGAGGCATGATTTCTGGTGGCCGGGTTTGAAGAGGGAGACCATGTATTTCTCCGAGTTACACCAACGACTGGCGTTGGAAGGGCTTTGAAAGCGAAGAAGTTGACTCCAAAGTTTATAGGGCCTTATCAGAATTTGGAACGGATTGGGAAGGTAGCATACCGAATCGCGTTGCCACCGGTACTATCTTTGATACATGACGTATTCCATGTGTCGCAATTGCGGAAATACACACCGGATCCGTCACATGTGATCACACCAGATGACATCCAGTTGAGGGATAACTTGTCATTTGAAGTTCCGCCGATCAAGATTGCGGATAGGAAGATGAAGCGTCTGAGAACGAAAGAGATACCTTTGGTGAGGGTAATATGGAACGAAGCTACAGGAGATACGACCTGGGAGCTCGAGAGTAAGATGAAAGAGTTGTACCCCAGTTTGTTTGGCGACGTCTAAGTTTCGAGGGCGAAACTTCTTTTAGGGGGGTAGTATTGTAAGACCCAAGATTTCATTGTATAGTTGGTTTAAAGATTATTAAGGTTCCGATGCGTTCGTGTTGTGAAACATCGTGCTTTTAGTAGGTTTTGCTGTAATTGGATCTGTTTTGGACTCGTGCGCTGTAAAGGCACAGGCTTTTGTCTTGTAATCCTCTTTTGTGAATAAGAAGGAAGCTGTGGATTTAGAATAACGAGTTTTGGATTATTCGTGTTTTTGGAAAAACGAGTAGGATTTTACCCGCGGATGTAAAATCTTACTGTGTCTGTTTTAAGTGAGGTTTCGGATGGAAGTTTTATATATCTGCGTGAGTGAGGTTATGTTCTGAGAATAATTTTCTAAGGTATGGAAGAAAATTACAGTCGCGGAAAAAGATTCGGCGATAAGTTTTGGAAATGTTTAACGTAGGACGTTCTTTCCGTAGTTTTTATGTTTTTGAGATTTACGTTCGTCGCGACGCACGAGAGCTGAGTACGTGTCTTATTTTGGAAGTTTAGATTTAATCTTGTGAGCTTATCCTTAAAGCATTTGATCCAATGGCTAGGGTTTTAAGTTGGACTTTTGTTTTGGATCCAAGGGTGGTTAGTGAGCAAGAGCTTTGTTAGTAAGGAGGTTTGGTCACTTGTGGACTTAGGAAATTTCACAAATTCACTCCTTTCTTTCTCTCTTTCACGTGGAAACTCCATTGTTGCTCACCTTCATCCTTAAATTTTCAATTCCTCACCATTTCACTCCATTTCAAGCTTGGAAGCTTAGTGGGAAGTTGTAGAGAATCACTTTCTTAAGGTAACCCTCTCTTCTCATCTCCTAGGGTGGTAGATTTTTAGAGTTCTTTGGTTTTTGGGTTTATGTCTTAAGAGGGTTTGGTGAGAAATGTTGTTCTTGCTAGTTTTTGTTTCATGAAAGTTGTTCATGAGAGTTTAGTAAGCATGCTAGGCTTTGTTGTTGCAATTTTCCATGAGTTGGTGAAAATCTCATGAGAAAAGTTAGGGTTTTAGGTTGGTTATGTATTGATCAATAACATGAGGTTAAGTTGTAAAGTTTTGAAAAGAAACGTTGTTTTTGAACCTTTAGGCGAAAGGGATTTGCGTTGCATGGTTTTGTTTTAGAAAATCCGATGAAAAATATTTTGGTGTTTATGAAAATATTTACTAAGAGTTTTGTGTGGTGTTTTGGGGTCAAAATGGTTTAAAACTCTTGTGTTTTGTGGCGTTGCTTTTGCCTAAGAAAACATGTTTAAAAATGATTAACGGACGGTTGAGGGCCCGTAATAAAACTTGTGCTTGAGTTTGGTTTTGATTTTGGAAATGAAAACCAAATAACTTGCACTCGAAGCAACCAACATACTTTCGAAAATGTAATGCTTTGTTGAGAAAATGGTTTTTGGGAACCAATACTTTGCGTATGTAGAGTGTTGCGTGAAAAGTTGTTTTGGGTGAAAAATGGGTAAACCAAGTTTTGCTGTTCTGCAGTTTGACTCTGGTGTACTCGCTGAGCGAGCTGTTACTCGCCACAGCGAGTGTGCTATGAAGCAAACTCGCCAGAGCGAGCTCCAGAGCGAGCGAGATCAGCAGCTCCTGACTTCACTCGCTGCAAACTCGCCAGGGCGAGCTCTGGGACCAAAAATTTTGGAGTTTGATGTTCTAAAATTATTTTTAGGCTTCCTATCCTTTTTTATTAATTTATGGAAGTGTCGGGGATTGGAAACGGGTTTTTCGGGTACTCGGAAAGTACATAGCTTGTAACGCAAGAAAACGGTCATTTTGCATTTCAAATTATTTAAGACTTTTGATTATGGTTTTGAGTCCTAAAAATAGTACAAATAACTCATGGGGATTGATCAATATAGTAGAATTTGGGATGGTATCTGAAAGAGTGGATTTTCCTTAGGAACCTTTAAGTTTTAAGGGTTTTTAGTTTAGTTTCAATGCGTTTGGTTTAGAAACAATGTATTGATCGTACGTTGCTTGTTTTAGGAAGCACGTTGTGTTATTTGGACGAGTTTTGGTAAACGGAATCTTGCCGAGGTAGGGGCTCCACTTTATTTCCGTCTTTTAAAATGGTTACGACATGTTTGTTTTGCTGTTATGCATTTGCTGTGTGTTTTGACATGTTTGTATTTATGTATTCTCGTTGATGAGAACGTGGTTATAATTTCGTGTACAATTTGCATATGATTAGGAAAATGTATGTAGGTTGTGATAGTTGTACATAGGCTTTAGGCTATGTGATTGGTTGCATGAGCATATATTAATGCGTGCGTCGGATAGGATTACGCGGGGATTTTGTCTGTGTAACTATCCTGTATTATGCCAAAGAGAATATATGTCATGCATTTCATAGTTGCGTGCCTAGGTGTATGTCTGTGTGACTTTGCCTACGTACCGGGCGTTGACTGTGTGGCTTCGCCAAATCCGACTGGATTTTTATTGAGTTGGTGTTGTCTGTGCGACTTCACCTGGTGGTTGTCTGTGTGACTTCACCCGCCTTGTGTGGCATTTTAGTGCGGGTACGTATATGACTGTGTGGCTTTGCCTACCCCACGACTCTTCGAGGAGAGGTAAATTTTCCGGAAAATCATGCATGTGGCGTACCAGTGACGGTCGTCACACCCATTGTAGAGGTCTGCATTAGGATTGGTGATTTATTTATATATACCCGTTGGTGGGAACTACTTTGAGTTTAAGAGCTTTCTCTTGTGTATGTGGAAATTTGCTATTTGTACATCTCTCGCACCGATTATATATATACATACTTGTATTTTGTGGTGACCCCCTTCTATTTCATTTGCGGGCTCATCCCACCCAGATGCTGGGCTAGGTCGTGGTGACGACGGTGGCTGTTCCGGGTCCCGGTGAGAGGTTGGAGTTTAGCTTAGTTAGACTATGCGCCAGTGTGGGTTGTACACTGTGCTTTTTGGGTTAGGCATAGGATTCTAGCTAGTTTTGTTGTAAGTATTTGTATACTTTGACTTGGACTGTAATTATTCCTGAATACACTTTGCTTGTCGAAGCACCTTTTGGTAATGAGTCTTTGTATATTTGAATGCCGGCTCATTTAAACTCTGATGTGTTTTTTTTAAAAAAAAAAAAAAAAAATATAATGCCTTTTCTGGCTTATGAAAAACGGGGTGTTACACAATGAAATTATTTCATTTAGAAAAATTAATGATAATAAATAATACACTTTAAAAAAAAATCAAACTACACCTATTTTCATATGTATCATTCAAACACGATTTTTAGTAAAACAAATTAGTAATTATTCATCTTAGGCTGCTTTTGTTTTAATCTTTTTTAAAAATAGATTTTTATAGTGTATTATTTTTGTGTTAAAAAAATGTTAACGAAGAATTTTTTTATAAAAACTTCAAATGAAAAATCGATTTAAATAGCTTATCTTAAAATATTATTTTAAGTATTTCATCGTTTTGTTAGAAAAAATTCTGGATCATAAAATTACATAAAAATCTCTAAAAAAAAAGAACTATTTCAAATAGTTTTTCAGGAAAGTAATATTTTAGAGATAAATTTTTAAAAAGCATTTGTGTTTTTTATTAAGTTAAAATCTCTAACATGAATATTTAAGTTATTGAATGTCAAAATAACTCTAAAATTAATAAAAAGAAGAGTTTGAAATAATATTTACTAATTTTAATAAAGTTGTCATAAAAATTATTTTTAAAAAAACAAAGAAAAAATATTGTTTTTAAATGTAAAACAAACTACCTTTAATTCCTTTTTTTAATTAAAGTTTAATTTGATTACTTATATTTCCATTATTTAATCTTCAATATACATACAGGATGCATATTATTTTGAGCATGTTTAGTGCTAAATTGAAAACAATTTTTTTTTTTCAATAAAATCTTGTATAGCATGTGAAATATGTTTGAAGCGCAACAAAAACTTTTATAGGAACTGATTTGCTATACTATTATTTTTAGGCAAAAAATAGGCTACACCGTCATGTCATAAACAATACAGTACATCGAAAAATTATGGTATTATTATTATGAAAAGCACTTTCATACCACTGAAAATTATTAAAAATATGTCACCTTTTTTTTGCATGTCACTGAAAATGTAATTAATATGTCACCATTTTCTTGTTATAGCAATTAAAAATGTATGACTAATTATATTCGCCCAATTTATACAATAGAGTAACTTAAGTTCCGATCAATCATAGCATGTCATAGTAACCAATGAAGAGTCAAGACATAAGTCATGCAAGAAAGAGAGGGAAAAACTACCATACAAGATTGAAAAAGTATTACTCAAGAGTTGTTTGAAGAAAGTGAGAAGACCCAAAATCCAAATGTATATTATCGATATGTAGTAACTGTAAATAAAATCCAAATATTTGAACGCACAGTTTTTTTTTAGAATGCACTTATATAATTTTTGGCATAATATTTTTTTATTGGTTAAAAATTCTAAATATCTTTTATCTCTATGAAATAGGAAGAACTTTTTAAAGTTAACCTATAGGGCAATATATATCATACTTTAACTACGTAGAATTTTTTTAGGACAATATATATAATACTTTGTCAATTATCACTATAAAATAGAAGAACTTTTTAAGACTAACCTGTAGGACAATATATATCATACTTAAAAAAAAACCATACTTGAACTTTAAAAATATAAAAATAGCTTTTGAAAAAAATATTGTGGCTTTCAACTCTATATAGAAATTATAGAAGTGCATTTGAATAATAATTTGTAGTAAAAAAATTTAGCATTTTGTTTTCCCGAGTTCGGTTCATATCCTGTCACACTATTAAAAAATGATTTCACATTTTTCTTTTGTCCATTAGGATTAAAAACAAAATAGAAATTTTTTTACGAACAAAAACATATGATTTTGTTTTATAAGGACAAAAACCAAAATTCACTGATTTTATAAGAATGAGAAACATATTTAACCCAATTTTTTTCTATTGTTTTTTTTTCTTCTATTGTGTTAAATATATTTTTCTATTGTTTAATCTTCAAAATATGTATTTTTTGTGTTAACACAATAAACCTTTTTAGATTTTTTAGTGTTTACATGATAAATTCCTTAGGTTCTAAGCAAATTATTATCACAAATGTATATAATTTGGATTATGTTCTTCATTCTTCTCTATATTTTTGTAGAGGCACTATTCTCTATATCTCTATAATATCATGACCAAATAATGGCCAAATAAATATTTTTTTTAGTACATGATTGTTAAAATTATTTTACCTTGTCTCTTTTTTTTCCCTTCTTCTGGTAATTGTAGCTACAAAAGTGAATTTTAATACTAATTGGGAGTCTTGCACGATGCGTTAAGGGAGTCTTGCACTCAAAATGATATCACACATTTTTTAGTATAAGTAGCCAAGAAATTATAATTATAATTATAATTCATTTCACATATTTTCTTGTATAACTATAAGAACCATTGTCATAAAAGGGATTAATGACCAAATAAATATTTTTTTTAGTACATGACTGTTAAAATTATTTTACCTTGTCTCTTTTTTTTCCCTTCTTCTGGTAATTGTAGCTACAAAAGTGAATTTTAATACTAATTGGGAGTCTTGCACGATGCGTTAAGGGAGTCTTGCACTCAAAATGATATCACACATTTTTTAGTATAAGTAGCCAAGAAATTATAATTATAATTATAATTCATTTCACATATTTTCTTGTATAACTATAAGAACCATTGTCATAAAAGGGATTAATGACCAAATAAATATATTTTTTTAGTACATGACTGTTAAAATTATTTTAGTGCTAATCAAAGTTAGAAAAGTGAATGATAATTATATTTTTATAGAAATAATATTACTACTAATTGGGAGTTACAAATATTAATAGGGATTTTACATGTAAGAATATCATTAGTTAGAACATAAATAGATAGATTGATCGATAAATGTATATATAGAAGATAGAAAAAAAAAACATTTTTTTATCATCATGATATTACGACCCAAAAATAGCATTAGTCAAAATGTGCTGTTCAAAAAAAAAAACATTAGTCAAAATGAAATTACAATATATAATTCTTGTGTCAGTTTTCTCATTCATCATATATAACATATTTATATTGCGAAATAACGATTAAATAGTATAATAGATAAGTCTTGATAGTTTTCACTACTAACCTTCCATAGATATATGGAAAAAATATTCACAAATTAAAATAGGCAAAGGAGACTAAAAACATCAACCTCTTATAATAAAGATAAATCATACATATAATCTCTACCACTTCTCCACCACTTGTAACAAATGAGAAACATTCAAAAAAACTTGTACCACCGTAATATATATTTGGAATATGAATCAAAGATCCCATAGTACTATTACTATTACTTTTGATAGAAAAATCACACAAATTGTTGTATGATATATAAAGAGAGTGAGTAGAAAGAAGAATTAATTGTTCAACAAAAAATGAAAATTTGGAGTAGGTGTTTAGAATAAAAAATTGAGAAAGTATGAAATTGAAGGGAGCATTATAAGGTATTTATAATCGATGCAAAAGAAACAAAGAGGCAAGATATTGTAAAGAAGTATACAAAAAACCATCATCAAAAGGGATGATCTTTCACATTTCATAACATATTTTTTTATAAGTTATTCATTAATTAACAATCAAGATATTGTAAAGAAGTATACAAAAACATCATTAAAATAAAATAGTTTGCTTTACATAGAGTATATAGATGAGTGATATTTCACCTTCAATAACATTTTTTTTATAAGTTATTCAATTAATTTGTAGGTGAAGAATACAATTAATTAGTAGGTGAAGAAAACAAAAAGAATGCACACAATTATGAATATATAGTATGAATATATAGTATGATTTATGGGTTCAATTTCCGGCTACGGAAACTTTTTATGATTTATTAAATTTAAATTAAATAGAGGCTTTTTATGATATATAAAATTAAATTTTGTAGAGATGACACATAAGCAATAGAGGCTTGTAAAGATGCCAAATATGATTAATGTAGTTTGCTTTACAATAGTATAAAATAGTATAAAGATAAATAAATAAAAGATATAGGAATTTTATTTTAAAAGATATAGTTTGCTTTTCATCTTCTTTCAATACACCACTGTAAAAATGGAGTAAGTCTTACATAGACACAACTATTTAGGCACAAAATTTAAGCACACTCACATAAATTAATAAAATTAAAAAAAAAAATTGTCACATCAATTTATATCATTTCAACTCATTTTTCTTTAATTTTTTTCACTTCTTGTGAGTGTGCCTAACACCTATTATTTATATTTGTGCCTATATAAATATTTTCCGTAAAAATGCGATACAACTATCCATAAACATGTGTAATGCATAAAATTTCAATTCTACAACTATTCATGAACAGCAACATAGGGCATGATATATAATATCAAACACATGCTCCCCTTTTCAACCCATTTTACAAAATATACATAAATAAATTTCTTTTATGATTTTTCACGGTGAGAGCTTCACTCCTAAGCATAATATTGGATTCATAAAAGTGATAAATTGAATTAAAGCATATAAAATTTGACATGTTCTTCTATGAGTTGAGTATCAATCCTAAGAAAGAAATTCAATATTTTTACAAATTGTATGGACAGAAAAAAGAAAGACTAACCAAGTAATATATTTTTACAAATTTTCCATGTTCTTCATATGGTAGCATCTAGTGAGAAAGTAAACTGACAATATACTGCCAATTGTAAAATGTTAAAACACCAAACAAAACATAGAATAGAATAAAGAGTAGAATAAAGAGTAAAACCCAACATGTGATTCATTCCTCTTGTAGAACATACTATATGTAATGAAAGCTAGACTCTTCAATTGTACTCTACCTATACATTTACTATATTGGAATTCTTAGAGTTGTATGCTAGTGATTGTTAAACGTGCCTATTTTTACTTATCAATTAATGACCAGTAAATTGTAAGTTACATATTAGAAAGAAAATGTAGGGGTGTGTAGAGTTAACACATAATAAGCAGCATAAGTGCAATTTTTTTTTTCTAGTTACTTTCTTTAATATCTTTGCTTATGTGTAACAATTGGTCTTCTTTATAACATGCAACGGCTGGCCTTATTATGTATTGAATTCAATCCTCTCACTTCATATTCCATATCACATATGACATATTTAGCTTAGCTTATCAAAAGATGACACATCATCCCAATAAAATGAGGGATGACACATAAGCACTAACTTTTGCTTAGAAAAGAGAAAAATGTGAGGAGCTTTAGTAAGTTGACACATAAGCAAAAAATAGTTTGCTTTACATAGAGTATACAGATGAAGTGATGCAATTGGTCTACTGGCCGCAATGCTTTTAGAATGGACCATTATGGTAAAAAACATTTCGAAGGTGTTTTGAAGAAATGAATGGCTCTCTTTAATTTCATGTCAAAGCAAACACTCATTTTCACTCTTCAATCTTCTATGCATGATGTGACGTAAGTGTCTCTTTGTTGAGATCCAAAACTATATGTTTAATGCTTTTCAAATTTAGATTTAAAAAAGTAACCAAGTGAATATGCATCATATGGGTATACCCTAGAGAATTATGATGACTGTTTCAATATCCATTTTTTCAACAAAAAATTCAAAATATCCTACTTTAATTTTATAAAATTTGCTACTCCAATTAATCAATCAAAAAAATTTAAAATAAATAAAATAAAAATTATAAAGGTTGAATAAAGTCGCCAACAACATTCTAATAATATTTTCGACTCTTTTTCTTTATTAAAAAATTAGTTTAAAAGTCATATCTCTTGGAAATGAGAATTTTAATATGTTGAAAGAATGAATATTCTCTTTATGATAAATATTTTTTAGATTCATCGCATAATTAATATATCTGATTTATAAAAATGTGAATTTTACTTATATTTTTTCACGAAGAAAATAATTTGGTGTATAATTTGAAAATGGACTATATTAGATTTTTTTTTTTAAATCAAAAGTTATTTTTATTGTAAAATACAAAAAATACAGATGAAAAATGAATTTGTTTTGATAATTTTTTTGGGAGTTAACCTAATATGTGGGATGCATAGCCATATTGTGAAGCTGGGGAAAACACTTATTATGGATTATGGACCCTCTCATTCATCAGAATTGAAGGAGTTCTGTTCCACTTTATGTAGACATTCCTTTGAGAAAATGGCCCCAAATTAGAATAAAAATAATGTATCTAACCAAATGAGCTATCTATACTATGTGTAATGTGTGATTCTAATCTCAATCTATCTCTTTTCTTTTTCTAGTTTCTTCTTTGCTCCACTTATGAACTATATTGTGCACGTGTATCACCATGATTGGATATACGTGGTAGACCAAATTATTAAATTAGACCCACGTGCATGAATAACAGCACACGAAGGACAGTGGTAATTGGATACCTTATCTATGGATAGTAGCTTAATTGATAGAGATAGGGGTGATCGCGGTGCGGTTTGGTTCGGTTTTGAACATAAAAGTTATCCTAACCGCAAGATAAAAATGCATGCGGTTCGGTTTGGTTCGGTTGGTTTTTAAAAGGTCATCCAAACCAAACCAAACCAATGCGGTTACGATCGGTTCGGTTGTTGCGGTTTACAGTATAACATTTCAGTACCAAATAATTTTAAACATTCATAAAAAAAACTTGAATTTCCTAAATAACATTAAAGTACCAATACAAGTTGTTTATCCAAAATAACATCACAATACCTTACAATTTTAAATATCCAAAAAAAAAAAAAATTAAAGTTTCAAAATAACATCATAGTACCGATAAAAGTTGTTGATCTAAAATAATATTACAACACCAAAGTAACATTACAATACAAAAAATAAGAATAACTTAAAGTTCCATTGATTTGTTGGACTGACTTAATAATTGGGCTATGTATATTGGAAGATAATAAAAACTTAACGTGGTTTTAATGGTATTGGAATATAATAGAAGCTTAATGCGGTTTTAGCGGTTAACCGCGGTTTTTGCGGTTTTTACGGTTCGCGGTTTTGCGGTTCGCGGTTTAATAGAAAAGTCATCCAAATACATCCAAACCAAATGCGGTTTTCGGTTTGAATTGGTTCGGTTTGCGGTTTTACTTTTGGATTGGTTCGGATATGATCACCCCTAGATAGAGATAATGCATTATTCTCTTATATATATTGTACTGATATTATTATCGTGTAATTTGAACTGTCTGATTTTAAATTTTATGATTTATTATCGGGTGTAACTACTTAATATTATTATGAGAATCTGCATTAAAATATAAACAAAATTCTTGATATATTTGATCTAAATTTAAGCCAATATATATTTTAATTAGGGGAATTGAACCTAAAACTTTGAGAGGAGCAAACTCTAAGGACCTAATGCAACACCACTAGTTAATCTTTGGGTTAATAGGCTTTTACTCCTTGCAAAGTAAGCGAGTTTTGCGTTACGCCCTGTAATTTTTTTCTTTGAGATTACCCCCTGCAAAATTTATTTTTTTGATTTACCCCCCCTTTTGCTGACGTGGCAGAAAAAAATAAAATAACCGATTTAAAAGCAATACTTTTTAAATCGGTTGAACAAAATAACCGATTTAAAAAGTGCATCCAAGGGGGTAAATCAAAAAAATAAATTTTGCAGGGGGTAATCTCAAAGAAAAAAATTATAGGAAGGTAACGCAAAACTCAGTTACTTTGCAAAGGGGTAAAGACCTATTAACCCATAATTTTTTATACACAATACTTGTATAAATAGAAAATTGTGTAATAAATTGAGTCCAATTTTCACTCGCCACCATATAATGGAGTTGTCTTGCAGAAAGAAAGTGACTCATACATTCGCTTAGACTTACTTCAAATCTTGCTAGACAAAAATGAATCACCACAATTATGATAGACTAGGAACAAAAGATGACTATAGTTCTCACAACACTAATAACAAAAAGTACATAATAAATACCCAAAAGTAAGATCAATAATACTGTTGACTTAAAATCGACCTTGTGGGAAGTATTTTCACCATAGACTTCCTCACATCCATGTTAGAGTAAAAAAAAGTTCTTCTCATTGATTAACAAAAAATGCACCAACTTGCCTTATAAAGGTTGTGAGTTGGATTACAGACATATGAGCTTCTGCACACAGGGCCCAAATACACTAAAACACAAAGAAACTATTTACACCTTCCTAACAATCCCTCCCTTAAACTGAAAAGCATAAAACTAGACTCAAGATCAGTTTAAACAAACAACATTAACAACTCCTAAGCTGCTTCTTAACTTGCTGAATGCTTCAAACTTGAGAGGCTTGGTCATAATATCAGCAATTTGATCTTGTGATTTGCAATGCATAAGCTCAATCACATCATCCTTAGCTAAGTCTCTAAGGAAATGAAACCGCACATCAATGTGCTTGCATTAAGAATAGGATTCTTTGTTAATTTTATGGATGAGCTATTGTCACAATGTATGAGAATCTTCTCATCATCCATAACCTGTAAGTGAGAAAGCACATCTTTTGAGCCATATGCTTTGACAAGCACATGCAGCAGCAGCCACAAATTCAGCTTCTGTGGTGGATAAAGTCACTATAGGCTTCTTCTTAGATGACCAAGACACTGCATCACTGCCAAGCATGAACACATAACCTGATGTGCTTTTCCTATCATCCAAGTCACCTGCATAATCAGAATCAGTCCATCCATTCAATTTCATTTCTACTAAACTATTCTTACTTGATCTCTTGTAAAGAATTCCAAAACCAACGGTCCCTTTTAAGTATCTCAAAATTCTTTTCACTGCAGCCAAGTGTATCTCTGTTGGCCTATCCATGAATCTAGCAGTTAAACACACAGAAAAAGCTAAATCTGGCCTTGTTGCTAGTAGATACATCAAACTTCCTACTATCTGTTTGTAGCTCTTACCATCACCTGCCTTACCATTTTCATCTTTGACAAGCTTACATCCTGGCACAATGGAATTATTCACAGAATTGCAATTTGACATCCCAAATTTATTAAGAATTTATGTAGCATATTTGCTCTGATGTATGAAAATACCATCCTCAGTTTGACTAACTTCAACTCCTAGAAAATATTTCATTTTGCCCAAATCAGACATTGCAAATTGCTTCATCATAGATTGCTTAAATTCATTGATTTGAAATCCATTGCTTCCTGTCACAATCAGATCATCCACATACACACTAACAATGAGGATATCTTTATCTTCAGCTTTTACAAATAGGGTATGCTCAGCAGGACATTTTTGAAAACCCTTTGAAGCAAAATAGGACTCAATCTTGCTATACCATGCTCTAGGTGCCTGCTTCAGGCCATATAGAGCCTTCTTTAATTTGTATACTTTTCTACTATCTCCTTTGTGATATCCTAAAGGTTGCTCCACATAAATGTCTTCAGATAATTCACCATGCAGAAATGCACTTTTTACATCCAATTGATACACACGCCAGTTATTATTTGCAGCACAAGCTAACACAGTCCTTATGGTTTCCCATCTTGCTACAAGTGAAAAAACCTCATTGTAATCTATTCCATATTTCTGAGAGTACCCCTTAGTGTTAAAGTACAAAAGTAAGTATGTTTATATCGTATCCACAGGGACTAATGTGAAATTAAGAACCGTTTAACAACTAACATCATTTCAAGTTTGGGTTGTAGATTGTTTTGTTGTAAAAAGACGTGTAAATATAAAATTGCAATAACAAGATGATTTAAGATTCAGAGAGAAAAGGTTGTCGGGATTAAACTTCACTTATTCGTTCGTATGTACGTTTCTAAACCAGTCACATATATTTTAGCTATTCATCAATATTATCATGTATTGCTCACGTACATTTCCGTGTCCAGATAACGACGAGATTCACGTTGTACCTATCAATCCTCGATGTCTCGAGTGATTAATCAATACAACGATTATATTGTATTATTTAAACTTCTGATGTCTCGGATAATTTCAACAACACAATATCATTAAGTTCCAATACACAAAGTGAATATTAATCCTAAATCTATGTCTAGAATTTAGGGTTTTAATAAGTGTTCATCTTAGTTCCTTGATTCAAACATTATATGTCTATAAATTCAAATCAAAAGATAAAACATGAAGATTGAAGATGACACTAACATTGATGAATGAACCAAAACATATATTAACATAATTAAGAGTTGTACATAGTCACAAATGAACTACATCTAATCCCAACAACAATGGATTTAGTTACACATGATTAAAATAAGCTTACAAAGGGTAAGAGAAGAAAAGATGATGAACATAACACTTGATGTCTCAAGATTTTGTTGATCCACCTTCACCTTATCCTTAGACTAATGATTTCTAAGTTTTCTCACTGTTTATGAGTTATATTAGAAGTGATAGATGCAAGAAAAATGACAGTAAGCTCTATATATAGTGTTTCTGAAAATTAGAACTCGTCGGGCGAGTTCCAGCACGCCATGGCGAGTTCACCTTTCTTCATCAAAGGGTTTCTGCCACGTCATAAATGAACTTTGAACCGCCTTCATGCGCTCTGGCGAGTTCCTGCTCGCTCTGGCGTGTTGCCCTTTTCTCCATTTTGATGTTCTCTGCCTCTATTCGCCCTGCACACGCTCTGGCGTGTTATCCTTGCGCGCTCTGGCGAGTGTGACATTTTCCCAAGATGATGCTCTCTGCCTCTACTCGCCCTGCACTCGCTCTGTGCCCGCCCTGGCGAGTTAACTTAGTTTTTTCTTCAAATTTTCATTTCCTGCATCAATAGTTGAGATTTAGAAAAGCTTAACAAAATATAGCTTAAAACAAATATATACACTAAAATGGGGAAAACCTAAAGGATATCTTACAAAATAAGTTAATAAGTGCTTAAAATATATATGACTTTTAACTACTTTTGGGCACTTATCACTTAGCAACTAATCTTGCCTTGCACTTGTCAATTTGCCCAGATTCATTGAATTTTGTTTTGTAGATCCATTTGACTCCTGTTGGCTTAGTACCTGCAGGCAGATCAGTCAACTCCCATGTCTTATTTTCTTCAATGGCTTTGATCTCTGCATTCATAGCCTCTCTCCATACTTGAGTTTTACTAGCTTCCTCATAAGTATCTGGATCTTCATTGTTGCTATAGAAAACAAAATTTTGAAATTGATCAATGAATTCATCTAAGAACTCTCCTTGTGCCTGTTCACCAACAACAAAATCTTTGAAATGAGCTGGTAATTTCTTTTATCTGGGACCCAACTCTTCTGCTTCATCTTCAGATTCACTGCTGGATTCATGTTGATTATCTTGCTCATCTTCAGCTTCAGTACTCTGACTGTGATTATCCATGTCAATACCTGCTATATCATCTTCATTAACCTGTGGATGAGTGACAGTGGGAGCATTTTCTTCAATTACTACCTCACTATTATCAGTGCTTCTTTGTTGATTGTCCCAATTCCATGATTTTCCTTCTTCAAAAATCCCATCTTTGCTGATCACAGTCTTCTTATTTACAAGATTATACAGCTTATAACCCTTAGATTCATCACTTAGACCCAGATTCACACACACAATGCTTTTGTCATCTAGCTTTTTTCTGAGATTATCAAGTATATGAACATGAGCAATGCAGCCAAATATCCTGAAATGAGTAATAGAAGGTTTAAGACAACTCCAACATTCTTCTGGTGTCATGTTTTTAACTGAAACAGTAGGGCTTCTATTCAAAATATGAGCACTCCAAACAAGAGCTTCAGGCCAAAATCTTTTAGGAACATTTCTACTAGTCAACATGCTCCTAACCATATTCAACAAAGTTCTATTCTTCCTCTCAGATACTCCATTTTGTTGTGGAGTATATGCAGTGGTGAGTTGCCTCTTAATGCCATGGCTAAGGCAAAAACTGTTGAATGCATTAGAGGTATATTCACCACCTCTATCTATCCTTAAACATTGTATTTTACATCCAGACTCATTTTCAACAAGAGCCTTAAAGTTTTTGAATTTTTCAAATGTTTCAGACTTATCTTTTAGCACATAAATCCAAGTCTTTCTACTAAAGTCATCAAATACCTCTTTCCACAATTAGAAGCAGGGTTGATAGGTCCACACATATCAGAGTGTATGAGGTCAAGTTTTGTTGAAGCTCTCCATTTTGCTTGCTTTGGAATAGCTTGTCTGTGTTGCTTGCCAGTCAAGCAATCATTGCATTTTTCTTCTAAGTCTTCAATCTCTGGAAAACCCTTCACCATATCCAATTTCTTAAGCAATTTAAGTCCTTTCAAACTAAGATGGCCATATCTGTTGTGCCATAGTTGAGATTTCTCTTGACTTGACACTTGCAGACACATAGGAAGTATGACAGAAGCAGTAAACACAAACATCCTATTGTGTGACATGATGGTAGTGAGGATTAGTCCTTTATCATCATGATACAATTTGCAAGCATTATTTTTGAATAAGAGACCAATATTTGTACCTTCTTGTAGTTGACCAACACTGAGGAGATTTGTATTGAGGCCAGTAAGATAATACACATTAGTGACAACATGACTTTTGCCATTGATAAGCAATTTCACATTGCCTTTTCCCATCACAGGAATTCTAGCATCATTCCCTAATCTTACAGAATCTCTATATGTTGAGTCAAAATCAAAGAACCATTCTTGATTCCCAACCATATGATTACTGCATCCTGAATCAAGGTACCATGATTCTTCCTTTGCCACATTGCTCTGATCAGTTCTTGCCATCAATAAAGTCTCTTCTTCATCTTGTAATTCAGCATAATTTGCATTGTCCTCCCAATCAGGACATTCATTCATGTAGTGACCTAGTTTATGACATTTATAGCATTCCACAGTTTCTCTATTTTGCTTACCACGACCTCTACCTTTGGGATTGGATCTTCCTCTTCCTCTGCTTGAATTTCCACCCCTGCCACTGTTGGTAACCTTCAAAGCTTGTTCATCATTGTGGTGTTGATAAGATTTCATCCGTTGTTCATGAACCATAAGACTACTCTGCAATTCATCAATGCTAAGGGAAGTAACATAAATTGATTCCTCTATAGAACAAACCATATAGTTGAATTTCTCAGTCATGGATCGGAGAATCTTTTCAACCACTGTAACTTGCTCCATTCTTTCACCATGAGATGTCATCTTGTTTGCTATTGCAAGAGTTCTTGAGAAATATTCATCAGTAGTTTCATCATCCTTCATAGCAAGAACCTTAAAATCGCGACGAAGAGCTTGTAATTGAGCTCTTTTTACCTTTGTAGATCCTTGATATTTGCGTTTCATAGCATACCAAATCTCTTTTGATGTGTTGCGAGTCAAGATTGTTTCCAAGATCGTGCGATCGATAGCTTGAAACAAATAGCTCTTGACTTTAAGATCCTGCAACCTGCTAACTCTAGCTTCCTCTAACTGCTCCGCCGTGGCATTTTCCAGAGCCACCGTCACTCCAGGATCAATAGAAGACCAAATTTCCTTTGATTGGAGAAGGTTCTCCATAAGCATCGACCAATGGTCATAGAATCCATCAAACTTTGGTACGAATGTGTGTGAAGTAAGTGAGTTATCTGCCATGATTACACAGCCTAAGGAAGAAGATGAAGGTGGTGGTTAACGCGGTGGTTACACGTAACGGAAAACGGTTAAAACGGTTAAAACGGTTTCAAGATCAGCTGCGGTTAATCTTGATCAATGGCCTAGAAACTAAGGCTCTAGATACCACTGTTAGAGTAAAGAAAAGGTTCTTCTCATTGATTAACAAAAGATGCACCAACTTGCGTTATAAAGGCTGTGAGTTGGATTACAGACATATGAGCTTCTGCACACAGGGCCCAAACACACTAAAACACAAAGAAACTATTTACACCTCCCTAACAATCCATCTATAAACTTTGATAGTTGTAGACTTGTAGGGCTAAATTAGCTATGGATGTGGGGAAGTTATGCTCAAAGGAAAAATGGACACCAACATTTAACTTATCCAAATTTGAAAGTTATGCTCAAAGGAAAAATAGACACCAACATTTAACTTATTATTTGATCACATCCGCATAAAAATATATATTATTTAAATATTTTAAAACTATTTATTGTTTAATTATTTTCTCTTTCTACTTTTTATCTAATACTCTCTCTAGTTATTTTTATAAGAAATGATTTTCTTTTTAGATTTATTAAATAATTAATATATTTGATCTATAAGATATTAGATATATCAGTTATTTAATGTACAAGTCAATTTTATTTTATTTTGTAAAAATGACCAGAGATAGCATGTGTGGTGAAGTATTTAACAAGGTTTTTTACATGTAAGTAGCTTTGAATTTTGAACCTTTTAAAATTTTAATGGAAATTGTGTT
This sequence comes from Trifolium repens, assembly GCA_030408175.1. Taxonomy (NCBI): domain Eukaryota; kingdom Viridiplantae; phylum Streptophyta; class Magnoliopsida; order Fabales; family Fabaceae; genus Trifolium; species Trifolium repens. Next base: position 14,860,184 of record CP125846.1, read on the forward strand.
ATGAGCAAAGCAGAGAAAATTTTTAACGCGCATGATTTGAAATTGTTCTTTGACATGCAGACCTATAAATGAAATGTGATTTGTGTGTAAGTGTATGCATAGATAAAAATATAAAGAAGAATAAAATCAAACACACAAAAGTTTATCCTAATTCACCCTAAAACTTGCCCTGTTTTCAAAGTTTTTATCAAAATTAGTTTTGAATTCTTATGAGATCATCAGCATGTATGGTAGTATAGGGATTGGAATTAATCCCAATGACATATCATCCACACATTTTTCCATCCATCCTTTGCCACCAACATATCAATATATATGACCCCATGAAAATGAATGTTACTCTTTTTTTTCCTTCATATAATCAAAAGGAATGAATTATAAAGAATATAAGATATACTTAATTTTTATAATTCGAAATCAAATGTCTTAGATGCATTGAAAGCAAATTAAGGAGTTATAACACTAGTTAAAGAAAATATAATATTTCTCTTTGATAATGCCTTTGATAATGTTGATATTGTACCATGGGACGTACGTAACAAATGGCTAAATTGTTTGGCTATTGAACTTATTTTGAAATGGTCTCACATTTATCGGGAGGGTAACTCATATGCCGATAAAATTGCTAACCTTGGTCATGCTTACGAGAGTTTGGAGTGGTGGTATTCATTCCCACATTTGCTTCGGGGTGATTTCTTGCGGGATAAGCTCAGAATTCCTCAATACCGCACTACTTAATTTTCTTTTTGTATCACTTTCTTGGGGTAAGGCCTACTCCCCCCATGTACGGAGTACATTTTTTTTTCTTTCTATTTTTATTTAATATAATATGAGCTATGGATAGAAAATGAGATAAATGGAGATACCAACATAGTTGGGATGTCCACTTTTACCTTGATATTTAGACGCTCTTAGTTTATAAAAAAAAAATCTATGAACCAAAATGTTTAAAAATAATCAATTTATGAATCTTACTCTTTAAAGTAGCCTCAATAGTTTTTGGATTTTACATTAAATCACTCTTTTTAATATACAAGTCTGACATAAATAAAAAAACCTATATTCTGATATACTCGTTATAAGCTTATATTTAAGTATGTTAGTCTATTTCAAAGACTATTTCTTATAAATACAGTTAAATAAAGTAATTGAATGGTATGTTATGAGGGTAAGAAAATTATTATCTGGTCTCTGTGTATTGTACGGGTTTATTTACTTTTATTCCATATTTAAGTTCATTTTTATATTAATATAAAAATTTATTTAGAATAAAATATGTAAAATTTTGTTATAAAATATTGTTAAAATATAAGTTAAAATATTGTGTTCTTTTTTGTAAAGCTTACTAAATTATTAAATATGTTTTTTATACTAAATAAATTTGATTTTTTAATAAAGTTATTGTTCTATGTATAGTTTTTAAATAATTAATAATTATTATGTTCTAATTATTCAAATTTTTATTTAGAAGGATGTCAAAAAGTTAATAAATTTAGCTTATTGATTTATGGTAAACATAATGTCCCATGTATAATTTTGTAATAAATTATAATTACCAATGACATATATTTATCCAATTTCTTTATGTATAATTATAAGTTTTTTGAAGGTAGTTTATGAGAATACAGCTTATAAAGATACAATTTTTGTTAGCGAAAATTAATTAATTAACATAAAAGTTTACTTGTTTGCATATGTTATCTTCATAAACTCAAAAATAAGTCAAATCTAAATTGACTCTTATTCTTCTTATTCTTTATAGTATTCTTCATAATTTTGTTTGCATATTGTTAGATTTTTTTTACATAAGTTCTTATATTTTAGATTGAGTTAGTAATTTTTATGCGCAAATTTTATTTTGGTTTATGTTCCTATTTTTATGTATAGTTTTCTTTTAACTTTTATTTCTATTTGTATGTTTTGTATTATTAGTTTTTTGGTTCCTATTTTTATATCTTGTATTTTTTTATCTTTAAAAATAAAATTATATCATATTTGAAATATCATTAAAATTGATGAGAAAAAATTAAATTTTTTAGTAATAATTTTTTCAATATATTGGTAGTAGATGACCAAATTCAATATAATAAAAGACATCTGACCCACTTAAAAAAAAAAACAGACCAGATCAAAATTTGACCAAATTTATTAAGATATATACGGCTCTCTATTGATTTTGGTCACTTTGATTTTCTTAAACTAAGTTCAAAATATTTGAATGTAAATTTATATAAATATTGTGATGTCTAAATCATTGAATCTAAGTATCTAACCATTCTCATCTCTTTTAATTACAAAATTACATTATACCAAGTCAAAGAAAAACAAAGTGTATATTTATTCCAATATAAATTTGTTCATGTAATTCACATTCAATATCATTTCCTTTACAAACAAATAGTTGTTAGAATTATGGGAGAAGTGAAGCTAATTGCCACTCCTCAAAGCTTCCCTTGTGCTAGAATTGAGTGGGCTTTAAGGATAAAAGGTGTTGAATATGAATATATACAAGAAGATTTATTAAATAAGAGTCCTTTGCTTATTGAATCAAATCCTGTTTACAAGAAAGTTCCAGTGCTACTTCATGATGGAAAATCAATTGCTGAATCACTTGTTATTCTTGAATACATAGATGAGACATGGAAGGACAACCCTTTGTTGCCATTAGATCCATATGAGAGAGCACAGGCTCGTTTTTGGGCTAAATTTATTGATGAAAAGGTAAATATAAAATTTACTTTGTTAATTTGTTGGTCAAAATTTTCGATCTCTTTTAGTATTTGTTAATAGGGGATTGAAGCTAGGAATTATTTTAGAGAAGTTCTTGTATGAAGACATGCATGCCTATGACAATTTGTTTGTTTGAACTCACCTATTAAAATTAGAGGTCAAATAAGTTTTGAACCTTTAATTATTGGACCCGGCACTTTTAAAATGAGTGAATCGTCACTTAAATTATTGAAATTCTAGAAATCAAATGATTTTCTGATATCTAAATGATTGACGAAATTCTAGCATGGTTTTTGAAATTAAAAATTATTGGTCAAATCCAAATTGTTCGATCCCTATGGTTTTAAGGACTAAAATAGGTGATTCACTCATTTGTTTATTGATTATTAGATGCTTAATAGACACATGCTATTGCAAGAGTTTTTTTTTCACTACTAATATCCGACCCAGTGAACCCCTTAATCTTGTTCGGGGTCAGTTATGGCATCAAGTGGTTTCAACCCCTTCCAATCATAGTTGCGGGGATCGAAACCTAGTCCTCCCTACCAAGTTTAGCGCTAATCACCATTTGACCAACTAACGATTGATGGGTACTATGGTAAAGGTCACACACAACATAACTTTATCACACCATTATGAAAGTTTTGAATTTGGTAGGTACTATGGTAAAGCTCTACTTGATTGATATAAGCTTGTTTTCATGGAAACAGTGTGTGGTTGGTGTATGGGAGGCATGTGTGGCTCAGGGAGAAGAGAAGAAAAAAGCTGTGGATGCTGCATTGGAGTTACTAGCATTTCTTGAGAAGCATATTCAAGGGAAAAAGTTATTTGGAGAGAAAATAGGGTATCTTGATATAGTGGCTGGTTGGATATCATATTGGCTTAATGTCCTTGAAGAACTTGGAGAAATTGAGTTACTCACTGCTGAAAGGTTTCCATCTCTTCATGAGTGGAGCCATAACTTCATCCAAACGTCACCTATCAAAGATTGCATTCCACCAAGGGAAATGGTGGTTGAATATTTTAGTTTTGGCATCAACTATGTTCGTTCCTTGGCATCCAATGAATAGCGGGACAAAGTGTATGTTTAAAATCACAGTGGATATGTTAGAATTATGGTGAGTGGTTGTGATTTTGCAACAGTTACAAATTGTTGTGTCTCATCGTGATTCTAATCAATTTACAGTAATACATGTTAGATATGGTGTTTAGGACTGCTGCTATGGAAATTATGTTGGGTGTTAGTTATTTTCTATTTTAGTAACTGTTGTGTAGTTTTTTTTTAATTAATTGTGTTGTTTTGTGGTAGCTATTGGAAGTTTTAGTTTTATGTAACTATGTAAAATTGGTTTTGTGTTCTGTTTTTTATTACAGAAACATTTCATGTAATATTCCTTTGGTCCTTGTTCAATAATTTTCTATTCTTCTAGTTCAATTAACAATAATTGGTATCAGAGCTTACTTCCTAAGGGATCTTTGTGCAAAGTTTAACATAAGCATTGGATTTGTTGGAAGCGGTGGAGAAAATTATGAAATTCTTGTACTTTCAAACAATCCCACCATGGCACAAATAAACATGCAAAAAGAAAATAAAAAGACAAAGAAAGCAAAGGCAAAAGCCTGCATACCGATCAATGTAGCAAATTTTAAAAAGTCTTGACCCTCTCTATTAAAAAAAAAAGTCTATTCTTTATCTAAATTTAACTAAACTAAACTATAAATTCCTATCAATCACTCTAGCAAATTTTCACCCATAATTCTTCATATAAATCACATTAGGTCAACCATACGAGAGTTACAAACAAATTTACATGTTGTCAACCAATACAGATAGTGGGAGCAACTCAGGTTAGAGTTAGGGTCAGAACTCAAATCACATTGGTGCATGTTGAAATTCTCACCACTCAGTAATATGACAACCAATTGTAACATAATTTATGATAATATTGTTCTCGTAGTCTCTTAATTTTATGTAACGATTTGGCTCTTTATTTTTTTTGTCATTTTTGTTTTTTTTTTTTGTTTTTTGTTTTTCATCTATGTTTGTATAAAAAATTATATAATATAGGTGGCTTCTAGGGTGAGGGAGCTTTTCAAGTCCCTCACCGGTGTACCACTAAAAATATACCATTGGATCTATTTAAATAATTGAATGGTTAGGATTTATTAAAAAATACAGAGTAATACACAAGGCTTCCCACACCCAATCCTCCTTATTTATCTCTCTCCTCAAACTAATTTCTCTCTCTGCATTCTTTGTCTTCCGACACTTCTCCATCATCACTTATCAATGGAGATGCACCATAAATTCAATCTCTGCATTTCATCTTCTCCATCTCGCGACTATGTACATAAATCCAATCTTCAGATCTAAATTAATGCAACCTTAAAAAAAATAAAACCAGATTCAATCAATTTCAATCCTTCGTCGCATTTTGCGGATTCAACATAGATTTTGGGAGAGGGAGAACGAAAACTGAAAATTCTTCAATACTTGCATACACGTAAAACGATCGAAGGAAGAAGAAAATGGCGGCGAAGCAACAACACGACGAAATAACGACGAGGGAGAGAAGTTTTAAATTTTTACATATCAGATTTTTAATTTTTATGATAGTGTGTGCGCATGTGTACATGTTTTCCTTTTAATATCTATCAAATATGAACCATTGATTTAATGTAATGGTTAATTTAAATGACTCACCGGTGACGCATTTGATAGATGGTACACCTTAGACAACACCTTCAAAATAATTACACATGAACGAAAGGTAGACTGGAAACAAGTTGCATCTCTTATCTCCACCCCGTTCTCTTATCTCCAAAATTCCGTTTTTGTCCTTGGGCCTAATGTTCATATGATACAATCCTCAAGAGTCAAGATCTCAAGAAAATGTTGCCTTTCATGAAAGATTCTCATCCCACCCCCCGTGACTCTTCCCCCCCCCCCCCCCCCCCCCCCGGGATTTCCATTTTTGCCCCTAATTTTAAACTTCGGAACGCGTTTTCCGAAATTATTTTTGCCTTGAATATGAATTTCGGAATGTATTTTCCGAAATTTTGATGAATTTGAACTAGAAAAACTTCGGAAAACACGTTCCGAAGTTTTTGTACAGGGGTAAAATTGGAATATTGGGGGGTTAAAAAGAGTCATGGGGGGTGGGAAGAGAAAATTTCGCCTTTCATGCTGCAATCTTCTTTCCACTTACAAAAGACTACAGCCCATGAGAAACAGATTCTAGAAGTCTGAATGATAAATACAAACTAGACTTGAGTGTGTTATAGGAGTGCGGCAAAGAGGGCACTCTGGCTTTTCACTGCACCATTCTGTGATACAGTTCCTACATGGATCAACATCAAACAGAAGCTGAGAGATAGACAAACAAGCGAGGAACATAAAAAAAAGGCGTAAGAAATAAGAATGCAGGAAGACAATACCAGCAAAATACATGGCCACAGGAAGTAGCTGTTGGCTGTTGACGATTACTCAGGCAAAGTGTGCATTTGCTAACACCACTAGATGCATGATGCTGCAAAAAGAAAAACGATTCATCAAAACGCATAGTGCAATAAAAGATGATATGATGGATGCTTAGACCCACCTAATGCTCTTAAGGTTTTTTATTTAATTCTGCTATGGTAAATAAACTCTTTCTCAGTAGAAATCAGCTTCCTGTGAAGCTCTTTAGACCAGGGCAACAAAGATACATAATGTATGTTATGTTCTTTTATCAACCACACCAAAAATGAGAAGATTTGGAACAGACATGAGGGGGGAACATACGAACTTAATAATCACACAAACAAGAGACATACAAATTCAAATTTATTAATGCACAAAATTGCAAGAAACGTATCTATTTAATCGAACAATATAGTATATTTTATTATCTCCACTCCACTCTTTATATCGGTTTTCTAATGAGTGTACTAAGACTACTAATTATAGAATGTTAAATAATTTATGAAATGCTTCTAATTACGTAAATAATAAAAACAAAAAAGATTTTGTGTATTTTTCCTAATAAAATGAAGTTCTACAGTTCCTTGAATACACTTCACTCTTTATTTCTTTAACAAGTATATTGACGACACTTAATTAAGAAAACCCTATTTTATATCCAAAAAGATCCTCATATTTCAAAATTGTCAGTGTTCCTAGGCCAAAACACCAGCATTCCAAACCAGAACAGATCAACACAACTGTATAAGTCAACAGCAAAATATTTATTCTACTGCAGATCTTAAATTTTCTTAGTTAAATGACATATGCATGACACATTGACTTCAAACACTGTCAAATCAAAGCATGCACTAAATAGCATTAAAAGAAAAGGATATTTTGATGAGATAATTGAACCTCGGAAGATGAAGATCCATGGACCCAACTTCCATTATCAGCTTCTGGAGATACCAAATTACCTTCTTCATTTAGAATAGGCAAACCATGTCCTATAATACATAGCAATGGAGTCAGGTTATGACAAAAACTAGAATCAACCTTCCACTTAGACGTCCAAAGATTACGGAGGCACCAGATTAGTCGTTCAATTTTTTTTTGGTACCAACTTAGTTCCTCAAAGATTGAAGCACCATATTAACCCTACAAAGAATTTTTTAACAATTAATCCCTCAAAGATACACCATTGTCACCAAATTCTTCTCTGAAAACCATTAAAGTGATGACACAAAATGATAGACTTGGTGGCAATCATGTATAGTTGAGGGGCTAATATGATGATAATTAAACCTTTGAGACACTGATTTGACGATAAATCAGTTGGAAGACTAATGTGATAACCACTAATCTTTGGAGGACTGGATTGAGGGTTTATTCTAAAAACTAATTGACTAAACAAGAAAACATCCAGAGCACATTATTAGACACAAAAATTAAGAAAAAGGAACAAGAAAAAAATTTCCAAATAAAAAATCAGTTAAAAATAATTAGCTGAGAAAAATTTACAACCTGCTGATGTATGGCCGGTTGCAAAGGATGCCTCATGAACTGAACCAGCAATTGATGTAAAATTTCTTCGACGCAGCGCTTCAGCAGCTATTACACAAAGTTGAATCAAGAGAAATACTCCCAGTATTTGATATCTGCACAGAAGCCAAATTATAGAGAATGGGTGCTCTAAATTTAAAATCAAGAGAAGCACGGATATTAATATGCAACAATAGCGACACTTAATCCGTAGATTTAAGATAAGCTATCTCTAACAATGAAAGGCACATTTGCCATTTATGATTCTTAAGAAAAGAAATCAGAGTGATTGAACAGAAACACAAACTGTCTTTTGCAGTAAGAACTTTTACAAAGCAATTTAACCGGGTCACCTAACCAAGATTTAGTACATGAAAGCTAGAGCTTATTAGAAATTGAAATTCAATAAAATAAAATAAAACGGCATAACAAATAAATAACACAATGATCGTAGTATGGCGTAAAATACAACTACTAAGTGGGATTGACTACACAAACCAAATGACACCATTATATCCTATCATGAATGATTTTTAATGAATACTCCTTCCGGTTCTATATATAAGCAAAATATAACTTTTTAGATTCATTAAAAAACTAATGTATTTAGTCAATAATATAGACTAGATACATTACTTTTTCAATGTATCTAAAAAGTCAAATTTTGCGTATATATAAAACCTGAGGGTGTACCATTTAATCCAAATCTTTTTTGTTAAACTTCAACCTATAATTTTCTTTGGTCTCTCTCTCAACCTCTTGGACTAACCTTCATCTAATCTACTCACAATAGGTGCTAACTCAACTTACTCTGCAATTGCATGAATGTAGATTTAAATGGTTGACTTTGCTCTGAGTATATGTGTAGGAATTGAATTAGGACTTAGATTGTAACTAAAAAAAAATAGGACTTAGATAAATTTAATTTTGATTTGTTGAAGTATTCTCATTATGGAATGTATAAGATTTTAGGAGCTTTCTTATACATCATTGTCATGGTACTCAGTTTTTGTAGGAACAACTGAACAAGGCAAAATAGCAAGTTACTTAACCGGCACCCAACATAACAGACTTAGCAGTGAGCATAGATTTCCAGGGATATCAACTTTTGCTTTGGGAGTATTACCAACCAACACCTAAACCTAACACCTAGCATTTCCATATGATTTTTCCATTGGATGTATAATGGTAAGCCACATTGAGTGGCAAAAATGGCATTTGCTATGGGAAGGGTAACAAGTTGTGTCCAGTGCTCAGCAAAGTAATCCAACACTTCTTGTCGCACATTGAGTGCCAGGACTTACAAGTCAGCACTCAGCACTGGCAGTTTCATGTTGGACGACATACATACAAAGTCTAATAATTTTTGGACTATCTTTGGTGGAAAGATCAAAAAGATCTGAGCATTTTGTAGTATGAATAACTAAACTCTTAGTGTTAGGCTAGGATGACCCTTTGCTGAAATCTGTTCTAATAAATTTCATACTTCTTAATGCATTGTTCGTTTCATTGTAATTGAGTAACTGTGTCCTGTGGTGTTTAATGTTTTCCATTAATGGCATCTTGAAATTGATTTTGAACTTGATTGCTTGGTTGGAAAATTGACTACTGAGTTAGATACTGCAAATTACCAGGACATTGATAATCATAGGGATAGCTGGAAAGGATATGGAAATATGCACTCCTTTGAATATTTATAGCTAATGATTGCCGAATAAGAATTGCCTAAGGGATCATAGGTTTTAATTAGATTCAAAAGGATTGTTTGTCAAGGGATTTAGAATAATCCAACTTTGCATATTTGAATGAAATCCTCATCGGGAAGGAGGCTTCACTCTCATTATATTCCTTGTTGCAACCGATGTACTTGCATATAGTGGTTTTATAAACCAGCTAACATCACTCATCCAATGTAACATTTCCATCTTAACAACATTTAACTTAACTTTTTGTGACCTTTTTCTATCTGCATTCAAACCTCAATAGTATTGAATGTCTTATATACATTCAAGCAACAAAAATGAAATCCTCAGGTTTGACCGGTAATTTTCTATCACAAAATACACAAGTGTTCCTCTATTTCAACAATTTTGCTTGATTTGTGTGACTCACATTTCTGATTATTTTCCCTCATTTTGTTTAATGGATATGTGAGATATGTGACATGCTATGTTCTTTAATTTTTACATTTGATATAGAATTGATGTTCCCCTTCCTTGACTTATCCTTCACATGACTTATAATCTAACTAAACAAAAGCTATGAAATTCTACTTAAATGACTAGGAAAGTTCCCCATTTGATTGCCCATACGTTTTATAAAAACTTTAAAGCTTCAAAAGACAATACCTGGGTCTTTGATTTGACGCTTTTCCAATGAACACATAACGAATGCCTGCAGCACGTTTGGATATATGATAATAGAGACCTACAAAAGAAAAAGAAAAAAAAACAGCAAGATTTAGAAAACTTGCTTTTCCATATCAAATAACTATGATGAGACTGTCAATCAAAAGATCACCTTCAAAGTAAAACAACATGAGGTTAGCACGTAGAAGCAACTGCAATAACTCACGAGCAAAAGGGAGCATCTGGTGGGGAGCACAGAAACGAGATTTAGCAACAAAAAGAAAACTGCTTTCAACTAAACTGATCAAATGTTGTCAAACTATGTAATATATACAATACAGCTCTGAAGGGGATGAGACAAAAGCTGTTCCATATAAGCACGGGACATTTAGTATGTACTAGTAACTTGTATTGTCCATGTAATTTAAAAGAAAAAACAAATAACAGTATATGATTGAAACATTTTTGTAAAAAATCAAGCAGTGATAGAAAGGAGAATGTAGTAACTTCTTGATCAGTGTTGAATGAGAAACATCAGCATGAGTAATGTACCGTAGGCCATCTCTGAACCATATGCAACCAAAACCCACCGAGTTTGTCCTTCAACCTCGTCAGAGTTGAAGTACACTGCCCTAAGGTAGACGAAGTAGAAAGTTCACTCATGGCATAAACCCGAGAACTACTACTCCCGCGGGCATTTTCACCATAATAACTCTCAGCAGACTCATATTCAGCAAGGATAATTCCCCGGGAAGCGATTCTAGAACTGTAAAATTAACAATCAACTCATCATAAAACAAGTCACATGCACAAAATACAGAAATAAAGCTCAATCAAATCAATGATTAATTATAAAGGACGGGAGAATCTACCTAATTCGTTCTGCAACGTATGGAATCGCCGACTGGTATACAATGAACAAAGCACGCCTTGCCGGTGTAGGAGGAAGTCCATAAGTTCCTGCAACCTAATCAACCAATCAACAACTATTAGATATTCAAAACCAATAAAGAAATCAAATTCACCAAATCAGAAACACAAAAATCATGAAAAATAAAATACAATAAAGACTTCAATATTAATCAATTACAAATTACAACAGTGTAAAATACTATCAATTACAAAATTTAAACTCACAATTAATTAACAATTCAAAAGTTTGAAATTACCCGAGTGATATCACAATATTCTTCACCAAGTGTTTGTTGTCCAGAGCCTGTTGTGAGAATATAGTAAAGCATTTGCCCTAAAAGTTTCGTCTGAAAAAGCAATTAATACTTGAGCACAATTCAACCTAATTAAACACACATAATCAAGAATATAAACAAAGGAAAAGTGATTAATTAGTGATTACCTCGTTTTGATAAGCCACTGCAACTCTAGTACCTGCACCAACGGTTTCACATTACATAACTGTAAATTGAAATTGATTTGGAATCTGAAAATTTGGTACACAGAGAGAGAGAGAGACCGAAGAGGTGGCGGAAGGCGTCGCGACAAGCTTCGTAAACGAAAGAGGCGTATTGATCGTCTTTTTCAGCTGCTCGCATCATTTCCGGTTGAGCAGCCGGAGGAAACTGCCGTGGTACCGGCGTAGTGGTGCTCGGACCTTCATCGGCGTTGTTACCGGAATCGGAGCCATGACTTGGAAGGTGACCCCACCCCATGGAATATTTTCGGTTAAAGCAGTTGGTGTGATATCTTCAAACTTATTTTTGCTTCTTAATCGTTCCGTTTTCATTTTGTAAGAAAAAAAAAAAAAACACAAAACGCCGTTGCCGGGGATCGAACCCGGGTCACCCGCGTGACAGGCGGGAATACTTACCACTATACTACAACGACTTGTTGTTAACATTTTCATTTAAACGCTATTTATTCATTTAAATGAGCAATTACGTTTCCAGGAAACTTAAATGAAGTGTGTGCATTGTGACTTGTGAGATTGTGAGTTGAATGAATTTTTATTTTATTGTATTTTATAAATGAAAATGGGTAGGGAAAAGAGTAAACCGTAAATTTTATACTTATGAGAATAGATTCTCTAAAAAGAATTTCCCTCAATTTTGATATCTCAATCATTAACTAATTTTTAAAATTCTCTCAATTCATAAAATAAACTATAAAGATTCTCATAGTTGCTATTTTCATTATATATAAGATAATTACACATGAATAAAAGGAAGACGAGCAACAAATTGCGCCGCTAAACCTTTTTGTATCGCAAAATCCAATCTTTGAAATACTACATTTATAGACCTAGGCGACATAATATTACTATCATAACTTTTTGAATCCTTTTTAGAATTTTAATGGTTTAAGATTCTACATTATTCTCTCAATTGTTTTTACAATTGAGAGGATCCTCCCTCGTATATTATTATAAAGGAAAAAATTAATATGTGCTCTAAGGCCACATGTTAAAGATTCAAATAAAAAAATATTTATAATATTCTATACATTTAATTTACTTTTTAAACTTTTCATAAGTTGATTGCACAAATTTTAAGATACATAAAAATTAGGTTTATTTTAAACTAATTTTGGTCCCTTGCGTTTATTTTAGGTTTGAATCAAGTCCCTTACGTTTTGAAAGTTTGAATTTGGTCCCTCACGTTATCAACGTTTGCATTAGTTAGTCTCTTCCGTCAAATTTTTCACTAATTTCGTTTGATCCTTACACGAGACTGACGGTTTGGATAGGTGGAAGTGATTTTGGACACGTTGACAGCCATATAATAAACAGAACATTCACAAATAGAAAAAAAGAGTTAGTGTTTGCAAAGGTTTTTGTCGTTTTTTTTTTTTTCTATTTGCGAATGTTCTGTTCATTATATGGCATTCCACGTATCCAAAATCACTTCCACATGGGTAAACTGTCAGTCATGTGTAAGGATCAAACAAAGTTAGTGAAAAATTTGACGGAAGTGACTAACTAATGGAAATGTTGATAACGTGAGGGACCAAATTCAAACTTTTAAAACGTAAGGGACATGATTCAAACCTAAAATAAACGTAAGGGACCAAATTAACAGTTTATCCTAAAATTAACGGTATTCACTAAAAACATATAAATCGTCAATCTTGATGTGTCTCAATAACATGTCAAATGATTTTAAATTTTTGTAAAACTCAACATAGATGATATATATGATATAAATTTTCAATCCAACGGTGAATTTTGTAAAATTTGAATTCGTTAAAGCGTTATTGAACGATGTATCATTACTCAAATGTTACACCGGTGTAATTTGATCTCTTCCCATATATATATATAATCTGAGTTTGGGCCTAACACATCCTTACAAAATCGGCTTGTAAGGTGAGAATTGCCTCTAGTTTATAAACACATATTCAGATCTTCTCCTAACCGGTGTGGGACTTCTTAACACACCCCCTCACGCAAGAGCCCATTTGGGCTTGAAGCGTGGATAATGCATTGGCCCACCTACCATATGCTTAAATTCCACATTTAAATTAGAAAGTGAGGGGAGCGGGAATCGAACTCTAGACCACTTAGTGGTAGAGGCTCTAATATCATCTTAAATTTGAGTTTGAGCCTAACACATCCTTACAAAATCGGCTTGTAAGGTGAGGATTGCCTCTAGTTTATAAACACATTCAGGTCTTCTCCTAACCGATGTGGGACTTCTTAACAATATATATATAATTTGATCCCTCCCCATATATGGGAGAAATTAAATTACACCAGTGTAATTATATATTAATGATTTGTAATTATATGATTGGTTGTGTCTTAACAATTAATGCTTAGGTGTGAATTCTCCTAAGAACCTAAGAATTTCTCATTTTTGAAGAGTGTGGACTTCACATTCCGCATCCATTTTACTATATTGTCTCCAAAATGCTATTTTAAACAGAACTTTGGCAAGAAATTTCATTTAGGATAAGTGTGCAATCAAAACGTTATTATTGGACCGATAGTATTATTGGAATGTAAATTGGTTATTATATAAGTCCAATATTTGATAACATACTACTACTAGCAATGCCACATTTAGTAGGCAGGATCACATTTTGAAATTCATTATTCTAAATGGACGATCATTTAACATATGGAAGTTAAATTACAATGTCATTCATTTGTAAACTATGCGGAGAAAAAAAAAAGACTAATTACATAATGTTACAAAGAATTCTTAATGCTGACATTCAGAAAAGAACCTACATTCTTATGGTTCAGTTTTCCAACTTGTTTCTCTAGGTTAACAAATTAACAAAATTAATGTTACATCACATCCCATTTGGGAATTGGACACACTCATCCCTTCAGAACCAAGCCGAGAAAATAATAACTTTATTGCTCCAGGATGAAGGATATACAGAATATGAAACATACTATTGGAATCAATTTTGGATATCACTGTCCAAAGGCTGCCTGTATCAATTGCTTGCAAGGACGGTAGGATAGTGCCACTATGGTTTAATGACTTATCCAAGCTTTCAAACATGTTGAAGCAATTAAAAATAAGTGCAACTGCATCAAAATAAATAACTCTGCCAAGAAAGAGGCAAGACATAAGCAGCATTGTTTCTCGATTTACGTGCTCACAAGAAGCTTGTTCCAAGAGACAGATCATTTAGATTTGAGAGAATTTGTGACCGGGTTGTTCCAACCTGGTGAGCAATTTCAAGCTGTTCCTCCAATTGAAGCATTTCATAACTGTAATAAAGCACACCAAGAAAGATTTTACAATTCAAAACAAGGAAATAATATTCATAATAACTTGTCCATATATTCAAATTAGTGTTTATACTCTGCACACAAATGAAATAATATTCATAAATATTATTCTACAATGTATTTTATATGGCCATTAATTTCTTGTCGCAAAACACAATTCTTCAACATATATTTGGAATAAACTACTTATCATTTTTATTAAGACTAAAATTTGTGTCACAATCCTTGACATAATGTTTGGGTGAGAAGATAAACTTACTGGCATAGCAGCTCACAGTCAACTATACTGTCGGGGCCTGGTCGATGGGCCTTTCCATTTGAATGGAACAATCTGAAAGCTCTTGGATTTAGGCCAGCAACATGGGGAACGGCATCAACGAGCTTTTTCTGCAAAGACTGCAGTCTACGGAATGTGATTTCATCAAGAGGAGCAATGCAACCAATACTGCCATCCAATGTACCAAATAACAAGGCAAAACGATTGGTTTTATCTGAGCCTGGAGCAGAACCAGTTCGATCAGAAGTAGATAACATCTGCAGCCTTAAGAATTTAGTCACGTGTGCCCCAACATGAAATTCAGCTCTTGAAAGAAGCTTCTGTCCTTTCCAACTCTCAGACATCTTTGGTGCATAGTAAAAAATCTGCTCCCATACATTACAAAGGTTGTCTTAAGGAAAAGGCCAAAAACTAATACAAAAGTTAAACGACAAATAAACTGAAACAATATATTACCACACTGACAAACCTGGATATTTTTTTGATCATCTGAAACCATGAGACTCAGAGTACTTCCATCAATCAAAAATTCTGTGGCAAAACAATCAAGAGAACCAAAATCCTTGGCTAATAAGCTAAGTTGAGAACCCTGCTCTTTCCAACTAAGAAAATATATGCTTTTATGGATGTCGCCAATAAGGATGAAGTTCTTTACCTGCAAAATTGTTAACAGCTATAAACTAAAACAGGAAAAAAGAAATCCCTCCGATAGTATCCAATTACCAGAGTTTCTCATTCATGATATTATTTACTAACACCTAATAATATTTATATATTAAGCATCCGAAGATCATTCCTAATAAAACGACATTTGAAAATAACAGTATTGAAATTGTAATTCAATAATAGAAAATTGGGAAAATTAATGATCAATGAAAATAATTAAACACCGCTTGCATTGTTCCGTTCTCAATTTTATGATTTTATCATAAATTCATGATGATAAATATTTAAGGAAATATCACTTACAATATTTAAGCTCACAACATGCAGTGGTGGCACATCAAAAAATGCAACACCATTTAACTCAGTGCCAGTCCACTTATGCAGGATAATTTTTGGACCAGATGCTACTAATAGATGACCCTGAAGTGAGGCCATGGCAGATATAGCACCTTTTAATTCCTTCGAGTACACCTCCGAAACCTGTAAAGAATATTACTATTTTTAATGATCTCCAAATAAGGACATTATCCAAATTTAGAATAAAGGGACAGCATTAGTCCATAAAGAGGTACCAGAGCTTGTGGATTATCAGTATTTTTCCCCAAAGAGAACAAGAGTATACGCCCTCTTGCAGCAACATCCTCTCCTTGCACGTAAGCAGTACCAACGGCTAAAAGTGTTTCGTTTTCTTTTGACGATGTATTCTACAATTAAGATATATTTCACAAATAGAAATCACTAATTGCAAGCAATATTCATTGTCATTGTATTACCATATTTAGTATTCAGCTTGCTTGAAAACCAAAGGAAATTTTTTTACCATCAGTGTAACCATCCTAACAGTGAGAGCATTTTCTGAACTTTGCATGGGTATTGTTGCCTTTGTTTGCCAAGGGCCGCCAGATTTTTCTGGCTCCATAATACGGACTTCAAATTCTTCAATGCTATAAAAGCGGTTTTGCTCTTCAGAATTCAAATTCTGATTCTCAGTCAGATGGTTAGCATCTGGGTCAACTAAAGCAATGACTTGATTTAGTGGCTTAAGAACCTGATGAAAATGATTAAAAAGTTCCATTATTTCATGAATCTAAAACCTTTATGCATACAGCAATAAAAATTGAAGTAAAAAGAGTTGTTCCATATGAATTATAAAAACAAAAAACTGAAGCCATCCAGTTTATTAGGAAGGAACAATTCATTTAACACCAAACCAACCAAATAACATAAATAACCAGCCATTCATAATCACATAAATATTGAAATGAACCGCTGATGGAGAAAAATGCACTGGAAAATAAACACAAAAATGAAAGTGGTTATTTTGAAAATATTTATATATTTTTGAAAAAAATATATGCACAATTATGGACAGTTTACTAATCAAGATACATGCAAATGGGAAAAGAAAATGCAAGATTAGTTTATGTAGTCTAGTTCTTAGCATAAAGTAGTAAATAATTCATAAATGTGCTACAGCCTACATGTAATTGTTTCCAAATGCTTAAATCATGAAACATTGTGTACAAGATTCCATCCGCGAGGAATACTTCTAACTCTAATTAAATGTGTAATAGATATAACCTTGTACTCTTTTAATTATGCTCTTGATTACCGAAGGAAAATTTAAATAAAATAAAAACTAAAAGAGAACACATATACTCACAGGAAATGAAACAATAATTGGATACAAATTCTTCTCTGCATAGTAAGTTACTTGATGTGGAGTAGCTTTAAGAGGAACCTAAGATGATGTCAAAAATTAGAAGAAAAAAAGTAAATAACATAATGCAGAAAATTAAGATAGTAATATGAAGAAAAAAAAATAAACCCACTTTCTGTACAGGCCAGTAGCAGTCATAGTTTGAGCCAGAAGGCAGTTGGCATATCTTTAAAACACCCTATATAGAAGATACACAATAAAAGTCAGCCACAACTACAGATTTAGTTTATGATCATTTTTATTTTCTTTGGTATTTGTTTATGATCAATTTTATCAATAAAAGGAAGGTATTATCCTGTACCTGTGATGTAACATATATGAGGCCATGATTGCAGTTTACATTGTGAAGGACAGTGAAAGCAACAATAGACCCGTCACATAACTGTCACGGAAGAAAATAGTAAGATGATTGTCAACTTAGTTTTACAACCATATAAACAAAATGAATATACTTTATTTTTCGTATAAAATAACTAAGCTAGAAGAATGCAGCCACCCGTTGTGATGGGCTGATGGCTCAAACATGATATGCATTTCAATCTATGATAATAACACATTATAACATGAACAAAAACAACATTCACAATTGGCATAGTCCAATTTGAGAGCCTGCTATACCAAAAGCCAGCCAAATGGAATAAGCTCATAGATAGATGTATATCTATAGAAATAAATACATTTATATAAAGAATAATCGATTCTGACCTGTGGATGAACACGAAGCCGTTCTCTCAACACCATTACCCAAGCCGGTCTTGACCCCAATAGGAAGAATCCTTCATGACTACCAATATTCTTGAAAATATTAATTTGTTGACAAGGTGATGCATTTGATGTCTCCTCTCTGGCATGTACATCCAAGGGCACACGAACAAATCTCAAATTTCTAAGCCTAGAAACACTAGTGCCAGCTGATATTGAATCCTCAACCTTAGAAGTGCCGTCTGGATTTTCATAAAGGTAAGCATGGTAACAAAGAGTTGTTCCATCACTCAAAATCCCAAAAAGAAATGGACGGCTATGCTTTCCCGACCATCTCTGCATGACCAACTCCACAACCTTCATATTCAGGGCATCCTTCCTTCCTTGGCTAACCACTCCATCAGAAACCTTATCCCCCTTTTGAGAATCTTTTGGCGCCTCTTTTGTCAGAGCATCAACAAGGTGGCTCTTTCCAGACAGAAAATTTTCCACGGAAAAAACACAGCTGAAATTGGGTACATCAAATATTTCAAGGTTGCCATTTTCGTAACATACAACACAATAAACATCCCCATGGTCCTGAACCGCACCATCGGTGCCATCAATGGCCTCACCAACCCCGGTAGAAAGCCATGCATCAGTACTTGTCTTCCTTAGCCATGGTTCGGGTCCTTTATCATGGTAGAGTGTACATGATGAAACCGATCCCTTTGATCCCTCAAATGAAGCTGGAGAAGTGACAGAAATGGTGCAGGTGCTAGGATCTGTAAATTGAGATGAACAAGGGAAAAAATGATTAGATACTAGACAGATACTCAGAAACATTCAGAGGCTTGCACTATGTTCTCAGTCCACAGTTCACTAAGAATCGACCATAAGCAGTACGAATGACAGAAGTATTATCACCAGCAAAAATAAATGAATAACGATAAACTGATTGTGAGAAACAGTATGACAAAAAACTAATAAAATAGATAACTGTAATTTATTTTGACAGAAGTAACCAACAAAAATTTACCTCCAACCAAAAGTCTAACACTTCCATCACTCATTCTGAGCAAGACATATGGATCAGCTATAGAAACAGATAGTGCCAAAGCACTCTCAGATCCATAATTAGATTCAGAGTTAGAAGCTCCAAAGCTTACATCTTGGGTCATAAAAGAACCATCAAGAATTCGAGCACCACGTTCGTAGACTTGAATAACTCGACGTCTATCAACAAAACCACAACTCTGTTGGTTAAATCTTATAGTTTGATTTGAATTCAGAAGAATGAAAATTTGAGAAAACATTACACTGGCTACCGTAAGACGTACAGGAAACATGACAATCAGCAAGGTAAACCAAGGTATACAAAACACAAACAGTGGCATGAACCAACAAACTCCAAAAGTTTAACAATCAGGTGAAGACAGTGTCAAATAACCGATTATCCCAAAAGCTTAAGCTGTTAGGATTAGCTATATCAATGGTTTTATATTATTTCTAACAGACAGGAATAATTTTCATATTATACCTCAACACACCCTCTCGCACAAGTGCTGAAATTCAACTTTATTAGAAGAATCAGGGTGGCAAGAATTGAACCCAAAAGCCTAAGCTATTACGTGAAGACACATCAGTGGGTGTCATATATATCTTCAACATATTGACTTATTGTAAATATTAGTATCCTCTAGATTGTGCAGATAGTATTTATGTGATTATTTCCTTGTCTCCTTTCTTACTTGAGATTCTATTCCCTAATCTTGACGGGTTGTTACTGGTTAGACCAGCCTCAAGTATATATTATAGTTCACCCTCATCATATTACAAAGAGAATAGAATTAACAATATTTTCAATCTCAAGTCAACAAATGGAGCATACTTACTTTTTGTTCATCATGTGGTAACAACTAACAACCCATGCAATAAAACTTAAAAAATCAGTAACAAATAAGAAACAGATATAATCCAACCAAATGGTGAACATCAATAACAGCAACAATAACAAAAGCCTTCAATCACTAGATGGAGTTGGCAACATATATCAAACCCCACGTCATAATGTATTGTTTGGCCAATATTTTCTTTGGTTTCTCTGTCTATAAGTATTGAACTATTCTCTGATTAATCCACCCTCTTTACCAGTGCTTCTGTGGGTCTTCTCCACACATGCCCATATGACCTAAAAGGAGACTCAATCATTTTTTAAACAATCAGAAGAACTACCCCAAATTTTTCTTTTAAAATTTCATTTCTAATCCTCTTTTGTCTTATATGACCGCTCATCTTTCCGTTTACGCTTGACTTGGACTATCACTTTGTCTTCTGACTAAATTTATCACTACACATGCATCAGCAACCAACAATATACAGATAACAGCAAAGCACAAGAGATTCATAAGAGCATAAGCAAAATATGAAAAAGACCGACCTTCCAAATAAATTCCCTGCAGCAAGTGTTTTTCCTTGAATATAATAGTCAACACTTTCGGTAACCTCACTCAGAAGATCAGCTGTTTCTAGTACCTAAAGATAATAGGCAAAAAAAAGAGACTCAGTAAATTGCAAGTAAACAAAAAAGTATTAGCACCGATTATTTTCTAATATTTGTGTTGGGAAATTCCATTGAAATGGAAGAACAAAGAAATCTAGCAAACAAAATACCTAAAAACACACTATTGGAAAATGGGAAAAGAATAAAACCAATGCGGTGGATATTAAAATCAAAGAGAGATAACATAAAAATGAAAAAAGAGACTGTTCTTCCTTCTCACCCTCACAGGACCAACCCCAACGCTTGCTAAAAAATTATCCGTCAAAGATTAAATAAAGGCAAACATTAAATATTTATTATGAAATAACTTTACTACATAGTCTTTTGCATTCAGAGGTAGAAATTTTGTATGTGCCATCTAGTAATAAAAAATTGCTTCACCCTCCTGTAATTCAAAGATTCCCTGTTTTTAACCCCTGACCACAATGTTGGCATATGACTGTACATTTTGATGATGTGGCATGCCTACTTGTCTTTTTTTTTATTATTATTATTTTTTTGAATCCACCTAGATATTTATAACTTAAAATTAAAATCATTAATCAAGAAGAAAGGGAGATATAAAAAGTTATAAATTCACCTGTAAATTTTGTTTTTTGTTTTATTAAAAAGTTATAAATATCCAAGTGAATTTAAAAGTAAATAAAAAAATGACAACTAGGCATGCCACGTCATCAAAATGTATAGTCATAGGCCACAATATGTGTGGTCAAGGGTTAAAAGTAGGGAATCTTTGAATTACAGGGGGTTTGAGCAAAACTCGCCCAAATTGCAGGGGGCACAACACTTATTAACCCTATTTTATGTCATTCTCCAAAAGCACGAATCAACTCCTCGACTATTATGGCTGACTATTTTTCAAGAGGATCATGTGCCTGTCCCTCTCTTACATTTAAATTTAAATCATACCAAAAGGAAAAGGTGTTACAAAATAGTAAAGGGATGTAGGTACTAGTGAGTTTGGAAGGCATCAGCATAATAGCCTAAAAGGAAAACGATCTATCTGGTTAAGTTTAATTTTGAAGGGGGAGTTAATTGTACTGATGTTGTCAATCCTAGTGTTATTGATTTCCTTCCACTCTCCAAAAAAGTTGTAGTTCGCTGTGCCTATAATCAGGTTGTCTCCAGAATCCATCATCTAAATGACAATCAAAATCCAAATTTAACAAACATTTGTCCAAAAGCAATCAAGCGATTATGTGTACTAAAATGTAATGTAAATTATGTAATACTTGAACTTCTTACCGCAATTGATTTGACTAGAATTCTATTCACAAATAGCATTAAAATAAAAATTATTAACAATTTTATGAATTATAAGCTTATCCTTCCACAATTGAATGAAATAAAAGAAATTACCATAGTACGTGACTCCAAACTTATAATAAGGTATGCATGATATTCATCTTCATCATCAGCCAGCTTAGATGAGTCAGCATTAAGTGAGCGTGTGCTCTTATGATAAACAGTCCAAATTCCTTTGCAACCAGGAAGTTCAACCTGAAATTATGCATTACAAAAACATGGTCAAAATATTCCATATTAGCTTTGGGAATAAATGTCAATTGGTTCATAAAAGAACATATATATCTTTCAGCAAACTCCAATAAATTAACCAAAAAAGTATAGCAGTACAATGCAATCAAATATTTGTTGTATCTGAAAATGACATATATAATACCATCATACTCCTAGGGTCGGGTAGGGGTTTTCTCTGGTGGGTTTAGCGAATCAATATTGGTGTATGGGTGGTTTGGGGTGTTTGATTTGGTGTTGGTAATTGTGTTATATCACGTTACCTTTTGTTTGTATGTTTCCACGATAATTCCTTTCACTTCTTGTGGAGGAGTTGTCTTTTAATAAAATTTAGCCGTTTCAAAAAAAAAAAGCATTAAAAAAAAAGTATTAATATTGGTGTATGGGTGGTTTGGGGTGTTTGATTTGGTGTTGGTAATTGTGTTATATCACGTTACCTTTTGTTTGTATGTTTCCACGATAATTCCTTTCACTTCTTGTGGAGGAGTTGTCTTTTAATAAAATTTAGCCGTTTCAAAAAAAAAAAGCATTAAAAAAAAAAGTATTAATAGCTATTTTATATGAAATTGCAGAACTTTAAAAAATCATAAACATACGCATCAAGATATGTAAAACAAAAATGGCTCAAGATAATGAACCATGGACAAACCTCAGTAATCACTTCAGGACGAATTGATTGCCGAAGAACACACAGAGAACCATTCTTTCCATGACCAGAACAACACACCTGCATAGTGGCACAAGATATGTGAAACAAAAAATATTGAACAGTAAAACAGAACTATGACACAAAAAATGTGCTTGAAGTTGTATTCAAGGAAATACTAATAAATAGTTAATAGCAGTGTGGCATAGCATAGAAGCCCCTACGCGCTACATCAAACCCCATTGTGTTGAGTTGTTAAGTGACAACAAAATAGAGGCTACTAGCAGCCGCTACAGTGAATCTATCTCAACTATAGCTGTTTCCTCTGATTTTTATTGGACTTTTTTTGGGTCATTTCACCAATAAATGTATTGCCTTAGAATGAGTTTTACTATAAGTGACAATGAAGTTTGTTTATCAGTTATGAATATGTGTTTAATTTTGTCTATTCTTGAAAACAAATAACTTTTTTTCCCAAAACTTTGAGGTAGCAACCATACAACCACTTGCTATACCGCTACAGCCTTTAGCGGGTATGCCACTACATTTCATTTTCTGCTATTGACAACACAGCTTTCTTCTCAGCACAGTCTAAGCAAGTTAATAGTAGTTTGATTAAATTACGCATAGTAACATTAAAAATACTGACCAATTCATAGTTACTCTGTTTGGCTATCCCTGTAGCATTTGCATCTGCATTTATTCTTAAACCGTACGAAAAATCTTTCAAAGGACCAACATTAATCAATGAATCCCTCACTGCAAACGAGAAAGATTTCTGCAGACAACGTATACCTAGTTCAGCAAGTTTAATAGGCCTTTCAGAAAATAGAACAAATGAAAGATGTTACTTCCCCTGTGCATAACAAAACACTACCTGTGCTGATTCTGTTCTATTTGGAGCAGATCCATACAAGGAGAGCTCCTCACCACTAACCATATCTTGCAAAGCATCAGAAGGTGACCTCCGCAATCTCTTTGCTGAAGAAGCATCTACGTCATAATCACCAACCTATAAATTTGGAGGAAAATGTGCTAAAATTTAAAAATGACAATAGAGGTAATAATAAAGATAGCAGTGTCAATGTAACACATTTTATATACTGAAAGAAATATCTTTAAAGAATTTATGAGAAGGCAGCGGAAAAATTCAAGGCATCCAATATGCACCTCTTCTTTTAGATTGGACGACGACATTGAAACACCCGATCCACAAGAAAATTGCACCAGCATACTGTCTCCTAATCGACTGGCGAGAAAAAACATAGAATTTCCAATTGTCGTAATACCCTAAAAAAATTGAAGATATTGAAGAAGCAAAACTCAATTTGAAAAATTATCTTTAAAGATGAGAGCCAAGCCTATAACATTAGCATAATAGGTAAGACCTTTAACTTTAAAACTTACAGATGATAGAACTGAAGCTTTTGACTTGGAAAGATCAAGTCTCTGTACAACCCTGAGAATTTAAAACATTGATAGGTTTATACGTCAAAAAAGTTTAATCATAAATGTACTTTGTATTGTTTTAAGCACACAACAAGTATAGAGCAACAACAGCTGTAATAGGGAGAAAAAATATAAATTATCTTGTTCTCTTCCTCAATCATGATGTTTACTCTACAACTCTTAAAATTAATTTCCTTCTACCTACAGAGTACAGACTCCAGATTAAATTATCAAAAGAAAAAAAACACCCAAAATTGATTACTTCAATGCAAAAGAAATTAATAAAATAGTTGAGTGTAGAAAACAGACACAGCGTTAGGTTGCAATACCTTACACTTTCATATAAGAAGTATAACATTATAGAACTACAATAGAGAGGAATAGAAAGATACAAGACCAGCCGCAAGAATGGAAGTTTGAAAATTTTATAACGTTGAGAATAGAATGCTATTAGTTTCTCCATCCCAAACTAGAAGACATGCATATCCTATGTCAATTTGAGTGAAATCTTAATCTAAATCATCTACAAGTCAATCAGCTAATATTGACATAAGATCCACAATGAACAATGGAAATGAAAAAGGAGGAGCAACATACCTTCCATCATAAATAAGAGTAAGCAATAGCAGTTCACCAGTTTTTGTTGACAGCAAGGCTACATCATTCACCAACCAAGTTGCATTGGCAGCATCAAGTTCCACATTGAAACTTGATCTTGGCATCTCCTGACTGAAATAAAAATGACAATCAATAGAACTTAAATAGAAAATCACAGATCACAAAACCATTGCACGCCAGCAACATCATTACAATTTTCAGACAAAGCCATGACATGTGAATCAAATAGAAATAGGAAAATGAAAAGGAAGGACCTTGGACTAAAAATGTTTTAAAAAATATAATAGAAAAAAAGTTAATCAATATGCATCATAAAGGGAAGTGAAAACGTTGCAAGAAAAGCCATTTTTGAATTCAAATCCCAGAATCAAATTTTCCTTTTTCTTTTCTACAAAGAGTGCGATACAGAAAGAGAAAGAATCACCACCTATTATCAAGGGAAACGGCATAGCTGTTCAAGGCCAATGCACATGAAGCAGACTGCAAAAACAACTTATATAATTAGATTATTGCCTATCTCTTTTATGAACCATAAACTATACAAATATATATCCAATATATAGCAATCAACCAGACATTGCATAATGATGCCTGAGCAACACATGTACCTGACTGTGATAATGAATAGTGTTCGCACCAATGACAAGAACACCACCAATTGGTGAGGGCACTGCAAGAAGCTTGTAGGCATCGTGGGGGAGATTCTAGCAAATGAATATGACAAACACAAATTAAAATATTACAAAGGAGCAAAAAGTTGGCTGAAGTAAAAATATGCTAACTTTGGAGATATGTATGAAATTTGTGAGGAAATAACATCATAGATATTATTCACATGTCATTGCCTACCTAAGAGAGAGCAGAAACAAAAATCATTAAATGGAAAAATTAATAAAAATGGATAGCAGTAAAAAATGGGCAGGTTAAGTAAACCAGCGATAACATAAAATACTCCAACTTAACAGATTTTAACAAAATGGCCAATTGTATCAAGACATCAACATCAAACTTACAACAGCTGACCAAATAAGTGGATGCTGCTTCAAAGTTGTGCTTATGCTAAGTGCTGATATCGTGCAAGTATGATTTTTCCATGAGACACGCCCAGCCCAAGTAAGCTCACGTTCATGCAAGATCACCATCACAGGTTCAATATAGCCTATATAATCAGTTAATAGTTCATCAGGCAAATAAAATATAAAACAAAAGTATGAAATAAAATAAGCATAATTTGTAATATTATGACTTCTGATTTGTAATAAAATAAAATAAGCTTTCTAATTACAAACGAAGAAGACCAGAGAAGGAAATGAGTTTAAGAAACATATCATTTTCACTGAACCAACAGTCAATATATTTTTTAAACACGCATTTGAACCATTTCTTATAATTGAAGAGTAAAGTTGGTATTTTCTTTAGTTTGCGAGTGGATTGGGATGCATGATTGTAGATTACAGAATTCTATTCATATATTATCCTGAGATTCCGTGTCAATTGTTATCATTTATCACCTAAACACGGCAAAGTAATACATATAATTAACTTCTATTCTTTTAAAAAAATAATATGTCAACTGTGGCCTGTCTATCTTACGGATAAAATTATTGTTCTGTGACATTCATCTTTCCAAATGTGGCCTGTCTATCTTACGAATAAGATTATTGTGTCAAATCAGGACACCATCTTCTTTCGCCACATTCATACGTCTGGATTGAAGGTTAAGGCCTCAATAATCAGTCGCCCCTACTGATTGTGAACAAAATTGAAGCATGCAACTTTCTCATGAATTTCGTGTGATTTCAGTAACTTCTAGTGACCTACCTCACCATGCTTATAACTGATGATATTGTGGAGATATCTTCGCCAAAGATGGTTCTTTATTTCTTCCATTTGCTCTGAGATAAAGCCTCATTCCCCACCCCCCCCCCCCCCCCCCCCCCCACCCCCACTCCACCAAATCCCACTAAAATATTTCCCTTTTTATCGTTGCCATTAAAAAACGTACAAGTGGCAAGATGGTAACAAATAATATTGTGTAATGCTCACCATGAACAAATGTGAAATCTTTAACATGCCTCATATCCAAGTCACGCAGATTTATCATATAAGATGAGTCGATACGAGCAGCAACTGCACCTCCAGAACCTGACACGTCATCCTCCCCAACTAAACCAGAACCAGCCTGACAAGAATAGTACATAAATAGAAGTGATTAAAAGATAACAAAAACTAAATTACCAGAAATTTCCCCGTGAGATAATAAAATGAATCAAAGCTAACGTTCATTTAATTTGAAGTAGGGTAGATTAAAGAAAGCAAAACTGCAAGTTATAACACTTGGCACATTCTAGCAATGGTATTGCTTCGGCAACAGAAACACATGCAGGATATCCTTCAACAGCTGACTATTCAAAGAAAGACAAGTGACAGACCAGTACAGTCAAACATTAATAGTTTAATGCAGAAAAATAAGTGTTTTAACAATAAAATGAAATGGCTCAAAAATGTTTTTATCGCTGATATAGAATAACTCCATTAGAATACCTGGTGCCTTTGAAATATTTATGATTATTACTGTGTTAATATATGCCGTGATTTTGCTTTGACAATTCACCATGTAGTAGCTAAATCTTTAAAACTTTTACAACTAGAGGGATTGATGCTCTGTTTTCTATTTAATATTAAGTTTTACGATTTATGTAGTACTAGAAGAACTATGGTTGTTTGCACCGTATTTTTCATACAAAAAATTATTAACACGAAAATTTTGGTGGCTTGGTGACATCCCACATATCCCATTTTTGTTCCACATTAATATGTCTAAATAAAACCACTAGGCAAGAAAAAAGAAAAAGCTATGAAAACGACCTTATCTTAAAGCAGAACAATAAAAAACTATGAAAAAAAATTCTGGAATTTCTCTCCATACAAGTGCACCAGATCACAGTACGCATTGTACACAGAAAAGGTACCTTTTCATCCTTTCTCTAACCAAAACCACTAAATTGGCATATCAGAAATTGCTGCACCACAGATGACTCATTACTTAATTGACCAGAAAGGCTCATAAATAACACAATCATTAGGAGAGAAATCTTTTAATGGTGTTCGTAAATCATCAATAAATCATTTGAAGTGGTCCTTTCTGGTCCTGTACAGAAATCTAAGTGTAACCAGGAACCACAAGAACAGACTTCAAAGGAAACTTCAGCCTAAATCCTACTGTCCACCAAATGAGTTGCATCGGCATTTAGGAAACTAACGGTTGCTTCAAAGGAGTTACATTTTCATATATGTACGGAGATTTAGCATTTTAAGAGGCATTGGTCTTTTTGTCCATATTAACATTCTAGAAATTTCTTTTGTAAAAAGGAAATAAACTACCACAAAAATATTTGAATCGGTGAAGTATAGAGGATAAACCTGAGTAGTCTTTAGTATTATCATTTGCAAATCATAGACAAGAACACCACCACACCTTCCTTGAGGATCAACCTTTGCCACCGGACCTGTTGCAAATTGTTCTCTACCTCTTTTCAAATGAAGCCATTCTGGACCCTCAAAACAATGCAAAGAACTGAAAAATAGAAATCAGGTTATAAGTTAACAGATAAGCCTCGTCCTTTAGATGGTAAAGGATGACCTATTAACCTCTATCCCCCCTTACATGCGAAATCTAGGAAATAATGCCTCAAAGATTAAACAGCTAAAATAACAGTCAATATATGTAAGTTGAACAATATTAACACAATTTCAATGCCATCCAATTAATATAGGATAAGAGAAAGAAGAAAAAAAAATTAGTATAGCCTTATCTACCATCATTTATCTTTCATCTTTATATGAACATTAGAAGTCTTTTATTGAAAGATTAGAGAAAAGAACTACACGAGGATAAGAGATCAACAAGACAGAAAAACATATTAAAAAAACAGAGCAAGCAAAAGAACAGGACAAATATACCACTATAAATATAAAGCCCTCCAATCCCGCGAGATAATTGTCAAAGAAATGCTATAAAATTTGTTGAGTCCCACATTGAATGAGATATGGCTTTAAAATGTATTTATATAAGTGGGGAGGCATCCCTCACATTGGAAGCCGGTATTGAGGGGGTTGAGTTAGGCTAGAGTATGTTGTTAATCTCAGATAGCACGGGTAGCGCCAACCCCCAAAAATGCTATAGTGGTATAGCAAATAACGGGATGACCGCTATTGTGAAGAATAAAAATCCATGTACAAAGTAAAAATAAATCCCAACAACATACATAAATGCTAAAAAATAGAAAAATATACAAAATTAAAGGGATGATCATAATAACTATAATCAACTATGTCATTCCCATTAAAATAAGTTCTAAATGTAATTTGTAATCAAAATAACATTCATCAAGTTCTAAATGTACTCAAAAAGGAAGGAGAGGGAACACGAAATAGAAACAAAAAGGAAGGAGAAAACAAACGTTTGCACAGAAATAGATTAGCAATGACTCGAAGAGAAGTAGGAAAACTCAAAGACAAAGGAACATAACAACGATGATGAACTCGAAGAGAAGTAAGAAAGGAAAAGCAGCCACAGTTGCCTCTTAAACCGGTAGGTTAATAGATACTCCCTCCAGTCCTTATTATAAGAAAAAGTTTACTTTTTAGGTTCATAGAATGTTTGATGTATTTGGTCTATAATACATCAAACATTCTATAAACCTAAAAAGTAAACTTTTTCTTATAATAAGGACCGGAGGGAGTATTAGGTCACCCAAAAGGGTACGAAAATAGCAAAATACCCTCAACAAATTAAAACAGTTTAAAAAATTAGGTTTTCTGAAAATTCCCCTCCAAAAACACGATAGCGGACAGATAAGATAACGGGAACGAAAACGATATTGCGCTGCTACTCAACCGCTTTTGGCGGCCACTATGACTGCTTCTCTCCATAGCGCTTCGCGGCCTTATGACATAGCGGGGGAGGGCCTCACCGCTATGTAATGCCGCTATAACGGTGTTATAGCACGCTATTAACAACATTAGTCACCAAAATTTTAAGATAGTATCAAAGCCTACCAAGATCCATTGGACCTCCTACTATCGGGCCACTCGTGTCACACCCCAGATGTCCAATCCTGTGTGTGAGCAAGGATATGCGTTCAAAGTGCCACATTAAATGAGATATAGCTTGAAAATGTATTTCCAAGTGATAATCATCTCTCACCTTACAAATCGATTTTGCAGGGTTGAGTTAAGCTCGACCCAAATTTTAAGAAAATCAATCAATAGGAGACACAATATCCACATTTGTCGCATTCTTGTGAACTTCATTGCTATTTTCCTTCATAATAAATCTTCGGCATAAAATGCTAAAGTCATTTCCTTAAACAGGCAACATTACAAGATTTCAATCACATGTTTTAATATAATATCTTGACGAGGTATAAACACTTCATCCATCCTACATTCCTACCAAGTTTAATTAGAATGTCATGTACCAGTCCATATCATTTCAAATAAAATCGCTATACAATTCAGCCAACTATTTCAAAATCAACCCAGTAGAATAACTGTAGAGAAAGAAGATAACTTATTATTGAATCAAACCATTCTAAATCAGCCACCACAATAATAAATTCATAGGTATATTATTCCAGGAGTTAACTCTCCATTTTAGATAAAAATCCTTATAATTTTCAGTTCACGAATGTGCAAAGCCAAATATCACACCATTAAGAACATGATTTACCAAACAAAAGCACATTCATTTAAATACCGATTTAAAACCCTCTGCTGACCTGGTACGAAGTCCATGGATAGAATCATCATACTCTAGAACTGAAATCTTTGCATCTTTAAAAGTTAAGATGATAGAATCTCGCCTCCTAGAAGCATCACCACCCCCAACGCTCAACACAGCCACACTCTCAACATTGCCATGCAACCTGAATCACAAGCATCAAACCAGGGATGAGATAGATGCCCAAATCAACCGCTCAATTCATCAGGGAAACCCACAAAATCATAAGAAACTAAATTCCCGAAGTCCAAACTACAATTTACACTTGTGATATTATTCAATTGAATAACATATCAATTTGGATATAAGCACTCTTATCAAATCATACATTTTGAGATAATAGTTTATACACATAAATCACTTCATTTCAAAATTAATTTTAACCAAAACCAATTTTGCAAACTCAAGTTTACATTCACACACACATGTACTCCATCAAATCAACCAGTGGCATGAAAGATATATATACCTCTTAAGTATTGTAAGTTGTATAACCTAAGAAGCACCGATGCCGGACACAGCACGGTCACTACCACACGGCTAATGGCTAAAATATAAGACCAACCGGGCATATCATATTAATTATAATAATAATTAACATTCAAATAACCTAAATTGAGAATTAAGATCAGTATATTCACCTTCTAAAAATAAAGTTATGACAATGACCCTCACAAAAAGAATACTAAGACTAAGATGACCATTCACAATGTAATACTTACAAAAATAATTTTAAGACAAGAAGGTGAATAATTTCTATCATAAAAATTAGTTAATCCTATTATAATGAGCCTAAAAAATGCTAAGACCCATCATTTTTCTATTTGTCTCAAAAAATAGAGATCTAAAACAGGGTGGGAAACTGTAACCTCCTTGATCATCATGATAGAGAAATATAGAATCTAGTTCAGGTCCGTCAAGTGACAAATTAACAACATCAAGAAAACGCTCATCTAATTATCTAAAATGCATTGTATGCTATATTCCACAAATGCATCTCTTTGACCTTTTTTAAAAAAATATTTTTCTTTTTTATGTTAGTAGTGTCTGAGAAGAGTCTAGGTAAGTAAAAGGTGTTGGCTTCAAGGTGTTCAAGCTGTGGAAAAAATAATAATTTAATTTGGACACAGTTAAGAGGTGTGTGACACGTGTCTGGCACAGCAATTTGGAAAGGTATCTGTGCTTCATAATAATAACCATCACTAACTAAATTCCGCAATGTATACCATCAAATCATTCAATTGATTATAAGATGAATTTTAAGATAAAAAAGTTAATAAAGGCTTATTTTCAAAAGAAAAATTTTCAGACATAAATCATTTCATTTGAAACTCATTTTGAACCAAAATCAATTTTACAATGTGTGTAGCTCTGAAAGTGATTTTAGCTCAAGTCAAACGTGACTTTCCAAGTACCCATCCTAACATGTAGCAAATCCACAATATGCTCCATCAATTCAACCAATCGCATAAAAAAAGAAAGGCTAATACTCAGTATCAGATCCCAAATCAGAGTTAAGCTACATAATCGCCACTAACTACTAAACTTCCACGTATTTCAACAACATGAAGTCCAACTTTCCCTCGTAACCAACCATTCTTTCTCATCCAAATAATTTTATTTAATCACCAATTTCTCTCCTAAATACACCAAATTTGAAAGGTATAGAATCCATTTCCCAAAACAAACAAATGCACGAAACACCAAAACAATTTCTCTTTCTCACTTTCAGATTTGAAAAATTAAGCAAAGCAACAGAGAGACAAATCTATATAATCATCACAAACTACTAAACTTCTGCATATTTCAACAGAACTAGATCCAATGTACCCTACCAAAACAAACCAATTCCTTGAAACACCAAAACAATTTCTCATTCTCAAATTTAAGATTGAAAAACCCATCAATTTAGTTTCTAAACTATCACAACCTCTCCATTTTAGTGCCTAAATCATGTAAATATAATAAGTAGTCTCTAAATTATATAAAACCCATCTAGTTAGTCCTTGCTATTAAAATATTAGGGGCTACATTGGCAGATTGTATTTACTTTACATACTAAATTGGTGGATTTTACATACTTTAGAAACTATTTATTTAGTTCAGAACTAAATTAGTGAATGACAAACAGCCATTTTGGTGTAACCAAAAAAAAACAGCCATTTTGGTCCCTAAATATGTGTGGTGTTGTCACTATAGCCCCTAAATGTATAGATATATTGTAAACACACCTCTAGTGCCTCTTTTATTAGTAATTTAATGAACTAAGTTCACAAACTAAAAAACACATTCGAAGCCTAAATTAGAGAAGGACAAACAGTCATTTTGGTCCCTAAATGCGTGTGATGTTGTCACTATCGACCCTAAATGTATAGATATTGCAAACACACCTCTAGTACCTCTTTTATTAATAATTCAATGACTAAATTGAGCAACTAAAAAACACATACAAAGCCTAAATTGACTACCGAAAAACATATTCAACCCTAAAATAACTAATAAAAGATATACTTGCTGATGTATTTCCAATTTTGATGCAGGGACCAATGTGACAGCGAATTACACTTTTAAATACCTATATACCGGTATAGGGACTAAATCTATTGTATATACTTTAAGATTTGCAAAATTGAAGCAGAGTAAGGGCGAAGCGAAACCTGTAATGACAAACGAGTTCAAGCGAAGCACCGGCAATACCATCGAGAACACGAGAATCAGAAGATGACTTAGGAGGATCGAGTTGAAGACGAATGATGTAAACTTCGAGAATATTAGCAGCGGTAATGACGAGATTGGGAAGAGGAGCAAGGTCGGGAGGTTGTGAGACCCAATCGGAGTCGAGATCGTCGTCGTCAGGTTGAAGAGATGGGATACGAGGTGTGAAATCGGAACGAGAGTGAGTGAGATAACCGGAGGCGCAATTGTCTACGCCGGTTGGCCATTGCATCATCTTGTATGCGGCGAAACTCATTGTTGGTTGATTTGGGAAAGTGAGGTTTGATGATTTTGGAGATGGTTAGTTAAACCCTGAATTAGGGTTTGGGTTTTGAGTTTGGCGGGAGAGAGAAGAGGATTGAGCTCGCACAGTGTTAGTGTGTACTACTCAGTAAGCCACTATCGTGTGTGTGTATCTGTATGATGTGATTATTCTTAGAGCCGTAAAAATAGACCGGCTAACAGGCCGGCCGGTAGCTCTATAGTTTTATACGGGTCGGATCAGATTAGGCTTTCCAAAAAATATTATTGAGCTTTATTGGGCTGGGCTCTCGGGCCTATTTTTTAATGGGTCATCATGGGCTGGCCCCGCGGGCTTTGGGCCGGCCCATTAAAGAATTAAAAAAAAATTATCTAAAAATAATTTTACCTAAAAATAAGAAATTTTAGTTAGCATAAAATCTTTAGATAAAATAAGTAACAAAATATGAGATTTGTTTTTTTTTTAAGGAAAAATATGAGATTTGTTAGTTAAGAGATAATTATTAAACCAAATTTGTTATGATTATCATTTATCTTTATTTGAAAAAAAAAATAACAACTTAATCAATCACTTTTTTATGGATATTAATTTGTGTGTGATGCATATGTAGTTTTATTGTCCATTGAATTTTTTTAGAAAACAAAAATTGTCAATTTTTTATAGAAAAATATGAAAAAATTTGTCGGCCCGGCCCATCGGGCCATGTAGGCCCTTGCTTGTTGGGTTGGGCCTTAATGGGTCGGCCCACTTAAGCCCAGTAGATGTCTTGGTCTTATGGGTCCGGGTCGGCCCATTTGACAGCTCTAATTATTCTTATGAAAATAACTTATCCTAAGAGTTAAATATTAATAACAATTATCAATTGAAATTAAATTAAACTATTAAAGTAATTAAGATTTATCAAAAAATAATAATTAAAGTAATTAAGAATTAAATAATTAATTATTTCTTTTCTAATTTAATAATGTATTTGAACTTTTTTTTTATTTTATATTCTTAACTAGTTTTGAGACTCGTGCATCGCACGGGTCTATTGATTTTTATTATTAAAATATTGTTAAAATATAAGTTAAGTAATTGTGTTCTTTTTTGTAAAATTTATTAAATTAATAATTTTTTTATTAAAGTAATTGTCCCGTGTATGATTTTTGTGTAATAAATTATAATTACAGTTAATAATAACAAATATTTATTATTCAATTCCTTTTTTATTAAAGCAACTATCCCGTGTATGATTAAATTTTTGTCGATGTCATTGTGCTCATGCTTGTAAAATTTATTAAGTTAATGTTTCTTGATTAAAGCAATTGTCCCGTGTATGAATATTTATTATTCAATTCCTCATTTTTATCAAATCAATTGTCCCGTGTATGATTAAAAAAAATTATTAAAGCAATTGTCTCGTGTTAATTCGTAAGCTTTTTTGACGCATGTTAATTC
Organism: Trifolium repens; assembly: GCA_030408175.1. Lineage (NCBI taxonomy): Eukaryota > Viridiplantae > Streptophyta > Magnoliopsida > Fabales > Fabaceae > Trifolium > Trifolium repens. The sequence goes on from CP125846.1 coordinate 14,895,309, forward strand.
ATAAATTTTCACTAACAAAAATTATATCTTTATAAACTTTTTTCATAAACTATTTTATAAAACTTATAATAAGTCAATCCAAATGGGTTCATTTTGTGTAGTAAATTAAAATTAATAAATATTTATTATTCAATTCCTTTTTTTAATTAAATCAATTATCCCGTGTATAATTTTTTTGAAATAAGAAAATTTATTCCATTCCAAAAGCAAGTATATACAAGGTGATCACATGATCCAACCAACTAGCAAGACTACCAAAACAAAAAACGGGCTAACTTAGAGGAGCAAAGTAGCAATGTGCTTCCTAAGTTTAGTATGCCCCCACCCTCTATAGACTAGTGTGTTAATTATATCTGCATCTATATTCCTATCATGTACTTGATTAGCAAAACAAGTATCATTCCTATACTTCCAAAGCATGTAAATGGTTTCAGCAGCAGCAGCTTTTATGAGTTGAGCTCTCCATCCTTTACCTTTACTATGTCTGGTTATCCAACATAGTTCATCATGCCATTCCAAGGGGGTACGATCAATCTGCATCCAGTGGAGGACCTTTTGCCAAATAACTTTCATGGCATGGCACCTAAAAAAGAGGTGATCAATGGACTCCTCATGATTACAAAAACAGCAAGTAGTTTCCACATTCACACCAAATTTCCTGAGTCTATCTTTTGTAGCTAGTCTTCCATGGCAGGTCAACCAGAAGGTGAAGATGGCTCTAGGCCTAGCAAAATTTTGGTACATGGTCACCTTCCAATCAACACTAGGATAATCCACCTTCAAGACCTGATACACCTTCCTAGTGATCATGCTACCTTTCATGTGTTCCCATCCTTGAATCTGCAGCAATGAATCCCTTTGTTTTAAGATGGCTTTCCATATCCAAGAGCAAGAGGTTGTTACTTGCATAGTGAGGAGGGCATGATTTTTGATGTAATAGCAATGGATCCCCCTTATCCAAAGACTATCAGCCTTGCTATTAATGTTCCAAAGAAGTTTGGCAAGGTTAGCTTGATTCCACTCTTCCAAAGAGAGAAGATTGAGCCCCCCATGTGCCTTTGGAGAGCAGACACGGTCCCAAGCTACAGGTGACTTCCTAGTGATAGTAGATCCACCAGACCAGAGAAACGAACGACAAATAGCGTTAATTTTTTGAAGTACCTTTTTTGGGAGGGGAAGGCACTGCATCCAATAATTAGCCACAGCAAAAATCACACTACGGATCAATTGAAGCCTGCCAGCTTGGCTAAGCAACTTTGCACTCCAACTATGAATGCGCTCAACAATACGGTCCACCAGAGGCATGTAATGATGGATGGAGAGCTTCTTGCTGGTGAGAGGAACACCCAGGTAGCGAAAAGGTAAGGACCCATCCATAAAGGAAGTGACTGACTTGATATTAGCTTTAGTACTATCATCCACCCCACCATAATACACCTTGCATTTGGATGGATTGACAACAAGCCCCGTTGAGTTGGAGAAAACTTGGATTTTGGTCATAACCAACTCCACAGAAACAATATCACCACGGGTAAATATCAAGAGGTCATCAGCAAAACTTAGATTGATAATATTAAGATTTTCACATTTGGAATGGAAATTGAAATCAAGAATCTTTCTAAGTTGTTGGAGAAGACGATGGAGATATTCCATTACAATCACAAAGAGCAAGGGGGAGATGGGATCCCCTTGCCTAAGCCCTCTCTTGGCCTTCATGAAACTAGTATGTCTACCTTGGATGTTAAACTTATAGGACACAGAAGTAACACCCAACATAATCCATTGAATGAATTGGCTAGGAAGACCAATCTCTTTCAAGATATGGTTAAGGGCATGCCAATCTACAGTGTCGTAAGCTTTCTGGAGATCCAGCTGCATCATGCACTTAGGGGTACCCCCATTCCTGCTATATCCTCTGATAAGCTCATATGCCAAGAGAATGTGATCATGGATATGTTGACCAGGCACAAAGGCTGCTTGACTAGTGTTGATGATGCTGCCCGTCACTTTACTAAGTCTCATAGTCATGATCTTGGAGATAATTTTGAAAATGGTAGTGCAACAAGAGATGGGTCTGTATTCTCTGATGGTTTTAGCTGCAGAGTGCTTTGGAATAAGAGTAACTAAAGTACTGTTGACTGCACTATAAATGTAGTTCTCCTGAAAAAACTCCAAAACAGCGGCTATAATATCTGGTTTGGTAATGCTCCAAGTAGCTTTGAAAAAACTAGCGCCATACCCGTCCAAACCAGGAGCTTTTAATTCACCAATGCTTTTGAGGGCCTGATGGATCTCATTCTCCTGAATAGGGGCAATGAGAAGGTTTCTCTGATCTAAAGGAACCTGAGGACCAGCTCTCATGGCAGTAATGTCAATGCCCATAAGGTTAGTCTCAGCTCGGCCCATGAGGTTGCCATAAAGATTAAGCACTTCCAGCTCAATATCCTCATGTGTAGTAAGAAGGGTGTCATCCTCCCTATATATAGCTCTGAGAGCAGAATACTTTTGCTTTGCTTTTAAGGATGCATGAAAATACTTATTATTGCCATCCCCAAGCCTAAGCCAATCGATCTTGGATTTTTGTCTCAACATCTGCTCTTCCATATCACTCCAATGGATGACTTCTTCAGTGCAACTTTTGACTTTCATGATGTGGTGAGGATTCATTTTGTCAAGCAGCAGCAGATTATGGGCTTGTTTAAGGTCCTCCCGAGCTTTAGCTAGAGTGATGTGGATACTAGTAATGGGTTTGCTCAGCCTCCTCAACACAGGCTGAAGTCGCAGCAATTTCCTCCACAGGACAACCATAGGCCGACCAGCAATAGGCTCATTCCAACTCTGTGCAACACAATCAAGAAAACCTGGCATAGACGTCACACAGTTAATAAATTTGAAATGTGACTGGTGGGGTGGTGGTTTCACAGGGCCAGTCAGGCATAAGAGAGAGTGATCAGAGATACCAGGGTCCATAATAGTAAGAGTGGAGTCAAGGTTTCGCAAGAACCAGTCAACATTACCAAGAACCCTATCAATCCTAAAGTAGATGATCCCATCAGTATGCTTATTGGACCAAGTGTAATAGTCCCCAATGCTATCCATCTCAGATAAACCAGCCTTGTCCATCAGAGAGGCCAAGTCCCTGTACTCAGATTCATGAACCATATTACCACCAATTCTATCTGCCGCTTTCAGGACATTATTAAAATCTCCCATTAAGCACCAAGGTCCCTGCTGACTAGTGTGTATGTTGTCCAGTTCATTCCACAATCTACGCCTCTGTTCAAGTTGATTCAGTGCATAGATGGCAGTGAACCAACTCAAAAAGGTCCCATGGATATCATATAACCCACAATGGATCATTTGGGCAGAGCTACTAATTAATTTAACATCAAGAATTCTATCATCCCAGTTCAACCAGATTCTACCATTAGCATGACTAGTGTAATTATCTAGAAACTTACATGGGAGTCTCATTTTGGCACGAATGTTATCAGCTTTAGTGCTCTTGACTCTAGTCTCAATAAGCACCACAAGTGCAGGCTTCAGCTGAAGGAGACGGGAGCCAATCTCCCTGGCTTTGCCTGCTTTATTCAGCCCCCGAATGTTCCAAGAAACTAACATTGACCAGTGTCCTGAATCACTAGGGCACCATTCAAAGTCCCTAATGGTTCAAAACCATTGCTGCAAGTGACACCTGTAGGAGTAACATTTTTACCTTTGGCCTTCCCGTTGCTCACCACCGTAGTCCATGTAGCCTCTGCCTCAACACCCAATGGTGGATCAGGTATGGTAGGGGTAGTGGTGACTGCTACTGGTTTAGGCTTCCACTGCTTCTGCATCTTCTTTGGTGGATTAGTGTCACAAACATGGCCTATCTTTTGGCATTTGTCACAAAAAAGAGGTTTCCACTCATATTCAACTGGTTGCTTCATAGTGTTGCCCTCACTATCACGGATAGTAATATCATCAGGAAGAGGCTGCGTAACATCCATCTCAATCAACATTCTAGCATACGAGACTCGGAGCTTTCGGGCAGTACATTCATCCGTGACCAACGGCGTGCCAAGAGCGCTACCAATCTTGCTTAAGCTCTTTACACCCCACAAGAACAGAGGCAATTGGGGCAATTTCACCCAGATTGGAACGGTACTCAACATGTCCCGTTTGAGGCTGAAATCGGGTTTCCAATCTCGCAAGAGCATGGGCATATTCCTGATGGTATAGGGACCCTGCATAAGAACAGCATCTTTGTCCTGGAAGGAGTGGAAACGTAATATGAAGTAACCCTCATCATTGTAGAACATATCAGGCAATTGCACAAAATTCCAATTTCGGATCATAAATTGCTTAACAGCACCCATACTGAGCTCACCACCAAGAACATACATAATGAGGGAGGTAGCCCAGAATTTTACCTCAGATTCAATGTCCGATTCGTCAATAGCAACCACGACTTCGCCGTCGACTCGAGTAGGAGCTACAAATTCCATTGCTAACCCATTGGCTGGGTTACGGTTTCCACTCAAAATATCAACCCATAAACGTGGTGACTCCGCCCTTGGGAGATCTGAAGCCGCCGGCGTTTGTACGGGCGTGGTGGCGCTAGGACCAGCAGCATCGGTCGCGTGTTCGTCAACAGAAGTCTCGTCAGGTTCACTGTGCTCAGGAATCGCATGAAGCACCGGAGTACTTTGAGCCGGTGTTGATTGTGTGTGACGGCGCGGTGACGGGAGAACCAGTTTTCGCGGTCGCCCTTGTCCCGTGTAAATTCGTAAGTTTTTTTTACGCATATTAATTCATATGTTTTCACTAACAAAATTTTATCTTTATAAACTATTTTTAAAAAAATTGCTATTTTTTCATTACAAAAAATGATTGCACTATTTTTTATGTGTATCTTTGATATTGATTTTTGTTCCTATTTTTATGCCTAAATTTTTTTCGATTAATTATTTTTGTTAAATATATTTGATTAATATCTTTTTTTAGAGGTGGTTTCCGATGCTATTTTTATGGGAAGATTTAGTTATGCTTATCTTTTTTTTTTCTTCCTCTTTTTGTGTTGTATTTTTGTTAGTTTTGAGTTAAAATTACATTTAAGGGCATAAACTCTGAAATATCATTTAAGCAATTGTCTTGTGTTAATTCGTAAGCTTTTTTGACGCATGTTAATTCATAAATTTTCACTAACAAAAATTATATCTTTATAAACTTTTTTCATAAACTACTTTATAAAACTTATAATAAGTCAATTCAAATGGGTTCATTTTGTGTAATAAATTAAAATTAATAAATATTTATTATTCAATACCTTTTTTTAATTAAATCAATTATCCCGTGTATAATTAAAAAAAATTATTAAAGAAATTGTCCCGTGTAAATTCATAAGTTTTTTTACGCATATTAATTCATATGTTTTCACTAACAAAATTTTATCTTTATAAACTATTTTAAAAAAAATAGCTATTTTTTCATTACAAAAAATGATTGCACTATTTTTTATGTGTATCTTTGATATTGATTTTTGTTCCTATTTTTATGCCTAAATTTTTTTCAATTAATTATTTTTGTTAAATATATTTGATTAATATCTTTTTTTAGAGGTGGTTTCCGATGCTATTTTTATGGGAAGATTTAGTTATGCTTATCTTTTTTTTTCTTCCTCTTTTTGTGTTGTATTTTTGTTAGTTTTGAGTTAAAATTACATTTAAGGGCATAAACTATGAAATATCATTAAAGCAATTGTCTCGTGTTAATTCGTAAGCTTTTTTGACGCATGTTAATTCATAAATTTTCACTAACAAAAATTATATCTTTATAAACTTTTTTCATAAACTACTTTATAAAACTTATAATAAGTCAATCCAAATGGGTTCATTTTGTGTAATAAATTAAAATTAATAAATATTTATTTATTATTCAATGCCTTTTTTTAATTAAATCAATTATCCCGTGTATAATTACAAAAAATTATTAAAGCAATTGTCCCGTGTAAATTCGTAAGTTTTTTTTACGCATATTAATTCATATGTTTTCACTAACAAAATTTTATCTTTATAAACTATTTTTAAAAAAAGAAATTGCTATTTTTTCATTACAAAAAATGATTGCGCTATTTTTTATGTGTATCTTTGATATTGATTTTTGTTCCTATTTTTATGCCTAAATTTTTTTTAATTAATTATTTTTGTTAAATATATTTGATTAATATCTTTTAGAGGTTGTTTCTGATGCTATTTTAATGGGAAGATTTAGTTATGCTTATCTTTTTTTTTTCTTCCTCTTTTTGTGTTGTATTTTTGTTAGTTTTGAGTTAAAATTACATTTAAGGGCATAAACTCTGAAATACCATTAAACTTGATTGGACAAATTCGGTATTTTAGTAGTAGTTTCTTTTAATATATTGTAAGTAGATTATTATTATTTTTTTGCAAGTAATAAAAACAAGATATAGGGATAGTTATTATTAAAACAAATAAAATTTAAAAAAAACTTAAAAAGCAATACAATACATTAAGGGCTCGTTTGCATTAGCTTATTTGTGAGCTTATGTTAATAGCTTATGCAATTTTAATGTATTATTATAAGTTTGTTAAGATAGTTTATGATAAAATAGCTTATAAAAATACAATTTTCACTAGTGTGAACTTATAAAATAGCATAAAACTTAATTTATATTGCATAAACTGTTTATATATGCTCAAAAATAAGCTAATCCAAACGGACCCTAAGTACACAACACAACTAAAATGAATACACATAACTTAATTAGTAATATGAAATTTTTCTTATTGGTACAACAATGGAATAATGAGCCCCATTTAAATAAGAAATTGAGTTGGTGAAATGGACGGACTTCAATCGAACAATGCAATATAGTTAAATACTAATAGATAATGATAGAAATTAGACTGGGTGATTGTTAGCCTGTATTTTCGACAGGCATTAATAAATTGGAATAAGATGTTGAAATCTCATTTAACGAGTATTATTGCCTTTTAATATTTTCTTGGAAAATGATCCTGGCAATAAATCAAGAGAAAATCAAGGCATTTGACATCAAAGACTTTTAATGTGCAAAGTTAGTTGTCAAAGCCTAGAGTTCTGTCGAATTCGACAGAACGATTGTTGTCTGAATAAGCTTGTCGAGTTCGACAGAACCATGTTTATCTAAATAAACATGCTGGTTCGACATTACTCTAATTGTCGAAAATATTATATATATATATGTGTGAATATATGTATTTGTTTGGTTGTCTAACGTACTATGCAGAACGAAAGAAGCGTACTCTGGACTTAGCAAAATATTCAAAATTGAGTAACGTTGAAGGGTTCGCCAGGTGTCAAAGGGAATTCAAATTGTCAAGACACGTGGAGCATAGTTAGACGTATTGTAGGTTTATAGCAGTTATGTTAGTTTGTCTATAAATACAAGTTTCTGATAGAAGAAACGGGTCCACAATTCACAATACATGCAAATTCCTAGAAAATTCAGAGTACCCATGTCAACGAGCGAAATGAATGTCGAAAGGAACATGTATGAATCTGTGTACCATTCTTTGTAAACATTTTTACATTGTCAAATGCAATTTACATTCTGCAAGTCTTGATTACTTGTTTGTCATTTAAGCTTTCTGCAAATTTAAAGCTTTTCTGCAACTTTAAACATTCTGCAATCTATTTCATTGCATGCTTTACTTTTTCAAAGTCTTTTCTTTAAACTTTATTTGCAATTCATTTACAAGTTTTCTGCAAATTTAACTTTGAAGCATTTTTACTTTAAACAAACCATTTGACTGCGTCAAATGCTTTTACTTTTATTCAAATTGTCCGATTTAACCCAAAGATATGAATATGTTTTCATCATCTTCCACACAATCCATATGTCCCGAGATTTACTAGTTGATCTCTCTTGTAATAATTAAACTAGCGGTTGTTTACTAAAAATCGGGGTAAACAAATTGGCACGCCCAGTGGGACCTCTGGATTGTGTATTTTTACTTAGTGAATTTTTGAAAATTTTTCATACAAAATTTGTTGTTTGGTGTTTGTATTTTGATTGTGTGTATATTTGTATATGCGTTTGAGGAGTGGTAAGTCCCTTCCAGTTTTTTCAAATATACCAAAGCATCCTCGTTCCAGAATGGTGAGACCACCAAACAATCCTAATCCTAACAATAATAATAATAATAACAATAATGGGACAGAAACCAATCCTGTTCCAAATTCGACAGGGCAACCAAATCAACCAGTATCTGGCAATCCTGGCGCCAATCCTACTGGTGGGTCAACAAACCCTGCCCTGAATCTTACAACTTCTGAAAGTATCCCAAGCAATAATCCTAATGGTGGGGGTACAAACCCTATGATAAATTCTGGAACCGTTGGTGCAAGCGCCAGTGGATCAACAATGTCTGCCACTACTTCAAGTATGGCAGTAGGGTTTGTTCCTCCAAATACGAATGGTGCAATGATGACACAAATGAATGTATCATCCATGCCAACGAATGTATCACACATGTATGGGTACACAGACGGTAGTCAAGTTGGTGGAACACCGTCAAGACCCCCATGGTTGCCCAGAAACCCACAATTTGGAATGCCAACAACGACGATGGCAAGCCTGTATAATTGGCCTTCGATAGAAAATTCTCCCTCGTCTTCTGCGATGGGAAATAGAGGAAATTCTCTGAACTTGACTAATAATTCTATGAATGTGCTTAGGCAACAAATGGACGAAAGTAACCATGACATGGTGAACGCGTTGACCCAACAGATTGGCACAATTTTCAATCCTGTGTTACAAACAGCCAATGACAATTATTTGTTGTTAGCCAATCAAATGGGAAGGATGGCAGACTTTTTTGGTGCCCCTGATGCTCCAAATAATCAAAGAATTCCCCGTGTAAACCCGGAGATTCAAACAGGAGTCCAAGCCCAACCAGTGCGCATCGAGAGAGAACAACAAGAACCAGAAGTAGTTTTGGTTAATAGAAACCAAGATGCTGATAATGTTCTTAGGCAAGTTCGACAAGAAAATGTTGCAGGGCAAAATAACTTGGCCAATTTAGTAGAAAATATTTTGGCCCAAAATGGTTTGAATACAGGGTTGCATAGACCAAATTTTGTGTCACCTTTGTCTGAATATGTATTACAGGCAGAATTGCCAAGGGGATGGAAGATTCCCAAATTCACAAAATTTGCTGGTGATACTAATGAATCTACTGTCGAACATATTGCCAGATATTTGGCAGAAGCAGGGAATTTGGCAAATAATGAAGATTTAAAAATGAAATTTTTTCCCAATTCCCTCACTAAAAATGCCTTTACGTGGTTTACCACACTTCCCCCTCATTCAATTCATACTTGGACTCAATTGGAAAGGCTATTTCATGAACAATTCTACATGGGACAATCTAGGATTAGTCTCAAAGAATTAGCCAGTATGAAGCGCAAAACCTCAGAAGCCATTGATGACTATCTGAACAGGTTTCGCCTCCTTAAGGCAAGGTGCTTTACCCAAGTGCCTGAACATGAATTGGTCGAGATGGCTGCTGGTGGCCTCGACTATTCCATTAGGAAAAAGTTAGATACTCAACATTTGAGAGACATGGCCCAATTAGCAGATCGTGTTCGACAGGTCGAACGCCTCAGGGCTGAAAAAGTCAGAAATTCTAAGTTCCACAAAAAAGAAAAAGTGGCATACATAGAAACTTATGAAAGTGAAAATGAGTTCGACGATGGTCAGGATTACATAGAAAACAATGAGGTTAATATTGCTGAATTGAAACCGGGACCTCCCTATACTTGTAAAATGTTAAGACCGTCAAATGGGAAAAATCCCGTCGAACCAAAAAATGATAGATTTGTTTCTAAGACATACACTTTTGACATTACTAAGTGTGATGAAATTTTTGACTTATTGGTTGCTGATGGCCAAATAATTGTACCAAAGGGTTTGAAAATTCCACCTTTGGAACAACGTAATAAAAGAGGTTTTTGTAAATACCATAATTTTTTGGGTCATAAAACCTCACAATGTGTTCTTTTCAGGGATCTGGTCCAGAAAGCCCTACGGGAGGGAAGACTCAAATTTGGCGAAAAGCCAAAATCCAAACAGCAGGTGGACGAGAATCCATTGCAGATTGCTGATGCTGCTTACACAGAGCCTTTTGAGTGCCTGATGATAGAAGCATTGAACCTCACTGAAGGGGGGCAATTAATTTCCATTCCTGAGGAGGAGTACGAAAACAAAGTGGAAGAGGTGTATCCACAAGCAGGGGAGACTTTATTGGATTTCCTTCAACGCTGCAAAGAAAATGATGGCGAAGCTACATTATGTCCTCATTGTAGTGCCATGTTCGACAAGAAGGCTGCTGCAGGCCTCAACAAGTTTCTGCCTCATAGTCAAAACAGAAACAATTGGCCAAATCAAAAGCCAACTTATTCCAATATTCTGAATAGCCAGCAGGCACCTGTACACCAGAGGTTGGGACCACAAAAATCATTTGTCCCCTCAAACAGGACACCTGTCAACCAATGGGTTCATGGAAGAAGCATGGACTATGGTCAAAGGAATATGGAGAGAGGGAACTCCAGTAACAGCAATCCCAAAAAGGATCCTGAGTCAAGGAAATATGATTACAGGAATAATTACAAAGGGAAAAATCCCATGACAAGGTCCCAATGGCGTAGATACCAACGCCAGAAAAAAGTGGCTGCTCAACAATCCCCATTAACTACTGATGGTGATGGAAGAAGGCCTTTGGAATTGGCAAAGAAGCCAATGAAAGAAAGGTTAGGCGAGTCGAAAATAGAGTCTTCAGTTGCTGATAATGTCGAAGATGACCACATGGAAGCAGATGACTTTCTGGATTCTGAGCCTGATCTCGACATAATCGTCAATGTTGTGTCAATCTTACCAAGGGAATTCGACGTTTGCTCTGAAGTGACAGATGACGAAGAGGAATCTGGAATGCAAATGGCCCTTCATAGGCCAGTATGTTACTATGTGACGAGCAATGGTGCTCTAGAAGATCAAATGGCTACATTTGAAAGGCCAGATGAAGGCATGAAGAGTCACTTGAAGCCTCTCTTCATACAGGCTAAAGTGAACAATGTGGGGATCAACAAAGTGCTAATTGATGGTGGTGCTGCTGTTAATCTCATGCCAGAATTTTTGCTCAGAAAGATTGGCAAATCTTTGGTGGATCTTCATCCTCACAACATAGTTCTTTCAAACTATGAGGGTGAAACTGGTTTCTCTTTGGGAGCAATCCAGTTAGAAGTGGTGGTTGGAAGCACTGTAAGGCCAACCTTGTTCTTGGTTGTGGCCTCTAAGGCAAATTACAATCTACTTCTAGGTCGAGAGTGGATTCATGGAGTAGGGGCAGTTCCTTCTACCCTGCACCAACGCCTCATTATCTGGCGAGAGGATGGAATAGTGGAAAATATTGAAGCAGATCAAAGCTACTTCAAAACTGAAGTCCATCATTTGACAAAGCACTCCTTCGACAAGAAATTGGCAACAATTTCACCATGCACTGAGAAGGACTTTGCATATCGTCTAGCAAGAAATGGTCACCATGCAATCAAACTGGATCCCACACATGGTTTCTTGTGGGAGAGAGAAGATGGAAACAGCGAGGATGGCGAGTATGAAAGCCACAAATGCCCAACTGGTTGGGATGTCAAAGAAAACTACTATGTCTGAGTCCCAAACTTGGGCAAGGATTACGGCCTACATGGCTGAAAACAGAATCAAGATGGCTTTGGAAGCCAATTCATTTTCAGAAAATATGGCTGATATAGCCAATGGTGAAAAGATTGGCAAACAAGAGCCAGAATTGCAAAAACTGGACTGCATCTATGACGACGAACCCTTAGGATTTGAAAAAGATCCAATTAGTCAAAGTCATAAGATGCAAGCACAGGATCCTTTGCAAGAAATTGACCTTGGAGATGGTCTGATGAAAAGACCAACATATATTAGTGCAAACATTCCTCCAGATCTGAAGGCGAAAGTGGTGCAACTGCTAGTGGAATACAAAGATTGTTTTGCTTGGGATTACAATGAAATGCCAGGTTTGAGCAGAAAATTGGTGGAACATGAACTTCCAGTTCGACCAGACAAAAAACCAGTAAAACAATTGCCTAGAAAGTTTGCACCAGAAATTATGTCAAAGATCAAGGAAGAAATTGAGAGGCTGCTGAGGAGCAAATTCATCAGAACAGCAAGGAGATTTCCTTGGGTTTGTTGTGCACAAAAAGGGCATTGAAATAAATCAAAACAAAACGAAGGCTATCATGGAGACAAAATCTCCAACTACTAAAAAGCAACTTCAGTCCCTACTTGGGAAGATCAATTTCTTGAGGAGATTCATCTCAAATTTAAGTGGTAAAGCTCAGCCTTTCTCGCCACTACTTCGTCTCAAGAAAGAAGATATTTTCACTTGGGGGCAAGATCAACAACGAGCTTTTGACGAAATCAAGAGTTATTTGTCGAAGCCACCAATGTTGATGCCTCCAATAAGGAACAAGTTCATGAAGTTGTATATATCAGCATCAGATTCGACACTGGGTAGTATGCTTGCCCAGGAAGATGAAAATGGTGAAGAAAAAGCCATCTATTACTTAAGTAGGGTATTAAATGATGCTGAAACTAGATATAGTAGTATTGAAAAACTATGCTTATGTTTGTATTTCTCTTGTATAAAACTCAAGCATTATATAAAGCCTGTTGATGTTTTTGTTTATTCTCACTGTGATATCATTAAGCATATGTTGTCTAAACCAATTTTGCATAGTCGAATTGGAAAATGGGCCTTAGCCTTAACAGAGTATTCATTAACATATAAACCTCTAAAGGCAGTCAAAGGCCAAATTGTAGCTGATTTTATAGCAGATCATTCTGTAATAGAAACTCCACAAAATTATGTAGAATCACGACCCTGGAAATTGTATTTTGATGGTTCTAAACATAAACATGGAGTTGGAATTGGGATTCTAATTATTTCCCCTTCCAAAATACCCACCAAGTTCAAATATAAAATTAATGGATTCTGCTCAAATAATGAAGCAGAGTATGAAGCTTTAATAGCAGGCTTAGAAATTTTATTGGACTTGGGGGCAAAAAATATCCTGATCAGAGGTGATTCAGAACTGGTTTTGAAACAATTGACAAAAGAATACAAGTGTATAAAAGAACACTTGATGAAATATTTTGTCATAGCAATTTCTTTGTTAAAACGTTTCGACCAAGTCACCATTGAACATGTGCCTCGTATAGAAAATCAAGAAGCCAATGATTTGGCTCAAATAGCTTCTGGTTACAAAATTTCCAATGAGAAATTGGTGGAGTTGATTGAAATCAAAGATAAAATCATTATTGATCAACCTGCTACTTTGGAATTGTCAATGCCAAAACTTGTGGGGGCAGATGTACCACAAGACAATGGTCAATATGACGACCTTGACGAAAATTCAGAAATTTTTGAAATTTTTGCCATTGACAATTTAGCTGATACTGATTGGAGAAAACCACTTGTCGAGTATCTGCGAGATCCAAACGGAACGACAAATAGAAAGATAAAATACAGAGCCTTAAGTTATGTCATCATTGGGAATGAACTAATGAAAAAGACACCTGAGGGAGTTTTGCTAAAATGTTTAAGTGAAACTGAAGCCTATTTGGCTATATCTGATGTGCATAGTGGCACATGTGGATCCCATCAGGCAGGCCATAAAATGAAATGGTTACTGTTTCGACAAGGTGTGTACTGGCCAACAATGCTAAAAGATTGTATAGAGTTTGCTAAGGGTTGTCAAGAGTGCCAAAAACATTCAGGCATACAACACGTACCTGCAAGTGAACTTCATTCAATAGTAAAACCTTGGCCTTTTAGAGGATGGGCCTTAGATTTAATTGGTGAAATTAAACCAAGTTCGTCCAAAAACCAACGCTATATTCTAGTTGGTATAGATTATTTTACCAAATGGATAGAAGCAATTCCATTACCAAATGTTGACCAAGAAGCAGTGATTAGTTTTATACAAAGTCACATTATTTATAGATTTGGTATACCTGAGTCTATTACTACAGATCAAGGTTCAGTTTTCACTGGACGAAAAATGGTCGAGCTTGCTCGACAAACTGGTTTTAAATTGTTAACTTCTACACCATATTATGCACAAGCAAATGGTCAAGTGGAAGCTGCTAATAAGATCATTATTGGTCTGATTAAAAAGCATATTGCCCAAAAACCTAGAAATTGGAACAAGACTCTAGATCAAGTCTTATGGGCGTGTAGGAATTCTCCAAAGGAATCAACTAACACTACACCTTTTCGTCTAACATATGGACATGATGCTGTCTTGCCAGTCGAAATACACTTACAATCAGTTAGAGTTCAAAGACAGGCAGAAATTCCAAGAAATCATTATTGGGATATGATGTTGGATGAATTAGTTGATTTAGATGAAGAGAGAGTCAAAGCTTTAGAGATGTTGATTCGACAGAAAGAAAGAGTCACTAAAGCTTATAATAAAAAGGTTAAGTCCAAAACCTTTAGTGTTGGGAATCTGGTTTGGAAAGTCATTTTGCCAATGGATAAAAAAGACAGAGTCTTAGGAAAGTGGTCACCACATTGGGAAGGACCATTCAAAGTTGTTCAAGTTTATTCTAATGGTGCGTATGAAATTGAGGAGTTAACTCCTGAGAAACGTACTTTGGGTATAAATGGGAAATATTTGAAAAAATATAAACCTGCTCTACTCGAAGTGAAAATAAGCGCAGAATAAGAATCAAACAGAAAAAACAAAATGGCAAATAACAAGAATTGGCCATAACTCGAAAGTAGAAGAATAATATTGTTTTATTGCAATGGGAGAATTCTTAGTACATCATGAGAAAAACAACATTATTTAGGCTGAGCCTTAGGCTTAGAAACCTCTGACTCCACCTTCTTCATGGTACCCCTATAAAGGGCTATTGCTATATCAGCAAGTTCCTGAACTACTGGTGGGTATTCATCCAATCTTTCCTCATGTGTCCATAGAAACTCCTCCAGGTCGGAGCCTAGTTCTTCTTCTTCTGATTCTGTCAAAATGAGTTCCTCTTTGTTCCTCTCATAGCGTAGCCTATTTTCCTCGCAACGCCATGGTGCTGCACCCTTTTTGTTCTTCTCTTTGGAGCATGAGGCATCTTTAGTGTTGGGTTTTTCCATGGTTCGATTCTTTGTTAAGGATTACTCAATCACTCTTGATGAGTAAAAATGAGGAAAAACACCTCCTTTTATAGTGCTATCAAGTCTTATGGGTCAACCTAACCATTAATGCAATTCATTTAACAAAGTTTCGCTGTTGCCACCCTTTGACTTGACTGCCTCGTTTTGGCGTTCTTTGACTGCTCAGGTTTTCGTGTTGTTAAAAATACCAAAAGAATTCAAAGGTTCAAAACATTACCATTGAATGACGTTGTGAAAATAAATGGTCAATACGTGAAAAGTATAAACCAGCGTTGCAAGAAATAAAAAATCAACAAAGAATAAAAGCATGACAAAATATTGGTGATCACAAGGTTGTTCGCCACAAAACGGGCATTGTCGAGTTACAAACCAAAACTTGATAAAATTGTTCAAAAGTGAAATGAAACTAAGAAGAAAAAATCAAATTATTACAAGTCTAAAACTTGGTTTTCAAATCTTCATACAAACTCTTGAACGAAGAAACCTCTTTGTCGAGAACCTTGCCTGACTTCTCCAAGTTCTGAATTTCTTCTTCCACTGCCGCTGAAGCACTAAAGGCTTTGATGCCCTCATTAGCCTCTTTGTCAATCCAGGCTTTAACAGCAGTAGTAAGATTGGCTTTTGCTTCGTCACGTTTGATTTTTTCTGCATCAATCTTAGCATTGAGACTCTGAATCTTCAAGTGCAATTCTGCAATCTCACCTTCCCAAGCAGCAATGTTCTGGTTGTATTGAGTGAGATCCGCATTCGACTCGATGTCCTTCTCCAAACGTTCGACATTGGCTTGGGCAGTGTTAGCCTTCTCGACTAATGCAGCGTGAGCATGGGTTTGAGCCTCCAGCTTCTTAGCATTCGTTGTTCTCCTTTGTACGGCCTGAGTAAAACCATCAATGAGGTTTTCAAGCTGGATGACTTTGCTTAAGGTAATACCATCCGTCAAAGGATTGTGAAGCTTTTTCAGGAAGCCCAAGTGAGAAAACGCACTACTAGGGTTTGCCTCAATCAGAGTAAAAACATCTTGGTTAATATAGTCTGTTTGCAACTTGAGGAGCAAAGAGTCTTGCCTCACCGTCGAACTGATATCAGTATCAGAAGCAGTCGAGCTGCTGTGTTGAGAGGCGCCTTTACTTCGTTCTTTGCTTCCTCTGCTTGACAAAAGCATTTTGAGTGCTGCAGCAGGATCAGTTTCTTTCATAGCAATAAACTGCATTTCTGAGATTCCAATATCAGCAGATAACTTTGATGTCGAGGAAACAGGAAGAATGTCAGAGCCTCCTTCAGTGGCTTCAGGCATAATGTCGTCGTCAGCGTCAGTCTCCATCTCGACATCAGTGTTTTCTGATGAGTGGGTAGATTCAGTAAGTGATGCAGTTATGGTTTTCTCAGGATCAGGATCAGTGGTGCGAGTGTCTTCGTTCTCTTGGCTTTGACTTGTTCCGGTTAAATCGACCTCGACGCGATTGGTGCCAACGTCTTGGGTCGAACCTTCATCATGGTTAAATGGTGCAGTGGGTTGTTCTTCATTATCACCCTGTTAGTGATAAAATGAGTTAGGGTCAAGAAACCATAAAAGATTGCGTATATGTCGAAGTCTGAAAGATAAAGACTTTACCTGAGTGCCAGGGTCTTGCAAATTTGGGTTTATTTTCTCAAGAATAGGACCTTCAGTCGAAGGAGTTTCGACATGGGTGCTTGGTTGATCTTCGACAGGAGGATCAGAGACTGAGTTCTCAGTCTCCTTCTCTATCTCTGCAGAAGGATTGGATTTGCTTATAACTTTCTTCTTCTTCTTCTTTTCAGTCTTTTTCTTGGGATTTGGGGGCATGCTTGCCTCGCTAGTTTCGACACCAGCCTTTCTTTTATCTCTTTGGCTCTCTCCACTAGGGGTAGCAATGGTTGGATTAACATGACCAGCAGACTGAAAAGGAAATAGATGTTTGTTAAGACAAGATTGTAGTTGAAGTGAAGAAAAATTAAGAAATTTGTCGAAACACTTACTGATGGTTCTTGAATGGTAAGAGCTTTCTGTTTCTTTTGCTTAGTAGGCCCTTCAGCCTCACTTGACGCCATCAAGTTCCTTTTGCGAACCTGCAATTAAAAGTCAAAGCAATTAGAAATATGGTTTGGAAAACTAAAGAGAAAAGTAATGCTAAGTTAGGAAACCAATGTCAGGACTTAATACCTTGGCCCCAGTGTTGGGAAGTGTTTTCTTCTGAGTTGCACCAGGAGTAGTGGTGTCTGTCGAAGTGGTAGCGCCCTTGGCTTTGGAAGCACCTAATGTCGAAACATGAAAATGACATACATCAGTAAAAAGGGTCAAAAGGAACAAACACTTTGAGAAATCACATTCATTTTTGGTGATTCAAAATTACCTTTGCCTTTGGGAGTCCTTTGCTGGAGTGCTGCGAACCCCGTTTCTATTGCTTGCAGGAGCACTTCATCGCTGTTCTTAGCACACCTCTCATAGTGCAAACTCCACCAGGTGGCAAACTCAAAAGTACATAAATGGTGGATGGCGAAGGCAATAGGTGTCAGCCTGTAGGGTTTTCTTGCTTCAATAACCTTCAAGCGCCGTTCAAAGAACTCGACAGACATTCCAGAGTTGCCCAAAACAATATCATCTTTGTTTTTGAACAAACTCTTTGGCCTGAACTGACTTAGGCCAAACTGGCGAGCAACTAGGTTAGGCTGATATCCGACCAGACCTACGAATCTTCTTTCTACTCCTAACCTGGAAGATAGGATTGTAGGACTCAAAAACCAGGACCAAACATTGTTTGTATCCTCTTCTTCATCTGGGTTGGTTGCAGGAAATGGCCTCTTAAACCAAGCAGGCCCAACAGTCCTTTTCACAAAGGGAGTATTTTGGTGCTTAAATTCGTCGAACTCCAGGAGTGTCTTGAAGTAATGGAGGAAGAGGTCTTTGGTCGACAAGTTTGTTTCCCTATACCTCAGCAAGGCCAACCTAGTGCCTTCTATTTGTCGAGCTTCGACCGAAGGTTCCAGGAAAGAAGGGAGGAAAAGTTTGAAGTTTGATTCAAATGTGGCATTCAGCCACAACTGCAAGAGCCAAATAGGTCCAGAGAAAGTAAGTGGTGATCCTTTTTCCACTTTCTTAAGCATATCATTAGCTTGCCCCAAAGAGTCGTAGAGACAAGCTAAGATGAGCCTTCCTAAAGCTACATCCTGTCCTTGATGAAGCATAATGGCGAGAGGAACGAGCCTCTTCACCACTTGAAGTGAACCAGTGCAGAAGACAAAGTGTGATAGCCAGTACGTCAGAAAAGCAATGTGTTCCTCATGAGAAACCTCAACACTGCTAAGATCATGAAAAGTTTCAATATATTTTGAGTAGGAGAATGTTTTGAAATCAAATTGATGGTTTGGAGTGGTGTATTTGGGGTCATAAGTGGGTCCTGTTGGTCGAAGACCAGTGATGGCAGCCACGTCAAAAAGGGTTGGGGTCATCATTCCTGCCTTTAAGTGGAAAGTGTTAGTAGAATTTTCCCAAAAGTGAAGGGCAGCTATTAACATCTCTGCATTGTATTTGGGTCCTTCTCTCGACAACTGGATCAGGTCGAATATACCACGCTCTTTCCATAAAGTGGCATATTCCTTCTCAACCTTGTTAAGCCATGGTAAATAACTATCACTGACTACAGGTGCAGATCTAAAGGCTCTATAGCCTGTCTCAAAAAAGGTCATGTCGAAGACAGTGTTGACAAATATTTTGGGCTCACAAGTAACATTGAGAGGGAAAATGCTACTTACCTCCTCATTAAAGTTGTCGGATGAAGGAAGAGGTCCTGCAAAGGCAAGAGTTCGACCTCTGAGCTTGTGAGGAATCATCAACTCCTCTCCCCATATAGTGTCTTCGACAGAAGTCATATCTGGCTCCGACACAAAGGTTGAACCATCAACGATGATGGGTTCTGCATCATCAACAGCGTAGATTGTCACGTTTCTGGAGGAAGAAGATGAAGCAGCCATTGTTGTTCTTGGTGTTCTTGGTGTTCTTGATTTAGTGATGAAGATGGACAGTTCACAGTGAACAAAAGCTAAAACCACCAGATTTAATTCGTTTCTTACTCAAATCCCAGAAAAGAAACGGTGATGATGAACGAAATCACTGGACGATCTTAACTGCTGGTTTAGATTTCTCAGAAACGCAAGAACAATGCACGATTTGAGGATTGATTGATGTTGTTTCAAAGGAATGCGTATGGTTCTGTTTCTAGAGAGAAAGTGAAGAGTTTGGGTTTTCAGAAAAATGAAAGTGGTGGAATACGTTTTCTATTTATAGGCACTGCATCTTGCATGTATCTAGTAACTGAAACATCACCACTCTTCCATCTTAGCCACTTATATTCTGCCACGTGTCCCACTACAAAGCTTTAAAGTTGGTAATCATGGTTTGTGGGGATTGAGGTGACAGTTATAAATTTTGTCATGATTGACAATATTTTGATTTGACGTTTACGCCGTCTTTGGTAAACGTGCAGAGTTGAAAAGGTGAATATCTTCAAAAATGCCCTTTCTTCCCTTTTGTCTCTGACGTGTAGTCGAATTGGCATTTTTGAGGGGGCAATTTGTTAGCCTGTATTTTCGACAGGCATTAATGAATTGGAATAAGATGTTGAAATCTCATTTAACGAGTATTATTGCCTTTTAATATTTTCTTGGAAAATGATCCTGGCAATAAATCAAGAGAAAATCAAGGCATTTGACATCAAAGACTTTTAATGTGCAAAGTTAGTTGTCAAAGCCTAGAGTTCTGTCGAATTCGACAGAACGATTGTTGTCTGAATAAGCTTGTCGAGTTCGACAGAACCATGTTTATCTAAATAAACATGCTGGTTCGACATTACTCTAATTGTCGAAAATATTATATATATATATGTGTGAATATATGTATTTGTTTGGTTGTCTAACGTACTATGCAGAACGAAAGAAGCGTACTCTGGACTTAGCAAAATATTCAAAATTGAGTAACGTTGAAGGGTTCGCCAGGTGTCAAAGGGAATTCAAATTGTCAAGACACGTGGAGCATAGTTAGACGTATTGTAGGTTTATAGCAGTTATGTTAGTTTGTCTATAAATACAAGTTTCTGATAGAAGAAACGGGTCCACAATTCACAATACATGCAAATTCCTAGAAAATTCAGAGTACCCATGTCAACGAGCGAAATGAATGTCGAAAGGAACATGTATGAATCTGTGTACCATTCTTTGTAAACATTTTTACATTGTCAAATGCAATTTACATTCTGCAAGTCTTGATTACTTGTTTGTCATTTAAGCTTTCTGCAAATTTAAAGCTTTTCTGCAACTTTAAACATTCTGCAATCTATTTCATTGCATGCTTTACTTTTTCAAAGTCTTTTCTTTAAACTTTATTTGCAATTCATTTACAAGTTTTCTGCAAATTTAACTTTGAAGCATTTTTACTTTAAACAAACCATTTGACTGCGTCAAATGCTTTTACTTTTATTCAAATTGTCCGATTTAACCCAAAGATATGAATATGTTTTCATCATCTTCCACACAATCCATATGTCCCGAGATTTACTAGTTGATCTCTCTTGTAATAATTAAACTAGCGGTTGTTTACTAAAAATCGGGGTAAACAGTGATTGAAATGGATGAACTCCAAAAAAATACTACAATGTAGGTGTTGAATAATAGATAAGACATAAAGTGATAAAATACAAACAAGGGCTTGACAATACATTGTTTAAAGCAATGAAGTTAAATTAGTAGATAAAACACAAAGTGACAAAATACAAACAAGGACTTGACAATACATCATTTAAAGTAATGGAGTTAAATGGTAGATAAATCACAAAGTGACAATATACCAAACAATGACTTGACACATAACCCCAATATGAATCGCTTTTTTGATTTATCCCAACAACATTGTATGTTCCATATTTAATTCACACACTAATTAGAACCAAATTTTGATAAGTGGTCCAATTGGGGCTTTTCCGGCGAGCAGGGGTTGAATCTTTTTCATTTGGAGCGGCTTCATGACCACCGCTCATGCCACCAAGAGCCAATTGTGTTGAAAATTATGGAAAATCATGAAGTCCAACATTCAGGACATTTTCATTTCCCATTGGAGTAGAAGGATAATAACGGGGTGCTTGAGATGAATAAGACATCGTTGATCGATAATGTGGACGATAATTTTGATTAGATGACGGCATGATGAAATTTGGAGAAAATCCATAATTTGGTATATTTTCGGGAACTCGTTGGTCGAAATTTTCATTTTGAAATATATTGTTGTTGGGATTTGGGTGTTAAAAGAGTTATTATTGGGATTCATTTCACTAAAAAGATGTTTAGAGTTACAAACAAGAGTTTATTGGAGGATAAATAAAAAAATTAGAGGGACAAATGTTATTTTTTGTCCAAATCAAATGAACCAAATCTCTATTTATAGACAAAAATAAATGATGAATTTTGGTGAAAAAATAATAATTTACTATGAAATAATTGACCTCAAATGATTAGGATAAGATAAAAATCTAAAAATTTTAAAATCACAACAACCAATAAGATGTTGTCGAGTGTATTAAAATGGCTCACCCCCTCCCTTTCAACGTGTTGAACGGATTCAACAAAAAAATCCACATCATTTTCAACTACCCTTTCAACCTATCATTGGACTATTTTAACAACTTAATTTATTTATTTCAACACTACCATTGCAAGTAGTCTTACTATATAGTATTTACATCAAACAGCCTCTTAATATAAAATATAGATGTTTAGTGTACGAATGGTCCCAAGTGGATTACGGTGGAGGAAACTTTTGAAAACGCAAAAAGAAATTGTACGTAGGTATTCAAATGATGGCATAAATAAGAGAAGAACATTCAAACTTTACTTGAAGAAAAAAATGTGTGGACACCCATACACCTTGAAAGAGATAGAAATAGAGAGTGGCATGATAAATGTGATAAGTGGGTGATGCGTTGCCGCTGCTTCTCACGTTGCATATCATCCTTTCTTTAACCCTTGTTGTGTCGTCGCCTCTTCTCTATTCCACCCTCAAGCCGCCTGGGTTGTTCTTTGGTAAAAGTGGTTTCCGACGCACCACACTTTGCTACCACCGCTCCGCATTTGTATGGTTTAGGACGCACCACACTATTCAATTATGACTGGTGGTTCTTTGTGACTGGTTCTTCGTCATCTTCGGATTTGGTACCTTGGATAGTTAAGCAGGAAAAGATCGTGATTGCTTGATGTTGCTTGTAGTTGTAGTGACTTGTTGGTTAGTAAATTTGTTACCATGTTGGCGGTCAGGTTCATTCGTCATTATCAAATTCTTATGGATTGATTTGGTTGGCATCAAGAATATATGGACCTAGGTGTTAAAGAATTGGGGCGGTCGCCACCCCAAGTATATTACAAAATACTTATGCCCCAGATATGTAAAGCACATTCGCCACCCTAAAACTAATGTTAAATAAATAGCCAACTTTTGTTTTTTATTAAACTAAGTCAAATTATACCCTGCTTATTATTTGTCCCACTATTTTGTCAGAATCTGCTCATAGTTGTATTAATTATTCAAAATCTGATCATAGTAGTATTATTCTTTGTGACTGGTTCTTCGTCATCTTCAGATTTGGTACCTTGGACAGTTAAGCAAGAAAAGATCGTGATTGCTTGATGTTGCTTGTAGTTGTAGTGAGTTGTTGGTTGGTAAATTTGTTACCATGTTGGCGGTCAGGTTCATTCGTCATTATCAAATTCTTATGGATTGATTTGGTTGGCATGAAGAATGGACCTAGGTGTTAAAGAATTGGGGCAGTCGCCACCCAAAGTATATTACAAAATACTTATGCCTCAGATATGTAAAGCACATTCGCCACCCTAAAACTAGTGTTAAATAAATAGCCAACTTTTGTTTTTTTATTAAACTAAGTCAAATTATACCCTGCTTATTATTTGTCCCACTATTTTGTCAAAATCTGCTCATAGTTGTATTAATTATTCAAAATCTGATCATAGTAGTATTATTCTTTGTGACTGGTTCTTCGTCATCTTCGGATTTGGTACCTTGGACAGTTAAGCAAGAAAAGATCGTGATTGCTTGATGTTGCTTGTAGCTGTAGTGAGTTGTTGGTTAGTAAATTTGTTACCATATTGGCGGTCAGGTTCATTCGCCATTATCAAATTCTTATGGGTTGATTTGGTTGGCATCAAGAATGGACCTAGGTGTTAAAGAATTGAGGCAGTCGCCACCCCAAGTATATTACAAAATACTTATGCCCCAGATATGTAATGCACATTCGCCACCCTAAAACTAGTGTTAAATAAATAGCCAACTTTTATTTTTTATTAAACTAAGTCAAATTATACCATGCTTATTATTTGTCCCACTATTTTGTCAAAATCTGCTCATAGTTGTATTAATTATTCAAAATCTGATCATAGTAGTATTTTTGTATAACAATTTTTTCACTTACTTCACCTTTATAATACAACAAATAACTTGTTCCTCAATACATTAACCAACTAAATTGTTTGTATATATAGAAAAGATAATAGACTCTCCATTTGGTGTTGGAACAATTTGCGGATGGGAGATATAACAGGGGTGGTTGGTGTTGATTATGTGTGGAGGTGGGTGATTTTGTGGTGTTTGTTGTGAATGATTTCTTTTGAAGGCCGACTCTGTTACTTGGGCCCATTTTCGTCGTCGCTATATCTTTTTTTATGAATTTTTGGGGTTGATATGGTGCGTAGGCCGCAATCTTGTTTGGGTGGCTATGGTATTTCTCGTGTTGACCGAGGTGAGGGGTGCCCTTATGATTTGGTTGTGAAGTCTGGTGGGCCGATCACTTTTGATTCGAGATCTGGAGCCAGTTCTTTGGCCCAAGTTTGGGGCTTTATTTTTGGAGTTCTTTCGATGAATTGGGGTGAGTAGCGATGATGGATGATTTCAGGTTCAGTGGTCGTTTTCGTAAAGGAGTCCGTTTTAGATGGTGATGTTTATTTATAGCAAGGTGATGTGTGTAGGGGTGTCTGTTATGTTGTTTATTTTTTGGTGTTCCGCATATATACGACACCTTTAGTTTGTATTCTCTAAATTATCGGTCTCAGCTCGTCTTGAGCTGGAATCTAATTATTAAATAAAATTTGCTGTTAAAAAAAAACTCTCCATATCATAATAATAACACTGTTTAGCATTTAATATTTAGGCCAAGAGTTAGTGATAATAAGGCGTCACTTGACGTCTCTTTCTCTTTAGCCATTTAATATTTTAATGCTCTTAATTCGCCTAAAAAAAGAGGAAGTGAGTATTAAGAAACAAATAATGAATTATATTCCCAATAACTTTTTCTCTGATAAATAAACAATGACAAGTCATTGAAAACTCACACATAAAATAAAAGGACCGGTTTCAAATTCCGATCATAGCATCTCACCTAACAATTTTAGCATTTCTACCATTCGAGCTAAGATTTGTGGACATTAGATTTAGACATTTATGTGACTAAATATTATATTGGTGAAAATCCTCCATTGAAATTCATTCCCTCCCCTAGACCAAAAATTAAATTAAATTCATTTCCTCCTCACCTTGAACCAAACAAATTTTAAAATTTCTTCTCTTTTCATCCCCTCTATTCAAATATCTCCTATATCCTCCCTTTCGTTAAACCCAAATTACTAGGGGTGTACATGGATTGGGCAAACCCATTCGATCCGGTCAAACCCATCCAATCCAACCCAAAAAAGTGGGTTGGGTCGGGCAAGTGGGTGGATACGGATTTCAAAAATGAAAAACCCATAAAAAAAAATTGGGTTTCGGGTAAAACCGGACCCAACCCAAAAAACCCACCGACCCACTAGTGTTATGTTTTTTGAAATATTTTTATGAAAATACTAAAGATTTTGCCATTTGATCAATAAATATTTTTATATTGAAAATAAGTTATACTATTTTTTAAGAAAATAAAAAGATCGAATAATTTTTATAAACAAATATGATAATTCATCGCACTATTTTAAAAATAAAATATTGAATAATTTTCATAAACAAATATGATGATTCTTTGTTTAGTCATTTGATATTATAAGAAAGGAAAAAAAAATCATTTGGATAACACACTATCCAACCCATAAATTAGTGGATATACATAAAAAATAGGTGATTATTTTTTATAGTAAAAAAAGTAACACTATTTTTCAAAAAAATACAATGGTTGAGTTATTTTTATGAAAAAATATGAAGATTCGATATTTATATTTTTAATATAATAAAATAGAAAAATAGTTCGGGTAACCCACTACCCAACCCAATCCAACCCGGAAATTAGTGGGTTTACCCAACCCGGCCCAATGTTAAAACAGATGGTTATTTTACTAGACCCAACCCATAGTACCTTATGTGGTTCGGGTTTTGGCCAAACCCAACCCAATTCGACCCACGTACACCCCTACAAATTACCCTTATTATTATTCCTTTGAAAAGTAGGTGGAAATGCAATTAATCCTTACAAAAAATGACCTTTTTTTCTGGGTCATAAAAAATGACTTATTATTACTACAAAAATAATTGAAACTTATAAGGTCAATTGTAGCACAAAAATATTTAAGTTGGACTTGATTCCTCTAGTGCAACAGCCTGCTAGCTCTGAGTTAGGGGCAAACTAAATGGGGGGTGCTAATTTGATTTGATAAAAATAAGTACTTCCCAAAGTGTTGGATAAAAATAAGCACTTCCCACAGTAAAAAAAAAAAAAAAAAGACTATTAATGTTACAAGGGAGAGAGGAAAGTCAAAGTAAGATTGCAATTCCACAATCACAACTGCTTAAAAATTTGACTTTTAAACACTTGTATAAAAATGTATAATCTCTAATGTTACAAAGGACATTAATGAACAAACTGGTTTATAAACTTGAGGGAAAGTATAGTCAATTTTCTCTACTGGAACTAGCAATGCTAGGGATCATCAATCAACCCTTTTATCCCAAGATTGTTTTCTTCTTGAAACTCCAATCAATATCTCCACTAGCCTACAAGAAACACAAACCGTATTTTATTGTCATTGAAGTGTTAGTCGGACAAAGTGAATATTATTGTAATGTTTTAAAAGCCGGACCAAACTGGAAAATTCAACCGGTTGAACCAGGCACCGGACAGTTCACTAGTTGGTATAATTTCGGTTATCATGCAGATTGGTTGCATTTGCTTGATCCGTAGTTGAACTACAGTTGGTTTAACCGGAGTTTACTTTTTGCATTATTTATTTACTTGTTAAACCATGACACAAAGGTTTCACAGGTTCAATCTCCATTTCAGTTTTTAAAAACTGTAATATCGTGATAGAACTTTAAACTTACTGCTGTTTTAGCAATTTCTTCGGCTTTTTCATCATTGAAACCCAAGGCAGCCAAGACCTTTCGACCTGCTGATTTTTCTTGTGACCAAATTCCAAGAAGTAAATGAGTCACATTTGTTTCCCCTTCTTCACCTAGATCTTTATCATAATAACTTTAGTAATACAAAAGAGAAAACATACAAAAATCAACTTGTATTAAGAGAAGAATTGAACAAATGTGATCTTATTGAGACTTCTTCGAAAACAAATGTGATCTTGATGAAGGAATTTAACTGCCCTGAAGCACTCACTCATTCAACTAACTAGAGAACTTCTTTGGTCAAAAAAAGAGAAGAAAAAAAAAATTAGAGAACTTCTAGCTACCTCCTATTGTCTATTTAATACATTATGTTACATCTGTTACACTTGATTGGTTTCCCTCCTACTATCTCTTTTCTTTCTCATATACACGTTTCCTTTGAAGCATGGACACAACACTGACATTGACATAGAGTATAGACACAGGTAATAATTTGAGAAAATGGAAGTAATTGCATCTAACCACATGTGCTGGTGTCCAACACCGGTCGGACACCAGACACACCTTCAATCTAAAGAGTCAGTGCTATATAACATTTCTAACCTGTGGTTTCCTATCATAAGGCTGTAAGTGCGCATGATAAATATCAATATCGTAAGAAGGGGAAATTGCACTCGCCTCCTCCCAAGGTGCGCATAAATAGCAGTGTCTTTTACAAAATAGAGTGAGTGTATGTCAATATTTAAGGAAGGTGAATGCAATTTCTCGTAACACAAGGTCAGAAATAATTACATTAGGCATTGATAACAATTTACTTTAATAAATAGATGGTTAACTAACTGAGGCATAACTTAAGACTCAACAAGACCCCAACAAGAGATATAAAACTGCTAAAGCTGGATGAATTTGGCGATACTTTCACAATACCTAATTTTCACTCTTTATTAAGCAGCAGGGAATACACAGTTTAAATTTAAAATCATTTTTCATATTTGAGCTTTTTTCTAACAGAACAAGATAACAGAAAGTTTTTCTTTTACTTGCAAACTCTGATACATTTCCTTTATGTAGTAACTAGATTAATTAGAATTGTGTTATTTTGGAAAAAATGGGAGAACAACTTTTTACAACAGTTTTGATGATCAACGCAGTTCAAATAAATTGCTAATTATGTTATGTAGATGGTTAATAGATATAACTCACTAATCATCGACTGAACACAATCACAATTCTAAGGTGTATATTTAAACACAAATCATGGTTAATGGATATCATGTATATATGAACACTTGCAAAACGTGGTTAATGACATTCAAAGTCTAGGTTAATTACATTTTGTGGATGGACGATGAGTTGTGACACTTGTTATATTCATTAACCATCCACTAAATGTAACTAACTACATATTTGACATGCGTAAACCATCAAAATTGTTGTCGAAATTTGTGTTAAAATACCATTTCTGACTAATACACAAACACAATGGCACAGAATTTGAAAAACGGACACTACCAACAATAGAAAAACAAATCTAGCTGGTCAATTGGGAAAAATGGAAGGGTTTTAATACTCGATAAATAGACATGTCATCATGTAAAACATACATACCTGACTTTAATTTCTCATTAACTGCCCAATCGAGGGCTTTCTGAAGTGGTTCGGTCAAAGGAGGAGGTACGGGGCTCGAAAAGAAATAGTCAGATTTCCCAAGTATCTCGAACGTTTGTTCTTGTACTTTCAAAAAAGTAATTCCATTAGCTCTTAAGAATTTTGCAGCTCTACTTGTTCCTGAACAGTACAACACAAATTAATCAAACGCTCAACAGCATATAGAAGGTACCTTACCAGAAACCAGAGAACAAATTCTTTCAAATTCCATCAACACAAATTTAATTCTTTTATTTTTACTGTAATCATCATTGTCATGTGATTCTAGAGAAGAGTTATTTTGAATTCAAAATTAATTTGTTTTCTTATCTGCAATATCAATGTATATTTTTCAAATTCAAACTAATATCCTTAATGCCTGTCTTATAATTAAATTCATGACTCAAACTAGTTTAGACAAAAACTTATATGCAGTTCAATGTGTGTTGTTTTTACTTTCATCCAATTGCAATTCAACGTGGAAATATATCCAATAGTATAAAAGTTGAACTACAAAACCTAATCCACATGGCATATTATAATTGGTGAACAGCACAAGCAGCACTTATAAAACACCGCCGAAGTTTTATCCAACTAATTATCTAGGTAACAAAGTTGAATCTGCCCACATTTTGAGATATCTGTTTAAAACCGTAATTTGAAAGGAGAACCATTTTGTGTCCTATATGATATCAAACAAAAAAAATGATGGCGTGTTGGATTTTTTTTAGATGACATAAAAAACTCTAAATCATCATTCCACTCGTCATATCATGCATGAAGTAATCATTTCTGAGAGAGAAGTGCTGACACTTTTCGATATGTGCATCAAATTTTACAACTTTATGTCCAAGTGGTGAATCTAATAATAAGAAACACAACCGACCAAATACAATTTTGTCAAAACTCGAGAACATATTGAGAACAAATGCACAATGCCAATATTCCAAAGTAAATCCTAAAGGGAAACTATGCAGTTGCTATAAAACATCATTGTTTAACTTTCTTAGTTATAAGCAGAAGCATTAAAATATATTTTGACATGCCCCCATCATTAAGAGTTTCATTTTTCTATTATTACCGAAAGTAAAAAGAAACCAATCAGGCTTTGCAACAAACCTTCAATTAAAATCCCCATGAGAAGACTCTCAGTTCCTACTTTAGGATACTTAATCTTCCTCACTTCCAATTCCGCCATTGCATATGACCTTATAGCCCTCGCCGACCACCTTAAACCAAACACAAACAAAACAAATTGAAGAGACAATGTCATCAATCTAACCACAAAACAAAGCAACCCAATTACATTAATTATTGAAAAGTAAACAATCAATTTTTGTCCCTAAACTATCCCTATCTCTCTTATCAGTTCCAGACTATAGAAATGCAATAAATAGTCCCTAAACTATCGTCAATCAATCAAGTTAATCCCTTAACTATTACTGTATCTCACATTTGGTCCTGAACTATAGAAATGTAATAAATAGTCCCTAAGAAATTCTCTACCAATCAACTTAGTCCCTGAACCATCGCTCTCTTTACTATTGTAAATGTAGTAAATGAGGACTAACTTAATGGATTGCCGATAGTTTATGACTTATTTATTACTCCATTCGGTCACTATTATAAGTAAAAATTCAATTGTTAATTTCATTGAATAACCAACGTATTTAGGTGGTCTATGATATAGACTAAGATACATCGATTATTCAATAAAATGAACTTGAAATATGAATTTTTGCTGACAGGTATAATTTTATAGTTGAGATAACAAATAGTAGAGACCAAATTAAAGTTTTACACAAGATTGAATTATAAATTTATAAGCAGCATAAACAAACAAAAAAAAAAAGCTCACTTTGGATTTGGGTTTTTCTGCGGTTCATCAGATTGTGGATTCCTGCAAAAAAAACAAAAAAAACAGAAACTTTAGACAAATTAGAAATGACCCAGATGAAAATTGAAGCGACCCATTAACTTACGGGTCAGTGGGGAGGTTAAACGGCACCGTTTCAGAAGTGGCACTGAAATTGGTGATGGAAATGGGTCGTTGGAGGGTTAGTTTGGTTCGAAAGAGAGAGGTGAGAGAGAGATTGCATGATGATGATGATGATGAATTTGGATTGGGAAAGAGTGTGTTGGTGTTGTTGGGTTTGAGGAGAAGAGAATATGAAGAGAAAGTAGGAATGGAAGCCATTGAAGAAAGGGAGAGAGAGGTTTTGTGAGAATTGTTTGGGTTGGGTGGGTTTGGATGAATTTGTAGTGTGCACACAACACTTTCTTTCTTCTTCTACTAGATGATGTAGACTCGCTAAGTATTTTGAATTTCAGATAGATAACAAAAAATCAAGTAATAATCCAACTAAAGTAGAGTAATTAATAATTTAAGACTACTCGTTCAAGAGAATCGAAATTCGATTATTGGTGGAAATAATTTTTTAACTTAGACTATATTTATTTCTAGATAACTTTAAGATATTAAGATATATTTAAGGATTAGTCAAAAATCAAATATAGAACCAAAAGTTTAAGAGAGGCCGGCTCTGAATTCCTGATACTCTAAAATTGGTGAAGTATCGTGTCCGATACGTACCCGATACCGATACTCTTCCGATACGTCCTGATACTCGTATCGAAAAAGTATTGGTTAAATATTTATTTTTAAATAAAAAAATAATATCTGATACGCGTCCGATACTTCCCGATACTGATACTCGTATCGGAAAAGTATCGGTTAAATATTTATTTTTAAATAAAAAATAATATCCGATAGAATCCGTGTTTACTAGTGAATGTCAAACTATTATGTTGTTACACGGGTAGCTAACAATGTCTTTTTTTGGATAGTACTAATGATGATGTATAATATTTAACTTAAGATGTATAACTTAAAATGTACCGGTGATCATTATTTTTTATGACAATATTAATGAAACACAAATACTTAACTTAGTATTAATGATTTTAATTTATTATAATTAGTATTTTTTGTCTTTGTCACTGTTCTGAAGTCACTATGGTGTTCTACTATATAACATGTTGTTTAAGTATTTAGGCTTGTCCCAAAATTCTAGTATAAGAATGAATGTTTTATGCTTTTAATTGGTCAGCTGCAGAACCTATATAATTGTCTGATATTGCTACAAGATGAACTTGTTGAAGAGGCTTGATGTCATGATTATTTTATGTTTTTTAAGCTATTATATGTCTTTAGCTAGGACTGATGAGCCTTTGTATGTTGAGCCTCAAACTGTTTTGCACTTGTGCGAGCTAATTGGCTTGTGTGTACTCTTTGTACAATGAACTATTGGCGTTTATAATAATAATAATTATAATAAATTTTTGTCTTTAAAAAAAAAAAAATATCATTATTAATATTATTGTGCATTTATATATTTAATTTTAAAATTAATTTTTAAATAACGTATCGCGTCAGTATCGGATATGAATTTTTTAAAATTTTCACGTATCGGCGTATCCGTATCGTATCCGTATCGTGTCGCGTATCGAGGCTTCATAGGAGGCCGGTGTCTACTGCTTATAGCATATTGATATTATATCCTAGTAAGAGATATAGGATATATAGTAATTTTTTTAAAATTAAAATGGAATATTTTATTTTTTTTTCATGGAAGAAATTATATCATAAAAAATAACCGAAAAATAAGACGGGAGACCATATAAAAATTCTAAAAAAAGTAAATTTAGGAGAAACTAAATAGTTTTTTTTTTAGAAAAAAAATGATAAAATGAGAAAAAATGTGTTTGCCTAAAATACACGGAGAAAAGGTTTTAGTACACCTATCCCTAAATATAGGAATTATCTATGAGATAATTAATCTTAATTCTTGGTGGAAACATTTAAATGTTAATTCTTGTTCTCTACTTGTGATATTCAATCTTTTGATCTTGTGTCAACAACACATAGACAGTACACAATATCAAAATGTATGACTTGACAATTTAACTCATCTAAAGTGAGTAGTGAATAAAGTAAATTAAGAGGATATTGTAATTACTCGTGCTTGATTATGCATGTGCATATAATAACAACCATTATTTTGTTTATCAATTGTTAATATTTCTCACTTTATTCTTTAGTGTGAATTGTTCATCTAATTTTTTTTTAATCCATTACATGACTTATATGTATTTGAGCACACAAATACATATGACAAATAATAGGTACCCAATATCCTTGGCATAGTTAATGAGCCGTCGAATAGGCGACTATTTTGCGTGGTTTGGTACTTGAATCAGTTGCCAACGCCCGACTGCATCTTGACCCCTATCCAATTTTTGGGCCAATTCCCCCTCCGTACTACCAAAAAATGAGATTCTTGTTGAATCTGAGTTGCAGCTCTAACCATTACCAAACTTATACCTATTATGTTTAGTATTTCAAGTGTTTCTGTTATGTATAATGTAAATCCTTGTTATGTATAATGTAAATCCTGTAGCGGATCATTTCCAACGAGTCTTTCAAACGAGTACTTTTTGTAATCGACTCTATAGCTTCTTCAATAAACGCTGGTTCTTCAATCAAGTTTTGAATGACTTTCTAGTCAGATCATTCCTGCATTTCAGATGATGTCTCTAAATAATTACATGATAGACAAAGGCAAATATCAATGTCTAAACAATAAGAAATCACATCCAGCTCTAGCCAAATAATTTACATATGTAATATATGAACCTCACCATGATAAATTGAAAAACTCAATCACTCAGACAAACCAGATTTTTAATGTTACTGTCCTGCAATGTCAATTAGGCTGAAGGTGATCCAACTTACAAACTTTTCAAGATGCTACAGAGAAAGTAGCTACTTTCTCAAGTTATTGGATATTTCGGTTTTACAATCGCAGAGGACCTAACTTAAATAGTTAATAAACTGCAGATTCATGGTAAGTCAGATATATCAAAACAATCAAAGTAAAATGGTTTTTAAATGATTTTATAATAAAGTTATGATAGAGGAATTAAAAGAGGCTAATAATTGAACTCATTGTTATACATTGTAATGACTAATAGCTCATAATTATCACTGCAAACTGCTAGCTATACTATAAAATGAATACACATTCTAAATACTTATCAGACATATCAATACATGAATAATAGTTTTTTGTAATTAAGACTTCTACAATTCATGTATGTTAATTCATCAGTCTCACTTATTAAAAGCAATATAGAAAAGTAATTCTAACAGCAGATATTCCTTCAAACACAGATATGCATAAGAAACAAAAATAATCAAGACAACAGATATATAATTTTGTGACATACCTTGTATACATGTTTGTAACTTAAGACATTTCAGTTAGCACTTAGTAATCTAGGGAAGTCACACTCACTTTCTTACAATACCTTCAGGGCTGAAAATGATTCATTTTGTCTTCACCGATTTTCATAACGGTTTCCCTGTCAACTAAATACCTCAGTTTACAATGCATAGTGATTTTCAACTTGCTGTTTCAAAATGAAAAAAAGTTTGAATTTGGAGGCCATCACAAAGAGCATACACATTCGCCACAGAGAAAGCTTTAGCATCTTTCTTGGAAATTCCTTTCACATTCAACACATGATCGAGACTCAATGAACATGCAACATCCCACGTCTTAGAATTCCATAGTTTTAAGAACTCCACAGCAGAACCTCCGACAGAATCATCATATTACGAATTACAATTACACGATATAAGAAAAAGTACATATGCAATCAGATGAAGATAGCTGAATTTACTGCTCTTGCAGACACGTTTGCATGTCCTGCAGATTATGCGGTAGCCTATGCAGCATAGGCAGGCGGTCTCAATGAATGTTCCAAAAGATATCAGATTCTTTTATAAAAAAACAAAGTGGAATAAATATCTTAAGATAAACAGACAGTGGCATATCAAGAATAATGATTAGTTCAGCAAATTATCCATCTTGTAACTAGACAGCTTTTGAAGTCCTAATACTTTGTTTGAAGTAGTCAGGTTACATACCTTGGCCAGCCAGACAAAGTACTGCATAGGCATCATCCAAAAATATCCGTCAAAGTAATAACCAACGGCGGCATACAAATATATAATGTCGGTTTATAAAGATCAAATATATATGAACCTTGTTTAGGCTTTCTTGCTTAACATTATAGTTTTTGTCTGCATCTTCTCTTCCTTCCTACAAAAACCATATCCTAAAAGCTAAAAGAATTAAATAGTTTTCAATTTAAACCTGTAAAAACCAAAATGATCAAGGATACAAATATCAGCAAACTTAGCATACAAATCATGGTTTAAGGACTTCAAAAGCATTACGAATTTACCAAGGATACAAATATCATGTAATCGAATTTACAAATATCAGCAAATGTAAAATATTCCAAGGGACAGATAACTTCCCCTTCTTTTAAACATTGATATCCTAAAAACTTTCTATAGGATAGAATTTAGTAACAAACAGATTGATGTACTTCAGTTCGACATCTTTGAATTTAAGTCATACCTTTGGATGACTCCCCAGGTTTTTAAGGGCAGTTGATGAAGACCAAAGAGTAATCCCATGTGTTTGAGGGAATAGATTTATCTAAATCTGCATTAATCAGAAAATAACTCTAGCAAAAAAATGACCATATCAATATTAGAGAAATATGAGTAGGTAAGAAATAGAATACAGAAAATAATTTGCAAAAAGTAATCATTGTCAAACAATATAGCTTCACCATTTTGATTAAACAAAACAATTAGATCATCATGTCCTCATTCCAACCTGAAAACAGCAAGCAAAACATTCAAAGTAAGAAATAAACTAGAAATAATGTAATAAAATACTTTCATAAACAAATTTAAGATCCAAAAAAACTTTTACATGGACAGAAAAAAATACCAATATACACAAACCAACTGATATCAGAGAGAAAATTATTACAATAACAAAACAAAAAACCACCTCCTAGTGTGCAAGTCCACGTCCACGAGGCATTTTCTTAGAACTCGAGTCTTCAACATCGTTGAGCTGGTAATAGTGGGGGGCTATCTCCAACAACCACTCTGGCTTTATCTCTGTGAGATTTCTCATATATTCCTTGGTTGTGAATACTAGTTCATGGTACAAAACCAATCTAGGACGAACATCTGCCAGCCCCGAACTAGGATGTATGTGAACCGTTTGTATATTGTTAACCCTTCCATAAGTACCATTCTTTTGCAGCTTTGCAGCGTGTGGGAAAAATCCAGATAATATGCATTTCTTGATAGCATCTAAATCATTGGAATTTGAAGTTACTTCAATCTCAACCCTCTCCAGTAGACCTGCAAGTTGATCACGGATATCCCTCGCGCGTTTCATACTCCTTACCTGTATATAATTCTCATAACACCATTGTGATGAATAATTAGTCTCCTTCCAGGAATTGTAGACATTTAGATGAGCAATGTGGTCACCGACATCACCGGTGTGAAAATTCATCCGTGCATTGTCTGCGTGTACTTGTTTATCCTTCGGACGGTAGAATATTGAGTTTCCAACAGAAAGCATAGCAGCAATGGAGATGATCTCGTCAGAACACTTGTACTTTTCTGAAGCAACTATCATTTTTGACAACATAGGATCAAGTGGGAACTCTGCCATTCGTCTGCCTACCTTAGTTAACTTGCCCTGCCTATTTAAAGCGCCTAGATTATATAAAAGCTCCATGGCTTTCTTTATAGCATCAGCTGGTGGAGGATCCATAAATTCGAAACGCAACAACTTCTCATACTCAATGCCAAGACTATATAAAGTTAACACTACATTTGCAAGGTTTGTTCGTTGTATTTCGGGTGAAGTGTTATCCTCCAATTCAGTTTGAAAACTGCCCTCAGTATACAATCGAAAGCACTTACCAGGACCTGTTCTTCCTGACCGACCAGCTCTTTGCATTGCTGAAGCTTTTGAGATGGGAGTTACCAGTAAAGACTCCATTCCGGTCCTCGGACTGTATGTTTTCATCTTAGAGAATCCTGGATCAATGACATACTTGATCCCGTCAATTGTCAAGGACGTTTCTGCAATATTGGTGGCAAGGACTACCTTTCTAGCCCCTTCAGGTGTGGGTTCAAATATTTTAGCCTGTAGTTCAGTTGGCAGGTTGGCATATATAGGACATATAATCAACTCGGCTAATTTAGTCCCCAAAGCTCTAACCCGATGCTTCAATATTTGTTCTACCGTTTCAATTTCTTCTTGTCCGGTGAGGAATACCAATATATCTCCAGGAGATTGAGTGGCATGAATCTGAAGCGTCGTGACAACAGCAGCATCCAAGTAATTAGGTTCTGGTGATTGGGTGTAGATTATTTCAACAGGATAGCGTCTCCCAGGAATTTTGAATATTGGAGAAAGATCAAAGTAGTTACTGAACTTCTCTGCATCAAGAGTGGCACTTGATATCAACAACTTAAGATCAGGGCGGGCACGAGCAACATCCTTAACTAATCCAAACAAAATATCAGTTGAAAGTGTTCTTTCATGAGCCTCATCCAGCATGACAACACTATAATTATCCAACTCAGGCTGAGCAAGGAATTCCCTCAACAACATTCCATCCGTCATATATTTAACAACGGTCTTCTCAGACGTGCAATCCTCGAATCTTATGGAGTAACCAACCTCGTGCCCTAATTTAACCCCCATCTCTTGAGAAACTCGAGCAGCAACGCTCATGGCAGCAACACGACGTGGCTGCGTGCAAGCGATGATCTTTCCATCCTTTGTATAACCAGCTTCGTGAAGGTACTGGGGAATTTGCGTAGTCTTGCCAGAGCCAGTTTCACCGACAATGACAATTATTTGGTGATCACGAACCGCTTGCAGAAAGTCATCCCGAAAAGCATAGATAGGTAACTTTTTCCTCTCCTCACGAAGAACCGACATCTTAGTAACTTTCAATTTTTCAAATACAATCTCTCGTTTAAACTCGAACTTTTTATCGCTGCCATCAATCAACGACGCCTTGATAAGATCAGTCTGGTCCTCAAACACGAGCTGGTATTCATCGGAAACTTTTCCTTTATGATTGGAACCGTATTTTAACAATGCCTTTCTCATCTGATTGTCCTCCCAACCTTCTTCTTTATGATGATCATCATTATAACGCTTCATGGCAACAGAGAATCTCTTTTCCTGATTATCATCATAATCTTCTGGAATTGTATAATCTTCTAGTAATTCTTTATTCTTGTTGGAAAGAAGTAGGTTGCACATCTCTTCTTTGTACATGAAATTGCGGTATTCGGATTCAGAAACGTGAACTGCATCGAACAAATAATTATGATTATCTTCAACTTCATCTTTTAGTTGTTGTAATTTTTTATCCTCTCTTAACTTCAAATATTTTTGACGTGAAATAACTCTGAGTGCTTTAATATCGGTGTCGGCTATTCGCTTCATGATTTGGTGGCGATTCGGTGAAAAGAGAAGAAAGGGAAAGGAGTTAGAGCGTTTATGTCTTTATGATATGGTGGCGGCGCGTTTCCTATATAAGTTTGATTTGAAATCTTCCTCTCCAAGTAAAACTTGACCCGTATCTTATATTTTTTTTGTTACATCTTATCTTTATATATGTATCTTCCTTTCCAAGTAAAATATATTTAATCTTATTTCAACTAACATTCATCTATTATTATATATAAAAAATATACAAATTTTTTGGATGACTTTTTCATTATTCTTATCTTACCTTAAAAAAAAAACTACCAACAAAAAAAGTAACCACCAATTATGGTTTACTTTATTTTTTAACAAGTGCTTATATAACAAAACCAATTACAACAAAGATAATTTTACAATTTATATACCTCGTAAAATAGACATGAATCATACTAACGGGCAGTAGCCGCTAGTCTTTCTAAATTATATTCTTAGTTTCTTACTCAAACAAACTTTTTTTTTTTTTGAGTTGCCTTTCTTTTTTGGAGAAGCTTATCAATTTAAACAACAATTCGATTTTCATGCCAATTGATTCGCTTCGTTTTAACACTTTTTTTTATTGATTATTTTATTTATTTTCTAATTTATTTATCGTATTAATGATTTTAATTATACTTCCTCCTCGTTTCTTTTATTTAACTATTCATTTTGTGTTTTAAGAATACAATTTGTCAATTATATACCCTTTGTCAATTACTCATATTTTTTTTCGATAAAACTAATTAATGCTATATATTTGGAAAATTTAATTTTTTTTAATCATTTTTTTGGTATATAACATATTAATTTTTTTTTCTTTTGTGTATAATATTAAATTTATTGGAAAGAGAAAGTGCGTGCAAAAAAAAAATACATAAAAATAAAATTTTATTGGTGAATTAAGATTAGGGTATAATAAGAAGATAATATGCAAAAATACACTTTCTTAATTTTGTGTTACTATTCAAAACGAACACTTAAAAAAAATGGAGGGAGTAATATTTTGACGGTGTAAAATTTTTATACCATCAAACAATTACAAATTTTGACCCGACTAATTTATTTTTTTTACATTAATTCTCTGGTTTCGAGAGGAAGAGACCTAGTAATCTAAAGTTCAAAAGAAAGTTGCCAAGAATTGTTTCCACCAAAAATCGAACTCAAATTCTTCCGAATAATCTATCTAAAAAACTCATTAACCACTTACACGATTGTGGATATGCAAGGCCGATAATGTTGTGGCCTTAGACACACCACCACCCTCCTCTTCCCAATCTTTTTTTAATACATACTCCTCTATCCCAAAATATAAGAAAAAATTGGTCAAACAAAGTTGATGTATTTAACTCAAATTTCATTTTATTCTCACTTTCGAGAATCACTCTACTAGATACTTCACTAGTTATCTCCATTTCCTACTACGTCATTGCATCTTCTATCTTCTATCGTAAAACATCACAAGTGAAACTTACGTCGTTTTTTGTGACGTCAAACACATTAGTGCATTTTAACACCTTCTCTCCATCTTATATGGCAGCTACACGTCTACTCATATCACTTCTAGTTATCTCATACCACAGTCTCGTCACTACTTGGTGTTCGTCACTACGTTTTCTTTTTTCTCGTCACTAAATTTATATATCATATAGAGCATCCATAATCTTATCTTACTTCTTACTTATTTCTAATTTCTTTAATTATGCATCATATGAAACCCTGATTTGTTAATCAAATTGGCGGGTTAATCTTGCTTATTTCTAATTAATTAATTGTACCTGGCCCACCCTTACGATATACCACACGCAAACGATAAGCATGAAAAGAGCATCATGCCGGTTAATTAATTATTAAAAAAGGATTTTTCAACAAAAAAAAAGATTTGTATTGTTTTTTTTAAGCCCAAAAAAAATATTCCCCTTTAAATATTTTATAAAAAAAGATTTGTACAGTTTTTTTTAAGCCAAAAAAAATATTCCCTTTAAATATTTTATGAAAAAAAATTTATCAACAAAAAAAAATTCCCATTTACAGATTTTTTAAGTTTAGGCAATGGGTTGTAAAAAAAAAAGTTTAGGCGTTGGGATTGATTTTTTTAAGCCAAAAAAATACTCCATTTAAATATATGGTATAACAGAAATTCATTTAGAAAAAAAAAAGTACAAAAAAGCAGGCTTATAATTGAATTTCAGATAGAATTCAAGTTAACAAAAAATCAAGTTTGTCAAAAAAAATAATAAATCAAGTAATCCAACTAAAGTGATTATAATTTTTTTATAAGACTAATTGTTCACTAGAATCAAAATTCGATTATTAGTAAAAACAACTTTTTTGTTAGACTATATTTATTTCTAGATAATTTTTAGATACTAAGATATATTTAAGGATTAGTCAAAAATCAATTAGTAGGTCATTTACAAATTATTTTAAATAGTTTCAAATATGTATTAACTTTAATCTCATTTATCAGCTTAAAACCATATTATTTTGGTTTTATGCACTTTCGATTCTCCTAGTTAAAAAAAATAAAGTTTGTCCTCGTGAGCCCGGCTAAATTAGTAAAGGACATTGTACATTTGTGAAGGGATCGGGGTTCGAATCCGATCTGCCCACTTATTCATCTTTAAGAGGTGAATTTCTCGCCGCTAGGCTACCTGGCAATAAATAAATAAAGTTTTGGTTTCTATATTTAAAACAAAACATTTTCCCTGATTTTTTTTTTACAAAATTTTGGTCTTCCGTTTCAATTTTGGGTCATGGCTCCATCTGTGGTACCGAAATCAACCAACAGTGGCCTGAGGATCTTGATGGAAGTCTTTTCAGACCGGTGATGCAAACCAATTGTGGAATCCCGGTCATGACTCCAATGCAACGACAACCACAGTCTGTGCGCGGAGAACGACGGAGAATCTGTGCGTGTCAATTAAAACCAACCCAAATTGGTTTTTTGATCAATCCCAGAACAGAAAAACGAAGCATCAACAAACAACGACCAACGTGTTATGCGATTGGGAGAGAGGATGATGTGGAGGATCGTTGATGACTCTCGTAGCATATAATTAGGGAAAACAATTCTCTAACTTTTCCTTCCCTAACTTTGTGTGACTTTAGGCAAAAATACAAAGAGAAAGTGTTAAAATATAAATAAATTTTGGAGGGAAAAGATAAGAGAGAAGATAAAAGATGAGAGAGATAGGAACAAAGTTACTCTAACTTTCCCTCAAAAAAGTTAGAGAAAAGTTGTCCTATAATTAGTTAGTCTATGAAGAAAAAAAAGTTATATCACTATTAAAAACTAATATTTTGCTATAATGTTAAGTAAAAAGACTCATTTTACCTTTTAAATGAAACTTGACATTGAAAGAAGAAAAAGTAGTATAATAAATTTTAGGTTAAATTACACAATTGGTTCCTTAACTTATTTATTGATTTTATATTGGTCCCTTAACTAATTAACGTTATAAATTGGTCCCTTAACTTATTAACGTCACAAATTGATCCCTTAACTTTAATTATGTTTGTCATATTGGTCTTTTTAAACAAGTTGATAGTGTATTTATCTCCCGTCTAAGAAAGATGTATGAACTCACAATCATATTTACTAAAAATATTACTCATAAATAAATCATTTATGTGTTCATATAACGAATAATAGAAAGTAAAATTAATGTTTTTTCATAAAAACTAATGAAAAGGACTAATATGATAGCAAAATTAAAATTAAGGACCAATATGTAACATTAATTAGTTAAGGGACCAATATAAAATCAATAAATAAGTTAAGGGACCAATTGTCTAAATTAACCTAAATTTTATCATGGGTAAAGAAATGGTACTATTATTAAAATGTCTTCATTGTGTAAAAATTGTTGTTCAATGATAGTTATCCTATCCAATACTAATTATATTAAAATAACCATTATAAATTCTCGTCGTGAGGTTAATAATCATTTTATTTCTAATTTTCACGAGTCAATATAATTTTTTTTGAAATTTTATTAAAATGATAAGATCTTTTATAATTGGTCAATTTATTTAGTAAAACTGCGAGTAATGGGTACAAGTACTTAAGAACCCATAGGTATGTGTTGTGGTAAGTGTGAGTGAGAAGTCCCACATTGCTTAGAATGGTGGAAGTTGAACACTTTATAAGTGAGAGGACCCATAAACCTAACGCCTTAAGGTTTTGGGTTAAAGTGTGACGTCCAACTCACTTGTGAAGTTGTTCTTAAGCTTAATGTGGATGATCCCCCGTGGCTGCCCCCTCATGGTGACCCAACAATGGTATCAGAGTCAATGGTTCGACGAAGGGTTCGACCGGCTCCTTATATCGAAAGTCTTCCTGACAAAGGTGGTTAGGCGACGTGCCGGGATTGTTGTGGCAAGTGTGAGTGAGAAGTCCCACATTGTTCTTAGACCCAATGTGGATGATCCCCCGTGCGTGGATGTCCGCCCCTTCATGGTGACCCAATAGTATGTACACAAATACAAAGGTTGTTACACATATAGGTATGAGGATGTGTACAAATATATTTTAAAATTGCGGATAAGAAGATAGACTATGATTGACACATCGACATCGATAATAATTTAAAAAATGACATAATTCAATATAATTATAAATGCCGGTATCATGTCGGTGTCTGACACAAGGAGTGTTTGTGCTTCATAGAAGATAGATATTGTATTACCTAATCCATTGTCATGTGTTGTTTTTGTTTGTGCATGTAGTTAAACT
Organism: Trifolium repens; assembly: GCA_030408175.1. Lineage (NCBI taxonomy): Eukaryota > Viridiplantae > Streptophyta > Magnoliopsida > Fabales > Fabaceae > Trifolium > Trifolium repens. The sequence goes on from CP125846.1 coordinate 14,937,759, forward strand.
CATTACCTCCCTATTACTCCAACCTCGTGTCTCTATAATTAGGGGTGTACATGGGTCGGACAAACCCAATTGATCCGGTCAAACGCACTCAATCCAAAAAAGTGGGTTACATCGGGTTATTGGGTGGGTATAGATTTTAAAATGAAAAATTCATAAATAAAAAATCGGGTTCTTGGCAAAACCCAAACCCAAAAAATCCACCGACCCATTAAATCAATAGTGCTATGATTTTTTTAAATAATTTTTATATTATTAAAAAATTTCCATCATTCAAAGATAAAAACCACAAGTTAAATATTCAAATTTCAAAAATAAATTGTATGCGAGTTAATTATTTCAAACGACAAACGATTACTCATTGGTATATCATAGTTTTAACGCATTCTCTGAGTCTGATAATCTCTTTCGAGTCTCCACTCTTTGACTTCTTTTTCTCATTTAAAAGTAGTGGTGCTAAAAATATCATTATTTGAAAATAATGAAAATATGTTATTTTTATGAAGGAAAAAAAATATAGTGATGATATTATTATTTTATGATACTAAAAAGGTAGTGCTAATATGTTACACAATTTTTTAAGAAAATAAAAAAGTTGTGTCATTTAGTCATTTAATATTAAAAAACAATTTAAAAATTAAAATTTGGGTAATACATACAACCCAACACAACCCGAAAATAAGTGAGTTTATCCAACCCGGCCCAATATTAAAGTGGGTGGTTATTTTGCTCAACCCAATTCAAAATATTCTATAGGGTTAATAGACTTTTACCCCCTGCAAAATAGGTGAATTTTGCTTTACCCCCCTATAAAAAATTTCTTTAAGATTTTCCCCTTGCAATTTTTTTTTTGTTTACCCCCTTGGGTGCACTTTTTAAATCGGTTATTTTGTTCAACCGATTTAAAAAGTGTTGTTTTTTAAATCGGTTTTTTCTGTTCAACCGATTTAAAAAGTGCACCCAAGGGGGTAAACAAAAAAAAAATTTGCAAGGGGGAAATCTCAAAGAAATTTTTTATAGGGTGGTAAAGCAAAATTCGCCTATTTTGCAGGGGGGTAAAAGCATATTAACTCTATTCTGGCCCCGTTTGACCCGGCTTATATTTTACTTTTTATTTTAGCTTAAACGAAATAAAGAAGTATAAAATTATATTTGACATTATTTCTCCTTAAAAGTATTAGAGAAATAAAGTAAAGAAGTAAAAAATAAAAAAAAAATTAAGTCAAACACAATTTTTTCCTTCTTTACTATTTTTAAGGAGAAGAAAAAAAGAGGAAAATAAGCTGGGCCAAACGGGGCCTCTATATGATTTGAGTTTTGATTTTGCTTAAACTCAACACAATCCGACTCATGTACACTCCTATCTAAAACAACCAAGTAACTTATCACTCTAAAGACAAAAGTGGAAGACTCTAATTTAGGCTGAGTCTTCGCTATTACAAATGGAAACATCAATAGTTTATATTTACGTACAATTTTGTGTATAAATATCACTTCATCTTCCATTATAATGCATGCAATATTATAAATAACTCTTTTGTTCAATTATATACTTGCACTTACAATGTCAATTTGCATTCGTTGGTGGGGATTCCTGCAGGGATTTTCCTGTTCGAAGTTTCGGGAATGGAGATTTTTTCTCAGTGGAAACAGAGATGGAGGGAAAAACTCTCCCGTGGGAACTTCGAGGCGGGGATCGGGGAAGAAACATCCGTCCCTGCGGATTCCTCGAATCCGTCAATTGTTTAATTTTTATTTTTATTTTTTTATATTTGAAAATTCTAGATATCTATTTTGCCATGCATTATGACATATTTTGGTTATGAGTTTTGTATGATTATGCATATTTTGCTATATATTATGGACTGTTTTGGCTATGAGGTTTTGTATGATTATTTGTAGTATGGTTTTAAATTGGTTTTTGGTTATGAATGCATTATTTATTGTTTTTATTTTTTAAAAAAGAACATGCCTTTTTTTTGTTTGTTTTTATTTTTAATAAAAATGGAAAAAATAATGTCATACTACTGTCATAATTTTGACCGAAAAATATAATTTTTTTGTTAATATTCGATATTTGTGGATCTCCGCAGGCACCGTGGATATCCGTAGGGATGGAGATGGAGACAAGTATTCCCCTGTAGCGGAGAACGGAGATGGGGATGGAAAATATTTTGGGGGGCGGGGAGCAGGGAAGCTTCCTCTTCTTATTCCCCGCCCCGTTGACATCCCTACTTGCATTTCATTGTGTTCACATTTTCAAAATGCTTCAGAACATGACGCTTTTACCAATGTTGTGTCTTATTTTGTTCGTCTATGTGTTTGTAAATTGTAATAGGAACATCACTTCATGATGCAAACCAAGGCAGCGAGCTGGCAGATGCTCTGTTGAAATGGAAAGCAAGCTTTGACAACCAAATGAAGACTTTGCTCTCTTCATGGAATATTGGTAATCAACATTGGAATTGAATGGAAGTAACATGTGATGATGAGTCAAAATCCATATACGAGGTAAATCTTACCGATATTGGATTAAGAGATACGTTTCAAAGTCTCAATTTTTCATCACTTCCAAATTTCCGTAGTTTAGTTTTAAAAAACAACTCCTTCTACGGAGTTGTTCCACAACATATTGGAGTGATGTCAAATCTAGACACTCTCAATTTGTCACTAAATGGATTCTTTGGTCGTATTCCCAATAACATTGGTAATTTATTCAAACTTTCCCATCTTAATCTTAGTTTCAATAATATGAATGGCTCTATCCCTATTTCTATAGGAAAGTTAGATGACAATCAACTTTTTGGTCACATTTCTCGTGAAATTTGGTCAACCTCAAGAGACTATATCTTGGAACTAATAGTCTTTCAGACTCCATTTCTCGAGAAGTTAGAGTATTTAAAACATCTCGATGAACTTGATTTGTCCAATAACCATCTCTCTGGCACAATCCCTTCTACAATTGGAAACTTAGCTATTTATATTATCTTTATTTTTACGGGAACCAGCTTAGTGGTAGCATTCCTACTAGGAATGCTCAATTCCTTTTACACAATCCAATTGTTAGAAAATAACCTCTATGGACCAATCCCTTCCTCCATTGGTAACATGTTCAAATTGGAATCTCTTCTCTTTATGAAAATAACCTCTCTGGATTGATTCCTTCCACTATTGGAAATTTGACAAAACACAATACACTATCTCTTTTCTTTGATTCTTTCACCTAAATTATTCCACTAGAAATAAACCAGCTTACAAATTTGCAAATTCTGCAGTTATCTGGTAATAATTTCATAGGTCATTTACCCAACAATAATTGTGTCGGTTGAAAGTTGACATATTTATCTGCTTACAGTAGCCAATTCACAGGCCTAGTTCCAAAGAGTCTGAAGAATTGTCAAGCCTTATGAGAGTGAGACTTGACAAAAACCAACTTACTGGAAATATAACACATAGCTTTGGTGTTTATCCAAATTTGGGATACATGGATTTAAGTGATAATAACTTGTATGGCCATCAGTTAAACAAGAAATTGCCACCTCTTGGACATTGTTTGAGGGATAGGGGAGACGTTAGTCCAACTTATTTATCAACAACATCATAAGTTGCACGGCGTATAAGTAATTGACAGCAAGTGTTAATACCAAATGAGAAACATATAAAATCCTTGAATCACTTGCTTTTCCTTCATTCTGAAATGCACGTACAGCTATATCTGATTCTACGCCATACATATAGGTGAAAAGGCAACTCAAATCGTAGAATTATCATATTAAGGAAACTTGCTCCCACATTTACTTCCGACATTTAAAAGCCTGCCCGGTTAACAAATCTACCTTATTGTTGAATTTTGAGTTAGTGGGCTCATGTTTACCACACCAAGCTTTATAGACAATGAAAAAAAATTCATCTTAGTGATAGTTTCACGATTAGGGTCATAATGCATTTTATTGAGGTCATTGTCTCATTGAGGCATTCATTCCTTACAAAACTTATGAAACAAGGGAATATGGTCATTACGATCATAATGCAAAATCACTTATAATTGCATTTGCAAAATTGAAGTTAGGGACGAAGGGTCATTAAAGCACAACAGATATCCACTCATGTATGATAGAGACAAATTGCTTGATTAGCAATTAAGGCAACAATTAGCTTTCACATTTAGTGACTAGGGACTAGGGTCATTAAGTAATTTATCCAGCACTTTTTGTGCATCAAGACATCATATCCCTTACAAAATTTGACGGTTCATTTTTTATCGACGCAGAAGATTAAAGGTTTTTGAATAATCAAGAAAGATAAAATAACTTTTCGGGCATCATGTATCAATTATAACCCAGATGGGGCAAATATGATGAAATGAAAATTTCAATAAGCAGAAGATTGAAGATTCTTGGGATAGAACATGTTTCCTCAATTAAGGTTTCTTGTTTTCAAGCGGAAGACTGAATGTTCTTGAATCATCAAGAATTAAGAAATCGGTACCACAAGAGGTATCAATAGTAAATCAATATGTTGGAATGAAAATCCCATAAGTACCATAGCAAACGAAAAAAATTAACTTTCAAAATATTCTTGGGACAGAGCGCATTTGCTCAATTAAAGTTTGATTGAATGTTCTTGAATAATCAAGAAGAAGAAAATTGGGTAAGGTTCTACCTTTTTTCAAGCAGAAAATTGAATGTTCTTGACTAATCAAAAATGGAAAAATCGGTATCCCTATCACAACAAGTATCAATGCAAGTTTATAGCAAACGAAAAAGTTAATGTTTCAAAATAGTGGTACCAAACAGATTATTGGGAAAAACACCTTTACAAGGTTCTTTTGTAAGCAGAAGATTGAATTCTTGAATAATCAAGAATGAGAAAAATGGGTAAGGCTCTACCTTTGTTCAGCAAAAGATTGAATGTTCTTGACTAAATTAAAAATATGTATCTCAATATGTATCAATGAAAATATTGGTACCAAGCACATTTTGGTCAATCTGTATATTTTGTTTTTACTAAGCAGAAGATTGAATGTTGCTGAAGAATTAAGAATGCAAATAAAAAATTACCATAAGGCTGAGGTCATATCAGTTTCTTTTGAATGAGAAAAAATTGTTTGATTGTCTAACATCCCATAAGGCTGAGACTCAAATAATTATTACGAAGAAAAATATATATAAACTAGGAAAATTGATACATCCACTCATGAAATCAAAACATAAAAAAGAGAGACAGGAATCATACCCTCTTCATCTGATTCGTGCATGAAGCCACATCAACCTTCCCTTTACCCACCCCAGCATGCTTTAAACTTCAGTTGCAGTCCTCCACATAAAAGTTTTGTATTTATTAAGCAGAAGATTGAATCATATTGAATGATCAAGAATGATAAAAATGGGTAAAGTTCTACCTTTATTCAGTTACTAAATGCAAGACTTACATTTATAATTATCAACTCAAATCTGGTGCTATATGATTCTTATACCAACACCCACCAAATTTTATCAGATTTCACAATAGATCTGCAGTAAAAAAGACTAACAAATATACGAAATAGTTTAGACTAGACTCCAAAGAATTGGTTACTTTGTACTTTGCTTAAGTTGATTTGTTTCTTCCTTAGAGAATTTCTATGAAGCCTTTATCAGTAGGCTAATCAAACACAAGGAAACAATTCCTTTTGCATGTGCAAAATCACTACATATTGTTGTTGCAAAATTGCATTTAGGGACTAGGGACATCAAAGCATAACAGATAATATCCGTGCCTTATATTATGAATAAAATTTTATATTAAAATTGCATTTAAGGCAACAACTAGCTTTCACATTAATGCATCATCTAGCATTTTCGGGCCACAAAGAAAATCCCTTACAAAAATCATGGAACAAAGTATAACCAAACCACTATGGACAATTTCACAATTAGGGTCATAAAAAGACAATAGACACCATCCATATTTTGAATAAAATTTCATATTAAAATTGCTTTGCTTTGAAACCCCATCCAATTTTTCCATTATGAATAAAGAATTCATAATGCATTTTACTCAAAGGTCATTGAGGCATCCATCTCTTACAAAATTTATGAAACATTAGGGACAAGGTCATTAAGTTCATAATACAAAATCACTTCTAATTGCAGTTCCAAATTGAATTTAGGGACTAAGGGTCATCGAAGCAGAATATATAAACTATGAATAAAAATTCATAGTTTTTTTAATAGAAAAGCGGACACCGATAGGGACAATTGCTTGAGTAGCAAACAAAGCCAACAACTAGCTTTCACATTCAGGGACAAGGGTCATGGGAATGGGCATTGAGGCATCTATGATTCATTTGTTACAAAAATTATAAAACAAAGTATATTCATCGATTCCAACAGTCAAAGATTAAGGCAACAACTAGCTTTTACATTAAGGCATCATCTAGCATTTTCGGGCCACCAAGACAATCCCTTACAAAATCATGGAACAAAGTATAACCATACCACTATGGACAATTTCACAATAAGGGTCATAAAAAGACAATAGACCCATCCACATTTTGAATAAAATTTCATATTAAAATTGCTTTGCTTTGAAACCCCATCCAATTTTTCCATTATGAATAAATAATTCATAATGCATTTTACTCGAAGGTCATTGAGGCATCCATCTCTTACAAAATTTAAGAAACATTAGAGACAAAGTCATTAAGTTCATAATACAAAATCACTTCTAATTGCAGTTCCAAATTGAAGAATTTAGGGACCCAGCAATTCATTTGTATGAGAATAAAAATTCATAAATCTTTTAATAGAAAAGCATACACCACACCGATATGGACAATTGCTTGAGTAGAAAATAAAGGCAACAATTAGCTTTCACATCCAGGGACAAGGGTCATGGGAATGGTCATTGAGGCATCTATGATCCATCAGTTACAAAGTTTATAAAACAAAGTATATTCATCGATTCCAACGGTCAAATTTAAGGTTACTAGGGCAATATACTCCACACCATTTTCAGATAATGTAAAAAATTACGTCACACAATGATTCACATTCATATAGGGTTTTTATACCCTTTTAAATTGGAAACCCACCATCGTTCCCAATGTTATAATGAAAATTCCAAAAACAAGTGAAATTGTGCTTCATGACAAACAAAAAACTGTCTTTTAAGGTTCTTTTGGGACAGAGCAGAACACCTTTTGCAGAATTAAGGTTGTTTAGTTATTCTCAAGCAAAAGATTGAATGTTCTTGAATGATCAAGAATGAGAAAAATGGGTAAAGTTATACCTTTATTCAAGCAGAAGATTGAATGTTAATCTTTGAAAATTACCATAGCAAACGAAAATTACCATAGCCATGGGAATGAGACAGAAAAAACATCTTTTCTCTCAATTAAGGTACTTTAATTTGTTTTTATGAAGCAGAAGATTGAGATGTTGTTTAGCACTCTTTTTAATTTATATTTTCCTTGGATGGCTGGCGTACAATATACACAGTGTATCGATACACAACCTTGCAATTATCATCGGATCATAATTTTTAATTTTTTTATTTACCAACGGTGCGGATATTTACATCTCTTAATCATCGTCAGGTCGATGTATTGTATTCATAGTTCAAATATAAATTTGGATTAAGAAAGAGAATCAGCACTACCTGCGACCTGTCTGAGCACATCCTTTTCTTGCACTAGAGTCCAATTCATAATCATCGACGCTCCATGATTAACTATCACATTCGAACTATCATCCACTCCTTCACAAAAAATTCTTCCTGCAAGCTTTGGTTCAAAGAATGCAAACATGATCTGCTCACTTAACATAAACCAAACACCAAAACCAAAGAAAATGTTTATCAAAACAACATTGTATGCACAATAGAAACCACAAACCAGTAACCCTCAAAAGGATAGAAAAACACAAATAATTTACATCAACCCTTCATTCATGTTACCTTAAAACCAACAAGTAACAACCTTCAATTGTACAAAATCACAGCAAGAAATATCAGTTTAACTAAATACAAGCAAACGTTTTCATCAATTTTATGGCCATATACATGCGAACATATACAAACATGAGTAACAAAATTAAAAAAAATCAACAATCATACCTCAAATCAATGAAATTCCCTTCCCTTCTTTTGTGCTATACGCACATGCTGTGCTCCATCTCTGTCTCCATCAATTTCTTGTACTCACATTTTTGTTTAAGTTTTCATTTTCTCGCATCACTCGCTCTTGCTGTTGTGTTATTCCTCTTTCTTCATGACTCATGATCCCTCTTCCTCTGTATTTGCTCCTTGTCCCTACATATTGTTTGTTTACCGGAAACTCACATCCGGTAGCATATTTTTGGGGGCTTAGAGCATATAGGGGCGGATTGAGAATTTTCCTGAGTATCACTCAATCACATGACTTCATTTTAAATTCCATAACTATGCCTTGTGTACTTTTTAAATCCCAAGTCATAATTAGGCTCCAGGGGCATCTGTTAGGCCAAAGATGCACCTTTGCATACTAAACCTCCGTCCAAACATACAGAATCCAAGGAATAGAAATTCCCATAATGATGGCACATGTTACAAAGAATTAATTGTAGAACAATAATACAACACCAACACTCATCAATTATGAACAACATCAGACATTTCTTGCAGAGGCCGTTTTCAATAATTGCAAAATATTTAGAGTGCAGATAAATACCATTCGAAAAGCATAGAAATCCAAAGAGCATCAACCGACTCAATTCATTTTATATCAACCTTGGAAGAAAGAAGGAAGCTCTGGTTAAACCAAATTTACATGGAAATATATATATATATATATATATATATATAGCCTACGGTGATTTTGTCAAACTAATTGTGATTCAAAACATACACTTATTGTAACATGCATTAAAATATTCCAAATGAATAAGCATTTGATCAAGCACATAAAAGATATACATTATAAAATCCTGGCAAAGCAAAGCATGTAATAGCAATCAAATGGCATACCAAATTGGTTCCAACTTCTAGAAACAAAAGATACACGAAGAAGATCCCAATGGTCATCCAAATAGCCGAGAACATTAATTTACATATCAGGTCCAAATCCAAACCATTGGGTGAAATCAATTTTGATTTTCACTTCAGACATCTTACCAAACATCATAGGGACTAAGGGTCGTCGAAGCAGAATATATATTTATTCATGCATTATTATGAATAAAAATTCATAATTTTTTTAATAGAAAAACGAACACCGATAGAGACAATTGCTTGAGTAGCAAATAAAGGCAACAACTAGCTTTCACATTCAGGGACAAGGGTCATGAAAATGGTCATTGAGGCATCTATGATCCATCCGTTACAAAATTTAAAAAACAAAGTATATTTATCGATTCCAACGGTCAAATTTAGGGTTACTAGGGCAATATACTCCACCCCTTTTTCAGATAATGTAAAAAGATTACGCCACACAATGATTCAGTCACATAGGATTTTTATACCCTCTTAAATTGGAAACCCACCATCGTGACAAACAAAAAACTGTCTTTTAAGGTTCTTTTGGGACAGAACATAACACCTTTTGCAGAATTAAGGTTGTTTAGTTATTCTCAAGCAGAAGATTGAATGTTCTTGAATGATCAAGAATGAGAAAAATGGGTAAAGTTATAATTTTTTTCAAGCAGAAGATTGAATGTTAATCTTTGAAAATTACCATAGCAGAAGATTGAATGTTAATCTTTGAAAATTACCATCGCAGAAGATTGAATGGCACAGAAAGAACATCTTTTCACTCAATTAGGGTTCTTTTATTTTGTTTTTATGAAGCAGAAGATTGAATGAATGGTGTTTGATAAAATGGGTATTTGAATCAGAAGAGAAAGTTGAATAAACAATACCGTAACAGACAGAAGAAATTATCGGCACCGATCGAGCATACCAGTTTCTCTGAATCCTTGAGCGACCGATCCAACACATATTCTTGTTTCATTCTTTTCTTGTCCTCCCTTAGTATAAGAAGAAAACATGTTCCTGAAAAGACTATATTGCCCTTCAGCCTTATATGTTTGACAAGTGTCTCATTTGAATAGTACCAACTTTCACTTTTAAATTCCCACTCTTTCTTTTCATTTGAATTTCAAATTCATTCTCACTCTTGAATATTTTAATTATATACTACCACATCTTAAACTCTCTTTTCTTATTTCATTATCTCTCTCATTTTGTTTTTTCTTTCTCTCATCTCCCATCTCTCATCATCTTTTAAACATTATTTTTGCTCAAGATTTTCATCATCTTCAACTTCAATATTCTAACCACTAAACTTGTTTTTATGCAGGAAAGATAAATAATGTCATTGTCTCTACAACAAACATTAAGAAATTACAAATAACATGAGTAAGTACATGATGTTCTTATATGTTTTTATTTTCTTGTTTCTCTAACTTTTATCTTCATACCAATCTTACCAACAAAATAGTTAATATATTTACTTTATTGTGATGATGCATTTACATACATCTGCTGTTGAGATGTAGATTTGACTTTTCTTTTCATAGATAAAAATCTTTTTTTTTTTTTCCAGATGTGCGACAAAGAAGAAAAAAAGACAGTTGGGGAACATAAGTAGAAACAAGAACACAAACATCATCCTTGTCCTTTTTAACGGAAACAATAAGTAAGTAGAAAGAAAAACACAATATTTTGCAGAAACAAGTACAACACAGAAAAATTAATATATTTGTTTTCTTTCTATTATGCAGGAACAATAAGTAGAAACAACAACACAAACCTCATTCTTTTTATACCATAACATTTTCCATTTTGGAAAATAAATAGAAAGAATGTAAATAAATTAAGTCACTCTTTTGATTCGATATATCATATATCAGGGACCATATATCATATAAATTATTTATTGACAAATGAATATATGATGAAAATAGTTTCTTTTGTTTATTTGCAAATTTAAAATATTTGAATAGAGATAGCAAACTAGATTTAATAACATTTGAAGTTTAATTTTTTTCTATCTATTGAGACATAGATCTGATCTTTTCTTTTCACATATGAGACTCATGCCTTTTTTTGTTTTGGAGATATGACCAAATAATGGACACAGACCCAAGTATTGAAGGTGTTTGCAAATAAAATGAACAAAATGAGATTAAAAAAATAGACAAAAAAATGCAATCAAACTCATTTTATTTTCAGATTTGAAATTTCGTCTTTTTTTGTCAACAAAAACAAAAAAACATATGACATAAGAAGAACAAAAATTCCAAAATTATTATCTTGTCTAAATCAAACAAAAAAAAAACCCAAATTCAAACATAAAATACACTTACAAAGAAATCTCATTCTTCAGAGAAAAAAAATACATACATGCTAAATCTTTAGAATAAACAAAAAATACATACATTTAAACTCTGATTCTTTTTTTGTTGATGTTGTTACAAGAATAGAAGAAGTGGAGAGGAAGACAAAAAAAAGAACCAATGTGTTTCCGGTACGGTGGTTGTGTTTTCCGGTGCGGTGGTCACCGGCTAATGTTTTCCAATCTTGTGTTTTTTTTGTGGGTTTTGTAGAGGAGATAGTGGAGAGTGTTTATATGGTCATTATTTTGTAAAAGATGTTCAATGATAGTTAAGATCTAGCCAAGAAGATCTAGCAAAAAAAGTCTCCGGTTTTCAAATAATTTGATAGAAAAAATAGAGTAAAAGGAGAGGATGAACATGTTGATTATTGAACAACAAATTTGAAAAGGAGGGATATTGCAGCGGTGCCGGCAGCGGCTAGGTTGAGAGAGCTCACATTTTTTCTTTGGAGAAGAGAGAGAACAAAAATTACAAATGAGCTTTTATTTTTTTTAGTAAAATCCCAAATAAGTTGTGGTGAGTTAAAAAAAAAAAAAAATAGTCCAAAGACTTCTTTTAAAAGTCACGATAGAGACAGAGGTGTATTCCTTTTTATTTTTCTTAAATAAAAAAAGGTAGAAAATTGAGGGGTGTTGTATCTTATCAAAAATCAAAAATAAATATAAAAACGAATAGAGTTAAATCAAATTAAATAAAATCATTTAATTTTATTAAATTTCAATTTTCAAATCCAATGCATTACAGGCTGGATCTGGAGCACACTGTCAAGTTAAATGTTTACATATCAATTTACTCTCCTCTTTTGTTTTTCTTTTTTTTTTTTTATTGGTCAAATCAATTCACTCCCTTCTATCAAATGTCAAACTTAAATATTGTTCTTCTACTCCATGACAACAAAGAGAGCCTAATAGACGTGAGGTGTCCTATGCTACCACTACTACCTATTGTGGCCTAATCTGAAGGACATCTTATTATTATTTATTTCTTTATTTAATTGAAATCATGTTCTTAAATTTTATTTTATTTTTACATTGTTTTAAATTTAATATCATATAATTAAAATGATAAAATTTTAGACGTGGTTGCCAACAATGAAGACGGGGATCATGAAAATTTTTAATCAAATATCTAAAAAAACATGTTATTACTAATGAAAATTTATAATAACATTATACACGAAGAATAAGTAGTTGTTTTTGAAAAAATTTAATTAACTATTTTACATGGAAAAGTTGATAAAAAAATTAAATAATATGGGCAACAAGTTCTTGCTGATGGAACTTTTTAATCAAATATTATACAAGAAAAACAATTGTTGATGAAAAATTTCATGTTAACTATTGTTTATTGGGAAGCTGAGAAAAAAATCAAATAATACGAAGAACAAGTTTTGCTAATGTAAATTTTTAATCAAATATTACACACGTAGAATAAGTTGTTGTTGATGAAATATTTCAGTTAACTTTAGTGGACGAGGAAGCTAATAAGAAAATTAAATAATTCGGAGAATAAATTGTTGTTGATTTTTTTTTAAAATTAACACTATGTACGAAAAATAAGTTGTTGATGAAAATTTTAATTAACTTTAGTGCACGAGAAAGCTGATAAGAAAATTAAATAATACGAGGAATAAGTTATTGTTGATACAAAATTTAAATTACTATTATATATGAAAAACAAGTTGTTGATGAAATTTTTTAATTAACTTTTTTTGAAAAAAACAAAATGAGATATATAAATTAAACAGTCACCCGAGCACAAGGAGTGCACGAGTGAACTACCAGAGTTTACAAGGAGTCACCGAAAGTCAAAAATATCATACAAGGCCTAAACAAAGCAATTGAATCTTTATTTTTTAATTAACTTTAGTGCATGGGAAAGCTGATAAGAAAATTAAATAATACGAGGAATAAGTTATTGTTGATAAAAAATTTAAATTACTACTATATACGAAAAATAGTTGTTGATGAAAATTTTAGTTTACTTTAGTGCACGGGATAGCTGATAAGAAAATTAAATAATACGAGGAATAAATTATTGTTGATAAAAAATTTAAATTACTACTATATACGAAAAACAAGTTGTTGATGAAATTTTTTAATTAACTTTAGTGCACAGGAAAGCTGATAAGAAAATTAAATAATACGAGGAATACGTTGTTGTTGATAAAAAATTTAAATTACTACTGTATACGAAAAACAAGTTGTTGATGAAAATTTTAATTTACGTTAGTGCACGGGAAAGCTGATAAGAAAATTAAATAATAAAGGGAATAAATTGTTGTTGATAAAAAATTTAAATTACTACTATATACGAAAAACAAGTTGTTGATCAAATTTTTTAATTAACTTTAGTGCACAGGAAAGCTGATAAGAAAATTAAATAATACGAGGAATACGTTGTTGTTGATAAAAAATTTAAATTACTACTGTATACGAAAAACAAGTTGTTGATGAAAATTTTAATTTACGTTAGTGCACGGGAAAGCTGATAAGAAAATTAAATAATAAAGGGAATAAATTGTTGTTGATAAAAAATTTAAATTACTACTATATAAAAAATTTAGATTTTGTACTTCTTGAGGGAGCTTTGGTTTTTGTCCTCTCCCTGTGTTATCTTTCTTCTCATCTTTTATATATTTTGGGCTGGCTTGCCCTTTTTTTGGTTAAAAAAAAAAATACTACTATATACAAAAACCATGTTGTTGATGAACAAATTTAATTAACTTTAATGCACGGGGAAGCTGATAAGAAAATTAAATAATACGGAAAATAAACCGTTGTTTATAAAAAATTTAAATTACTATTATATACCTAAAACAAATTGTTAATGAACAATTTTAATTAACTTTAATGCACGGGGAAGCTGATATAGATGTCATCTTTTTAAAATTAACATTTAATGGATACAACTCCATGTATTTCATATTTTGTATTTTAATTTTATGACTATAAAAAATAATAGATGTCAGCTAAATTTAACTTTTCAATAATTTAAATTATACAATTGAATATATATGCACTATAGTTCCCCCGACTCATGTTCCCACGACCCAAGTTCCCCCGACTTATTGGCCGCGCCAACGGCGCGACCCGTGCGGGCGCACGGGTAATACGCTAGTTTCTTGAAGAAGAAACACTACAAGAAAATAAGGACTTTGCGACGGTTAAAATTGCACTCTGCAACGGTTGAAAGTGTCACAATTGCACATCTGCGACGGTTGTCCAACCGTTGATGATTTCGGTGTCGCAAGAGAACATTGCGACAGTTTTAAAAACCGTCGTAACCATGATTTCAAACCGTCCCAATATTTTTTCAGAAAAGAGATTTAACCACAGATATTGCAACGGTTATAAAACCGTCGCAAATGTTTTTTTAGTATTAATTTAAAATCTATTTTTTTATTTTTTATATTTGTTTCCTTTATTTTTATAGTTTATTAATTAAGCCTTGCATTACAATATCCATACAAGAGTAAGAAAATTATAATGAATAAGTATATAGATTTAAATTACTTAATCTCATTCAAATAATGACAACTTTCATACATCAAAAAGCTAATTAAAGTACTTGAAACTCAAAAAGAAACAAAACTAATATAGTTCAAACAATTAAAAACATAAATATTAGTAGAGATGCTCCTAAACATAAGCATTGCGTCAAAATAAAAAGTTCACAAAAATATCTAAATATTCCCTATGGTATGTGATGTTGCTTGATGATCCTTAGTTAGTGTTAGCTCTATACTCAAAACGCCTACCATCTCTTGACTTGTCTCATTCAGGTACCTGAAAAAACAAAAATATATAATATTAGGTTTTTTAAAAATTCAGCAAATTTTTATTAGAAAATTATTTGAAAATAAGTGTCATGTATGCACAAACAGTGCAAAAAAAACACTTATAAATTAGAATGCCTGATGCAATTGGTAAGACAAACACTTCATATAATTTGCTTAAACTTTGCATGCAATTATAATTATGCTGTTATAATAATCCTATACAACAATTAAGAGCTATATAGGAGTATAATCTACAATACAACAATTAATAGCAATATAAGAATATAATCTACAGTATTTATACAATCTTAAACTACTAGTTGCACATGCAAGACATAACATATATTGGCTTCTTACTAAGGGCACATCATAGCTCTAAATAAGAATAACACAATTACCTGATTTCCATTAGAATTATGTTTTTGCATTAAGAATGCAACCTGCTCCTTCAAGATATCAACTTGTAAAGCCTTGTCCTTAAGCGAATCAATTTCAGCTTGCATTTGCTTCATCTTCTCTTTATCCTCCGAGGAAGATGTCAATGTTGGAGAGCGAGTAGTAGTGAGCTGAGATGGTGTTACCCTAAGTCCCATACTACGAGCAAATCCACCATGTTCTTTTCCAAAGACTTTCACAAATGCTTCATTCTCTAAATGAGTCTTTGCAATTTCAGCTTGTAATTGGTCCTGATTATGAAATGAATTTTATTCTAACAACTAGCATTGCAGTAGCCATAAAACAGAATTGCAGCAGCATACTCAAGATACATCACAAACAACAGAGTTGCAGTAACCACAAAACAAAATAAAAAACAATTCAGCAGCAGCAGCAGAACAGCAGTTATTTCAATAAAGAATGAAACACCAGAACAGCAAACAACAGAAAAAACAGCAGAACAGCAGTTATTTCAACAAACAAAGCTGCGCAGTTATTTCAAACCAGCAGTGCAATCTCACAGTAAATGAACAGATCCAAACCAGCAGCAGCATACTACTAATTTTTTTTGAATATCAAATGAATTTATTAAAGCACAAAAAGCTAATACAAGAGACAGATGCAAACTACCAGCCCCCTAATAGGGTACAAGCACCAGACAGAGTACAAAAGGAATCAAAAGACAAAGCTAGAAAAACTAAAGAGGAAACTAAAAACCAGAGACAGATGCAAACTACCAGCCCCTAATACAAGTTCAAACAACCAAGACAATAAAAATTAAAAATTTCAATACTGCACTTACATTTTTTTTCTTAGCCTCATCATTGACAAATGACCCATTAGGCTTTTTGTGACTAACTCCAAACATGTCTCCCCTACTATATTTTCGACCAGATCTTTTTTCCTACAAGTAAATACATATAATAAGTACTTGTGCCATTAAACATACAATCAATAATAGATTGGGTGAATCATACCAACTCTTCTTGTGTCCTTGCAATGGACTTAGTCCCTAGTGTATGATTCATCTTTAGCTTTGCACGATTTGCTGCATTTTTTCGTGCCATCTCCTGCATTGATAACAAATTACGACAGTGTAACAAAACAAAAAAATAAATCACGACAGTGAACAACGGCAGCCCATTACCACTGTTTTTGGCTTCCGCCTATATTGGACAAAAGCAGCCCAATTATTTGGGTCAATACAACGTGGATAATTTCGAAGATTTTCCTCCAAAGTAAGATCCCATTTATAATATTTTTTAAACAATTGAGATTTGGCATTCCTCCATTTCGTTGCAATACTCTTGAGGATGTATTTTTTGTTGTCTTCATCATTAACAACAAATTTTGTCTTGCAAAAGAATCATAACACAATAGTTAGTTAACAAAACAAACATTAGATAAAAAAAATATTCAGTTTTTTAGCAATGATACCTTTATCTTTTTAGCAAGTCTATGTATATTTTTTATGATTCCCATAAGTCTATACATCAGAATTTCTTGCTTTTTCTTACATACATCAGTAGCTTTTTCTCTAGTTTTTGTTATGCAGTAGCTTATGGTTACATAGTCTATAGATCAGAATTACATAGACTTTTTTCTTGCTTTTTCTCATAAAACATATCAAGACAAACAACAGCTACAAAACATAAACTACAAGTCTATCTATATTTTTGTACCAATTTCCAATCAATGATAGATAACAAGCTAACAACATATACCTAACAGTGAAAAGAGAACCCATAAGGATACAAGAAAAGACTTTAGCACAACACTGCTAAAATCTAAGACAGATCATAGAGCAAAAACAAAGGTCTTCCTCTAAAAACCATAAGCTACTGCATAACAAAAACCAGAGAAAAAGCAAGAAAAAACAAGTACAAAGACAATATGGTTACGGTGCTGCCATAAAGCCCAAAAAACCGCGCCCCAAACCATCACCAAGGCCTGATTTATCTGCTTTCTCCCAGAAGCAGCACCCGTAAAATTCAAAAGGGATTGGAAATTTTGCGGGAACTGGAGAAAAACTCCCAGCCAGTCGAAAACACCACGCCAAACAGACATAGAAAAATCACAGTACAACAACAAATGGAGCGAAGTTTCAATACCATTCCCGCAAAAAGCACAGGCCTATGAATATTATAATTGTAACACTGCAGGTAGTGCTTTGAAATTTCAATATATCACTAATCTAAATTCAATATATTAGTTGAGTTTCATTAGTGCTTTGAAATTTATCAGAACACAAAACTTTGTTTTTCTCATGGAAGCAATTCTGTTCATATTTTTTAAGTTCCTAACTTTTTTTTTGAACTGCAAATCAAATTTTATTAAAACACAACAAAGCACAAGAAGTGCTAAGAGGTTACATGATACAACAAATTAGCGAAAAATACTCTAGCACCCAAAAACACGGGGTCTGAGATCAAAACTCAGGGAAAACAAACAGAATCGCAATAAATCCAGTTCCTAACTCATAGATAAATAAATAAATCCAGTTAGGTGTTGTAAGTTCGTAACTGGTACTACCAAAACAAACTAAAAAATCCAGAACTCATTTACAACAAATACATAGCTTTAACAATTAGCAAAAACAAACAGAACAAACAGAATCGCAGAAACAGAACAAATAGCAAGCGTTTCGAACAAACAGAACAAATACATAGCTTTAACGGTGAAATACAAAACGAACCTGAATCTTAGATGAAGAACAAACTCTTCTCAACGGGAAAAATGAGAGGAACAACCGGCCACTTGCGATTTAGGGGGATTTAGCAATTTAGGGAACAAATAAATTGATTGAGGGATTAGGGTTGTTGAAGAAAAGGAGTTAGGGATTAGGCTTGTGATAAGAATCTGCAATGACAAGATGAGTTAGGGTCATGGTCGGTCAAGGAAACGAAGGTGAAGAACGGTGGTAATGGAAAAACGGTGGCGACAACGAGGGAGATGAGAGATGGTGTTTTGAGGTGAACGAAAACGGTGGTACTGGTAATGTAAAGTGTTTTGTGCTTTTGTCTGAGTGTGACTGTGTGAGGGTTGAAATATTTAATTTTTTTTTTTGGAACCAAAGGTTTAGGCGCTAAAGTGAAAATTTTTCCCGCATACATAGCAAAACACTGCGACGGTTGTAGAAACCGTCGTATCCACCGTTGCAAATATCTTTAAAAAATCACATTGCGACAGTTTTGTTAAAGGTGTCACAATCTAAATGTCGCAAAGTGCAAATTTTCTTGTAGTGAAAGAATGAGCGTGTTTTATATTTGTTTTCACAAATGCGTAAGATTGAAGCACACATACCCTTCGCTTAATGGACCGTTTGTTTTTCTTTCTTTTTTTAAAATCATTTTTATATTGTAATTAAAAAATATAAAAACAAATTAGGGTTAAAAAAGTGGTATATGGTATATGATAGTTAAAAAGCGTGTATCAAATATTCAAATTTCTATGAATTTTTTTTATTCATGTAAAAATTAGTGTAATATTGCTTATAAACAATGAACTTGAATTTTTTCTTATGAAATGAAATTAGGAAAATTTGACATTATTTAATCATATTTTCCATTATTTGTTAAATAAAAAGTTAAATGATTTACATTTTGGATTGTAATCAAGTAAGAATACCTCATAAAATTATTATCTATAATATACAATAATCGACAAATAATTTGTTTATTCATAAAAATAATTGTTAATTTATTAATTTAATGATTTAATCTACTGGTATATTTGAATTTTTCAAATATACTGTAGAAGCTATTTATCTTATAACTTTCAAAAGTCATTTTTCTTATGTTGATTACGTGATTTTTCAAACTTCTCGTATCTTAACACTGTTAAGTGCTACCGTAAAAAAATAAAGTAGAAATTCTTTCATCCGAGGGGGTTATGAATGATTACCTCATTCACACTCTTTAACGTGAGACTAAAGAGTGAAGAGGTCAAGTGTAAATTGTATTCCCAGAAATCAAAAGTTCATATGCATAATTTATAAAAATTTGAAACAAACATAGGAAAGAAAAATTCTTAAAATCACATTCCTTAGAATTAGGGTTAAGAATAGGCCAATTTATTTCTTTAAATGGAGCATACCAAAACTTTTTATAAGCTTATTTAGCTAAAATGGTCAAGTTTCAGGCCATTAAAAAAGTTTATTAAGTTTACTAGAGCAACCTATTTAAGTCAATATAAATAATAATTTTATTATATATTATAATTTGTGCTTTGATTAAATTGTAAATCTATTAATTTTTGCAATAGTTTAAGTTTATTAATCTACATTAACTTTTCATATATAAATGTATGATTATCAACTAGAATTAAAATATAATGTCATATATAGTCAAATTCTTTAAAGTATCATGTTAAATATCAAAAGGAAGTTTAATATCATTGGTTTATTAATTTATTAATATATTTAAAAATAAATATAATTATTTATTTAAATATTTTAATGTGAAATAGACTTTTATACAGGCTAACAAGTCATATCAGACTTTCAAAAGATCAGACTTAGCTTAAAAAATAAGTCTATGACAGGCGACAGACCAAACCCAGACCTTTAATTTTTTGACAGGTAAAACTCAAACTTGACAAAGTCTAGCTCGACCTAGTTTATTTCTAACTCTACTTAGAATAAATTTATAGTCCATGAAACAAATACCTACAGTATTTAATATAAAATTAGAAAGAGTGTTTGTATCATTTAGGCTCCGTTTGGATTGATGGAATATAACGGAGTTGAGTGGAGAAGAATGTAATAAAATAATGTTACACTGTTTGGATTTGAAAAAAAAATAATGAAATGCAGCGGAGCGGGAAGGAATAAAATGGAATAAATTTCATCATCACCACATAACTTCAATTTTGTTCTTCTATTTTTTAAAATATCCAAACAATGGAATGTAATATTTATTCCATTCCACTCCACTCTATTCCGCTCTGCTCTATTTCATTATATTTCATCGATCCAAACTGAGCCTAAAAGATTTTAAGGAGGTTAATGTCTATTGTCTATAAAATTAGAGAGATTGTCTCTGTTTGGTAAAAAATAGCGAAGAGATGATAAACTAGCTTATAGCGGATGAGCTTATAGCGGATAGCTTATAAGCTAGCTTTTGGCTTATAGCGAATAAGCTAGCTGATTAAATTTGTAGTGTTTGGTAAAATTAGCGGTTGAATTAGCTTATAAACATGAAATGACATAAAAATTATATATTTTATTAATATTTTATTTTTTTTCAAGTAAGATGATAGAGGTAAAATTGGAAGAAAATATAATAAGCTATAAGTTGTAAGCTACTTGAAATAACATTTTAGAAATAAACTAGTTTTGAGACCCGTGCATTCGCCCGGGTCTATTGATTTTTACATATAATATATTGTTAAAATATAAGTGATGTCATTGTGTCTTTCTTGTAAAATTTATTAAATTAATAATTTTTTTTATTAAATTGCAATTGTTCCGTGTATAAATTTTGTGTACTAAATTATCATTAACAATAATAAATATTTATTATTCAATTTTTTTTTATTAAAGCAATTGTCCCGTGTAAGATTAATTTTTTTTATTAAAGAAATTGTCCCGTGCATGAATTTTTTATTCAATTCCTTTTATGTATTAATGATAAATATTTTGTCTTGTGTTTTTTTTTTATATTTATTATTGATGAGAATTCATTCTTCTATATATTGTTTAAAAAAAAACTATTTGTCAAAGCTCATTTCCATTGATTTTAATTTTTTTTTTTATATTTAAGATTGATGTTATACTAAAGTATAAAATTTATTAAGAATAAAATATTTAGAAATATTTTATAAATTTTTTTAAAATATAAGTGACGTCATTGTGCTCTTTCTTGTAAAATTTATTAAATTAATATTTTTTTATTCAAGTAATTGTCCCATGTATGATTTTTGTGCAATAAATTATAATTAATATTAATTATTCAATTCCTTTTTTGATTAAAGCAATTGTCTTGTGTATGATTAATTTTTTTTATTAAAGCAATTGTCCCGTGTTAATTCGTAAATTTTTTTTACGCATGTTAATTCATAAGTTTCACTAACAAAAATTATATCTTTATAACCTATTTTCATAAACTAATTTATAAAACTTATAATAAATCAATCTAAACAGACTCACTGTGTTTTTGTTTCTATTTTTTTGTTCTTTTATTTTTAAGCTCATAAATAAATATCTTCTTTTATTAGGTTTCTTCTATTTTATTTTGGCTTAATTACATATTTTGTCCCTTATATATGTTTATTTTAGGTTTCAATTTGCTCCCTTAGGTTTAAAAAGTTTCAGTTTACTCCTTTTAGTCAAATTTTCGTTTAAATCGTCCATGTAACTAAAAAATTTGCATACGTGAACAACTTGTAATGACATCATATGGAAGTTTTAGACAAAATTAATTCATATTTTAACAAAAAGTTGAAAAAAATTAAATCAAAATTAAATTAAAAAAGGACGAACTTGTGTTGATATCAGTAACATAAGGGACCAAATTGAAACTTTTGAAATATAGAGAGTCAACTTGAAATCTAAAATAAAGATAAAGGACCAAATATACCATTAAGCCTTTTATTTTTTATACATATGTTGTTATATATTAGATTGAGTTATTATTTTTTCATTCAATTTATTTAAACAAAAAGTTAGTACTATTTTTTATATCGTATATATCTTTTATATTTACTTTTGTTTCTATTTTTATAGGTAAATTTCTTTTAATTAATTTTTTTAAAAATATATTGGATTGATACTTGTTCAAAGTTGGTTTCCGATGCTATTTTTATGGAAAGATTTCTTTCATTCTTATCTTTTTTTTTAGTTTAAAGTTAAAATTACATTTAAGGGCATAAACTCTGAAATATTATTAAACTTGATTGGACAAATTTGGAATTTTAGTAGTAGTTCCTTTTAATATATTGTAAGTAGACTATAAGTTAATAAAATAAGCTATAAGCTCTTTTTTAAAACCGGTTATCAAACAAAGCTTTTAGCTTATAAGCTAAAAGCTATAAGCGCTTATTTGGCTTACCAATAGCGAGCCATGTCTTTTAAATTTAGATATAAATTTTGGATATAAATCTACTTACAATATATTAAAAGGAACTACTACTAAAATACCAAATTTGTCCAATCAAGATTAATAATATTTCAGAGTTTATGCCCTTAAATGTAATTTTAACTCTAAACTTAAAAAAAAGATACAAAACAAAAATAGGAAGAAAATAAAGATAAGCATAAAAAATCTTTCCATAAAAATAGCATCGGAAACTACCTCTAAAAAAAAAATTAATCAAATATATTTAACAAAAAAAATTAATTTAAAAAAAATTTACGCATAAAAATAGGAACAAAAATCAATAAAAAATATACACATACAAAATAGTGCAATTTTTTTTAATGAAAAAATAGTAACTTTTTTTTTGAATGAATAAAATCAATAACAACTTATATATAAAAAATAAAAATAGAAGAACCTAATAAAAGAAGATACTTATTTATGAGCTTAAAAATAAAAGAACATAAAAATAGAAATAAAAACACAATGAACCCATTTGGATTGACTTATTATAAGTTTTATAATGTAGTTTATGAAAAAGGTTTATAAAGATAAAATTTTTGTTAGTGAAAACTTATGAATTGACATGCGTAAAAAAAACTTACGAATTTACACGGGACAATTGCTTTAATAATTTTTTTTAATCATACACGGGACAATTGATTTAATAAAAAAGGAATTGAATAATAAATATTTATTAATTTTAATTTATTACACAAAATGAACTCATTTGGATTGACTTATTATAAATTTTATAAGGTAGTTCATGAAAAAAGTTTATAAAGATATAATTTTTGTTAGTGAAAATTTATGAATTAACATGCGTCAAAAATGCTTACGAATTAACACGAGACAATTGCTTTAATAAAAAAATTTAATCGTACACGGGACAATTGATTTAATAAAAAAGAGGAATTGAATAATAAATATTTATTAATTTTAATTTATTACACAAAAATCATACACGGGACAATTGTTTTAATCAAGAAATATTAATTTAATAAATTTTACAAGAATGAGCATAATGACGTCACTTATATTTTAATAATATTTTATAATATTTTATAATATTTTTCTAAATATTTTATTATAAATAAATATTATACTTTAGTATAATGTCAATCTTAAATATATAAAAAAAAATCAATGGACATGGGCTTTCACAAATAGTTTTTTTTTAAACAACAAAAGAATGAATTCTCATCAATAATAAATATAAAAAAAAACACAAGATAAAATACTTATAACTGATACATAAAAGGAATTGAATCAAAAATTCATACTCGAGACAATTGTTTTAATAAAAAAAAATTAATCATACACGGGACAGTTGCTTTAATAAAAAAAGGAATTAAATAATAAATATTACTCAATTGCTTTAATCATACACGAGACAATTGATTTAATTCATACACGCGACAATTGCTTTAATCAAAAAAATTTAATCATACACGGGACAGTTGCTTTAATAAAAAAAGGATTTGAATAATAAATATTTGTTATTATTAATTATAATTTATTACAAAAAATCATACACGGAACAATTACTTTAATAAAAAAATTATTTACTTAATAAATTTAAAAAAAAAGAATACAATGACTTAACTTATATTTAAAAAATATTTTATTAATAAAAGTCAATAGACCCGTGCGATGCACGGGTCTCAAAAACTAGTTTAGACTTAAAAAAATAAAACTCATTTCGTTCTCTTCTCCAAGTAACCAAACCCAACCAAAGCTCTCATTCGTTCTCAAAAAAAAAAAAAAGCTCTCATTCTGCAATTTCATCTCGATTTGGTTTATTCTCAAAACCCCTAACACAAATCAGTTTTCTAGCGATTGTTGATTCTTTGTTACCCCAAAGGTAACTCTTTCTTCTAACGTCCCCGCATTATTTCTTTCACTTTGGCTTTCCACGTTGAAAAAATAGTTGAGTTGAACTGATTTTTTGTATTCTATTATTTTTTATTTTTTTTATTTTTTTTGCTCTTATTGTACCTCATTGTTGCTTGTGATGTTTCTAAATTACACAATTTTATTCAGCCAACTTAATGCTAATTTTGTTGACAACAACGAAAATTTATATTCATGAAAATAAGTTCAACTATGTCATGTTGTCATAAGTTGTTTCCATCAAACAGTCTCACAAGTGTTAGGCTCTATTTGGTAAAAATAGTCGATAGCTGATAAGTTAGCTTACAGTGGATGAGCTTACGGCAAATAACTTATAAGCTAGCTTTTAGCTTGTAGCGAATAAGCTAGCTGATTGAATTTGTATCATTTGAAAAATAAACTATAAGCTAGTAAAATTTGGTCATATGAGCTCTTTTTAGCGAATAAGCTCTTTTTGAAAAACGTTTACCAAACGGTTTTTTTTTTGTCATATGAGCTTATAAGCTATAAGCTCAAAATTTGGCCTTACCAAACAGAGCCTTAATGTCAATTGATAACCTCAAATAAGCCAATCCAAACAAGCCCCAAGTGAAGAAAAATAATAATATTCAAAGTGAAGTTATCATCATTATTAATATAATTTCAGCATTTGATTATCAAAAGCAATAATTTCAGTATTTCAAGATATTTTGGTTAATTTTTGTGCCTTATGTTTCTAGGTTCACCTTTGTGAAAGACATGGATTTGGGGAAGACAAGTAGAAGAGGAGTTCAAGCTGATGAGAATGATAGGGAATTTAAGAGAAGAGTTTCTTCCCCCGATAAAGACAAGTCAGTTGAAGAAGAATTATTGAAAGATCAAAGGGAGAAGGAAGAACTAGAGCAACATATGAGAGAAAGAGATGCTGCCAAAGCACGTAGGTTGACTGAACCGAAGGCGATTAGAAGAAAATCTAATGCTGCAGAGGAGAATAAGGATATGGAAACATTGAGAAATGTTTCTAGGCAAGAGTATCTGAAGAGAAGGGAGGAGAAGAAAGTACAAGAACTTAGAGATGACATTGAAGATGAGCAATATCTCTCTGAAGGAGTGAAGCTTTCAGAAGCCGAATACCGCGATCTCACACACAAGAAAGAGATATACGACGTGCTTGCGAAGAAGAAAGGGTTAGAGAGTGCGGATAATGATTATAGAATTCCAGAAGCTTATGATGATCAACAAAGTGGTGTTAATAAAAAAAAGAGGTTTTCTGTGGCTATGCAGCGTTATAGTGATCCAAATGCTGAGAAAGAAGAGGGTTGGGAGGAACATCAGATAAGAAAAGCAACACTGCAATATGGTTCGAAAAATAAAAGACAAGTCTCAAATGATTACCAACTTGTGTTTGAGGATGAGATTAATTTTATCAAGGCATCAGTGATGGATGGTGATAAGTTTGATTATGAAAAAGAAAATGCATCGGAAAAATCTAGAGCTAAAAGGTCAGTTTTAGAGGCACTTAAGGAGGAGAGGAAAAAGTTACCTATCTATGTTTTTCGGGATGACTTTCTGCAAGCGGTTCGTGATCACCAAATAATTGTCATTGTCGGCGAAACTGGGTCTGGTAAGACTACGCAGATTCCCCAGTATCTTCATGACGCTGGTTATACAAAGGATGGAAGAATGATCGCTTGTACGCAGCCACGTCGTGTTGCTGCCATGAGCGTTGCTGCTCGAGTTTCTCAAGAGATGGGAGTTAAATTGGGGCACGAGGTTGGTTACTCCATACGATTCGAGGATTGCACGTCTGAGAAGACCGTTGTTAAATATATGACGGATGGAATGTTGTTGAGGGAATTCCTTGCTCAGCCTGAGTTGGATAGTTATAGTGTTGTGATGGTGGATGAGGCTCATGAAAGAACACTTTCAACTGATATTTTGTTTGGATTAGTTAAGGATGTTGCTCGTGCTCGGCCTGATCTTAAGTTGTTGATATCAAGTGCTACTCTTGATGCAGAGAAGTTCAGTAACTACTTTGATCTTGCTCCAATATTCAAAATTCCTGGGAGACAGTATCCTGTTGAAATACACTACACCGAAGAACCAGAAGCTAATTACTTGGATGCTGCTGTTGTCACGACGCTTCAGATTCATGCCACTGAATCTCCTGGAGATATATTGGTATTCCTTACTGGTCAAGAAGAAATTGATACGGTAGAAGAAATCCTGAAGCATCGGATGAGAGCCTTGGGGACTAAAATAGCCGAGTTAATTATATGTCCTATATATGCCAATCTGCCAACTGAACTACAGGCTAAAATATTTGAACCCACACCTGAAGGGGCTAGAAAGGTAGTCCTTGCCACCAATATTGCAGAAACGTCGTTGACAATTGATGGGATCAAATATGTCATTGATCCAGGACTTTATAAGATGAAATGTTATGATCCAAAGACTGGAATGGAGTCTTTACTAGTAACTAACATCTCAAAAGCTTCAGCAATGCAAAGAGCTGGTCGTTCTGGAAGAACAGGTCCTGGTAAGTGCTTCCGATTGTATACTGCGGACAGTTTTCAAAGGGAATTGGAGGATAACACTCCACTCGAAATACAACGAACTAACCTTGCAAGTGTAGTCTTAACTTTAAATTGTCTTGGTATTGAGAGGGAGAAATTGTTTCAGTTTGAATTTATGGATCCTCCACCAGTTGAGGCCATGCAGAAAGCTGTGGAGCTTTTATATGCACAAGGTGCTCTAACTGTGGATGGCAAGTTAACTAAGGTAGGCAGACGGATGGCTGAATTCCCACTTGATCCTATGTTGTCAAAATTGATAGTTGCTTCAGAAAAGTACAAATGTTCTGATGAGATCATCTCCATTGCGGCTCTGCTTTCTGTTGGCAACTCAATATTTTACCGTCCGAAGGATAAACGAGTACATGCAGACAATGCAAGAATGAGTTTTCACACTGGAAATGTGGGTGACCACATTGCTTATCTAAATGTCTACAATTCATGGAAGGAGAGCAATTATTCAAAACAATGGTGTTATGAGAATTATATACAGGTAAGGAGTATGAAACATGCTAGAGATATCCGTGATCAACTTGCAGGTCTACTGGAAAGGGTTGAGATTGAAATAACTTCAAATTCCAATGATTTAGATGCCATCAAGAAATGTATATTATCTGGATTTTTCCCGCACGTTGCAAAGCTGCAAAAGAATGGTACTTATGGAAGGGTTAAACCTCTACAAACAGTTCACATACATCCTAGTTCGGGGCTGGCAGAAGTTGTTCCTAGATTGGTTTTGTACCATGAACTAGTATTCACAACCAATGAATATATGAGATATCTCACAGAGATAAAGCCAGAGTGGGTGTTGGAGATAGCCCCCCACTATTACCAGCTCAACGACGTTGAAGACTCGAGTTCTAAGAAAATGCCTCGTGGACGTGGACTTGCACACTAGGAGGTGGTTTTTTGTTTTGTTATTGTAATAATTTTCTCTCTGATATTGATGATTCATTTATCTATATAGACTGTAACAGGGTTGTCAAACACACGGAATTACTGAAGAACTTGAGCAATCAAAGGTTATGTTCTTCATTAACTGCACCTAAATATCTAGGTACTTTCCAAAGGTATGATTTAAATTCAAAGATATTGACTGAAGTACATTCATGAGTAAAAATGTGTCTCTAGCTGTTTCCTTTGGCCACAGTTATTGATCAGAAGTTAATGATCTTTATAAAGTTTATTGATCTTTATAAATCTAGATAAAAATGTGTCTCTAGCTGTTTCCTTTGCCAAGATCTTTATAAACTTCTCATGAGGAAAAATGTGTCTTTATATAGTCTTGATTTTCATTAATAAATCTATTTCAAATATGTTCAAAGGAAGATCATTCTTGTCATAACATAGTTTTTTCTTGAACTTGAGCTAATTTGGAGAATTTTATTTGAACATTCTTGGTTTTTTGTTTTTTAACTTTGTTCTTATGATAGTTGATGTTCAATCTTTTTTGTTTGGTGACAAAATGGAAGAGAATGTGTATTTGGTTATGCGTTGATTTCATTGATCTTACTTCACAATGTCAATTCACACTGTAATCCCATAGAAGCTACAAATTGGAGCTTCTACATGGCCACGCGATTGTGGTTTCCTAATGCGGTTCAAAACACATTCTAAGAACAAGAATGAGATGATTGTATGTGTTCAAAACATTTGATTCATTCATTCTGTTGAACAAAATTTTCATGTCTTATTTATTTTCATCCTTTATTTGTTCTATGCTCTGATTGTTTTACATTGGATGATTGTATATGTTGTATAATAATAGAAATATTGCTCTTACAGTATTGAATATATTTGTGCCCTGACATATAATTATAGTGGCTTTGATACCCTTTTGGAAGATTAGTGGGATTAATATATGTAATTGCATGCGAAGGATATTCGGTTTACACAAAAAAAACAAATACCAATAAAAAAAACTCTTATTGCTTAAAAACAAACATTCAATGGAAAGAGTTGGTGCAGAAGAGAGAACAAGTAAATCACAAATTCAAATCTGATTTGTAAATAGAGAACAATAATATTAAATATCAACAATTACAACCAAATTATACAAGAAACACTACATTTGAATATGCACTTATATGATGGTTTTGCAAATGAGGTCCAACATAATATTTTCACCTTTTGACTATCATAAATAGAGAACAAGGAGGTTCATTAAAATAAAAAAATAAATAAAAAAAGAGAACAAGAAGGAACAATAATGTTTATCAATTGGTTCCATAATGTTTTATCAAAAGGACTTTTCCACCTTTTGATAAAACAAGAAAAGATCCCTCATTAAAAACAAAGTGATTATCAATTGCAGTAGGATCCATATCTAAATTCATACAATTTTCCCCTTCTAATTCTAAATAGTGGAATCATGTACTAAAAACCTCCATTTCACATTCCTATTTAAACATAAAATAAACTACAATTTTTTTTACCATGCCCCACACTTTTTAGGAAAACATGTCTTATGGTCCAAATTTTTATACCATGCTTACTAACAATGTTCCATGTTAGTATCACTTATGGTCCAATTTAGTTATACCATGCTTACTTGGAAACAGAAAAGTACACTCTTGTTTCATGGATGGTTCACTCTTTGAACTCAACACTATCTCAAGAGATTCGCAGTTCCATGTATGGAAACATTGCATGGACTGAGGAAGTGCTGGTTTTGATTGAAGCATTTTACATTCATCAACTTCAAGATGTTGAAGTCGTCGAAGATACTTCACACTTTCGGGCAAGCTTTTGATGGTACAATCATATAGTCTTAAATACTCCAATGATGATAAAAAAGACATACTGTCTGGAATTTCATTCAAGCTATGACAGAAGTCAAAAAATAAACGTGTTACACTCCGAAATCCAGGGCTAGGAAGTACTTCGTCTAAGGTGACAAAAGTTTCACATTCTTAAGAGAAGCGTACACTTCTCGGAGAAAGGGTGAACAAGTGCTGCTACAAAGGCTCTTGAATGAGGTGCATCCACTCACACTTAAAACTTCAAGCTTCTCAAGAGATAAAACTGATGGATCAACATGTGACAAACTTTTACAGTGGCTTAGTCCTACATATTTAAGATTTGGAGCACGGGACAAATTCGGGCACTCTTTCAGGCTTGTGGAGCAACGAAGGTCAATCTTCAGCAAACTTGGTAGATTCTGTAACAATATAGATATAGGAATTAGTTAACTCCAACTAACTCAATCTAGAATCTCTTAGGACATTTTACTTTCTGTTAGTAGTTAATACTTAATACTATGGACCCGTTTGAATTGACTTATTTTTTAGCTTATGCAAAATAACTTATACAAATAAATAAGTTTTTATGTATTATTATAAGTTTCTCAAGAACAAAACTCATAGATGCAACTCATGCATAAGAGAAAAACTATGGAAAGAATTTTATTCATCAATCTAGTTATGTGTATTACACCACTATATATACAAGTACAATTACAGTTAGTAATCTCTAACTAACTGTCAACAATTTAACAGAATGCTAACAATCTAGTTGGTTACAAACTGTCAAAGCTAAACTAACTTGTGGCTCAAGTAACTGACTAACTAACTATGGAAGGTTCCTTAACAAGAAATATATTTTTGTCTATATTGTCCAATTTATCATAACTCAACCTCAACACCTCATGGATTTCTGCATTCGGAACCTCTTTGAGTTTATTGAGTGCACTGTACCATTCTATTTCACTTTTGAAACGAAGATATGATCCCAAAACTTTCAGAGCTAAAGGATTGCCTTTGGCGTAACCAATTACTCGTTTTGAGAGCTCCATATATGACTCTTCGGGAAAAGTTTTATGGAAGGCATTCAAGCTAAATAGTCGAAACGAATTATGATTCATTTCTTCGACTTGATGTATTGTGTCAACTCCTCCACTTATAAGTATCTGCTTATCTCTAGTTGTCACAATGACTCTACTATTAGGTCCTAGCCAGTCGCGTCCGATTCCGACCAAGTTTTCTAGAAGTTTTGAAGTATTCACACCATCTAGTACAACAAAAGCTTTCATATTTCTGAGTCTTCTCATAACAATAGCAGGTACTACTAATGGTGTGTCAAAACCAACATCTTCCTTCAATAACTTAGAAAAAAGTCTATTGCATATATAGATAAGTCCATGCCTTTCTGATTCTTCTGTCAAATTTTCTAAGAAGCAACTACCTTCGTATTGGGAGGAGACCTATGAAAAATAGCAGCAGCAAGAGTTGTCTTACCAATGCCTCCCATACCCCATATTCCAATAATTTGAACTTGTTTTGTATCAACTTTTAATAAAGACTCAATCTGAAAATAGTTGTTATCAGGAATGAAAAGACATCAAAATTCACTTGTGTACTTGTAATTCAGTTTTTGTAAAACATCTTTGATAATATCTTTTATCAACTCAGTTTCAGTCCTGTGTCATGTGAGAAAATGTGTTAGTAAATTGAATAAGAAAATAAATCTATTTGCACACAACCTGTGAAATAAGTCTAGAAATCGATGGATCAGTAGTATTGGCTTGGGACCTGGGAGTGTGCTTCTCCTTAAGGTTTCAAGTTCGATTATCCATGGTGCCAATTTGGGTGGGCTAATTTAGCTTCTTAAAAAAAAGTCTAGAAATCGACCAACAATGTATTGATCTAAATGTTAAAGGTGTTGAATCCCTTAAGCAGATGGTCAGGGGTTCGATTCTTAACTTGAAAAACATTCGTGGGAGGGGATAATCAACCTTGTGTGCCCCATAGGTTCGTTCTATGACACTATATTAATAGTAAAAACTTTGTATCTATAAAGTACTTAATAATATAAAGAAATTAAAATCACTAAGTTTAGTCTAGTAGTAAAGGATTTAAATAGTATGTTAGAGGTTCTAGGTTTGATCCCAGCTCTATTGTAAACAAATTTTTAAATACTTTATTTACTTCGTGGATCGAACTATGAATTATTAAGATACAAAAGAAAAATCATTTGTACCAAAAAAGAAAGGAAAAGTGTAAGGGAGCCTCTATGGTACATTAATGTACCATAGAATTTTCCTAATACAGTATAGTAGTGAAGAATTTAGATAGTATATTAGAGATCTTGAATTCGATGTGAATTCCTTGTAAACAAATTTTTAAATACTTTATTCTAAATAAGTTTCACTTATATTTTAGAAATATTTTTATACTATGTAACTTAGTTCACTATGAAAATTTATCAATTCAACAATCTCAATGAAAGAGAAACAATTCAGAAATCTCTCACAATTGTTATAACAGCCAGGTTGTGTGAAGAATGTGACCTTCCTAAAAAGCGATTCATCTATGGATAGAAACTTCCATGACTTGTTTCATCACGGAAATTTCATTATATTACTAAGTACTTTATATTAATTTCAATAAATTTAATTTATTGACTAATGATAAATAAATTTAATTTATAAATACTGTCAGTGTAAAATTATTTTACACATGCATCCAATAATATGTTCCCACGTCATGTGATGTGTCTGAAAACATATGATGTGTCACATTCGTTAAATGATGTGGCAATACATTGTTAGATGCATGTGTAAAATAACTTTACACCGATAGATGACAGTACACAACAATTAAACTCATGATAAATATATGTCTCTGTGTATATGTTAGATTGAGTTCTTACTTTAATGCATATTTTTTGGTTATTCCTACTTTAATGCATATATTTTATTGTTTTTGTTCCTATTTTTATGCTATTTTTTTAGTAGTAGTTCAAATTGATTTAATATTTTTGATTTGTACCTTTTATCGTGATTTTTGTTCATAGTTTTATGCGTAGATTTATTTTAACAAAAAAAAATGTTTGTATTTGAAATAAAAATTGTTAAATACTTAAAGATAAAAGATTTGAAATATTATTAAAATTGATAAGGACAAATTATATTTTTTTAGTGGTAGTTACTTTTAATATATTGTTACTAAATAACTTATTTGTTGTTATTAGATTGAGTTCATATGCTTGTAAAAAATGAAAGAAAAAAATTGAGTTCATATAATTATGTGTAGTTTGATTTTTTTTTTTATATAGAATTTTTATAGAATAGTACTTGGTTTTATTAGATTTGGTTTCTATTCTTATGTGTAGATTTTTTTTTTAAAAAAAATTATGTAAAATTACCTTTAAAGATAAAAGATTATTAAAATTGATAAGAACAAATTATGCAACCAACTTGGTATTAATTCCTTTTAATTTTTTAGTAGATTTAGTATATTGTTAGATATAAAATATTTGTGAACCAATAGTTAATTGATTAAGTTGTGATTAACGCTGAACTTGGTAGGAGGACCACAGTTCAACCCCGTAACTAAGATCGGGAGCGAGCTGAAACCACTTGATGTTAAAACTGACTCCCGAACCGGATTAAACTGGTGGTGAAAGAAATCAAAAAGAAATTAAAAAATATTTGTGCCCACCAAAAAAAATATAAAATATTTATTTTTTTTTTTTTAAAAGTAAAGAAAGATTTGTTTTTTCCCCGTAAACATCGAGATAAGGTTAAAATTTTATGAGCATTGCTATTTAGCATGAAATTTTTACACAAGAAATGCAAGAATTAACACATGGCAAAATCTTAAAGGATGATGTCATTTAATCTTCTTTTTTAGTGGAAAACATGGGTGGTTATGGATGTAATCAAAGGTGAAGATTTATTCTTCTCTTTCTTGCATCAAAAAATTCTTGCTAAATAGCATTTTCCAAATTTTATTACTTTGAAAAGAAGTTTTAAAAATCAAACTTATATAAATATAGGATAAGCGGAGCAAAAAAATCATAATCCCCTTTGTTCTCTTTTCACCAAATCATGAAGCGAGGAAAGGAAATTGAAGCACTCAGAGAAGTTTCAAGACATAAATATTTGAAATCAAGAGAGGAAAGGAAATTAAAGGAATTAAAAGATGAAGTTGAAGATGATGATTACTTGTTCGAAGGAGTTAAAGTTAGTAAATGGGAAGAGAAGAACATGAAATATAAGAAGGATTTATTGAAGATAATGGTTGGCAACAACAAAGAATTAGAAGAAGAAGAAGAAGAAGAAGATTACAGCATTCCAGATGATTATGAGTATAATCAGGTAAAGAGATTCTCAGTTGCCACCATGAAGCAGCGCTATCATGATCATGATGATAACCCTAACCCTAACCCTAACCCTAATGATTGGGAGGAAAATCAGATGAGAAAGGCAGCATCGTTCAAATATAAAGGACAAGACGACTCCGAATACCAACTTATTATGTTCGACGACGAGGACAATACTGATGATTTGATTAAAAAGTTGGAGTTTAAACCAGAGATTGTATTTGAAAAATTGAAAGCTACTAAGAGGTCGGTTCTTCACGAGGAGAGGAAAAACTTACCTATCTATGCTTTTAGGGACGACTTTCTCGAAGCCGTTCGTGATCATCAAATAATCGTCATTGTCGGTGAAACTGGCTCTGGCAAGACTACGCAAATTCCCCAGTACCTTCACGAAGCTGGTTATACAAAGGATGGAAAGATCATCGCTTGCACGCAGCCACGTCGTGTTGCTGCCATGAGCGTTGCTGCTCGAGTTTCTCAAGAGATGGGGGTTAAATTAGGGCACGAGGTTGGTTACTCCATAAGATTCGAGGATTGCACGTCTGAGAAGACCGTTGTTAAATATATGACCGATGGAATGTTGTTGAGGGAATTTCTTGCTCAGCCTGAGTTGGACACTTACAGTGTTGTCATGCTGGATGAGGCTCATGAAAGAACACTTTCAACTGATATTTTGTTCGGATTAGTTAAGGATGTTGCTCGTGCCCGCCCTGATCTTAAGTTGTTGATATCAAGTGCCACTCTTGATGCAGAGAAATTCAGTAACTACTTTGATCTTGCTCCCATATTCAAAATTCCTGGGAGACGCTATCCTGTTGAAATAATCTACACCCAATCACCAGAAGCTAATTACTTGGATGCTGCTGTTGTCACGACGCTTCAGATTCATGCCACTCAATCTCCCGGAGATATATTGGTATTCCTCACCGGTCAAGAAGAAATTGAAACGGTAGAACAAATATTGAAGCATCGGGTTAGAGCTTTGGGGACTAAAATAGCCGAGTTGATTATATGTCCTATATATGCCAACCTGCCCACTGAACTACAGGCTAAAATATTTGAACCCACACCTGAAGGGGCTAGAAAGGTAGTCCTTGCCACCAACATTGCAGAAACGTCGTTGACAATTGACGGGATCAAGTATGTCATTGATCCAGGATTCTCTAAGATGAAAACATACAGTCCGAGGACCGGAATTGAGTCTTTACTGGTAACTCCCATCTCAAAAGCTTCAGCAATGCAAAGAGCTGGCCGGTCAGGAAGAACAGGTCCTGGTAAGTGCTTCCGATTGTATACTGAGGACAGTTTTAAAACTGAATTGGAGGATAACACTTCACCGGAAATACAACGGACAAACCTTGCAAATGTAGTGTTAACTTTATATAGTCTTGGCATTGAGTATGAGAAGTTGTTGCGTTTCGAATTTATGGATCCTCCACCAGCTGATGCTATAAAGAAAGCCATGGAACTTTTATATAATCTAGGCGCTTTAAATAGGCAGGGCAAGTTAACTAAGGTAGGCAGACGAATGGCAGAGTTCCCACTTGATCCTATGTTGTCAAAAATGATTGTTGCCTCAGAAAAGTACAAGTGTTCTGACGAGATCATCTCCATTGCTGCTATGCTTTCTGTTGGAAACTCAATATTCTACCGTCCTAAAGATAAACAAGTACATGCAGACAATGCACGGATGAATTTTCACACCGGTGATGTTGGTGACCACATTGCTCACCTAAATGTCTACAATTCATGGAAGGAGACCAATTATTCATCACAATGGTGTTATGAGAATTATATACAGGTAAGGAGTATGAAACGTGCTAGGGATATCCGTGAACAACTTGCAGGTCTATTGGAGAGGGTTGAGATTGAAGTAACTTCAAATTCCAATGATTTAGATGCCATCAAGAAATCCATATTATCTGGATTTTTCCCACATGCTGCAAAGCTGCAAAAGAACGGTACTTATGGAACGGTTAAGCCTCAACAAACGGTTCACATACATCCTAGTTCGGGGCTGGCAGAGGTTCTTCCTAGATTAGTTTTGTACCATGAACTAGTACTCACTACCGAGAATTATATGAGAAATCTCACAGAGATAAAGCCAGAGTGGTTGTTGGAGATAGCCCCCCACTATTACCAGCTCAATGATGTTGAAGACTCGAGTTCTAAGAAAATGCCTCGTGGATATGGACTTGCACACTAGGAGGTGGTTTTTTGTTTTGTTATTGTAATAGTTTTCTTGATCACAGTTGGTTTGTGTATATTGGTATTTTTTTCTGTCCATGTAAAAGATTTTTTGGATCTTAAATTTGTTTATGAAAGTATTTTATTACATTATTTCTAGTTTATTTCTTCCTTTGAATGTTTTGCTTGCTGTTTTCAGGTTGGAATGAGGACATCATGATACTCTAATTGTTTTGTTTAATCAAAAGGGTGAAGCGATATTTATTATTTTTTTGCAAATTATTTTCTGTATACTATTTATTACCTATTCAAATATCTCTGATATTGATGATTCATTTGTGCATATAGACAGTAACAGGGTCGTTAAACCAGAATAGATAAATATATTTCCTCAAGCACAGGGAATTACTGAAGAACTTTAGCAATCAAAGGTTATGTTCTTCATAAACTGCATTTAAATATCTATGCAGTTTCCAAAGGTATGTTAGTACATTCATGAGGAAAAATGTGGCTCTAGCTGTTTTCTTTGGCCACAATTAGGATTTTACATATATTGTGATTTAAACTTGCAAGGAAATGATGGGCATATAGTAAAAGGTTTGAGTAGGAAGAATGTAGATTTGTTTAGTAGTGACAGTGATTTGAAGTTTTTAAGGTAAAAAAAACAATGAAGATGTCCCTTGTCTTTTGCTTAGTTATGCATTGTGATATTCGCAACATCTTCTAAATCAAAGGGGTTGTAATAAAAGGCGTGGTTTGCATTCTAGTATGGAATGATAATCTAGACTTCTCCCTACATTTTTAATTACTTCAAATCACTTTACTGCTATCATTGTTCTTCGTGCGTTGATTACAATATTTATTCTGATCCTTGTCATTCTTAGTCTATATTACTAGTGTTTTTTATATTTAGAGTTATTATATTATTGTGTTTTGTTTTTGTTACCATGATATTATGCTTAAGGGGACCAATTCATTGTTGGTATATTTGTGTCTTTGTTTAGAGAGTTATTATATGGTTTTTGTTTGTCAAGTGATTATTGTAATGTGTATTAAGGTGTAAATGATATGATATGTGCAATGTTCAGATTGAAAGTGTGTTCAGTGTTGAAGTTTAAATTTAATAACTTTCTTTCATTTTTTGCTGTCCATGTGTCGGTGGAACTTGAATTAGACGTGGTAACTGTGTCACCCTGTTACTTGTTAAATTGTATGATTTGAAATTGACTGCTGAGATTGTTTATATGTTATTTTATCAGTACAAAATCTGAACTGCTAACATTGTTTATATCCTGGTCCTTGTCATGCTTACTCTATATTAGTGTGTTT
Source organism: Trifolium repens (assembly GCA_030408175.1). Classification (NCBI taxonomy): domain Eukaryota; kingdom Viridiplantae; phylum Streptophyta; class Magnoliopsida; order Fabales; family Fabaceae; genus Trifolium; species Trifolium repens. The sequence goes on from CP125846.1 coordinate 14,975,467, forward strand.
TACGGAGTTATTATATGGTTTTGGTTTGTCAAGTGGTTAATGTAATGTGTATTAAGGCATAAATCATATGATATGTTCTATGTTGAACCGACAGTTCAGATTCAAAGTGCGTGTTCACCATTGAAGCTTACATTTAATTACTTTCATTTTTTTGCTGTCCATGTGTCGATGTTGTGTTATGTTTGTATCTCTGGTATCGGTGTTTGTGTCTAATGCTATATAGGATATATTTAGTAGTAATTAATACTTGTATATGGACTATGCTTTTGAGCATGAATTTATATATATTTGTACAAAGTTATTTGCTCTTACTTAGGCCTGGTTTTACATGTTTAACTTTCAAAAGTACTATTTGTTTCATTTTGTTAGAATTATGTAATGTGTTCACGATTTTCTTGGAATATTGATCTGAATTTGTATTGCATTGATTGAATCTTTTGATTGAATGAACGATTACAACAATGAAGGTCCAATATATGGTCTTCAAATAGACCTACTATAGCAGGTCGCCAAGCCGAACCTGACTGACAGGTTAGTTACAAGGTGTTTACTAGAATTTACAAGCCGAACCTGACTGACATAGCTAATCAAATTGTTACAACTGTTCTAACTGTTAGACAAGTTAGTTACAAGGTGTTTACTAGAATACGGTATGGTCTATGACTAGCTCTCATGAACTTGACTTAACTAAAATGTGTTACTCCTTTAATACATTTGTATGATTATGATAATAATTAGCTATTTAAGATGATACAAATGAAGCCAACAGGCTATTTTGCTCCAATGGGAGGACCTATTAGGTACTGATACTTAAAAAAATAGGTACCACCATTTGAGATGGTCGAACTTTTAACTGTGCAACAATTTGACGCTGGATTTGATCTCTTGAAGGGTTGCTTAAGGAAGGTAGGTCCCAATAGAAAGTTTTTAGGATATCAATGTTTAAATGAAGGGGGAAAATTATATCTCCCCCTTTCAACTACTTCTAATATTTTCTGTGTTTGTAAATGGTATTGGTAGAGCTAGTTAATGCTTGAATCCTGTTATATGCACTGTCTCCAATAGACCAAGAAATACTCATACTCATGCAAAAGCTATCGTCCATTGGCGGATCTCAAGCGGCAGCACCTATGTAGTGATTAGAAAAAAAATTGGCTCAGCAGTTCGCAACGATTGGGACCACAAAGCGAAAGCCATCTCCACAGAGCTGAATTTTCAGATGAAAGGCAAGGCGTTACGATAGACGGAGACTATGATGAGGGTTGGAGAATTTGGAGCTGGACTCTTATACTGTTACAGAAACCAATGTTGTGACTACATGGTATCAATAGGTTGGTTAATTCTGTATCCTTGGAAAATTCAATATTTGCTGATATCTGTAAAATTCAATAGTTGTTGTTTTGATAGAATTGTTGTGAACCCCTTTATATTGACATAGGAATCAGTTTAAATCTATGTATTGAAGGGAAAATACAATCAGTTCAGAACCCAAGGATCCATTCATGGATACACTATCTTAATGCCTATGCTGCATAATATGCAAGTATGGCTGCAAGATCAGTAAACTCAGCTCTCATTATCTGTTTGCTTGCATAATTTTGCTTACCTCATGTAATTCATGCTACTAGTATCTATGGAGCACCGACACTTCACATTAAAGTAGTGTCTGGTGTCCGACATGCAGTGACGGAGCCATAAATTTTAAATAGAGGGGACATTAAATAAATAAATTTGGTGTCATTTGATCCTGACTTATATATATATATATATATATATATATATATATATATATATATATATTATTTTAGAAACATTAAATGATTTTTTTCCGTTTCAATCAATATAAAAATATCTCTTTATATAAGTAATATATTATTCAGCTGTTAAACCAGGGACGAATGTAAGGCATGATGTGGCTATAGTCACACCAGCTCAGCCTAGAATTTTTTGGAAAAAAATAAATATATATTTTATAAATAATTTCAAGTCATAATTTGTGTATATATATATATATATATATATATTTATATTTATACAAATATTAATGTAAATATTAGTTTAGAGTTTATTATTAACGACGGTAAGTCTTTTGTACACCTATTAATTTAGATATTAGTGCAAATATTAGTTTTTAGTTTATTATTGATGATTTCAAGTCTTTGGTTGTAAGTACAATATTATTTTAAGATATATAGTTTAATTTTATAACAATCAATTTTAATTTTGTTTGTCAAAAAATAGTGGATAACTAATCGAATGAGTAAAATTAGCAATTGAACTACTATATTAATATGAAATGACATAAAAAACTATGTTTAATTAATATTTAATTTTTTCGAATAAGATAATATGGATAAAACTGGAATAAAAATTAATAAGCTATAAGCTAATTGAATTATCTTATCAAAATAAACTATATAAGCTAGTAATTTGGATTTAGTATATTTTGGTCCAAAAGTAGGATCTTGTGAAGCATATTAGTGATATGCATGACTAAATATATATTCAATAAGTCCCATATAGGGACATTATTGGAGTCGTCGGGGTTCGAACCCTGGATTCCATATTTCTCCACATTTAAATGTGAGTCTAACTGCTAGCCAAAAAAAATAATTCAATAATTTATAGTTTTTTTTAATAGAAATTGTGTGGTTTCTTAGATATAGTTTGTTGTTTTTTTTTTTAATATACATGTTGTACCGAGATCAGATGTATCCATTCAAAAAAGCAAAGTTCAAGATCAATATAGACAAAAAATCAATTTTTATTTTGTTTTATTCATAAGTCCTACATCAACAGACAATATGTGTCAAAGACCAAAGAAACGTCAAAGACAATATTAATATATTTAGATAAAATATTTTCACAAAATTTAAATTAAAGATCTCATAAGTATAAGTATGTATAAATTTAAATTCATGTAATGTTTGACACTTCTTCTTAAAATAAAAATATTTTCCTTCATTCTTAATTATAAGCACCCTAAAAACTAAATATAAGTAGAGTTGGGTATGCGGGCTGGCCCGCCCCACATAAGCCCACATATTAAACGGGGCGAACAAGCCCTCATCAAATGTAAAGGAGTTATGATATGTAGATCCGAGTTCGGTCCGTGTTAGCCCGCGGGTTAAACGGTTAACCCGCGGATTATTAAAAAAATAAAAAATAACTTTTATTAAAAAAATAGTTAAAATATTGAAATAATAAAAGCTAAAAAAACTATTGATAATAATTTTATGTTATAATATATAACTTGTAAGTAAAAAAAAAAAAAAAAGTTTGTGACATTTTTGAGTTTATCTATCTTCTATATGCAAGTAATGCAACCAAAATCAAATTTAACTAATTTTCATCATCATTATTTCTCCACACACCTCAAATTCATAAAATAAACACAAGTGATATTTAATAAGAACTTCAATAGTTTTGTTAAAAAAATTAAAAAGAACTTTAATAGTCCAAATCAATATTAAGAGTACAACAAAAAATCTAATATAAACGGGCCACGGGCCAAACCCACGAACCAACGGATTTAACCCACATAACCCACGGTTTTTACGGTCCAACCCACACAAACAAAAATATAAACGAGCCAAAAAAATTCATCTTAAGCCTGTGCGGATTGCGGGTCGACCCACAGACCTTGGCCCGTATACTCAGCTCTAAATATAAGTTCATTTACGAGTTTTAAAATATATTTATTATTTTCTTCAAAATATAACTTTGATTATTACTATATACATTTGAATATAAAAAGTCAATTATAACACATTAGGGGTGCTCAAATTCAAATCAATCCAAATAAAAACACAAACCGATCAAAAAATCAAAAAACGCAAAAAACTGAATAGTTTTGGATGTGTTTGGATGCTCTTTTGTGAAAACCGCTGGATCGAATCGGATTTCGAATTGATTTTTCAAAAACCGATTCAAACCGAACCAAACTGAATACATATATTTTAATACTTATTAATTATCTTTCTAACTGTATGAATATATATTGCATTAACTTATTTTTTTGTTCATTTTAAATTTTATTAATATTATTTGTTTGTTTAGTTTAATCTATTTTTTACTTTTTGATATGTTTTAAATATAATCTATGATTGTCATTTTAAAATATTATTTTTTTAATATATTATATGTTATATTTTACATGAACCTTAATATTTATTTTGTTAAAAATTTCAAACTATTATTTTATAGTGTTTTTTATAATATTTATATTTAATAAAAAAGTTAAAATTTGGATATCCAAAAACCGATACAAATTAAACCGCATAATTTTTTATTGAATGAATTTTTGCCTTAAAACAAATATAAACTGAATCGTGAGCACCCCCTAATAAATATATCTATTCACCAAATACAATTTAGTAATTTTAATACATAAAAAATATACATTAATTACACAATTAACATTTTTTTTATGGTACATTAACATTTCTTAATATACATAAAATTAAAAAGTGTCAATAGCTGCTTATAAAAAGCGAAGAATAGGGTAAAATCTTAATATAATAAAACGAGAGTAACTAGAGTCAACCTAAACCCTAACCCTAATATGAATGGTCTAGATTTTGATATTTGGAAAAAAAAATTATATCAACGGCTATGATAAAAACTTAAATAATCAATTTTTAAACCAATATTATGTTGCCACATCAATTAATGAATGTGACACGTCATGTGTTTAAAACAAACAAAAATAAATAAATTTGAGATCTGTCAAAAAAAGAGAAAATGGATAAACATTAATAAAACAAAAATACTAATAATCAGTTACGAAAATTATGTATAGATTCGATCTGTACAAAAAAAGAGAAAAGGGATAAACATTAATAAAACAAAAAAAACTAATTAGTATTATAATAATCAGTTACGAAAATTATGTATATATTCAACTTAATTGAGGGTTATAAATACAAGCACCCTCAAAGTATTTTTCTCTCACTATATTTTTTTGTTATAATTTATATATTTGTCTTCATATAGTTTATTTTATTTCTATATTTATTTTGAATTTTGAATTTGTATGTGTCAAATCTAAAATCGTTTGTCTATGTTTGATTTGCAGTTTTTTTTTTGTTCGTTTTGTTATAGTATTATTGCTAATCTAGAGATTTTGTTACGGTTCTATCAACATGAAGTTGTTATTGTTACACAACCTCTATTATCATGAAGTTGTTGTTATCGAGTAAGTTTTAAACTTTATGCAACCTTATTTATTTGTTTAATTATACATTTTTTTTTTCACTCCTCTACTTAATGATTTATTGTTCTCTTTTTTCTATAATTTGATTTTTATTTCTCTTTTTGTTTATGTTTTTAGTATAATTATAGTATTTTTTCACTAACTATGTGTTTAATAATCATTCACCTTTTATGCTAATTCAATAGTGGTCAATGCATAGATTTCTTCTAACAAATTTTTTTCTCTCTCTTTTTTTTATACATTTATAGGTAAAATTGTATTTAAGGGCAGAAGATTTGAAATATTATTAAAATAAATGAGGACAAATTAGATTTTTTAGTAGTAGTTTCTTTTTATACATTATTAGTAGATTAGTAGATTTATTTTATGTGTGTATTTATCTTTTTTGTAAAAAAAATTATTGGTTTTCTTTTGTTTCTATATTTATGCATAGATTTGTATATAATATTTTTATTTTATTCTTTCTATACTTTTTCTATATTTCTTTAGTGAAATTACAATGAAGTATACACAATTTAGAATATTATCCTATTTTTATGAATAAATTCAACTATAATCGTTATTTTATTTTTTTGTTCTTATATGTTATGCATAGACTCATGTATAATTGTTATATTGTATATATCTTATTTTTCCTATAATTCTTTTAGTGAAATTATAAAAATAAATATAAAATTTAGAATATTATCTTATTTTCATGTATAGATTCGTATTATTTTTTTGTATTTATCTTATTATTTCTAAATATTTTCTATAATTTATTTGGTGAATTACAACGAAGGATATAAAGTTTATAATATTATTAAAATGTATAAGGAAAGAATAGTAAACTTAGTAGTAATAAACGTTATTACATTGAAATAAATAAATTAAAAGTATATAAAATCAAATGAATAAAGAGAACTTTTTTTAACAATGCAATAAGGATATACATGAAAAAGACATAACAACTGAATTTGTGTTTTTTTACAAGATATGCATCCAATAAAAAAAAAGTTGACTTAAAAATAGATCTAATTTTTTGTCGATTAAATTAATAATGATTTATTTTAATTAAAAATAAGTACAAATACGTAGTAATAGATATATATTTCGTTACGAATATGGTTTGAAAATTAGCATTATAGATATACTTTTTTCATGTAAGCAATAAGGATATACTTGAAAAATACATAACAATTTTTTTACAAGATATGCGTCGAATAAAATATAATAAGTAAATATTGTCTAAAAAATAGGTATCATTTAAGTTCATATTATAATAATATAACTTTTGTTATGATTAATTTTTTTCGTAATTTAGAATAACTAATATTAACAAAATATATTTATATAATACTTATTGTTTGTATGTTATGTTTAATAAAACTAAAATTATCTTCTTCTTTTTTTTTTGATATAGAAATTAAAATTATCATCAGCACTAAAAATTTATTGTAATATTAAAATATCCAAACACAAAAGGCTTATTGAGTATAAGAGCTTATGATGTAAGTTCTCATACTATAAGCTCTAATTCTATAAGCACCTGTATAAGCTATTTATCCAGACGGGCCCTAAATGCTTACTACTATAAGTAATCACACATTATCAACATTTTCATTGTATAATTGAATTAAATGATTGAACCCGTGCAAGCACGGGTAAAAAGTCTAGTATAGAAAAACGGAATGAATACCACGGATCCTTTTCTCTCACACTCACACTCACACTCACACTCACACTCACGTGCACACTATCCGGTAAATATACTACATAGTATTATTATAGGAGTATAGTACTACTATATTATTATCAAATTAAATGTGAAATGTGATCTGTAAAAGAGTAGTATAGAATAAATAATAAATAGTGAAGAAATAAAGAAAGAATGTATCATAAAAGAAGTGTAGTAATGACTAATGAGTGAAATTTAAGTATATGGTAGGTGGGCCTATGCATTATCACGCTTCAAGTCCAAATGAGCTCTTACGTGAGGGGGTATTTGACATAAAGGATTAGTGCTCGTATCTTGTTAAGAATTTCACATGAACAATAGGTAATTAGGTATTGCGACTTTTCTTGAAGTTGTCATGAAATTCTGAATAGCTACTCAGTCTTTTGATTGGTTGTTTTCATTGTTAATTAGGATGTGATCTATACCATGGAAATTGGATATATGATCCATTGGGGCATACTCAAACAACTCGTGCCCTATATTTAGGGGCGAAGCTAGCCATATTTTTATGAGGTGTCTAAATATAAAAACAATTCAAAAGTAATAGTAAAGTAATCCAATAAACAAAAAGATTAATATTAACTTTTGGAAGAAAGGGTTTGTTGATAACTCAATTGCTCGTTCCTTTATTCTTCCAATTGCTTATTCGCTATCTTCAAAAAAAAAATGAGCGATTGGAAGATAGGGTTTGTTGATAACTCAATCTCTCATTTTTTTATTCTTTCAATCGCTTATTCGCTATCTTCAAATCGCTTTTCACTTTTTCAACAAAACCCTAAATTTTCGTTCCCCCAAATTGATTTATGTTTTAATTTCGTTTTTTGATTTTTTTTTTAATCTTGAAGTGGTATTATTATTATATGTTAATTTATTTTTTTTATTTTTTAAAAATCCACGTGGCGTCACCGTTTGCCATGTGTCAAAAAATAACGACGTTAAAAAAAATTGACGGAAGAGATCAACTAATGGTAACGTTCAAAATATAAGGGACTAACGTGAAACTTTTAAAACATAAGGAACCAAATTGATACCTAAAATAAACATAAGGGACAGAATTAAGAATTAAGTCTTTTTTTCAAAAAATAAGGGCGTTAAAAAAAATTGACGGATGGGACCAATTAATGGTAATGTTCAAAACATAAGAGACTAACGTGAACCTTTTAAAACAAAAAGACCAAATTTAGGGGCGGAGCCCTTTATGGGCTGGACAGGGACATGGTCCGCCCCAGGATTTTTAATTTTTTCATAGGTATACAATTTAGCGGCGGTTTTAAACCCCCGCCAAATAGACTGGTAATATTACTTTTGCGGGGGTTTTAAACCCCCTCTATTTGGACGTCCAGAATTTTTTAATGTTTTCTATTTTGCTGGGGTTTCAAACCCCCTCTATTTTGAAGTTGATATTTTAAATTTACAAAATTATTAACCTCCTTTAAATTGTTTCAAAAAAAATTCTCTATTATTAATCATTCAGAAATTGTTTCTAATTTACTTTTTGAAGCATTTCTTCTAATGTTTTATTGTTAAAATTTATAGATGTTTTAAAATGTGTAATTTATTTTTTCAAAGTATTCAAATATATTTTTTTTGAGAAAAAGTACTCAAATTTTTATTTCAAATAGAGTTTTAGTGTATAAAAAATTGTGTTTGATCAATTTTTTGTTAAAAAATTTAAATTTTTGTTTGAGAGAACTAAATAAAAAGTATGAAGTATACGCATGAATTGACATAAAATATATTTTTGATAATATATTTTTTAATTTTTTTTTTAATATTCGATTTATAACTATAGCGGCCCCGTAACCTTTAAGGCTAGCTCCGCCACCGTTGATCAATTCAAAACTCCCTTAATTAATAATCCAAATCCAACCACACTTGACTCTTTCCTTTCTTAAACCCCGGCGCGAACAGAGACAGTGAGCAAGCACCAACATTAACATTGCTTAATAGTAATAGAGAGAGAGAAAACCCTACGCCGATTAGCTTTGTGTTAACAATAGAGAGATAGAACATTCATTCATTCCACACAATGTTGTCATTTTCAACCATAAATCTTCAGAGGTATTATTATTATGCTTCTTCTCTCCCTCTTTTTCAACTTCCAAACCCTAATTTCATTCCTTTCTTCCCTTCTTCATCAATGCTATACTCTCAATTACATCACCAACAAGAAGATCAAGATAATCTTGTTTCCTCATTCAATCGTTTGCTACATCAGAATCCAACTCCACCCGTCTTCCATTTTGGTAAGATTTTAGGTTCTCTTGTTAAGTCCAATCATTACTATACTGTTGTTTCACTTCATCATCAGATGGAATTAAACGGAATTGCTTCAGATTTAGTCAATTTGAGCATATTGATCAATTGCTTTTCTCAATTGGGTCTAAACTCTCTTTCCTTTTCTGTATTTGCAAACATTCTCAAAAAGGGTTATCATCCAGATGCTGTAACTTTCACTACACTCATCAAGGGTCTATGTCTCAAAGGTGAGATTCATGAAGCATTGCAATTTCATGACAAATTGGTAGCCCAAGGATTTCATTTGAACCAAGTCACTTATGGGACCTTGATCAATGGGTTATGTAAAGTCGGAGAAACACGTGCAGCCTTGCAGTTGCTGAGACGAGTTGATGGGAAATTGGTTCGACCTGATGTGGTAATGTACACTGCAATTATTGACAGTATGTGCAAAGATAAACTTTTTTATGATGCTTTTGATTTATATTCTGAAATGGTTGCTAAGAGAATTTCTCCTAATCTTTACACTTATAATGCTTTAATTAATGGCTTTTGCATTGTTGGTAAATTAGAAGCAGCGATTGATTTTTTTAATGAAATGACATTGGAAAACATCAACCCTGATCTGCATACCTTTACTATATTGGTTGATGCTTTTTGTAAGGAAGGAAAAGTGAAAGAAGCTAATATTGTATTTGCTATGATGATGAGAAAAGGTGTTAAGCCTAATGTTGTTACTTATAGCTCTTTAATGGATGGATATTGCTTAGTTAAAGAAATTAACAAGGCCAAGGGTATATTCAACACCATGGCCCAATGTGGAGTGACTCCAAATGTTTGGAGTTACAATATCATGATTAATGGGTTTTGTAAGAATGAAAGATTAGATGAAGCCATGAATCTTTTCAAAGAAATGCGTTGTAGAAACATTATTCCTGATGTGGTAACTTATAGTTCCCTTATTGATGGTTTGTGCAAATTGGGAAGAATATCACATGCTTTGGAGCTTGTCGATGAGATGCAGGATAGAGGGTATCCACCTAATATAGTTACTTACAATTCTATATTAGATGCTTTATGCAAAAACCATTATGTTGAAAAGGCAATTGCGTTATTTACAAAACTCAAGGACGAGGGTATTCAACCAAATATGTACACATATACTATTCTTATCTATGGATTGTGTAAAGATGGAAGAGTAGAGGACGCAAGAAAGGTTTTTGAAGATCTTATGGTTAAAGGCTACCATCTAAATGTTTGTGCATATAATGTTATGATCCAAGGGCTTTGTGACAAGGGCTTGTTTGATGAAGCGTTAGCCTTGCTATCAAAAATGAAAGATAATGGCTGCACTCCAAATGCTAAAACTTATGAAATAATTATTCTTTGTCTATTTGAAAAAGATGAAAATGATAAGGCCGAGAAACTTTTTCATGAAATGATTGTGAAAGGTTTATTGTAAGATTAAAACTAGGTAAGATTTATCTCTAGTTATACATTGTTATTTTTAATATTAATTTAAATGCTACTGCTACAGTCTCAATGCCTTTGGCTTGAGTTGTTCTTATCTTTTCAATGTTATTTCTGTCAAATTACTTTGGTCTGAAATCTGAGTTGTGAGTTTGATATTGATTCTGTGTTCTTCTATTTATTCAACTGACTTCTTGAAGTTGTTGATATTACGAGTTTGTTATTCTTGATGTGATTTCGGGATCTGAGTATGATGTTCTGAAAAGACAATAACAAACTATCAAGTTTGATGATACCGAAGTTTGTACTGCAGTTTTTGTGAAAGATGAAGGCAAGATGGAATGAGCTATTACTTGCCTTACAAGTTTCCCAACTTCCATAACCGTTTGGTCTCTAAGTTTGTTAAAATAAGTTTGATAGAAGATAGAATACTATTTAGTTTACTCTATTAAGCAATGTAGGATTTAGAATACTTCGGTATCGCCACACTTCACAGTTTATGGTTTTCATTGTGGATGTGTTGAGGAGTGCTCAGCATACTTTTTTAGCCATTTCCATGTCAATCATTATGGTGGTCTTACCAATAAATGGTAGCATGGCCCTATTTATTGCTCTCCTCTTATCGGATGGCTAGTACAAGCCAGACATATTTGTAAAAGTTTGCATAGATTTGTCATCTGATTTGCTTAATGGTTCGTAGTAACAAATTTTGCTTCAGGTTTCCTTCAAAGGAAGATGTACTAAACTATGCTGTCCAATGCATTGGCTAAGGTATCGTTTGTATGACAGTTTTTGTTATGTTCTGTAAGTTTAATAGAAGTGTGTTCTTATTTTAGTCAAGGAAGACACAAAGAAGTCGATAAGTTTATGAGAAGTGTTTTCTTAGTTTAGTTAAGTAAGATACTAAGAAATCGATAAGTGAAGCTAAAGTAAGAGAATTTTGATGGGATATACCAGCCCCTAGACATTAAAGAAAGGGAATGAGGCATCTACAAACATGCTAAAAGTAGCAGTGAAGGAAAACCAAGACTTAAATCAGGTGAAATACATTAAGGAAAACGAGGGGAATCGGTAATGTATTAATATCACAGAGAAAGATGAAGGAATTGTTTTAAAATGAGGTGGCATTTAACATGGTCAAATATAGTATTTGACCACCATGGTCTACTTTCCTTTATAACCATTAGATCAGATATGACCACTACTGCTATTATAGTCTATCTGCATTGTATCATTTCTTCCCCATCTTTAACCTTTCATCCGTGGGTTGCAGCTCATTTTTTTACACTATCTTCATCCTAAATTACTCACAAACAACACTTACAGTAAGAAGAAACTAAAATCTGAAACCAGCATAAATCAAACTAGTGGTGTTTCATTCTATTTATAGTTGACAAATCTTTCATATAAAAAAAAAAAAATTGACAAATCTTCTCTATTTCACTTCAAAATTAAAAGGGTATAAAGTAAAATTTTTAAGAAGAAAAACCTATTGATCATTGTCACTGATTTGAAGACTCAATTGGGAAATTAGAGAAACCTGCTTATGGTTTAGACTTTATTTTTTGTTTAGACTTGTTTTATGAAAACAAGAAAATTACATTTTTTATTTTTATTTTTTAATTTACAAAAGAAAAAACTGAGCAAGAAATGTTATGCTTTTAGTTGTGGGTTTTGAAAATGGAATGTGCAGCAGAGGATGATTTTGGAATGTAATCTGGTACAAAACTATTGCAATCCTATCTGTATATGAAAGTTGAGGATAGAGTGAAAAATAATAGGATGTGGACAGACTATAAAAGCATCAATGGTCATATTTAAATCTAATGGTTAAAAGATAACTAGACCATGGTAGGAAAATTTTAAACTTGACCATATTAAACGCCACCGATGGTGTATTTTATTTAACTTGTTTATGGTCAAACATGGAAATGAAACAGGCCAACATAAATATCCTTGTTATTGCAAAAGGTTGTTCTGAGTACAATATTTTAGAAATGAATAGAGCATAGCTCACATGCAAAGCTTAATTTAATTTCTCTCCTGCAGGGAGCTATTTGGTATACTTTAGTGCTCAAAGATAATGCTTCAACCAAGAATCTGGGGATGAGACTTTAGCTTCAAATTCAAATTTCATTTGCACCATACCAATACCAATAATCAACGCTCTGATGAGTGAAAGCTAGTGCATGGACCTCAAGCGATGGTCTACATGCAGTTTAAACACATAGAGATTACCGTCACTTTGTACACAATAAGGTTTTTTCAGGAGAAATCGTAACTGATTTTGTTGGTTCAAATGATAGGTGGTGGTTGTGTGGTGCCAACTTAGTTGGAATGTCACATCTATCATATGATGCCTTTGCACTCTGATTTTGGTTTTTAAAAAATTAAACTAAGTCCGTTGGAGGAGTGTTGCAATTAATAATCGGTAGATATTCCTAACAACTTCCTAGTAGAGTGAAAGATTCATCAGTGTCACTCTTTTGGTAGGCCTCCTATATGTATAAATTGGACTGTTGATGTATCTGCAGCTATTGGTAGTTTAGAAATGTTATATTTTTGAGTTATACAAACATTCAGTTATGTCATTTTGAAATTCTGGCTGATTATACAAGTTTATAAACAAGATTTATTTAGATCTTGTTGAAAATGCGGAGGATATTCTATCGAAATTTTAGTAAATATTATTTTGAAGTAATGGGTCATTTTGGAAATTTTATATTTATTGATTGCTAAATTTGGTCATTATAATTGTCAAAAAAAAAAGTTTGGTCATTAGACTTACCAGACTAATATTAGTTTGTGCGGCAGTTATGATGTAGGTTTGGGTCGTGACACTCCAATTATCCTATGAAGGAACTATCTAGATCATGAGGGCTTGGAGAACTCATTAACTATTTAGTATGAATTATTTAGGATGAAATTAAGAGAAAGCATACAAGATAAGATATGCAAAAAAAAAAATGATATCAACAAAAAAAATCTGTTACTAATCATGGAGCTTTGGCCGCCTGTGGAGGGGTAGTTCGAAGTGCTGATGGTGTCTTCATATTTGGGTTTTCTTATAATTTAGGGGCTTGCACTATTACTATGGCTGAACTTTGGGCTATTCTCAAAGGCCTGCAACTAGCAAAGGATCGTTGATTTATGTACATTGAAAATTGCTATTTAGGCCCCCCACGTTTGCTCAGAGGCCCCCCTTAAATCCTAAAATGTCCCTAAAAATGGTGTGCAGAAAATTTGTCATGTAGGTACCGAAATTTAATTTGGTTCGGAACATAGACAACGAAATATAGTTAACAGGCGCCCCTAATGCCTATGTATCGTATGGGCTGCCAAATTTCAAACAGAATGACAAACATTTCGCCTCGTGAACGACGAAATTGAAATTTCGGTGATTATGAAACGAACACGCTGGTTTTCGGTACTTACGTGACGAAACAGGTGTATATGTGTATCAGATAATTCTTTACGCCTCAGATTCAACAAAAACAAAATTAAGACAAGTATGTGCGATTTCTAGGGTTCGAACAGGAGAAATTGCTCAAACATCATCACTATCGCAATCAATCGTCTTCTCCATCGCAATTATTGGAAGCATTCAAGAGAAAGAGGATTTCGTCTCGCAAAATCCGAAATCGCCAGTAAGTTTTCTACGAATTTGTGTTGTTGATTATTATTTATTATTTGATTACAGTCGTTGTACAGGTTTGATTAAGATGTTCATACTCAATATTCTACGAATTAAGGGTTTCCAAACTGAATTGGGGATTTAGGGTTCAATGATTTAGGGTTTTGAAACTGAATTGGGGATTTAGGGTTCAATGATTTAGGGTTTTCTATGAATTTTGTGTTCCATCATTTTGATTGATATTGATTGTTGTGAGTGATTAAGTGTGTTTATTGGATTGAATTGAGTGATTAAGTTTTGATAGTGATTAAGTTTTCATTAAGTTATTTCAATAAAAGTTTAAATTAGTAATTAAGTTGTGATATAGGTTTGATGGTTTGATTCAGTTCTGATATAGGTTTGATGGTTTGATTAAGTTCTAATATAGGTTTGATAAGTTAGTGATGATGATTGATTTTGAAAATTAAAACATTGTATGATGGTTGATGGTTGATTACATTTTGATTGTTTTATGTACTTGTAGGAATGACTGATGAAGTTACTCGACAGAGAGGTGGGAGGGACAGTTTGGCACACGGTTCCGCTCGGCGTGAGCGTGTTAGAAACCGTGTCGTACCACCCACACGTAGAAGGGGTAGAATGAAAGAAGTGTCATCGACGGCTGGAAATCATCCAGAGCCCGTGGCCGAGCATGAGCTAGAGATTCATTCTGCGCCTAATCTTGAACAGGCTGACACTATGGAAGAGGAACAACATGATGAGGAACTAGAGGAGCAACATGATGAAGGGGCTCTTGGTTTGCAACATGATGAAGAGGTAGAGGAGCAAGACGAGGCAGAAGAAGAAGAAGCATATGAAATTGAACAAGATGAAGAGGAGGCAGAAGAGGAAGATCAAAGATCATCACCACCTCCTTCACCACCAAAGCGAAAAACCCGTAGGAGAAAGCCGCCGACGACGACAAAAGGACGACAAAACCCACCAGAAGATGCACCCCCTGGCGGATATGGAGGTGGTCCAACCGACCTTTCATTGCTGCCCAATTTTGGAAAGCATATTGCAGCTGCATTGTGGAAAGGAAAAGTAAGTATTTTCGTTATTCATTTGGTTATTAGTCCCACTATTTTATTGATTATTAAACTTTATTTAATTTGACTTGATTTTGTGCAGTATCCGGAACGATATCTGAGGTGCATGAACAACGGAAAGAGGGTGTTAGATTTTACTCTGCCATCGAGTAAATTGGATTGGTTCTGGAAGGTGGTAATTGCTAGTGGACTGCGGCCTCTACTTAAGACAAACTATCCATATGTGGATTGGGGTATTTTGACAGCTTTTTCTGAGCGATGGCAACCAGAAACCGGCACCTTCCATCTACCGGTTGGAGAAATGACCATCACATTGGATGATGTGTCGTCTCTGCTCCACATCCCGATTAGTGGTAAAATGTTAAACCACGAAGGAACGGCATGCAAAGTGGAAGAAGGCGCGGATATGTGCGATACATATTTAAACTTTCCAAAAGAAGACTGCATGGAAGAGTTTGATAAGATGAAATGAGCGCATTTGTCATTTCAGAAGTTGCTGCAGTTATACCTTGACAACAAAAACTTTGCAGAAAAAGCGTTGCATGACAAGGAGAAGGAGGAGGATATCAAATTCTATCAGGATTGCGCCATCAGATGTTTTTTGTTGTATTTGCTTGGTTCGACTCTTTTCACCAACAAAAGTACGCAATATGTGGATGTTATTTTCCTGACATATTTGCAAGACCTGGATCTGATACACACTTGGAACTGGGGTGCTTCCGGACTTGCTTACCTGTTCAAGTATTTGGATAAATCTACAAGGCAAGCGAGCGGGAATAATGGCGGTTACAACTGTCTACTTCAGGTAATGTATATTTCTCCTTCACCGGATCTAAAACTGTCTCATCAACATATTGCAAAAACCTTGGAAATTTAGCAAACACTCTTCTAAACTCGACAACTGCATGACTGTATGCCTCTTCTGAAGTCGACTCCACAAGTGATTCCCATTGTAATCTGAGAGTTTCCAATAAGTCATCCATTTTCTGATCCTTTGCTCTACATAAATTTTTGAACTTCGCCCTTACGTTTTTATAAATGTGATACCGACACACAAGTGCAGTTGAATTTGGAAAAACAATCTCAACCGCATTCATCAGTGACTTGTCCCTATCGGTGATAATCACTTTCGGCATACCCTCGTTATCCTTAAGAAGACTCCGACACGCGATGAGGGCCCATTTAAAATTGTCTTCTCTTTCATTTGTGAGAAATGCATAGGCAACATTGAAAGTCTCTTGTGTCGAGGTTACACCAACTATCTCAAACAGAGGCATTTTATACTTGTTGGTTTTGTAAGTCGAATCCATCAAGAGTACGGTCGGAAACGTGTTAAACAACTTAACACTATCAGGATGTGCCCAGAAAATGTCCTGTAAAGTTGTCGACTCACCATCGGTTCTAAACTTGTGGAAGTATTTGTGAGCTTCAACACACTTCAAGAGTTGTTGAATTTCAGTCATTTCACCCCTAACTTCATGTTTGTATCGTTGACGCTCGTTGTAGATTTGCTTCATATTTGTCTTAAGATCTTTATTCTTCTCCTTCAACGTGTTCAGAATGATTTTCGGAGCCACCAAGTTCCTTGTCAACTGGTGGACACACTCCTTTTCCTCCGGTTTTAAACGTCCGGCTAGAATGTGACCTTCCAAATTTTTCGCCATCTCATGGTTATGCTCACCAGTCACGACACTTAACTTCCATTCCTGAGACGACAAAAAGTAGCCTCGTAACCTAAACGGGCACTGACATTTCCTTGTTGCTGTGTCATCTCTCTTCAATTTCCTTTTCGGTTCTTTGTAGACACCGCCTCTTTCGCAACCCAAAATGAAATACGGCTTCCTATTATGGTTACCATTATCAGATTTTTCGATCACCATGGAAAAACCAGCCTTTAAAGCCTCCCTTCTACACCAATCAATCAAGTCATCTCGGACCTTAAACTTTGCGGCATTATAAAAATACCTCCCGGTGTCAACGGAAATGTCGTGTGCATCCTCTGCTTCATCAATACCAGGTTCAATAACATTACCTTGGGGAATGTCAGGTGCAACAACTATAGCTTGTGGAACGACGGGTGCGCCGGGTACATCATTATGTTGATTCAATTGAGCCGGAGGATCGGCCATAACAACACCTTGACAAAAATTATACAAAAACAATCAATATACATGGTACCATAACATATGAACAATTATCAAACAAAACAACCCCAAGTATGCTGAATTTGATGTACGTCACAACATTTCGTCGCCTACGAAACGAAACACATGATTTCGTCGTCCCACTGACAAAATCTTGTGCATCTGCTAAATCTTAAAAAAATTCAAAATAAACCGTATAAACCTTCCCATACCTGTTTTAATACTCCAAATCAGTGTGGGTACCTTCTATGTATGCTTCAAAGTTGAGATCAAGCCTTCAAAACGAAAAAAATCGCCAGAGATCTACTTTTCAATATTTTGTAAAAAAGTGATTATGATAGGACAGGGCTATACTGTCATGCTATATAGGGTAATTTCGGTACCTAGAATACGAATGCCCATAATTTCGTTTCGCAATCACCGAAACCAGGATTCGGTGACTAGGTGACGAAATTTTGCGGATCATTCGCATTTGGTTCATGCCAAAGTTAGCTATCTTTTGTTTCGTCTCCTTTCGTCAACTACGCACCGAAGTATAGTTGCTTCGTCAACCACGCAACGAAACAATTTTTTAGGGGCATTTTTGTCAGTTTGGGGGGCCTCTGAGCAAATGTGGGGGGCCTAAATAGCAATTTTCATGTACATTGGAATAGAATCTGATTCAACTTCAGCGGTGTCCATGATATCAAATGGTTGTGGCTTACGCCACCCCTACTTCCCCCTAGTCTACCAGATTAAGGATATTTTTAGACAAATGTCTTCTTGGTCTATTATCCATGTGCATCGTGAAGCTAATCAAGTTGCTGACTACTTTGCCAAGCATGGTCTTAGTCTACCTAATGTTAGGATATTCGATTATGTTCCTGCATTTGTTTCTTTAGTTTTGACTGCAGATGCTTCATCTGTAGCTTTTCCAAGAGGTTCTTAGGTTTTTTCTTTTAGTTTATATTGAAGGCAGTGAGAATCGAATATAGGATCTCATGCATATTATTCAAACCAACAAAACCACTAGTCTTAAAAATGGTAAAAAAATGTTTGAATACTAGCAGTGCGTATCCTTTAAATTAAAAAATTATTGGTCAAAAGAAAGATTTTGAATTAGGAAATTTTGAATTCGAGTCACACCAATATTATTTTTTTGACTCATTCACACCAATATTCTTAAAAGGAAGTAAATATAAATATTTTTTTTAAGTATTCTATGAATCTTAAGGTCTTATAAATAGTTTAATAATTAGAAATTTACATTTTAATACAAAGAAGTTGTAGGTTCGAAGTTCGGTCTCTTCATCTCATATGAAATGTCTTTTTTACATGAAATTATTGTCACGGCAATAATTTATTTTAGAAAAATAAAATAAAATATATTTTTCCTTCAACTATAAAGAAAGAAATTAATAAATAAAAAAGAATATCAGTGGCAGTGTAAAATAATTTTTACACTATCAACCGATCACAACCATATTTTTCATCGTACCATTTTATTTAATTTTATTTTCTTAATTATATGATATAGTAGAAGATTAGATAATTTTTATTAATTGTTATTATAAAATAAATTTACACCGACACGTCGTTAAATAAACTCTAAAAAAAAAAATCCCCATCCAAAATAAAATTACCACTTATTCAAAAATAAAAATCCTCCAAAGTGCTCTTCAAGATTTCTTCAACCGCTTCATTTCTTAAAACGTCTCTCTTCCGTCCAGAAAATCTCTCTCTCTCTCTCTCTCTCATTTCAAAATCTTCCAAATTCACAAAAACAGCATTTTCCTGGAAAAACCCATTCTCATTTTCTTGGAAGAAAATAAATCATCAATTTCCTTTGTTCATCATTCACAGTTTACTAAAATTGGTAAATTTCTCATCTTTCCTTCTTCTTCGGTTTCTGAGGAACGTAACGGAAAAAACTGTAGCACAAAAGTTTCTAATTCAGGTTCCAAAATTTCTTCAAGAAAGATAAAAAAAACATCAATTTAAATTTCTTCATAAATGTAAATTTAAATTTCTGTTTCTTTCACATTCTTTTCAACATTGATAATGCCTTGTTTGTGTTTGAGTTAATTCCTCTTTTTTATATTCAATTGTGCATTTTGTTACATTTTCTTTTACATTGTTTAGAAACTTGTCAATTGTGATGCTTAGTTCTTGATGAATTTTGGGGTTTAATTTAATTTAAAAAAATTTCTCTGTTTGGTTATCTTTATTATTTATTTTTCTTCCATTGGATTAGGACAAATGACATTGCACTTGTTATAGAGTGGTCTTAGGTTATTGTTATGTTACATGGACCAAAGTACACAATTGAATTGTTAAAAATCAAAATTTTAACCAACAAAGGTTTGCCTTGTTGGAAAAGATTAAATTCGTACCTCGCAAGGATGTGGGTTTGCCATTGTGAGGACCTTGTTGGTGGGCAATATATAAGTACATGTATGCTTAGTTTTCCTCGACCATGATGAATCCTCAGGACCCAACTAACCTAAACTTTTCGTTACAAAAAATAAATAATTAAAGTTTCAATAAAAAAGAGGATACATTGAAAGATTAATCACCAAGGTCTAGCTAGCACTAGGAGTTTTGTGGAATGTTGAATGAATTCCTTTTGCTGGTGTTTGGTTTTGAGTAGTGTTTGTTTCTGTTTGTTTAGTATGCAGAACAGTAAATGCTTTTAGTCGAGCAATTTATCAATTGAGCCTTAACCAACCGGTGAGCTGGGACTAATGGCCACCTTTGAGGCATTGGCTATGGATTTGTGACATCAACCAAAATGATCCTTTTTATGTTTTTTTTCTCGAATTGGGACTCTAATAAACAAAATATGAATATACTATTATTTAAAGTGATTTTAACTCGATTGTATATAAATGGTGTTATAAGGTAATCCTCACCTTACAAGCCTATTGTGTAGGGTTGATTAGGCCAAACACCCAATTCTAAGAAATGGTATTCATGCTTTTTGTTATTACCATTTAATTGATTGATAGCTAATGCTACTTTGGGAGTAGATTTGATTCCTCTTTCATTTGAATTATTAATTATTAATCAAGGGTTTTAAATCTGTTTTAAGTATTACTGTATCCGAGATACATCAATTTCTAGTCACTTTCTTTGATAGCTTTTTAGGAATGTTTTTAAGAGAACTTTCTTTTTTAGTTGATAAAGGTGCTCCAGAATGTCTAAACCTTTGAGTGATCATCCTCTTCTGCAAGCGGAAACAACATGTGGCTCACTTCTTCAAGAACTTCAGGTACAAAACAGTTTTTGCTGCAATCATATTTCCTACCCAATGACTATTTGGTAAACTATGGAGAAACTCTTATTGTTGTCTTGGTTTATTTTTCAAAACTAGATAATTTGGCATGAAGTTGGGGAGTCTGAGTCTGAAAAAGATAGAATGTTGTTCGAGATTGAACAAGAATGTCTAGAAGTATACAGAAGAAAGATAGATAAAGCTAATTGCTCTAGAGCTCAAATAAGGCAGGAAATTGCTGATTCCGAGGCAGAACTTACAGCTATCTGTTCAGCAATGGGAGAGCGCCCAGTACATAGTAGACAGGTAGGATATGTTATGTATTATTACTAGTTTTCCGATTACTGTTAGGGCATGCATGTTTGTATATTGCTCAACCAGGATGGAGAAAATAGGTTAAGTTTAATACAACAGTGTTTAATGTCATATTTGTGTGACAATAATTTGGAATGAGTATATAATATTCTTGGCATTAATAAAAGGTTAGATACAATACAAACTTGGGTTGCGTCTAAATTGTTCTCAATGATTACTATGTACCTAATGAAGATTTTGAATAGAGAGGAATAGTTTATTTTGTCAAAATTTATATTGTTATTCAGTTCATCTACTAAGAAAAAAATTGGTTCTTTCATGTCTCTCTCATTTTTATAGTCTGGTCAAAAGGCTAGAAGCTTGAAGGAAGAGCTAGAAATGATTGTCCCGGAGCTGGCGGAAATGCAAAAACGAAAGCATGATCGTAGGAATCAATTCATAGAAGTTCAAGAGCAGATTCAGAGTATCTCAAATGAGATCCATGGTGCAAGAGAAATTATTCCGTTCATTGTAGATGATACTGATTTATCATTGAGGAAACTTGAAGAATTGCACAGGCAACTTCACACACTTCAAAAGGAGAAGGTTAATGACTTATTTCTCTCTCCCCCCTCTCTCTCTCTCTATCTCTCTCTCTCTCTTACTGAATGCTATTTTTATTTTTAATGCAGAGTGATCGTCTCAAGAAGCTCCAAGATAACCTGTACAGTTTAAGTTCTCTCTGTTCAGTACTTGGATTGGACTTTAAGCAGATAGTCAGTGAAGTCCATCCTAGTTTAGGAAACTCAGAAGGATCTAAGAGTGTAAATAATGATACCATCAGCCAATTGGCTTTATCTATACAAGAATTGCGAGGAGTGAAATTGCAGAGAATGCAAAAGGTATGGAACATAACTTTGTTTTATAATTTCATTTGGGGTTTTTTCTCTGGTTGAAACTCAAATTGATTATGGTCTGGCAGCTTCAAGATCTAGCAACGTCATTGTTGGAGCTCTGGCATTTGATGGATACACCTATTGAAGAGCAACAGGTATTTCAGAATGTTACTTGTAACATTGCAGCTTCAGAAGATGAAGTAACTGAACCAAACGCCTTGTCTGAGGACTTCATTAATAATGTGAGTTATAAGCTATTTGCGAGAAGTAATAATTTAGTTTTCTTTATGTAGCTCGAAATTCAAGGCAAGTAATAATTTAACGCAGGTGGAGGTAGAAGTGTCTAGATTAGAGGACTTAAAATCAAGCAAAATGAAAGAACTTGTTTTCAAGAAAAGATCAGAGCTAGAGGAGATTTGTAGGAAGACTCATTTGATTCCAGAATTTGATGGTGCGGTCGAATATACTATTGAAGCTATAGAGGCTGGTAAATTTTAAGCAAAATACAGCTGGATGAGTGTCATGCTTTCTTCTTTAAATTACTGAGCTTGCCCCTTCCTTTCTCATGCAGGATCTGTAGACCCTGCTTCTGTACTTGAACAAATTGAACTTCAGATTTCCCAAGTCAAAGAGCAAGCTTTTAGTAGAATAGAAATACTTGAAAAGGTTGATAAATGGTTGTCAGCATGTGATGAAGAGTCTTGGCTTGAGGAGTACAGCAGGGTTAGTTTTTTTCTTCTTCTTAATAATGTTTCTTTGTATCTTTGTTTCAGTGACCTACGTCAACTCTTGAACGCTCGTTATTAACAATGAATGGTGTATTTCAACGAATGGATTGGTGGTGAATTCAATGTTTATGTGAAATATGTAAATTCTGTGTGTCTAAAAGAAGATCACACACCTCATATTTATAATGATACTGCAATAGTTACATTAAATGTCTAGGAAGTTGTAATGACTAGGAGTACTAACTACTAGCAAATAGCCTAGTATGCTGTAAAGTCAAGGAATAGTAAAAACACACCGACTTAACAGTTTATGTTATTGAACAATGTGAGTGGATCACCACTCCTATAGTTATTGTCTGACAATTTATTAATGCTGCTGCCAACTTGTTTTTTCTAGGATGAAAATCGATACAATGCTGGTAGAGGTACTCATCTTAATCTCAAACGAGCTGAGAAAGCCCGTGTCCTGGTGAATAAAATTCCAGGTACTTTTAGACCTTAATTGTTACCTGCAATTTGTTGTTTTGGTATCTTGGTTAATATTATTATGGCTCAATGATATTATTATTAACAAAAGTTTGCTTTTCTGTGTGTCTCGGTGGCTGTTTAGTGTAGAATGTCTTTATCTTTATTAGTTCAGAATGTCTTTTAATTTTCTTTTGTTTGCTTATAGCAATGACAGACAACTTGACTTCAAAAACAGTAGCATGGGAAAAGGATAAAGGCACCGAGTTCATATATGATAGTGTAAGTACCCTCTAACTCTATGAGATGCATGCAATGAATGAGCTAGCCTCATAAGAAGTTGTTGGATGACACCTTAGCGTCTATTGCTTGCTCAAGTAAGCCTGCGTTAAACTAAATTTTGGTGTGTGGCTTTCTAGGTCCGCTTGCTTTCTATGCTTGAAGACTACAGCTTATTACGGCAAGAGAAGGAGCAAGAACGCCGAAGACAGCGGGTAGGATCACTCATTGCATTCAAATGTTTCTCCAAAATTAGTTGTTTGTTATCTAGATATAAGAAAACCTTGAAAAGGGGACCCTTAGCACAATACTTGGGGTTTGCTGCTATACGAGTTGTGTGTGTAAAGGCTTCCTATAATAAATTCACCTATACTTCCATGGCATATGCTTAATGGCACCATGTTTCCCTATAGTTATAAGAAAACCTCGAGTTTTGTCTCAAAGTATTGAAGTCCAGGCGGCAACATATAATTGATATGTGATTCCAAAAAATAATGCAAGTATTTTTTTCTCCACAACTTGTTAAAGTATTACATCTCTATTTTCAGGACATGAAGAAACTTCAGGGACAACTGGTAGCAGAGCAGGAAGTATTGTATGGGTCAAAAAGCCCTTCAAAGCCCCAGAGTGCAAGAAAGGCACCTAGGACGCCGAGTGGAAGTGCAGGTAGTAGAAGAGGTACCTTTGGAGGGTCAATGCTAAAACCTGATTCAAAGCTTACTCGCTCAAGCTCCACAAGGAAGACTGACAGAGTGTACCAAATTGAGGACGATGGAATTTCATGTTTATCATCAGGTATTTTTCTTTATACTTCACTCCCATTTTGTTTTTTATTTGCATCTCCGCCTTGCAGATTTCTCACTTGGTAAGGGTTTTGCCATAATTGGTAAGGGGGGATGTTTTGGCTCAATTGGTAAAGGGGGTTGTTTTGGATGTGATAGGTTATCTAGGCGCAGATCTTTTAATTAGAAAAATGTGCATGTATGTTTCTTGTCTTCTCCGGTGGTATTTTTCAATGTCTATCTCTTAATTCATTTTAGGAAAATGGCTATTTCATTATTGTCAGATTCTAATAGCGTATAGCATTTTCATTCTGACATAAGCAGCCTCCTTCAATGTAGTTATATGTTGAATTTCCACCTAATGACAACCTCTAACTGTTGAATACCTGTTTATGATTTCCTTGGATTTAGAAGAAGATTCTCCCAAAGTTATGTGTCAACTTGTGTCATTTAAAATACAACCTCAGATTGTTGGATACACGTTTATGTTTTCTTTTGTTTTAGAAGAAGATTCTCCACCGGATTCTCCCAAGTTCTCTTGATGGTGGTTTTTTTCTAAGGCTGTATGTGGCACCACGGAACGGTTTAGGCATTTTTTTTTTGTTTGATGATGGAGGTGGAGGTCAAAGCCACATCTCAGCTGGTAGATTTCCCATAATTTCTTTCTGGTATATCTAGATCTAGCATTTTCTTATGTTTGTGTTTCGCACATAATTTACACAAACATCACATAAGATTAGCAATGTTTATACTGCAATTTTCATGTACTATATGCGCATGCATTTAAGCCTCTTACAAGTGCTTGTTTCTCCTTGTGTTCATGCAGCTAGAAGAGGAGTTGATAATATTGCTGATATTTCTATGCGAAGATACTCATTGGGTGCTGGAGTTGTTCGGGATATCAAATCTCCTTTGACACGACAACCGTTTTCGATCATCTCTTCAACAATATCATCACAAGAGAATGTGGAAAATGCGGCAGCTGAATCGAATTTGCAGAAGCAGAAGTTGCAGAAAACATTCGCAATTAACAATTTTCCATTCACTACTACTACTACTACTACCTCAAAGGCGGAGACAGTGGTAGATGAAGAGAATAAGAATAGAACTCCAAAACCAATGCCTGTTCCTGCCTCCACTACTACACCAAGGACAGTGTCAATACCTATGAATATGACCATGACTCCAGCTCCTTTTGGAAGTAATCAGGTTCAAGAAATTGAATATTCCTTTGAGGAAAGAAGGTTTGGTTTTGTATTAATATGACATTTTGATTTGGTTTTTAGTTTGTTATAGTAATGGTAATCACAAGTTAATTGTAATTAGCTTCCAGATTGTGTATATACATAGTTTACCAGAAGTAGACTTGGACTAAGGGTGTTTGAAAAGCCTTTAAGTTTTGCAAACTAAATAGAAATTTTATCTGAAAAAAATGTTTTGTTGTCATGACTGTTTTCTGCCAGTTCTCTTCATTCTATTTTAATTTTGTAATCATGTCATTGGTGTGAGATTTTTTGCCAATTACTAAACTCAGCAGAGAAACTTGGTTGATCATTTTTAGTGGAGTCTTCTCTCTCAACCATGTTTTCTTTTGTAGAGTCTTCCCTCCCAATCACCTTCAATTTTAGGGAACATGAGACCTTACTTTTGGGATCCAAGTTTAGTTCCACTCATATTAATGCAATAATGTTGGTTTCTTAAGACCTTATTTTTAATGTAGTATTTAACATCCACTTTCACCTTCAACTGGGTCTTCCACCCAACCACATTTCCTTTAGTGGAGTCTTTCCTCCCAATCGTATTTTTCCCCTACCAATAGCACATACACACTAGAAAATTATTTTTACTTTTTTTGCTTAAAAAAAGAAATTACTTTTTTTTAGAGGAAGTAATTATTAGGTTTTTCTCCTAATTTTTTATTATTTATTTTCAAATTACAAATATATATTTTTTTGATTAAAATATTTTGACTTCATTTTTTTTCCTACGATAAAATGAAAAATTGTATAAAATAATATATCTATAAATAATTATATATATTTTTTCCTATTAAGAATATATTTAAATATTTTATTTTTTTATATATTTTTATTTATATTATGGTATATTTTAATAAAATAGGGGGTTATAATCTAAATTCAACTAATATAGAAAGGTTAAAATTTTGAATTTTTAAATAGGGGGCTAAAATCAAAAATCAATTGAAATAAGGAGCTTAAAATTTTAAATTTTAAAATAGAAGAGTTAAAATATAAATTCAATCAAAATATAAAAATTAAAATTGCTTTTAAATATATTCCTTTATAATAAATATAGGTATATTTGTTTTGAGCCTTTGAAATAAGTTTTACTTTGAGACAAACACACTTTAAAATAAAAAATAAGTTTATGTTATAGAAATTTATCAGTAAGTTTAACATAGCTTATTTTTTTACATCTCTTTTTGAAAATAAAAAAAGTTTAATAACCCATAATAACCTCTTGTTTAGATCATCTTGCTTTTATTTTTTAAATATTCTTTCTTTTCCTCATAAAAGAAAGAGTAGGGTCCCATAAATCCTAGCTCAACTGGTAAAATATACCGAAATTATTAGGCCGGACGTCATGACCCGAGATCTCACAATTATGTGAGTTTAATTTTCAGTGGATTACCATTTCAACTAAGACAAAAAAAAAAGTAGGTACTAAGAAAGAAAGATACCTTCAACACAACTTGAATTCTTGAAAAGAAAAAAATGCAAATAAGAGGGGAAAAGAAAAACATCATGCCTAAAACAATGGGAAAACAAAAAGGGAGGTTGGCGCATGCATTATAGTGGCATTTTTTAGTAGATTCGCCAAACTTTGGAAGAAATTTCAATCCATTTTCCTTTTTAAAAAACAATCCATTTTTAATATTTTATTTTTGTAAAACTCTTATTCTTTTTTATTCTATGAGGTTAAAAATAAATTAAAATAAAAGAAAAAGTACAAAAATTTGAGGATAAAATTCTAACTTAGAATTTTTACCCAAAAAAAAAATCTAACTTAGAAAATGAATAAAAAATTGAAAATGTAAAAGATAGAAACAAAACCTATTTATAGTCAACTTTAATTGAATTTAAAAAAAGTTATTTTCCTTGTAAAACTCTCATTTATTGTCAACATTAATTTAGTTGAAAAAACAAAACTTGTCAGAATTTGGAATATTGTGCTAATTGGCTCCACTACACTTTACAATTTTGAATTTTTTCAAAAAGTTAAAATAAATAAACAAATAGCAATTTACATTAAAAAAAGCATTTTTCCTTTCTTTTCCAACACTATCCTTGTTATTTTAAAGTATTCAAATCAAACTAGTACTCCCTCCGTTCCTTTTTATAAGAAATACTTTGAAAAAATTACACATACTAAGGAAACACATTGTAAATAGTTCTTTTCATTTAATACTCTTATAAATTTAAACTTATTCCATCTATACCCCTATTTAATTACTCTAAATTCAATTAACTTACTTATTTTTAATATTCTCTTTCATAATAAATAAGGGTATAAGTGAAATTCAATATTTAAAACATTTGAAAATTAGTCAAAGTTTCTTATAAAAAGGAACAAAAAAAATTTCACTTTTGTTTCTTATAAAAGGGAACGGAGGGAGTACTATAGAGTACTATTCACATTAATTAATTTATTTATTAAATTAAAATGCCTTTTTTGAATTTTCAAGACGGACGTGAACCAATTTCTTAACCAAAATTTATACTTTTAATTTAATAATTAAAATATATCATTTAATAATTAAATTCCCATTGTTTAATTACTTTTTCATTATAATTTTGTCAAAAAAAAAAAACTTTTCATTAATAAAATTTTATTCTATATGTATAGTTTTTCTACTTTATTTATTTACTCCGCCTTTTTCCTACAAACCCTAATTTTCATAAATCAGTCTGTAGAATCTGTGAACTTGAGTTGTAATTTTTCTCTGTAATAGTTGAATTTTTTGTTTTTTGAAAAAGAAAAGTTTTAATTTTGAAGTTTTTTATCTTTCTCTGAAATGGTGAAGGTTTAAGCTACAGTGTTACGTTTTTTTCGGATTTTATCCTCAAAATTGAAAAAATCTGCTTCTGGGTTTTCATCATTTCTGAAAAAGTTTGTATTTTTTAACTTTTTTTGTTGTTACAAATTTTATTTAGCTCAAATTTGATTGTGCTGTTTTCTGGGTATCTTAGTTTTGCATTTAAGTATATAGTTTCTAAACAAAGATTTAATCTTTCAAACTTTTGAGCTTTTGGGGTGTCTTAGTTTTTCTTTGATTCTCAAAAAAATGGAAGAAAGAGAGATTTTTGGTTCTGGGCACGCTGTTAATGTTAACCAGGTCCCACAGAGCTTCAATTTAGCTCAGAATTCATTGAATTTTTCTGGGGCCACAGGAGAGTTACCGGCTCCGGCGAGTGCGCCGGCTGCGGCTGCCGGTGGTATGGAGGTAAAGAAGAAGAGGGGTAGGCCTAGAAAGTCTGAATCTGGAAGTAAACCGGCATTGTCGCCTATGCCGATTTCGGCCTCCATTCCATTGACTGGAGATTTCTCTGGTTGGAAAAGTGGTGGAGGGAAGCCTTTTGAATCAATCAAAAAGCCTTTGAAGTTAAATGATTTTGATGAAGGTAATTTTGATGAAAATTGTAGAAATAAAATTGTTATTCTTTTGATCCTTACTATTTTTAGCCTTTGATCTGATTAGTTACTTTGCATTATGTTTGTTTTTGTAATGTTTTTAGTTTTACTGTTACATTTGTTGTGAATAACGATCAGTTTTTGTTTTAAAATTTTGTAGGGTTCTTAATTGTTAATTACTATGTGCAATATGTTTCCTTTATATTGGGTTGTATGTTGATCTATTCTTGAACTTATGTGTTTTTGTTTTTTTGTTCATGATTTCGTTTTGGATCGGTTCATGTTTTAGATGTGGAATTTATATATAGTGGCATGAGTGGACCCTTAATATAGATTCCCTTTCAGATCATAAATTGAAGATGTGTGATTTTGGAAGGGGATGTTTTGTGGTCATAGTAATGTGAGGTCATTTTTCAAATCATATAACATGATATATTTTTTATACTTGTTTTTCTCCCTGTATGAGTGGTAAAATGACATTATTTGATCTCAGAAATCGAGTAAGTTGAAGGGACCACATTATCATGATCAGTGGGGTAAATGACACATGTAATTACATTCGATTATTTCATTTTTTCAAATTTTTACCAGTGTCAACGTGTCAGTGTCGTGTGTGTCCGTGTTTGTGTTAGTGTTTCATAGGCGATAATTGACGTGCGGGATAGTGGTTTGGACTTTGGATTATGGCATGTTACTAAATGAGGGCTTAAAAGTGTAAAATCTGTGATGTGAAAAGAATGATGGTTGAATTTACTTATTTGAAAATTTGGTAGTTTTAACTATAGCAGAGTTGTTCGAAATTTTATATTTTAGATCTTTAAATGAATTCTTCATTGCCGAATGTAATAATGGCAGTATAAAATGACAATTTTGATTTCTATGGTCAATTAAATGCATGACGATTTTTCAAGTTCATCGGTGAGTTTGCTTAGTTCATATGATTTAGTAAGCAGTGTAAATCTATTTTACTGATGTATTTGGATTTAGTTTAACATAAGCACAAGAGGCTATTCACGACCTAATGATTTATACATTTGGAATTAGGGTCTGTTAATCTTCCTTTTGCGTAATGAAATCAATGTGCAATTTATTTGTGAATTAGATAACTTTTATTTTATCTTATCTAATTACGTACCTACCTATTTTGTAGATGATGGAACAGCTTCCCCCGGTTCCAATTTCAAAACTCACGTGCTTACAGTAAATTCCGGAGAGGTATTATGCTCATTTCCTTTTAGGTCTATATTCTGAAAATAGTTATATTATATCTTACAAACTTGTTTGAATGCCATAATCCGAAGAAACTTGACGGATAATCATTTCTGTTTACAATTTGTTAAATTCGATGTCATCTTACTATCTAATATAAATCACTTTTTAACATATTTGAGATTTCCCTTTCTTTATTTGATGCTATATTCACTTTCTTTAAACTATAATGAATTAATATTGATGCTGACAGGATTAGGATGAGATATTTCAATTTAAAAACAAAGAACGTAGTCATTTGAATTGAATAAGTGTTCAATTTTTTAAAATAATGCTTGTTGAAAGAAAGCCTGAAATTTGTTTATTCATTTGAGTTAGATATGCCGACATAGTTTGAAAGGTGACATGTACTTACATTGAGATGCAAACACAGTTTCCAACTTTTGTATGCAGATAAGTAGGAAAGGCAATCTAAGTTTTTAATTATTTAATGATTAGTAAGTATAATTGTGTAATAGATAATGTATGTATAAAATATGAATTGAGAAATTAGCAAGTTATTTTTGTTATTATTGAAAAAAAAAATACTATGACCTATGCATATTAGTTAATTGTATTTGTGATTTTCCAATGGTCTGTTTTAGGATGTCTCGATGAAAATAATGTCTCTCTCTCAACAAGAATATCATACTATATCCATTCTCTCTGCGACTGGCACAATTTCAAATGTCACACTTCGCCAGTCAGATGCTAGTGGCGGTACTTCGACGTATGAGGTTAGTCCAGTCCTATTTCATTAGCACAGATAAAACAAGTTTATTCATATGAGGTTATTCAGTCTTGTTTTATTAGCATAGATCACGAAGTTTATTGTTGCTTAAAACTTAACATTAATTTGGATGTTTGTTGTCATATTCTAAATATGGTTTTTAGATATAATAATGAGTTTTTATGTTAAAGTATGTGCCGCATGTAAGAACATTATCCATAGTAGAACCTGTTCTTAATGTTGTTGTGTCTATCTTTCTCCTCCGCAACTATCACATTTTTGCTGTAAAAGTTGTTCTCAACTTTATACCATTGGAGTTAAGTGTTTTAATCCAATGTGGTAAGATAGGACCAACCTATTTCGTATTCTTAATTTTCTTGCATTGAATATGTTCTAAATGGTCTTTTATGCTCTATTGTGTTGATATTGCTTCAGCCATTTCATGTAAAGAATTTCCCTAGTTTCGTAACTTTCTATGATTGTCACTTGTAAATGTGGCATATGACCTATATAAGTGCACACACTCACCGACATGGGTAATAATCTAAGAAAATGAAAGTGATTGAATTGAATGTAACTGCGTGTGTCAGTATTGTATGGACGCCGGGCATGCCTTCGAACTGAAGTGCCAGTGGTACATTGTATTGTGCTTGTGGCACCACTACGAGAGAGATTTATACAACAGAAGGCTCAAATAGCGGATCTTCAACATCACTCATCTTTTTTTTCTTCTTAATTATAATTTATAGCACTAGATCATGAAAACATTAAATGAATATGGTGAAACATATTACAGGGAGTTTTTGAGATTCTTTCGTTGTCCGGCTCATTTGTGCCCACTGAGAATGGATTGACTAAGAGCAGAGCTGGTAGGATGAGTGTCTCATTGGCGGGTCCAAATGGTCGTGTTTTTGGAGGTGCACTGGCTGGTTTGCTTGTAGCTGCTGGTTCTGTGCAGGTAACTTTTGTTTTATTTTAGAATAATATATGATCGAATATTCAAAGAACTCATGAAAAATCTCTTATGAAGGTATTTTAATTAAACTTTGTTATAAAAGGAAAAAATAACACCATTATTGGTGCAAAGATCAACTAAATGCTCTTTACTTTATAACAACATTTTCAATTTTTTCTCTGTATGCGGGGTGGTTGGAAATTGGAATGACATTTGGTTTTGATTTTTGATTTTAAATTGTGATAGAGAGGAACTTTAAATTAATTAGAGAGAATGAATTTTCCGTTACACCGAAAAGTATGTTTTGAGATTTTTCAGAACTTCAAAAATATTCAATCTATTTTTAAAATGTATTTTTAAAAGAGATTATTTTCTATACATTGATGGTTTAAATTTTTTTTACACATGCATCCAGTCAAATAACATTCTAATGCCACTTTGTTATGATTGTTTCTAAAACATCTCTATAAATGTCTACTTGGTGAGATATGATTGGATGCATGTGTAAAAAAGTTTTACGGTGCTAGTGCATACAAATAAAGTCCTTTTCATTTTTCTAATGTTTATTTCATCCATGGAAATGAAAACAGGAAACACCAGAAGTAAACGACCTCTTAATTTCACATTTGACCGAGCTCTTACTGTTTGTTTTTATGCATCAGGTTGTGGTTGCGAGTTTTCAACCAGAGCAGCAGAAACCAAAGAAGCAAAGGACCGATTATACGGCACTACCTGCCCCTCCTACATCATCTCATATTAATAATCATGTTTCTGCTGAACAATTGAAGCCTATCATGTCACCAGCCGGCTTTAACTTTGCTTCTTTCGGCAATGGCCAAGGCTCTGGCAACTCATCATCATCTGCGGATGATGAGCATGTCTAACCCTAGCCGTTCAAATGCTGGAGTTGCATACTCATGTTTAACTCATTGATTCTTACAGTTATTGATTGAAGGAGATTAAAGTTATTACTATAAGAAATTGTTATATTTGGGACTTGTAGGTATTGGTTAAAAATGTAGCTCTCTAATATTGTTGTAGCTATTAGATTTAGGGTAACATGTTATGTCCTTGTTTAGATTTTATAAGAATGTTTGAATTTTGAAATTTGAGTGTGTGGAATGTTTCTAAATTGTAACCTAACATTATTATATCATTTTTTTTGTTTTGAAAGAGGAAATTAGATGTTAGTCTTTACTTTTATAGTGTTTTTTTTTATCTTCTGGTTTTCACCACCAGTTTAATCTGGTTTGGGAGTCAGTTCTGACATCAAGTGGTTTCAGTCCCCTCCCGATTGCAGTTGCGGGGAATCGAATTGCGGTCCTCCCTACCAAGTTGAGCGTCAATCACCACTAAACCAACTAACGATTGATTTAGTTGGACCAAACATAGCCTTGCTTTTAAGTTGGCAAACATTAAAGGAGCTAATGAGTGTTAGGAGTGTTGCAGATCAGTTTGGTGGTTATGGACTTCTGGTTTCCTTTAAAGGGTTATCTGTATAGATTTAAGCATTTTTCATTTGCATTGCAGTCTAAACCTTGATTGAATTTGATTAATTGTTGGATTAAGTATTGTTTGGAATAAGATGGTTTAGGTAGATGAGGAGAAAAGTGTTGACACATTTGAAACCATGGGAGGGAAATGCTTAACAACTTGGTGGCCTATGACTGACTGTAGGCTCACACATGAAATGCAAGACAACAAAAAATGATTATATATATTTTTTCTTGTTAAGTAATCTTGTGATCAAATTTTATCTTTCATGATGAATAAGTGGAAAAAGAATTGTTCGAACCTCGTCCCCTATATATTTTAGTGTTTTTATCAATTGAACAATGTTCGTACAAGTTATGATAGCTCTAACTACAAAGGAGAAAGATTAGTTGCATTTTTGAAACACTCACGTTGATTTTGAGTATAATATCAAAATAAGTAACATTAGTTAAAAAATGACCATTAGCTAGAAACAATCATTCCATCTAGTTTATAAAACATTGAACACTCTTGGTGTTCAATTATTTTTTTGTCATAATAGATTATTTTACATAATTTTATTTTTGGACAAAAATTGTGTAAATGGTAAACCACCGCAAATATTATATATAAATTAAGTGTATTTTTGGTTTTTTTTTTGAATCGGCTAAATTTTATTAAAAAACAACTAATCCACAAGAAGTGTAAAGAATTGTTGTGGAACATACAACAAAAGGTAACGTGATATAACACAATTACCAACACCTAATCAAACGCCCCAATCCACCCGTACACCAATAATGATTCACTAAACCTACCAGAGAAAACCCCTATCCGACCCTAGGAGACACCACTAGACACTAACTTCCGAACTCGAATTAAAATTACTCGGCCCATCAGATCAAGAAAGTAGCCCCAAATGTCGAAGGTAGAGGGACACCAGTAGTCAGAGAATCGACAGTCAACACCTGATGCAGTAGAGTTCGACCAGATACCAGAGACCTGCAAGTCTCAACAGACTTGAACACCCCTCCGCGACTCCAAAAGTCATGCAAATCTCACCAGATTGAAAGAAAGAGGGAAAAAGAAAAATTATAGAAACTAATGAATGAATTTGGACTAAAGTTAGTCGAAATCACATCTCAACTCAACAAATTAGAATGCGAAGAATCATGTCTACATCGTAATAAATTGGACCAAATATTCTCCGGTTACTCTCACTTCGCCCAATACAATTTACTCTCCTCCAAATTGTCGCCCAATGCTTCAAAAGTCATTTATCTATGTATTTTACTTATAAAATTAAACAATTTTTTTTATCAAGAGCTTCTTGAAAATCTGTTCGGCCTAGCTTATCCTTTTTGAGTAAAAAATTCTAAAATAAGCTAGGTCAAATGGTACTTAAGTTTGTCAAGGTATTTTATAAAAAATAGTTCATAAAAATACAGTTTTCATTAGTGGGAATTTATAAATTAACATAAATTTATTTATTTGCATAAACTCAAAAATTAACTATTCCAAACAAGCACAGAGCATCTAGAAAATAAGTTATAATCGTGAAATAAGCTCTTATTGTTATGACTATTACCAAATAGAGTTTTTTTATCATATGAATTTAGAGTTAAATATGTTTTTAGTCCCTACATTTTGCGAAATAGGCAAAAATAGTCCCTATATTTTAAAAAAGGTAAAAACATCTCATAATTTTTTTAAAATATAGGAACTATTTTTGTCTATTTTACAAAATATAGAGATTAAAATTAAAATGGTGGGATCTACTAATAAACATTATGTTAATTTACCTTGATAAAATAGACGGAATGAACCATTATTATAACAAAAAAAAAATTGAATTTTTTTTTTATTTTTAAAATGTAGGGAACATTCTTGACAATTTTGCAAAATGTGGAGTTTAAAAACATATATTTAGCTTTGTTAAAAAAAGAAAACATATTTAACGCATGAATTTATAAGCTAATGCAGCTCATTAGTCTTGCCAAACGAGCTTTTACCCTTGTTACCACTTTTCCATTGGAAATGCCATCATCTTTAAACTCCTAAATTATATTCATTTTAAAAAGAAAACGAAAAAACTAGGCAGTAGTCACTGTTTCATTCCTTATGCATTTGGAACACTGATTCACTCACAAAGTCACAATCACAACAACAATGTCTTCTTGTTCAAAGTTTCTGAGGTATGCTTGTGTTTCTCCATTCATTTCTAAGCTCAGTCCTTTCCAATTTCCAAACCCTACTTTTCTTCATTCTTTTTTCTATTCTTCTTCAACTCAATTCGATTATGCTGATTCCATTTCTTTGTTCAATCACTTACTCCATAAGAATCCAACCCCACCCGCCATTGAATTTGGAAGGATTTTAGGTTCCATTGTCAAGGCTAAGCATTACAACACTGCTGTTTCCCTTATCCAACAAATGGAATTTAGGAATATTAAACCTAACTTAGTAACTTCCAACATCTTGATCAATTGTTTCTGTCAATTGGGTTATATCAATTTTGCTTTTTCTGTATTTGCCAACATTCTCAAGAGGGGTTTTAACCCGGATGCCATAACTTTTAATACACTCATCAAGGGTTATTGTCTCAAAGGTCAGATCTATAAAGCATTGCAATTTCATGACAAGGTGGTAGCGCAGGGGTTTCTGTTGGACCAATTTAGTTATGCGACCTTAATCAATGGGTTATGTAAAGTCGGAGAAACAAGAGTAGCCTTGCAGTTGCTGAGACGAGTTGATGGGAAATTGGTTCGACCTAGTGTGGTAATGTACACTGCAATTATTGATAGTATGTGCAAAGATAAACTTGTTGATGATGCTTTTGATTTATATTCTGAAATGGTTGCTAAGAGAATTTCTCCAGATGTTATCACTTATACTGCTTTAATTAGTGGCTTTTGCATTGTCGGTAAATTGAAAGAAGCAATTGGGTTGTTTGACAAAATGACATCGGAAAACATCAACCCAAATGTCTACACGTTTAATATATTGGTTGATGCTTTTTGTAAGGAAGGAAAAGTGAAAGAAGCTAATATTGTGTTTGCTATGATGATGAGACAAGGTGTTAAACCTGATGTTGTTATTTATAATTCTTTAATGGATGGATATTGCTTAGTTAAAGAAATGAATAAGGCTAAGGGTATATTCAACACCATGGCCCAAAGTGGAGTGACTCCTGATGTTTTCAGTTACAATATTATGATTAATGGATTTTGTAAGGTTAAAATGGTGGATGAAGCCTTAAATCTCTTCAAAGAAATGCGTTGTAGAAACATTATTCCTGATGTGGTAACTTATAGTTCCCTTATTGATGGTTTGTGCAAATTGAGAAGAATATCACATGCTTTGGAGCTTGTCGATGAGATGCATGCTAGAGGGCATCCACCTACTATAGTTACTTATAGTTCTATATTAGATGCTTTATGCAAAACCCATCTTGTTAAAAAGGCAATTGCATTATTAACAAAAGTTAGGGATGAGGGTATTCAACCAAATATGTACACATATACTATTCTTATTGACGGATTGTGTAAAGTTGGAAGAGTACAGGACGCGAGAAATGTTTTTGAAGATCTTTCGGTCAAAGGCTACAATCTAAATGTTTGTACATATAATGTTATGATCCTAGGGTTTTGCAGCAAGGGTTTGTTTGATGAAGCGTTGGCCTTGTTATCAAAAATGAAAGACAGTAGTTGCATTCCAAATGCTGCAACTTATGAAATAATTATCCGTTCTTTGTTTAATAAAGGTGAAAACGATAAGGCAGAGAAACTTCTACGTGAAATGATCGCGAGAGGTGTACTGTACGATTGAAACTGGGTAAATAGTTCTCTTGCTACACGTTTTTATTTTGAATTTATATTTATATTTTATGGCATCATTTCGTTTTTGTAGTTGCCTTGCTTAATGAGAAACAAATTAATGCCATTGTTGTTTATTTTTATAAGTCTGTTTATACTTCAAAAACCAAGAGATCAATGGGTTTCAACTTATGGAGAAGATGTAGAATTAGAATTAGAATATAATAGTTAGCGTTGTCTTTGAAATATTGCTGTGTTGGAATTAGTATATAAGAAGGAAAAATAGCAAGTCCCATAATACGTTGCTAATATAAATTTCATTTAATTTTTGGAGTTTGATTCTCATTGCCTTTGGTGAGGGTGCTGTTGTTCTTATTTTTTTAATGTCATCATTACAATGGTGGATTTACAGTTCCGGAAGACTTGATTGTAAAATTGACTTTGCTAGATATACGATTCCTCTTTTTCAGCAGCATAGTTCCTTTTGATTCACAGTTTAAAAACATATTGAAAATGGGTTTTTTTTTTTGTGTAACTTGTTATGGCTTTGCTTATATACTTGAAATAATTTAAAAGGGACAGTAAATCTGAAGTCCTTGGAGATTTATTTCATTTCAGAGGCTTGTTATAACAAGTACTTACATGTTTTTTTGCGCATCAAAGAAACTAGTAAGGCATGGACTCTATAACGAGTAAGGCATGGTTCTAGTAGGGATAATAGTGCTAGTATTGTTTTGATGCTCTATGCTTAACTGGTTTTGCTCTTTTATCATAGAATACTTATGAATCATTTAGTTTTATTTATTGTTTAGGTAGATACCTTGTTTATGTTAAGGCAGAGAAACTTCTACGTGAAGTTATAACGAGAGATGTACTGTAAGATTGAAACTAATTAAGATGGTTTGTTTGTTACACATTGTTATTTTGATTTTATATTTCAAGTTTATGGCACCATTCTGTTTTTGTAGTTTCCTTGCCAATCGAGAAACAAACTTGGTAGATTGGAATACTTATACTGCGTGACACTTATTGATTAGATCTTCTGATCTTGAAGACTTGTAGGAAGCATAAGTCTAGGAATCCTTTTGTTGGGACTGATCTGGTAAATTTTAATACAACAACTTTGATAGCTTTTATATCAGGAATTAATAATGGCGTACCAGAGAAACTTTTGGCTACTCTGGAAAGTAAATTGGGACAGTGGTAGTTTAAGTGAAACTTCGACTTTGTGATTTCTCAAGTAAGTTATCAATATTTTTTGCCACTGGCTTTGTGTTTTCGACCTTTTGCATGGTTACTGTATTGATCATGTATCCTTCGTATGAATTAGTTTACTGACCCAACATTTTATGGTGTTTTGGTTAACTGTGCGAATTAAAATCTTTGCGTTGTATGTAGTTTTCATAAACTAATTATTCTGGTTTTTATCGGCTTTAATTGAATTTACAGCTAGATAATGTCTGAACTTAAAATCTAATCTATGCGGACTTGAATTTGGTATCTGTTACAAAACGTTCTTAATGTTTGTTGAATGAATCCGAATCTCAATATTTGTTGGATCCATGAGTCGCTAACTTTCTTTTTTCTTTGTAATAATTGTACTTCTGCATAATAATAATTTTAATCTTACAAAACTTAAATGTTTTAGAATGATAAACTTAAGATTTAATTGCCAAGACTTGAATTGTACACAACAGAACAGGTACTAGCTTCAGCTTGGCACTTAAGTGAAGTAAGCTAATAATTACTTAAATTGTTCTTGTGGCTACATTAAATTATTGTGTAATGGTCTTCAAGAAAAGTATTGAAAACTGGAATGGTCTTCAAATTGTTTTATTATTACTAGGAACTTGAATGCTTTGTAGAAAGCAAGCATGATTCTAGGTGGTTTTTCTTTATTTTTTCCTTTATTTAATTAATGACGTATAAATTAATTTATTAAAACAAAAAAATAGTAAAAAAAAAAGTGCAACAACAAAAAAGAAATTTAAAAATGAAACGAAAGAAGGGTTAATTCGATGAAAATTAATGATTTACAAAAATTACAAAGCACTCATTCTACTTACTCTCTCATTTCAACCTTCAACCCACACACGCACCACCATTGCCACCATCATCCTCATTCTATTTAACAATTCTCAAAACTACTAGCACAACAGATTCAAACCTGAAAGCACCAAAACTTGCAGATCTCAACAAGAATCAAGAAATAGATCCAAACAAACACCAAATCAATCGACAACGAAAACGAAGAGAACAAATCATGTTTCAAGGGTCCTTTTTTTTATTAAAAAGAAAAGTAAAAAAATTCTATTTAAATGGCCACTATTTTTATTTTTTATGAATATGTTACTATTTTACGAACAATAAGTAGGTAAAAATGTTAAATATAAAGACAATATGATGATTTTAAGTAGGACGCGGCGGGGTGAGGGTGGGTGTTGGGCGGGTGTAAGCATGCCTCGTCCTCGTATTTAAAATTCAAGTATTTTTTATATTCAATTAGATTGACTTTTCCCTGCTAAATTCGAGGCGGTCTCTGAGTCTGCTAGATTGAATTTGTAAAGAGTGCTGGATAAGGCTAAGAAATCACAATGTTCAATATCAATTGGATTGCCCCTTGTGTTTACAAGCACCGGAAGAAGATTGACATGTGTAATCGGAGTGCGAGGGTAGTAAGGAAGCTTGGAGTTCCATGGGCTTGAATCATATCATAACACCAAGATAATATTGCACCATATGGTCATTTACACCCCGTAAAATACGTGAGTTTTGATTTATCCTCTCTCATTTCAACCTTCAACCCACACACACCATTGCCGCCATCATCCTCATTCTATTTAACAATTCTCAAAACTATTAACGCGACAGATTTAAACCTGAAAGTACCGAGACTTGTAGGTCTTAACAGACATGAAAAAGAATCGGGAAACATATCCAAATAAACAGAACACCAAACCAACCGACGAAGAAACAACGAAGAGAACAGATCCTGTTTCAAAGGTCCTTTTTTTTTATAAAAAAAGTGAAAAAATTCTATTTAAAAGGCCACTCTTTTTATTTTTTTATGAATATGTTATGAAGGGTAAGTTGGTAAAAATGTTAAATATAAAGACAATATGATGATTTTAAGTAGGACGCGGCAGGGTGAGGGTGGGTGTTGGACGGATGTAAGCACGCTTCGTCCCCGTATTTAAAATTCAAGTATTTTTCATACTCAGTTAGATCGACTTTTTCCTGCTAAATTCGAGGAGGTCTAGATGGATCTGAGTTCATTTATCAAGTCTATATCTAACAAAAATAATATTATTAATTTATTGATGCATTTATAATTTCAATATATTGATATATCAATCTCAGAAAGAAAAAAAAATTTATAAAGAACAAATTGATGTTTTTTTTTATAATAAAAAAAAAGACCAAAACGATATTTTCATTTTAATTATTTTGAGTTATTATTTATTTAACTTGAAAAAAAGTTGGTAAAACGACACGGTAGCATAATTCCAATACTTCTCTCCAAATATAGAAATAGGATCACGCAGGCGAACCTCAGAAAGAAATGTCTCCGCCCGTTTCAATCGCCGATTGCCGCACCGCCACCTCACGGAGTCGCTCGCCGACCATCACCGCATCACAATTCAGGTTCAACATATTTCATATTTCATTCATAGATTCATTCTTCTATGCGCTGTTCTTAACTTTCTAATCTAATACCAATTTTGTTTAATACTATAAATTCAATGAAACTTACTATATACATATATGAATAGATTGCTGATTCAATTTAATTGAATAGATTATGAATTTATGTAATAATGTAATGTGAGATTGTTTAATTTTGTTTGATGGATGCAATGCAATTTATACTTTTCAATGTGCAATTTTTGTGTAGATTTTTGTTTTTAATAAAGACTAGGTCATGTGGTTTAATTTAATTATTGATCAATTGTCGTCGAATAGTGGCTATAGCGTAGAGGAATTTGTGCATATTGTTTTGTTCTGCTGTACACTATTTAGTACAAAGTGTTGTCAAATAGAAACTATTGTTGTGGTATACCACTTATAGGTAGATAAATTTGAACACGTTGCTATTTTACGTGATTGACAATATTGCTAGTGATCCACCCACATATTTGTCGGAAGTATTGTAACTTTGCTTGCTATCGTGATGCTTTGTCGGAAGTTCTACCTTTTCCCAGGACTTGGAACTTTATCCCTTCTTGAATATATATGTAGGACTCAGAAGTTCTACAGTTTTTCTATTTTTCATCTTTCTCATTAATCGCGACATCCTCACTAGTCACTAGGAGTTCTCTTCTTGATAGGATTGCCTTGCAATTTATGAACATGTCCCAACACTTGCGCTTGATTCTCCTATTGAAGGACGAGGCATACTGCTAGTACTAGCTATCTATACCAAAATGAAAAATAGAGAAAAGCAACTTAGGTCCCATTTGGGGTGGTTTACTGTTTTGAAATTTTTAAAAACCAAAACCAGTTTCGGTTTTGAGTTTTTGATAATTTTCAAAAACCGAAACTACTGTTAGTTGAATTTTGAAATTTACAAAATCCAAAACGAATTTCAAACATTAACATAAACATAAATATTCATCA
Source organism: Trifolium repens (assembly GCA_030408175.1). Taxonomy (NCBI): domain Eukaryota; kingdom Viridiplantae; phylum Streptophyta; class Magnoliopsida; order Fabales; family Fabaceae; genus Trifolium; species Trifolium repens. The sequence continues at coordinate 15,017,161 of CP125846.1, forward strand.
TAAACATGTCTTAATCCAAACAATTCATACCTTTAGGATTCTAAAATACAAGTTTATATTGATACTAAATAGAAATATTAAAACATAAAAAACACCATAAAAATACATCATAAACATGTTTTATCCAAACATAGAGGTACAACTTGATGTCTTTATCCAAACACGCATAAACATAAATATTTAAAGATTGAGCACAAAATCTTTCTTCCTATCATCGGATAATGCCAAAAACACATCCCTCCATAGAGGGTCTTCTTTCAATATCTTTAATGCTTTTGTAAAAGGACCACCGCCAATGCCTTCAAGTTTTTCAAGGCTGCGTATAGAAGTCATCAATTTGTCATTTGCTTCATTCTCTTTTACATCTTCACTTGGAGTTCTGTTCTCGATGAGATTGATTTGCAATTTATTAACATTGTCGAACATCTGTTGACGAACTTCATTGGGAACAGCTCCACACGCTGCAATACTTTGATGTGTTCCCGCTAAATGGTGCTTAAATCGAGAAATACCACAGGAATACTCGATATTGCAGTAGTTGCACTTTATTTTGGTAGATTTATTATCTACTGCAGTACCATGCTGCCACCCCACATCAAGTCTTTGACCAGCAGCTTTTTTTGGAATTTTCCTAGTACCTGATAGTACCCAAAATCACAACAACAAATATGAGTGTAATAGAAACGTAAATGAACAAATGAAATCTTATTTTATTGATTGCAAATAGAAATGAGTTCAGAAAGCAACTCTCTCTTCTACTCCTGAGAGCTATGCTTACTAACTCTAAGAATCTACTCTCTGCACTAATCTAAAAGAATATCCAACAGTACCCAATTTCTAACCAACCCTTCCCAGATATACGGATTTAGCTTATGCATTATTTCCTTCACATGGTAGCTCACCTTTCTCTTTCTTATCAATTTTCCTCTTGTGCACCCTCAAAACGTTAGGTGCACCATGACTGGGCATGTTGTCGCCTTCTTGTCGCCTTCTTATCTTTGACTTGATCAATATCTGCCATCTATCCCAAAATGAAAAATAGAGACAAGCAACTTAGATTCCAAAAGTGAAAAACAGAGATAAAATATCAAAATACCCCCAAACAAAAAGAGGCAAAAAAGTCCAGAGAAAGCAACATTAATTCAGAAAACAAAAAATAGAGCAAAAATGAAGAGGCAACAGAATCAGGAGGCTTACTGCGCGCGACTGAGAGTGCGAGATTGAGAGCCCGAGCGGTTGCTTTGGAAGGTCAGGTAGCAGTCGCACTGCCACACAACTCTGGAGGATGAGAAGGTTGCAACACTTACAGAGGGAGTGCGAGAGGCACAACCTGTTGTGAAGGAGACAATTTGATCTGAATGAGAAAATATAAGAAAATTAGGTTATGTTTTCGTTTTTATGGAACTGAGTTGCAAATCAGGTCACACATGACCCAACAGTGGCAGAGCTAGGCTAAAATATTTGGGTGGGCTGTCAAAACAAATTAATATTTATAAACCAAATAAGCAGATACATGTTCATTCAACAACATTCAACATTAAAAAGAGGGAGAGAACCAAAAATCAATAACAACGCACTCAACAAGAACAACATTCAAAAATTAAAATCATAAATCAATAACAAGTTATTTTTGTAAAAGTTAACAAGATCATAAATCACAACAAAATTAATAAATCAACAAATGAGAACCACAGCCAAAATCAGAAGAACCACAAATGAGAAATTCATAAATCAAAACCATAAATCAATAACAAATTATTTTGCAATAACTTAATAAAACCATACATTGATTAACAACAAAATCAATAAATCAACAAATGAAAACCAAATTCAAAATCCCATAAATCAAAACCAACAAAACCACGTCTCCTAAATGAGAATTTCAGAAATCAAAACCACAGATCCAATGAGATATCAGAAGAGGGAGAGAATAGACCTGAGAGGGAAACACAGAGAGAGTCAGTGCAAATCGAGCGGCGGTGGCCGTTGGATGGGAGAACAACAGTTGAAAGTTGATCTGGGGGAACTGAGGTGACAAGGAGATGAGAGCAAGGATTGCGTGAAAGATGAATCAAATACGGAGGTAAGAGGTCGCGTGAAAGAAAGTAGGTGATGGTATTTTTGTAAATTTCAATTATAAAGAAGGGTATACACATTTTCCCTATATTAAAAGTATCGATGAGGTATTTGGCGACTACAACAATGTTTGTACACCTTAGACATTTGTGGTTAAAATTAACGGAAAGAGATTAATTTGACTAACAGAAGTGCAGTTAAGGGACCTAACCGTAACAACAATTAGTTTTTTTTTTTCACGAAGTAACATCGAATAGTTATTGGACCAAAATGAAACTGCTACATAAATTAAGGGACTAAATATCTAATTTAGCCTTAATTTTATAATACAATATACTTGTCAGAAATTGGGGGGATGCTCATTGGCTCCACTCTACCTTACAATTTTGTATTTCTTTTAATAGTTGAAATAAATAAAATGATAATAAATTTTAAAAAAAGCATTTTGTTTTTCCAAATATATATCCCTTGTTATGAAATAAAGTAATAGACAAAAGAATAGAGATAGAGAGAAGATGGAAGAGAGAAAGAGAATAGAGAACTATTGTATTTCTCATTCACAAGTGTGTTTTACATTGTAACATAGGTCCTATATATAGGAAAACATATGGGCCAATGATATGGGCCAAGACTATGGACATCCACCTACAATTATTCATAACACTCCCCCTTGGATGTCCATCGAGGATATGCCTCATTAAAACCTTACTAGAGAAAAACCCATTGGGAAAAAATCCTAGTGAAGGAAAAAGAGTACATCATCCTTTGTGTGTGTGAACTGCCTCATTAAAAACCTTACCAAGAAAATCCAGTGGGATAAAACCATGGTGAGGGGAAAAAGAGTGCAGAACATATTTGTGTCTCCCCCTCATAAAGACAATTATATATGAGGTGAAGAAAAACCAAATAATCTTCTATATTAGTTTCTCAAAAGCTTTACTTGAAGTTGACTTCATAGAAAGATCTATCATATCTTATTTCTTGTACGCTTCTCCAAATTTGCATTTTGTGCGTCATTATCTTCATACTGAATTGTTGCAAGAGCCCTTTGACGAAAATTCACAAATCTCTTGTATCTGATGGATCTCGTAGTTGAACCAAATCACATTCTTGATTATCTCATGTAGTTCTAAACTTTCCTCGTCATTTTATTTCATAAGATTGTTATTGTAGTTAGTTTCACAGATCTTCATGAGTGACTGTATTTACTCATGTAAACATATAGTTTGTATTATACAAATAACCTGCATATCTCAAAATAACAAAAAATATATATAATAACAAATAATACGTCAACAATGTGTTTGTCTCCTTTTGAATTAAAATTTGGTACTTCAGGACCAATTCAAGTAAGTCATCATTTTCTTGAGACGTGTGATAACATTTGTTCACATCAAGTGACATTGATACACAAATTATATATTTTCATATAAAATGTGTTTAGTACCTTATTTCATATGAGTGTCTTGGTACATAAAATCTCATTGAAATACTAAATTTGCAATTCAAAATAAACTTTGACCATCCAACATATTTCATTTCAAACTTTTCTTTAACCAATGAATTTCAAGAGCTCTTCAGGAGTTCTGGTCAAGTTTATATTATTATCATAAAAAATTAATTATAACAAATTCATTTTCAATGATGGATAAATGTCATTCTCATATTTCTCATTTGGAAATATTCACTAAAATTATTATACAACATGCATTTTTGATTGTATGTATATATATAAAGAGGCTTATTCATTTTATTAAGTCATCTCTTTAATATTTTAATTGCATGCCTCATGCAAATTAATTCCTTCAAGGAGTTGCATATAATCGTCACTAACAACAAGTGAGCCATGTAAATATATTGTAACACAATTTTCAAATAAAGTGAGTCTTTTTTGTGTTACTAAAATAAGAAAATATTTTAATTTCACTTCAGGTGGATATTTCTCATTTCACTTGAATACGAAGGCTCATATATGCTTATTGGATTTATACCTTGAGGACATAGACTTCAAGTCCAAAACCATTATATTTGCAAATGAATTGCTTCTTTATATTTTTGGCTAACCACACCCTTTAATTTGGGTTCAATGTTCTCGCACTTATAATATTTAATTAGCGCTACCTCATTTGTCGACTATTTTTCAAGTTCTTGGTTCCTTGTTTTAACTTGTAGAGATATAACTGATTGAGATCTCTTTTATTATCAGAAATTACAGGTACCTGAACCTCTTCGGGAGGTATAAACATTTTGCAATCTCTACATTTTTCATGATTGTTTTCTCACCAACAAGACCATCTTCCTTCTCTAAGTTTTATTTTTGGAACCAAGTTTTAGGCATGCCTTAGCCTATTCAAATTTCAATAGAAAAGGAAATTTGCAGCATAAAGGAATTTAGGAATCCCTTTTAGGTCAGAGAATGCATATTTTGAACTTCGAGTTCACGTTATTGTGTGCGAGTATTTGAATGCATTCTATACAAATATTTCAGAGCTGCTTATATTTATTTCTCTCCCCCTAATGCCGATAACTAATAACAAGATATGAAATATCTTATGGCAAAGACTCAAATTCATTACATAATCTCAGTTTTCTATAGTTTCATCTAATATTGTCTGCTGGACAATGGAGAACATATAGTTCACATAAAAAAATCTTAGATGAGAGATATTAAGTTCCTGACCATGAACAAATTGTAATGGGGAGAATTTTAATAATTCATTGGCTTGATGCACATAGATGTTACTACTAGCAAAGTAACATGTCCAAGTAAGGACATTTGTTCTCATAATAATTGTTCGGCTATAAATATAAAGCATTTAGCTAAATATCTTTCCGAGACCATTCTAAATATGAACATGCACAACTTGACATTCAAAATCATGTCACACACCAACTTGATCAAGGTTGGTGACATTTACTTGGTCATTTAGTCGATGCATCGATAAACTTATATCATATCCAATTGGCCAACAAAAACATTGGATTTATGCACATGTATCACATCAAATAATGGGAATTTCAAACCCTTTATTTCGCCTTTTATTGGCTTTGAGAACAACATCTGATAATTCATTATATTGAAGAATGTTCATACTTTTTGATTGCATCATAAGACTCGGGATGGTCTAACCGGTCATGCCAATTATATTCGCTTTTTCAAATGTAGAACTGTCTTAGATAAAATGATACTTTAGTATTTCAGATAATATTTTCTCACAATTTGAATCCTTCAGGGATTTTCATATTTCCTCATTTTATCGCCCTACTTTGATACCAATAGTTGGGGAAAATAAGAGAGACTTTAAATCACACTTGAATTCTCAATATTCTTCCCCTCATGTGTGATTTCCACAACATCTCATAAACATTGTTTGGGATTTCATAGATCTCTGCCGGAGAATCACCATACAATTTCGTATACAACAACATGTCCTTCTGGGACAATTTAATCATACTTTGATAAAAGATCACAACTTTGATGAAATATTTGCTTCAGGAAATATCTCAATAATCCATAGATTTATCAACCAATTTACAATGAATAATGGTTGTAGAATACACATGATATTGTATCTCATTTTACAAAGATAACATCATTTAATTGAAAAGGTAAATAAATAAATCATGTTCTATCTTCATTTGTGCTATGAATCTTCTGGATTCTTAGGTAAAGCACATCACACTATGGCTCTTCTGGGCTCATAGTTTAAAACACAAATAAATTTCTATGAGCACTTGAGGAATATAATGCATTTTTGATATTTACTTGAGTTTCTTCGGATAACAATTTTTAGCTCTTTCGGAGCCTTCAATATCATATTTTATAATATAGAACTAACATTAATTTCTCCCAAAAGAGAAATATATTTCTTTTAGAATTTCCCGGCTGTTCTTACTTCTACTTCTTGTTGTTTTATCAATTAAAATAAGACAATTATCACAAGATATAATAATACCATTAAAATGAATGATAAACCGATAGTTTCGATTTATTTAATGGGTATAAAAAAAATAGAAGACTAACAACTAAATGAGTGAATAAAAATAATAGAATGTATAAATACAAAATTGCATAAATTAAAAAAATATTCGCAATCTAGGAATAAAGTTTATCTCAAGTTTGCTACTTCTGGAGCATATTCAAGGAAAAAAAAATTCCTCTAATTTTCTTTGGTCCTACATCCCATATACTAAAATCAAATAAATCTTATGGACTTTGATCATGGTCCAAATATTTTGTTCTTCAAGAACTTAACCGTATATGGCTATCAACAACGGTAATGAAAAATTATAATTTTCCGATCCTTTTGGGATACTTGATATTAAACTTTTGGTTATTCAATACCTTTAGGGGTACTTGATATTAAATTATTAATTCTCCAAGAATTACACCACCAATATTCATAAACATTGTTTATGAAAAATTATTTTTGAGCGATATTACAAGAATGCTTTAATATTGTATTTTAAGTTCTTCAAGAACTATACAAATAATTTTTTTACTAACAATATGGTTAAGGAAATCCATATCCTTTGAGCAATCCATCAGGGATGCGTTAATATTAAGACTTTAGTTCTTCAAGAACTATATCACAATGATTTTCATAATTTCTTCAAGAAAAATTCATTCTTTGAGCAATCCTTCTAGGATGCTATGAACTTTTGGTTCTTCAGAACTAGCTTACAAGATTTATAGTGATCAAGAATAATTCACTTTTTCCAAAATCCTTCGAGGACGCTCTATATTAAATTTATATTACAAATGATCTTCATAGTAAGAGCAGAGCAATCAAATCTTTGCGCAATCCTTCAGGGATGCACAATATTAACTTTCTAGTTCTCCAAGAACATGTCCAAATGTTCAAAACAATTATATAATTCATTCTTTGAGAAGTCATTTGCTTCAATATTAAGGTTTTCTACTATAGTTCTTCGGGAACTATAGCTCAGTTGATCTTTGTAAACAAAAACAAAGATCAATATTTCGAGCAATTCTTCGAGAATGCTATAATATTGAATTCTTCTAGAATTCATCAAGATTAAATATGATTAATGCATGAAAATATGAATAACATAAGCACTGTGATAAAGAATAAGATTTTTCTATTAATTAATTTTGCATCAAAATTGTAGAATAATTTTGATTTATATTTATTTCAAAATTTTATGCAATGGTATTTTTAGCATTTATTTGTTATCGGAAAATTAATTGGTAAAAAAATTTTGGTCAAATATGACCAGAATCAATGAAATTAACGGTCATAATACTTATTCATTAATTAATTGGGTAATGAATTGATAAAATAAGGAAAGAAGTAAAAACCATTCATTTGTTTTAATGGACTTAAATGGTCAAAATCAATATTATTTATTGGTAAATAAAATTATATATAAATGACACTGATTGTAGTAAATGAGTGATATTAATAATAAAAGACATTTAAGTGTATTCAACAAAATTAATTGGTTAAAATAAAATTAATTTATCCTAATTAATGTAATTAAATTGGTCCAAATTAGTCATATGAATAACATTAGTGACGTAATAGAAAATTAACCACACAAATTGAAAATGTATCAATATTGGCATATACTTCTAATATTTTATCAATGTTGTATTAGAATACACATTATATTATGTTCATCTATATAATAATTTATATATAAATTGCAATACAAATTTATAAGGTTATCCTTCAGGGATACATGTATATTGAATTCTTCTGGAATTCATAACAAATAAATTACATTCTTACGTAGCATCCTTATAATGTAATAATAGTCCTTTGTGCAATGCTTCAGGAATGCATGAGTATTGAATTCTTCTGGAATTCAAAGGGAATAAAATTCTTATAAGTTCTTCGAGAACTACATAATAAATCGGTATCAATTTTCAATCCTTCAAGATGTAGGAATATTCATAAAAGAGAACAAATAGATTTCATAATAAATGGCGATCCTCTTTTTTTTTTGTATGTTCGTTAGGAACTAAAATCAGTGAATTCTTCCGGAATTCTTGATGGAAAATTTGAGTATTTTAAATTCTTCGGGAATTAAGTTTATTGAATTCTTCGAGAACTCGTAGATTAAATTTTTTAGTTCTTCGGGAACTAATATTATCGTATTCTTCGGGAATTACTAGATTAATTTTATATGTTATTTTGGATGATCGAAGTATCGATGTTTCACCATACATGTGTCGGTCACGAAGCATAAGATGCTTCACCATACTGTTGTCGGTCACGAAACTCGAACAATATCGAACATCCAAATACATAAAGTCATGAATCTTCGGGATTCATATTTTAAAATTTTATCATGCTATGAATCTTCAGGATTCATATTTCAAAAATTTCACCACGATGCTTCTGGATCGTAGACTATGAATATTCATGATTCATATTTTAAAAATTTAACTATGGTGCTTCTGGACCATAAGTTGTAAATCATTATAAAAAAATAAAGATCTGAATAAAAAAAACTAGAATTATAAAATTCATACATAAAAATAAAGAGAAGGGGAAAACTTACAAATTCTAGAAAGAATTATTTAGAAGAGACTATCGTGCTGATAACGTGTTATGAAATAAAGTAATAGACAAAAGAATAGAGATAGAGAGAAGATGGAAGAGAGAAAGAGAATAGAGAACTATTGTATTTCTCATTCACAAGTGTGTTTTACATTGTAACATAGGTCCTATATATAGGAAAACATATGGGCCAATGATATGGGCCAAGACTATGGACATCCACCTACAATTATTCATAACATCCCTATTATTTTTTAAGTGTAATCAAATTATAGAGTCAAAACAAAAAAATGTAATTAAATTATTAACATTCATTTATTAGTTGGTCAAAAAATAAGTTTTTTTATTGAAATTCCTTTATTAAATTTCCAAGACGGACATGAACCAATTTCTTGACCAGAATTAATACTTTAAATTTTTCAACTAAAATATTACTCCTTCCTATCCTATATATAAGAAAAGTTTACTTTTTAGATTCATTGTAAAATTTATGTATATTGACTATAATACAGTCTAGATACATCAATTCTACTATGAATCTAAAAAGTAAAGCTTTTCTTATATATAGGGCCGGAGAGAGTAATTAAAAATAAAATTTGGGTAGTCCTGGGCTTAGGTGTTATATTCGGTTTTAGGGTTTCTAAGTTCTTCGATTTACTAAAAAATGGAAGAAAGAGGGATTTTTAAGGATAACGAGGCATCTCCAGCCAGTGCTGCGGCGGCGACGCCTGATAGTAAAAAGAGGGATAAGGCTGGGCAGTATGAATCGGGCAGTCAGGCAGTGCTGTCGTCTAAGCAGATTTTGTCAGGAACTCCATTCACTGAAGATTTTCCAGCCTCAAAAAGGGGTCGAGGGTTGTATAATTTTAACGGTACAATACCTTGAGAAATAAAAAGATCATTTTTTGATTCTTGCATAGTTTGAATCTTTTTAGTATCTGCTTTGTTATAGATAACCATATCCATTGTTTTTTCAAAATCTGTTCGGTTGTTTTTCAATATATGTGAAGCAAGAATTGTTTTTTTGGTTGTAGTTGATATAATCTTGGATTTAGGTGTTTGTGTTTTTATTTATTCATGCTTTAGATGTGAAATAAATACGTAGTAGCATGAGTGGACCCTTTGCTTATATGAGGTAGGTAGCATGTTAAATCTTTAAATGAATTCTTCAGTGCAGAATGTTGAAAATGATAGTTTTAATTTATAATTTTTTATGGTCATTTAAATGCACCATGTTTTTTCATGTTTATGGAGTAGTTTTGTGGTCTTCGCTCTATGGAAATTTATCTGCATTGTGAAGTGGTTGTATGGAAATTTATCCCGCCGCCTAATGTGTAATTCGTCATAGGGCCTTTTGCCACATTGAGATAATCCCAGTTCATGATGCTTTTTTCCGAGACTTCCCTTGCTGTCTAAAGGATCACATAGTTGATTCTTTATGCATATGCTGTGTGAATCAATTTTACTGATATATTTGGAATCAGGCTAATATGGTTTCATTGTATATCACTGTGGGTATTTGTGACCTCATATAATATGATATATAGGGATGTCAAAAATATCCATACCCGCGGATATCTGCGGATAAAATCCGTCACGGATACGGAGCGGATAGTTTAATGGATATCCATGGATAAAATAAATGGATATTTTAATTATCCGCATTTAATGGATACGGATGCGGATTTAGTACTATCTGCGCCCGCGGATATCCATACCCGCTAAATAATTAGTATAATTACTTAAATATCTCTATTTAAATATAAATTATAGAATTTTTATATAAAAAAATTGTATTTTTATATTTTATCTTTTGTAGTTTGGCTATTTTATATAAATTATACTTTTGTTAGACTCTTTTGCAATTTTGTGATGTGATTTTTGTTTGTAGATTGAGTGTTTTCATTAAAAATAGAGAGCAAAATTTATGAATATTATGTGTTAATATTTTGTCTTTAAAAAAAATTAATTTTTTTTCAAAAATTTGTTCTTTTTTTAATAAAAAATATCATCCATGGATATCTGTTAATATCCGTGGATACTTCAATATCCGCGGATTACCCGCTTAACGGATATCCGCACGGATATGGAGCGGACACGTATATCATATTTGTCTGACGGAGCGGACACGGATATCACACTATCCGCGTCCATGGATATCCATTGACATCCCTAATGATATATGCATATTGAATTAGGGTCTGGTAACTATAATTTTACACTGAAATAAATTTGCAATTTATTTGTTAATTAGATAATATATTCCTCTCTGACCTTATGGTTATTTTATTCTATCACTTTTAACAATCTACCTATCTATACCTATTTTACAGATGATGGAATTTCAAGTTCCCGTGGTTCCCATTTAACACATTGGTTTACAGTGAATTCTGGCGAGGTATTCTTCTCATTCCATTTTAGGCTGTATACTGAAAATTGTTAGATTATATCCCACCAATTTTTTCTGAATGCCTTATTCAGAATAAACGCAAAGGCTTCATTTAGTCTACTCATTGAAAACTAATGCATTTTATTAAATGCAATGTCATCTCACCTTTTAACTGTATATACCTTTTTAAGTTTAACACATACAATGTTATTTTTCTTTATTTGGCATAGTATTCGCTGTCTTCATACTGTAATAAATTAATATGTATCTTCGTAGGGTGAAGATATGGTTTCCAATTCTTTCATACAATTAGTAGCAATGGCAATCTTAAATATTTATTGATCTGTAAGTATAATTGTGTAATTGATAATATAAAAAAGGCATTGTCAAGTTAGTAAGTATTTTTATGCTAATGAAGAAATAGCATTTAACAGTAGCAATATGAAATAGTACGATTTGTGTTGCAGTATTGTTACATGAATGCTAACTTCAAGTTGAGTACAGTATGATTATTATTGAAAATAATCTATCACTCACACTTCCTTTTTTATTCTTTTCTGTATGGCAATACAATGTGTTCATTTATTATTTGTATTTGTAATTTTTCTATGACCTGTTTTAGGATATTTCCCAAAAAATTTGCTTTTTCGCACAACAATTCCCCGCGATATACATTATCTCTGGACATGGCACTATTTCAAGCGTCACACTTCGTCGGTCTGGTTCTCCTGACAAGACTTCTAAATATGAGGTTAGTGCAGTCCTATTTGATTAGCACAGATAAAAGAAGTTCAGTCCTATATATCTCTTTCAGCTGATTCATATGTACTGTGATATATGCGGTTAGTTCAGTCCTAACCCTATAGACAGGGCCGTCTCCGACTATTTGGAGACCCCGGTCTAATAATAAAAATAGACCCCGAATAAAAAAAATACAATTTTTTTAAAAAAAGAATTTCATATATTTCAAATAGTCAATATTGAAGTTGAAATAATAACTAAAAAATTAAGAGATAACTAACAAATAAAACTAATATTTAAACGACAAATAAAATAATCAATTAATTTTTTTTTTTTTACATAAATTTAAAAAACTTTTACAAATTGTTATAATAATAAAGCAATAATAATAAAATTGTGATATGAAATTTAACATCAAACCTTTCAGGCTTCCAGCAATATTAATAATAACTACATGAATGAATGCATCTCTTAAAATAAAATTGAAAAACTGCCATAGGTGGGATTTGAACACACAACCCACAACATCCCTTTGGGCGCCCACACAAACCACCAGACCAATACACATTTCTACAACAAATTCTCCAAACTACTACTTAACCAATATTTTAAATGTTGGGCTTAAATAAAAAAAAAATTGAGGCCCCAATATTTTGGGGGCCCAGTTCTAGAGAACTGGTTGCACTTGGCCAACACCGGGCCTGCCTATAGATCTCTCTCTCAGCTGATTTCTAGGTAACATTTACCATTTACCTGGTTGCCTTGTATTTAACTACAATGCATGTGATTTCTATTTTTTCCATTGTAGGTATTACATATAAAATTTTAGTGTGTTTTGGGAGTAAATCATGTGTTTATTTTGAAATTGTGCTACAATGCTCTATTTGTTTTAATATTGCTCCATACCTTTTATTTTTGAACATCATAACTAAATTCCTTAGTTTCCAAACTTCCTATGATTCTCTCTTGTAAATATAGCCCATGGCATTGTTTTGTGCTTCTTCTCAAGTCATGTCTCCACTCTCCTCACATGAATCACTTAGAAAAATTGGGTGTATAATGAATATAAAACTTCTTTAGTGTTTTGTATTAGTGATTTGCCATGTATATCTTTGCCATTAAGAAACACCAACAACACACTGTATCATTGGATGAAATCCTAGGTGTTATGAGTGGGTGGTACACCCGATTGATTGTATGAATAGGTAGGAGCTATATTTAAGCATATTGTTTTGGTTCTGGATGTAGTACCAGTTGTACTCAGTCCCATATTTGGGGTTCTTGTACTCGGTTCCAATTTAATATAATTTTGCCATTTTAAAAAAAATTGTCAAATAAATAACGTCTCTTTAGCAATACTCTCTTCCTTTTTACATAATTATGGCACTAGATGAAGATATTAAAGGAATATGCTGACATGTATTTTGGGTTTTATAGGGAATTTTTGAACTGCTTTCTTTGGATGGTTTGTTTTTGCCAAGTAGTGCTGGCATTTATAAAAGACGTGGTTCGGTGGCTGTCTCTTTGGCTTTGCCAGATGGTCAAACTACTGCGGGTCAACTGGCTGGTCCACTGGTAGCTGCAGGTCCTGTGCAGGTAACTTTTGTTGTGTAATATAATTCTTCTGGCCACTCCAAGATCAACTATAAGATACTCTTCCTTTCGCTTATTGTTATTTTCTTGTTGTGCATGTGATTGCCATTATTAGCCTAGAAAAAAAGATACAGTCACTACAACAACCAACCAAGAAAACATCACAATTAAGATATAATAGCTGATATAATTGTTATTATAAATGTCTCAAAGGGTTTTCATTATTATAACATAATGAATAACAGTACCGACTTGAACTTTTTTAATCTCGTACCTTTTTATTTGACTAAGTTCTTTCTGTCTGTTTTATGCATCAGGTTGTGGTTGCGAGTTTTCAACCAGAGCAGCAGAAACCAAAGAAACCAACTGCCGCTCCTATCATGTCACCGGCCGGCTTAAACTCTGCTTCTTTCAGCAATGGCCAAGGCTCTGGCAACTCATCATCATCTGCGGATGACGAGCATGTCTAACCCTTGTCGTTCAAGTTTAAATACTGGAGTTGCATACTCATCTTTAACTCACTGATTCTTACAGTTATTGATTGAAGGAGATTAAAGATTTTACTGTAAGAAATTGTTATATTTGAGACTTGTAGAGTTGTAGGTATTGGTTAAAAATGTAGCTCTCTAATATTATGTCCTATTTAGATTTTATAAGACTGTTCGAATTTTGAAATTTGAGTGTGTGAAATGTTTCTGAATTGTAACCTAATATTATTATATTATTTTTTGTTTTGAAACACAAAATTAATTAGATGTTAGTATTTACTATAGGCTCACACACAAAATGGAAGGCAACAAAAAATTATGGTAGATTTGTTTTCTTGTGAAGTAATCTTGTGATCATAAATAACAACTAACCACAAATGTGAAGGGTTAATTGTATTTTTGAAATACTCACATTTATTTTGAATACAATAACAAAATAAGTTACATTGATTGAGAAATGACTATTAGGTATTAGCCAGAAACAAACATTCCATTGTATTTTTAAAACTTTGAATTGAAGAATCTGTCTGTTCATTTATTTTTTGTTATAATAGATTTTTATATAAATTCAGATGAAATCATAAAATAACTATTTTACTAAATTAACCTCATTAATTATTGTTCGATTCCTGACCAATAATGAACATATGCAAGTGATTAGGAGACAACCGTGAAAATTTTGTATCTATAATGCTAAAAATATTTATTTTAGGATAATTTTGTGTAACAACCCACTTTAATTATTAGAAGTAATAATAATTAGAGTTGTATTTGGGATTAATTGTGTCATGTTTATTGTGATGGAAAATATTAGAGTAAGTTAACTCTAACTAATGGAAAGAAGACAAAGTAGCAATGAGACCACAATTAAATGTAATAAGCCAAGGAGGGTGAGAAACCATTAGTTACAGCGAATCTCTTACTATTCTTACTCTCTTCACGTCATCAACAACAACATTAGTGCAAGAGGACCCACATAACTATGATAAAGGAAGGACTAGTCACAATTCTCTCTCACACAACAAGTCAGTATCAACACCACTTCATCTTCTATTTCTCTCATAAACCAAACCAGACCCAAGAATCCTCCATTCAAGCACCCTTGAAGCTTTTCATGTGAAGAGTTAACCTTAAATCTAAATCACCCACTTAGTGAACAAACTCAACTCCTTTCTCTATTTCTCAGTCAAACCGAATCTCACCTCCATCACCATCATCTTAACACTCTCAAGATCTATCCTAATCTCACATGCAAATGCAATTTTTGGTTATTATTGAAGTATAAAGAGAACCCAAAAATCTACCAAATGTTCATTGGAAGTTTACCTACATGAAATCCTTGTAACTTTGACAATAATGGTTGGTAAGGAGTTCAATACCCTTTCCTTCTTTTAGGACTGTTCTATTCCTCTGTAGTGTTAGAAGATTCATAAATCTCATTACTCTTAATCATGGTGCTGAATGTGAGTTCTGTGGAGAAGGAAATCCTTGAGTGAATATTGAATTGATCATTGAGAAGAAATGGGGAAAACAGAGCTGTTGGTAGCAGAAAGAGACTGAACTATTATTGAGTTTTAAGAAAAAGACCATAAAATTGTAATTTGGAATTGGGGATGTAACCAGAATTTGAAATGGAGCTGGAGCTGGTAAATTGTTAGAAATATTGAAATTGAAACCTCTAAGTCTCAAGCATCAAGAAATGGTAAGAAACATTTAATCCTTCATTCCTCTTGCAATATCGTGTCGTATCTCAACCTTAAACCAACTCCTGTATTTGTATCTTGCATGTGAGATTCGTGGAAGTTGCAGTTGTGGGCAGCAGAAGCTGCATTTGGTTTCTGAGTCAGCTCGCCATGCAAGCAGCTACTCGCCATGGCGAGTTTAGCAGGTTGCTGCTACTGCTCGTTGCTGTTCAATCTCTGTTCTGTCATTCCCAGCCTTGGTGAGGAGCTTTAAACCTTCTCTTTTGTGTCTTTCACCACTTTATCTTTTAGTAGTTAAGTATAAATTGATCCTAATCCCTTTCGTGTACTTGCGAGTTGTCAAAGAATAAGCCTTGGGTGATAACATTGGATTTGGATACAACATGATTTGGATGTCAATCCTGGACAGTAGCAGAGCTATATGCCTATTATCAAGCTTCTAAGTTAATCTCACTCAGGTGGATTCTTTAGGTTCCAACCTTAGTTTATGTTTAGAAACCTAGTTTTGCCCCAAATATGAAATTGCATGTAAACTTAGGATTATAGGTCCCAATTATGTAAGAGCAGGAATCAAGCCCAAATTCCTACTCCTATATAACTTATTTTATATTATTGAACTTGTTTATAACTGGTTGCATAGAGATTGTAGGTGAAAATTCTTTTAAAACGTGATTTTGCAGAAACAGGGGTCTGAGCTGATAAGCTCGCCGTAGCGAGTAACTAAGCGCCGTGGCGAGTGTTGTTGCCTGTATAACTCGCCAGGCGAGTCCTTGACTCGCCAGGGCGAGTGTTATAGGTCAGTGACATAAAATCTCGCCGTAGCGAGTAGGAACACGCCACAGCGAGTTTAGCAGGGACATAACCTGCATATTTTATCTTTTAAAAATTATCAAACACTCGTTTTATATCCGAATGCAACTGGGGTTTTCATGAACATGTTTACTAGTGTAAAATAGAATATATAGTCAGAGAATAATATGTATATTTAAATTCATCAGTAACATGCTTAGGATACCCTGGGTGGGATATATTGGTTAGAACTGCTTTAACTCATTAAAATTTAAATGGCAGCTTTATGCCGTGATTAAAGAATTCCTCTGAATTCTAATCATTTTATTATGTGAGCCAACGTCGGAATCCGAGCCTCTGTTTCGGTAGTACGCAGAGTCAGGCACCCGAGACCGGCTTGCCTCGGCGTGTCTTTGAAGAGTAATTGACAAGATTGATAAATGTGTTACACCTTTATTCATTGTTAATAATATTACTCTTATTTGTATAACAGTTTGAACTTAGACTATTACACTATCTAGGTTCCCCCGGTGTAGTTACCATTAGGAGGGTAGTAGGACTCACTGAGGCTTAGTAGTCTCACCCCACTCCAAATCAATTTTTTTTAGGTAAACAGGTTATCCGGAGCAAGGACCAGGTAGGAGACTGACATTGGAGCTGAGCTTGGATTGTCAGCCTTGAAGATTTTTATTCTTCTCCTTGTTATTATATTATCTTGTTTACTCATGAATTTAGTTTCTTTCCGTTGTATTTAATCAGATCACCGCCTTGTATTCGAATTAAGTTGTAACTTCTGTATTTATTCAGTAAATTTTTGTACTCAGATCCATTTATTTATGTCTTGACTAAATATTCTAGATATTTTAGTTGGGGCGTTATATTTTGTATCTATAATGGTAAAAATATTTATTTTAGGATAATTAGACGGAAAAAAATGAACAATAAATTAAAAAACACAATTATTTTAGAATAAATTTTAACTTTTGCAAAGGAAGAGACAAATGAGTCAAATGGTTGACAATTGTTGAGACATGCATGTAGTTTTATTTGTGTTTTTTTTGGGAACATTTTATTCTTTAGAAGTATAATTTAATTTTTGCAAAGGAAGGGACAAATGAGTAAAATGGTTGACAATTGTTGAGACATGCATGTAGTTTTATTTGTGTGTTTTTTTTGGCAACATTTTATTCTTTAGAAGTATAATTCATTGATAAAAAAAACACTGTTACATTTGTCTCTGAATTAACAATCTAATTTACTATTACATTAATCTCTATAAATAGAAATTTTATGTGGGGCTAAGTTGAGCATTAAGCAATATATTTGAATACTAAAATAACAGCCTAAAAATGAATTCGGTAATGATATAAACCGTGAAGCGTGAAAGATGTAAGAAAGTTGATTTGGGGCGTTTGATTTAAACAGAGAAGTATCTAAAAATAATGTTAATGATCATGTTCTAGCGAATGATATTGAGGGTCCGTTTGTTACAGATTGAAAAATTAATGATTTTGATGTTAAATAATTTAAAAATTTTATAGAAAAATAGAATTTACTATGTATATGTTTATTGTAATAAAAATCATTTTTTGTAATAAAATAATATTTAGCTTGTTTGGATACAACATGTAAAAATGACTTTTTTAGTTATAAAACAACCGCACTTGTTTTCTCCCTCCTCTAAAAAAACCTATTATTTAACATGCTACTCTTAACAACTTCTCATTTTTAGTTGTTTTCTGATTATTTTTAGATTCTGATTATTTTAAAAAGTTGTAACAAACAATATTTTTAAAAGTGATTATTTTTATAAAAAAAAGTGATTCTTTCTATAAAAAAAACTATAACAAACATCCCTCTGATTTGATTTTCAAGTGAATGATATTGGTTCTTTATAAATAATCAAGGCTCTAGGAACTCATCATTTGTTCATTGTGAGCCTGTCTAACCCCAATCATTTAGAAGTTGGAGTTGTTGCATACTATACTATATAATTAAACCTTCAATGTTCCTCCATATCAAGGCAAATACCTTATTCTAATTCCTTTCTTCTATTAGTGTTTGGGATTGTGTTGAGTCACCAATGTTTAGGCTTCACTTATGCTTTGGTCTTGACCGATTCTTACAATTATTGACTTGGCTAATACGTATATATAAGCACATTATCCTTCTCTATACATACATAATTGGAATCCAAATCTAGCTTGGCCAATATACAAGTTTTCAATGTTTTCTCAATTTATTTAATAAATTCTATAATTAAATTCAATCTGTTTTATTCTTCAAAAGACAATATTTTTTATTAAAAATTGAGTCGTTAAGATAAAAAATACAAAAACTATATTATATGGAACTCAAATTCATTAGCACTCACATTATTTCACACAAATGACAAAACCACTGACTATAAATATATTGTATCATTTTATACAATTAACTGATACTTATAATATCTAGCCAAATTTTATAAATATCTAACAAACCGATTTTGAGAACCCCCTTATATTTGAGGCACAGGGCTGCCGCTGAGTTTAACCTCCAGTAAAGATATGAAAATTTTGTTGGTGGATAATTTATATTAGTGCTCTCTAAATATTAAAGAATTTGCTCTAGTCATAGAAAGTCTTTAGAATTCTTCTCATTTAAACTATTCTTTTATCAATTTGTTTTGAATGCCAAACGTAAAACACAATATATACCTGTGACCACTAGAAATGCATATTTTTTGAATAAGCTAAACTAGCTCATCTAAATTAGCACCAGAGAGAATCGAACTTGAGACCTTAAGAGAAGCACATTCCCAAGTCCCAAGCCAATACCACCAAACCAAAGAAAAGTTGATTATTGTGAGTTGATTTTTTTTTTTTTATTAATTGTGCGAAGATTTTTTTAGTTACTTTCTCAACAAAATTTTGTTTTTTAAAATTGTCATTTTTCACTTTCATCGGGAACTTACTAATTTCTAATACTTGGCAACTTTATTACGTTGTTTCGTGTTTCAAAAAGGCAAAATTATATGTTTGGTTCTATATCTTTTTTAAAAAAAAACATTTTAATTTTTTAATTATTTGTAACACTTTGATCTTTTATCTTATATATTTGTAATACTTTGGGCATTTATATTTTATTTGTAACACTTTAGTCCTTTATTTTTTATAACATTCACATATAAACCATTTTTTCCATATTTTTTTATTAAAAAAATGCTGAATTTGATTTGTTAAGATACTTTTTTATTAAAATTAAATAAAACTCATAATTTTGATGAATATGTTCATCATCTTCATCAATTCTTTCATTTTTTTTTTATGTTCTTTAAAGAACCAAGCGTTACCAATAAAATATAAAGACCAAAGTGTTACATAAAGATAAGATAAATAATCAAAATGTTATCAATGAAAGATAAAAAACCAAAGTATTATAAAAAATAAGATAAAATGACCAAACGTGTAATTTTGTCTTACAAAAAATATTTTTAAAATTTCAATCCTCAAACTAAATCTTATAAAAAAAAATATACGAAGTATTTCAATTATCAATATGTTGACTTCGCATATTTCCATAATAAAATTTTAAAAAAACTTGTTATTTTTCATTAATATATTACATACTTCATTTTTTAAAAAGAAGAAAGAATTAATCTTCTCCAAAATCAAATAATTCAGAAAAAAAAAAAAAAGCGCATAGCAATCTCTGCCTCTATTTTGTCGGAGAAAATAATATTTATGGGTTGTTGTTGTAGGAATTGAATTTATATATCACAAATTCACAAAACTTCTCCAAATATAGAAATAAGGATCACAGAGCGAACCTCGGAAATCAATCAATCACAAGAAATGTCTCCGTCCGCTTCAATCGCCGATTACCGCACCGCCACCTCACGGAGTCACTCGCCGAGCATCACCGCATCACAATTCAGGTTCAACATATTTCATATTTCATTCATAGATTCGTTCTTCCATGCGTTGTTCTTAACTTTCTAATCTAATACCAATTTTGTTTAATAGTATAAATCAAATGAAACTTACTATATACATATATGAATAGATAGTTGAATCAATTTAATTGAATAGGCTATGAATTTATGTAATAATGTGAGATTGTTTAATTTTAATTATGCTGTTTCCTATGTGATTTTGTTTGATGGATGCATTGCAATTTATACTTTTCAATGTGCAATTTTTATGTAGATTTTTTTTTTTTTAATATAAAGACTAGGTCATGTGGTTTAATTATTGATCAATTGTTGTCGAATAGCGGCTTTAGCGTAAAGGAATTTGAACAAATTGATTTGTTCTGCTATACACTATTTAGTACAAAGTATTGTCAAATAGAAACTATTGTTGTGGTATACCACTATAAGGTAGTGAAATTTGAACACATTGCTATTTTTCGTGATTGAATATACTGCTAGTGATCCACATATTTGTCGGAAGTTTTGTAACTTTCTTGCTTTCATGATGCTTTGTCGGAAGTTCTACCCTTTTTTTCATCTTATTAATCTCTACATCCTCACTAGGAGTTTTCTTCTTGATGGGATTGCCTTGCAATTTATGAACATGTCCCATTCTCATGAAATCCCATTACTAGTGCTAATGCTTTCTTCTCCCCTTCAAATGTGTTCACAAACACTTCTCCTGTGCTTTCAACTTTTCCCATAATATCAATCACTATCAAATCACCTCGCCTTGGTGTATGGCCACCGCCAATTTTCAATTCATAGTACCTATACAGATTGTGTAATGTATTACAAATATGAGGCATGTAAACAATATTTTTCAAATCTTTTCATTAGTATGTGAAATAGTTAACCTTATGCCATTAGGAAGAATCACCTCTTTCTCCTCCTCAACATTACTATGAATACAAAAATATCTTTGGTTATCAGTCATCACTAACTAATTCTTTTAGTTACAAAAAATTTGGAACAGAGAGCGAGAGAGACCTTGTATTAGCCTCTTGCTGAGAAACCTCAAAGCGAGTCTTAATTTGTTCCGAGACAACACCGAATGCAAGAAAACCAACCCATGCAAGACCAGCTCCAAGGCCGACTCGTCTGCTCAGGGAAGTGGCTATCCAGTCTGTGAAATCAACCTTAGATGATGAAACAACTGGTTTAATGGGATTCTGTTGCTGTGCGTTGGCATAGAGTTGCGCTGTCTGATCTTCATTCAACTTTGGTCCCATTTGGGTTGGTTTACTGCTTTGAAATTTTTAAAAACCAAAACCAGTTTCGGTTTTGAGTTTTTGATAATTTTCAAAAACCGAAAATAATGGCAGTTGAATTTTGAAATTTACAAAATCCAAAACCAGTTTCAAACATCAACATAAAAATAAATATTCATCATAAACATATCTTAATCCAAACAATTCATACCATTAGGTTTCTAAAATACAAGTTTATATCGATACTAAATAGAAACATTCAAACATAAAAAACACCATAACAATACATCATAACACGTTTTATCCAAACATAGCGGTACATCTTGATGTCTTTATCCAAACACGCATAAACATAAATATTTAAATATTGAGCACAAAATCTTTCCTCCTATCATCAGATAATGCCAAAAACACATCCCTCCACAGAGAGTCTTCTTTCAATATCTTTAATGCTTTTGTAAAAGGACCACCGCCAATGCCTTCAAGTTTCTCAAGGATATGTATGCAATTCATCAATTTTTGATTTGCTTCATTGTTTGTTACATCTTCATTTGGAGTTCTCTTCTCGATGAGATTGCTTTGCAATTTATTAACATTGTCCACATCAGCTTTTTTTGGGATTTTCCTAGTACCTGATAGTACCCAAAATCACAACAAAAAATATGAGTGCAATAGAAACGTAAATGAACAAATGAAATTTTATTTTATTGTTTGCAAATAGAAATGAGTTGAGAAAGCAACTCTCTATTCTACTCTTGAGAGCTATGCTTATTAACTCCGAGAATCTACTCTCTGCACTAATCTAAAGGAATATCCAACAGTACCCAATTTCTTACCAACCCTTCTCAGATATACGGATTTAGCTTATGCATTATTTCCTTCATATGGTAGCTCACCTTTTTCTTTCTTATCAGTTTTCCTCTTGTTCACACTCAAAAGCTTAGGTGCACCATCATGACTAGACATGTTGTTGTCACCTTCATGATTCATATCTTTGACTTGATCAATATCTGCCATCTATCCCAAAATGAAAAATAGAGGCAAAAATGCCCAGAGAAAGCAACATTAATTCAGAAAACAGAAAATAGAGCAAAAATTAAGAGGCAACAGAACCAGAGAGGCTTACTGTGCGCGACTGAGAGTGCGAGATTGAGAGCCCGAGCGGTTGCTTTGGAAGGTCAGGTAGCAGTCGCACCGCCACACGAATCTGGAGGATGAGAAGGTTGCAACACTTACAGAATAAGTGTGAGAGGCACAACCTGTTGTGAGGGAGACAATTTGATCTGAATGAGAAAATATAAAACAATTATGTTATGTTTTCGTTTTTATGGAACCGAGTTGCAAATCAGGTCACGCATGACCCAACAATGGCAGAGCTAGACTAAAATATTTTGGTGGGCCATCAAAACAAATTAAAATTTATAAACCAAATAAGCACATACTTGTTCATTCAACAACATTCAACTATAAAAGAGGGAGAGAACCATAAAACAATAAATCAATAACAGCACACTCAACAAGAACAGCATTCAAAAATCAAAATCATAAATCAATAACAAGTTATTTTGGTAAAAGTTAACAAGATCATAAATCACAACAAAATCAATAAATCAACAAATGAGAACCACAACCAAAATCAACAGAACCACAAATGAGAATTTCATAAATCAAAACCATAAATCAATAACAAATTATTTTGCAACAAGTTAATAAAACCATACATTGATTAACAACAAAATCAATAAATCAAGAAATGAAAACGAAATTCAAAACCCCATAAATCAAAACCAACAAAACCACATCTCCTAAATGAGAATTTCAGAAATCAAAACCACAAATCAAATGAGAAATGAGAAGAGAGAGATGATAGACCTGAGAGAGAGTCAGTGCAAATCGAACAGCGGTGGTTGTTGGATGGGAGATCAGCAGTGGGCAGTTGATGCGGGGGAACCGAGGTGACAGGGAGAAGAGAACAAGGGTTGAGTGAAAGATGAAACAAAAACGGAGGTAAGAGGTCGCGTGAAAGAAAGTAGGTGATGGTATTTTTGTAAATTTCAATTATAAACAAGGGTATACATATTTTCCCTATATTAAAGGTATTGATGAGGTCTTTGATGGACTACTACAATGTTTGTACACCTTAGACAATTGTGGTTAAAATTAACGGAAAGAGATTAATTTGACTAACAGAAGTGTAGTTAAGGGACCTAACTGTAACAACAATTAGTTTTCTTTTTTCTTTTATTGTTGACGAAGTAACATCGATTAGTTATTGGACCAAAATGAAATTGTTACATAAGTGTTAAGGGACTAAATATCTAATTTATCCTTAATTTTATAATACAATATTAACATTCATTTATTAGTTGGTCAAAAAAGAAGTTTATTTATTGAAATTACTTTATTAAATTTCCAAGACGAACATGAACCAATTTCTTGACCAGAATTTATACTTTACATTTTTCAACTAAAATGTTAATTAATAATAAAATTTTGGGTATCGTAGTTCTGGGCTTAAGTGTTATATTTGGTTTTAGGGTTTCTTTGTTCTTGAATTTACAAAAAAATGGAAGAAAAAGGGATTTTTAAGGATAATGAGGCGACACAGAGTTTGAACGTGATTCAAAATTCTTTGCCTCTTATTGGGCCTGCAGTGGAGTTGCCGATGCCAACTCCGGCGTGTGCTGCGGCGGCGACGCCTGATAGTGCAGAGGGACATAAGAGGGATGGGCCTGAGCAGTATGAATCGGCCAATCAGGCCTAATAAGCGAGTCCATCATAATAAAGCCTTTTAATGAGACACTTCTTTCTTGAGCGTCGGGAATGGGGTGTTACAGGTCCGGTTTTTACAACATTGGCAAGACCGCACAAGTCATTTAATACAAGTTCTAATGGATTAAAATAAATTGTTTGTGAGGAGGTGAAATTTAATCTGTGTGATTTACCCATGCAATAGGCAGTACAAAAACTGGAAACATCATTTTCAGTATTTATAAAAGAGATATTACAAAGCTTTAAAGCTAAATTGAGAGTTTGGCTATTTGGATGGCCAAGTCTCAAATGCCACAACTGCTGAGAATTTAAAGTCTCAAATGAAATGCAAAGAAAACAACATTGTCTTTTGCAAATTAGTTAACACTTATTAAATTTTTGGTTATGGAGGGTACATGTAGTAGATCATTCAAGGCTAATTGGGTTTGTGTATAATTTGAGGATGAAAAAACACTAGAACCATTAGACAATATAAATAAACTTTGATCGGTGGAGAATGAAGATGACTCTTGAATATTTCTAGCATCTATAGTTACATGATAAGAGGCTCCTGAATTTAGATACCAAGCATTTGAAGGGTTGAAGGAGGATCATTAGCAAGCATGAGATTGGGTGGTGCATTGAACTGAGAGGATTTGATGGTGGCCACATATTGTAATTTGGAAAGCCATAGCCGTTATCAAATCCAGAAGGGAAACTCTGTCCAGAGAAGGGACTATAAGCCTCTTAAAAATATCCTTGAGATTGAGCTTTTGGATAACCTTGAGGATTTGCACAAGGGTTGATAGGTGTTTACCTCTGAAATGTTAACGAGTTTTGATTTATCCATCTCTAATAAAAAATTTGTGATTACCCTCGTGTAATGTCTAAATTCTTCTCTTTTAGACCCTCATGACACATGTTGGCAGCTGACCGAGTAAAAAAATGATGTGACATATCTATGTGGCTTTTAATGTATTTATGATTAATTTAATGAATGCCACATAGATTAATATATTACATACGAGTATTCATTAAAGAAAAAATAATTCATCTTCTCCAACACCATAACTCCTTCATCTTTTCCAACAACTTTCTACCCACAAAATCAAATAATTTAGGAAAAAAAAAACGCATACTCTCTTCACTCTCTGCCTCTATCGTTTTCCTTCTTCAACCTTCCATCACGGTTCCACCTCCTTCAAGCTTCCATCACCGTGCCACCACCAAATCTAACACTACAGAGAAGAGAGATGCGTAGAGGAGGAGATTCAACTACTGGCTGCAAATATTTTTGTTGTTTCAATTTTTTCCGAGAAAATAATATTTATGGGTTGTTGTTGCAGGAATTGAATTCATATATCACAAATTAACAAAACTTCTCCAAATATAGAAATAAGGATCACAGAGACGAACCTAAGAAATCAATCAATCACAAGAAATGTCTCCGTCCGCTTCAATCGCCGATCGCCATCTCAGGGCTGACCATCACCGCATCACAATTCAGGTTCAACATATTTCATATTTCATTCATAGATTCATTATTCTATGCGTTGTTCTTAACTTTCTAATCTAATAGCAATTTTGTTTAATACTAAAAATTAAATGAAACTTACTATATATATATATATGAATAGATACCTGGATCAATTTAGTTGAATAGGTTATGAATTTATTTAATAATGTAATTTGAGATTGTTTAATTTTAATTATGTTGTTTCCTATGTGATTTTGTTTGCTGGATGCACTGCAATTTATATTTTTCAATGTGCAATTTTTGTGTAGATTTTTTTTTTTATTATAAAGACTAGGTCATGTGGTTTATTTATTGATCAATTGTCGTCAAATAGCGGCTATAGCGTAGAGGAATTTGAGCAAATTGTTTTGTTCTGCTATACACTATTTAGTACAAAGTGTTGTCAAATAGCGAAATTTGAACACATTGCTATTTTACGTGATTGACAATACTGCTAGTGATCCACATATTTGTCAGAAGTTTTGTAACTTTGCTTGCTTTCATGATGCTTTTTCGGAAGTTCTACCGTTTTTTCCATCTTTCTCATTAATCTCTACATCCTCACATGGAGTTCTCTTCTTGATGGGATTGCCTTGCAATTTATGAACATATCCCATTCTCCTATTGAAGGAAGAGGCGTACTGCTAGTACCAGGCACTAGCCATATATACCAAAATGAAAAATAGAGACAAGCAACTTAGGTACCATTTGGGGTGGTTTACTGTTTTGAAATTTTTAAAAACCAAAACCAGTTTTGTTTTGAGTTTTTGATAATTTTCAAAAACCGGAAATAATGTCAGTTGAGTTTTGAAATTTACAAAATCCAAAACCAGTTTCAAACATCAACATAAAAATAAATATTCATCATAAACATATCTTAATCCAAACAATTCATACCATTAGAGTTCTAAAATACAAGTTTATATTGATAATAAATAGAAACATTCAAACATAAAAAACACCAAAAAAAAACATCATAACATGTTTTATCCAAACATAGCGGTACATCTTGATGTCTTTATCCAAACACGCATAAACATAAATATTTGAAGATTGAGCACAAAATCTTTCTTCCTACCTTCAGATAATGCCAAAAACACATCCCTCCATATAGGGTCTTCTTTCAATATCTTTAATGCTTTTGTAAAAGGACCACCGCCAATGCCTTCAAGTTTTTCCAGGATGTGTATACATGTCATCAATTTGTCATTTCCTTCATTTTCTTGTACATCTTCACTTGGAGTTCTGTTCTCGATGAGATTGATTTGCAATTTATTAACATTGTCCAACATCTGTTGACGAACTTCATTGGGAACAGCTCTACACGGTGCAATATTTTCATGTGTTCCCGCTAAATGGTGCTTAAATCGAGTAATACCACAGGAATACTCCGTATTGCAGTAGTTGCACTTTATTTTGGTTGATTTATTATCTACTGCAGTACCATGCTGCCACCCCACATCAAGTCTTTGACCAGCAGCTTTTTTTGGAATTTTCATAGTACCTGATAGTACCCAAAATCACAACAACAAATATGAGTGTAATAGAAACGTAAATGAAATTTTATTTTATTGATTGCAAATAGAAATGAGTTGAGAAAGCAACTCTCTCTTCCACTCCTGAGAGCTATGCTTACTAGCTCTTAGAATCTACTCTCTGCACTAATCTAAAAGAATATCCAACAGTACCCA
Source organism: Trifolium repens (assembly GCA_030408175.1). Taxonomy (NCBI): domain Eukaryota; kingdom Viridiplantae; phylum Streptophyta; class Magnoliopsida; order Fabales; family Fabaceae; genus Trifolium; species Trifolium repens. The sequence continues at coordinate 15,044,594 of CP125846.1, forward strand.
ATTTCTAACCAACCCTCCCAGATATAGGGATTTAGCTTATGCATTATTTCCTTCACATGGTAGCTCACCTTTCTCTTTCTTATCAATTTTCCTCTTGTGCACCCTCAAATCCTTAGGTGCACCATGACTGGGCATGTTGTCACCTTCATGATTCTTATCTTTGACTTGATCAATATCTGCCATCTATCCCAAAATGAAAAATAGAGACAAGCAACTTAGATGCCAAAAGTGAAAAACAGAGATAAAATATCAAAATACCCCCAAACAAAAAGAGGCAAAAAAGTCCAGAGAAAGCAACATTAATTCAGAAAACAAAAAATAGAGCAAAAATGAAGAGGCAACAGGATCAGAGAGGCTTACTGCGCGCGACTGAGAGTGCGAGATTGAGAGCCCAGCAGTTGCCTTGGAAAGTCAGGTAGCAGCCGCACCGCCACACAACTCTGGAGGATGAGAAGGTTGCAACACTTACAGAGGGAGTGCGAGCGGCACAACCTGTTGTGAAGGAGACAATTTGATCTGAATGAGAAAATATAAGAAAATTAGGTTATGTTTTCGTTTTTATGGAACTGAGTTGCAAATCAGGTCACACATGACCCAACAGTGGCAGAGCTAGGCTAAACTATTTGGGTGGGCTGTCAAAACAAATTAAAATTTATAAACCAAATAAGCAGATACTTATTCATTCAACAACATTCAATAATCAAAAGAGGGAGAGAACCATAAATCAATAACAACACACTCAATAAGAACAACATTCAAAAATCAAAATCATAAATCAATAACAAGTTATTTTTGTAAAAGTTAACAAGATCATAAATCACAACAAAATCAATAAATCAACAAATGAGAACCACAGCCAAAATCAGAAGAACCACAAATGAGAATTTCATAAATAAAAACCATAAATCAATAACAAATTATTTTGCAACAAGTTAATAAAACCATACATTGATTAACAACAAAATCAATAAATCAACAAATGAAAACGAAATTCAAAACTCCATCAAATAAAACCAACAAAACCACATCGCCTAAATGAGAATTTCAGAAATCAAAACCACAAATCAAATGAGAAATGAGAAGAGGGAGATGATAGACCTGAGAGAGAGTCAGTGCAAATCGAACAGCGGTGGCTGTTGGATGGGAGAACAGCAGTGGGCAGTTGATGCGGGGGAACCGAGGTGACAGGGAGAAGAGAACAAGGGTTGAGTGAAAGATGAAACAAAAACGGAGGTAAGAGGTCGCGTAAAAGAAAGTAGGTGATGGTATTTTTGTAAATTTCAATTATAAACAAGGGTATACACATTTTCCCTATATTAAAAGTATCGATGAGGTCTTTGGTGGATTACTACAATGTTTGTACACCTTAGACATTTGTGGTTAAAATTAACGGAAAGAGATTAATTTGACTAACAAAAGTCCAGTTAAGGGACCTAAACATAACAATTAGTTTTCTTTTTTTTTTTATTTTTTTGACGAAGTAACATCGATTAGTTATTGGACCAAAATAAAACTGCTACATAAGTTAATGGACTAAATATCAAATTTAGCCTTAATTTTATAACACAAGACATAACTTGTCAGAAATTGGGGGGATGCTCATTGGCTCGACTCCACCTTACAATTTTGTATTTTTTTTAATAGCTGAAATATATAAAATGATAATAAATTTTAATAAAAGCATTTTGTTTTTCCAAATATATTTCCCTATTATTAAGTGTAATCAATTTATAGATTTAAAACAAAAAAATGTAATTAAATTATTAACATTCATTTATTAGTTGGTCAAAAAAGAAGTTTATCTATTGAAATTCCTCTATTAAATTTCCAAGACGGACATGAACCAATTTTTTGACCAAAATTTATACTTTAAATTTTTCAACTAAAATATTACTCCTTCCGATTCTATATATACGAAAATGTTTACTTTTTAGATTCATTGTAGAATTGATGTATCTAGACTATATTTTAGTCTAGATACATCAATTCTACTATGAATCTAAAAAGTAAACTTTTTCGTATATATAGGGCCGGAGTGAGTAATTAAAAATAAAATTTTGGGTATCTTAGTCCTGGGCTTAAGTGTTATATTAGGTTTTAGGGTTTCTTTGTTATTCGATTTACTAAAAAATGGAAGAAAGAGGGATTTTTAAGCATAATCAGGCAGAGGAGGCGGCGACGCCTGATAGTAAAAAGAGGGATAGGGCTGGGCAGTATATATCGGATACTCAGGCAATACTGTTGTCTCTGCATATTTTGTCAGGAACTTCGTTCACTGGAGATTTTCCAGACTCAAAAAGTGGTCGAGGTTTGTATAATTTTAATGGTACAAGACCTTGTAGAAATAAAAAAGATCATTTTTTTATTCTTGCATAGTTTTAATCTTTATAGTATCTGCTTTGTTATAGATAACCATATCCATTGTTTTTTCAAAATCTGTTCGGTTGTTTTTCAATATATGTGAAGCAAGAATTGTTTTTTTGGTTGTAGTTGGTATAATCTTGGATTTAGGTGTTTATGTTTTTATTGATTCATGATTTAGATGTGAAATAAATACGTAGTAGCATGAGTGGACCCTTTGCTTAGATTCCCTTTGCTTATATAGGGTAGGTAGCAGTATGTTAAATCTTGAAATGAATTCTTCAGTGCAGAATGTTAAAATGATAGTTTTAATTTATACTCCCTCCATTCCTTTTTATTTGTTGTTTGAGAAAAAAAAGATCAAATTAAGAAACTGTATTTTTACACTTTATTTTCCTATTATACCCTTTTTTTTGGAATATATTATACTCTAATTTTAGTCACAAAAAAATTCCTATTTTTTTGCACTCACTTTATCTTTCCAAAAAATTAAAACCACTAAAAAAATTAAAAGCGAATTGTAACAAAGCAGTTTTTATTTGTTCCTTTTGAAAAAAAAACCAGGATTATATGAAGAAGTTTAGTTAAAAAAAAAAATACAATAAAAAGATTATATTAAGAAGTTTGGTAAAAAAAAGATACAATAAAAAGATTATATAAAATTTAGTCAATAAAAAAATTAGGAAGGAGGGTATAATAGACAAAATATAACCTTAAATTACCAAAACAACAAATAATTAGAAACAAATTTTGTTTTCTAAAACAACAAATAAAAAGGAACGGAGGGAGTAATTTTGTATGGTCATTTAAATGCACAATGCCATTTCATGTTTATGGAGTAGTTTTGTGGTCTTCACTCTATGGATATTTATCTGCATTGTGAAGTGGTTGTATGGAAATGTATCCCCCCCGCCTAATGTGTGATTCGTATAGGGCCTTTTGCCACATTGAGATTTCTTTTTGTATCGACATGCTTCTATATCCAAACATAATCCCAGTTCATGATGCTTTTTTCCAAGACTTCCCTTGCTGTCTAAAGGATCACATAGTTGATTCTTTATGCATATGTAGGGGTGTGCAAAAAATCTGGTTAACCATAACCAAAATACTAACCAAACCAAATCCAATTTTAATAACCAAATCCATTTTATAAAAAAACCACACCAATCCAATAAAAAAAAACCAATTGTAAACCATATCCATTTTTTTATAATTGGTTTGTAAACCATATCCATTTATTCGATATTTTAGATAAATACAATTCCGGAAAAACTTTCAATATTTTATTCGAAAAAAAGTTCTCGATTTTCAGCGGGAATTTTTTTCTTCAGATTTTCCCGGAAAAAAAGTTTCCGCTTTTTTGTCGGGAAAAAAGTTTCCGATTTTTTCGGAAAAAAAGTTTCTGATTTTTCCGGAAAAAAGTTTCCACTTTTTCCGGAAAAAAAGTTTCCGATTCTTCCGGAAAAAAAGTTCTCGACTTTTCCGGAAAAAAGTTCCCGTTTTTTTCCGGAAATAACTTTTTGATCTTTTGCCTGGAAAAAAAGTTCCCGATTTTTCCGGAAAAAAAAAATCCAATTTTTCCCGTAAAAAAAGTTCTCGATATTTTTTCCGTAAAAAAATTTCCGATTTTTTCCGTGATAATTTCTAATATTTTTTCGGAATAAAGTTCTAATTTTTTTTTTGAAAAAAATTCCTGATTTTTTAGGAAAAAAATTGGTTCAATTGAATAATCCAATTTTTATTACTAACCGGTTATTAATTGGTTTCAAACCGGTTATGAACCATATCCAAATTGATTTTATAAAATAACCGGTTTGTCATTGAAATGGTTTTGGTTATAAACCATATCCTAATTTATGGTTTGGTGTGGTGTGGTTTCAAACCATTGCACACCCCTATGCATATGCTGTGTGAATCTATTGTACTGATATATTTGGAATCAGGCTAATATGGTATCGTTGTATATCACTGTGGGTATTTGTGACCTCATATCACTACAAGAAAATTGAGTATTTCCCATGAACATTTCCTAGGAAAATTAAGTTCGTGGGAAGCAATAGACATTTCCGAGGAAAAGTTCGTGGGAATGGTTGTGGTTAACGCGTTTTTTCTGGCGCGCACTTCAAGGTGCATTTCCCAGGAAGCAGGTCATGGGAACCGTAAAGCTGACCGTTGAATACTCTGTCAGCGCAGAAGACAGTTGGTGGCACGCGTTACGAGGTGCATTTCCCAGGAAGTAAGTCATGGGAACTGTAAAAGCTGACATTTGGAACGTTGAAGCAACGGCTATATGCAAATATCACAGGAAGCATTAATATTGTTTACTCTTCTTCTTCTTCTTTATATATACTCTGTTTCTTCTTCTTCTTCTAATTATTCAATCTTCATTTCTCTAAATTTTTTCCTCTTAAACTTATATATACATACATATTTCCTAGTTTATAATCAGATTATTACAACACCGGTAAGTTATGTTAATTTATTTTAAGTTTTTTTATATATAATGTATAATTAGTTATATTAATGGTGTATATTTAATTTTTATTTAATCTTAATTTTGTTTTTATTGTGTAGTGTGATTGTTGTTGTGTTGAGGCTATTGTTGTTTTTGCTTGGGACTTTTTGTCATCACATTTTATTTGAGGTTAGTATATCTAATTTATTTTAAATTGTTAGTAAAAAAAAGTATTATTATTTACATAATAAAAAAAAATTCTAGAAATAACGTTAGCTTTCTGCAAGGTAGCTTATTCTAAAAAAATTTGTTGTTTAATAAAAATGACTTTTTTAGGTAGTTAGTAAAAAACATGTAATTTAGTAAAAATGATTATTTTTAGGGGTAGTTAGTAAAAATGTTTATATGTATAAATTACTAAATAATTAGGTTCTTAGAAAAAATATTTTTGTTGTTATTATTAATATTTTTATTATAGAAAAATATATAAATAAAAACAAACTAATTTTAATTAATATAAACGACGTGTAGTTAGTAACTAATTAAAATAATGTTGTACATTTATTTTTACTTAATCTTAATTTTATTTTTATTGTTTAGTGTGATTGCTGTTGTGGTGCTGCTGCTGCTGTTGTTCCTCGGGATTTTTTATCGTCGCATTTTATTTGAGGTTAGTTTGTCTAATTTATTTAAATTGATATAGTAAAAAAGTATTAACATTTATGTATCGTTTAGTAAAAAATATTTATTAATACAAAAATTATTATATTATAGTTTTTGTTAAAAAAAATATTAGTTAGTAAAATACTTGTTGTTTACAATTATTTTTAGTAAAAATGTTAATACGTACAAATTATTAAATAATTAAGTAGTTAAAATGATTTTTAGGTGGTGGGTTAAAAATTTGCAGTTTTCAATTTCAAAAATTACCTTCACCATTTCCGAGGAATATTCCTAGGAAACGTTCATGGGAAACGTTTAGTTCTAATTTTATATTTTTCCTATTTATCATTTTTTGTTCAAATTTAATATATTATTTTTTGGCGCAAAATTCAAATTATTTTCTGAAAATTTGAATTTTGGATTTGAAAATTAATTTTAGTAAACATGTTAATACGTACAAATTACTAAATAACTAGGTATAGTTAAAATGATTTTTAGGTGGTGGGTAAAAAACTTGCAGTTTTCAGTTTCAAAAATTACCTTCACCATTTTCGAGGAATTTTCCTAGGAAACGTTCATGGGAAACATATAAAATATGAATTTTTGTTTTTCACGCTATGTGTCAAATATATAAAATAATTGTTGTTGTTAATATTATTATTGTTATTATAAAAGGATATATAGATAAAAAAAAACTAATTTGAATCAATGCCAACAATATACGCAGTAGATGGATCAACATATATCTCATCGAAGTTGGATGTATGATAGAAAATATCCGGGTGGTAGGACTATTAAAGCGGCTTTTAACGATGGAGTTGAAGAATTTGTTACTTACGCTATGTCACAAGATACGATGAAATTGATGTTGAAGTATTGATAGAATTGTTAAGCAACAAGAACAATGAAGAAGATGCAAATAACTCTGAAGACAATGAGGAAGAGGGACATATGCATGAAGAAGACAATGAGGATGATACATATTGTAGTGATGAATAAGGCTTGATGTTATCATAGTATTTTTTTTTCTTTTGGTAGAAATCATAGTATTTCTTTTAATGTAACGGTTTTATCATTTATCATAGTATTTGTCTATTTGAGTCAATTTGTTAACATGAAATATTGTTGTTAGTTGTTATTATTATTATTATTATTATTATTATCATGAAATATTGGTGAAACTCTCTGTCACGCGTTTTAATTTTTTTTCTTTCCGTTTGTATCTTTTTTCAGATCTCCTTTTCTTAAATTAAGATGCTATTTATTAGGTTGTTTTAGTTATTTATTTATTTATTTCCTTTTTTAATAAAATAAACTATTTCTTGTTTTATGACATGGCTGTAAGCCCTTTTTTTTTTTTTTTGACTAAGCCCATTTTATTTATTTACACCATTTTTAAATATAAAAAAAGTGAAATAAAAGTATTGCACAAACATGTTTTTTTATGGAATTTATTTTTAAATAGCAACAATATCCTAAAATATTTATAGTAGCTAATTATTTGTTTATTGTATTGTGCACAGATGTCTGGGAATAAGGATAGAGGTAAAAAGGCACTCCAAGAAAACCCAAAGCCAAAGAAGAAGCAGACATTCGCTGATGTGGACGTAGCAGAATTGTTACGTCGTCAAAGTCAGCCATTTAGTATCCGGGAGCGTGGTTCCACTCCTACACCTCCACGACCTACCACTTCCACTCCTACATATTCACTACCTCCCGGTTTCACTCATGCATATTCACAACCTACCAGTTCCACTCCTACATATCCACAACCTACTGCGGCGTATCCTACATATCCACAACCTACTGCCCCGTATCCTACATATTCACAGCCTACAGCCCCGTATCCTACATATCCACCATATACGGGTAATCAGATATTTCAGGATCATGGTAGATTTATGGCTCTCATGGGATCCCTTGACCCATATCAACATCATCATCAGCCGCAGCCGCAGCCGACGCCGCAACCACAATCCATGCCACAACAATCTATGCCACATCAATCCCCCGAAGAAGAACGGGAAGAACATCCACAAGTGGAATATAAGACCGTGCGGCGACCACGACGAAAGTTCGATCAAGAAGTTCAAGTTTTGGGCGATAAGCCCTTAATCTACCCTATGGGTAATGGGTAAGTATTAAAAAGAATCGCTACGTACTTTGATTTTATTTTTTTTCTTTTAAAATATATGGTTTAATTAACAATATAAATGTTTTAGGTTGGAGCCATCTAAGGAGGCGGCGGAGGCTGTAAGGAGAGCTATTGCAAATCTTTACCGTGATTTTTATCCCACTTACGATGCAATGATGGAAAAGGAGGGGATGGAGGAAGAACTTTTTCAGGAGTTAGGGAAATTTGCCGTGTGGGAGCATTACCACCATGACGAGGTGAAACGAAATTTTCGTCATGTAGCCAAGAACCGATTGCCGTGTATGTTGCATGATGCAAAAAGGACTTACGAAAAAATGAAACTCAAAGGCAAGAAACATCGTCCTCTTTGGATTGGAGAAGAAATTTGGAAGAAGGTGTTGGAGTATTGGAAGAACGACCCAACATTTCTAAAGCGCTCGGAGACCAATAAAATTAATAGGAGTTCAGCCAAAGGGGGCAACTTGAACACACAGGGATGTGTCAGCCTCCCCGCCCGTGCTCGAGGATTGGTAAAATATATTTAATTTATATATTTTTTGATATATGTATATATTTAATTATTCATAATTTTTAATTACATTTTCTTTTGTGTGTGCAAAATTAGAAAAAAAAGAAGGGTGGCGACGTAGACATGGCTGAGATTCACAAAGATACTCACACCAAGAGTTCGGGTGGCTATGTGGATAAGCGGTCTGAAGATACTCAGGTGAACTTGTAATTTGATTTTTTTGTTTTTTTTTTTTTATATTTTTATTCACTAATTTTTATTTGACTTTATTAATTATTTATTATTTATGTATACAGAGAGAATACTGGAAAGCTATTGAGAAATATCAGCAAGAACATCCTGAGTATCACTCCTACGAAGATATTCCTGATATCATACGACGAGAAATTTTTTTGGAGGTATCAGGGCCGGGGAAGAAGAATAAGAAGTATGGTTTTGGGAAGCTGGCCCCCAACGTCCACCGTCAAAATCTTTTCCATATTCCTACACCCGAAGAGTGCTCTCGTCCTGCATCGTTTACTCCTGCCGCGCAGGCAGAAATTAAAAGATTGTCGCGGGAGTTGCAAGCACATAAGGAGGAAATGGCTCGACGGGATCAACAGATTGCGGCAATGGTGCAAGAAGAAGTTAGAAAACAAGTAGCCATGCATCTTGAGCAAATGAGTGCTTCGTCGGTCAGGAAAGCTCCAAATGACGATGACGATGACGATGACGATGTCGATTCTTCTGATGATGAGGACCCGAGTGTTTCAAGCGATTCAAATTAGATTATTATATTATTTTCTTGTAATCGTATTTTTAATATTGTGTAATAATATTTGAATATCGACAATTTTTACTTATTCGTATTAAGGACTAAACCATTATCCATTTAACTTTAATTTCAACATCATGTGTTTTTCTTTAGAAATGTTATTGTTTTTATATTATGTGCATAAATTTGTCTTTTACATAAATTAATTTCGGATTTATTTTATAAGCAAATTAATTTTGGGGGTAAAACGTTTTCTATAGAAGGAAATGAAAATTTGAAACTTTTTTGGGGGAAAATTCATAGTACATTTCCCATGAAACATTCCTAGGAAATTTCATAAGAAATGGGTAAACAGTTTGGGTGACACCGCGCGCGGGGATTTGAAATTCAAATTTATACATTTCCCACGAACTTTCCCTGGGAAATGTCCTCAGAAGCGGTGGAGGGAATTTGAAATTCAAAATTTCAGATTTTCATCTATATATACCACATTCTATTCTACAAATTTTTCATTCTTTCAACTTTCACTTTCATTTTCATTCTTCCAACTTTTTCATCTTTCCCACTTCAATTTTTTTCTTCAACACATTCAATCTTTTTTTCTTTCATTTTCTTCATATTTTCTTCTTCATCCTCTTCATATTTTCCTTTTCATCCTCTTTGTATTTTCTTTCAACACATTCAATCTTTTTTTTTCTTTCATTCTCTTCATATTTTCTTCTTCATCCTCTTCATATTTTCCTTTTCATCCTCTTTGTATTTTCTTTCAACACATTCAATCTTTTTTTTTTATTCTCTTCATACTTTCTTCTTCAACCTATTTTCTTCTTTATCCTCTTCATATTTTAAACACATTCAATTCTAAAATACTATTTATCTTCTTCTTTAATACATTCAATCTTTTTTCATTAAACACTTTCATTCAACATTCATCCATACATCTTATTCAATACATCATTTTACATTTTCTTTTTTCTTATTCTTTAATTCTACCACCTCAAGTAAATATTTTCTTAAATGTATGTTTTGAAATTTAATATTTATTTCTAATTTTATATTTTTTTCCCATTTATCATTTTTTTTTCAAATTTAATAAAAAAAAATTGGCGCAAAATTTCAAATTTCAAAATTTTTGGCCGAAATTTTAAATTTTTTTGGCGCAAAATTCAAATTATTTTCTGAAAATTTGAATTTTGGAAATGTATTCTGAAAATTCGAAATTTTTGGCAAAATTTCGAATTTTGTTTTGGCGCAAAATTTTGGAGCTAAAAAAGTTTTTATTTTAAATTTTTTTATTTACATTTCCCATGAACATTTCCTCGGAAATGTATTCTGAAAATTCGAAATTTTTAGCGGCAAAATTTGAAATTTTTCGAGCCAAACTAATTAATTTAAATAATTATTTGATGAATTTTTTTAAAATATTATATACATTTTATTTTGAAAATATATCTTTTTTTATTTTTTTTAATAATATATACATTTCCCACGAACAGTTCCTAGGAAATGTGTCCTGCAAGACCTGCCTCCCTGACCTGCAAGACCTGCCTCCCCTGACACGCATTTCCCACGATGATTTCCTCACAATTGGGCTGACACGCATTTCCCACGACATTCCTCGAAAATGTCCTCACAATAGCAGCCCTTTTTCCCATGAACGTGTTCGTGGGAAATGTCCTCGGTAATGAAACATTTCCCACGAATTCTGACCCCTTTCCCACAAATTTGGGTCCTGGGAAATACACAAGTTTCTTGTAGTGTATGATATATGCATATTGAATTAGGGTCTGGTATAAATTTGTAATTTAATTGTTAATTAGATAATATCTTCCTCTCTGACCTTATGGTTATTTTATTCTATCACTTATAATAATCTAACTATCTATACCTATTTTACAGATCTTGGAATTTCAAGCTACCGTGGTTCCCATTTAACACCTCGGAACTTTACAGTGAATTCCGGCGAGGTATTCTTCTCATTCCATTTTAGGCCTATATACCGAAAATTGTTAGATTATATCCCACCATTTTTTTCTGAATGCCTTATTAAGAATAAACGTGAAGGTTTCATTTAGTTTACGCATTGAAAACTAATGCATTTTATTAAATGCAATGTCATCTCACATTTTAAGTGTAAATACCTTTTTAAGTTTAACACATACAATGTTATTTTTTCTTTATTTGGCGTAGTATTCGCTGTCTTCATACCGTAATAAATTAATATGTATCTTCATAGAGGTGAAGACATGGTTTCCAATTCTTTCATACAATAAGTAGCAATGGCAGTCTTAAATGTTTAAATATTTATTGATCTGTAAGTATAATTGTGTAATTGATAAATATAGAAAAAGCATTGTCAATTTAGTATTTTTATGCTAATGAAGAAATAGCATTTGATAGTAGCAATATGAAATAGTACGATTTGTGTTGCAGTATTGTTACATGAATGCTAACTTCAAGTTGAGTACAGTATGATTATCATTGAAAATAATCTATCACTCACCCTTCCTTTCTCTTTTTTTTTTCTGTAAGGCAATACAATGTGTTCATTTATTAATTCTATTTGTAATTTTTCTATGACCCTTTTAGGATATCTCCCAAAAAATTTGCTTTCTTGCACTGCAATTCCATGCGATAGTCATTAACTCTGGACATGGCACTATTTCAAGCTTCACAATTCGTAAGTCGGGTTCTCCTGACGAGACTAATAAATATGAGGTTAGTGCAGTCCTATTTCATTAGCACAGATAAAAGAAGTTTTGTCCTATATATCTCTTTCAGCTGATTCTTTTGTACTGTGATTTCATTTTGAACATCATAACTAAATTTCCCTAGTTTCCAAACTTCCTGTGATTCTCTCTTGTAAATATGGCTTATGGCAATGTTTTGTGCTTCTTCTCAAGTCATGTCTCCACTCTCCTCGCATGAATCACTTAGAAAAATTGGGTGTATAATGAATATAAAACTTCTTTCATGTTTTGTATTAGTGATTTGCCATGTATATCTTTGCCATTAATTCACTATAACTTCCCAATGAGTTGATTTTCTATTATGTTCCTATCAAGAAACACTAATGTAACAACCCACTCTCTTACATTCTCTTTCCAACACACTGTATCATTGGATAAAATCGCATTAAGAAACACCAAGAACACACTCTTTTACATTCTGTTTCCAACACACTGTATCATTGGATGAAATCTCATGCTTGCCAAACTAATTGAGAGTGGGTGGTAGACCCGATTGATTGTATTATTAGGTAGGAGCTATATTTAAGCATGTTGTTTTGGTTGTGGATGTAGTACCAGTTGTACTCGGTTCCAATTTAATATAATTTGGTCATTTTTAAAAAAAGTTTCAAATAAATAACGGCTCTTTAGCAATACTCTCTTTTTACTTCTTATGGCACTAGATGAAGATATTAAAGGAATATGCTGACACGTATTTTGTGGTTTTACAGGGAATTTTTGAACTGCTTTCTTTGACGGGCTCGTTTTTGCCAAGTAATACTGGTTTTTATAAAAGACGTGGTTCGGTGGCTGTCTCTTTGGCTTTTCGAAATGGTCAAACTATTGGGGGTAAACTGGCTGGTCCACTGGTAGCTGCAGGTCCTGTGCATGTAACTTTTGTTGTGTAATAGGATATCTGATAGATTAGTTGAAAACTTGTCAAATCGTTTGGTTTGTAGCAGTGTTTAATTTACCTTTGTTATAAATAATAACATCATTATTGGTGCTAATGATAGTTATCAAACTACTTGTTTTTTAGAATCCGGACGATGCACTATTTTATTGCTATATATCAACGAGGAGTGCTAGGAACACTATCTTATCAACACTCACTTTCTTATTGGGTGAAATCTTTGCGGGTTGCACACTTTGGGAATGGGTCCCATATAAAATGATACGACCCACATAAATTTCATCCATTAAGAGAGTTAGTGTTAGAAAGAGTGTTCCTAGCACTCCTTGTATATCAATTACTACTGAAATGAGGAACTTTTGCGTGAACGTTCATTTTCGTCTTTTTGTTTTATGCATCAGGTTATGGTATTCAGCTTTCGTCCTAATATGCCTCGCATGCTGCGGGAGCATAAGAAAGACACTGAGAAGCGAAAGAAAGGCAAGGAGATTGTCTAACCCCAATCATTTAGAAGTTGGAGTTGTTGCATACTATACTATATAATTAAACATTCAATGTTCTTCCATATCAAGGCAAAATGCCTTATTCTATTCCTTTCTTCTATAAGTGTTTGGGATTGTGTTGAGTCACCAATGTTTAGGCTTCACTTATGCTTTAGTACTTATTGATTCTTACAATTATTGACTTGGCTAATATATATATATATATATATATATATATATATATATATATATATATATATATATATATATATATATATATATATATATATATATATATATATATATAAGTATATATATAAGTACTTTATGTCCTTGTCTATACATAATTGGAGTCCAAATCTGACTTGGCCAATATACAAGTTTTTCAATGTTTTCTTCTCAATTTAATAAATTAAGGTGGCCACTCCAAAATCAATTATAAGATCCACTTCCCTTCATATCGCTCATTGCTGTTTTCTTGTCGTGAATTTGATTGTCACACCACCAGTTTATTAAATTGAATCTGTTTTCTCTCATGTCTTGTGATTCACTTGTTTTCTGTACAAAATATACTTACCTCAGAAAAACCTCTCTCGGGAAATCTTAGTCGATTCCCTTTCTCGGAAAACCAAAGGAATCATACCAAAAAAACAAAAAATAATAATTCTATCTCATTTTATAAAGTATGTTAATTTAGTTGATTAGGAGTTGAGTCATACTTTGCAAGAGCGTGAGTTTAACTCTCCATTTAAGATATGAGGATTGTAAAAAGTATGTTAGTTTAGTTGATAAGGAGTTAAGTCATATTTTGCAAGAGCGTGAGTGTAACTCTCCATTTAAGATATGAGGATTGTAAAAAGTATGTTAGTTTAGTTGATAAGGAGTTGACTAGTTGAGTCATACTTTGCAAGAGTGTGAGTTTAACTCTCCACTTAAGATATAAAGATTTTGTTGGGGATAATTTATAAATATTTATGTTAGCATTCTCTAAACCTTAAAAAGTTTGCTCTAGTCATAGTGAGTCGATAGAATCCTTCTCATTTAAACTTTTTTTTTATCAATTTTTTTTTTGAATGCCCACTAGAAATGCATATTTAAAAGTTACATATTAATAAATTTTTATTGTGAATTATTTTTGTTTATTTTTATTAATTGCGTGCAGATTTTTTAGTTACTTTCACAACAAAAGAATGTTTTATAAGAAATGTCATCTATCACTTTCATCTTGAACTTGATAATTTCTTTATTACGACGTTTCATTCTGAAAAATTCTCTTAACATTCTTTTTTATTTGTTGAAATTTAAACTTTTTTTTTTTTTTTGAATCGGCAAAATTTTATTAATGAACAATTCCTCCACAAGAAGTGAAAGGAATTGTTGAGAAACATACAAACAAAGGTACAGTGAAAAAACACATATACCAAATAACAAAACACCAAATCATCCCCAACCCTCCCTTACACCAATAATGATTCACTAAACCAACCAGAGAAACCCTCTACCCGACCCTCGGAGACACCATTAGACACTAACTTCCGAACTCGAATTAAAATTACTCGGCCCATGAGGATCTAGAAGGCAGCCCCAAAGGTCGAAGGTTGAGGGACACCAGTAGGCAGGGAACCGACAATCAACACCGATGCGGAGTAGTTCGACCAGATACCAGAGCCCTGCAAATCTCAACAGATTTGAACACCCCTCAGCGACTCAAAGAGTCCTGCAAACCTCAGCAGGTTTGAATATGGTCAGAGACTCACGTATCGTAGTAAATCCACTCGCACTCGGCATTAACCACCCAACACCTCTCCCGCACCAAAACGTCCTGCAGGTACGATAAAACAACCACATCCGTCAACACGGACTGTCTACGCACCTAGCCCTTTCGAGCTCGCCAGGACAAAAAACCCAGGCCAAGGACAGATCCAACACCACAACACCAAAAACGGACGTCGTCAGCTACCCGAACCCAAACCGTACCACATCACCTCGTCACCTTCACCACAACAGAAACCACCGCCAGAAACACCGCAGCACCTCCAAAACAACACCGCAGCACCTCCAAACACAACACCACGTCCACCCCATCACAACACCAACCACCGCCAGAACCGACCCCCCATCAAAACAGAACTGGAAGTGCCGGCGGCGCCACCATCAATAGCATCACCAACACCATTCTAACTCGCCAAAACAGAACCACCGAGTTAAGGAGTAAAACTCGCAGCACAACCCCACCATGAAACCCAAACCAAAACCTGAAACCAAGAAGCCGAGCAAACCGCAACAAGCTTCCTGATACAAAGCACGACGGCGAGACGATGCAAGGCCACCGCCACCAGAACCACCTACAATCCTCCGGCGCAAACAGAGAACAAGACAAACTGGATCTCGTCGGAAAGAAGGGAGCGCGGTGGTGCGGAGTGGAGAGCTCATCGCACCACCATCCTTTGAGGCTACATCGCGATAGAGGAGATTTGGATTATGGGAAGAGGAACAGCGGCGGCGGATTTAGGTTTGGCTTAGAGAGAAGGCAGAGCAATTTATATGAATTTTAATTGATAGTAAAAAGAGTAAGGAAAAGAGAGAGTATACTAGAGATTCACTTAGAGTTTGTTTGGTATAATGGAAAGGGTAAGAGTAAGGAAATAAAATTACGAAAATCGATGAATAAACTTAGACTAAAATTAGTCCAAATTCATTCATTGATTTTCATAATTTCCTTTTTTTCACTTTCTTTCCATCATACCAAACAAACCCTTAATATTTATCTTCATCCAAAAATGCCCCAAAAGAAAAATGGATGACCTTTCTTGGCTAGTGCATCCAATATAAGGATAAAGAAAAAGAAGTTTTTTGGAATAAAAAAATTCCCAAACAATTTCTTTACAAGAAAAGAAATAGTAATAAAAATAGAAAAAGGATGAAAGGAATCCCTACATATTCCTATTCCAAGCATGCTCTTTAAGCCTTTTTACTTTTCTCCTCATCCATGTGATGTATGCAAGAATAAAGTTTTAAATTGAAAATTCTTATCTTCTATTCTCTTAGGAAACTCTCACTCATCTAATTGAGTTTAGTTCACCAAAGCACTATGATTTGACATGTTGGTAACATTTACCTTCAAAAAATACATAAGCAAAAGGGATTAATTTTTAGTCAAAACCATATAAATTATCTAGCACTTATGAACAACTAACTAAATTTATGATATTTCTTAAATATGATTTAATACAACAAAATCTAAAAACATGTCTCAAATTGCCAAAATTTCATTATTTTTTCTTGCATATACCAAGCTAGATGTGCTCAATAATTCTTCTTTCCATTTTTTGTTAACTTTCTCTATAAATTCTTCCACTCTTTTCCTCAGCTCATCATCATCTTTCTCTTCTTCATCCTCTTTTTCATTTTCTTCTTTTTCCTCTTCATTGTTGCAATCAATATCATCATCATTGTCTTCAATTTCGATCTTGATTTCTTCTTCTTCTTCGTCTTCTTCTGCTTCCACCTCGGCTTCAATGACATGTGAGACTTCTTTCTCTTGTGTCATTGATTCTATACTCTTTTCAAATGAAAATTTGGTATTGGTTTCTTGCTTTTGAATTTCATATATTGAAAGTGGGAATTCACTTCTTTGATGAACACTTATTCTTGGCTTCAAATCCATTAAAATAATTACTATGATCAAATTGCAAAAGCAAAAAATGAATGTTGAGCTAGAAGCAGCTTGAGTAATCATCTCTAATATAGAATCCAACATGTTTATAAGCAAATTAAGGAGAGAAAAAAACACTCAAAAAAGGGTACAAAAGAGTGAGAGGAAAAGATCAAGGATGAGTTAGAGCATAGAACTATAGAGTATAACTGTTTATGCAATTTGAGGATTTTATGGCCTATTTAAAGCATTGTAGAGATAGATGCAAACGTGTAAAGTACATTTTAATTTTTGTGTGGAAAATTTAAGGAGTTGCTAGTGAGGTGTAATGTGAAAGCTATTAGAATAACAATATAATATTCAATGTATGAATAATGTATGTGAGAAGTTTCTTGGTTTTTTTTTTTTGACATATTGAATAATGTATATGTGAGAAGTTTCTTACAACTGTATGTGGGGTATTTTTTTATTAAGTTAATTAATCATAATAATTAATCAAAAGTCATTTGTACTATGTATAGAACATCACATGGAGCTTTCTTGGCCATTCACGGACTCAACCTTCTATGTCATTACTTGACATCACCTACCAAACCTTTTTACGTGTTCTTAATCTCAATTCTATCGACCATGTCATCATAGATAATATATATTAACCTTAGACCATGTACAATGGTCAACATCCCTCAACACCCTCAATACCCACTTTTTACACTCCACATCATCTTCTCTCTCTTCCACCTAATCATTCAACACTCCATTCAACTTTTACCTCTCCAATAGTTTTTTCATTCAACACCCTACCCCACCACATTCTCTACCCCACCACTTTTTATTTCATATTCTTATTTAAATTTTTATATTTATTTTTTATGATTAAAATTATAATTATCGATTAAAAATAAATTAAAATAATAAACACTTAACAAAAAAAATTTAAATAATTTTTTTTATTATATTATTAATTTAAAATGCATTATATCACACAAATAACGTAATTAATTCGATACAAATTAACTTAAAATGCAATACAACACACAAGTAACATAATTAATACGATGCAAATTAACTTAAAATGCAAAACAACACACAAACATAATTAATAAGAAACAAATCATCTTCAATTCGGATACATTCCAAACTTTGTCCATATGTGTTTCACTAGATCTGCTTGCAATTCATGATGAGCTTTTTTATCACGGAGCTCGGACCTAGCACGCACATGATTTGCAAAAGCGGGTAATACCTCGGTTGAATATGGTTGCGGCGCACTAGATCCACTTTCTTCAGATTGCTCAAAATCGATCCAACGTTGAGAATATGAATCTCGTTCATCCTCAACAATCATATTATGTAATATGATGCAAGACCTCATGATGATACTCAAATCGGCTATGTCCCACAAGCGAGCTGGTTCACAGATGATTTTAAATCGAGCTTGAAGCACTCCAAATGCACGTTCGATGTCCTTCCGACATCCCTCCTGATATTTTGCAAATAACTTATCGGGTTCACTTTGAGGAAGTCTAATGGATTTGACGAAAGTTGGATACGAATGGTAGATACCATCAGCTAGATAGTATGTCATATCATAGGAACGTTGATTCACACAGAAATTCACACTTGGAGTCTTCCCCTGTTCCACGTCATCAAAAACAGGTGAACGGTCTAGAACGTTTATGTCGTTCAACGTTCCCGGACATCCAAAAAATGCATGCCAGATCCATAGATCATGAGTTGCAACCGCTTCAAGGATAACTGTGGTGGTTCCCTTATCCCCCCTAGTAAATTGACCTTTCCATCCTTTAGGACAATTTTTCCACTCCCAGTGCATGCAGTCAATACTCCCAATCATCCCTGGGAACCCCCGTTGTTCACTAACATGTAGTATTTTTTGCAGGTCATCTTGGGTTGGTGCTCTGAGATACACTTGCTCATATAATCGTATGATTCCTTTACAGAATCTACGTAAGCACTCTAATGTTGTAGTACTTCCTATTTTGATGTACTCATCGACCGCATCTGCTGCCATACCGTATGCCAACATTCGCATTGTTGTGGTACATTTTGCTAAAGGTGATATACCTTCTTTCCCTGTAGCATCAACTCGCTGGGTGAAGTAGTTATCACTACTTGAAAGGTCCTCAACGATTCGAAGGAAAAGATGTTTCTGCATGCGGTACCGACGACGAAACATTGCATCGTCATATGTAGGCTCATTGGCGAAGTAGTCGTCAATTAGTCTTTGGTTTGCAGCTGTATGATCTCTATTGAGATATTTTCTACTACGACGTGCACCATCTTCCAATATTTTCTTTCGACGCTCTCTAAATACATTGCGTACATAAGCATCTTCAATTTCACGATTTTTAGTGTAGGCTGCGACATCAAAATCATCTTCTGATGAACTCATTGTTTGTGTTATTGGAAGTATATTGGATGAGATTTAGGATATTGGAATTAGATTGGATGAGATTTGGGATATTGGTACATAAATGGATGAGTCTCTATATATAGATTCAATTTAGTCTACCGACGGATTTGAAATAATTATTGTATTGAGTTAATTATCAGATAAGGATTGAGTGGTGGACTGAATAATTAAAGCAAGTTGGGTGGTTGACACAATTATTAAAGCACAACACTGACATATTCGAATTGGATGGTGGACAGCTTGCGGATTTCAAATAATAATTGTATAAAGTTAATTATCAGATAAGAATTGGACACAATAATCAAAACAAACATGTAGCAAAGACTACACTGATTTATTCAATCACAATAATTCAAGCAAACACTACAAACACTACAGACAAATACTTAAAGCAAATAGTAGACTGACATATTCAACACAATAATTCAAGCAAACACTACAAACAAATACTTAAAGCAAATAGTAGACTGACATATTCAACACAATAATTAATTGAAATTAAGGAAACAGTTCTTGGGCCAACGAGTCCAACAGGGCTTTCTTCCGGTCATCCAGATTCTCATCGGAACATAACTTCACATACAAACTCATTTTCTTAACTCTGATTTTCTCTTCTTGATTGGAAGCTATCCTTGCCAAATGTTCCACCTCTTTTTCCCTCATTATTTGGTATTTATCCCAATCTTTCTCCACCCCCTCCATGCCAGATTTCTTTTTACCCTTCTTTTTGGCTGCCTCTCTACCTATAGGACGAACACTAGATCCTACAGTGTTTGAGCCAGAAGCATCATCGTGAGATCTCTTAGATCCACTACTTCCCGACCCAATAGTTTGTCCTACTTGACTTGAATAACGTGGTTGATCACGGAGAGCGTCCCATTCTGCCATTAAATTAAATTTAACCTTCTTACCACCCGCGTATATTTCCTGTGCTTTTAACAAAACATCATTGTCCGACCAACCACTTCCTTTCAAACGCATAGCTTTATCATAATCACCAACCCATTTACCAATCATTTTGTTCATATAATTAAAACGGTTTCGGCATGCAGATGCATCACGCGGAGGATCGAATGAGCAATGCTCATTACAATACTCAGCAATTTTACCCCAAAATGTTTCACCTTTCTGGTTGTTACCGACAATACTGTCACTTCCAAATTTAATCCACCCACTAATTAACACCAAATTTTGTTCAGTGTTCCATGCTGGTTGCGAGTTTCTTCGGCTCTTAGGAGTTGATTCCTCTGAACTTGGAGTGACTTCATTAGCAGATGTCATTCCACCAATGGTCATTTGTGTTGAAAACCCGGGAAATTCAGGTGCACCACTACTCGGAAAATTTTCATTAACCATCGGCATATAACCATGAAACGGGGGTGCTTGAGATGAATTTCCCGTCATAGATCCATAATATGGATGAAAGTTTGGAGGATGTTGGTTGGAAAATTGATTTGGATTTTGATAATAGTTGGGATTTTGATAATAGTTGGGATTTTGATAATAATTTGGATTTTGATAATTGTTGGGATTTTGGAAATTGTTGGGATTTTGATAATTGTTTGGATTATTAGAAGAATTTTGGGTGTTGAAATTATTATTGGGATCCATTTCACTAAACAGAGACTAAAACTTAAAAATAAACACTAATAGAAAGATAATAATAAGATTAAGAGAGTGAAAAATGTGGTTTTTTTTTCTGTGTCCAAATCAAATGAACCAAGTCTCTATTTATAGAGGAAAAAAAAATCATGAATTTTGGTATAAAAATAAAAAAATAAAAAATTAATTTGCAATGAAATAATTGAGTTTAAAGATAAAAATGAGATAAAAATCCGCCCAGCCAATCAGAAGAAGCCACATGTCCAGCCAAGTTCTTCTCTCTGCGTGTCCCCTGCCCATCACGCGCCCTGTCGGGCGGTGAAATGCACGCGCTCGTTTGAGCCAACGAAAGCGTTCCACGCGTCCTCCCTTGTGCAGGTTCAACACAGTTGAAAATGTTCAACTCCTCACTCCTCCAACTAAGCTTCAACACTCCCATTGCATCAGTTTGCTATGTTGAACCCCATTTCAACACCCTTTCAACTATCCCATTGTGGATGGTCTTAGTTAAAAGCATGTAATTAGACCCGTGTGTTTTGCTCGGTTGGTATGATATTGCATCATATATGTAGGGGATTAAGGTTCGAATCTCGATCATCACATTTATCCATTTTAAGAGTAGAATTTTTATTCACTAGACTACTTGATCCAAAAAAAACACGTAATTAAACATATTAATTAATATTTGTTATTGATTTTTGTCAAAAAAATAATAATTTTGTCATTGATTTGAAACTAATCATCGTTAACTTTTATTGTTAAACTTTTATAATGTCATTTATAAATAAAATTATTATTGATTTGAGATTGAACCCAGGGACGGATCTATGTTGAGGCACACTGTGGCCATGGCCACACCAGAATTTTTGATATTGTTTTATATGTATAACATATATTAAGAATGAAAAGATAAAACAAACATAAACCAGATTGTGAAAAGAAAGAGGAGGTTTCGTGCAAAGTGAAAAAGAACAAATGCTTTGAATAATAAAAGAAGAACAGGGAAGTTTCAAATTTCAACAGAAAAAGAAGAACAAAGGAAGGGAGAGAAATAGAGATGCGCGGTGACTTTTAGTTTGTTAGTTCCTGCTGCTTGAGATTTTTTTACTAGGCAATTAGGTTTATCAATTGGGCCCTTGAAAACTGATTTCTTTGTTTGGGTTTATTGGACCTTAGTTCAAGTCCAGTTTAGATTGTTTTTATTTTATAAATTTTATTTCTCTTTTACTTTTAAAAAAAATTCTTTTATTTATTCTAAATAATAAAAGTAGTATTACTAACTTTCATAATAATCAAATATGGAAAATAATTTGATTTGGATTTATATTTTATGTTTTAATAGTGTAAAAATATTAAATATTGTGTAATTTTTTATTATATATATGATTTTAAAAATATATATTTAATGAAAAAACGGTTCGTCTCGATTGAACCCCGGTTTCACTGGTTAATGCTTGAATCAGTAAGCATTTTGGTTTATTTATCAGTTTGGTTCTGATTATCTTGCTTTTGACCACTTGTCTTCTATCTTCTTTTATGTACAATTTTTCTAAGTTTAATCCTTACTAAATTTTAATGGTAATGTTAGTCCTCTATAATATTATCTATACTAATATATATAGGGGATATAAATTTTTGGGATAGCTTTTTTATTATTCCAATTTTACCCTTAAAAAAACAAAACAAATTAACCACAACTTCCACATAAAAGTAGATTTTTAGTTTTTTTATAGTAAAAAAATATATATTTTTTTTTCTTCTTAATAAATAGCCACAATAAAAAAGGAGGTTAAGTAGTTATCAATTAACTAAGTCCAATAAAAAAGGAGATTAAGTAGTTATTTATATTTGCACAATAGAGAATATCGATCACAACAAAAAAAAAAAATATCGATCACACAAACGGGCACGGAAGGCAGCTAGTAATTTATAAAAATAGTCTTTATTTTGATTTTTTTCTTTTATAGAAAATAGATATTCCTAGTCCTCAACTAATAATATTGATATTATTAGGCGTGGTATTTAAAACTTAAGCAATGTTAATTTCTATTTTTAGTATAATTTAAATAATTTTTTTTTTAATGTTTGGCCACACCAATCTGAATCGTCTAGATCCGTCCCTGATTGAACCTTCCATATTAATAATTGTATCATACATGTGTAGAATCTCACATCAACTTATTTATTGTTCAAATTTTAATGTTTAAGTCATGGGAAATTTGAAGAAGGAAAAAATACTATAGAGAAATGAGATTTTGTGATGTGGTTGAAGATCATGAGATTTTAAACTATGGTCCATTGAAAGTGACCAAGGACCTAATTTTGTTGGCAAGCATTGTTGCATGTTAGATAGTTGTGTTGTTTTTATGTTACATTGAAAATGTCACGTATTCAACTACTTATATTTATGTGATTTTGACCCAAAAGTGGGAAATTAATAAGTACCTATTAATAGAATGTAATGATAAGTAGTGAAGATGACCAAGTCTATGTCTATTTTAGATGAAGATGATTAATGAATTTTTAAATGTCCAACCTACAGGGTACAAATAGGGTACTATTTTGTTCAAAAACAAGAAAAGAAAATAGAGTACACCTTTCTTTTTTTTACAATAATTTTTTTTATTTAAAATAGAGTACATTTATTCCTTTTTCTTTTGACGCTGAAATTCAATCAATTTGACTTGGTCTAAACCCACTTATATTTTGTCTTTTATGATAGAATAAGCTCACTTAATTCAAAAACACTACAGAATCTACATAATTTCAATTATTTTGTCAACCAAAATATCTTTTCTTACTTTTGCAAGAGTTGTTACGTGGCATTTAAGTTGTGTATCTGACCATAATTCAATTAGTAAGATTATATATATATATATATATATAAATTGAGGTTTAAATTCGGTAATTTCTAATTGTTAGTCTACTTAACAAAAAAAAGTAGTTAAATATTTATTTAATAAGCATTTAATTATCATAAAAATGTTTATACATATACAAAAGCATTCTTCATTTTTTTAAACATGATATATGTACGAAATTTTTGTCGTTGTTTAATGTTGATTAATCTCCACTATAGACCATTTGTTTAAGCGTTCTAAATCTCTTACAATTTAGATCAGTTCAATTATGGTATATATATAAATTCTATCTGTATATATGTGTTAGAAATATGTATAAACTATTTTGAAGAGCTTATAAAAATAATTTTTTTATTAGTGTCTCATATTATTTATTTTTCAAAGATTAACGACAAAATTTGCACACATTAAATACAAATGAGACACATTAAATACAAATGAGATCGCAATTAAGGAGAGAGGCATTGTGGATTTGAACTCATATCCTAACACATCAACTTATCTATTACTATATATAAGATACAAATTTTTGGGAAGACTTTTTCATTATTCTTATTTTACCCTTAAAAAATAACTTCCACATAAAAATAGATTTTCAATTTTTTTTAGTAAATGATATTTTTTTTCTTCTTAATAACTAAGCACAACTTCCACATAAAAGTAGGTTTTTCAGTTCTTTTATAGTAAAAGAAAAAATATATTTTTTTTCTTCTTAATAACTAGCCACAGCAAAAAAAGGATGTTACGTAGTTATCAATTAACTAAGTTCAATAAAAAATTTATATTTGCACAATAGAAAATATCGATCACAAAAAAAAAGAATATCGATCACACAAACGGGCACGGTGCCCGTTTGGCGGCTAGTTTCTATAAATTATTTACAATACTAACAATGTTAAGTAAAAAATTTAAATAAACTATTCCAACCACCTAAGAGGAGACTTCTTGGTATTATTCTCTATATTTTCTCCGTACATAAATTAATATTTATGGACTGACTTGTACCTTGATATATACCAAGAAGAGGAGACCTAGAAAATGCTAATTCAGACTCAAAGTTTCATCATTTTACAAGTAGATATATTATATAGTAACATAAGCTATTAAAGTATTCAGAATAAGTATTTGAACCAACCAAGCTATGAAATTCAATGTGAACACAGTTCAATGTATTGAAGTTTCTTAAAATAAAAAATTAAAGTTGCTGCAAGTTCTTGGTGATTTTCATGATTATTACAAACATAACGGTTAAATCATTAAACTGTTTTTAAGATTGACAATTGAAGTGTTCCCACCAAAAATTATTTTTTATATCCACCTTAGTTGACTTTCAGTTGGATTCGATAAGTATAAAATTTTCATTGTTTTCCCACTTAACTAATTAACTAACTCTTTTTTATAGTTTTTCTAAATACATAAAAGTGTTCTTTGGATTTCAATGGTTTCAATTAAATATTTTCTCTTCTTCCTCCTTGACTTAGGATCCGTTTGGTATGATGGAAAGAAAGTGAGAGGAAAGAAAATTACGAAAATCGATGAATGAATTTGGATGATAAAGTAAACCAAATTCATTTATTGGTTTGCGTAATTTTCCTTCCTCTCACTTTCTCTCCATAGAAACAAACGGGGCCTTAGACTCATTTCATAATTTTATAATGAGTTAAACAGTCCCTCTAAATTTTCAATTTTAATCTTAATCCTTGCTTTTTTATCAAAATTTGCATAGCACGTTCTAAATGACTTTTTTTAAAAACGTATCATTATTAAGACCTTAATATAATTAGTTTAGTAATTTAACTATTTAGACTTTAATTTTTATTAATTTATCTGTAACTTCAAATTAAAGATTAAATTATTAAACTAAAGGGTAAATAATAAATAATCAAACTACGCTCAAAAGTTATATAATCAAACTAATAATATTTTAAGATCTTAATAATAATATTTAAAAAAGTCATTTAGGACATGATACATGATTTTATTTTATTTTATTTTTATAAAAAAACACTAAAATTGAAGGAAAAAATTAGAGAAACTAAAATTTAAATATGGTATATTTAGAGGGACTAAAATCATATTTAACTTTTTATAATTATGTATACATTGTAAGAGTCATTTAAGATTTAATTGCACTCCCTACTAAAGAAAAGGATTTAATTGCATATTTTATCCTTCTAAGTTATTCAACTCACGAAAGTAGTCCTTCTATTTTAAAATCAAACTTTTTGGCTAATCTATTTTCATATTTTATAATTTTTGTCTCAACCCATATTTTTCTCCAAGGTGATTTATGCACCAAACATAAAATATCATATTTTATATCAAAATTCACTTTGACGTAAAAAGTATATTACAACAAAATAAAAATAAATTTAAAATAAAATAAAATTTCAACTCACACAAATTAATTTAATAATATTGATCAATTTTTTTAATAATAATATATAAAAGATATATTACATTACTGCATTTAAATTATTATCTTAAATATTACATTAATAAATTTAAATTGTTATCTTAAATACAAATTTGATATAAATTTAATTTTTAATTAAAAATATCTTTTTATGTCATATTACAATTATCAGCTAGTTGAGCTACTAATTTTACCAAACACTGCAATTAGCTTATCAGCTATAAGCTATAAACTATCAGCCATCGGCTAACTTATCAATCATCCGCTATTTTTATCAAACACAATCTTATGCTATCATCTAAAAGTTAATTTATCAGTTATCAATTAACTTTCCAACTACCAGTTAGCTTATATCTTAATTTTACCTAAGATAGTCTTAGTAAAAAAAATCTACGGTATTAGTAATTAATCTTCTTTAAATCTAATTTATAGGTCAATGCTAGAGTGGACCACCTTCAGAAGTGGTCCATCATGGACAAGTGATTAAAATTATTATAACGAATACGAATTTTACAAAATTTACCGTTGGATTGAAAGTTTATTCCATATAGATCATTCATAAAAAAGTTTAGAAAAATTGAAAATCATTTGATATACTATTGAGACCGATCAAAATTAAAGGCATTTAAAAAAAACTCATAAACCGTTAATCTTAATGGGTCTCAATAACATATAAAATAATTTTCAAATTTTTTAAAAGTTTCATGAATGATTTATATGATATAAACTTTAAATCCAACGATTGATTTTATAAAATTCGTATTCGTTATAGCGTTATTAACAACTGATCTACCATGGACCATTTGAAGAAATGGTTCATATTAGAATTTGCCCTAATTTATATAATGTTTTCAAAATATTGGGTCGTCCACTAGCGAGAAATCTAAGTTGGACCTCATACCTTGACTACTGGTGGTGGTTTGGTTCTCTTGTGATGGGCTTATAGATCCAAACACATAAATATTAGGAAAATTTTACCCATACTCATATTTTGATTAATCCGTCCATATATATATACACCCACTATTTTTTTAAAGGTGTACATCAGCATCATGCACTTTTAGGTGTATTTAATTACTTCTTATTTATCATTATAAGTAGGTGCATGTTAGCAAATGCTTATAGAAGTTGTTAATTTATACTCACTTGTTATGAATAATTTGACTTAATGGATGTCCATAATCTCTATCTCTTCCATTCCATGTAACTCCCATTAAGTAATGGAGCATTATTACCTTTGCATTTTAACTTCTTTCTTTGTGTCCTATAAATAGGATTTTTGTTATGATGTAAAATATACAAATGATGAGTTGAATACAAAGTTATACAAAGTTCTCTTTCTCTCTGTCTGTTTATTTCTAACATCACTTATTTTTTAAAAGAATTATTTTAGTAAGATGCATCTCAAGGTATATTTAACTATTTTTTAGTTATAACTAATTAAAATAGTACTCTTTCTAAAAAAGAAGTAGGTGTATGTTACCAAACTTTTTATTTTGTTCACACAATTGAAAAAACTTTTCCGGTGCACACGAGAAAATAAGTGAGAATAAATTTGATTTTTACTAACCGGAAATCTTTTCAAATGTTTTCCGGTACAATATTTGTTTTATGGAAATATTAATCAAATGTTTACTAATGTGGACAAAATCAACTAAGCTATGCCAAAACTACATAAACCAAATGAAATTGTGAAAAAACACTCACACCAACCAAAACCTAAGTCAGGCCTCAAAATCATCTTTTGCAATTCATTTCTTGTGATAAAAATATTAATGAAGACTAGCAAGGCCCCTATGAGCTTTAAAAAATTATATGAATGATTTATATGATACAAATTTTCAATTCAATGGTAAATTTTGTAAATTTATATTCGTTAAATATCACACCGGTGTAATTGGAAATTTTAAAGGGCACCGACGAAGGACCAATTGTGATGTTAAAGAAATGTTTCAAATTGAAAACTCATAATCACTTTTACCCATCATGAATTTCACAAACTCGAGAACAACCCATTATTTGCGGTTGTCGCCGTTTTGTTTGCGTGTGTTTCAAGAGAGTTGTAGCCCTATAAGAGAGTTGGCGACTGTTCCAAGAGTTTAAACGTTTAAAACATTAGTCATAGTCAAAACTTAATGGTTTTTTTAGGTAGACAAAATAACAAATCATTAAATTAACAAAATCACTCTCTTTGAATGGAAGACTTTAGGAAATTCTTAATTCAAGAATGGAAGTTTACAAGAGTAAGAACACAAAGATTTTGTGCGACGAGGCTCGACCTCTGAACCACCTTATTGTTTTAAAGCAAATTGCAATGAAGGCTACAATATTTAAAAGAGGCTCAAAAGGAATTAACACCATAAGAGTTCCGATAACAAGGATATCTGACTCCGTGTCCACTAAAATAAAATTCAACCGATCTCCTCGTTGTTCACGGTCAACAAATCCTTTGAGTTGCTTCAAAACGATAACGTGGTTAAGAGGTCTAGCCTCATCGCACATAATTTCGATGTTTTCCGGCTTAAATTTCCATTCTTCCATTAAGAATCTTCTAACGCTTATGACCTCGAAGATTCCAGGCAAACGACTTACATCCGAGATATGTCGGTAGCTCATACCGACAAATAATGTTTTCCAACACATCTCCTGCTTCCCAACCATCATAATAATTAACAACATAACAAAATCATTAAATAATAAATTTTTCTTGTTCCAAAGGTCTCTTTCGATTTTGTTTTCCCTAAACTTGGTATTTGAACAATTTCTTTCAACAATTAACTTAACAAAAATTCTTAACGAGTTCGTTGATAGATTAAGACAAGTATATTAGTGTTGTAGGCGGTGTTGGTGTGATGACCATTGTTATTTGTAGAGGAGTTATTCTATTAATTTAACTTGTAGAAAATTAATAATTAATGGTATAAGTGCCGTTGAATTTCGTTGTTATGATATCATTAAGTTGTCATTGTATTAATAATAAAACAACTTTTGTCGTCGTTTTGTTTGTGTGTGTTCCAAGAGAGTTGTTGCCATAAGAGAGTTGGCGATTGTTCCAAGAGTTTAAACGTTTAGTCATAGCCAAAACTTATAGGTTTTTTTAGGTAGACAAAATAACAAACCATTAAATTAACAAAATCACACTATTGGAATGGAAGACTTTATAGGAGATTTTTAATTCAATTATAAATTTTGTAAAATTTGTATTCGTTAAAGTGTGATTGAAAAGTTTAACATTACTTAAATATCACCCCGGTGCAATTTGATCGTGTCTTATATATATATATATATATATATATATATATATATATATATATATATATATATATATATATATATATATATATATATCGACATATCAAATGATTTAGATCAATGTATTTTTTTTCTTGGATGATCTATATGATATAAATTTTCAATCTAAATGTGAATTTTGTCAAAGATATATTTGTTAAAACATTATTGAGCGGTGTAACATTACTCAAATGTTACACTGACATAATTTTATCTAGAATATACACAAACTAACAATACAACGACAACTTAATGATTCCATAACAACGACATTCAATGACACTTACACCATCAATTATTAATTTTTTACAAGTTAAATTAATAGAATAACTCCTCTACAAACAACAATGGTCATCACACCAACACCGCATACGACACTAATTTACTTGTCTTAATATATCAACGAACTCATTAAGAATTTTTGTTAAGTTAATTGTCGAAAGAAATTGCTCAAATACCAAGCTTAGGGAAAACAAAATCGAAACATACCGCTGGAACAAGAAAAATTTATTATGTAATCGAAAAACTGACCCTGAAATTTTTTTAAAAATGCGTTGGCATGGTCAACGCTGAATTTCACAAACTCGATAGCAACGCATTATTAAACTAAAAAACAAAGATAAATCCATTAAACGCCCTTACTTCTAACTATGTTGGATTTTCCTTCCTTAGGTAGGTGATTTCGATTTGTTCTTTCCCTTCCTCGAGTTCGTGATTTCAATTTGTTCTTTCTCTTCCTCAAGTTCTAAGCTTCAACTCTTCTCACTAGTTTTCCTTCTAAGGCTTTGTTTGGTAAAACTAAGCTATAAACTAGTTGATAACTGAAAAGCTAGCTGATGACTGATAAACTAGCTTTAGCTAATAGCTGAAAAGCTAGTAGAATGAAATTAAAGTGTTTATTAAATTTAGTTGTTGTAATTTTAAAATAACATAAAAATACATGATTATTTTATGTGAGTGGATAGTTATTTTTTTGAGTGGCTAGTTTTTTTTATTAAAAAAAGTATATAAATTAAAATAATAAGGATAAAATTGGAATAAAATGTAAAAAGCTATAAGTTTTAAGCTCATCAAATGCTACTTTTTTTTTTTGAATCGGCTAAATTTTATTAATAGACAATTCTCTAAACAAGAAGTATAAGGAATTGTTGAATTATACACGAGAGGCAAAGCGATGAAAACACTTTAACCAATAAAAAAAGTACATCAAACATCACTTCAATCCACCCCTTACAGTACATCAATTGAAATTCACCGATGACCACCAGATAAGACACCAACCCAGCCCGTAGAGACACCACTAAACACTAACTTTCGAACTCGAATCAAAAGTGTTCGGTCCATCAGAATCTAAAAAGAAGCCCATTGAGTCGAAAGTTGGTGTCTGAAAAAACTAGATGTTAGTAAAAAAAGCTTGTTATTAAACACCTCTAATTTTATGAAACAAGTTTATAACTTATAAACTAGCTTATTTATGTTTCCAAACACATCCTAACTTGTCTATATATAGAAAACGGATTTGGATCCTCTCCAATTATTCCTCTCATGTTTTGGTCATGTGGTAATCTTAACCATTGATTCAATTTTGTTCTCTCACTTCTTAAATATTTATTTGCTTTTTATAATTTACCAACCATTGGATGAAGAAAAGGAGAGAAAACATGAGAGGAATAATTGGAGAGGATCCAAAATTAGATTATCTTTTTTAGGAAATAAAGGGATTTGCACCCGCTTTTTGCTATCAACAACTAAGGCCCAATTCCTTAAGTTTCTTTCTCTACTGTTTTACCCCTTTTTCTACCCGCTTTTATTATTCTCTTCTTCTTTAGTTTACTAAACTTTTACTCCCTCCTCTGTTCATTTTTATTTTTTTTAGAATAGTAACACTAAATTAACAAAACGTATTTTTATACTTTATCTTTCTATTATACTCTTATTTATAAAAAAAATTTATTTTTTAGATACATTGAAAATTTGATATATCTAATCTATATCATGATCTAAATACATCAAAATTTAAATGTATTTAAAAAGTGATTCTTTTCTTATAATTAGGACCCAGAAAATAAAATAATAATAATAAAATAAGCATATTCTTCGATCTCCTCTCTATGTACTTCATGATACCACACACAAACGCATCTTAACCGTTCATTAATCCTTTTTTTCCCACTACCAACTAGAGCTGGGTACACGGGCTGGCCCGCCCCGTTTAACCCGCCCCGCATAAGTCCGCGTATTAAACAGGGCGAGCAAGCCCGTCAGTAAATGTAAACGAGTTAAAATATATAAGTCCGAGTTCGGTCCGCATAATTCCGCGGGTTAAACGGTTAACCCGCGGATTATTATAAAAAAAATTAAAAATCACTTTTTTCAAAGAAAAAAAAAATATTGATATAATAAATGCTAAAAAAAACTATATTGTTAACAATTTTATGTTATATCATATAAATCGTAAGTAACAAATAAAAAAAATAAAGTTTGCGACATTTTTTGGTTTATCTATCTTCTTTAGCTAAGTAATACAACCAAAGAGATAAAATTTGTAATTAACTATATATAAAAAAATAAAATTAAACGGATCACGGGCCAAACCCACGAACCCGCGGATTTAACCCGCATAACCCACGGTTTTAGCGGTCCAACCCACACGGGTAAAAATATAAACGGGCAAAAAAAATTGGACTTAAACCCGTCAAAACTGTGGGTTAAACGGGCTGGCCCGCGGACCTTGGCCCGTATACCCAGTTCTACTACCAATGCTCCAGATTTAACACTCCTCACTAACCGCCACGTGCCAACTACATATATATATATTCTAGTTCCACTCACTCACTCACACTCGATCATTTTCATTTTCACCTCATTGTCACTTTCTCGAGAAAAAGCTGAGAAAATCACAGAAACACCGAGAAAATTTTCAAAAAAGGAACAAAACGATCGAGAGAGTTTGATTCTTACATTTCGAGTTTTGACGCTTAACAATGGTAACAATCAAGTTCGTTAAAGCTCGTCAGATCTTCGATAGCCGTGGAAATCCAACCGTCGAAGTGAGTCTCTCGCGTTTTTCTTTCCTTTTTCGTTTTCTGTTTCGAAGCTGAGAAAATGAGCGGGAAAATGAAGGAAAATAAAATCGATGTTTCATTTTATAATTTTCATTGTTATTATTATTACTATTATTATGTTTTGATTCGTTTTTTTATTTGTTTTATTTTAGGATCATGTTTATGAGAAGCTATGGTTTATGATTTTGGTTTTTTTATATATTTTTAGGTTGATGTTACTCTTAGTGATGGAACGTTCGCTAGAGCTGCTGTTCCTAGTGGTGCTTCAACAGGTAAACGATTGATGTTTGTTTGATATTTAGAAGAGAATATTTGGTTTGATTTTGTGTTGGTTTTATTTATTAGTTTGTATGATTCAGAAATATTTGGATTTGGTACATTTTTGTAGTGATTTATTGTTTGTGTTGTGAGAAAATAGAATGGAATGTTGAATTTGATGTGATGTTTTGTGGTTTTTAACTAACATGCATGATGGATTTGTCTTGTGCACTATATTAACACTTCAGATTGATTGCGTGTCAAATATGTGTCTGATTCAACACTGACATATGTGGGATTTGGATCCTCTCCAATTTTTTTCTCTCATGTTGGTCATGTGGTAGATCTTAATTAACCATTCATTTACTTACTTTCTCTTTCTTCTTAAGTAGTTTTTTATTCTTTGTAATTTAATAACCATTGGATTAAGAAAAGGAGAGAAAACATTGGAGAGAAAATTGGAGAGGATCCAAATCCACATATGTGGTTACATTTAATGACTTTCATTTCCTCAAAATTATTATTACTGGTGTGTACGTGTAAGTGTTGTGTCTGATGTTTGAGGTTCATGGATTTTGTGTTTTATGGATGTTTATTGGTTGTAAAGTTTCACATGATTATAGCTTGGGTAGATAATTAAGAAATTTGTGTGTTATGAGTCATAACTTGTATAACTTTTTTGTAAAAGGTGTCTATGAAGCTCTGGAATTGAGGGATGGAGGCTCAGACTACCTTGGGAAAGGTGTTCTAAAGGTATTTGATAGTTGATATTCCTTCACAATGATGTATTTTTGAAGTTCTTTGCTATTTTTGGGGCGAATGATGGTTTTCCTGTTAAAATTGATGGACTACCGATCTGTTGGATATTCTGTTTTATTTCATCGTTACCTTACAACTTCTTTTTAATGTATTTCTCTTGAGCATTAACTTTTGTTTTAGGGAGGGTTTTTTTTCTGTTATTTGTTTTTTCGTTTTCTGAATTAATTGAAGCTGATAATGAGATTCCAAATTTGTCTTGGTTTAGGCTGTTGATAACGTGAATACAATTATAGCACCTGCTCTGCTTGGCAAGGTATTTTTCAACTATAACATTGGGTCATGTGGACCTAAGCCATATTGTTTTTTAAATCACATTTTTAGTTGGTGGCTGATTATGTTCTAACATTTGTTATTTGTGTTCACAGGACCCAACCAAGCAAACTGAAATTGACAATTTTATGGTACAACAGCTTGATGGAACTGTTAATGAGTGGGGATGGTGCAAGCAGAAGGTATATAATCACTATGATTTCTTTGGTTTATCTCCTGTTGTTTTTTTGGAGACTGTTTTGACCATTCATTTTATGCTGATTGCGTTTCCATAATCTTGACATTTTCAGCTTGGAGCAAATGCTATTTTAGCAGTGTCACTTGCGGTCTGTAAAGCTGGTGCGTCAGCAAAGAAAATTCCTCTGTACAAGGTATGTGAGGTTTCAGTAACAATAGTTTCTATCTCGTTAGCTTGTGTTCTCATGAATTGCTTTGGTATATTTTCAAAACATTTCAGCATATTGCCAATCTAGCTGGGAACAAGACTTTGGTGTTGCCGGTGCCTTCATTCAATGTTATCAATGGAGGCTCACATGCTGGTAACAAGCTTGCAATGCAGGTAAAGTCTTTACTAATATTATATGTTAATTGAATAGGGTCGCTTTTTTATCAAAATATTTATCCTTTTGCCTTTTATAATATTATAGGAATTTTATTCTATAACAAACATTAACTATCTCGACTCTACTTTCTGTTTCATTACATTTTCATGTTGCCAAAATACAGGTTTTAATTTTGTTTTATGTTTCATGCTAAATTTATAGGAAAACAAAGAAGGACTTGAGCTGCTGAAGACTGCCATTGCAAAAGCTGGTTATACTGGAAAGGTTTAATATTCATCTGCTGAATCTAACTTAGCATATTAATCCATATATGAATGATCAATTTCTACCTGCACAGGTTGTAATTGGGATGGATGTTGCTGCTTCAGAATTTTATGATAACAAGGCCAAAACATATGACTTGAATTTTAAGGAAGAGGTAGTGAACAGCTTATAAACTTTTCCCCAAAGTTTCTTCATTTAAATTCCTCTGTTGAGTATATTTCTTTGTCAAATGCTTAACTAGATAATTGACCACCTTATTGCAGAATAATGATGGATCAGAGAAAATCTCTGGAGACAGTTTAAAGAATGTGTACAAGTCCTTTGTGTCAGATTACCCAATTGTGTCTATTGAGGACCCATTTGATCAGGATGATTGGGAGCACTATTCAAAATTAACAGCTGAAATTGGTCAGCAAGTACAGATCGTTGGTGATGATCTCCTTGTTACAAACCCAAAGGTATGCTTTATTAACTTCATTTTTTTTATAAACAAACATGTATCTTGTGTTTTTGACATTATTCTGTTAAGTGTCTCAAAAAAAATATTATTTTTCTATGTTTCTACTCTCTTTAAACATATTTACAAGGATTAAAGATGCGTCGAAACAATAATGTTGATCAATGATGGATTAAAGAGATTACATTTTGATTACATTATTTTTAGTTTTTCGATAGTAGATGGATGAATAAAGCTCAAATGTAGTATCATATGCTCTCTTAAAACTTTTTTGGATTAAATATGTATTTAGTCTCTACTTTTATGTGAGTTTCGACTTTTAATCCCACATTTTTTATTTTATTTTTTTAGTCTATCACGTTTTTGACATTTACATTTTTAGTCCCTACCGTCAATATTTTGTGACTTGGATAACGAAATTGGCCACATAGGATGACACATAGATGCCATGTCATTCAATGCAAACGTTATCCTAATCAATTTAAGTTATCCTATGTGGCCGATTCCGTTATTCTATTCACAAAAAATTGCCGAAAAGGACTAAAAATACAAACGGCAAAAACATGGAGGACTAAAAATATAATTAAAAAAATGTAGGGACTAAAAATCGAAACTCACATAAAAAAAGGGACTAAAAACATATTTAACCCAATATTTTTTTAATAAAAAATTTGCTCAACTTAGATGCATATATATATATATATATATATATATATATATATATATATATATATATATATATATATATATATATATATATATATATATATATATATATATATATATATATATATATTTCGATTTTGATTTTGATTTTCAAATTAAATATTTCATAAATATGTAGCGGTGTCGATGTCCTATATTTTTTATATTAGCGGTGTCGGAGTGTCTGTGTCAGGGTCCGTGCTTCATAGGATTTTACTTCATTGCTAATAGAATTAAGAAATAATAAAAACTTGCACAACAAGTTTCAACCAAAGCCAAAAAATGTCTACAATGCACAACATGCCAAAAATATATCCTTACGGTTCAACCTTCCTTTGGTGAGAGAAATGACACTTTAGACTCTCAGTCTCTCCTGTTTTTGATTTGTAAAGATTCTCTCTCATTGTTGGAGGAAGAGGAGGAGACTTAGTCTGCAACCAACATTTTCCCTTCTCATATCAACATTAAGAGGTATATTGTATGTTGCTAACCCATTTTTCATATCTTTCTCCTTCACATTCAAATACTTCCTAACCTATTGTTGAATGTTGATGCATTAGGAGGAGGAGTCACCACATTTTCCCTTCAAAGTATCAACATTTCTTGACTCAGCATTAAGAGGTATATTTGTTTGTTCCAAACCCATTTTTCATATGCTTCTCCTTCACATTCAAATACTTCTCTTAACCTATTGTTGAATGTTGATGCATTAGGAGGAGGAGGCACCACATTTTCCCTTCAAAGTATCTTGACCAGCTGTCAGCATTAAGATTTAAGAGGTATTGTTTGTTCCTACTTCACATTCAAATATTCAAAAGATTCAATCTTTATTATTTAGTCATATCTTTGTTTTTATTATGAGGTTATGTTGTTTTGCTGCTGCTTGGTTGGGGTTCTTAAGCTTTTGTTGGTTTTGCTAGTTTGTGTGTTCTGTTCTTAAGATTTAGTCATATCATTGCTTTTGCTGCTGCTGTTGTTTTTGTTTTTGCTTGTATTGTTGCTTTTGGAGCTGTTTCTTTGTGTCTCGGTTGCCTTATTTTGTGGAAATGGTTGCTAGTAATAATGGTTTTCAGTGTTATGAATATAGGTTACGTTTAATATGGACCAAGAACTTTATTGGTCCATCTTGGACGAATTGAGTTCTTTGCCATATATAGATTTAATACAAATATATTTGAACGGCTGAGATCAAACAATGGTTACCCTTTACAACTTTTGGACAAGTTCATAGATGTACAAAAAATTGCCACACTGAATTATTGTCTCTGTTTTGTCTTTTGTGACATGTGGTTTTGGGTACTATGGTTTTGTGTTAATTTATGGTGGATAGGATACTATCTATTTTTAATTTCATTTGATTTGCATATATGTGTTAATGTTTATTGCATTTAAAAATTAATTTTATGAATATTATGTGTTAAAGTTTTTTTATTTAAAAAAACTAATTTTTTCAATAATTAATTCTTTTTTGTTAATAAAACAATATGATTCATGGATATATATTAATAGAAGTAACATAAATAAAATTTAAATTATCGTAAATGCGAATTAGGCGATGTAAGTGGAACAAATTAAGTAATTTTAAGAATAATAGTAAAATAAATAAAATTTGAATTATCTAAATTAGGTTTAGGCGACTTAAGTTGATCCGATTAAGGAATTTTAAGAATAGTAGTAAGATAAATAAAATTTGAATTATCGTAAATTAGGTTTAGGCGACTTAAGTGGATCGGATTAAGGAATCTAAAGAATAGTAGTAAGATAAACCGAGTCATAATAAAATTAGTTAGAGAAGACAAATTAGAATTATCTAATTAGGGACTTAGTTGATTTCGGTCTAATCGATCAACGAGTGATGATAAAATTAGTTAGAGAAGTCAAATTTGAATTATCTAATTAGGGAATTAGTTGAAATCGGTCTAATCGATGGACGAGTGATGATAAAATTAGTTAGATAAGTCAAATTTGAATTATCTAATTAGGGAATTAGTTGATTTCGGTCTAATGGATCAACGAGTCATAATAAAATTAGTTAGAGAAGTCAAATTAGAATTATCTAATTAGGGACTTAGTTGATTTCGGTCTAATCGATCAACGAATGATGATAAAATTAGTTAGAGAAGTCAAATTTGAATTATCTAATTAGGGAATTAGTTGAAATCGTTCTAATCGATGAACGAGTGATGATAAAATTAGTTAGAGAAGTCAAATTAGAATTATCTAATTAGGGACTTAGTTGATTTCGGTCTAATCGATCAACGAATGATGATAAAATTAGTTAGAGAAGTCAAATTTGAATTATCTAATTAGGGAATTAGTTGAAATCGTTCTAATCGATGAACGAGTGATGATAAAATTAGTTAGAGAAGTCAAATTTGAATTATCTAATTAGGGAATTAGTTGATTTCGGTCTAACCGATCAACGAGTCATAATAAAATTAGTTAGAGAGAAATTCGAGGGGAATCGGAGTTCGGAAGGTTGATAATTAAGGAAGAAAATTTTTCAAAGAATACTAGTTAGATAAATAAAATTTGAATTATTGTTAATCCTAGTAATCTTAGTAAATTAAAGAATATTACAATAGTTATTATTAACTAAAAAAGTACTTAAATTTATAGTTAATCCATATTTGAATTAGTGGTAATCCAATTTTTATTTATTGTGTAATCCATATCCATGTAATTAAAATTTT
Organism: Trifolium repens; assembly: GCA_030408175.1. Classification (NCBI taxonomy): domain Eukaryota; kingdom Viridiplantae; phylum Streptophyta; class Magnoliopsida; order Fabales; family Fabaceae; genus Trifolium; species Trifolium repens. The sequence continues at coordinate 15,082,967 of CP125846.1, forward strand.
CTTTTATTCCAATAAATATATTTTGAATATTAAAAAAATTTAAAAATATTCTATGAGAAAAACAGAAAACGATTATTATGAAACAAAAGTTAAAAAATTAGAGGAAACAAACTGAGAAAAAAAAACAAAGAAAACATAAATTAAGAAAATTAAAATTGTTCATGCCATTATTATTTATCATCACCAGAACCATCATCGCCTTCTCTCCCTAATATCTAACAGCACTCTTTAATACTAATTTATACAAATTATATTACAACAACACTTACTTATAATCTTTGTTTCTCAAATTGATCTCTTACAACAACAACAAATAACTCTAACTGATTTAATCCCAAATTGATCTTGAACCTAAGAAACAAATAGATCTGGAAACTCTTTAAGAATCAAGACAACATCAGATCTGGAAACTATTGTTGCTCAACAAATTCACTCTCCATCTCGAAGTCGTCGTCGTCATCATTCTCCTTTTTGATCGTTGTTATTCTATTTGATGTTTCTCTTCTTGTCTGGATCTATGTTTAAAATATGTTCTTCCAAAATACTGATTTTGGGGTTTAATATTGTAGATGAAAGTGATTTTGAAGGAGGGAGCTGAAGGTGTGAAAAACACAAGAGGGGGGGTTGAATTGTGTTTTGGGTAGTTTAAAAATTCTTTTAAGTTATGAAAAACTTATCAGAGTTTGCAGCAGTTTAGAAAAACAAAACACAATTGAACAGAACTTTGAAGATAGAGAGAAAGAGAGAAAAGTAGAGACAGAGATTTTATACTGGTTCCCCTCACAAACCGAGAGTACGTTCAGTCCTCTTGTACTACCAAGAGAGTTCACTATAATCACCAAAGATTACAAATGCTCAAGCAACCTTGCAAGAGACTTCCAATGCTCAAGTATACAAACAAGAGACTTCCTAATGCTCAAGCACGCAGGCAAGAGACTTCCAAATACAAATATAAGAAAACAGAGTCTGAACAATTGATATGAAGATCAATGTTCAGTTACAAATAAATACAACTTTTGATACAAGACTTAACTTAGAATCTTAATACAAAAATTCTAAGGTTCAACTAATGAATTAACAGAAGCTGAAGCTGGAGTCTTGGATTTGAATATGAGTTGTATTTGAAGTTCTTAGTGCTCTAGGATGATTTTGACAGAATAACAGCTCTTTCAAATTGTTCAAGTGTCGTATCCTAGAACTTCAAACTTGCTCCAATTTATAGACGAAGGTGGAGCGTGTTTGATTTGAATTTGATGCGGTGAGATTGTGCCAGCTGTAGATAGTACCATTCTTAACCAAATCAGGTAACCTTGTATACGATCAATCTTGGGGATAACGTTTTAGCCAAATCAGGTAATGAGTTCGTACAATAGTACTAACGTCACTATCTTGTGGATAAGATTGATTCCATCAGTTTTTGAAATGTCAGAGGATGATGATGATTTCCAATCATTGTTGCAGAGAATGTTTTTCTGACAAAACGGCTCTCACTGCTCTTATCAGAGTCTGATACTAGCTTCTGACGAATATAACTTGCATCTTCTGATGCCTTTAAAATCTGGTCAGAGTTTGCTTTGACATATCAGAGCTTCCAATGTGCTTCTAGAAAATTTAAAGAATTAACTTGTATATCTGCACACTTGGATTAAATAATTAGTATACCCTATTGTATATTAATACCTTTGTTATCATCAAAACTTAATTGGATCATGTCAGAACCTATTTTGTTCCAACAGGAGCAACAATGTCGATAAAAAAGGATGATGAAGGAAGAGGGTGGTGACGATGTTGATGATGATGGAGGCAGTAGGAAAATATCAATTACAATATATTTAATTTCTTGTAAAAAAATAAAAAAAACTCAAATAATTGCATACAGATGTATACTGTTTTTTTAAAAAAATATAAAATGGGGAAAATCTGGTGTTGCAGTGTGTGTTGCGTATCAGAATCTTTTGACCGGATCAATTTAAATATTCCCAGTCATTTATATGGGTCCAAGATGGACCAATAATTCTTTTGGTCCATGCTAAACGCATCCATGAATATATACATACTATTTCAAATTTAGCATTAAAAAAAACTTATGTCTTTGTTGATTTTATGTCTTGGGTTATTTTATTTATTTATTGAAGATGCTCTAATTAACATTGATGTAATAAGCTCACCAAATCCATACAGCATGTTAGTTTAAGCTCACCAAATCCATACATATGCTACTGGTGTTGTTGTAAGAGAAAATTGATTGACTTGGGTTGTTATTTTGTTAATTATTATGATGTGTCGAAAAGCAGGATGTGTCGGAAAGCGCTGTTGGTCGGTATTAGCTACCGGGGTATTAGCTACCGGCATGCCGGTGTATCCCAATTACCTGGAATTAAGGATGTGATAAGCATTAGAAATTTTTTAATAGAAGAATGGAAGTTCAAGCCGCATAACATAGAAATCATGTCTGATGAGGCTAAACCTCTCAATCATCTTACCATTTTGAACCAATTCAGAGGGTTTGTTAACCGTGCAAATCAGGGAGATCGACTTCATTTCTACTTTAAGGGACATGGTGTCACGCATCCCTATTATCCCCAGCTATACTGCGGCACCTACGGAGAAAACACTATATCCGCCGAAGACATCTGTGAAATCATTTCACAGATGCCGCGGGGTGCAAGGATGCGCCTATTCATCGACTGTTGTGGGTCCGGGGGTTTGTTTGACGACTCCGGAAAACAATACCCCCACAGAGGAGGAAGGCCAAAGAGGTTGGCAATACTTCCTCGAACGTGTATGGCCTTTACGGCAACACCGTCTGGTATGACATTCGCATATGCCGGTCACCAGTCATTTTTCACTCAGGGGTTGATCAGAGTTGTCAAGAAGTATAAACACATGGAAAATTTGAAGATGATAAAGCGGATCGACGACGAAATCCAACTCTTTAGGGGTGAAATGACGGCGAGAAGGTTTAAGCGTGGATGGACGGGAATTCCGACAATAAGGCCTTCACTCTTTTGCCCTTCTTCGGAGAGGCGTGGGCTACTTTTTCCACCCCCAAATTATACATATTACTATCAATATAAATTTTATCAATGTTACAAATGCCATTTAAAGGGATATTACCTGAGGTATAATTTGGGGGTGGAAAAAGTAGCCCATGCCTCTCCGAAGAAGGGCAAAAGAGTGAATGCCTTATTGTCGGAATTCCCGTCCATCCTCGCTTAAACCTTCTCGCCGTCATTTCACCCCTAAAGAGTTGGATTTCGTCGTCGATCCGCTTTATCATCTTCAAATTTTCCATGTGTTTATACTTCTTGACAACTCTGATCAACCCCTGAGTGAAAAATGACCGGTGACCGGCATATGCGAATGCCATACCAGACGGTGTTGCCGTAAAGGCCATACACGTTCGAGGAAGTATTGCCAACCTCTTTGGCCTTCCTCCTCTATGGGGGTATTGTTTTCCGGAGTCGTCAAACAAACCCCCGGACCCACAACAGTCGATGAATAGGCGCATCCTTGCACCCCGCGGCATCTGTGAAATGATTTCACAGATGTCTTCGGCGGATATAGTGTCTTCTCCGTAGGTGCTGCAGTATAGCTGGGGATAATAGGGATGCGTGACACCATGTCCGCTAAAGTAGAAATGAAGTCGATCTCCCTGATTTGCACGGTTAACAAACCCTCTGAATTGGTTCAAAATGGTAAGATGATTGAGAGGTTTAGCCTCATCAGACATGATTTCTATGTTATGCGGCTTGAACTTCCATTCTTCTATTAAAAAATTTCTAATGCTTATCACATCCTTAATTCCAGGTAATTGGGATACACCGGCATGCCGGTTGCTAATACCGACCAACAGCGCTTTCCGACACATCATAATAATTAACAAAATAACAACTCAAGTCAATCAATTTTCTCTTACAACAACACCAGTAGCATATTATAGCATATGTATGGATTTGGTGAGCTTAAACTAACATGTTGTATGGATTTGGTGAGCTTATTACATCAATGTTAATTAGAGCATCTTCAATAAATAAATAAAAAAACCCAAGACATAAAATCAACAAAGACGTAAGTTTTTTTTAATGCTAAATTTGAAATAGTATGTACATATTCATAACACTGAAAACCATTATTACTAGCAACCATTTCCACAAAATAAGGCAACCGAGACACAAAGAAACAGCTCCAAAAGCAACAATACAAGCAAAAACAGCAGCAGCAAAAGCAATGATATGACTAAATCTTAAGAACAGAACACACAAACTAGCAAAACCAACAAAAGCTTAAGAACCCCAACCAAGCAGTAGCAAAACAACATAACCTCATAATAAAAACAAAGATATGACTAAATAATAAAGATTGAATCTTTTGAATATTTGAATGTGAAGTAGGATCAAACAATACCTCTTAAATCTTAATGCTGACAGCTGGTCAAGATACTTTGAAGGGAAAATGTGGTGCCTCCTCCTCCTAATGCATCAACATTCAACAATAGGTTAAGAGAAGTATTTGAATGTGAAGGAGAAGCATATGAAAAATGGGTTTGGAACAAACAAATATACCTCTTAATGCTGAGTCAAGAAATGTTGATACTTTGAAGGGAAAATGTGGTGACTCCTCCTCCTAATAACATTCAACAATAGGTTAGGAAGTATTTGAATGTGAAGGAGAAAGATATGAAAAATGGGTTAGCAACATACAATATACCTCTTAATGTTGATATGAGAAGGGAAAATGTTGGTTGCAGACTAAGTCTCCTCCTCTTCCTCCAACAATGAGAGAGAATCTTTACAAATCAAAAACAGGAGAGACTGAGAGTCTAAAGTGTCATTTCTCTCACCAAAGGAAGGTTGAACCGTACGGATATATTTTTGGCATGTTGTGCATTGTAGACATTTTTTGGCTTTGGTTGAAACTTGTTGTGCAAGTTTTTATTATTTCTTAATTCTATTAGCAATGAAGTAAAATCCTATGAAGCACGGACCCTGACACAGACACTCCGACACCGCTAATATAAAAAATATAGGACATCGACACCGCTACATATTTATGAAATATTTAATTTGAAAATCAAAATCAATATATATATATATATATATATATATATATATATATATATATATATATATATATATATATATGCATCTAAGTTGAGCAAATTTTTTATTAAAAAAAAATTGGGTTAAATATGTTTTTAGTCCCTATTTTTGTGAGTTTCGATTTTTAGTCCCTACATTTTTTTAATTATATTTTTAGTCCCTACCTTTTCGGCAATTTTTTGTGAATAGAATAACGGAATCGGCCACATAGGATAACTTAAATTGATTAGGATAACGTTTGCATTGAATGACATGGCATCTATGTGTCATCCTATGTGGCCGATTTCGTTATCCAAGTCACAAAATATTGACGGTAGGGACTAAAAATGTAAATGTCAAAAACGTGATAGACTAAAAAAATAAAATAAAAAATGTGGGATTAAAAGTCGAAACTCACATAAAAGTAGAGACTAAATACATATTTAATCCAAAAAAGTTTTAAGAGAGCATGATACTACATTTGACCTTTATTCATTCATCTACTATCGAAAAACTAAAAATAATGTAATCAAAATGTAATCTCTTTAATCCATCATTGATCAACATTATTGTTTTGACGCATCTTTAATCCTTGTAAATATGTTTAAAGAAAGTAGAAACATAGAAAAATAATAATTTTTTTGAGACACTTAACTGACATGGGTTGTGTACGAATGTCTTATAAGTGTTGGACACTGATCTAAGGAGTTTCGGAGTAAACGAAAAAATATTTTTTTTCCTGACACATATCTGACACGCGTCGTACGAGTGTTGGACACCAACACGTGAATGACACCGCGACACGCCTAATCATAGAGGTGTCCGTGCTTCATAGGTAAAATCGGTCTAAAAATTGTTTTCACTTGGAAATAAACTCAAGTTTTTTTTAATAATTTCTTATAAAAGGTATTCATTAATCACTTAAGCTTAATGTCTTGGTGTTAATTTAAAATTTAGTTTGACAGTTTCTCATTTCTACTATTTTTTTTGTTACACTTGAGTTGGTGTAAAATAAAAGAGGATGTAAAAAATTAATAATGTATTAGGTTGCAAAGAAGAGATTTGAAAGTAAAAAAGAAGTGATTAATAATGTACTATTAGGTTGCAAAGACGATGTAAAATAAATGAAACAAACAATATAAAAAGAAGACATTGTGTACAAAAGTAGTATAAATCGGGATTGGTTATAGTTATAGACTTATAGATTATTTGGTACAAGGTAGCGCTGGACAAAAAACATTCGACCGGCCCAATTTGGCCGGCCCAAGTCATCCATTTGCAGGCGGGTGGGTTAGTTCGGGTCTTGCGGGTCTCTCGGGTCCACTGATCCGGTTTCTTTTGGTTTAAAATGGGCGGTTTCGGATGGATGAAATCAAACCATCGGAATCCATATCCGACCGACCCAATATACTTATATTCTTTTTTTATTATTATTTCCTAACTAAGCAGTAGTTTTTGTCGGCAAACTAGTTAACCCATATTTAGGGCTGACAATGATCCGAGTCAACTCGTAAATAATTCGAAGCTCGATTCGATATTTGACTCGTGAACTTGGTTCGTGAACCAAATGAGCTGAACTTGAGTCCAAAAAAAAGTTCGTTAATTAAATGAGCTGAACATAAACTATATACAGTTCGACTCGTTTGGTTCATGAACTAGCTCGGTTATATATATATATATAGAGAGAGAGAGAGAGTCAGGATCCGTTGACACCAACTAGTTTGACACCAAATGTTACACCTCTCAATAACGTTTTAACCGAGTTGAACCTAACGAGCCGAACCGAACTGTTCGTGAACTTTAAACGAGCCGAACTCGAGCTGAAAAAATAGTTCGCATCAAACTCGAGCCGAGTTTCGAGCTGAACCAATTCCTATCGAGTCGAGTCGAGCTCAGACGAGTTCGACTCAGCTCGACTCATTTCCAGCCATGGGCCATATTTACTTTTTCATATTCTAATCACTTCTCTCTCTCTAGAAACTTGATATGCTCTCATCTCTCTCATAAAAATTCTTGGTGTTGCTCCCAATCTCTTCTCTCTTTCGTCGTCTTCCTCCCTTCTTCCTCTCTTTTTTTCTCTTAGATTTAGCATCCCTGACTACTTTTCAAGATCTACATCTTCAAACACCAAATTTGTTCATCAATCTGTCTCCAATATCTCTTCTTTAGTGATGAATATTTATTTTGTTTACTGTTAATTTTGTTTTGTATCAAATGCTTTAGTTGGATTCTTACTGTAACTTTGAAGATTTAAAGATATCAAGTTGTATGTGTTGCTATTGGAGGAAAAGAACATCAAGCTATTGGAGATACAAAGCATTTAGATCTATCTCTTCTACATCAAATCCAGTCTCCTATGCTTTAGATCCATTCTCTGTAACAATTTTTTCTTCATTAAAAAAATAATAAAGATTGTGATTGTTTCACCCATTTTATACTGAAGATCAGTTTGAATATTTTTTTTTAGTATCTTTTTATTCTTTCTTGATGATATTCTGAGTTTTTCATGCATTTTTCTTCTCCAGCATCTATTTGTTTTGTTGCTTCAGATCCGCTCAACCGTCCGTCAAAAACCGTCACCCGATTAAACCGAAACCGCCTTAACCGAAGGTTTATTTGGTCGGATTTAGGCCTAAACTTCTCAACCGTGGGCCTGGTCGGATTTGGGTTTTCGGCCCGATGAAAGTCCAAACCGACCGACTGTCCAGCCCTAGTACAAGGGATTTGAAGGTGCAGACAAAGAGGGAGTATAATATCCTTAAAAAGAACAGACAAGACAAATAATGAAAAAAACTATTGCAAACATACTCCCTCCACCCACTACACACTTGGCAGGCACCGGTCTTCTGTGCAACAGCTGTAGACTCATTAGGTTGCAGTGCTCTAAATTCAATTTCTATTTTATCAAACAAAATTTAATAATACTGTTTGTTTTTTTCTATTTTATTAATTAGTTTCTAAATTCAGTTTTTCTATTTTGTGTATGTTTTTAGTAAAAAAGTACTAAAGACTTAATAATTTAGATTTCAATTGTCAAATAGTTAAAAAACCAAAAAATAAAATCAAATCAAAATTTTATATTAAAAATATCAAAATTTAGACTTTTATTGCATTAACTACATTATTCATATTTAATATCAATTTGAGTTATGTTCAATTGAGAGATTGCAAATTCAACAAATATCGAAAATCATCATGAAGATTAGAGGACTTACACTTTAATTTTGTCAAAACATATTCAAAAATATTTAACTTCAAAACATATTCAACAAATATTCAAAAATCATCCTACCTATATATAAGTGACCGGTTATATTATTATTATTATTATTATTATTATTATTATTATTATTATTATATGCACATATATATGATAATTAATTAAGCACTAGTACTATTAGAGCTGTCAAGATATGAACTAGTCCGAATGACCCGAGTTTTTCCCGGTTTTAGGTTTTAAAATTCAAGCTCAGAATTTTTCCAGGTTTTTTAGTTTGGCCCGATAAAGCCCGCAAAAAATATGGGTTAGCCCAAATGCGCCGCGGGCTGCCCGCCGATCCGAATAAATTACAATTAATTTTTTTACATATTTATATGGGTTCGAAGGTATGCTTATTAAAGTTCTATTATTTTTCAAATGTTTAATTAACCAAAAAATTTACCGTAGGAGTAGATGATGACAATAATATTGATAAATATGATGGAAATTTGTGAAGATTGACCAAGTCATTGAGATGGTTTTTTTTAAAAATTAGAATTTAAACTTTGCTTTGAAGAATTTAAGCTAAGTTTATGTTATTTTGGTGGATTTATATGAATTTCGATAATTTGATCTTCGTTTGTATTATTAGTCAAGTGGCTTGTATTTTCTTTTGTTGTCGTTGTTTGTGTTGGAACAAAGTGGGTCTGACATGAACCTCTAAGATTCAAGTAATTTTGATGATAACAAAGTATTAAAATTGCAATTGGAATTGCTAATAGTTATTCTAGTGTGCAGGAATATAAGTCAAAATTTCAATCAGAAGCACCAGGAATAACAAGAGAGAAGCCATGCTAAGAGGCTCTGGTAACATGCCAATAGTTCATCAGAAGCCTTACATTTTGCGTGCTGAAGCTATAGTCCTTTAAAGATCATAAGATAAGCTCTGAAGATAATCAGAAGTTGAAGACCTTAAGAAGCTATGACAACAGCATCAGAAGCAAAAGGAATATACGTCACTCAAGAACTGACAGAAGCGTAATCAATGATTGAAGAACAATCTACTTCAAGGCGCTGTCGCATCCACAGGAAGGAATATTCGTTGTCCAACGTTAATCTTATCCATATGTGGAGCGTGTTTGAGGATCGTACTATTGTACTATTATTACTCAAAATGGATGAATGATAATTCAAATAGAAAGATAGTGGAATTGGATTTCTATACCAAAGATGGTAAATTACAGCTATCTCTATAGTACAATGAATTCCAGCTGACTCCTTATCTCTTTGCAACGGTCAAGCCATTTCTGCAAGTATAAATAGAAGACTCATTTGCAAGAAATGACTACTGTCCTATATTACTACGTTGCGAAAAACCTTACTGCGTTTAAGACTAAGAAGCATTCTGACACTATCTTTACTATCTGTCATTCTAAGTCTTAGAGCAAACTGTGTTGTATTTTGTAAACACCTCTGATAGTATATCAAGTGTTCCTTAACAATCATTCTTATTCGTAAGTTTGAGAAGTCTCTTGTTAGTTGTAACTTGAGCATTTGAGAAGTCTCTTGTTAGTTGTAACTTGAGCATTTGAGAAGTCGCTTGCTAGTGTGCTTGAGCAATTTGTAATATTGTAAGATTATAGTGATAAAGCTCTTGTTGATACAAGGGGACTGGACGTACCTTCAAGTTGTGAAGGGAACCAGGATAAATCCGTTGTCTTTCTTTCTCTCATTCATCACCTCTTTACATATTGTGTTTAATCCGCTGCATATAAGGTCTTAAGAACCAAAAAGTTTTTAAAATCCAAAACACAATTCAACCCCCCCCCCCCCCCCTTTTGTGTTTTTCCACCTTCAGTTTGATCATATCACGGCTTGTTTGGTTTGTTGATTTCTCATGTGCTTTGTCTTCAAAATAAAATAAAAAACAGGCAGGTTGTTTAACGATTTCTCATGTGCTTGCAATGGTTTATATTAATTTGAGTGTCTAACTTTAATATGCATAGTGGTAGAGCAAAAGTAAAAAAAGAAAGCTTGAGAGCCTGATACGGACCGGACTCGAGCCTTAATTTTTAGTCCCATTTTTCATCCGAAATTTTTAGCCCGGCCCGAAATATGCCTGACCATCCGTTTTGACAGCTCTAAGTACTCTCGTTAGTGGAAATGAAGATGATTTTCATGATTCATTAGTAGTTAGTCCAAATTTTCAGTAGTTATTAGTACAAATTTATTCCTTGAAATCTATATTTTTATCTCTTTTATATTTTTTATATTATTTTTATGAACTTACAAAGACAAAAATAATGTTTAATCCTACTTTCAATTAATAAAAGAAGTAAATTTAATTTAAGCATCTATATTATTATTTAAATTAAGTCTAATGTCATCGAAAACTGAGGCAAGTAAAGTAGGTGGGGAATATGAGAGAGTACCAAAATTATGTTGTGTTGGAACAAAATTTTTGTGCATAAAAAATTCATTCCTATTTCTTTGGACTAATTCAATAAATAAATGAATATATGGAAGAATTGAAAAGAAATGAAACAATCAGTATAAAAAGAAGAGATTGTGTAAAAAAGTAGTATAAGATCGGGATTGGTTATAGATCGAAGGTGCAGACAAAGAGGAAATATATATCCTTAAAAAGGACAGACAGGACAAATAATAAAGAAAGGTATTACAATATACTCCCCACCCACTATACACTTGGCACTTGGCAGCCGTGCAGCAGCTTTTCTGTGCTTATATTATATGAAATGAAACACTCCTCCCTCCAGTCCACTACTCCACTCCAGTCCACTACTCCATACTATAGTACATATTATTTGAACAAAATTCAAAATTTGATCCAACAGAATATACTACTAATTTGTAAAAAAAAAAATCAAACAAAATTTAATAATATTTGATTTTTTCTATTAATTAAGTAATTTATTAATATTTAATAATACAAAACTCAACCATATTAGTTAGTTAAGTATATGAACATATTTTTGATATACTACAAATTCCCAATTGCCGTACATCATGACATGAGATATATAGAACATAATTTCTTATCCACATGCACTACAAGTTTCATTCATCACACTCGGACTTTATATAGAACATATATA